>OY998181.1:31201632-32543773 GCA_963921935.1 Galeruca laticollis | reverse complement strand
CGAACTCGATATTTTCCAAGGACGCCACATTGTAACTAAAAATATAAATGTTATATTATAACTTACCCAAATTTCTCAGAAAAACACTCCCTTTCTTGATGTCAGCCTACCAACTAAAGAGTGAGTGTCTGTTATCTATTGTGAACACCTGCTGTGTTCGAAAAAATTGCAATCTCAAAATATACTTATTGTTCAGTAAAAGATGGGAAAAACAATAAGTTATTTGGAATTTATATTCTCAATTTTTCTTAATAAAACGAGATATAAGGCAGTGTTTATTGTCTGGTATTATGTTTGAGATGGTCTTAAATATAAATAGTGTACCAATATTCTCGTCGAATTGTGTAGGATATCGTTTCATATGACCAATAAAAATAAAAAATTGAGGAACAATATATCTCGACGCCGAAAAGGTTTGTTACGCTCCAATCTTGATTTTCAATTCAAGTAAATAAGAACCGAAAATATACAATAATTTTTAATATCGCCATTAAAAAAATGTGCGATGTGCAAACAATAGTTTTTAGTATCGCCTCTGACAAAAAGATACTCTCTACGAAATTCTGGGTAGGCATCGTAATTGGTGAATTTATAGCCTCGATTCGTTTTCTATGGAACACTAGTTTTATATTGTTTTTCAGAACTAACTTTACCGTTATTTTAGGGAAAAACTTTCAAAAAAAGGCTGCCTCTTCCCAAAATATCGTGAAGAAATTCAGTCTGCGACGAATACTTGACTAGGACAGTTGTCAAGTCCCGAGTGTGTCAACCCTATTTACCGCGTCGTTCTTACCGCTATCGAGATTTAGTCAGCGACTAATACCTAACGCGAGCAGTTGAAAAGTTCTGAGAGTGTCAGCGTGAATTATTGTGTCGTCAGTTACTACCGCTATCGATATTGGGTCAGCGTCTAAAGTATGAACATTTCCTGTGCTTATTCAGCGAATTAAAATAGTCGTAGTAACTGTGTATTGTGCCTAATACCGAGATTAAGTTGCCGAAGAATACCGAGTGTAAGTGATTTGTTCCATCAAGCGGTGAGAGTAGATTACTCATTACAAGTATTGTCATAAGAAATTAAATCGACCGCATCGAGAAACCGCGCCCTCGGCGTTTATGCAAGTGCCATCATCCAAGCCGCTTACCTGAATAATACCGTCGTGATTAGCTTGCGACCGCTGGACTCAGGTATCGTTATTGATTATTTTTTATCTTTCCTACCTTGAGTAAATCGCACCTTTTTTTGCCGTATTTTATTATGATAACGAGTTTTCTTGATTAGTAATGCCTTGTTTTAAAGAACATTTATGTTTTATGATGTTTTATAGAATAATCGTTTAGAAATACGGCGTGCATGTTTAACTTAGATAAAATTATTCTCCGATCCCTTATATTGACCACAAAGCATATGTGTTTTTCTTTTCGAGTAATTCAGTAACGTAATATTATCCTACATTTTCTTTTATGAATGAACGGAAAATAATTTCATTAATAAACTAATTTTTTTTTGTTCGCAAGCTCCGCGACATTTATCGTTTGTGTATTTATATCATTTCAATTTGAATATTGGTTGTTCTTGGGAGACTATTTCTTCTACGAACAATTACCGTATAACTCGCCGTGTAGTGTTGGGTGAAATTTTTTTTTATTGTTTTTATGTATATATTAATTTTTGAACGTATGTAAGATTTTGTATCTTATTGTTGCTGTCTGTTGTTGGTACCCGGTTATGCATGTATTCATATTGTAGATTTTTTTATGGTCTGATCACTGACGCTATTCAAACATGTTAATAAACTGGTTAACATAATAAACGCGTTTTAGTAAGTACTTCCCAAACCTCCACAGACACATTACCGAAATTACCTAATTTTTTATAATTTCTCTCTCTTATCGCAGTTTTTGAAATGTTTTCCTGCAAATTAAAATTTTTGGCGCACTTTAATTACCTTTCCGTTTGCTTAACTTTCATGAAATAATCCCACGACTCTTAGCTCTCCAACCAAAACAATAGTGCCGTTCGCATACGTATTAATTGTTCATCGCCCACTATCGTTCCAAATAAAAAAATTTCCCTAGGTCATCTTTGTTCCACCAAAAAAACTTTGGAAAACTTTGTACCGAACAATTAGGACGGTTACAATAGGTTAATAATGTTTAAAGGAATGCATTTTATTTTATACATTAATGCTAAGTATCTTAAAAAGTAAGATAATTGCGGATTAAAAATAATCGTTAGACCGATAAATGCATTTAATAATTATAAAATTATTTAATACATTTTAACGATTATTAGTTGAAATTATAATTTTAATTGAATAAATCGACAAATAAGCATTATAAATTATAATATTGACTGCACTATGACTGTATTCAAGTCAAACGATAAGCCGAAACTTTAAAGCTCGCACTATATCTCTTACGTCGACTATACTAAGTTCAAGCGATCAGTAATGTTCTACGTTACTCCATTAACTATTTTAGAGTGACATAAAATAAAAACTTCTCAACTGAAATAATTTAATTATCTCAGTTAAATTTGAGCAAACAGATATTCGAAAGGCGAATGCCGTAAATAATTTCTAGATAGTATATTGATCAAATTGAAGTAGCAGATTGTGAGTCTTGTAAGATCATCACCTCAAAGGTATCCCAAATTTCAATCCCAAATTATCCCAAATGTTCGTATGAACTACAATTCCATGAGAAAAGGAGTTCAAATAAAACCAACGAAACAAGGGCTGAAAGAGCCTGTCTAAGCTTATCTATAGATAGTTGGCCAATAAGGTCTTAATTTAATTCAAGAATGTTTCCCCGATTTCGCAATTTTTAGTCCTTCAAGCATTGAGATAGTTGATACGAATATTACCTTACTAAAATTGAGGACTACGATGTTTCAGAATCAATTTTTTACGATTTTAGTAACTAGAACAAAGAATGATACAGCGGTCATCTTTTTGAAAGTCCGTCTCTGTCAAATTAACGTTCCCTTTCTCTTGGCTTGTCACAAACACAACACTTATCTCCTAGGTGCTTAAGATTTAATGAATTCGAAGTCCCTGTGTTATTTTACTGAAATGTATTTCAGTAAATTGATATTTAATTCCCAGCCGTTGTCGATATGCAACACGCTACAACTTTAATCAGTTACACTAAAAGAAATTTAGTTTGACAACCAATATTCTTTCAATTGTTTAATATACAGTAAAGCATTTTATCTTCAAGTTAACGTCTAAATTCTTTTTATTTGCGAATACATTTTTTTGGTGATAAAATAAATTTGGTTATCTGCAACGGCAGAAGGTTTTTCGAAGAATTTACGACCTTTGAAAAAAAATAAAATGAAAGGAGTCATGTTCCAAATTGTAGGTATTTATTTTTGCTTCAACTGTGCTGTCATTGTATTATGAAGTTCTTGGCAGATAAAGAAAAATACTTTTTCTACGACTATTATAGAATTTCTTCATTCCGACGTAGTTTTTGATTATGGAATAGCTTCATTCTAACCCTAGAGCAAGAATATTTTTTCTCGCCTTTGGAATGGAATGAACACTTGTGGCGCCCTCTAAATGTGACGGTTAATTTGACAGAAAGATAAAATAGGCGTGTTTCGTTTTCTACACCAGCTGCATTACGCAGAAGATAAGTAGTGCAGAAATATTAAAATGCATAAAAAATCCTATAAAGTGAACGTAAAATGACTATGGTCCGTGAGTATTAATTGTTAAACCAAGAAGTGCAGCATACGTGTATTTTGTGGCACTTTTTAAGGAGAAAATAGAAAACGCTATTTATCAACAAGTGGCAACTGTCAAAAATGTTGATAGTCAATTTCTTTTTAATTTTAAGGAGGGTTTATACAACATTTAGATAGCCATAGTCATATTTACAGTCACAATTATAAACTTAATCACAATCACAATTCTGAAAGGCGTTGATACAATTTTAATAGTAACAGTTATAAACACAGAAAACGGACCCGTATCCCGTATTTTGTGGTTATAAGCGGAAAATTCATGTAAATGAAGTTAGCCAACAGTCGAATCAACGAAGTATGCTATAAACAATGAATCACGGACCACAGAAATACCTCAAAAAACGGTCAATAAAATTTATTCCGTGACCGAGACGCCTCCTTGTTCAATTTATGCGTCCTCTCAGTAGCGCCAGTCCATCGCCTGAGGAAGGTGATACAGCAGGAATAGGTCAGTGATCCAAATCTGTTGACCGCGACTTCGCCGGCACCGTGGACGCCTCCATCGAAGAAAACCCGCCAAACCACATGTTCTACCAAACTTCTCAGTTCAAGAGTTCATCCAAATACACTTGGAAGTGTAAACCCAATTGTTTCTTCAGAAACAAATTTATTTATGAAATTAATAAACATCGCATCAATCTTGTTTAATTTCAGATTCAACAAGCAAGCCACACCAACCTGAAGAAAGAAGGACAATTAGCACTCAGGTAATATAAAACTCCAGAAAGCTATGGGTCAGGAAACCTTCAACTAGGGAGGCAACTTCCTCCGGCGGTGAGTCCGCTTTCGGTATTAGCTTTCCCCACCAACAATGTCCTCAAATCGCTCACGCCGCAGAAAATCCACCAAACCTACCTCTCTCACACAATACGATCTAAACTTCTTTCATTCAATCAATTCTAACCACCCCCAATTCAATCCGCAAGAGTACGAAGAAAACATGTCACTTCTCACGATCCCCGTATTCCAAAAAAAACTTGCCATCTACGAGAAGGAATCCCCTATTCTCTCACTCACACAAAACACATCCTCCTCACACACCGCATCCAATTCAACCCACTCTCACTCACCACCGTCACCTCAATCTTCAAGACAAACACCAAAACAAACCCTTCTCAGATTCCAACAGGTCTTACGCTTCCTCTGTAAGATTCCAATCCCTCACACACGACTCATTCTCTTTAAAACACTCACCCACACGACAATACACACAAACCGCATACACATACCCAACAAGGTCTTACGTTTCCTCCGTAAAATCTCAATATAACATTTCCGTGTTTACAAATTGCATGCCGTTGTAAAAAATTAGTTTTTTCCATCTCAAAAATACTCTACGAAAATTGGCATGCACCCCTCGTATGACCAAGAGTGGAAAATATTACGAAAATGTTGTGAAAATTCATTACAACTTTTCCGTGATTTCAAACTACTTCTAATAAAGATAAATATTAATTCTATGACCAAATGATACTGAAACACAAATGGCATGCATGTTGCACATGATCATTATATTATAAATAATAACAAAAGTTGCAAAAAACTGAATAAACATTTCCGCGTTTTTTATTTGCATGCCGTTTTGTATTTCATGAAAACATATTATTTTAAGTATATATCGAAAATGGCATGCGTATTAAGTAACACCACCGTATTTTTAATAATAATTAAAGTTTCATAAAATATGTGAAACATTTTCGTGTTTTTATTTTACATGCAATTTTGTATTTTATAAAGAATATTATTTTAAATTTTAAGTTTATGACGAAAATAGCATGCGTATTTACATCTATAGTTCAACAGAAAAAAACATTAAAATTTTTCAATTGTAATAATTTGTAATTCCCGGGATCTGTGATCGAAATGCGGTGTTTGCGAAATGTCACAAGGGGTCGCTTCCTGCCTAAAGTAGACGCTACACTTTTATTTTTTCCTCTTGGCCTCAGTGTACATGTAGATACGCATTTGAAAGCATATAACCTCCACAAACATTCATAATATTCTATATAATATAGTATATATTGCAAGTTTCGAAGAGATCTAATAATATATAACAAAGCTGTCCATTTGTTACTACTGTACAAGTGCAATTGTTCAAATTGATATTTAAAAATCGAATGTTAATTTAATTTTGATAGATCCAGCGGAAACAGATGCAGATGATGAATTAATAACAACACCTAATTTTGAAGATGTGGAGGATGAAACTGATGACGATGACAGTGATTGTGAATCCGAGATTCAAGAGACTACGAAAGATGAATCAGTGTGTAATGATACTGAAGTGTTATTAATGAATAATAAAAATAATATTTTATAAATATTTTATTTAAGTTAGGTAATAACACAATTGTACAGTTTCGTAAAAAAAAGTTTTCAGTTTTCCTCCGGAAAATAATGCATTTTTTATCAATAAACATGCATGCCATTTGTTATTAAAGTCTAAAATGATATTTACAGACAATGTACAAAAAGGCATGCATAAAAACAGGGAAATGTTCCATATTATTATTTTCGTTAAAAAACTTTTTTCAATTTTATTTTTGCACAAGTTTTTTATGCGATTTTTTATCAACTTAAAATAATGTTTTTTAATGAAATTTTGAATGGCATGCAAAATAAAGTTACGGAAATTAAAACAGCGTTTTTTTCAATTTTCGTCATGCATGCCACTACTTTAATACTTCCTGTTGTGCATGCCAAATTTGCTAACGTCAATAAATTATAAAAATTTAGTATTGTTCAAATGGCATGTAGTTTGAAATCACGGAAAAGTTGTATTGATTTTCACAACATTTTCCCAATATTTTCCACCCTTGGTCATACGAAGGGTGCATGCCAATTTTCGTGTAGAGTATTTTTGAGATAAAAAAAAACTAATTTTTAACAACGGCATGCAATTTGTAAACACGGAAATGTTCTATTTTTTTTTATTTCTACGTAACCCTTTGAGCTCCGTCGGCCGTTGCGAATTGCATGCAATCAATGATTATAGCTTAAATTTGTTCCAACTACGTTATATTACAAAGGCATGCAATATAATGTCACGTAAAATTACTAAAACTCTTCACACAAAGAGAAGCCATTTTCTTTATGACGTGCAAGCGAGCAAGGGGTCGTAACCCCTCTATCTTTCATATTCTTGGGTTAGTTATCAATTCCTAAAAAGGCATGCAGGAGAAAATGGGAGAACATTTTCTGTCACCATCTCCTAGTCTATTAACAATTCAATTTTATTCGATAGTCGTAGAAAAAGTATAGTCTAAATCATGGGAAGAATCTATCTACTCGTGTAGAATTTTGTTTGTTCTACCCTTGATATATAACACTGGTTCTGGAACTTTTTTGGTGATGGAACCCTTTTAGGAAGCGAAATTCTTGACGGAACCCTACAATGAAACCATTGTTTTTAAAAATGTATTCTCTATTAATAAACATAATAAAAGTACAATGTAACACTTACTACTTATTACTTACTTTACTTAGTAAATTACTATATAACAAGTATAATAATAGAAGATATTAAAAAAGAGAAAAATAATCTAACCAATGGGAGGTATGAAACTGTTTCATTATTTTTCATCACCTGGTTGATGTCAGATTTCATAGAAGACAGTTGAAGTCTGATATTAGGTTCGGCGTCTATTCTATTGCGGTATTTTGTTTTCGTGGCTACATAGGTTGAAAATCATATTTCGCACAAATATGTTGCTAGGAACGGGAGAAGAATATTCAGAGCCATTTTGGCAAGCATTGGATATTCTTCAGGAATTCTGCACCAAAAATCGGTAAACGGCGTCGTTTTGAACAGTGACTCCATACTTGTCTCTGACGACATTTCTAAAAGAGATTCATATATTTCATTTGACATACTTTCGGGATTTTGCAAGTTGGGTAAAAAAGGATTATGAATCCATGAATTCAGTTTCCTTCACTTTTCAAAAGATGTCCGTATCGAAATGAGATATTGCACAAGATCTTCAAATACATCCTCTTGAAACATTTCGTCCTTATCGCTAACAAACTCAGTATTTTTCTCTTGCCAACGCAAATTACCTAAAAATCTAATTGCCTTCTGAAGGCAGTTATTTTGTTACAGGCCTGGAACACTGTTGTCTATTTACCTTGCAATAATAAATTCAACTCGTTCAGTTTTTGAAAGATATCTAGCATAAAAGACAGTCGGAACAACCACTTTTTATCATACACACTATGTTTCAAATTAAAGGAAGTATCTGAAAGAAACATTTGTAACTCAGCTCTAAGTTCAAATAGCCTTGTTAACGTTTTACCCCGAGACAGTCATCGCACTTCTGTATGGAGTAGCAGCGTTTTATGTTCGCTGCCATAATTTTCACAAAATAATGAGAACAATCGGGATTGTAGTGGTCTTGATTTGATAAAATTAATGAATTTCACCGTTACATCCATAACTAATTTTAAATTTTACGGCATTTACTTCATCGCAAGTGCTTGACTATGCAGGATACAATGGCTGGAATTACATTCAGGTCCTTTATTTTTTATTAGTAACAGTGTTCCTGCTGTTTTATCCGTCATCGCCTTGGCCTGATCTGTACTAACGTCAATGCAATCGTTCCAACTGAGATTATTTTCTTCAAAAAATATTTTTATTTTCCTAATAATTTCTTCTCCGGTAGTGTTTTTGGGCAGCGTCTTCTTCAAAAGAACTTCCATATGTTTATCTCACGATAACCAGCAAGATAGCCAGACCAGCGACATCAGTCGACTCATCCATTTGCAAGATAAATCGTGTTTTTTGTAAACGTGTAACTAGTTCTTGTTTGACGTAGCTTGAATTCTCATTTTCTATTAATCGTTGTAATTTTTATGGGCAAATTTTCGTAGGTAAGCTGTTTCATTTAAACTTTCAGCAATTTAATGAAAAGGGTCCCATGAAAAGCCATGCAGTGGACCCAAAATTCGAGGATATTACGTTTTTTTTTGCCTTACGACACTCCACTAATTTAAAACTTCACTGATCTATACTATCAGTAGTGCTTTTTCCCAGTGTATATAACATGGAACACTACACCGAGAACTGAACAGACAAAAGCTAATAAATAATGAATCTTCTCGTTTTTGTTTTGTTTGGAGTATTAAACCGCAATTAAGAATTACCTGTGTTATCGTAGATGTATACAATAAAAGAGAAAAAACAACAAGTAACGTTCAAGGGACTACAAGCAGAAAGTTAACGCCTGGCTATCAATGAAATTACATTGTAATAAATTACACATTCATAATTCAAATATTTATTGGTAGCTTTTGAGGAGTCACAATCAGTTGAAATAGCTGAAATAGCAGTAATATAGTAGTGTTTTTAAATGAAACTCAAGGTCTCTAGTTAATTCCACAATATAATACAAGTTATTGAAAATTCTAAAAAATTGACAATTGTTTCGATAAATCAATATCATCGTCAGCATATTCCACGAAGTAAGGGTCGAGACAGTCAATTTCAGTAATATAGTATATTTCATCGTTTTTAGCATATTCCTGCAATAATATACAGGGTGTTTCAAGTAAAATTTTGATCCCCCAATATCTCGAGTTATGTTCAGATTTGGAAAAAGCTCCAAAACAGGGCAATTTCATCCTTGTAGCGCCCACAAACACCCCTTGAAAAGCTTTAAATCGCAAAGGGGTATTAAGTAACGTATCATTTTAAGGTTGCTTTCATTATCTATGTAACACCCTTCTATATTTACATTTTGATCGACTCTTTTTTGAGAAAACTGCTCAGATTATTGCGAAAGAAAACAATGGTAGTTTTAAAAAAGACAATTCAATTTCAACGAATGTAGTGTACAAAGTGCCCACCTACAGACTATTCCTGAAATGCTTCCCTAATTTTCGCAATACTCCTGGTGTAAGTAAACGGCATCCTGTCTCGATTTTTTGTCAACGGTCTTGAAGATATTCAGGTGGTGTAGTATAAAGTTTGACTTTGAGTAGCCCCACAATAAAATCGGGTGACCTGCGCAAACATTCAATTATTGGGGCTTTTCTGTACGACTTTCTCTGAAAATGTGTGGGTTGGCATCACACTAACAACGACAATTATAACTGTTGGCTTCGCCATTCAACATAAACGCAGTTTCAGCGGAGAAACAAATCCTATAAATTGAACCTGCGTTATCATTAAATCACTCAGGGATATTCTCGCAAAGCTGTAAACGTTATCGTCTTGTACGGATGAAATTTATGATTTTTTGGCAATAATCCGAAAACTATTTTAATACACATGAGCGACTTTTCTCATTGATTGCCTGATAACCATTAGAAGATAACCAAGATCACCTACTTCAACAGCGTAATTTCTGATATTGTGACCTTATAAAAAATTGATTCAAATTCGTAAAGGCACTTCTAGGCTGCTCTAATTTTCATTCTTGGGACGTTTTCTTCATTTATAATAGCACTTAAATATTTGAACCAGGACACCTGTTCAATAGTTTTCCCTTCAATTGTTATCGTGGCGTTAAGGCGTTTTTACGCGAACACGATCATTTTGGTTTTAGATATAGGTATTTATATTGTAATATTTTTCTTATTTATTTAAAACAGTTTATCCTGACTAGTGGGATAGATTCATACACTATTCACCAATTTATATTATATACACAGTATATTCACTCACATTAATTTATATAAACACTTCACTACTTAGACTATTTACTTGTTCGCTTTTTATATCACGAGATCACTTTATCAACTGACTACTCCCGCTGGTCGGTCCTTTATATATTAGTCCCTTTTTTACTAGATAATTGTAGATTACGGCTAGCATGAAAACAATCGGCTCTCTGGAATTTTCTAGATAAGACTGGTCACAAAAACAATGTCTAGATAAGATAGTCACAAACAATCGTAAACAGTTGTAAGAAATCCCTGCGCATCCGACATAATTTTGACTTTCATACATGGCTTAGACAGAGTCGGATTCAGGGACTACACCAGTGTGCTGTTTCGTAACATTGCCCCTCCTTAAATGGAAGTTCCTCCTAGAACTTTTTTGTAGCCGATAAGGTATGTTTGAATCGGCAACTGGCCCCATTTCTACATTTTACGATCTTATGGAAATAACATCGTATACTGATAACGGGGGTTGTAGCTGCAAATTAATATCTGGACACCGGTATCCTGGAAGATCACCTCTACCATGTTCCTGATGACACGCCAATCCAACTGGTTACTCGCTATCTTAGGAATAGCGAGTTTCTTCACGCTTGATTCCAACACATGGTCTCGGAGGTTTCGAAGTGCTTCCCACACATTGCGGTAGGTAGATCGATCTTGAAATTCATTGTTAGTAACCACGTAGAAGACGTACCGCGAATTGTGTTGCAGACTCAGTGTTTTGCTAGGGGCTGGAATCTAGTCTTCAAGTTTTTCTAATTGCCCAAACTTCTTTCGAAAGACGGTTGCCAACCTTGCGTGCGTTCTTGATACGAGCGGAGAGGTTGTATACCAGTGAATAATTTTCCGGAAGAGTGAACAAATCTTGTCGTTAATCTGGAATGACTCCATACCTAGCTTTCCCGCTACCTCCATACGCGCCCATAAATTTATCAGAGGTAGGGTCAGGCACATTCTCTAGGTCATGATCTCCTTCGAATGGCGCTAGTCGCTTTTGGTGAACTATTTTGGTTCTCCGTTGGGGATATTGCTCATGCGATATAGAAGATCATTGATCCTTTTCTTGATTGAGTATGGACCTTCCCAGGATTTTTGTAATTTTGGAGAAAATCATTTTCTCCTCGTCGGGTTGTGTATCATCCAACCTTCTTCTCAATTGGATCACGTAGTCTTCTCCTGCTAGATATCCTTCAGGCCGACAGCCAAATTTCAGGTCACAAGGAAGCTTCATTTCACGTCCAAACAGGATTTTCGCAGGTGTTTCACCCGTGGACTCATTGACTGCAGGTCGATTAACCAATGCGAATAGGAAAAGATACTGGTCCTAATCTCTCTGATGGCTGGAAACTACTTTGGACAGATATTTTCCAATAGTCCTGTTCTTTCTCTCGACCCTTCAATCTGACTGTGGATGTAATCATGTTGTTTTGGTCTTCTGCATTCCCAGCTTGTCGTAAATCTCCTGGAATAGAACGCTTTCGAAATTTCTGCCCTGGTCACTGTGCACTTCCAAGGGCACTCCATATCGGCTGATAAATTCTTCCACCAATACATCCGCGATAGTTGTGGCCTCTTGATTCGAGATCGCGTAAATTTCCACCCACATTGTGAAATAATCCATTATAACCAGGATGTATTTACCACCATTTTCGGTCGTCGGAAATGGTCCAGCGGTGTCTAAAGCAATCCTTTCGAAAGGGCTTCCAACATTATACTGTTTGCAACTTCTGTGATCGTGTCCTTATATATTATTCATTTTATGAATTTTCATCGGTTCTGTAGGATAATAAGGAAACAGATTGTCCACTATGCCGACGTTTCTGATTTATTTGAATCGTTCATCAAGGCTAGTGAGGCTTTTTACTTCGGGCAGAAATGATTTTATTTCCTTGTCAAATTAAAAAATAGACGAGAAAACATGAAAATATTTCAGATAGTTCTGGCACGTCATATAAAAAAACGAAATAATGCACAATCTTCAAACATTGGTAGTAACTTATTTTATTTTTTATTGAGATTCTATAAACAAACTCATAGTGTAAATCTTCTCGTCCATATTAGTAGAGATATCATTCTTCATAGTAAAAATATGGCTCTCTACAGTTGAAATCTTCTCGTCCATATTAGTAGAAATATCATTCTTCGTAGTAGAAATATCGCTCTTTATTGATGAAATCTTCTCGTCCATGTTAGTAGAAATTGACGAGATTAAGGTGTAAGCCTCGTCATCGTATAGAAATGTTTCTGGATCAAAGCCGTCATTTTCCAGTGCCAATTTAAGTCTTTCAACTAATTCACTTTTCTTTCCGCGATTTTCCAATTCTGCTATTAGCTCAGTCACTTTAGAGTCCATTAGTCTCTTGGCCATTTTTACGTAGATATTTGTTTATATTACCCCACACCTGACACCAATGTAATGTTTTTCTTATTTAATTAAAACAGTTTATTCTGACGGGTGGGATAAATTCATACACGCGGTAGGTTCACTCACTAAATTATTCACTACACTATTCACTAATTTATATCATATACACAGTATATTCACTTACATTGATTTATATACCAGTTCTTATATAACACTTCACGACCTAGACTATTTACTTGTTCGCTGTTTATATCACGAGATCACTTTATCAACTGATTCCTCCCGCTGGTCGGTCCTTTATAAATTAGTGCCTTTTTCACTAGACAATTCTAGATTGTGGCTTACACAAAAACAATCGGCTCTCTAGAATTTTCTAGATGTGACTGGTGACATAAACAATTTCTAGATAAGATAGTCACCAAAAATCGTTAACATTTCAAAGAAATCCCTGCGCATCCGCCATAACTTTGACTTTCATACATGGATTAGACATAGTCTGATTCAGGAACTACACCAGTGTGCTGTTTCGTGACAATATGCACACCAAAACTTTCGCTATAAGCTACTATATATTATTTATTGTAAGTGGGCCTCTTTGTCAGCTAAGACAACCGTATCGTGTGCATATGTAATATTGTTTATTAGTGCCCCGTTTATTTGTTATGCAGAGCATGTTTGAAAATTGTCTCAGAATAAATGTGAAAAAGTAGCAGAGATAATATACATCCTTGCCTGACTCCTCTTTATATTGCTATGGAATCCGATGTTTTCATTTCAATTTTGATTACGGCCGATTGTTTTTAATATAGATTAGAAACAATTCCAATACATCCTTAATCTGATTCAGTTCTTCTTAGGATCTCAATTACTTTCAAATGTTTTACACTGTCGAACACTTTCAGGTAATCTATCAAGCAAACAAATACGTTTATATTCATATTCCGACATCTCTGAATTATGACGTTCAAGGAGAAAAGGTCGTTCTCGGGTATCTACTCCGTTTTGGAATTCAAAATGCATTTTTCATTTGAAAATCGCATTTTTTTATAATTTCTGGTCTCTCGATTATCATCCTTCTTGTTTCATGTCATATTTTTGGAAGCCTATTCCTTTTCATGGATGTCTGTTACTGTGTTTTTTTTTTATTTTGTTCCATGTTGTTTCTGTTTCTATTCGCTCATCCATCCTAATTTCGTTTCAAGTTTGTATCGTATATCATTTCGGAATCCATCACACTTCAGTTTCTCCAACTCTATTCTTCGTACCATTTTCGGTATTTTTATTTTATAAAATCTTTGTAATTTAATTCCATTGCTACTGGATTATGCTCACTATCAACATTTGCGCCGAGATATGACATATTTATGATAGTCGTGGTGCATTAGAATATAATCGATTTGATTTTTTATTATTCTGACTTCAAATTCATTAGGTGATCGCCAAGTATACCGTCGCCTCGCATGTAGCTTGAAATAGGTATTTGTGACATATACTACACTGCGCCGGCAAAAATCAAAGATACTCGAGACGCACACTAGAATTGCAAATATTACGATGACATTGGGAATATTATGATAGGAATTGAATTGATTTGAAGCAATTGTGAAATTCTTGATAAAAATGGAAGATCAAGAAACAGAAATCGAAGAGATAATCATTGTACATCATTACCATGAGGAACGAGCAACAATACGGGGACATAGCGGCAGTGAACGTGATACCCTGTAGATGTCACAACAATCACATGTCACTATTGGCTCCTTTTCTCGCGGTATCCTCATCTAGTTATAATCGAACAAGATTCCTGGGGTTCGGACATACCTTCTTCAGGGATTGAATACAATAAATGGAATTCAAGATGTACGTAAAGAAATATCGATAGCTTAGATATACAGTGTGATCTGAAAATAACCGAAGAGAATAAAGGAAGCATGTTATTATGTATCTTCCAAATACGATTTATTTAACTGATAATACTTGGAAATGTCAACCAAGTTTCGATAGATTTTTAAATTCGTTTCTTTGGTATGTTTTTTAGCGCCCAAGTAAAGGTTGCTTATATGGCTGGAACGTGTTCCTGGAAAGCTCCTTTTATTTTGGAAAGAGTAAATAATCGCAGGGCGATAGACCAGACGATTAAGAATAGTGATCGATGACATTGATTTGTCTTTTCATCAAAAAATTATCTAATCATCAGATGGAACATCATCATGCGATGAAATAACAGTTTTTTTAGCCTGATATGAACAACTCTCAACCGTAAACTTATCTTTTGATACAAATTCCTTGTGAAAATTCCCTTGGAGTCATGGGAAATTATCAACATTTTCTTGTTTCCGCTCAAGACTCATTTTTTAGGTTTTGATTTTATCGGTATGGACCGCGTTCGAAGGAAGAAACATATGCTTTACTAACGTTTAATAGATGGCGCTACGTGTTCTATGATTTGAATTGAAAGCCCGGTTATTTTTAGATCACCTAGCTCACCCGACAGACGCACAATCTTAACTAGGAAAATTGAAATCAAATTGGTATAATTTATTAAAAAAAATAATTATTCCAAAAACATATTACAAGAGAGGATAACTACTAAAATCGTCCACCAACCCAATTTTCGCGTAGAATTAAATGAGTAATACCTCAAACTGTTCGTCTTAAAGTGCTTGATGTATATCCAAGTTACGACATCGGCTATTAGTCCTGAAAAAATGTATTGGTAATAAACGAAGAAATATATTCTTTTTCTAAAAACTTTAATTAAATACCTACCTCACTCTCCCTACAGTTATTTAGATGTTTTCACTACTATTATTTAGTATAAGAACGTGTAGTTTCCAACGACTTACAGAAGTATTTGTTAATTCAATAAATTCGAATCCATTCGAATTAATCACGATAGAGTCTGTCACATAAAATTTATTCAGTTAAAGTTCAACGTTTTTTGTTCAATAACTTTTTTCATAACATCGTAATCTGTGAATCGGTACACGTGACAGGAAGCAGAATTTTATAGCCAATATTATATTTTCTAATTGTTTTGATTAATGAGAACAGATGAGTGAAAAAACTAAAGCAACTACACTGGACTCCGCATGTCACTTACCCACTTTATATACCCGCATACAAGGCAACATTGTTTAGGAATTACTTGTAGGGCGTGGATCTTTTATTTATTCTTTTGAAAAGACAGTTTATTTTTCAGTTTAAGCATTTCATGAAACTTGTAATATATAGACTGTTTTGTTTAGTTTGCGCAACATATATATATAAAATCAGCACCGTCTTCATCACCACTTTCATCGGGCACACTTTGGTTGCAAATATTCTGGCATAATTTGGAACATATACATGCTGAAAAATAGAAAATCGCTTCTTTGACATTCTGAAGAATCGCATTCATTCCAGTACAGAACATATCTAGGAGTTCTCTAAAATCGTAGGGAATTGGTTGTTTCGATTTTCATCCAATGTTGTTTTTGTTTCAAACAATTTTTCATCTTCCTCGGTTTGATTTGACACCCCATAATCGATCTCGTGAAAACGCCATGGAAAGAGCGTTGATGAGAATATCTTTAAGGCTAATCAACACTTACAAAATATATTTTGGGGAATAGGCAATCAATGTTGCAAAACCTGTCACTTTATATTAGCAAATTTTTAGGCAGAAAGCTCACAATGGGGGATATCATAAAAGTGAGATAAGAGGCTGAGGTTACTTTTAGAATTGGAATTTAGTATGTCCAAATACAATTTACATTTATTTGTCGGGTATGAAATAATCGATATTGTAGGAAAATATATTTTTTAACATTTAGAAATGCTGATTCCTGAAACGTACCAATATACATGTAGGTACACTAGGACTCGCGACGAGTTGACTAGATCTATTTTTGGAAAACTATTAGTACGATTTTTATAATAATTTGCGCGTAGGTGTTATTGACTATGATGAATTTTAACAAAATATTCTGACAGTCGTGCTATTTTCTGTTATACCGGAAGTTGACCGTAACTTTGTTTTTAAATGGAACGTACATTTTTACATTTTTAGAATCATCAAATCGAGCTGATTTCAATGATATGTCACACTTGCTAATTCGTATCGATATAATCAAGGATCTACGGCCACTTGAAAGTCGGGGATTTTTGATTTCAGATTACTGCGTCGAGATTAAAATAGTTAAAAATTGCGAGAAACGGCATCCGTAACCCTATCCTAACTTTTTATGTTCTATGCGGTGACACAAAAAAATATTTTATACAAGGTGGTTATAAGCTTAATTCATTAAATTCGCTATGATTTTGCGATATTGATATCAAAGAAGTAAAACATTATATTAATGTTTATTTAGTAGGATGTTTTTTCATTCAAATTCATGTTCAGGTACATCGTTTACTTGCTTAGGTTGTTTATGTAAGTAGGATCTATTGCTTTATAAGTAATTGCTGGCGCCGGTCTAATTAACTGTTTTCCTGGATATTTGCTGCATTCTCGTTAGGAAAAACTGAATGTTTTTGTTCTAGTTCAGTTAATATTTAAAGAGAAACTACAAATTTATCATGACTAAATTCCCAAAGGGGAGATGGAAACTGTATCTATCACAAAATGATCAACAATCGAAGACAACCAATAAAAACACAGTTTTTCTTTTCACCTCTTCCATTTTGATCGACATAGATTCACTCAGTCCACAATTTTGACCATTGATCAATCGTGATTGATGTTGTAACTATATCCGAATATTCAAGTTTTAAATTTTCAAATTTCCACGTGTGTTGTTTGTGAGCATATTGCGATATCGAATTGGTAAGTTTTTTACATTTGTGTAATATTACAAAAAATATATTTCATAACTATATTGATATAATTTAAACATTAGTTACTATTTAAGTTTCATTGTTTTTATATTTTGATATTTATCGAAAATTTCAAAATGGTAATAAGGTCAGGAAAACATGGCACTACTTCTCATTAGATAATAAGTCAAAACAAATTTGCAAAAATCTAAAAAGGCAGTTTTTTTATTGGCTTTGACACTCGTCAATCGGCCAGTCAAAAAAGGCATTAAAAATTAGTGATAATGAACAAGCTAGTTGTTCAAGTGCCTTACCCGCAGCAAACTGTTCATTGGATACATCTTCGTCAACCGACGACTCGATTGAAAAACAGAAAATTCATTCACAAATTGATAATTAAAGCACTGACGCTCAAGCTAAAATGACTGGTTTACGAATAGTAGACTTTGAGTACGTATTTCCGGCAATAAAAAACATTGGACACAATGGTTTATTTCGTTGCGATATATCTAATGTGTGTTTAGTGAAAGAAAAGTGCTTTGGAGTAAAAAGTACAATTACTTGCAAATGTAACATATGCGGTGTTACAAAAACATTTAGTACAACAAACGGTGGAAAAGAGCTGAACATACATAAAACTTTGATATTCAGTACGATAGCTGCGGGACTTGGATATAAACAGGTATCCACAGTTTTAGGTGGTGCAACTTAAATGTTAGGCTGAATCACACACAGCTTATGAGGGTCTTAGAGAACATGGGCTTCAGAGGTACTTCGTATAAATTAATGAATAGCTATTTGGAAAATAGGAAACAGTGTGTTTCAATAAATGATATTATGAGTTCTGAAAAGAAAATCGCATATGGAGTACCTCAAGGAACAGTACTGGGACCGATTTGGTTTATAATATACATGAACGCAATTGTTAATCGTACAAGTACGGAGATTATAAGCAGTTTTGCAGATGACACGGTCATCTTGTATACAGGGCGCGATTGGAATGAATTAAAAGAAAAAGCAGAAGGAGCCATGAAGGAGATAATAGACTGTTTTAATCAAAGATATTTGACTATAAATTATAAGAAAACATATTCTATCACCCTCAGCTGTTACTCAGATACTCTTCCTTCCTATGATTCCTTGCAAATAATAAATAATCTGGGAAAGATTACGATACTTTCAAAAGATTCTATCAAATATTTGGGAATAACAATAGATAGGCATCTAAGGTGGAATAAACACATCGACAATGCTACAACAACACTAAGGAGTTTACTTATTAGATTTAAATACTTACAAAAAATATTAGACTTCCACCAATTAAAAATCGTTTACTCTGCATCAGTGGAATCCCGCCTGTCATATGGAATTATAAGTTGGGGAGAGACAGACACTTATTTGAGGAAGCTTGAAAATTTACAGGAGCGTTTTTTAAATATAATTCTATATAGACCCAGACTGTACCCAACCGATATTTTATATCGCGAATTTAACGAGTTAGATATCAGATATATTTTTACAAGTCAGTAGTATATAAACACGGAACAAAAAATAAATATCTAGATCACAACTATAACACACGACAAAAATTCAATCTATTTTTAAAGATCACACAAGCCAATAAAACAATTGGACAAAGGGGGTATGATTATCTCTCTAACAGATTATATGATTTCTTGCCATTAGAAATAAGACAGATAAAACAAATTCACAAATTTGAAAAAAGTGTTAAAATATTCTTGCTATCCCTCAGTAGAACAGAAGTACGTAATTTGATTGTGCCGTAAGTTTTCACTGTTTTGTGATGTAACTTTTTAATTTTAAGTTGTGTTAAATTTTAAAAATTGATCAGCTGTTAAATTCATGTAATTTAATGTAAATTAATTTTTGTAATTTCCATTGTAAGACTGTAATAATTACATTATATATTGTCACTACATTACACATAATAATAAACACTATTATTATTATACACCGTTATACCCCATGGACAGGCTTTTGCCTTTATGGGAACATATTCGGAGAGTTGATTTTCTAATACTGTATTGAATACTGCATGTGTGTAATTTTTATTATATTGTATTTCTGTAGTGTACTTTTGTCTGAATAAATTATTACTATTAAAAACCGGGAATTCAAAAATGTTTCCTATAATGTGTGTTCCCCACACGGTTGCCCATTATAACCCAGATACAGGATGCTTTATCGATACTGACCATATATTAATTCTTTCATAACTTTCGTATCCCCTTGAATATTATTTTAATATTTGGCAAGCGAGTTTCTCTAAAAGTACTCAATCTAGTAATATAATAATAATTTTTTAATTTCAGATTTGAAAAATATCACCATATTATTCCGCTCAAAAAACAACACCCTGTATAACAAGTCTCAATATTTTGGTATACATATACAAGAATTAGACAAAAAACTGATTCAAGTGTTGTACTTTGCTTTTTTGCTTTGCGCGAACGATTTTACTAGTAAAGTCTTTTAATCAAGTTACGTTTTCATGGATACAATTTTATCTAAAGGTTAATGGTACAACATATTTTTATTATTAATTTATTACAATTTTTAAATTCCAATTAAATGTTTCAATTTTACCAAGCATTCCATACACTATTTTTACATTCAGTCGTCATAGGGGAGCCTACTAATTATTAATATTAATTTTCTGAACCTTTTTTACGTAAATCTCATCAGTTAGGGGAATATAAAACTTTGCAGATAAATGAAACGACGACCACGTAGTAAAGTGAAATACATTGTCCTTATTGGTGTTTTAAATGAAACTCACGGTTTCTAGTTAATTCCACAATATAATAAAAGTTATTGAAAATTCTAAAAAATTGACAATTATTTCGATGATATTGATTTATCGAAACAATTGTCAATTCCTTAAAATTTTCAATAGCTTTTATTATATTGTGGAAATAACTAGAAACCGTGAGTTTCATATAAAACACTAATATGAGCAGATTCCACGAAGTAAGGGTCGAGACAGTTACTTTCATTACATTGTCCTTGTTTGTCATATATTCTTTGGAATAAGTTTTTCTTTGTCTGGAAGATGAAAGAACAACGTACCGACATTGCTACGATGTTGCAATTTTGATTTCAGTTTTATGAAAATTAATTTCTCATTATTTTTTGAAGTGTATTGCTAAAATTACCATAATATGTATATCAGTCGATAAAAAAGGAGTTTTTTCAAGGAAATCCACATCCAAAATAGAAAAATGAATCTAAAACGTGACAACTGGCTGAATAACTAAACAACAGAGTACGAAATTACACAGAGAAGAGGAATAGACTTGGCAACAGCACACTATCCTCCATCCATGTAGATGTATACATTGCTGTGTTTTGATATTTTGATCAGTGATTTCGAGTTTTGTTTATTACATTACGCTTAAGTTTATTCATTATTCTTTACTAGTGGTTTATTTCTTATTTTTTGGTTCTAGTTAAATATGGTGTCTGTTGATTTACTTGCTTAAGTAGTGAAAAACTAACAATGGGTGCGACCTGCTTAATTTTTGGAAACAATGAACAGGAAGTTCTAAAAATGTTTTACTTTCCCAAAAATAAAGTCAGGTACGTAAATAAGTACAACTTCAGTAAGAGTCCTTCAAAATTAATGAAACTAAAATTATGTTTTACAATCAAATTGATTGTATGAATATACAAAATTTATCCTAATAGGTATACAAATAACGTGAATATAAGATATCTAGTGATAAAAACTCTAAAACTGTGTATATTCTTTCTGCTGTCAGAAATAATAGAAAGGATGAGAATAAGTTTGTAGTAGTGTGTATTATCGTAAATATTAACTATACTCGATAGTCGAAATTCTGTAAAGTGACTCATCGCTCTTACTGTCCATAAAATCAGTTGCAGAAGCGAACTTCATGAGCGCATCATTTTTGAAGGGTTCTTAATAGTCCTAAATAAAAAATAAATAGAAAATGTTCTTGTACGCTCTGGCGTTTACATTTGAGAGAACAGAAATACGAAATTATTATGGTAGGTATCATTATGTATATACAGGGTGTTACCAAGAATAATACACATTTTTAAGGATGAGCTATAATAAGATGTATATAAAAAAGTCGATAGTCGAAATTCTGTAAAGTGACGTCATCGGTTATCTACCGATTTAAAGTGAACTCCATGAGCGTATCATAGTTTAAGGGTGCGAATACTGAAATATCTGGAATTTCAATTTTTAACATTTGAAATAATAACTTATCACAAGTTGTTCATAAGTAAGTTAAAACAAAATAAAAAAATGTTTAAAAGTCAATTCCAACTTACTACTACTAAAACTAAAAAAAAGTTGTTTGTCAAGACCAAAATAAATTACCAATAAGTATAGGTATGTTGCGAGGTCACTTGTAAAATGTCTGACTAACTGGAAGCGGTATCACTCCCTGACGACTCCTCAGAATCATCGCTTTCTCCTCCTATATCGATAATGAGTGGTTCCGTCATTACTTCTACACGTATGTCTAAATCCCAAAACTTTATTTCTTCTTTTAATACGTGTTGAATACATTTACGCCAACTCTCAGCAGTAACGGTATGCAGCGCCTCGTCAAACAGTTTCTCAACGTCAGCCATTTTGAATGTACTGTTTTTTCTCGCAACATAATTTTTCACTTGGGCCCAAACCAGCTCGATGGGGTTTAACTCACAGTGGTAGGGAGGAAGTCTATCAACTGAGACGTTGAAATCTTTCGCCATTTCATCGACAACGTACTTAATATAACTGCTTTTATGTTTCCGTACGAGAGATAATAATTCAACTTTTAGCATTGCCTCGTTGTGCGGAATGCTTTTACTCTCTAACCAATCAATTATAACCCTCTTGCGGCTAGCTGAAGTAGGTATTTGCTCCAGTCGACGAGAGTGGTATGAAGCATTATCCATAACTATCACTGAACCAGGAGTTACCTTTGTTAAAATTGATCTAAACCATGTTTCAAACCGGTTACCATCCATCTCTTCATGGTAATCGACAGTTTTTTTGGACTGAAAACTCAGTAATCCACCTTCTACAAATCCTTCCTCGCTGCCAATGTGAGTGATAATCAGTCGACGTCCTTTCCCAGAGGGAGCATTTAAACCGGAAGAGAAACCCTCCATAAAGGCTTGTCGATTGCTTCGTATATTCATGTCTTGCCACACTTTTGACACAGTGTGGCCTTCATTTAACCATGTTTCGTCAAGATAATATATGTGCCGTCCTTCGTTACGAAACTGTCGTATCTGTTTTAAATAATTTCTCCTCCATTCCACAATGTCATTTCGTTCAATTAAGGCACTGTTTCTACTTCTTGTTTGGTAACGAAAATTCATTAATTTTAAAGTTCGTCTCAAAACTTTATCACTGATGTTTGGTAAAGTATCATCAGCTTCTATTACCTTGCTCAATTTAGCTACCGAGGGGATTTCATTCCTAAAATAAAAAGAATGTATTTCCCTACGTATAGCATTCCGTGTTTGGTCGTCCAAAACAATTTTCTTTCTTCCCCTACTTTCCGGTTTACAGTTTTCACCTCGTTCTCTTGCCAAAGATCCGTCCCGCGATTTCTTTAGAATATTGTATATAGTACTCTCAGAAACTTTAGTTAAATAACTGCACTTAATCACAGCGTCACTAACACCCAACTGTTTGTCCATGGCACGCAGTCCTTCGTACACATTTAATATGAGGACTATTTCTTCCCGAATTAAATTGTTACGACGCCGTTTTTTATCGCCAACACCGCTACACTCCGCCATTATTGTCACTAAATATACCGATATAAATATTACAATAAATACCAATAATAACCGATTTATCACACAAAACCACAACACAAATACTGAGAATGAAGAGAATAAACACCTCACATAACTGTTTACTATCACTGTCTCATTCGCGTAGCTCGATCTATCTATCTCGTTCTCAAAGCCGGAACATTGAAGCGACTCTCCAACATTGTCAAATCGGCGAGTTTTTCACAACAAACTTTGCGTTCAAGAAATATACGTAAACACTTTATCTCACATTTCAAGTAAACTAATTATTATTAGTCTGCTTGAAATTTGAAATAAATATATTAAATTGGTATTGACTTAATTACATTGCATCTTTTGTACCTGAAATATTGACACAATGGATTTGAAGTGTATTTATAAAATACAGCATTTCTCTCTAGAATACATATGGCAACTGCGCTTTAACCAAAGTGTTGATTAGATAGCTCTGACTCACTTTACACAATTTCGACTATCGAGTATAGTTGGTAAAAGCTATGAGTGAAAAACTATACGTTAACATCTATTGTATTGAAAGTCTTGGTGTTGTATCCTAGCATATACATGAGAAATTACAGAATATGTAGTAATAATTTTAATAGAAATGATTATATCAATATCATTACATGGAAGTTAAAACCACATGCCCTACCAATTAAGTTCACTAAGGTAGAAGCAGATCTTATTGGTGTAGATTTAGAAGAGAAACACATAAACATATGTAAGTTGATGAAATTGCAAAGTTCAAAGCTAACCTTTGATCAGTTTTAATATTGAAATATTTATATGTATAAAATTTAAATAATGGCTAATATGATATAAAGAGAACTTACTCTTTTTTACTGAATATAATAGTCGTTATTTGAAACAGTAATCTATAACCATCAAATTTAAAATTCAGAAAATTTGCAAAAAACAAAATTCCAGTTAATTCAACGAATTATATATAATTGTTTTGCAATATATATACTATTTAGTATATAAATACTCAAACATAAATTTACAAGTATATAAATACAATTGTCATCATAAACAAAACAACATTAGGAAAATACACAGATCATACACATATTCCAATATAATTTGCATGATCACTATTGAAAAAAAATGTATTTGTAAAACACGTAAAATAAAAAAATATACATTAAATATAGTAGAATTGTTTGTGAAACATTTGTTTAATACATAATATACATATTCCACTAAGAAACAGTAGAAACATCACTATGATTACAACTAAAACATAATAGTATATTACGTAACGAGTGTTGTAAGAAGCATTTTACGCACGAAGCCGCGTAGCGGCGAGTGCGTAATTCCGTGAGTGCGTGAAATGCGTTACAACACATGTACGTTCTTTACTTTACCTACGACCTACTTGTATTGATAATCTTATTAGGAGATTTGAAGTACAAATAAAAACGTACATCCTCGATGCCCAGCCAAGTTTGGTAAAAGTCCATTCTAGGTAGTATTTATTTTTATGAAAAATGTATGTAGAATTACCGGAATTGCAAAAAATAGCATATACACATCTCATCTACAGTGTCATCAATCCCTTAGGTGGATTACTTCTCTCAGAAATCAAGCACCGCCCGCGACATTAAATGGGTCACTTTAATCGCTTAGTGTATATTATACTAATTGTTTACTAATATGATACATTAAGACAGCTTAAAGATGCGGATTGAATGAAACGG
Organism: Galeruca laticollis; assembly: GCA_963921935.1. Classification (NCBI taxonomy): domain Eukaryota; kingdom Metazoa; phylum Arthropoda; class Insecta; order Coleoptera; family Chrysomelidae; genus Galeruca; species Galeruca laticollis. The sequence continues at coordinate 32,518,680 of OY998181.1, read as the reverse complement.
AACCAATTATCGTATAATTCCAAATAACTCTTAGTATTAAATGCTATCTCATATCTAATAAATGTTATCTACCATTTATATATAGAATAAAATTCAACGTCAAATATCTAAGTAATACATTTTGAATAAAATGGCTACGTCTATTGACAGTTGCTAAGTGGTTGCTATGGAAGCCGTGCGATTTACTTCACAGCCGTGCGTTTTGTTTCACTGTGCGTGATAGACGTCTTACAATGATTGCCGACTGTGTGTTTTTGACTACTTACAGGGGTGGTCGTAGGTAAAAATGTTTACATGCTTATTTTGTACAATTATGCATGCAATAACAAATTAATAGAAAATGTTCTAATTTCAAGGTCTGCCCAGTAGTAAACTTTTTTGGTTCATTTGAATTCTGTGGCTTCATTTTATATTTAATGACTATGACTTAAAAGTTGAAAAAAATATATTATTTTCAGACGAGAAAGAGGTTCAGTTGCAAGTTGGAGCAGGTCCCAGTAGAGAGGTATTTGCTGTAAATCCTAAAGCCAAAAGATCTGTGTTGAGCACTTGTGTTTTTCTAGGGGTTTAGAAAAGCATGGCCTCTATAAATCGTCGTGGAATGGAATTTATTTTAAGGCGCACATGGTATATTAACAATGAAAACTCATTAAGATCATGGGATGATATCGTCGCCAAATTAAAATCAGATTTCCGACCCCACAATTATGATTTAATGGTAGAGATTCAAAACAGAAGACAAGGTGTCCCTATTTTTATTTCTCATATACTTGGTCTATTTAATAAACTACAAACCAAAACCTGATGAAAAATAAATTACAACCTTTATAAAACTTAATATGCTTTCACAATTCTTCAATCAATTAGCTATGACAAACGATTTCTAACTGCTTACAAGCAGATAGAGCAGGCTAAAGAATGAACGAAATGTTGAAAGCCACCACCTAAATATGATGTTGGAATTGCAAATGCTTCGGTTATAGTAAATAGTCCGGCCTGCTTTAGTGCGTTTCCTAGGCTGTTCACTTTGGCACATTAAATCTAGCTCAACCTACTGTACATGAGATTGTGGAAACCATTATCTTTTAACCGCTAAATTGGTATACAACCACCTCACTTAGGGTTTAGTTTCATCTAAAAATTTCCTAGCTTATATAGTAAAAGAACTAGTTTTATTAATCTAAACGAATTGGACACCAAATAGTACTTCTTGGGAAGTATATTTTATTGTTCAGTGTAGAATCATCGATATTTCTGCAACTGTGTACAATAATGTGAATGGGTACTCTTATTACATTCATACCTATCATTGATAGAGATTTTTGATAAAACCACACCACTCTCCGGAAAATCATTAGAGTAAGTAGCTAGCCAGGTATTTGAAATCAAAGTAGCACTGAAAAGATTAACTCCATTTCCTCCCTGTGTCAATTTGGGTAAAAAGGGAGGTATAAAGGATAGAAATATAACATACCTTGTATTTTATCGGTTTGCAGCGCTTGAAGTGGATGTTTATGGTAAGAGTGAAAGAAAGTAAAAAAGCGTTAATAAGTGCCATAACGTAAACTCTATTTCACGCTTCCCATAAGCTAACACAATGAATCTTGGCTGGGCATCGCGGATGGACTTTCATGAAACTTGGAATACGTATATTTGTAATTTACCGAAGGAGCTTAATTAAAATATCCCAAATTTCTATTTGAATTTTATTTTTTTGTATAGGGCTGTAGAAAAAATAATGTATGCAACATGTGCATGAAGTGTCTTTTTTTCACTCATGGAATTGCCGTGAAAAAAAGTACCACTTTATGCACTTGTTCCATAAATTAGTGTTTAAAAACTTTATTTTTACAATATAATCAAAATTACAATACTTGCTACATAACTACTTAACGAAGCTAATGATAAACCGACAATGCTAAGAATTAATCAAATATAACAGCGACTAATCAAATATAACCAAATATTACAAATCTATTGTTTAGATAGATATTTATTTTTAATTAGATTTGTGTGGCTAGCTCAGTTATTAATTATATATCATATTGGTTCGGGAACATGAGACTTTCTCTACTCTTTGAGTCCTGGCTTTGTTTGGATATATTTCGCTCATTCACAATAAAAAGAAACACAAAACACAATATTTTCAATCATTTAATTTTATAATGGAATTTTTTATTTAAATATATTTTTTTACTCAATATGGTTACGCCTATGGAATTTACCAACACAGTATCATAACGAATATACAATATCTCATGCGCATGCCCCAACTAACAACGAACATATTCGGGATGGAACGAACGTTTCTTAACGACGCTCTGCACATGCGTGAGTATTAAATACATAGCACCATTGTCGTTATAACAATGCTGATGGATTCTCATAAAAGAATTTACGTTGAAAATTATATACATACACTAAAAAGATTGTTCAGAAGAAATATGTTACAAAATTTATATATACAAATGGAAAATTATGTGAATGAATGCATCTTCCTTATATGATTTGAACATACGTAAGTACAAGCATTATTATATCATAGAATAGGCCTTTTTAAATAATATTTAGAATTTGTCTAGTGAATAAAATACATAAAGTTTTTTTTCTTTTTTATAGATCGATCATAAAGACGCAAGAATTCTTATATATACATGAAAATAGTCACTGAATTAATACTCAAAAGTTATTATTCTTATTATTGGCCAATAATATCTAAAGAAGCACTGACCTGATGCCTGGATAGTGGATATATCCCGTCTGGATGCAGGACTACGCCTTCCGATGTTCTAGCTGTTTGATTTGTTGAGAAATTTGGATATTCTCACGGGAAACACTGGTACCAAATACATGTAAGTGTTCTAGGTTTTATATTTGTTAAGATCTGTATCTGTAAAGATTTGAAGGGTGGGTGGCCCCACAGCACTTAGGCCACAATTGGCCCATTGTGCATCCTTCTGAGGTTCAAAACTTCCTTGTAGCTCGTCATCCAGCCTACTTCCTTGAAGTAGGCGATAACGTCGCCTGAATTAAGTTCCCTCATATTGGCGTGTGTGTGGCCCATACTCGCCGAATACTTGAAACCTAAATTGAGAGAGTGTCTGACATTCGCAAAGAATGTGTTCGACAGTCTCATCTTCTTGTTCACATCCTCTACAAAGTGGGGTGTTAGATAAACCCAGTCTGTGAAGGTGTTTTCGTAGGTGGCAGTGACCAGTCAGAATTCACGTGGTTGTTCGTAGGTTCCGCCTGTTCATAGTCACGTATTTTTTGGCTACTTTGCTGTCTGGGTACTGTAGCAGTTCCTTGGCAAGCCTGCAGCCTTCTGCGTCGTCCCATCTGCCCTTAAACTTATTAAGGGAGTGTTCCTTTAATAGGTCGGCCGTTGCTGATGCCGATAGACCAATGAAAGTGCCAGGTCCCAAGAGTTTTTGGGAGGCTGCCCTTCTGGCTAGCGAGTCTGCAATACGGTTTCCTTTTGATTTCTCATGGCCCTTGATCCAGCCTAAAGTGACCGTGTTGTTGTTACAGGCTTCGATTAAGGCCATGTGACATTCTAGTACTAGGCCTGATGTAATACGTGGTCTGTTCAGGACTAGTAGTGTTTGTCTACTGTTCGTAAGGATGTATATATTATTACCTGTGGTTTTCCTTCTGGTAATCTCCTTAGCAGCGATGCAGATAGCAGTGAGCTCTGTTTGAGCAACACCTGCATTGCAGCCCATTGCCCATTTTATGTTTAGATTCAGGGATCTGGAAAAAATACCACATCCTGAGCCTACATTGGATTTAGACCCATCTGTGAAGATGCGGATTGCGCCTTCTTCCAATAGGTCTTGTGAGTTGTTTTTAAAGATTACCTTGTAGGGCCTGTTGAAGGCATATCGCGGTGGAATCGAGTCCGTATTGGCCTGCAGCAGTGGGATCTCCCTGAGGGCCTCATGCCACAAGTTACGTCTCAGTTTACCGGATCCTACATCAGGTTGTATACCAGTAGAGCGCAGACGTGCCATGGTCATCAAAACAACCTCCTTGATGTATATGTCAAGGGGAGTGAGACCGAGGATTACCTCCATAGCTCTTGTTGGTGTGGTTCTCATGCCTCCTGTTGTGTTGAGGCATGCTGTTCTTTGGATTTGGTCCAGTTTACGGACGACTGTCAGCTGGTTTGCCTTAGCTCCCCAGGCAATCGCACCGTACGTTAGCATAGGTCTGATGATGGCAGAGTAGATCCAGGCAGCAACCTTAGGTGACATTCCCCAGGTGCGGCCGATGGTTCTACGACACTGCTCATAAGAAATATATGCTTCTTTAACTCTGTTTTCTAAGTGGGAGTTCCATGTTAACTTATTGTCAAAGGTGACCCCTAAATATTTCACCTCTGAAGAGAAAATAAGTTTGGTATTTAGGAGCTTTGGGGCTTGATATTTTGCAAGCTTCCTTTTTTTCGTGAAGAGGACCATCTCAGTCTTTTTTGGATTTATTGACAGCGAATGGTCTCTGCACCATTGTTCTATGATATTGAGGGCCTCCTGCATTAAAGCGCAGAGTGTCTCCTCGAATCTTCCTGTTAGCAGAATCACTAGGTCATCTGCGTATGCTATTGTGTAGTAGTTTTTATCATTGAGGTGGCTGACCAAGGAGTCTAAGACCATGTTCCATAGTAGTGGTGAGAGCACCCCTCCCTGTGGACAACCTTTTACAACCAAGCCTCTGATGGTTACATCATCTACACTGATTTTGATTGCTCTTTTTGAAAGCATGTTATATATCCAGCCATTTATGGTTTGGGGGATATTCTTATTGGAAAGTGCATTTGTTATTTTAGGAAAAGTGGTTCTATCAAATGCGCCTTCTTTGTCTATGAATACACCCAGGGTGGACTCCTTATTTTCCAACGATTTCTCGATGCGGCTCGCCACGAGATGAAGAGCCGAATCCGTGGATCTCCCTGGAGTGTATGCATGTTGATTTGGATGCAGTGGATTTTGTGTTATCAACACATCTCTTATGTATCGTTCGCACAGCCTCTCTAAAGTCTTCATTGTAAACGATGTGAGGCTAATGGGTCGATATGCTTTTGGGATGGAATAGTCCATTCTTCCTGGTTTTGGTATAAACACGACTTTGACTTCTCTCCAACCTTTTGGAATATACCTCAGTGCCAGTGAGAATCTGAGTATCCCTACCAGGTGCGGCATTAGTTCATCCAGGCCCCACTGAAGTAGGGCTGGATAAATGCCGTCCGTTCCCGGGGATTTAAAGGGGGAGAAGCCTAAGATGGCCCCCCTCAGTCTGTCCGCGTCGACGATCTGTCGTGATATACGCCAGTCATCGTCCGTCGGGTAGTGATTCTCCTCATCCTCCCAGGCCGCCGTATTTGTGATTCTGGAGTCAGGGAAGTGAGTTGACATCAATAATTGAAGACTTTCCTTTAGGTTGGCAGTTTTAGTGCCATTCTCTCTGGTTAGTATACCGATATGACGGTGGGGGTCTTTTGAGAGGGCTTTTTGGAGTCTGGCTGCTTGGGGGAAATCCTCGATTTCCTCGCAGTAGATTCTCCATGCCTCTCTTTGCTTTTGTCTGATGACTTTTTTATACTCTTTGAGGTGAGACTTGTATGAGTTCCAATCCTCTTTGAGTTTTGTTCTTTTAGCCTTATTGAAAGATTTCCTCACCGTCCCCCTGAGCTGGTCAATCTCATGGCACCATCGAGATCGATCCGCCTGAGTGGGCAAGACATCTTGTAGGCATTAATAATGGAGTTTTGAATTGTTTCATAATAACTTTCCAAATCTCCTTTATTGTTGGTCAACACATCCTCGACTCCTCGCAGATCCCCTTTCAAGCAGTGGACATATTTTATCCTATCCGTTTTCCTGGGGTCGCGAGTCATTGTGGAGGTTGTGAGCGCAAGTTTTATTTCGAATTTTATCCAGCGGTGAGCGGTTGCATTTCTCCATTGGGCTGCAGAAAGCTACCTACAAGCAGACAAGCAAATCGCATGCAAGCAAATAAGCAAACCAACTACAAAGCAATGGCCAACTTACAACCAACCCCGCCATATTTGTTAAGAATTTGTAGCTTTTTTCATGAAAATTTGTAATTTAACTTGAAATTTCGGGAAAAGTTTCTTATCACCTCCTCACCATTTCGACGCCAAGAACCAACTTTTAACGATTCTATCTGATCGTCAATTTTTTAATCAACAACCAATATATTGTTTCTAAGCTCACTAATTATCAATAAGTTTTTTTGTTAAATTTTAGTTGATCGAGATTTGTCATGTCACTTTCCACCAATCACAGTTTCTGGAGCTGTCGAACTATTTTCACAATTGTTACACTTTATGTGTTTTTTTTGAAAACATATATAAATGTAAATTCCACCCTAAAAGTATCTGTTTTCTTTTACTATTCAACTAATTTCAATAGAACAAATCTCTTACTGATAGTGAAATTCCTTTTATTTGTCGACATGGCAATGTCTAATTTTGTTTTGACATATATATATATATATATATATATATATATATATATATATATATATTAACATAGAGTAAAACAACACCCTGTATACCGAACATAAAATAAAAAAAACTACTTATTTCAAGAAATAAAAATTTTTGAAATTTCATTTTTTTTAAAAGATTATCTAAAAAAGGAGACAATCTGTACCATGTACTATTCAATAGAGAAAGCATCTAACTGTATAATTTAAAATAAGATTTGAAAAAACATTTGTGAAATGAATTAACAAAATCTCTATAAACCTACAAGACGGAATATTAGAACGTTGTTACATATACAAATGGAAATGATAATCCTTTATTTTTATTGTCAAGATAAATAAATAGTGAGATTCTTTTTAAAATGAATATTAGGGTTTGAAGGACATGTAAATAAGATTTTATAAATATTTAAAAACATTTCGATATAAGAAGTAAACTGAAAAACATTAATTCTATGGAATGTGACATTTATTGAACGGTTTGACATTATGAACACATATTTTGTAAATTTGAAAATGTCATTTTGTAAACTAAATGAAATATAATTTAAGAGACACAATATGAGTTAAAATCATTAAAGAACCTTAAAACAAAGCGTTTTCAAATGATAGATGGACAATTCACTATTTGAAATGGAATCTATAAAGAAAAGTTTTGATAACCAAATCTGATTGGTGGAATGTATTCAACAAACTTTTAATCTGCGACAAGTAGTTGTTAATAATAAAAAAATTGAAGGAGAAAAGTTTGTTGATTATACAGACTATTGACTAGGTAAAATTCTTTTTGGGTGGTAGAAAATTTGAGAAGCAGCAAAATTTTGGGAATTAAGAAAACTTTTCGAAAAATAAGATATTTGGCATCAAAATTCAGAAAAGAGAGATACATTGTACTTATGATATGGTAGATTATATATTTAAACAAGCAGATGTAGAAACTAAGAAACAATTTGAAAGCTTTTGATTATGTAATTGGACTGAAATGTATTGATATGGACGGGACATAGCATTGATTCCTGATTTTGTGTAAGCTGGACCAGTGATGTGACAATTTCCAGAAGGTAACCTAAAATAAAGTAAAGGATAATTGAAGTGAATTACTATACAGGAATAAGGTATTTAGACTATTTTCATTATACATAAAAAAGGTTGAATAAAACTTACCAATTTAGTAAAAAAAAATTGAACTTTGGTATTAAACAAACATTTACAACCATTGTGTTTCGCCATTTTGATATAATAATCGTTTATATAGAAGTTTCAGTATTATAAGATTTGTATTAAATGTTGCCTATTTTAGATTTGTATATAGAGATAATTTTTTCATGTGAGAACGTGATTTTGTTTGAATGAGTGGTCATAATAGATAGTAGGTTTTTTATTAATTTGTGTCTTGTAAAAGAACAATGTATTTGTCTATTCAAAATATTAAATAACGTTCTTTCTAGTTTGAAGAACATTGTAAATTTGTTTTTGATACATTTTATTTCTTTGTGGTGATGGCTCCATCTAGTTTGAACCGTTGGTAGTTTAAACTGACATCTGTGAATAATAAAAAGGTTCAACTTGAAACACAGGACCGTCTTAAGAATTTATTACGTATTATTAAACAAGCAAGTACATTTTTATTAACAAAATTTTTAAGAAGACAGAGATATTTAATCAAATCTAGGCGCTCATATTATAAATTGAATTTTTGTTTCTCTATACCTGAACCCTACTCTGAGGTTAAAGAGTTTCTCATGTTTTAAAATATAACCATTTTAGTAATAAAATTTTAAATTTTTACAATATACCGGGCAAATCAAAACTAAATGTAAATTAAAAGAATAATAACTATAAATCATTATTTCTCTCCCCGTTCTATCCAGTTTAACATGTCACCGCAACGTGGGGCTATTATAGAAATTTTGTAAGTAGTAATAAAAAGCATTAAAATAATTTTTTTTGACTTTATTAAAAGAATTTAAATACATAAAATGGAACGGAAAATGACATTAAGAGACGGAAAGCAGGTAGGAGTTGAAAGTAGGCCTGATGAAGAAAGAGAAGAAAGAAGCAATGGTAGAGGAGATTTTCAGGTACAATACTTGGAACAGAGGAGAGAACATTCGGAAGAAGATATTGCAGAACAAGGACAGGAAGAAGAAGATGTACCATTATCAGAAGAAGCAAGACAGGAGGACAAACAAGAATCTAAAAAAAAAAAGGAAATGGACGTAATGAGTATGTTTAAAATGATGATGGGAGAAATGAAAGAAATGAAACATGATATTAGGGGAGAAATAAAGAAATTTCATGAAGAAATAATACAAGCAATAAGAGGAGAGGGGATTAAAGAAATAACGGTAATAGACAATTCACAGATTAACAGAATTAACAAAATGGAGGAGAAAGAAAAGGATTTCAGAGGAGAGATTCAAATAGATGTAAAGATACAAAATGAAAATATAAATAGAAATGATGATACTATAGAACAAAAATTAAGTAATAAAATGGAAATTGACGAAGTAAAAATACAAAGTGTGATGGAGTTTGAAGAAGTTGAGAAGGAAACAGAAGAAATACAATTTATTAAAATACAAAGACAAATAAATGAGGAGATGATAAATAGCAATTTACAGAATCTAGGAAGGGAGGAGGTCATGAAAATTTATGAAAAAGAGATTTATTGGAAAATAACAGAACCAGATGTTAATATATTGAAACGAATAGTGACATATGGAAAAAGAAATAATAATAATAATAGGGGAATACAACTTAATTGGAAATTAGAGGAAATGAATAAGATATTACAAGAAACCAAGGAAGAAATAGAAGAAACCATAAGACAGAATATAGAAACAATAATTTATGCAGAAAATTTTGAAATGAGAGTAAAACTTGGCAGAAAAATAAAGATAATTGATCCAAGAAATTTTAATAGGATAATTAAAAATGAAATGATAGGAAGTGAGAGTATTATGGGAAATGAAATAATAAAAAGAAGAAACAATAATATGAAGAAATTGGAAACACAAATTTTCATGAATCCATTGGGAGAAATTGATGAGATAGGGGACAACAAAATTGGAAAAGACACAGTGGAAAATTTTAAGAAACTTAGGAAGCAGATAGATGAGAATCAAACAATAAGAGAAGAGGATAAGACGAAATTTAGGAAAAGAAAATAAAATTGAATGATAAGGCTGTATTATAGGACCGGAATCTTAAAGACGAATAAGGAATTGTAAGAGGTTAAGAAGGGATATAAAACCACATGTAAATAAAAAGTTTATAACTAACAAATAATAATTTAAAAAAAAAACATATGTAAATATAATTTTGTACATAGATAGCAATTAGGATATATAAAGATAATGATGAAAAACAGAAATAATTACATTAACAGATATAATACAAATGGATATTATAAAAAAAAACAACAATTATAACAACAATTTAGGAAATAACAATAACTATAATAAGAACGATAGCAAACAAAAACAACTATAACAGAAACTTCAAATAAAATAACAATTACAGAGAACAGTATTCAAAGGAGAGAAGAGAGAGTGATAACATATAAACATCCAAGGAAATATATAAAATTTGGGGAAGATTTAGAATTATGAGGAATAATGGAATTGAAAAATATTAAAGGGAAATTAAATGGAAAAGAAATAAAAATATTAATAGATACAGGTTCGGAAGCGTCCATAATAAAAACAAAATTGATAGAAGAAAATATTAAAAATTATGAAAACAAGCTAGTCAAGATACCGAAAACTACATTAATAGGAGCAAATGGAAAGAAATTGTGTGAAGTTAGCAGATCGATAATACAAAGCATTGAATTAAAGGATGGGAAAGAAGTTGAGATGCAATTATTGCTAGTGGATAATTTAGAAACAGACATAGTTATAGGAATAGATGAATTAACAAAATATAAAGCAAGAATTGATTTTGAAAAGATGAAGATAGAATTAAATGGTAATTAGATTGAATTTGAAAAAGAAAATATGGAAGAATTGGAATTTGAAGAGGATAATAGGCAGTTATGGAATATAGAAAAGAATGGAAATATGGAATTATTGGCAATTGAAGAGGATAATAGGAAGTTATGGAATATAAAAAGGAGTGGAAATATGGAAGAATTGGAAATTGGAGAGGATAATAGGCAGTTATGGAATATAGAAAGGAATATAATTATGGAGGAATTGATATTAGTGTGTGGAAATAAGGAATATGAAGAGAAAGTGAAGAATTTGATTATGAAGTATGAAGGATTGATTAAAAAGGAGATGAGAATGGCAAATAATTATGTACATAAGATAGAAGATGGAGGAATAGAAAATTTCAGAATAAGAACATATCCCATACCTTATAAATATAGAAAAGAAGTTGATTCAGAGATACAAAATATGTTAAAAGACGGTATTATAGAGAGATGTAACACAAGATATGTAAACCCTATTGTGGTCGTAAAGAAGGCAAATGGTGAATTAAGATTATGCCTAGATGCAAGAAATATTAATCAATACACTGTACCACAATACGAGGCTCCGATGAATGTGGAAGCAATTTTTGGGCGCATTACGAATACTAAAATATTTTCTAAAATTGATTTAAAACACAGTTTTTGGCTGATTCCTTTGGATGAAGATAGTAGAGATTACACAGGCTTCTCTATTGATGGTGTGTTGTACAGATTTTGTGTAGCTCCATATGGTATACAAAGTGCTTGTTCGGCTTTGGTTAGAGAATTACACCAAATACTAAATAAATTTGAAGACTTTGCACTTCATTATATCGATGATATATTAATCTTCTCTAATGATGAAGAAGAACAGCTAAAACTACATTTAATAAAGGAGACTTAGTAATCGTCCGTGCTTTAAGGGTATCAGATAGAAGTAAGAATGTATGTGCAAAATTGAAACCACCTTTCGAGGGACCATATGTTGTAGAAAATGAGAATGGAATAAATAGATACGTTTTAAGATATATAGAAAGTGATGAATTAAGAGGTATTTTCAATATAAAAGATTTATACAAATACAACAAATAATGGAGAAGTTTAAAAAGAAAAGAATTTTATAAATATTTGAAGTAAAATTTGCATTCATAAAATTTTTACTTACATAAAAATTTGATAAACGCAAAATTCAGGGGATGTTAACATAGAGTAAAACAACACCCTGTATACCGAACATAAAATAAAAAAAACTACTTATTTCAAGAAATAAAAATTTTTGAAATTTCATTTTTTTAAAAGATTATCTAAAAAAGGAGACAATCTGTACCATGTACTATTCAATAGAGAAAGCATCTAACTGTATAATTCAAAATAAGATTTGAAAAAACATTTGTGAAATGAATTAACAAAATCTCTATAAACCTACAAGACGGAATATTAGAACGTTGTTACATATACAAATGGAAATGATAATCCTTTATTTTTATTGTCAAGATAAATAAATAGTGAGATTCTTTTTAAAATGAATATTAGGGTTTGAAGGACATGTAAATAAGATTTTATAAATATTTAAAAACATTTCGATATAAGAAGTAAACTGAAAAACATTAATTCTATGGAATGTGACATTTATTGAACGGTTTGACATTATGAACACATATTTTGTAAATTTGAAAATGTCATTTTGTAAACTAAATGAAATATAATTTAAGAGACACAATATGAGTTAAAATCATTAAAGAACCTTAAAACAAAGCGTTTTCAAATGATAGATGGACAATTCACTATTTGAAATGAAATCTATAAAGAAAAGTTTTGATAACCAAATCTGATTGGTGGAATGTATTCAACAAACTTTTAATCTGCGACAAGTAGTTGTTAATAATAAAAAAATTGAAGGAGAAAAGTTTGTTGATTATACAGACTATTGACTAGGTAAAATTCTTTTTGGGTGGTAGAAAATTTGAGAAGCAGCAAAATTTTGGGAATTAAGAAAACTTTTCGAAAAATAAGATATTTGGCATCAAAATTCAGAAAAGAGAGATACATTGTACTTATGATATGGTAGATTATATATTTAAACAAGCAGATGTAGAAACTAAGAAACAATTTGAAAGCTTTTGATTATGTAATTGGACTGAAATGTATTGATATGGACGGGACATAGCATTGATTCCTGATTTTGTGTAAGCTGGACCAGTGATGTGACAATTTCCAGAAGGTAACCTAAAATAAAGTAAAGGATAATTGAAGTGAATTACTATACAGGAATAAGGTATTTAGACTATTTTCATTATACATAAAAAAGGTTGAATAAAACTTACCAATTTAGTAAAAAAAATTGAACTTTGGTATTAAACAAACATTTACAACCATTGTGTTTCGCCATTTTGATATAATAATCGTTTATATAGAAGTTTCAGTATTATAAGATTTGTATTAAATGTTGCCTATTTTAGATTTGTATATAGAGATAATTTTTTCATGTGAGAACGTGATTTTGTTTGAATGAGTGGTCATAATAGATAGTAGGTTTTTTATTAATTTGTGTCTTGTAAAAGAACAATGTATTTGTCTATTCAAAATATTAAATAACGTTCTTTCTAGTTTGAAGAACATTGTAAATTTGTTTTTGATACATTTTATTTCTTTGTGGTGATGGCTCCATCTAGTTTGAACCGTTGGTAGTTTAAACTGACATCTGTGAATAATAAAAAGGTTCAACTTGAAACACAGGACCGTCTTAAGAATTTATTACGTATTATTAAACAAGCAAGTACATTTTTATTAACAAAATTTTTAAGAAGACAGAGATATTTAATCAAATCTAGGCGCTCATATTATAAATTGAATTTTTGTTTCTCTATACCTGAACCCTACTCTGAGGTTAAAGAGTTTCTCATGTTTTAAAATATAACCATTTTAGTAATAAAATTTTAAATTTTTACAATATACCGGGCAAATCAAAACTAAATGTAAATTAAAAGAATAATAACTATAAATCATTATTTCTCTCCCCGTTCTATCCAGTTTATTATATATATATATATATATATATATATATATATATATATATATATATATATATATATATATATATATATATATATATATATATATATATATATATATGGCAATTTGAAAATTATATTTATATTTGTGAACATAAATTCTTTTATAATATCTCTTGCTCTGATTATTTATACTATTTAAATTCTCTATTAGTAAATATTTCTTTGAATCCATCATCATTTAATATTCATTAATTTCATAAAATTTTATATACATTATGACATATAAATTATCTTTATGTCTTGATTTTTTCTATTATAAATTCATCTATTTCTTAATACTAAATATGAAATTGATTTATATTATTACTGTTTCAACTAACTACTTATTAAATTAGATAACTAAACTTGTTTAGTTTCAGATGAAACAGCTGATTTCTTCATGACAACTAAACATCCATATTTGGGCAGATTCCATGTTCTCCATTATACTTGTTAAGCATTTTCTAACTTTAGACAATTATTAAGGTAATTTCTTTATTTTTATTGTTGTTCTTTCAATTATTATAACCAAATGATTTGATATATTCATTTTTCACTTATGATTGTGTTTTTCTTAATGTGTTTTTAACTACATAGTTTCAATTCATTTCAAATAATAAGCAAAATATTTTCAAACAGCTGATACTCTTTCGTATATAAGATATATGGTTCTATATATATATATATATATATATATATATATATATATATATATATATATATATATATATATACAGTGTGACCCCCCCAAAAATTTGAAGTTGTAAACCGATATAAATAATTTTTTTTTGAAATGTCAAGTACTAAAAGGGAACAAAATTTTAAATGTTTATTCCAATTTTCAGGGCATACTACGATATTTTTTCTTAGTCGAAAATCGGGATTTTTTATTAGCGATTTTTTTATGGAAAAAATCACTACGCCACTGGATTCAGAGTGCCTTTAAACAGGTGTGACCAAAATTTCATGGAAAAATATTCATTAACAACAAAGTTATGGCAACTCAAAAATTCGAAAACTCTCACAGCTAACAGTCACAAAAACACCCTATATCAACAGATATAGCCATGAGAATATTTTTTTTATGATTTCAACACTAAAGTGCCACCAGATGAAAAAAAAATTGATGGCGTGAATTTTTTCAATGAAAATAACGGGATAACATTCACACAATTCAACTAATAATGAAGCAAAAAATTTTAATAAACGTAACTACGATAACTAATCATTAAAATGTTTCGAGACAGTGCAACAATTAATTTTCATATTCTAGTAGCCTCTACTAATCCACCATGTATTTCGATACATTTGTCGTAGCGCTTACGAATGTTTCTGATTACTTCCATAGTACTTGAGGGGTAATATCTGCACATACCTGTCGAATTCTTGCACAAAGTCATTTTTCTATCTCTTGAGCGGTTTTTGTAAACCTTTTGTGTGATAAGTCCCCAGAGAAAAAAGTCCAAAACTGTGAGGTCTGGAGATCTGGGTAGCCAATCTAAGAACGGACTACCACGGCCTATCCATCGGTTTGGAAAATGTCCGTTAAGCCATTGCCTAACAGCTCTGGCATAATGAACTGAACACTCATCCAACTGGACAATTGAATTTGATTGTTCATTGATTGGTAACTCGTGAATAGCATCCCGAAACTCTGTGTTTAAAAATTCTAGCAACCTCAAAAAAGAAAGGACCAATATTTCGTTCGTTCAATATCCCACACCAGACGCTGATTTTTTGGGAATACTGGCTTTTACAATTTATTACCCAGTTAGGATTATCCGCTGCCCAATAGCGACAATTCTGTGATGACACTACTCCATTTGTAGTGAAAGTGGCTTCGTCGGTATATAAAATATTTTGTAGGAAATTTCTATTGTTTAAATATTCCCCTTGGGCCCATAAACAATATTCCATACGTCTTGCTTCGTCGCCTTCTTGCAGTTTGTGTAAAAATTTTGGCTTGAAAGGTATAATATTCTTCTCCTTGAGACATCTCCGAATAGTTTCTCGTGGAATATTCAAATCTTAAGTGGCATTACTTATACTGACATTAGGATTATTTCCGAAATAATCTAAAATGATTTGATCATTTCTGTCATTCCTGTTTCGTCTTTGTACATGATTACATTTTAACATCATTTTTGATACTGCACCAGTTTCATTGAATATTTTATTTATTTTATTTACCGTACCGCAGCTAATACGCGGACGATCTGGATGTCTCTCATTAAATACTCTACAAACCTCTCTAGCACTTCTAACGTCATCTCCCGAAAGGCGTACAATTTTAATTTTCTCTCTTACGCTCAATCTTGCAGACAGGATACAAAATAATCCGAAGAACTGTAAGGTGAATATTGTTGACAATAGTACATTTAAATCTTTCACAAGTGTCAAACTGTAATATCATTTTCATGGCAACTAAGATTTATATTGAAAAATCTATGAGTTTTAGTTAATTTGCGTGAAAACTTGAATGTGATTCCGTTATTTTCATTAAAAATATTTACGCTATTTGTTTTTTTTTCATCTGGTGGCACTTTATTGTTGAAATCATAAAAAAAATATTCTCATGGCTATATCTGTTGACATAGGGTGTTTTTGTGACTGTTAGCTGTGTGAGTTTTCGAATTTTTGAGTTGCCATAACTTTGTTGATAATGAATATTTTTTCATGAAATTTTGATCACACCTGTTTAGAGGCACTCTGAATCCAGTGGCGTAGTGATTTTTTCAATAAAAAAATCGCTAATAAAAAATCCCGATTTTCGACTAAGAAAAAATATCTTAGTATGCCCTGAAAATCGGAGTAAACATTTCAAATTTTGTCCAAAGGTAGACCTTTTAGTACTTGACATTTCAAAAAAAAATTATTAAAATCGGTTTACAACTTCAAATTTTTGGGGGGTGTTTCCATTAAAAATGGGTCACACTGACCGTGCAATTCAACTATCAGACCCGGAATACAGAGGTAATGCTATCATCAAAGCCAAAGAAGCCTTAAACCTTAATTGCTATCCTTCAGAATTTGTTAACAAATTATTTAAAAAACGTATAAATAAATTCTATAATTCAATGGACATATAAAACAAAATAATAATAGTAATAAAAAATATATCTCCATGCCATTCATAAACGGATTATCACAACAAATTCAAGGGCTTTTTGGTGAACACAATATTACCATATGTCATAAAGCAAATCAAACGCTCTCCAACAATTTTTCAAAATTAAAATCAAAAACTCCGAAAAATAAAAAGAGTAATATAATTTATCAAATTCCGTGTAACGACTGCAGTGGTGTTTACATTGGACAAACTAGCCAGTATTTGGAAAATCGAATAAAAGGTCATAAATACGACAAAAAAATACAACAGCTCTAACTTTCCACGAAAATTCAAAAAAACATACATTTAATTTCGAAAACATAAAAATTATAAGTTCGGAACAAAATACAAAAAAAAGGGAAATTTTGGAATCAATAGCTATCCAAAAAAACCAGCAGGCCATTAACAATAAGAAAGATTTGAACAGCCTCAGTAAAATATATCTAGCAGTTCTGTAAATAATTTTAATGTGTACAAACGTTGTGGATTCTTTGTTGTGAATGTTGTTTTTAGTAAGAGTGATAAGAATATTTTATGTTTCGACGAAGTTCTTGACTGAACATTTTAATGTATATTGACAACTATTATTCTACGTTTGGGGTAAGTAAAAAGGATTTTTTGTAGTATTGTATCTCTTAGTGAGAAAATCATTTTATTTTAGATGTAGTATTATTGTTATTTATTTATAGAAATTTCTAGTTCTATAACTCCTCCATCCCTAAGATCGAAAAATAATGGAGTTGTTTCTCGATTTTGAATTTGTTTCTTCTAATTCAATATCTTGATATTTTCTGTTTTCATATCTCCTTCCTTGTTTCTTCTTGTTCTTCAGTTGCTTCTTCGGAATTTTCGTATGAACCAAAATATTATTATACTTATAAAAATAATTAAAATTATTGAAAATAATCCAATTGTTCTATGCAGTTGCGGAATTTTTATTTCTTGAATAGGTTTTATGTTTTTAACAATTTTTTGATTTCATGTAATCCTCCAAAATCTATTTTTGTTAAGTTTGGTGAATCATATGTTTGAACTTCTAAAAAGTTTGAATCTAATTTCGGCAAAATTCTTGATTTTCCTTTTCTAATTTGGATGTTGGTTGAAGATATCTCTTCTTCAACTTGAATTTTACAATCTTCTGGCATTCCAAATATTGATCTGAAGTATATTTTGTTAATACTTTTATTGCTGAATTTGTAATGATTAAAACTTCATTATTAGTAACTTGTGCTATTATGGTTTCTTGGAGGGGAGCATCGTTAGCATAGCAGTTCGTAGGAGAATGGCCGTTGAATATTTCCATAGTACAATTTTCTATTGACGTCATTTCTTGTTGACAGTAATATTTTTCTTCTAACATCGGACAATCTTCTTTTATTGAAATGATTTTTTCCGGAGTTTTGGCCAAGTAAGGTTGTAATTGGATAAATATTTGGTGGTTTTGAATA
This sequence comes from Galeruca laticollis, assembly GCA_963921935.1. Lineage (NCBI taxonomy): Eukaryota > Metazoa > Arthropoda > Insecta > Coleoptera > Chrysomelidae > Galeruca > Galeruca laticollis. The sequence continues at coordinate 32,500,602 of OY998181.1, read as the reverse complement.
ATGTGGTATAAGTGGTAAGATTCTGCAGTTTTGGATTTCAGGATGGGTACATGGATAGCAAAAATTATTTTGGATTTGGAAAAAGTTACTTGGGGACCCAAAAGGAGATAATATGTCAGAATATTATCAAATTTTGGAATTTGTTCTTCTCCGTAAATTGTATGCAAAAACTTTATCATATCTACTACTTCTTGATTAGGAATCACTAAGCTATAAATAGAATTTAATTTGGAAAATGTAATGAAGTTACCGGTACTTGACAGCCAAAATCTAGCAGCCGATTTACCGAAGACGCCCGAACGATCAGTAGTGGATGATTAAGGTGCGTTTAAATGTAGGTGCGTTTAAATTTTACAAATCATGACATTATATATTGAAAAGTAATAAACTAAATTAACTTAACCAGAAAAAATGAGATTTAGGTATTTATTGTACTATTTTATTGTATTAATAGAGAACTGTTTTAGAAAACAAGATATTATTCTATTACACATATTATATTGAGAGTGAGAGACCAAAATAGCACTAGTTTTATATGCTTACCGGGAGTCTAAACAGGGTCTAACAAAGTGAAATAGGGTAGCATCCATTTCCGAAATAATAAAAAGAGTAGAAAGCAAAAAGTTATCACTCTGAAAATCGATGTACAACTAGGTAGTTACAGTAGAAATAAAACGAGACTAGTCTGATTCTCCTACGAGAGGTATCACAGGGTGAATGGCGGTAGCAGCCAATTCCAAAACATAAAAAAGGGCAGAAGGGAAAAAGGTATCACTCTTAAAATCGCTATATGACTAGGTAGTTACAGTAGAAATAAAACGAGACTAGTCGGATTCTCTTACGAGGAGAATAACAGGGTTAAAAGGGGTAGCAGCTAATTTCAAAACATGGAAAAGAGTAGAAGGGAAAAAGTGATAACTCTGAAAATCGATGTACAACTAGGTAGTTACAGTAGAAATAAAACGATACTATACCAGAAGTTGTAAATAATAGTCAGTGACGTCAGCATTAGTTCAAAAACAGTACATTAGGAGCGGCTCAAAATAATATGTCATTACACATTATTTATTTAAAAACGAACTGTTTCCGCCACTGGAATTACTTCTCTCTGCCCTTGCCTCTCTTGAGATACCTATATGCTAAAAATTAGTCACTGACTATTATTTCCGACCCATGGTATAGTCTGATTCTTTTACGAGGGGTATAACAGTGTGAAAGGAGGAAGCAGCCAATTCCTTTCTGTCCTTTGTCATGTTTTGGAATTGGCTGGTACCCCCTTTTACCCTTTTATACCCCTCGCAAGAGAATGAGACTAATCTGGTTTCATTTCTACTGTAACTACCTAGTAATATATCGATTTTCAGAGTGATAACTTCTTCCCTTCTGCCCTTTTTCATGTTTTGGAATTGGCTGTTACTCCCTTTCACCCTGTTATACCCCTCGTAAGAGAATCCGAACAGTCTCGTTTTATTTCTATTGCCACTACCTAGCTGTATGTCGATTTTAAGAGTGATAACTTTTTCCCTTCTGCTCTTTTTCATGTTTTGGAATTGGCTGCTACCCCCTTTCACCCTGTTGTACCCCTCGTAAGAGAATCAGACTAGTCTCGTTTTATTTCCACTGTAACTAGCTAGTCGTATATCTATTTTCAGAGTGATAATTTTTTCATTTCTACTTTTTTCATTATTTTGGAAATGGATGCTACCCTATTTCACTTTGTTAGACCCTGTTTAGACTCCCGGTAAGCATATAAAACCAGTGCTATTTTGTTTCTCTCAATCTCAATATAATATGTATAATAGAATAATATCTTCTTTTCTAAAACAGTTCTCTATTATTACAATAAAAATAGTACAATAAATACCTAAAACTCATTATTTCTGGTTAACTTAATCTAGTTTATTACTTTTTAATATATAATGTCATGATTTGTGAAATTTAAACGCACCTACATTTAAATGCACCTTAATAATCCACCACTAATCGTTCGGACGTCTTCGGTAAATCGGCCGCTAGATTTTGGCTGTAAGTTCACACCGGTATGAAGTTTTCAATATCATCAATTAACGTGATTAAACTATGACTATGATACTAATTACTATACATGTAGTTCAGGTACTAAAATTGTTACCCTACGGGGTCAAGGTTATTACAAAAATATGAATCTATTAAGGTAAAAAAGGCTGAACATTGCATGATATGATTAATGACAGACTGCTGACGTTGAAGGTTAGAACTGGACTGAACCACAAAGATATAATATTACTTTTATTAATGAAACTGTTCCTAGATAATTTCACAATATATTGAAAAAAATTCAAAAATTCTTAGAAATTGACAATTGTTTCGATATTGCTATCATCGTCATAATGACGGAAGTTACATTTCATGTGATGTCCACCTGATGTTTAATAACTATTTTTGGACAGACCTACCTTGTAATTGACTTAATATATATGAATAGGAAAAAAATGGTATGATGTTACAAATATCCTGAATATCTTTTTCCGATTTAATATAAGTATATCAGTGTAATGATAAAGAAAGCCAGGAAAAATATATTTGCTGATCTTTACAATTTTGCTTAACCGCTTGCGTTACTCATTTATTCAAACTTTTCGATGCAAAAAATACTATTTTTTTTATCACTGGAATTTGTTGTTTAAAGGAATACAAATAGGTATATACCTTTGTTTTGCTGATTGTATAATTATTTTATGTATTTTTTTTATCTGGTTCTGAAGTACTAGTACTAACCCGAGATAACTCGTCATTTTGGAATTTGGCGCATATTCACGAAATATTACTAAGTGAAACTCAAACATCTACCAAGTGAAATAATATATTGATATAAAACATACAAAATCGGGTTATAATAAATCAAATTATGCAGTATGATAGTCCTTGAAACACGGTACTACGCATAAGCCTACATCACAAACGCTGCAACAATAGCGACTCTCCCTTCTTATAGGTTTTCCGCAATTATCCCGTTTTCGGGAACACATTACGCATCTTCGAGTTGGACACTGTTTTTTTTCAGTGGCGGGAACATAATCCGGGTAGTGCCCTTTTGACATTCGAAGAGGATTTGGCGATTTACTTGGACGGCCAGAAGTGGAAGGAAGCAAGTTGGGGTGGTACTTCTCGAACATTTCCTTTATAAGGCATAGTCTATATTGTAAGGGAGACTTTACACCACCACATTTTTTGTAAAGAATGTAGGAATTCCAAAGGGCTAATTCTAAAAGGTGGAAAAATATTTTTTTGTAATACTTTTTTCCACGCTTTCGAGTAACTGGATAGTCTGACAAATGCTGATCTACCTTATCTACTCCACCCATTGTATAATTGTAATCAATTACCAATATTGGCTTAGTTCTGTCCTTTCCTCTTTTTTCATACGTCTTTGTTTCTATGTTATGTATTGTAGACAGAAGAGTAACATCCTTCTTATCTCTCCAACGCATAATCAAAACTTTACCCCTCTGGAAAGCTACTATTTCTCCGGCTTTCAATTTTTTACTTCTGAAAGCAGGAGGAATTTCCTTTCTATTAGTTTTCATAGTACCATACGTGTCAGTCTTGTTAGAAATCAAAATATCTGCTAATTCTGGTGACGTGTAAAAGTTGTCGGTAGTGAGGCAGTATCCTTTGCATAGTAAGGGCTTCATCAGTGACAGGACAACCTGAGAACCCATCGGTAAGTTTTGATAATCCGCATCAAAATTGGTACCTTTACCAGTATATATTATGAAGCCCCAAACGTATCCACTTTTTGACTCACATAGCATGTAAGACTTTATTCCGAACCGGGCCCGTTTCAAAGGTATGTATTGCACCCAGCCTAACCTGCCCTTATATAAAAGAAGACTCTCGTCGATTGTTACATCCCTCTCTGGAGTATAGAGACTTGAAAATTTTTGAGACAATTTCGAATATACAGGCCATATTTTATTCAACTTTGGGTTCGGGTGATTTTCAGCATCATAATCTGCATTATTTGAAAAATGCAAGTACTGTTTTATTGCTATAAATCTTTTATACGACATGGCTTGTCGAAAAAAGGGCGTAGCAAGAATATGGTTTTTGGTCCAGTAGTCTTGAAGGCATGGTTTCTTTACGACACTTTGTAAAATATTGAGTGCCAAAAAGATACGAATTTCATCACTTGTTACATACCTCCACTGATTTGACCTAACTTGCTCAGCATATGTATTTGTTTGAACAGCAATTTCGTTTACTAATTCATCGTCAAAAAATGCATTGAAAAACGCCAACATATTCTCTAATTCTTGAAAGTCCACATTAGGAGAAATTCCAGGTGTTCCTAAAATATAATTTTCTAATAGCATTGATTGTACACACGAATTATTGAATAATATTACCCCTAAAAGGATACCGAGGAGGAGCAGGCCCAACCGGCAACTTCGCGTCAACCTCCATCCACACCCTGGCTTGTAACAAATCATCAGGATTCTCACCATCAGAATCGTCAGATAACTCGCTCTCCGAAGAACTGCTTCCCGACTCTTCTAACTGATCATCGGGCACAAAATCGTCTCCACTCGATTGTGAATCGGAATCATATTCCATTTTCAAATATCAATAAAGTACGCCAAAATTCTCTGGCAAACAGAATCTAAACGTAAACAATGCCCAGAAAAACACCACTATCGCGACAGTGCACAACAGCGACTAGGAGACTAGCCTGACTGATTCGTTACAGCACGTACGGGTTCTATCGAATGCCTCCCCTCCCTTTCCGTTCGCTGCCGCTGAAAACACCAGATTTATATGGGTGACAAGTTATTTCGGCGTAGTACTTGATGTTACAACGGCAAGCAACGAGAAATATCGGCTTAGAATTATTCGAAATGACATGAGACGACTGAGACGAGTTTACTCGTCATTGTACAAACCTGTATAAAAAGTCATGACGACATAACTCGGCATAAAACGGCAAGCGGTTAAGAAGACAGTTTAGAAGTGGAGAACTCCCTAGATGCATCTGTTCATTGACAACTTCATATCGGGGTCTCCTAAGTACTTTCTAACTCCTTCACAGGAAATCCAGTTCTTGTTTCTTATCACAAATAAATATGTACTTCTAGTTCTGTGTTAGGAGTCAATAAATGTTTGGTGTCAAGTAGATGTTTTGCATAGTGGGATTTCTCTGGTTGTTTTAATCTGTATGCTCGTAACTGTTCATTGTATCCTATTTCAAAATTTCTAACGGTTTGACCCAAAGACATTCTGGCCATTTGAGTTTATATATGCCAGACTTCTTTAATGGGAATGTTTCTTTTCACATTTAACAATTTGGCACTCACTTTACTTTCTGTTTCAAAGAAATTGTTGTATTAGAAATATTATCTGCATATGTAATGGATTTGTAATTTTCTGTTTCTTTGTTTTGGAAATATTAGTTGTAATGCCACTTTTTCCTCTTTGTTATTACGTGATTTATTTATCTTATGTAATGGATAACCGTTGGATGTTGCTATTTGTTTAATAGTACTAATTTCTCTATCAAATTATATTTGTTCATAGGAACTGAAAATGCTCTATGAATCATTGAATTATATGCTGCTAATTCATGTCATATGGGATGATTTGAATTATATTGAACAATTATATCAGTGTGTATTGGTTTTCTGTAAATTGAATAATCAAGTACATTATCAACTCTTTGAATTTTTAAACCAAGTAAATTTATTGAGTTGCTTCCTTCAACTTCTAATGTAAATTTAATTGTTGGGTGTAAATTATTAATGTGGTTGAAAAATATATCGAATTCTCGTTCACTACCTATAAAACAAGCTAATTTATCCTTAACAGATCTATACCAACAAAAATAAGATATTTTTTGAAATGGTATATTCATAGATTTTTCTCTCTCAACTGTCCAGAAAAATGTTTGCCAAAATTGGTGATATTGGGCTTCTTCCCATTGGCAAACCTTCATTTTGAATATATACCTTATTGTCAAATGTTGAATAATTCTGATTAATACATACACCAATTAAATTAAATATATCTAACGTTATTCCTGGAATAATATTTTCATCTTCTAGTAATTTTGTTAGCCAGTGTCAGATATTCTTATGGAGTAATTTTAGTGAACATATCGGTAACATCAAATGAAATGAGTATAGAGTTATTGAATGTTTTTAATTTTTTGATTAGTTATATTTAATTTTTAATTGAGTATTTAGATATATATCCGTTTCTATTAAGTGTATTGTTAAGTTTTTTTGCTCATATATTATTAGGTGTATTAACATAAGGAACTACAGGTCTAATTGGTTTCGATATTTTATGTAATTTAACGGTTCCGTATAATTGTGAAGACTGAGGATTCTTAGTTATGATGTATATTTTTTCATAATCTTTTATAAGATAATTTGAATTATGAGAAAAGTTTTTTGTTGGGTCTGCTCTAAGAATTTGTACATCGCTAGATTCTATAAAGTTATTTATTTTTTACTTATAATCTTCAGTTTTCAATATAACAGTGAAGCATTGCCCTTGTCAGATTTTGTAATCTCTAGGTTATTATTTTCTACTTTCTTTTAGAATAAATTTAAAACTAAATGGCAATAATTCAATTGTAGAATCATGATTTAAAATTATGAACATTTAACTCAAAATACCTAAATAAAATGTAGTTGCTTACTAAGTTACTGGGTGTTCTGTTTTAAAATTGACAAAATATTTGTGCTCAGTACTTTAAACCTATTTCACGTATTCATTTCATATTTGGCAGAAAGTGTAAACATTGTAAATCCTACTAAACTATGTTAGACCAATGTTTCTGGCTACTACGAGAGGCGTACGACAGGGCAAGTAACTGGTTAATCGTTCCCAAATCCTACGCCACTATCGGGATAGAAATTTTACCATTGCACCCGTTGTACTAGCTCTGGTGAGCTAAAAATCGATAAGGTTAATTTATTTGACGCCCTGAACAATATTCAATCATAAAATGAGTCACTCACAGGCAGGAGACTGTATCGTGCTAACAAACTGAAAATTCTCCAAAAATGACAAAAATTTGGTACCTCAAGTATCATAGCACTCGTTGCACTGGCTTTAGTGAGCTGAATCTCGAAACGGTTCATCTTTGAGATGCTTTGAATAATATCCAATCATAAAATTGGTCACTTGTATATACTCCGGAGGCTGTATCGTGCTAACAAACTGAACTTTCTCCAAAAATTACAAAAATGTCATACTACAGCACCTGTTGTACTGGCTGTGGTGTCGATAGTGTTCATCTATGAGATGTTCTGGATCATATTCAATCATGAAATTGGTATCTTTTTGCACTCCAGAGGCTGTATCGTGCTAACAAACTGAAATTTCTCACAAAATGACATAAATGTCGTACTTCAAGTACCATAGCATCCGTTGTACTGGCTATTGTGAGCTGAAAGTCAATAGGGTTCATCTGTGAGATGTCTTGAACAATATTCAATCATTAAATGTGTGATTTGTTGCACCCCAGAGGCTGTATCGTGTTAACAAGATATGTAACGAAAAGTGGCCGACGACAACGACGACATACACACAGGATTTTTTTTCTAAAAACCATTTTTTCGTGTTGTTCTTGATGGAAAACGTAAAAATTTCAACTTTGATGTGGGTAAACAGTAATACGTTCCTCGCATAATAGATAGGTTTGGCGGAAAAGTAATATTTTAAAACAAACTGATCTTTATTGTTCATACCCAATTTTCAAGTCATTATCTCCAAAAAGTAGTTGTTCTTTTAACAAAAATCCATTTAATTTTTTTCAATTTAACATCTTTATTAATGAGCAGACCAGACCCATTTTTGTTAATGTTCGTTAATGTCACTATTTTTGCCTTCTGAAAGTGCAATTACAATTTGGCTTGTTTTTGAGATAGCTTACTAAATTTTGTTCACTTTGTATGATCACTAATTCTCTTTTAAATTAGATATCCATCATCCTTGTCCTCCCTGTGAATTCTGCCTATTCAATTTCATGAACAGACTTTCGAAAACCCAAGTTTCTGCTTTTATCGTTCAGTGAAACATTTACTGTTAAAAAACACACCAAATCAACAGCGTTGACCAAAATAATCACCTCCGTTTATCAATAAATCGAACCTTGTCCGGAAACGGTAGATTTTACAGATGTACAAGGTGGCTAATTTGAATAAAAACCAGTGTCGTAGGTAGCGCTGTGTTAGTTATGCACGTGTCCGCTTGTCTTGTTAAGTGGCGCTGTAGAGCAATAAACAACATGGGGTTTGACGGATGAGCAACACCCTGAGAGATCCAGCTACATGGAGTGACCGATGTCGATGGTTGAATCATCGATTATCAGCGGGACATGTTGATTTCGTGAGTGGACCGTTAGCTTTGTTCGAAATCTACCGGTTTTATCATTAGTTCATAATATTTAAATGAAGTTATTGTGAAATTAACGATATTGAACTTGACGATCTTTTTTATATTAATAAAGAAATATATTAAGTTTAGTAGATACGATGGGACGAAAATTAAAATTTTTGATGATAATTCGATCAAACTTCGAATACTTTTGTATAATGAATAAATAAAGAAATAATCTCTTGTTTTTTTTTCTTTTTATACTTCACAGTTCAACCACAGATGTCTCTAGCAGAAGTATGAATAAGTAGAAAACTCGATATTGAAACCGTAGGGTAGGCACAATGTACTTAGACAGCGAAGTACTAATTATTAACGATGAATTTGAAACCAGTATCGATAAAATATTTAAAAATTATGGAAATCCGTCAGATAAAAAACACCAACGAGCTACTCTCCTCACCATTCAAATTATAAAATACCGGAAAAACTTATCACGTTAACATTTGCACTTTCAAATAAATTATATCTTGAAAGTAAATACAAGACACATCCATTTTTGCATCACGCTACAGTTCAATGCATTTCAATGTCCATGAGCAGAAAATCCGTAACTAGAAATACTTCTGACTGAAGAGAGAAATCTACTATAAAATAGAACATTTATGTTTGAGAATATCCAAAAAGATACCTAAAGCACATTTAAAAGAATGCAGGGATAACCTGCCAAGCAAAAACACAAAGAAATTATATGATTCATGCAGTAATTAAAAAAAAATTGGTACCAAGTAGATCAATCATTCGCACAACAAATAAGTTCAATTTGTTCCCGATATTTATTCTTGATTAATGGAATAATGAAGTGGTCAGAAAATTAGATCAAAATATTGCCACAAACTCCTCCACTAATCGCATTAAGTTATCAAAGTCCCTTCCTAATATTTTAATTATGCGAAAGACCTTAAGTTACCGAACTGTTGTCACATTACAATGGAAATTGTCTGTACTATCATAAAGATATCATAAAAACGAGTAATGGATAAAAAACAATGAAATGTGTTAATTCATACATTAAGGTCATTTGTGGTAACAAAAGTAATTCGAAACATTGGATTTTTTTCATAATGAATATATTGTGGAAAGGGTGGATTATCTTACATTCGTTATTGAGACATTTGAAAGTATTAAATTACGTTTGAGAACATTGGTTATTGATTTAACGATAATAGGAGTTTTGTAAACAATGTAGTTATTATTTTATTCATTATATTATTAAACATATTCACGTATTATTGTCAAAATCATTTTGATATTAGTATTGATGAAAAAAAAAACTGTAACATGAAACATGAAAGCAATGAAAACCATGAGTTTGATTTTAAAAACACCAAAGGTCTAGCTCAAGATTCAAACTACAAAAAATGAACAATTAAAGAAATGGTGCACATTGAAAAGGAACAAAATACAGTCAACGATAAGCAAGATGTTAAAAACTTAAGTCAGATTTATCATAATTTAATAAGATAATATATCTGAAATCTTTCCGTACTCGCCCTGTACAGTGTCGTAGAATTTGTATCGATAGTACTTGTTTCAAATGTCTGTTTTATGAATATTTTTTACCTATTGTACATGTGTTTTTCAATTTTAAACTGTATACGATGAAACTTGATTCAGTCAATAATAAACTTTGAGAAAGTTCCTAACCCAAGAACTAAACGTCAGTAACAATAAAATGATTTAATTAATTACACAACCTGACACCCAAGAAATTGAAAAATAAAATATATATATATATATATATATATATATATATATATATATATATATATATATATATATATATAATAACAAGATGTACGAATAGTGCGTGACATATGAACAATAAGCAACGAATAGATTAGTGGGTATTGCACGCAAATAGAAGAAGGGGCTACTGAAAACAGTGGTAACCGCAGACATGCATGTTTCTGGCTCATTAGCCGTCATCGGTACGGTACAACCAAGAAAAGATGTGAAACATGGGAGCAAAGGTGTTGAATGGAACATGAGAAAATATAACAGAATTCAGCAGGATAGTCAAACACAACATTTGTGTCAGTAATATTAGAAGATCTCGAATATTCGAGACAACAACCAACATAGACACGGAGGTGCATATAACACTCTCGTCTGAAACTTCCGACCCAGAATAATGAAATAATAACAAGATGTACGAATAGTGCGTGACATATGAACAATAAGCAACGAATAGGTTAGTGGGTATTGCACGCAAATAGAAGAAGGGGCTACTAAAAAGAGTGGTAACCGCAGACATGCATGTTTCTGGCTCATTAGCCGTCATCAGTACGGTACAACCAAGAAAAGATGTGAAACATGGGAGCAAAGGTGTTGAATGAAACATGAGAAAATATAACAGAAATAAGCAGGATAGTCAAACACAACATTTGTGTCAGTAATATTATATATATATATATATATATATATATATATATAAATCGAATAGTTTTCAAATTTCGGGTACAGCTGTCTATAGGAAATTAAAACTGCGACTTTTCCAATTTTCTCAATATTTTGCCATTGTTTAATAGCTTTTTTAGGAGAAATTCTACATAAATCAGTGATTTACATTTTAAAACCCATTAAAATTAACAATAAATAAAAACTTACAGAAAGTAACAGTTGTTACATCGATACGGGCACTAGCATTCACATTACACACAGGTTTGTGTATTTTTGATAAACAGTACAGTTTTCGAAAGGAAGCGTTACGAATGTATAGTTTTTTAGCAGTATTGGAGTTAATTCCAATTTCTGATTTCAAATATTTTATAAGATCATTGAATTTGTTCTAGATGGACGACATTGAATATCAATTCAGTTTAACATATGTGTTCCTAGCTTCTAACATTATTTCAGTTTTTTCAATCTAATCTTGTTTGTCCATTGCTACTGTACATCCCCCTTTATCGGCTTGTAAATATATAAATATATGGATGATCTTTCGAAAATTCTCGATTAGTCTTATACATTCTATTGAATTTGGATGGTTTTTTGGAGTTATCCTTGTTTAAGGAATTGGTAACCACATTTGTAGCTTTACCTTTTAATACGTTTTTGTCATTAGTTGGGAAGTCATCAATTATATTCTCAACTTCAGCATTAAAGAAATACATTCTGATGTTTTTTGTCTCTGTAACACTATATTTGGGTCCTAAGCAAATAAAGTCCGCTATGTATTTTGGAATGTCCACTGACGAAAGATTTCCAAAACATTTACCATTGCCAGAAATATTTCGTCAGTTGACATTCCAAAAGACAAAGCGGACTTTATTTCCATATGACCCAAATTCAGTGTTACAGAGACAAAAAACATTAGAATGGATATCTTTATGGCTGGGATTATGAATATATTTGATGACACCCCAACTAATGACGTTGTCCGATGTCTAACTTCCACCCACTTATATCATCCCATTGTCCATTTCTCAGATCTCTTGTACTCCTTGCTCTGACCAAACCTTTTTCCCATGCTCTGCTAGGTATTCCTCGCTTTCTTCGATTTGCTGATATCTGTTGCAAAATTTTTTGGGCTGTCTGGATTAATCCATTCGTTGAACGTGATCATACCATATCAATTGTTTTCACTCGATGTCATTTGTCAGTGATCCCTCTACTTCCATTCTCAGTGGAACCTCTTCGTTTCGTATTCTTTCTCTTCTGGATGTCCCCAGCGACGTCCTAAAAACAGTCTTAATTAAGATTTCATACATGTTATATTTCCGCCTTTTCCCTATGTACCAACTCCCTACTCCAAAGTATGCCATTCAAACATTACTTGTTTTTTAATTTCTCTATCATCCCGTCCGATGAAATCAAATTCATCTCTCAAGTACGTATAATTATTGTAGGATGTAATTTCTTCTCTGTCAAATCGGATATTTGACATTTCTGCCCCTACTAGAACGTACTTGGTTTTTTGTTTATCCATTTGCAAGCCCCACTCTTTATATTCTTCCTGTATCTTCCTGGCCATATATTCTAGATCAACCTTAACGTTAGCAATAATAACTTGGACAATTGCATACTGTAGCGTCTTCCAAGTCAACACCCATTCCTCCGCATTTTCTTTTCCGCTGATTTGAAGCTTTTGCTATGTATATTTTAAACAGTGTTAGTGAAATACAACAGCCCTGTCGTAGACCCTTATTAACTATAAACTCCTGTTACAATCTGTTTTTATTCTCGATGTAGATCCATTATATAAGTTCTGAAGAGCCTTTGTTATTGTGTGATTGATGTTTGATTCTTGCATATCTTTCTATAGATTCTTTGTGGGTACTGTATTATATGATTTGTGGAGATCAATAAACATAAGATGAGTTCCTTGGTTGGTGCTAGATCTTTTCTCTGTTATTTGTTTCAAACAGAACACGTTATCATTGCAAGTTCTTTCAGCCCTAAAACCAGATTGTTCCCTCTATATCTCTTGATCTTTATAGTACGATTCAATTATATCTAGAAGAACTCTTCCAAATAGTCGGCTCAAGGTGCTGGTCACTGATATTCCTCTATAGTTTGTACAATCAATTCCATCGCCTTTTTCATGAATAGATGAAATGTATGCCTCTTTCCATTGTTCTGGTATATATGTCCCGTTTATGTACCGCTTTTTCCAGAGCATTGGTCCCAATGATAATCTATCGCCTTCAATTATTACTTCTGTTGGTGACATGGTTTTGTATTTGTCCCTGTTTCCTATTAGAAGTTGCTCGTAGTGGTCTATCTATTTTTTTGTGGTTATTAGTTGGATATTTGCGCTGCTTCTATCCCCGGACCTAATTTTCTCAACAAACTTCCATACTCCTGAGCATCTTTCTCCTCGTAGGTATGTGTTAATTTCGATGCACTTTCTATCCCACATTTGTCTTTTGGCTGCTGAAATCTCTCGTCTTGTTGCCCTCTTCAATTCAAGGTAGTAATTTCGATTTTCTTGAGTTTCATTTCTTAGCCATTTCTGGTATCGTTGTATATTTTGGGCGATCAGAGTTTCTATTTCATTAGTCCACCATAGTTTGTTGCTTTATCGTTGAGTTTTCAGACCAATCGCTTCCTCGGCTGCTTTTCGGAGGCTATTTATCATATTTTCATATACTTCATTGCCATATTTCCCTTTGTTATTTCACACATTTTTTGGTCAAGTCTGTGTTGAAACAATGCCCATGTGCTATGTTGTACTGTTTATTAGTTATTTGGTCTGTTTCTTCTGGTGTTTCATTGTTTTCACGTTTTTGAAATACTATATTCAATTCAATTACGTAGTGTTCCGAGTCACATCCAATCCCTCTATACACTGTAACTTCATTAATTTGCATTCCAGTACTCTGTTTCGCTATAACATAATAATTGATTCTAGGTTTCCTGCATGTTGTCTCCATATATATGTGTGAATGTCTTTGTGTTTATAGAAGCCATTAAGCAACTTTAGATGATGATTGTGACATATTTATATCAGCCTTTCTCTATTGTCATTTCAACATACGGGCCCACAACTTTTTCGTTCATCCTCTGACCAGTTCTTCCGTTTTAGTCACCGATAATTATGATGCCACTTGTCCTTCCTGTTTTGACAATATCATCGTTTATCTTCTCAAAAAATTCATGCTTAGGTTCATCTTCAGAGATTGCATATAGGTCCTATATTGTTACTGTTGACTCGAATCATCTATTGTTTCAAAGTCAGTAATATTAGGTTTATGAACCATGACATTTGCTCTTTGATATATTTTGCTACACCGCTGAATCTGCGTACGTAGTTATTCAACATTTCTGAACCTGTCGCCTTTTTCTTTTGTTTCGGTAAGGACAATAACATCCATTATTTTGTGGTAATTTCCCTTGCAACTACCACCATCTTATCCTTTGTTTTCGTAGCTTGTGGCTTTTACCATTTGATCCGTCCGTTTTTCCGAGGCTAGTGTTAGGATTTTTAGTCAGTTGAGGTTTTTACGAATGACAGGAAACCAACCTGACGTCTAAACCGCAGTCTGGAGAGCCATGTAATCTTTGTTCGAGGTTTTGTTCCTCTAGACTCGCTGTCTTTCAGGACTTCGGAGACCAATCTGCCCCTCATTGGTTCCTCCGCTGTTCAGATGTACTTACTACCTTTGACCATCTCTTCGCCTGTATCCTAGGCAGGAAACCTCACAGGGTGCTTTAATTCGGGCCAGATCAACCCTGGTTTTTTAATGAGGTTTTACTCCTCCCCCTCACCATTTTTCTACCTGGCTTGGAACTGGCAACGGTGGGTTGATATAACCAATATATTTCTAAATTTTTCCTAGCAATTCAAATCAGGGCTTTTATTTTTCAAGGTAGTTTCATCTTTCGATGCCTATTGCTTTATTATTCTGCTTGCAAGCTAGATTGTGCGTTGTATGTGGTTTCTTTCTTTTTTGAATATCGAAGTAATTTTCTGTATTTTATGACTGCTCGAATTTCCAACTTATGTTTTCGTGACACCAATCATTGATAAAAGGCGCATCAGCGATACAGTGTATCTTCCGAAATATTATTTCCATTGAGTTTTCATTGAGATAGATTCGATACCTTCCAATATTGAAATTCATTTTATATACCTTAATATTTAGACCATATTTTCTATCAATCGATATAATTTTTTCATTAAATTTTATTCAGCCTAAACTCTACTACAAATCCGTGGCGGTACAATATCTGATGGATTTGAGCCTCGCCTAGCATTTTCATTATGTATACTTAACTGAAGCTGCAGAGCAATCTGAAGGATAGGATTCAAGTCGGCACTACAGACTTTGTTAATATCGAAGTGTCTAATAAGATCATTTAATGTGTCTATCTATGAATCCGTCCCCATGTATGGAAGTGAAGCATAGATTCTGACTGTTGCAAATGACGAACATCTTAACACAAATAGTCGCGCTGAGTCTGAGAAACACCTACTGTTAACAGCGCATATTTCAAATCCATCTTAATTTTTTGCCTACAACGAGTGGATATATATATAGATATAAACTGAATATTATTTATTGGCACTGCTACAGGGTGGGCACCAAATGTTCCCGTGTTTTAGACAACCACATTTTATGAATTTCTGGTAATAAAATCAGGACATGTTTTTGTTTTTTATACTCTACGCAGTACTTTCTAGAACCCTCTGGTATTTCCTCTAGATAAGAGGTATCAGTATTTTCTTTAGTAATTTCCTCACTTCTCTGGCGCTCAAACAGCGGCAAATTGTTCTGCATTGCTGTTAATACGGTTCATTAACACCAATGCGATATCCTTTAGGAACATTTTTCGTTTCAAATCGTCTCTTAGGATAAGATGATTTGACAGATGCACAACGTGGCAGCAACATTCAGTAGTGTGGAGAAGACCACCATGACCCAGCGTCTGGTTGTCCGAGCAACGTCGTATAGTGAGGAAAACTGGTCCACAATATCAACTCATCCTTTAGTGAAATTATGAAAAGTTGCCATCTTAGGTTTGTTTTTTCCACCAGAGGTAGGGTCAATAGCATCCCTGTTGTGGAAACTGGACATCATCAGAACGATCTTATTTTTTGGGGCATAGGACAGTAATGTCATGTTGTTCCCATATCCAAACATGCTTGACGTTATAGAGCGATGTTTGGCTTCCGTGAACTCCTTTGGCATTTCTTTCTTATTTTTCCATATTGTTCCAACGAATGTAAGTAGTCTATCAAGCCTGAGCAGTGTTTCGACCAACGGAACCGAGGTAAGCCAATTGTCTTGTCAAATTTCTTGAAGTTCCCGATACGGGGACCACTAGACGTTAGGCGATACTACTGGCATGATTGTTTACCAGGTATGGAATTCTCGACTGTTGCCCCATGTAAGCCACAAGAATAAGGGTATAAGGAAAAGGAACTTTATTATACTCATTGTGAGTCAAAACATCTCCACTCCTGTTCCTCTTCTAACCCAAACCTCATCAACATTTAGTTGAATACTTCTCAGCAAATATGCCAAATATAGCAGACCAATCATGGCTTTTATTTAAACTGCATCTATCTCTGATAACCATATTCCAGCATTCGATTGGATTTTTGACATTTTTGGCTTGACCTTTTGTTCCATGCAGTTAACTTATTATATTCCACGATCTGGTTGTAATATCCTGAATCGCAACATGTTTTTGCCAAGGAAATGGAAAGTCCTGTGTTATTAAGCGGCTGGAGCTATATCGATGTCGTCATCTTCATCCCAACGCATATTCCTAAATACTCGACGCTTTAGCCATCCGAAGTTGTTTCGTAAATAGCAGACGTGTCTGACTAACGTGTATGTTATCTTGTTTATACAATAATGGAAGTAAAATAAAATAGGAAGAAAAGTACTAAGAAGGCTGATGAAAATGTCTATTAAAACTACAGCATAGACTAAAACTATCATACTACATGACCTAGTATGGTAGGGTAATACTGCTATATACTATTTTTTAGATGTATTAGTTCCCAAGACTGTTTTTTGCTACACATATTTTGAGGCACTGTGGAGCCTAGGATTTTTTTTTAATCCTGTTGGTGTTTTATCTACTGCAGTCTTATTTCCTCGCCGACGACATTTGTTTATCGACCCGTTTTTCGTAGGAATCTTTTTCCATTTAGTAACGGTGCATAAACCACTCAAAAGTATAGTTTTGAACCTACATCTTTTTTGGGATTTCCTAAATAGTTATCTAATGCTGGCACATGGTTCTCTGGATCGTCTTGTAAATATTTAATTATTGTGTTGCAATATTCTAGGTACTTACTTTTTATGTCATTACCATCATGCATTGATCAATCACTTAGATGTTTTTTTCATTTTAGCTTAACGTGCCTCGACGACACAGAAAAAATAATTACAAATATTTATATAAAATTAAATAACCACTATTACTATTTTTAAATTAGATTTTATGGTAGAGATGTATATATAGCTTTCAGAAACTATAAGACTTTCTTGATCTCGGTGCGGCAGTGGAGCATTTCCTTGAAGTTAGACCTTAGGTCAATCATTGATATGTAGCGGAAAAGTGTTTGCAATCAGTAAGTATGTGCCTAACGGTCAGTAAAGCATTACAGCTATGGCAAACAGGACGATTTCCTGAAAACATCAGATAACCGTATGTGAGTTTGGTGTGGCTGATTCGAATTCTTCTAATTATAGCGGCCTCTCTCCTTGTTAAAAAGCTAAGGGAGAGAGGAGAAGTAGATAATGGATATTGTGAAGTGCTGTCGTACTATTGCGCTATAGATATCGCCAATATTCTAGCGTGAACCTTTTGCAATGGAACTTGAGGTCGCTGGCGAGTTGGACTATGTATTTTGGATGTTTGGTAGAGGCAGCTTCTTTCGCGTGGTGATCCGCAATTTCAATACCAGCAATTCCAATGTGAGATGGAGGCCAGATGAGAGAGACTGTTATATCGTGAGCAACGAGAGTTTGATATATGTCATGTATGTTCTGAACAATTGGGTGGTCAGTGAAGATTGTTTTAATTGATAGAATGGAGGAAAGGGAATCAGTGCTTATTGTAATATTTTTGTGGGGGAGGGAGACATATTTTAAAGCCTGAAGAATGCTGTGAAGCTCACCTGTATGGACGCTACACACTGAAGGTAAAGTAAAGGAGCCTATCTGTTCATGTTTCGAGGGAAATGCACAACCCCGGAGTCAGTTTTGGAAGCATCTGTATAGAGTGTTAAATTGTAAGATTTTTGTGTAGTAGATCCAGGAATGCTTTCTTTACAAGTGCAGTGGGTGACTCATGCTTATTAAAAATGGTGTGTGAGGTATCGATTATAAGAATAATTTTGGTCCAAGGAAGAGAAGAAGGTAGTGGGAGCGGGGATGTCAGAGAGAGAGAGGTCAGTATCTTTGAGTGAAGGAGTGAGCACTTGGGGAAGAGATTTAATAATTGTTCGAGGGTTAGTAGGGAAATTAGTCGTTGAAGTGGAAAGTGAGTGAACAGGATTGGAGGATACTGAGGCAGCATATGTAAGGAGCAGGGATTGTCGTCTTAAGGGGAGGGGTGTTCATTAGCGTCAATATGGAGACTATTAGCAGGGCTAGAGCGGATGGTACCAAGGCAGAGGCGGAGAGTGGTATTTTGAACAGAGTTCAGCAAATTTGTGAAAGATTTGGGGGCTGACATGTAAATGTAAAAGAGTTTCGAACGGATGAGAGCTCTGTAAACTCTTAATAATACGATTTCGTCGGAACCCCAGTGAAAATAACTGAGCCTTTTAATTATGTTTGATCTATTTAGACAGATGCCTTTGAGTTCATGGATATGATGTTTCCAGTTAAGTCGAGAGTCTAAGGTTATTCCGAGAGTTTTACATTGATTTACAGTGGGTAGGAGTGTATTATTAAAGAAAATTTGAGGTAGAGGAGAAGATGTTCTTATTGAAAACTTGATTAGTTTGGATTTACTTTGAGATAAGGATAATCCCAGGTGGGAAGATTTATCCTGTAGAAGGTTTACTGCGGCTTGAAGGCGTTTGCTAGTGGATGAGGTCGATTTACCATAGCAATAAACAATAAGGTTATAAGCATATTGGACATCTTTTATGGGAGCAGGAAACTTGCAACAGAGCTCGTTTATTGTGAGGATGAATAGAGTAGAACTTAGTACTGATCCTTGAGGGACACCAGCATTTTGTGGGTGAGGCAAGGAGAGTTTGCGATCAGCGGAAACCCTGAAGGTTCTACAAGTTAGGAAATTATGAATGAACGATAGAATGTTGCCATGAAGATTATATTGGGAAAGTTTATTTAGTATTGTCATTCTAGATATCGAGTCAAAGGCACATTCAATATCAAAGATGGTTGCAACGACGTCCTGGTGATTGTTTATTGCTGAAGAGATATGTGCGTTGGAGGAGAACAAGATTGTCACGAGTGGAAAGATGACGCCGGAAGCCACATTGGGCACTGGGAATGATTTTGTACTTTACAAGAAACCAAAGTAGTCTTCTATTGATCATTTTCTCTAGGAGTTTGCAGGTAGTGCAAGTGAGTGAAATCGGTCGGAAGAAAGGGCGATAAGGTGGATTGCTCTGCTTTTTTTATTGAAATAATTATGGGTTTGCGCCATGCGTCAGGGTACTGATTAGTATTCCAGATAAGGTTATAGATTTCGAGAAGCTTAGAGAGAGATGGATTGGATAGGTTTTTGAGAAAGATGTAAGGAACACCGTCAGAGCCGGCGGCAGAATTCCTAGAAGTAAACAAGGCAGATTTCAGTTCATTTAGGCTGAAGGGGCGTTGACGGAAGCAACGTCATGAGGGTTTGATTGAAGAGTGGAGGAAGGCTCAATATGAGAATTGTGGTAAACAGAATTGGGGTTACAATTATCAAATTTGGCATCAAAATTTTGTGCGAGTGAATCGGCAATTATTTGGTTGTCGGAGATAACAGTATCATTCAATATTAGGGAAGGAATTTTAGTATTGGTTTTCTTGCCTTGAATTTGTGAATTTTTTTTTCAGACTTGACTGTGATTTGTATCATGATTCAGCGAGGAGGTATAGTTTTGCCATGAGGATGTTTTGCTTTGCTTGACTAAGAATTTAGCTTCAGCTTTGAGCTATTTGTGTAGGAAGAGGTTTTTTTTGTTTTTTCTCTGGTCTAATCCTGTTAAGAGTATGTTTGGACTTTCGGATGGCATTTTCGCAAGCTGAATTCCACCAAGGCACAGTTTTTTGTGCAGAGAAAGTGACTGATTTACTGATGTGAGTCTCGGCAGCGGCAAGTATGTTGTCAGTAAACATTTTTAGAGTGTCATTTATGTTTACGGAAATAGCTGAGGAGGAAATAAATTTGGGAGAGAGAAGTAAACTTAGACCAATTTGCGTTTTTTGAGTGCCAGAAGCTTCTAGTATTTGTTTCCTTATTATAATGATTGGATAAATTGAAAATGGTTGACATCATTAAGGTCATCTGAAACTTGCCAGGAAAGAGAAAGTGCAGTTTTGGAGTCAAATCAGTTGAGGTCAAGGGTAGAATAGGAGCCGGAGGAAATATTAAAGTGAGTGTTGAGTACAGTATTCAACAAGCAGGTTCCGGAGGAGTTTATGACGTTTTCTATAACTTTGCCTCCAGTGCAACCATGGGTTGAGCCCCACATGGTCTGATGTGCATTAAAGTCACCAACAAGGATGTATGGGGGGGGGGTTAAGTCTTCTTCATTGGAGGGGAATGTAAATACTGCAAATGGTAAGCTTATTAGGGCACCAAGCAGTTACAACAATTGCCTCTAGATTTGAGGTTAGTGGGAAATGAGATGAGTATACATCGCTAGATACAAATGTTGAAGTACCACCACTGGTTCTCATACAGTTGGTACGAATATAATGATAACCTTCAAAGTTTTTTAGCTTGCACTGTTGGTCAATTTTGAAGTTGGTTTCCTGGAGGCAGAGACAGTCAGAGGTATGGAAAGATACGATTTTCTGAATTCTTTCTAAGCGAGGATAAAATCCATCGCAGTTCCATTGTATTAGTGAGAATGGTACTAATTAAAGGGGGAAAGAGGTTAATTACTGAAATGGTGTGGAGGAGTCAGTGGTAGTACCGTCATCAGGAAAAGGATAGTCAGTAAGATTGTTTTGGTCGGGGTGAAGTTTAAATTTAATTTTATTGGTCAGACGTGTAATGCGATTTTTCAAAGATCTTTCGTTGATATCAGAATAAATTAAGGATATATCTTTCAGTAGGGAGGCAGTATCGGAAATAAATTTATTGAGTGAATATATAAATTTAGTGGCTTCAGGTAGAGGGTCGTTGACGCGGAAAGTATTTTCGAGGAACGTAATGAGTTGGATACCATTAAGGGAGAAGGATTTAGGAGAGTCTTCAAAAAGTTTATGTATGATAGAACGTGATTCGGGGCTTATATAGTGACAATCATCTTCCGCCAGTTTGGATTTTTTGGTTTTTTTTTGCAGATTTTGGAGGAGGCATTGGATTGGGATTAGCGAGAGGAGTATTGGAAGGTGATATAGACTGCGGAGAGTCAAGAGTGCTATCATTAGATCGGGGTCGTTTTTCGCCAGGTACAGGGGAGGAGAGAGCTAGTGGAACTTGAGAGGGTGATTCGGGATTGTCTTAAAAGGTATCAGTAGTAGGGGCGGAAGGTCGTGGGAAGTGTTGGGATATAATTCAGCGATATATCCAGCCTGTTTGCAAAGAAAGCGTTCAAGTTTATCAGTAGAAATGAATATTTTGTGTGATGTATTTTCATGCATAATAAGTTAACTAAGGTGTTTTGATTCGATTTTAGAAGGTCGTCGACTTGAGTGGTAGATTCTGGAAGCGAAATATACGTTTTTGGGAGAGACAATGTTACCTATTGCTTTGATATAATCGAATAGTACAGTGTTGGGGATAGAAGGCATATTGATGGCTTGATCTCGAGATGGTACCTGGGTAGGAGATAGTCTTGCTGAAGTAGCCGCGGCATAAGTTATGGGTGTTGAAGGGGTATTAATGTTTATCGAGATAGATTGTTTAATGGGGGTTGAAGAAGATGTGGTATTTGAGAGCAGTGGTTTTGAGGGGAGGTTTGACATATTGATGTAATCCTGGATACCAAAATCACCAACAATAGAAATCCAAATAGAAAGAGATATATAAGTAAATCTCAGCTCAGAAGACAGTCCGGCCTATTTATTTCCAAAACAAATAAGTAAATTTCAAGAATATTCACCAATTTTGCAGGAAAATAGCACTGTTACAAGTTTTATTATCACATTTTAATGATGACAAAAAACACGTTTTTAATTTGCTATGATATTGATGACTTAACGATCCGAACCTAATGATATCTGACTCGTGAATCACTTAGTTGTTTTGTAGTGTCTATACTCTCAATTTCCATCTCCTGAATGGTGTTATTTCTTTACTCATTTTCCTGTTCTGTTTCGTTAGTGGTGATTAATGAAGACTAAAATTACTGTTATTTACGAATTTTCCGGAAGCTACTTCATATAATACAAGTTTAGTTTTGTTGGATAGAGTGTTAAATGCAATAAGATAGTTATACTGCTTTAGGACCGACTCTTGACGCTTAAATTGTTGTCCGTAGAATCCCACTGCACAAAAGCATTCACAAGTATGCATATCAACCTAATACGTATTTCCTGAATTGTCATTTCGAACATAAAATTCAAGTAATTCAATATTGATACAGCTACATTTCCCTGTCAGATGAAGTTCCTAACTATTTTATAGCTACAGCTTTAGATGTTCTTTGGAATAGTAAATCTAGTATACGTTGCTTATAGTAGTTTTCAAAACGAACGACAATCTGTCAATACACGTATTCATTGCCATATTCTCCATTGACGTACCGTCAACACCAAACGGGTCGTCACGACACGTCGGGTACATACCGAGCACCCGACCGGCAGCCGGAGCTTCCCGAGTCATTCGAACTGCCCTCTTGAACAGTATCAGTTTTTTCTGACCTGCATTCCACCATATCATACATTTTTTCTGCGCAATTCTCTTCATACGATGGGGTAATAATCGAGTCCAGATCCGCTAAGGCCCAAATCATTCTCATGGTTATTACTGAGACTCCCAGGGAATCCATCGAGCCTCGCCGTGTGGTCCAGTATATACCGTTCCCAATTGGTGTTCCTAGGATCCCTATACTTTACTACCAGTAATTATTTTTCAGTAACAGCAATTCAACTGAAACAGATGTAGCTATGATCCGACAAAGATGGATCACAATTAACATGCTGGTATTTTGCCATGCTCACTATGGTACTTGATGCAAGCATCACATTCGGTCCACTCCCAATCAGGTTGGGAGTACCCAGCGGTCTTGGGTAGTTTAAAGAGGTGCAATGTCCTGAAAAAGTCCGTGAAAAAACCAATCGCTTGGGCTCTTTGTCTCTCTTCCATACAACTTCATGAAAATTGGAAAAGGAACAGACACCCTCGACTCCTGGTTATTCCTAAAAGTCATAGTTAATATTATTAATTATGAAATGACATGATGAAAGGATTTGGTATGAAATATGACAACGGAAAGAAGCATAAGGTCAGTCAACTACTCTACATGGACGATCTCAAATAGTGCGCCGCAACAAAAACAAGGCTTCAGTACCAACTCCGAAGATATAAAGATGAGATTCAGTGTGGATGAGTGTAAAATTCAAAGCATAAATAGAGAAAAACTATCGAAAACCTAACATATGGACCCGGTCACCAGAAAACAATAGCGTCAATGAATACGGATGAGCAGTACAAATACCTGGGGATGAACCAAAGCAAAACGATGGAACATATGTTGCGGAGCGAGTTTCAGAATAGATTAAAAAGGTTATTGAAAACATCTCTGGATGCCAAGAACATAACCGGTTATCAACACCTACGCCATAACGGTCATAACTTATTCTATAGGAGTTGTGAAGTGGAGGAATACAGATTTGGAAGATATGGACTGATAGATCGGGGTTCAACTGACCAATTTAGAAGTCATCGCCCAAACCGTGCTGTGGAATGAGTTTGTATACCCCGCAAAGAAGAAGAATTCTTAGTAAATCTCCACGACATGAACATTCGTCTAATTAAAACAATAAGATTGTATTTCCACAGAAACGCAAGAAACTCTATGCTTCATAACTGTAGTATGTTCTCATGATGATTAATACACTCCCTTAAACCTTTATAATAACTGTAAAATCAAGCCAATAACTGTACAAGAAAGACGAGAAGCGTGACAGGGAAAAGCACTGCATGGAAGACATCCTATAATCCTAGTAGTAAAAAGTGATCGAATCATTACCTAAGAACATGAAACCTTCTTCCAGAAACCGAAGGATGTATGATCGCCATACATGATACTAGAGACTATTTTGAATATATTGTAAAAAAACGCAACCGCGATAGACGGCAACTGTAGAATGTGTGGCAGGTTGGGGGAAACCAACCAACATATAACTGGAGGATGCTGCACTATCACCGTATCTTAGTATAAGAAACGCCACGATGAAGCAAGGAAGCTATTCCAACATGCCTTGGCCTCCAGATATCACATGATACCTGAAACAAAAAAACTGACTCATAAGTATGCACCAGCAAGCACACAATAAATTATAATGTGAGAGAACCATATTTACTGATCGGACAAATGACGGCCGGATGTGGTTCTGTGAAGCCTGAGAGATAAATAGGTAGGGATGATCGATTTCGCAATTGTAAATGATAACAACAAGGAAATTACAATCAACCTAAAGCGAAAATATGATGACCTTGCTCGGTACATTAAAAAGAGTGGAAAGTAGACCAAGTTACTGTCCTAACAATGATCCCATCCACAACAGGCATTGTATTCAGGCAGCTTAGTAAAGACGTTGACACAAAATCAGGCCTTATGCAATTAGTGAGATGCAGAAATTAGCAATTCCCAGCACATGCGCCATAGTAACCATAACCATAACCTAAAAATTGTAACATCAAATATACTTTGACACATTGTTATTTGTATATTTAAATAAACCACGTCCAGAACAAAAGGCCTGAATTTATGTAAAATGTATAAGAAGAGAACTAGCAAAAAAAGTAATAATAGTAGTAATTATGTCAATAAAATTAGGATTCAACTTGAAATGAACAAGCTAAATGAAAATAATGGAGGTATTTGCAATACAATTATTAATATGAGAAGGCGTTATCAATTATGAATTGACAATAATGGTGGACAATTCGTACATCTTTTATGATTATTATTTTTTAATAATTTTTGTTTTCTATTTTATATACACTGAACCAAAAAAGTACGTGAATATAAAGAACACAATTGTCATCTCAACAATTTTTTTCGTCAAAATTGAGCCAACAATTGGAATTGTTAGTATTACAAAATTGTAGTAGTTGAATATAAATTCTATAAAAACGTACACAATATTAACAACATTCATTCATACATTGATAGAACAAATTGTGTTAACCCTCCATCACTCGCGCCTCATTTTTTCACGCCATCGCTCGCGTGTTAGATTTTATCTAACATCCAGTTAATTTGGAATAAAAGTATTATAGTAAATAGAAAGGTTTATTCTTTTAACTGTAACTATTTATAAACATATTTTAACACAAAAATATCAAAAAAATAGAACTATTCATGAAAACAAAACTAAGCAACTGGCCATAAACTCGTTGGGATCTAAAAAAGACTAGTTTGAGAAATGGTATTATATAAAGAGCAAATAGGCACCTTCAAAGATAAGTCGCATCCTAAGCATCTTCGTCATTGCCAAAACATTGACGACAAATCAGTGTAGTAGCTGCAGTATGTTCCTTACATATATGGTTTTGGCAGTTTGAGCAGTGACGCTGAGTAAATCTGTTTTTTACTCAGAGGGCAAAATTCACACCTTACTTTGGTCTGAGGAGGTCGATCATGATTGGGTCCTTGTTGTTTTCCAGTGATATTTCTTATTTTTACCTGAAGGTTGTAAGGAAGCGTTGGAATTTCAGAACGTCGACGAACGTGTGGAATAATAAGCATTTTGCTAAGTTCCGAAATATATTGTCTTCGAGAAATAATTTTGTTTGTGTTTTCCCTATATATTATTTGGCTATTGACAGTTGAGATATTTAGTAGGCTACAAAATGTGGTGAATGGCCATCTATTGCTAAATCTAGTTACGGAATATACAGCTTTCATTTCGTCAACCACATCCACACCTCCTTTTGTAAGATTGTAGTCCGTAATAATTTTGGGCGTACAAGCTTCACCTGTTCCTTCATCGATATTACCATCAGTATGCATAGTGGACAAAAGCAGCACGTTTTTGTTTGGCTTTGGTACATAGGATACCAGAAGACAATTATTAGGTTTCACACCATACGCAAATAT
Source organism: Galeruca laticollis (assembly GCA_963921935.1). Lineage (NCBI taxonomy): Eukaryota > Metazoa > Arthropoda > Insecta > Coleoptera > Chrysomelidae > Galeruca > Galeruca laticollis. Next base: position 32,474,312 of record OY998181.1, on the reverse strand, counting down.
ACTGCTCTTTACTGGTCGTTGTTTCACTTGTAGTAACTCTGGAGGGACTTGGGGTTTATTCTTTCGAACAGTACCAATCATAGTCAGACGATGATTTTCCACCAAACTATTGGCCAACGGCACCGAAGTGAAATAATTGTCCGTGGTAACATTTCGTCCTGTTCCACTTATAGGTTCTATGAGTCGCATAACTACACTGGCTGCATCATTTTTGATCTGGAAAGGTCCGTCTGGTTGCTTACCTGCCTAAATTTCGAGGTTTACGTAAAAAAATTTCTGAAATCAACTAGTGCATAAATTTTTATGCCGTATTTGGCTGGCTTATTGGCAATGTATTGCCTAAATCGACATCTACCTCGAAATTCCTCTAACATTTCATCAATTGTCACATAAAATCCAGGAGTATAGGTTTTTTTACAATTTTCTACAAATAATTCAAATAATTCTCGAATTGGAGCGAGATTGTAAATTGCAGAATTCTGTGGTCGAGATCTAGCATCATCAAATCTTATAGATTGGATCAATTGATGAAATATTTTTTTAGACATAGTAGCTACAAAAATATCGGGTACTGTGCCATCGGTTTTCCAAAGTTCATCAGTATTCAAATGCTGCCCTCGTTTTACACCAGCCATATATAGTAGACCAATAAATGCTAATATTTCCTCATAGTCAGTCGGAGCACAATCTCGTGGGCGCTGAAAGGAGTTTCTCATCAAGTCTAATTTTTGATTGGTATATTTTACAATGTTATTTATCATTCCTTCTGAAATAAATAACTTCCAGCAATCCAATATATTTTTAGCCTGTTTTGCCAAACCTTTTACGCCAGGCAACCTTGTAACTATAATGCGGGCTTTTACTTTTCCTCTAGGCTCAAGAGGTTTATGTTTGTACCAAGGGGTCTTATCTTTTCCATAAAATTTAGGAATCCCATCACATGGATTGGTCTGTAGACCAGGTAATACATCATCCGTTTCATCTGCAGATTGCTCTGTGTCTGTCTGATAGTCATTATGTTCTGAAGCATTGTCACCATCAGAATCAAACGCTTCTTCATCAGTCGGAACCTCTTCATACCATTTCAGCAACTTATTTTAGTATTTTCATCCATGTTTAACTACTACAAAATTTATTTATACTAATGAAAATTACGCTTGAATTAAAAAAACCTTACCAATTTTTTACAAAACACAAAAAAATAACATACGCAACGCAAAAAATAACATACGCCTTCACTCGCGTCGTTAGAATTTTTCTAACAGTCCGCCGTACGTGATCGCTCGCGTGTTAGTTTTATAATAACAATATGTAATTACAGCATCTAAACAAATACTTTTCCCCTCCCCACTATACATGTGCATAGTAGACCACGTCGTCGTGGTATTCCTGGGCGCACGACAAACAAAAAGCAAAATTGCAAAAATTATTCAACATTTTTAAAAATTGTTAGATTTTTTCTAACGGTGCGAGCGATGGAGGGTTAATGATATTAACAAATGATTTTGTCAATAATATTACCTATTATCAAATCTGATGAAACTGTATAATGGTTATAACAAACGTAAGCGTTATGCCAACGAATTTAATTAGTAATATTAACAATCGTTGTTGTTAATATAATGAACATCTATGAAACCACACGTTGTAATAACGAATTTAATTCGTAATATCAACAATCGTTGTTGTTAATATAATGAACATCTTTGAAACCATACGTTGTAATAACAAAATGTATTCGTTGTTACAACGGCCATAATTTGTCATGTTAACAATTTGATTTTGTTCATATAACGAACTTTAATGAAACCGTATGAAACTGTATACATATTATTAACAAATTTTGTTTATTGTGACAACAAAATTCATTTGTTATATCAACAATCTGCTCTTGTTCATATAACAATCTCTTATAAAACCCTTTTCTACACTAGGGCGTCAAATTATTTTTTACACAATACTTGTAGTTGGTGTATTTTTAATATATATTTTTTAATTAAATTATAAAGCGGCAAAATGTTCAAATAAAACTTACATATATTGTGTCAAATAAGTATTTATTGAACTTTGAATCTATAGAACTATCGAAAGCCTTAACAACATATTTCTTCGAACTCATTATAATTATATTATTAAACTCAAATTAGAACGATAATATCACTGTTATTTGTATAGATTCTTGAACATATAGATATTTATTACTGTTTATAATTTAATTTTAAAGTATAATATACAATAGCAATACTGTATGGTACACCTATGTTTCAGCATGATTTATAAGAATTTATACAAGCAAATTCAATTTGGACTTTGTATTTTTTTATTTGGAAATCACTTAAAATTAAACTTAAATTCAAAAAAAAATATACATTACATAATACATAAAAATAGCCTAATTCTGATTATGTTTTCTTCATTTTGTTAAGGCTACCATACTGCTAATTCTTTAGCATCTAAATTTTCGTTTAGGATGTACACCTTAGAATACCTTGAATACCTCTTGAATTTGAAAAAGTAAGTTTCTGTAATTATAGAACAACGGTTCTTAAAAAACTGAACATTTTATATCTTATGTTATCAAAATATTTAAATATGTCTTCAACATATAGTATATCCTTCCCAACACAATATATGAATGGCTGGATGTTTTGTTTCTTCTCCACCAATTGCCTTATATGTTCTTCAACTTCCTGAATTGTTTCAGCCAAAAAAAAGAAATAACTCCTGGGAGTCTTTAATGGTATATCTAACTGGTTTATCATTGTCCCTCTTCTTGTCTTTTGTTACCAATGGTACGAAATACCCATGTAATGCCCAGAATATGACAGCATCTTTTGAGTCTGGAGATGAATACATACATAGATACAACTTGTCTGTAATAAGAATTATAAATACTATAATTTTAATTATAAATATTAAGATGGTCTCACTTTGAGCAGACGCTGACACATAAATGGCACAAAAATATCATTTAGTAAAGCAGGATTAAAAGAGACACTGGGATTTATAATAAAGTATGAATATTTTCTTAAAAGGAAGATAAATTATGCTTAACTTTCACTAATATCCTTGTCTTGGACAGCCTTGATACAATGGTCTTTAACATTGTTTGAAGTTTTAAAGAAGGATAATATTTTTTCTGCTACCGTAGCCCCAGCTTTGATTCCCTCATAGGTAAACAAGGAAATTAATATTATACATTACAAACAGAATGCTTGGTAGACTTTGCTCATAATGGGTTGTTAATTTCAAACTCATCAAGGTATAATAAATATGGTATTAAAATTTTATCTGGATAAAGTTTACTTTTCCAAAGGTCGCCTTGCACAAAGTTAGTAAAACTATTGCTTCTTTTCCAAGATTTTAATGTGATTTGAAACCCTTATTAGTGATTTAACTTTTTCAAAAAGAGTTTCAAGTTGAAACTTAAGAGACATCACAAAATTCCCGATATCTTTTTTTTCATCAGTAACTAAATGTCCATTACGCCGTATTTTCAATTGTAAATTCTTTTACGTTTTCATCAGCGTACCCTTTGTTTTTTGAAAATTTAAATAACAGATGATCTGAAATATTGTTTCCAAAGGGGTTTCGAACATTAGACACAAAACTACCAAAGTCATTATTCAATTGTAAATTATCTTGAAAATTGCACTTTACAAAAGTAAGAAACATATCTAAAATAGGTTCTATCATAAATTGATTAGTGAGTTCGTGAATTTTAAATACGTCTTTTCTACTGAAATTATCATTATTATGAAGTTGGATAACAAATTCTGTAACAAGCTCGTCAAATAATTCTCTATTTAATTTAAATTGATTTTGTTGCTTTTTATCGTTATTGAAAGCACAATCATTTGCATTAAAACATACTTGATTACTTAGAGCAAGTCCTGGAGACAATTCTGCTGATGAACAAATAGTGGGGATACTACTATGATGTTTATTCTGTGGACTACAAAACGAGTAGATTTTTCTACAAACTCTGAAATGACATCCAATTTTTTATTTTCATTGACATGTTTTCTATTGACATGTCTCTTAAAGCTGTTGATGTTCTGAAAACTTTGCCCACAATATTGTTCAGTACACCTTATTAATGAATTAAGTAGTTCTAATGTCATGATTGTGTTTAAAATGACATAAGTAATTTTATAAGAAGAATCTTTTTTTGCAAATGAAACATATCATTTTTAATAATCTTGAAAGTCTGCACCGCTTAAATAAATAGTTCCTCAAGCACTTACCTTATTACACACTTTTTGCCACAAATCAAATAAGTATAATCACTTAAGACACCAACGAACTATACTGATACCAAGTGATGTCGCAATGGTCATTTATATTGTATCCAGGGAGAATTTTTAAAGGAAGGGGATATCTATATATTTTGGTTGTTGGCTCAACAAATTATTTCATCACATTTCATAAATGTTTGTTCTTACAAAAAAATTCACCTAAACCACCGTTCATAGATATTCTGTTAACTCTTTGGATGTAGTTTACATGTGCCGCGTTTCTGTGACCAACAGGAATGTTTTATACGGGGGTCGATCGGCAGCGTAATATGTTTAGGTACTTGAAAGTATGTCTACGAGGGTCAGGCGTTAAATATTGATCATATTCAATAATTTATGTTTTTGTTCGGAATTTTTTTTTTGATCTTCCATTGAGACGGTGTCTAAATTAGTTTTGTGTTCCCACAACTATTTTCATAGCTGTTCCTTAAATTTTTATAAGGCGACGTGCAGGTGCAGGTGTGTCTTATCAAATTCAGTTGTTGTTTTAACAAATTATTTCATAACGTACGTTTGACCCTCGTACAGAGATTTGAGTGATGAGAAGGCCCTATTAAATTCTGTTGTTGTCACAACAAATATAATCGTAATCTTCCGTAATAATTATCAAAAGACTAAATTCCTAATATTAATTAATTTATTTGTTGTTAAAATCAACGAAACTAGTCAATGTTACAAATTTAGGTTTGTTGTAAAAAAAATTGGGATTTTATTATATGAACAATCGCTTCTTTCAACGTCATGAAAATATACCATTTTTTTACGTAGTAGTAACGAAAATAATTGTTGTCACAACAAATGACAGTCAACAATCACAGATTGTTAATATTACGTACGTTTATTTTTTCGGTGTAAATATTTGGACTTTTTATTTTTTATATAAACCATTTTAATTATTTCATCAAAAAAATTGCCAATTATCAATCATGTTAGCTGACATTTAATTTTATATATTTTTGGAATCGGCAAAAAACTATTGTAGTTTTAATAGGATTTTAATAAAATATTGTCATAATCGCACAATTTTTCATTAAAACTTTCCTTCTACGAGCAATAATAACGATGATATGGGGTGGGTTATTCATTGTGAATAACTCTGTACATATCGTATACAATGGAGTGTAGCGGTATCTGACATGTTCTCAAGAATATAATGCGTACAGTATCACAATTAATGTTAAGTAAAATACTAATGAAACAATATGACTTATGTTGGCAAATTAATCTTTCTGGCGTTTTTTTCTTTCTCTCTCGAACCGCCGTTATGCTTACTTTATTAGAACATCTCGATTTTGACCTTCTTTATCCTAAAAACTCATCATCTAACTTTTCACATAAGATAAATTCGAAAAATTTTAACACATCTCATGCGGTATTCGTGAGAATTACTATATTTAATTATAGTTCACTATTAATTTATGCAGTCAGGCCACACAGAAACCTGTAATTATTCTGTTAATTTTCTAATGTTCGCTCACTATATTTTTGAACGTACCGTAGAAGCCAATTTTCTGTAATATATTATCGATCGATGGGTCGATATGATGACTGTTTTCTTGTCTAGACCCGTCGTACTTTCACGCATCTCAAGATGAATGGCACTACAATAAATTTATTTTTACGTCAACCGTTCGTACGAGAATGGAATACTGTCAAATAATAATTTGTATCTTCTTAAACAGGAATCACGAATTTGTTTTGTTTCGAATAGCACGAGTATACAGGGTGTATTATTGGAAACTCGATAGATCATATTGTATAGGTAGTAAGTACATATGGCGAGCTTGAGCGGAGTATATATATATATATATATATATATATATATATATATATCGCGATAGCGGTAGAAGTGGCGTCCGTATAGATTTGTAGCGCTGTGGCATCTGCCGATATACACAATATGTATTCAGAACAGCACCAATGCATCGAGATCACGCACATAGTGGCTTCCTATTATTTGGCAACACTGGCACCTTGATAGATTATTAGTAGGTAGATTTGAATTTGTATAAGAATTGGTGCGTCTTGTATATTGTGTATAGATCGCGTACGAAGTGACTTCCAGTAATTTTAAATATGAATTTGTTTTTCTCTTGAGAGAGGAGAATGAAACACATATTCCAGTAATTGGGATGTTGACGGTTGTTACAAATCCATGTGAAGCTATATTTTACACATCAAAGACATTATTTAGAAACCTAAAATAACATTCTTAAAACCTCATTACTCGTCTCAAATTAAATAAAATTAATTTTATTGCGGTATTTATAACCCATTATCACTTGATTACGAAAATCAATCAGATCGCGATGACGTCACTGCACGAACAAGTGGAACTATTTCTGATAACGCAGTTACAAGTATGAACTATTTTTCTTGATAATTTGTTACAACAACGATAATATTTTACGATTTTTATCACAATGGAGACTGGATCCATCAGAAGAAATAGTTGTAACTCACCGAAGATTGATTCTATAATGGTGCGAGCTTCTTTGCTAGAGACATAGTTCTTGTGCAGTGGAGAAGAACGAGAAAAAGTCTTTGTAAGTACTTATAATTGTTCATTGAGATACTTTATTAGAAATGAGAGAAGCACCTCACTCATTTTATATACTATTTTATCAAATTTAGAGCTACTCACCATTTATTTCAAGGAAATAAAACTTGAAATCAGCCCTGTAAACAAACAAACTACTAATGAACTGATGAATAATTGACTATTTATTTTTACCACAACCAGAAATATCTAACATAATTTTCAATTTATATTTGTAGTTTATCAGAGATTATAACTTATATTAAAGTAAATGAGAAAGACTCTCCATCTCAAATGTAGTCTGTAGGCAAATAGCAGTAAGTAAAACGCCAACTCAGTACTATTATTATATATTATTCCAAGATGAAGGGGCAACTAGTTTCGGCACACTGAGCTATCATCAGGCCTTAAATGTATATATAATTCATGTGAAAAGTATTATGAAAGGAAAGCTGTTACATGCCCCTGGCATCCAGCAGTATCCAAGATGTGTCAGTAGGTAATATGGGAAATATACTTTAGGCAAATTTTATTAAAAATAGTTAGGAAAATTTACATAATTATGCAAACGTCAAACAAAATTAAAATTGGACAACATTAAGAGGAGTCATTAAGTCATGCATAATTAAAAGAAAAAGAAAGAAAATATAGACTTCGTTATATGACAGAATCCGTCTGATGCAAGAAGTCCAGTATCTGATTAGTTGTAATAGGAAAAAGGGCAATGGAGAAGACCGAATGCGGACTAACGTAAAACAACTTTTGCTTTCTGCTGGTCGGCATGATAATAATTATATACTCAGAATTAATATTTCAACACTCATAATTCACACAACTTGTATATTCATGGTCGTAGGAAAAATAGAGTACATAACTCGTTAGAAATTGTATTTCCTGAACTCGTACGGAATATGTCATTTTCCACACTTCTCATACAATACTATTCAAATTCGAGTCTATGCATTGGAATCATGGTAACGGTAAGAGATATGGGGATGGTTGAATGGGGGCAAAGTTGTGTATTTCAGAGGTCATTTATTTGAGTCAAGACATTCTAGCTTCTTTAGTTCTGGAGTTACACCGGAAAAATTGGAAATTTTGAAACTCTTCTTTTGCCTACATCTTTTAATTTGCGAGGATTTTCGAAAACTTTGCCATATCAACTTTTTGTAGACTACCCAAACATGCTAATAAAATTATATAGATAGTATGGTACACATTGGGCCACCCTCAACATTTTATTTTCAAATACGAACCTGTATTTTTCATTGCAATTTTTTGAATGCCAAGAGGTATGTTTCATATTGACGTAGTATTTTCATCTGAACTACAGAGTGTTTTGAAAATATTGAACTATTACCAGAACAATTTCAACCTCTTTTAATATTCCATAACAGCTGTAATTGAGAATAATCAGTGAGTAAAAAGTAAATCAATGCGAAGTTGATCTTACAACAAGAACTTTAATTATTGAAGATTTGAAATTTTACCGGTATAGTTCAATATTTCCAAAACACTCTGTAGTGCAGATGTAAATACTACTCCGATATGAAACATGACTCCTGGCAACAGTGCAATTAAAAATATAGAATCGTATTTGAAAATAATAACTTGAGGGTGGCCCAATCTTAACGATACTTTGTATACAATTTTTTTTCACACAGGGCATGCCGCGAAAATGTTTAGTTCGAATACACAAGCTTTTCAATCTAGAACCTACATAATAATCCACGTTAAAAATCCAAAGAAATTATTTTTCACTTTCTAGCGCATTTGAATCAAAGTGAGTATTTGAAAAAAAAATTTATGATTTTATTTTATTTGTCAAAGATAAGACAAGGATATGATAAATGTTTAACATTGTTTTTCTTAGAATTCAAATTGAAAAAGAAAGCATTTATGTAGTTTCTTTTATAACGACGAAGTTCGATAAGTTTCCGATTGACCCGGAAATTACAATCAGATGTTTAAATAACAAAATAGCGGGCTGGCTAGTAATTTCGTTGGCAAACTATACAGGGTGTTTCCTAAGTAATCTAAAATATTGCAGTGGACGCTTCGTCACTCCATTTTAAGACGAAAAGTTCTTATAAACATGTGTGATAAGTGTTTTATTTAATGAGATACAGGGTGTTGAATTGTTGTATTATTTCAACTTTGTTGTTTTATAACTCAATCTGTGGAAAAGTATCGTATCTTTTTTATCATTGTACTCACTCACCTCTTTCGATTTTTACTAATTTCGTTCTTTCCAATTTATAAACGTAGCCGCTACGATTTTTTTTAAGGTGACTGAATATTTTTATTAAAAATCACCCTAAAAAAATTCGTAGCGGCTACGTTTATGGATTGGAAAGAATAAAATTATTAAAAATCGAAAGCGGGAGGTAGGTACAATCATAAAAAATACGGCATTTTTCCACCGGCATTACAAACCCAGTTATAAAACATCAAAGTTGAAATAATAAGACAATTGAGCACCCTGTATCTCATTAACGACAAGACTTATCACACATGTTTATTAAATCTTTTCGTCTTAAAATGGAGTGACGAAGCGTCCACTACAATATTTTAGATTACTTAAGAAACACCCGTATATAAAGGATGGAATATGTAGATACTGTTTATTTTTTGTACGAACATTTGTATAAGTTTCAATCAACATCTTTTTATGTCTATTCTATCTAAAATATACAATAGAGAATAGCTTCAATGATGATACTGGTCTGAAAACTTATACAGAGTAATGATGGATTCCTCACTACTTCATTATCTCTTTAGATTCCTTATTCTTTTGATATGATCACCATTAGCGTTACACCTAAGTTTAGCAATTCAAGTGAATTCACGACTTTGTTTGAAATTTCGTGTCCACACTTTTCTTTTCGAAATCCTGTTTCAAAGTTTTTCTTCAAAATTCAGAGCCTAACTTTTCACGGGTTTCGAATTATTCAAGAGTATGAAAAAAAACCTTCATCAAACGGCTCAATGGAACATATAAAGGAAAGTTGATTTCAATCGCCCTATTTTGAGCTCTATTTCACTCTGTACGATTATTTGTATGTTGGTCTGGGACACCCTGTATACAGACAGCACACCAGTAGAATCATTAGCACATGTTCAAGTTTTGCTTTTATCAGACTCCCTGTACATTGGAACATAGCTTTCATTTTTGCTCTGCACTGTTTGGAACCGGTGGTGTAGCAATGAACAGACTAGAGTTTTTCCCCAACACCAAACCGCTATGGTGTTGGGAAAAAAACTCTAGTGTATACATAGCTTTTATTGCTCTCTATTTTATTTATGGCATTTTTCTCCTTAGATCAAATAAGGATGCATTTATCGTCCATTCAGTTATCATTGATACACACTGTATATGCCGGATTATAGTTTCATTGTCTCCGAAACTTTTGTTAAATTCAATATTCTAGGTCAACTACTAACAATCCACCTAGTAATCTGATTGCATTAATGTTTTCGGAATTTTCACAAAAAAAACTTGACTTCTGCTATAGTGAAGTAGAAAAATATACCCATTCGAAAATTAAGTAGAAAATTGAGTAGTAATTTTACTTCATCTCGTGATTTACGTTGGAAAATTCAATTCATTTTCCCTTTATTTACGGAAATTCAGAATTCTTTAGTTTGTTTTATCGCCAGCATTATTCATTTTTATCGCCAGTAGTGTTTCATTTTGCCTCAAAATCAGATTTGAGTGAATTGGAGAACGAAAATATAATTTTTGTATTAATAACGGTAGATATTCTGCAATAACTACCATCCTCCGCACTGTCAACAATGGTATCAAAAAATTAAAACGGATGTAAGTCCTCACATTCAATGTTAGAAGCGTTCTATAACCAAAAGTGTGATCGGCACCACTGCCAGGATGCCACTATGCAAGCAAAATACATATACAGACGCCAAACTATACCGTTCTTCGATATGTATCCTGACGGATGCCACTTTGTGCGTCAGATGTATAATAAATATATAAGTGTGCTACTATAACGCCGTGTACGGAGAACCTGTGAACCTTGGTGTATAGATTTATACAAAAACCGACCAAAGTGACGTCCTGCTGATTTCTTCAGCAATAGATTCCCAAGCATTCACTTAACCGTTTGCGATATTTTGGAGCTCGATGCACTGTGACGTCCGTATATCGGATGCTATAGTGACGCGGACGCCACAGCTACCGCGATTTTAACATGGGCGGATGCCACTTCACGCCGTGAATGTATATATATATATATATATATATATATATATATATATATATATATATATATATATATATATATATATTGAACCACATATCTAATATCATAAAAGCACATTTGTTCATTGAGAATGTTCTAATTTAGTATTTGAATAAATGGAAACTTCATTAATAAAAGGATACATAAAAAAACCACAGCCAGAATTAAAATTCATATAAATCTATATTATAAAATCATTTGGTATAATAAAAAGAATAACAATAAAATATAGAGAAATTACCTTAATAATTTTCTGAAAGTATGAAAACTTATAACAAGTATAGAAGAAAACATTGTATCTGCCTAAAATGGATATTTTTTGTCACTAGGAAATCAGCTGTTTATCTGAAAATATACAAGCATTAGTAATCATGGTTAACACAACTATACGTTGAAGATTAATAATCAATATTTCTTATGAAGAATTGGACAAATAAAAATATAAATCCAAGATGACATAACTCTGATGATATGTCAAACTTTTGTACCATTTTTTATATGTTAACAGGAAAGGTAAATTGATAATAAGATGGTGATATATAAATGTCAATATGAGAACTATAAAATTTGTATAGTTTCCAATAAAAAACCAAGACATATATTATATAAAAGGAATTGTTTCATAAATTTTAGATATTATTTCAAATTTATTACATGTAGAAAAACAATAATTCATATTGTAATTTCAATGTATTACCCAGGAACTTTATCACTTGTCTAAGACTTATTTTCTTTAAATTCTGTATATATTAAAGGAAGAACAGACCTTTTTAAGGTAAATTTATAATCATATACTTTCTTGACACTTTAAAAGTGTAATATAGTGAGTAGAACTTTATATCTCAGGAAAAAAGCATTTTGTTGTGACAGGAAAATTTTGCTAAAGTGGAAATGAAACAAAATTTTGTATAAACAGTGAGCTTTGAAACAAGTAGCTTGTTGATAAAAAAATCGACAATCGAGAAGGAAGTTGGGAGAGAAGAGCGTGGCGTCGGATGTGGCGAACGAGGCTATGTTCGTTTGGAACAAAATTTAAGTAAATTTTGAATAAATACCAGTGAAAGTTAAAAAAATTGTAATAGAAAACAAATACCAAACACTTACGATTGTTTATAGCCAGTTATTCCCGATAATCTCCAAGATTTTTCCAGAAATTGGGAAGCGTTGTTTCCAGTCGGCTTGTTCCTGTTACCAGATGCGGTAATATCCAGACTACAGACTCCAGGTCAGTGTTTTTTCAATATTATTGGCCAATAATAACAAACTAATTATAAATTCAGTGATGATTACCATTTATAAAGTATTTTTGCATATATTTGATCGATCAAACTAAAAAAGGAAGACATTTATGTAATAATTCAATAGATTTTAAATTGAGATTAGTAAGAAAATTTTCATGAATATTCTTCATTTTGTTAAGAGATAATGGTGGTTACTTGCGTGATTAATAATCGTATGGCAAATTTGTATTTCAATGTATAAAGATAATCTTTCTAAAACGTATATGTAGTGTCTAATTCTTCTGATGATCTAATATTATGTATATATAATTCGTACACATAAATCCTTTCATAATATTCACCATCACAATAAATAATATCCATACATGTTAGCAGGCGTCTATATTATAACACGAACGTTTTGTCTTTGTTCGTGTAATTTCGCTTATAGGAGCATGCGCATAGAATGGTTGGATGTATAGATAATGACTGAGGTTTTATTATGCCATAGGCTTGTCAAATATCTATTTTTGAAATAAAATTTATCTGAAAAATTAAATTATTCGCAATTAATGTGTTTTATTTTATTTAATAAAAGAATATAAATTGATATATGCTGGAACCCAAAGAGTAGAATGAGTCTCATGCTCCCAAATTAAAAGAACTGAGCTAGTTAAATAAAGAAATAAACATATAAAATAATATCTAACATATATAATAATAAATAAAAATTATAATAAATAATAATTAAACTATTAATAATTTATGTATATATATATATATATATATATATATATTGTAGCACGATTGTGGATTTAATGGAATAGTTTCTTCAGAAACAAGGAATACAATTAATTATCTTAACAACATTTACAATTTTACGCTAAATCGTTCAACTTCACTCCCGTCACAGTTGTCAACTCCCTTCCCAACTGTCGCACCTCCTTTTATATTCATTTTCAATCTTCCAGAATGATATTTCGAAACCACCAGAATCATCGACGAACAATCCAGAACATTCTATTGCTGCCCAACCTAACTAACATAGGGCAACTCAAAAGGGAAAGAAGAATACCTAACCCTAAAACTATTTAACAGGGAGAGAAGAATACTTTACCTGAAACTAATAAGAGGGGGAGAAATAAGAATATCTAACTAATTTAACACTGTCACTGCCATTACAATGTCACTGTCATTAACGGTTTCGTTACATTGCCCCCTCCTTAAAATAATTTCTCCTGGAATGACTCTGGCCTGAACTGGATTCCCTAATTCCGAATCTAAGTTGTTAAACTTGCTCTCCTCCAAGACGGGTTCCCTTGAATGGCGCCAGACGATCATGATGGACGACCATAGGCTTTCCACTGGTACTACAACAATCCGATATATGACGCTGTCAATTTTCTTCTTGATAGTGTACAATCCCTCTCAGTTCTGTTGTAGTTTGGGACACCTGCCACGTCGTTATCAAGGCTTGTAGAGCCATATCAAGTCTCCATCTTGATAATTGGTCTGTTCTACTCGGGTGCCGTGGTACCTCTTCATCCGACACTGTTTGGTTGCAGCTTGGTACTCACCATTTCGTGGATATTCTCCATCATTGACATATTCTTCCACAGCCTCATCAACTGTTAAGCTTATTTAAAAGGTATATATTGTATAGTAAGATTTCTGTAACAGTTTTGATAATAATAATTTGAATAAATAGTTAGGAATCATTCATTATTTAGAATAGTGTTTAGAACTTTACCCTGATTGATAGGAGACTATATAATTAATTTAATAGAATAGACTTGTAATATTTTGATCAAAATAAAATAAATCAAATTATTTCATTATAAATAAATCAACACCATTACAATATATATATATATATATATATATATATATATATATATATATATATAATATATATATAAATATATATATATATATATATATATATATATATGTCACTGTCAGAAATAAAATTTTTATTGAGTAAATAAATTTAATTCTGATCAAACTTCCTAAAATATATTATAAACGAATTCACAGTAAGTTAAAATTCAAAGCTGTATATACAATTACCAAATCGTAAAACAAATCCTAGTTTTTCTTTTTTTTAACACATACCAAAAACATTAAATACAAATTAAAAATAAATAAATTACGAACTAGAATACCTAATATCTATTTTAAGTTTACCTAACTGTACAAATTATTTTTAATTGTCACCTGAATTGGCAAATGTCAAATGCTTGATCAAAGTCCTAAATTTTTGTTATATTTTCTTCTAATTGTTCGTTGAATACGTATACTTATGACTCTTTGTTAGTTTATCTTTGATATTGACTTGACAATGACATATCAGTCCAATTTACATTATACTTTATTGGACTAGTCCTATAAAGTGACAGAATATGGCCTCAAAACGAATTTGTAAGTCAAGTCGTTACGACTAAGTCGAACATAAAATTAATTTCAATAATATGTACTTTTTTCTTATATATATATATATATATATATATATATATATATTCAATTTAAATATACTTGCCCCACGTTTGGGTGACAAATTATTATTCATCTGTGTCGTTATTTTATAGTTTTAATAATTATATTTTAACGGATATATGAATATAACAATATAAAATATTATTCGTCGACGTTTTCACAATTTGTGATTGTAGCGACACTATTGCACACACACCTTTAGCAGCGTATGTAACCTAATTTACTTTTGACAGTAATTGTCAAACAATGCCCGGCTAAGATAAATATTAATTTCTGTACTTTGAAAGATCAATTAATTCACAATTGACTTAATCACTTATGTCTCAGGGTGGGATCAAAGAAATTTTAAATAATCATTATTCAAATTTTATAATTTTCAAGTATTATCCAAATTAAATATTACTCTATATTCAGAATCTCGAGTAACTGTTTATTCAATATAATAAAAGGCACTTGAATTATCTTATGACATTTACAATTTTACTGTCACTGGAAATTAAGCGAATGTCATTGATTAGATCAAAATTTCTATAGCATGCAAAATGTTAAATACGATGTAAATAGATACTGAATGTATACCACAGTGAGTTGGAATCAAAATTATATATTATACGATCAGATAACAAAATTAGAAAAGTATTCATTGTTTCCCAAAAATATTATAAACGAAACCAAGATAATATTTTCTACCAACCTTAATATTAGTACAACCTAGAAATCAACTAATTAAAATTTTTAATCAAATGTTAACTCGTAAATATATACTTGACGTGTATCAATGCCAAATAACGAAATTTTCCGTTCAAATTGTCTATTCAAAAATTTTTGACTTGATGTAAAATCATATATGTGTAACGTTAATTTGGTTTAGCTCAGATTATGATATAGATGCATCTATTTTCGAAATGTATTTAAAAAGGCCTGTTAATTCTCGAGAAATAATTTTGAAACTGGAGTGGACTCACCAAATAGGACAGGAAAACTCGTACGTATTCTAAATGTATTTAGAATTCTGCAAAACTTTCTAAATATATCATTTAGAAACTGGAACCACTTACACTTGATACGATGCAATTCTTCTACGAATAATGCTTGCACTGGCTTCAAAATGTATGGCTTTATGATCTGATTGTATAGTCATACAATTTCTACTAAATTCAAAAAATTAGAGACAACTCTTATTACGATGTTGTCTCGGGGGGGTTCCAAATTCAACTGCCTAAACTTTTTTCAAATAAATAAATCTTTTCTCCTGTGGTTACCAAAAACTCCTTTTCTTCAAAAAAATACTAATTTATGTTTCCCTATAATAAGAGAGATTTGAACTCTTTTATTACCATTGTAATTCTGCTAGCAGAGACATCTGTATTTTAAAATTTCAAATATATTCTCCAAATCGTAATATAATCTATCTATCATTAGATATATTCTGCATAAATGTCATCAGAAATTAAATGTCAAATTTCATTTGAAAACCGAATCTTCCGAAATTATTGATTATACATATAATACAGTGTGTATCGAAAGTATTGCATGCACATATAAATAATTTTCCTTAATTTAATGTTTCTTTTACATTTTAAATATTGGAACTGTATCAATATATATATATATATACATATATATATATTTATATATATATATATATATATAAAGAGATTCATGGGTAATTCACGGTTACCACTCTATTTCAGTAGCCCTTTATTTTGCGTGAATTACCCATGAATCTCTTTGTTGTTGTTGTTGTTAATATATCACGCGATATTCCTACATCTTCTTTGTTATTTACTATATATATATATATATATATATATATATATATATATATATATATATATATATTCAAATTACGTGATTGTATCAATCACCTCCAAAAGAAGAGCTCACCGTCTGTCTTAAAAAAATATTTAACATTTGAATAGGTAAAAGAACATGATATAATTAAAGCTCTTTACAATCAACGTGATACCTTTAAGAAGACCTACGAATTGTATACCACTGTCTCTTTATTTGGCTGTAGTACAGCCGTCAATGAGTCTTCACTTTTCACATAAATAGACCACAAAGTTAATCAATGTCCCAGCAAAGAATGGCCAATAATAATTATTTAGCTTTTGAGAGTAAGCACACCAATAATATATAATTTGATCTGTTCCTTGAAAAATTCAGTAACAGGAAGAACAGAAAATTTATATTGTAAAATTTTCATTTTCATTCGTTTCTTATTTGCTTTATTTTAGTGTGGTCTTATCAATCAAAGTACTTATGTTCTGTTACAGAGTTTTTTTTTTATTTTTTCCTAACAAATTATTCTTGCATTAACGTTTTTAGTTAGTTTTTGCAAATACACTTTTTATTGAGTTTTTTCTTAATAGATTAAAGATATTTTTCGCCCTAGCGATTTGAAATGATTGCATAAATCAGAATAGGTCTGCCCCCTAAAATTGCATTTGCCCCCTCTGGAATTAAAAACTGGCTACAGGCCTGTTTGTACGCTGATATCTTCATCACAGGTATTGAAAAAAAGAGGATCCTCCGTTGTTATTAAATATTCATGGGTATATCTGGTGTATCCTAGACGTAGCCTGGTTCCTTCTGTTTTCTGTTTATATATGCAAAGGACCGAAATTATATTTTAAGTGTTTCAATTTAGATTCGGATTCTTGCCAAAAAGAGTTCCAGTGTTTCATAATTTTATCCTTGAAGTATGATTTTCTAATCAGCCGATATCGATAGATTACAAACTAGTCTGTTTTGTGATGTTGCTGCTTGTGCTTGCTCATCTTCTTCCTCACTGCCGTTAATTTTCACAAGAAATAGAATCTGACATCTTGATTATGGTTGTACAATTGTTCTAATTATTTTCATGTTAAATTACCTATTGGATGTCTTTCGTAGATTCTTCCTATTAATTTTAGTGAATTCAATGAGTCCGTCAATTTGATAGACGAGAATTTACCTTCCATGTACACAAACGAAAATACCAATAATGACGAGAGACATACAAAAACATATTAATCCATTCTTAGAGTAATTAAGTCGTAAATCTAACAAAACAATTACAAAATTTTTATCAATCAACCTTGCATTTCAATTGATAATAAGAAAATGACTAGATTTGAATAAAGTTTGTCTGGTAGTTTATGGGAAATTTAGCAGAAAATTATTGGTATAAGTTGTATCGTCCCTCGCACAATACGGACAAATGAACAATACCGTATTGCAGGAGACTCCGCCTGCTGTTGTCTGCTAAACTCTATTGTTCCTGCTGAGTTTGCGCCCAAGGCGCCCCCAATGAACAATACGTTTTCGAAGGCTATTGTCCGACTGACGACTGGCGTCACAATACGACGACGCTAAAAGGCGGCGTTAACAACAGCCAATCTCTGGCTTTTACTGATAACGAAAAATAAAGATAACTATTGTGACAACCAGTATAAACGGATATGAATATATACAGGGTGATTCGTTCAATTACTTTAACGAACTAACCTATAAAATTTTTATTATTAAATAGCATGTATATTTGTAAATAACGTATGTATATTTGAACAATTTTACCAATGAATTGATCATTTCTTTATTGTCTTTCGAAACGTAGTCAATTTCAATAGTACATTCTTTGTTTGAAGTTATAGTCCAGTGTAATTAGGTTTTACCTCGAGGAAAAGTTATTACGAATGAATTTTCTGAATTTCTTATATACTAAGAAATAGAAAATTTACTTTTATAAAACCTTCCGTTAATGTTTTATACGGATTGTCCAATGAAAATTTTGCTACTTCTATAGTCGAACACTAAATGTATGAGAGTAAGTGGTCACTTGAATATCAGTTAAGGCTTGAAGCGTGCGCATTTATTTGTAAAAATTATTGACAATTTATTTTAATTACACCTCTAATTTTCACATTTTTAATGGTATTGAGTCTGCTAGGGTTTTGACTTCCAAATATTACGATTTGCCAACATGTCTCAATAAAATATTGATAATAATAGAGAAGAGAGATGAAGGGTGTAGCAGTCACGTATTCTCTGTCTGTTGTATTGTTCCGTTTCTCATTCGGTGTGATTTCATAATATGAATCATTGGATGAGCCATCAAAATCGAGAAGAAAGTATAATGTTGACTTTGCAATTTGTGACTTTAACATAGATTGGGAAGAAGATTTGTTTAACAAACAAAACATTACCGAACCAACATCCTTGATCTGCGGAGCATGCGTGGCCGTGTCCAAAAAGTTCAAAATATGACGCAATTTCAGACAAATGCATCATAATTTCAACTATAAATAAACTTTTCCGCATCTGTGAGACTCCCTGAATAATATCTAATCATAAAATTGTTCACTTGTATACAGTCTAGACTATATCGTGCTAACAAATCAAAATTACTCCAAAAATTACAAAAATGTAGTACTTGAAGACTATAGCACTTTTCGTACTGGCTCTAGTGAGCTGAAAATCAATAGGATTTATTTGTGAGGTGCCCTGAACAATATCCAATCATACACTTGGTCACTTGTATATTTTATGGACCAAGTAATAAATTGGGACATTTTTGTTAATGCCCGGGCATTATGGATAATGACAAGCTACTTAGGGCGAAGTAATTAATTATAATTTGAAGTTCCTTATTTATCACATCCTAGGCCTAGGCATTGTGAATATTGTCGTGTAGTTTTCGGACAATCTAATAATACTCTATGTATTTGACACTGCATGGGGTGCGGGAGGGTGAACAAAGACGTGGCACGCGCTGACCAATCACAGCCCGCGACGGCAGACGGTTAGGAGCATTACGAGTGAACATCATGTTTGGTTTTGCATTCGAAGCGAATACAGACAAACGTGGAAGGTTATATTTTAGTGATTCTGTGTCGAATTATAGTGAAAGGCACTTGTTCTTCGCAATTATTTTGATAGTTTGCAATGGATAAATCGAAATTATTCGACATGAATCGTCGATTTGAATAAAGGTTAAAAGAATTAATTTCACTCAAAGGAAAAAATATTCAGTTTTTCAGTTACGAAACTTACACAGAATTGATTAGAAAGGTGAAATCTTCAAAATCAAAAGTGTCAAATAAAAAACCAGAAGATTATCAGCGTTTGCGTAGATTCGAAGTTATGACTATTTGAGGGGCGGAAAAATTAATTGTCCCGGTCAAAGAAGACAACATAAGCAGGTATCACGTGAATGAAAACGAAATATTTCAGATTCTACACGAGACCCATCTAAAAATTGGACATGGTGGAAGTAACCGGATGGAGAAAGAGTGGAATTTGCGCTATAAAAATATTACGAGAGAAATGATTGTCATTTATATAAACTTTTGTGACAATTGTGAAAAAAAACGCAACGTGCAACGTTCCGAAGAAAGAATTAGTAGTCAAACTTATTCTTAGCATACAAGATGTCAAGTCGATTTAATTGACTAAGAAGATGGTCCATATAAATTTATATTGGTATATCAAGGCCATCTAACGAAATTCGTTCAGCTACGTCCGCTCAAGACCAAAAAGGCCGAAAAGGTAGCATTTGTACGCCTTGACATTTTTACAATATTCGGTGCACCTAGCATTTTTCAAAGCGATAATGGCAGAGAGTTTGCGAATAAAATTGTTCAGGAAGCTTGTACATGGTAAACCGAGACACTCTCAAAGCCAAGGGTCGGTAGAGAGAGCCAACCAAGATATAGAGAATATCCTCAGTACGTGGTTGGAAGATAACAACACCAATAAATGGTCGGAAGCATTAAGGTTCGTTCAATTAATGAAAAACAGAGCGCATCACACAGGCATTAATTGTACTCCATATGAAGCCATGTTTGGGACGAAGTAAAAAGTAGGACTCAAAAGTTCTTCTATACCAAATGAGGCCTTGGTTGACATTAATTCAGAAGAAGAATTATAAAAACTCTTATCCACCGAGGATACTGCTATCGAAAATAAGCAAATTGCGTCCAACGAAAGTAATCAAGTAGAGACTACTGAAGATAATCAAATTGAGTCCATAGGAAATGAAGCAGTCCAAAGAGAATCCATTGAAAATGATAGAGTCCAATAAAAGAAAATATGTGGAATCCGCCGACAATGCAATACATTTATGTTCATCACCTATTAGCTTCGATGCTCAGTATGAAGAAACTTTGAATTTAAATTCGATATTTGAAGACGAAATGCTTTCATGAGAACAAAACGTGAAACGCAAGACAGAAAATTTTATGTTTCTTTGGAAATCAGCTTTAATTAATTTGCAAACACAAGCCGAAAAAATGTTGGATGCTTCTAATGCTAAATATCCCGTAGCTAATGTTGGTGATACATTGAGGGTCCGGGTTCCAGATGTCGATCGAGCTCGTAGTGACGGAAGATACTTGCTACTGAAATTTACATAACACCCGCTATCTTTATAAATTGGGAACGAAACATGGTGTTTTGAATCAACTTCATTATAGAAACCAGTTTACAGTGTGTGCAAGGAACAGTTTATTTCGCCTGCTGCAGATGTTCCGAAGACCGAGATTTCATTGAGAGAGAGTGTAAGATTGTCGTTCAAATGTGGTGGGCAAGGATACAGTCGTTGTACTTGCACAGGTGGCTGTAAGTCTGACAAATGCAGCTGTCGCAAAAACAACTCAAAGTGCCATCAAAGCGGCAATTGTTCTAACAAATAATTATGACATTTATTTTGTTTCGATGTTCTATTGTTTAAGTTTTCCTTGAAATTATAAGCCTGATCATAAACATTATTTTTTTACTTCCGTTACTAAAACTGCACTTTGAACACGGGTTTGACATGCACAAAACGACTCTTTAAATACTAGTGTTTAAAAGTCACATCTCGTTTATGTTTTGTTTTTTAAACGACAAATCAATTTGTATGTTAAATTTCATGTTCCGTGATAATTTTGTGATTCTGCGACATTTGATTTGTCAGTCAGCCATCGTTCGTCATGTAATGAATATAATTAAAATATAATTATTTCCTTCCCGCGGGCGAAGAGAAAGTATAGTAAGGACCTCGTGTTAAAAACGTCTTTAGTCACTCCTTTTACAAGTTACTCGCTCCGCTTTGCTCCACTCGTGACTAAAGTAACCTTTTTGACACTTGGTACCTAATATACTCGTACTATTAAGGTACAGTTCCTTTTCAGTTAGATTATACAATACTTCTGCCATAGCATCTATGAAAAGAAAAAAAGTTTTATAATTTTAGTGATTATATGGGTAGTTTTGTTTCTGTTACTTTTGGAGTTCTGAAATTATAATTTTATTAACTTGTAACCAGTTTTAAGAACAGTTTAACTTTTTAATAAAGGAAGTAACTATGATTAAGACTGGTAAGAACTAGTGGATTTACAACCTCTACATATCTACTAAGTATATATTATAAGTCTGATTAGTCTGTGGAAATTTTAAAGTTTAATTTTATTCACTTGCAATCAGTCTTAACAACAGTTTAACTTTTAAATTAGGAGAAAAATATCTATGATTGAGACTACTAAAAACTAGAAGATTTACAATCTCTATCTAATATGTATAAATTATAAGTCTGATTAGTCTGATTTTCAATTTTATTATCATTGGTTAGCAGACTTCCTATGAAAGGAAATTTTTTATTTGTTTTTAAATACTGATTCTGATTGAAATAAAAATAACAGTATTGAAACCTCGTTTTAATTACTCTGCCCCATAGGTGACACACATTATACATAATGCCCGGACTATTTGATTATTTCAAAAAATCTTATCACTCTGCCCTCTTATATTGGGCATTTTGCAAACTGCGTGGGCACTTTTTACAGTGTCCTATTAATCACTTGGTCCATAACATAAAGTACACTCAGGAGGCTATATCGTGCTAAGAAGAAAAAGTGGCCGACGACGACGACAACGACGATGACGACATATACAAAGATATTTTTCTAAAACTCCGTTTTTAATGTTTTTTTCACTGAAAAACTGTTTTTGGGGTAAACCAATACTTTTCTCGTATCGTAGATAGGGTTGGCGGAAAAGTATTATCCGCTTGGTTCAACACTATGAACAGATTTTATTAGTAAAAAGAAGAAATCCTTTTTAGGCCAACAATTATAAAAAAATGGTGGACGAAACAGCACGCTTTCGAAACTCTGTTATGCGTCGTATAGACATGATGGCTTATGTCAACTGGCTAATTATATCTGAAGTACAGAATTGTGAGAATTACTTTTCCGCCCAACATATCTCATATGCGAGAAAAGTATTGGATTACCCACAAAAAAGTTGGAATTTTGAAAAAAAAATTGAGTTATTTCTACGTTTTTCATCAATAACAACACGAAAAAATGGTTTTTAGACAAAAATCCTCTGTGTATGTCGTCATCGTCGTTGTCGTCGACCACTTTTCATTACATGTTTTGTTAGCACGATACAGCCTCCGGAGTGCAACAAATCACCAACTTTATAATTGAATATTGTTCGGGACATCTCACAGATGAACCCTATTGATTTTCAGCTCACAATAGCCAGTACAACGGATGCTATGGTACTAGAAGTACGACATTTTTGTCATTTTTTGAGATATTTCAGTTTGTTACCACGATACAGCCTCCGAATATTATTCAAAACAGCTCACAGATGAACCCTATTGATTTTCAGCCCACCACAGCCAGTACAACAGGTGCTATAGTACTTTAAGTACGAAATTATTGTCATTTTTTAAGAAATCTTAGTTTGTTAGCACGATACAGCCTACGGAGTATATACAAGTGACCAATTTTATGATTGGATATCATTCAGGAAGTCTCCAAGATAAACCCTATTGAGATGGAGCTAACTAATGCCAGTATAACGAGTGCTATGGTACTTGAGTTACCAAATTTTTGTAATTTTTGGAGAATTTTCAGTTTGTTAGCATGATATAGCCTCCAGCGTGTATACAAGTGACCCATTTTATGATTGAATATTGCTCAGGGCATCTTATAGATAAACCTCATTGATTTTTAGCTCACCAGAGCTAGTAGAACGGGTGCTATGGTACCTACCTGAAGTTCCACTTTTTTGTCCTTTTTGGAGAAATTTCGGGTTTAGTACGATACAGCTTCCGGAGTGTATACAAGTGGCCAATTTTCTAATTGGATATTATCCCAGATGTACCGTATTGATTTTCAGCTGACTATAGCGCGTACAGTGGGTACTATAAATCCAGATATATTGCATTTTTGGTTACTTTTGGAGAAATTTCGGTTTGTTAACACGATACATCCCCCGAAGTGTATACAAGTGACAATTTCATTATATTATTTAGGGCATCTCACAGATGCGGAAAAGTTAGTTTTAATCTTTAAAACCGTTTATTTCGTGTGTATTTGAGAGTTACATTTCTGACCACTTCGAAGTAATTGAAGACCTTTTATACTTGCGTTAAGCAAATACAATTAGAGGTGATATTTTTAATGAATGGCCAAGGTAGAATGGGCGAATTGGATAGTAATGGTAAGGATGAGCGCCTTGTATGATTGGCAAAACAAAAGGTTGTGTAACTACTTGAAAAATATTTGGAAAGAGAGATCTCTAAATACCAGACAGTCCTTTACTCTAAACACTTGGACTTATACTCTGTTATAGACCCAGTAGTGCGCTGTATTCATAAAATTAGCGCTCGCTCAATGAATCGACGCAGTTTTTTCCAGATGAGGCGGAAGAAGATGGTGAATTAATTATTCACTGTAGTGTTCGTTGGTTTTCGAAAAGAAATGTTTTTGGAATATTTTAGAATCTACGGTATAGTGTTGTAAAATATTTGGAAGGGAATGGTGAACTACATGATGCTTTAGTACGCCTTCTAACAGATATAATGTTACAGTTGAACCACTTGAATATACGACTACAAGGGAAAAATTGTATTTTCCCAACACTATTTGAACTTGAATATCCTTTTATAGAAAAAGTTGACCACACCTCATTTAATCAATGAAAATTCATACCCTTGATTGACCACAAAACTTAACAGTTTTCGAGATAACCGCATTTCAGAAATCAGCTGCGTAATTATCAGTTAATTCATCACGAGAAATGTTAGCGAAGTAGGTGGACGTCAAGAATTATTTTGACAACTAAACATTCTTATTTCCATAATTGTGACTTCTGTTATAGTTTTTATTTAATATTTTAGTCAATTTACCCGGGAGTACACTTTGACAAAACGTTTACAGCTTTAGTAGTAAAGTTACTGGTATAATAATAGTGGTTCTGATCTTCCGAAAATGCCGCACTGGCACGCACACACACACAAATACTTGTCTAAACACGCCCCTTCCTTCAATTCCAGGAAGAACATTCCGACACCCCTCATCCTGTCCGATGGGAACCTCAGTCATCGCTGTTGATGACTCCTCCATTCTACTTCCAAGGGTTTTTGTGAAAGTGTTTGGCTGTCCTTTTCTTTTCCTCAGGGTAGTGCAGTGTACCTTACTCCTTTTTTGGCTAATTTTTCTCATCGTGTGTGTTTCGCGCCCTCTAGAAGGGGCAAATTGTTATTCGGCTTACTACTTTAAAAACGACCTTAAAGAGTGGATCCACTTGCTACTGTCCCTACTCAAGATCTCGCTCATCATTCTAGGGATGGGTGGGCCCTTTAATAGGTGGTTCCTATTCTTTTTTTGTTCTGTGCTTCTTCGTCTTCATTGCTGGACGCTGTCCAGCTATTTTCTTGGCCGTGGATACCTGGCGTAGCCTTCTCTCGAATAATAGTGTTTTTAATGAAACTCACGGTTCCTAGTTAATTTCAATTTCATTCAATTTGATGCCTACCTGATGTTTCGTAGTTATTTTTGGCTAGACCAAGAAGTGACTGGTGATTGACTTAATATGTGTGAATAGAAAAAAGAAGAAGATGTGATATTACGAATATTGAAGCTTAGATATTATTAGCCCTATCGTGATATCATGGATATCATTTTCCCAATTAAGATCAGTATAACTGTGCACTGATATAGAAAACCAGGAAAACTATATCTGCTGATCTTTACAATTATCACTTAAGAAGACAGTTTTTAGTGGAGGACTCCCTAGATTTAACTGTTCATTGACAACTTAATGTTGTGGGTTTCTCAAATGTCTTCTTATTTCCAATTCTTCAAGGAAATCCAGTTCTTGCTTCTTTTCACAAATATGCAGCACTTCTAGTTTTGTGTTAGGTGTCAATGAATGATAGGTGTGAAGTAGATGTTTTGCGTAGTGTGATTTATCTGATTGTTTTAATCTGTATGCTCGTAAGTGTTCACTGTATCGGATTTCAAAATTACCAAGGGTCTGACCCAAATAGACAGCATTACATTCTGGACATTTGAGTTTTTATGTACCTTGCTTCTTTAATAATGATATTTTTGTTTTAACATTTAACAATTTTGTACTAACGTTACTCTCTGTTTTAAAAGAAATTGTTGTATTCGTTGCTGAAGATATTATCTTTGAAATATTATAAGAAATATTTCCTGCCTATGTGATGTTTTTATAAACTTTTATTTCATCAGTTTGTTTAGGAAATATTAGTTGTAATGCCACTTTTTCCTCTTTTTTATTAATTAGCTTATTTCTCATATCTAATGGATAACCGTTGGATGTTGCTATTTGTCTAATTGTTTTAATCTCTCTAATAAAATTACATTTGTTCATAGGAACTGGAAAAGCTCTATGTATCATTGAATTATATGTTCGCCTTTTTCTGCACTGGTAATTAATCCAACTTGTTTGCGACCTTTGGTGGCAAGTATCCTTCCTGATTTTTGAACGGTGGATAAAACTGATTCGTCTACATTTCATTTACGCGTTGGACTCATATTATGTTTTTCGATTGTTTCCTGCAACATTTGAAAAATGTTTGCAACTTGTGGTTTATTGGAAGACTGCGCCCTGGCAGCTGATGATGCTTCAGGTTTTCGTAAAGATATATCGGGATTCATCTTTCTGAAACTACGCAACCAATCCCATCCAGCCATCTTGGTAATTTTATTAAATCGATGGGGTATTCCGTTGCGTTCTGCTAATTGGCTAGCCAAGGAACAGACATCGTCACAGGATAGTCCAAACAGACTTGACTCAAGTAATTTGATATGCTCCACAATGTCCTTTTCAAGATGCACAGAATAAGTAGTTTTAAAACGACCAAGTCCCTTGTCAGCTCCTTTTATTTGTTTGTTTTTCTGACCTGATCTACGTCGTAATGAGGCTTGGGGTAAGCTAAATCCTTTGGAAGCTTTTAGCTACCCCATTTCACCGTTTTGAACGGCTTGAATTGCCTTTTGCATTTGTAATGAATCTCATGATTGTCGCGTGCTCTTTCTTGTGTACGTTCCCCCCATACTGTAACAAAAGACACATATTTATCAAATTACAAACTTAGTTATATGGGTAAAATGACATACTATGTCATTTTATCGAAGTGATACGTATGTCATTTTACCCACGTGGGTAAATCGAACTATTTTTAATTTTTGTTAAGCCCTGCTCTTTGAAAAACCTATGAAATACTTATATATATATATATATATATATATATATATATATATATATATATAATATATATAAAGATAGTTATATGGGATGGAAAGACTATCACCGTTTTTAAATCTCAAGTATTTTAGTCGCATTCGCAGTTCACCGAAGAAAATATTTTTTACGCTCTTCAGATACTCTCTTTACTCTAGCACGGAAAAGACGGTACTGATCAGGCTACGGACACTGCAGACCGTTGCCATCTATAGAGCCTGTCGAGTAACTAAAATCGGTAGATAATTCCAAAAAATTAACGAAAACTGTTACGTCGTTAGTAATCAAATTCTATTGATTTCCATTACTGCGTATGCGCGATGTCATATTGCTCGTCCCCACAGGTTATTGTTAATACTGTTATCGTTTCTTAGTTCAAGTGTTGAGGTTATTATTAGGTTTCGGTATTTTGGTGTATTTTTAATTGCTACACTGTAATATTTATCCGTTGTTTCGTTGCTTCATTGTTCTTAATTGAAAAGACAATGTAGAAGTGTATTCTGAAGGAGTCTAATAAGTGGTGTACTCGGTAAGTTTTATTAAAAAAATTTGAGCATTTTTTCTTTCTCAATTAACAACCATTTTCTTTATTTTTATAAAACACAGAATTTTTACTAATTTAATCGACAACTTTATAGATCATGGTTGTTTTTTACATAAGCTAAACTGAAAATTGTTGCATAACTAAAGTAAATATTTCTTTTTACAGTTTTGTAACTCCAACCCAGGAAGATAAAATTATTATGGCTGATACGCAGTTGTAATAAATCATTAAATTTGTCGACGAGGAAACAATGGAGGATATGTTCCCTTCATTTTCAGAAACAGTGTTTGTTTAGATTTGAGAAAGACGAAGGGAGGTATCAAGACAATTTGATTTGCCTTCCCATATGAGTGGAAATTAACAAAAATTGATGGTAAGTTTCATTGCATTCAGTATAGCATGCTATAATTTTGGACATAGTAAAATATAAATTGAGAGAATGAAAATACGAGTACTGAGTGTGTAATTTTATTAAAATTCCAGCTGAGCGTTTTCAGCCATTAGACCATTCTCAAAGCTGTCGTCAAGAAAAAAACATACAACAGGTGTCAAAAAACATCAAACCCTGTAACTGCTACATACAATTACATAAAATGTTTGATGTTACATCATTATTTAAGTAAAACTTGTCAAAATTACTCTATTAAGAGGATGTACAATTTTAATTCACATAACGAAACATCTAATTTGAAATTATCAACTAAATGATATGTGTGTACACTCTATAAGGTAATTTTAACAAATTTTACTTGAATAATGATGTAACATCAAACATTTTATTTCATTGTATGTAGCAGTTACAGGGTTTGATGTTCTTTGACACCTGTTGTATGTTTTTCTCTTGTCGACAGCTTTGAGAATAGCCTAATGGCTGAAAGCGCTTAGCTAGAATTTTAATAAAATGACACACCTCGTACTCGTCTTTTCATTCAATCAACTCACAATCAGTGTCTCATCTATCTGAGAGTTATCTGTGGTACTGATCACGTAACCCTGAACCCTGAATTTATGCTACACGGCGCGCGCAACCCCTCCCCCCTTCCCCCCGCCCGTTTCTAACCGACGTTGCCAAGTGAGAAAAATGTCCAATATGTAGTCTTACCCTAGTATGTCATTTTAGGCCAAGTTCGCCTACACTTGGTTATTTCTGAAGTTGATGATTTTGACCGAGCACGTGTAGTTAGGTAAGTACCCAAATATCTGTGTTCGAGATTTTAATTGTCTGATATTGCCTTTTGCTTGTCACAACCTAAACACCCGGCCTTGGGACTCCGCTCAGGTAGTGAATTCGGCCTTAGTTACACTATTTTTTATTACCTCAATTGGGATAACGTGAATCAACAAACAAAATTTCGGGACAAATGGATTTATTTAACACACAATAATAAATTTACAAAGACCGTATATTCTCGATACAAATACGAATAAATAATAGTTGAATAGTAAAAATGTCCAACTCAATATTTTATATATACCAAAAATAAGTTAAGGACTTATCTTGGGAAGACTCGGGACGTACAGCTCGCAGCAGTAGTCCAGGATTCTTGAGCCGTTGTTACTGGACTGGACGATGTGGTCCGATGCGTGGATCCTGTAGATGGTCTTTAGGGTCGGTCCTTGAAGTACAGGCTGCAGAGCTGTAGGGAAAGAAATAAAAAAACAGGAGAAACAGTAAAAAATTGAAAATTGGAAAGGAGGAATAAAATGTACAGGTAGGAGCTTATACTCCAATACATACAAAAGTTTGAATTTAATTTTCAAAATAAAACCACAGAAAACTGTTCATTCTTATCCGTCCTGTTCCCAAAATAATCAGAAAAATCAAATTTAAATCGGTGGAAAATAACCATATAAAGAATCTGTTATAAATTCGCTTCATAAAATAACTTAGGGCGCCACCAGATTTTTTATTAAAGAAAGATAATACCAGCGAAGAAAAAAAGGAAAACACCATAACAAAAACATTGTTTTTTTTAAAAACGAAATAATTTAACTAAATAGAAAAATCGAAATAGAATCATTTGTAAGCACACAATTACAATTTGAAAATATATAGATAAATTACCAGCAAGGAAATTACAAATAACACACAAAATTATATTTAAAGAGGATATTACTGAATAAGTTTTCAGCGAAGAAATGAACAAGCCGATTCCTTGAATCGTAGTTTTGGATAGATATTTAATATAGTAAAAAGACATCAGCGATACGTTCTTTATATTCGAAATAAAAGGATTTGGAATTAGAGGTGGGAGTAGCCGACGAATCAGTAACGCTCCAAAATAATCGATGAAAATAGTAACATGTCTCAGCGACATGTTACATAATATGCTATCGATAATAAGCGTACTGTATCTCTATAGTTCTCTTCGTAATTTTATTAATTCTAAGAACTTTTGTACAAATATGATTCTCTTAAAGAGTGCTTATTTTATATATTTGGTCGACCTCATCGTTTGGAATCATGAACACTACCTGTTTATTGAAACTTATGAAAAAGCTCCCTCAAATAAGTCCTCGATATCTCTCATTAGAAATGCGTTCCGCCGCATGAAAATTATTTCCACCTTCACCAATAATTAAGATAGCTGTTACTTTGTCAGCTAGAGCACGTGCCATTTCGTTTATCTGGATACTTAAACGTCTCCTTAAATAATAATTAAACTTTAAATTCGATATATTACCGCATGTAAAAACGTCGATTGAAAAACTACAACAATTATCTTATAAATGAAATTAACTGTCTCGACCCTTACTTCGTGGAATCTGCTCAGCTATTTAATATTTTTAAAAATTGACAATTGTTTCGATAAATCAATATCATCGTCAGAACTTCTGTCATTCTGACGATGATATTGATTTATCGAAACAATTGTCAATTTTTTAGAATTTTCAATAACTTTTATTATATTGTGGAATTAACTAGAAACCGTGAGTTTCATTTAAAACACCAATTATCTTATAGATTAAAAAAAATTATGAAAGCTGAAGTCAGTCTAGCCATTCTATCCGGTCGATTTCCTTCTTTTTTTAAATGAAAGGCATTTAGACACAGCTATGTCATCAATCATTGAAATTTACTCAACTCCTACCTTACTCAAGTTACACTCAAACGTTATTCTTCCCTGTTTATTTCTTATGGGACACATTCATTCAAGCAATTCGAATTCTCATAGCTCCTCTTCTAATGAATGGATCTTGATCGTTTCAGTGTCACTCAGTGTCACTCACTTTTGAGCTATTAACTGCTTAAATTCGTTGAGTTTGAGGAAAGTTATGCGTGCACAATCAACTTTACATTCAATTTTTTTAAGATTATCCATCACGCAAACCTCTATAACTAGAGTTCTAATTAACGAAGGCTATTGACACAAGTATAAGAACACTCAGTGGATCAAGCCCTTTCTTTTGAGCTATTAACTGCTTAAATTCGTGTAGTTTGATGAAAGTTATGCGTGCACAATCAACTTTACTTTCAATTCTTTCCAAATACTGCGGCCGATGCACAGCTAATATTGTCTGAAAGGAAGTACTGTAAAATTATTTTATGTAATAATTACACCCTCTCATACATAGTATATCCTAATGCTGCGGAGCAGCAAGGGTCCTATAGTTACTTTATTAATTAAAAGCGAAACTCACATTTTAGTGTTTATTTATTTTACCCATAAAAAATATCGTAAATCCAAAAAAAATTAGTATGATTGAATATGTATTCTGAATACCTTTCAAACGAGGTGTCACTTGCCATAAGGTCCCATTTAATACTATCGGTTTCAGCTGCCTGGTGACTTCACCGACGCCTATTACGTCACCTGTTACTACCAGTAGAGAAGCTTACAGTTCATTTTCACGCTCCAAATTTTATCAATCTAAGTAAAAGAACGGAGGAAGAGACTTTTGAGAAGCATTGTATATTTATTTCATTTTTAGATTACGAAAAAGAGCAAATCGTCTTTCAGAAATATGGGCTGAAATTGAGAGCGACGATGAGGTATGTGGGGCCTCCTGAAAACAAGGAAAACGTTTTGGAGTTGACAATGAAGACTCTAATTCAGAGCAATTAGAATGAGAAGAGCTAGCAGATCTCGATGAAGCTCAACAAGACCTAAATACCAGTCTTTGTTTTTGGGAAGGCATAAAAAGACGGGTTAGAGTAAATATTCCGTTGCTGCGTCAAAAGCTCAATCCTCGGGAGTAGTTGGAAGAGATAGAAAAACAAAAACTGCTCTAAAGGCTTGGCATTATATTTTCCGGATTTTTCAATTTAATGCTGTTTATTTTTAATAATTGAAAATCAATTTTTCCTCACTTTTGTCCACTGTTATGATCGCTTTGTTCATTTAAAGGATTTTCATTGGGCGTGCGGTCGATTCGACCGTATGCATGTAAGGACGTAAGATTTTTGGCGTGTGTATTGCCGGGTTAACGGAAAACTGAAGGCATAAAAATTTGTCGAATACAGTTATGAGAGATATGATCGCTATTTACTGTCAATAATATTTCAACGTACGTGTTGCGAAACAGGAATATTTGAGGAGATATCCAAATAGGCGGCAACCTATTAACCAAACTCTTCCAAATGTATTCAGGACTTTACGCGAAAGTTGCTCATTTCGTCCTGAACATGATAATGGTTTTTGTTGATTTCCCACAACTTCCCAAATATGGACTTTTTTGCACCAAAGTTACTAGCTTACTAACTAATTTTCTAAAGTCAAACGTTCCATTAACATTCCTGACTATTTTTAAGTCGTTCAATAAGAAAAAAATATTTCCGTAAATGAATGTTGGTATGGTATATCTTAAGCAATATTTTTTTCATTCAAATATTTCTTCTATTCAATAGACAATTTTAATAGACAACAATCCAAAACAAAAATATTCATAAGAGTTAATAATATTTTCTTTACCTGAACATGTTTCTAGATAAAGAGTTGTTTCCAGGCAAAATGTTTTCCAATTATGTTTATGTCGCAATGAGTCCACTGCTCAATTCCTCGTATTTTCTATTAATTTTTATCGAGCTCTGAGAATTCTCATTTATCCGTATACATAAGTAGAAGTTATTGAGAATATAGTGAAAGAAATACATCTCAAAACTTCAACTGTCCCAAAAATTGTTTGAAAACTGTACTCATAGGTATGTGCATTTGCTAATTGTCAGCCATTTTAAATAATTTTTTGCGTATTTGGAAATAAGTTACATCATCACACTTCGGTATTTCGAATATATTTTCTAAAGGTTGATATCTGGTATGTTAATGAAATTATTATTATTTATTACATCCTTTACGTAGGTACTCTATTAAGTAGCCATTTAAATTTAAAAAGAGAGAAACATTAATTTTTTCTTTTATATTATAAATAGCATCGCAACACTTTTAATAAACGAGCCACTCTTGTTCGCTATTAACATTTTTTTGTTTTATAATCAATAAGCCAATACATTCAAATTCAGGGCATTGTGCGCCATCTCTACAAAATAATACAACCGTAAATAAAAACATTCTCTTTTAAGCAAATCAGCAATATCTTTGAACTCTACCCAACAGATGACGAAATGATTAGTAAATAACAATCTATTTTGAGATAGCAGCTTTCTATATAGATCAATGTACCAAGTAACAATTAACTTCGAATTCACGGCAGTAGAGGACTCAAATTCATTACTATATGGACAAAACATGGAAGTTGGACTGATTCATGCATCTGACCTCTCTTAACAAATACATAAACTACTCATTACAGTACTGTTTTCTAAAAATTAGATACATTGAATTACAGTTTGGAGTTATAGATCGATATACTGCACTGATTAATAGATGGCAGCACATATTCTCGCTTGGATATTAAATTGTATTCGTTGTTACACAGAGATGAGAAATGAATAATAATAGTCATCAATCATATGTCAGTTCGTTAGAGTTGTATGAAAAACTGATTGAAAATATATGAGTCATTATATTCAGCTATTATAGTAAGGACAAAAAATAGAAGTCATTTAGGCTCGCCTCTGCAGTACGCCTACCCTCTATTGGTATATTATACAACTATTTAATACAAAGCATCTAGAGTCTCGGCAATTACAGTGACTCTATACTCTTATATTATTTGCTCCCGTCCCCTATTAGTATATTTTTCAACTACAGTACTCACCAACTGACAATAAATAGATACGCAGATAGAATTCTACTTTGATTACAATAGATAAATTATAAATTGGATCTCCATTAGTTATATCTGTAACTAGTAGATGGCAGTATGCATTCTAACCTGTAATATTTTAAAGAATATATACTAAGTGACATAGAAACCCGAATTTCCAGTTAAAATTATTATATTATATAACAGGCAGTTCGTAATATATAAATAATTAAAATTTTGCCCCAGTCACCAATTTCATTAATGGGTTGAAGTTCCATGATTTCTTACACATTCCCTAATGCGTCTAGGCGTACTCATAATCAGGCGAGCAATATCCTCCTGGGCTATATCATTCCATACCACCTCTATATCATGTCGAAAAGCCATCAGAGCTTAATGAGGACGCTGAAAATTTCTTAACTTTCTACCGATTATGTCCCACACATATTCCATTGGGGACAAGTCCGGGTATCTTAGGGGCCAAGGTAGAAGATGAATTTGAGTTGGATTTTGGAGTGTACTGAGGTGAAGAATCGAATGAAGTTTCAGTATTTCTTGAATGTATCGATGCTCGCTCGACTATCATGCTAGTCCGTGCAGAATTGGAATTCATTACTGAAAACTATTGTGACCCATTTCATTTTCTACACTAGTCGTTCTTGACACTACTAAAGTCGATTTATTCCACGGTCCAGAGTTAAAAGATAATACCAACTATAGTCGGAATGAAATAATTCCAAACCTTCTTATCTGTATATAAACACTTCGCATTCCAAGGACCCTTTCATGTTCTGCTACTGAGTTTTTATTTCCCTAGTCGATGAGCAACGATCTCTTAGAGCTCATAACCTTAGGCGACAATCTTAGACATATGTTGTCCTGCTCACTCACCTTGTACCTCTTGTTTCTGTATACACAGTTGTTTTCTTTGCATTGCTTCACACACTCCTTTCCTCCACTCCATGGTTTTGTACACTTTTTAAATTTTCAGTTCGTCAGCCATTTCACCAGCGCACGTTGCTTGTCGCATCTGCGCGTAGTTCGTAACCCCTTCTTCCAAGCTATGGTGTGTGTTTTGAATTAATATAACCGCGAAAATAGTTTGTAAACAAACATACCGGCCTCCAAAACACACGAATTTGAGCTTATTTGACATGATTAAAGAAAAAGAAAAGATTAACTGACGACTGAATTTGACTTAAGAATTAAATTTACTAAAGAATAAATGAAAAGAGAAAAATAACATACATTTTTAATAGGTAGAAGATAAACAAATTAATCCTCTTTAAGTAAAAGGCACAGTTTGATGACTGGCCTTTTGTAAATACCGGCAGCCGTACGAACTGTAGCAACTCGCACTTGACCGTCCGTGCCAGGGTGTACATCAACTACCCTTCCTAGTGGCCAATTTAAACGTTTTTTATTACTGTCATTCGAAATAACGACTAGATCATTGATTTTAACCTCCGAAGACGGATTATTCCATTTATATCGTTGTTGCAACGTGTGCAAGTATTCGCTCGAATATTTTTTCCAAAAATCCGCGTGGAGTCTTTGAATAAGCTGCCATC
Organism: Galeruca laticollis; assembly: GCA_963921935.1. Lineage (NCBI taxonomy): Eukaryota > Metazoa > Arthropoda > Insecta > Coleoptera > Chrysomelidae > Galeruca > Galeruca laticollis. The sequence goes on along the minus strand of OY998181.1, from coordinate 32,438,701 downwards.
TCGTGAGTCGATTTAGAGAAACTTCCGATAAATCTGGTTCAGGTATATCTGAGTTAAGGGGTTCTAGGGTAAAAAAATGCCCAGGAGTAAGGGGTTGTAGATCATTTGGATCTGATGAAGAGGGGGAAAGAGGGCGTGAGTTAAGGACAGCCTCGATATGGCATGTTAGTGTGGTCATTTCCATAAGTGTTAGTTTTTGTTCGCCTACAACTCGAACAAAATGAGTTTCAAAACTTTTAACTCCGGCCTCCGCAAGACCGTTAAAATGAGGGCTTAACGGAGGACTTAAATTCCATCGGATTGAAAGTTTACCTGACGCCTGTTTTGCGTACTCAACAAGTTGATTTCGAAATTCGAGAAAGTTACTTCCTTGCTCCGTCCAACAATCGAGTACTCTACCGCGCCTAGATACGAACCTACGAAAGGCAGCAATGAAACCTTCAGTGGACAATTCCATGATAACTTCCAAATGCACGCAGTGTGTGGCCGTACAGACAAACACACAGACATACGACTTAAAAGATTTACATCCTCGATAACGGTGGGGGATAACGAAAAAGGGTCCACAAAAATCTATAGCCACGCTAGAAAAAGGTTTTAATTGATTGATGCGGTGAAAGGTCAGAGAACTCATAATTGGTGGCTTATGAGGTTTAGGATTTGCCTTAAAACATTGAAAACAGTTGGATACGGTTCGTCGAATGGCTCTTTTAGCTGACAATATCCAAAACTGTTGTAAAATTAGATGATGTAAGGTTTTAGGTCCTGGATGCAAATATTGACGATGCGTAGATTCAATAATGATGGTTGTTAATCGATGTCTGTTTGGCAGTAACAGGGGGTGTTTGGCAGAATAGGATAAAAGATGTGAATTTTGAAGTCTACCTCCCACTCTTATAAGCCCCATTTTGTCAAGAAATGGTGAAAGTTTTCTGAAAGGCTTAGGTATTGATTTGTTTTCAGATAGGGTAGAAAAAAGCTTCAAAAAACAAGTTTCTTGAACTCGTTTAATAAGAACGAAAAGTGCATTTTCCATTTCCTCAGGACTAGGATGTAATAGTTTTTTGAATAAACCTTGGATATCGGGAATGCTAGAGGGTCTTTTGTATGAATGATTTTTGAAAATGTTAGTAAGGCGAACATAGCAACAGATACGCTGAATTTTAGAAAGATGTGAAATTCTCTCCAAAAGGCAATCTAGAGTGTTAAGAATGATATTTGTTTTTAAACAAACAGGTGGCTTTCCTTCCAAATTGACATCGATTTCGTCAATTTGAAATTGTGTAATTTTGAAGTCGGGCCAATCGTTTTCTGGTGACCACAAAAACGAAGGGCCATTCCACCACATTTCGTGGGAAATGAGTTGCGAAGGGTATACCCCCCTAGAAGCTATATCTGCTGCGTTTTGGGACGACGGTATATAATGCCAAAAAGTAGATGAAAGGATTTCTTGTATGTGATTGACTCGATTCACGACAAAAGTTTTCCAACGATTCGGAGGTGAGGAAAGCCAATGAAGAACTACTTGAGAATCGCAGAATGCATAGATATTTGTGAAAGTTATTTTACCTTCGTAGGTAGACAAAACATACTGAATTAAATCGCTTAGAAGCACAGCACCTAAGAGTTCCAACCTAGCTAAGGTTTGTGTCTTGATAGGTGCGACTCTAGATTTTGCACAGATGAGAGAGATAGAAATGTTTCCTTCCTCTTCTACGCGAAAATAGATGACGCTTGCGTAACCTCTATTCGAGGCGTCGCAAAACCCTATGATTTGACAAGATTGAGTTTTTGACAGTTTTATTTGTCTGGGCATTTTGAAGTTAGATAAAAGTGGAAATTCAGAATGTAGATTAGTCCAAGATTCGACGATATTTTGGTTAGGTTTTTCGTCCCAACCTGTATTAGAGAGCCACAGTTGTTGCAACAAATACTTCGCTTGCAACAAAAAGGACAAAGAAAACCTAATGGATCGAAAAAAGTTCCTATGATAGACAAGATAGATCGTTTTGTCGGAGGTTTATCCTTCATTTGACATTGATATGAAAAAATGTCATTTTTGGGATGCCACTGCAAACCTAAGACCTTGATAGAATGTGGCTCCTCTTTATCAAAGGATAGCGACATTTGTCGGTCCGATTCAGGCAATGAGGCTAACAATTCAGGACAATTACTCGCCCATTTTTACAACTCGAAACCTCCCAATTTCAACAATTCGATAAGTTCCCTTTGAAGGGAAACTGCCTCAGAGATTGAAGGGCTAGAAACTAAAAGATCGTCGACGAAAATTGACGTCTTTAGGACGCTACTAGCTCTAGGAAAGCGTTCCTTTTCTTGCTCTGCAAGCTTGTTTAAAGTTCGCATTGCAAGATAAGGTGAACATGTCATGCCAAAAATGACAGTTGAGAGTTCCCATTCCGATATCGGATCTTGTGGGAAAATCGCCACAAAATTCTTTGAAAAGGGCGATGTTGAGGACTGATAAGAACTTGTCGAAACATTTGTTTTATGTCTGTGACATAGGCGATTGGATTAAGACGAAAAGCAAGAAGCAACGAGCCAATATCCTTTTGAAGTTTTGTCCCTGATAATAACGTGTCGTTTAGGCTGATGTTTCTCGAGCCCTTTGCAGAGCAGTCCCAAACGACTCGTAATTTAGTACTTATACTATCTGGTTTTAAGACGCAGTGGTGGGGTAAGTAACATGAAAAATTTGATTTTTGTTGAGTAGGCAAAATTAACGACATGTGATTTGAATCGATATAGTCTTTCATAAAATTAGAATAAGAAATACACAACTCAGGGTTTTTGACAAGACGTTTTTCTAAAAGCAAAAATCGTCTAAGTGCTTGGGAATAGGTATTTCCTAGGTCGGGCATGATTTTATTTTTGAAAGGCAAATCTACCATGAATCTACCTAATGGCAGTCTAGTGACGCTTTCGTAAAAAATGGATTCAGCTAGTTTTTCGTCTGGCGATAATATTTGTTTTGACGGAATATTTTCTAGCTCCCAAAATTTAGGAACGATGATCTCTAAAGGGACCAAAAGGCTAGTTAAATAGCAACTAGTTTGCTTTGGGTTTGAAAGGTTAAAATTATCTTCTAATTTTCCCATTAGTACCCAACCAAAGACTGTCTCAAGCGCAGAAGGTTGGCCCTTTTTTCCGAGAATTCGCCCTTCCTTGAAAATTTGGGCAAATAACTCGCAACCGACAATTAAATCGATCGGTATTGACTTAAAATATGAAGGGTCTGCAAGTTCAAGATTTTCCAGATGATCCCAAGTTGAGTTATTTAACGTAAAAGCAGGCATATTTGAACAAATTTGGGGAACTACAATTGCCTCGAAATTTAACAAAGGTTCCATTTTCCCCTTTGGTTTGATATGACATTGAGCAAGCCCCTTTGAGATGAAAGAAGACATTTAATTTAAACCGAAAATTTCGGTGGTATAGCATCGTCTCTGCAAATTGAGACGGCGACTGCAATGTTCACTGATAAAGCCTGTCTGTGACCCGGAATCTAATAAGGCCCTCATAGGCCGAAAATTACCACAACCGTCCATGACATCTAGAACAGCGGTGCACAAAAGAAAGGTGCCTGAAGGTCCTGAAGTGTTCAAAGAAGTATGCAGATTGGTAGCAGATTGTTGATTGTTTTGATTTGAACTAGATGCTTGATTAGATTCTGAAATATGCAATAAACTATGATGCCTCTTTGAACTACATGTTCGACATGAATATCGGCAATTACAAGCATCCACCTCGTGCGAGGGATGGAAACAAGCAATACATAGCTTTTTCTGTTGTACAAAATTCATCCTATCTGACGGCGATAGATTTAGAAAATTGGGGCATTTAGAAAGCACGTGACTTTGATTACACTTATAACATTTAAAATGCGTGTTTGTACCCGTTGAGGGTCTAGTTAATGCTGAAAAAGGTGAATTTTGTGATTTGTAGGACGGCCTTTGCCCAGTGTGATTATTTTGATAAGACGACCTTTGTCCTTGAAAATTATTTTGATGAGCCGGTTTTTTAACAGCTAGTGATTGTGGAAGGGATTCTAAGACCTTACATTTATTTTCTAAAAATTGAAAAAGCGATTGGTAAGTGGGAATTTCAGTTGCAATATTTGACATTTCAAAACTAGAACGAGTAGGTATGTCTAGTTTTTCCAAAAGAATAAAAAACAACAAACAATTCCAACTTTCTACATCAAATTGAAGGGCCCTTAAAACTTGCAAAGATTCTGAAAAAGTATCGATTAAATATCGCAAGTCCTTGGCTGTATCGGTTCTCAATGTGACCTTGAAAATCGCACCAAGAGCAGTGCTGGCGATATCTCGCTTGTTTTGATAACGTTTTACCAGTTTTTCAAAGGCAATCTGATAATTTTGATCAGAAAGACTGATTCCTGAAAGCAATCTTAAGGGTTCGCTCTCAAGATAAAAAATAAATATTGCAGTTTACGACCGTCACTGATGTTTTGATTTTGACCAATTAGATTATTAAAAATATCATAAAATGTAGGCCAAAGCTTTTTATCTCCCTTGAAAATGGGTATTCCTAATTCCTTCAAAGGAGGATGGTTGATATGGACATATGGTCCAGAAAATGTATTGGTGAAGGTAGGAAAAAGTTTAGCATACACGCCTTTGCATGATTAATAAAATTACCTAGTTTCGGAAAAGATTTTGTCTTGAGCTGCAAATTGGACATCGTCGTCCTCACCAATCTCCATGATAACGTCATTGTGAAGTTTCCCAAATTTCTCAAAATTACCCTCGAGATCCAAATACCTTATTCTAAACTCCTCTTTAGAATTTATGTCCGCTTGAGCGCTTTGCGACAACGTATAGCACTCAGTTATAGCGCTTACAAATCGATTGCGTTTTTGAATTGCTTTTTTAAGCGACATGATTTTGATTCGACTCTGATCTAGTGTTATTATCCAATCAAACCAATTAAATCTGATATGATTTTGATGAAATTGTCGATTTTATTTTATTAAACCTAATTAATGTAATTTAATTGAATTTGATGGAATTGTCTATTATAATTCAATTAAACTCAATTAAATTTGGATTGATTATATAATGGAGTTTAATTAAATTTACTTGATTTTAGTTTGATAAAAATGTCGATTTGACTATTGGTGTTACGCTACTGTGTCGATATTGTCGCAATACGTAAACCAATTTTGATTTGATATGATATGATGATTAATTATTAGTATTACACTGTGACGATTTTGTCGAAATACGTATAATAGCAATATGTTGATATTGATAAATAATAAATATTAGTACTAAACACCGCTAGACGATTACCGAAATATTAGAGTTCAAAACTAACATTTATTTATAAAATTGGTGAACAAACAAGTTAATGAGTCTATACGCCTTTTTATTGTTTGTTTTGATGGGTTTGATGTCGTTCCCTGGCAAGAACAACTTGATATGGATAAGGAAGTACCGGTTATTAATGGCTGCCGGACGATATCTTTATATATTACGAATTAAATATTTTTAAAATAAATTATCTCAAATCCGGCTCGAAGGACCATCTGATCAATCACGATACTAACTGACGATAAAAAGACAGAACGTGGACTATATATTATCTGTACCGCGAAGAATCGTTGATTTAGTTATAGAAAAAATGTCATTGATAAGCGTCTAACGGTTTTCACACCATTTACTTGATGAAGAAAGAGGGTACTCACCGAATTTATTCCTGAGGGTTTCACTTCCGGGTACCCGAGTTGGCTGGAGGCGTTTAATGTTTCCGTATACACAGTTGTTTTCTTTGACTAACTTCACACACTCGTTTTTGGTTTTGTACACTTTTTTAATTTTCAGTTCGTCAGCCATTTCACCAGCGCACGTTGCTTGTCGCATCTGCGCGTAGTTCGTAACCCCTTCTTCCAATCTATGGTGTGTGTTTTGAATTAATATAACCGCGAAAATAGTTTGTAAACAAACACCTCTAGCTCCTTGTGCTCGGCCTTCTTGGTGCCATGCCTGACAACAGGATCCACACTCCTGTTGATTCTACCAGCAATTCCTCGGAATGTCAGCCCAGCTTCCCGAAGACCAATAATTCGAACGCTCTCGAACACAGTTAGGTGGATAAGAATTGGCTCTTATTTAAAGGGTCCAAATGTAATAAACTAATGTTATTGGATTAGAATATATAAATTGGTTGATAAATAACTATTCACAGGTTACACTAAATAAATTAATTAATATATTTAACTACTAGAAGATCTTATTTTTATTTGATACATTTTTACAACAATTCAATAATGAATAACTTTTTTACATATTGACTTCAAAAAATAATTAAGTGACGTTTTTTGATAACAACTGACTAGATGATATGGAACTAAATTTGAACATACTGGCCCCCGTTGTTTCCACAGTGAATCAAAACAAAACAAGTTTTAATATAACAATCTGCTCTGAAGAGGCTCAGACAATTTACACTATAATAATATGATAACCATTCTTAAGCTAAACGAAAACATGCAGTAGTAATAAGATGTAGAGGAGGATAAGTAATTACAAATAATTATTTACTTTCCGAAACTAGAGGACACAATTTTGTAATATTCCTGGTGCAAATTCCAGATTGAGATTTAATTTCAACCAATCTAACTTTGGTATCTTTGCCTGGTAATAGTTCTATGACCCTAGCTAATGGCCACTGTAAAGGTTTTATATTTTCGTCTTTTACTAATACAGTGTCATTGAGTTTAATATTCTCTTGATGAGTGTATCACTTAGGCCTATTTTGTAATTGATTTAAATAATCCACCGACCAACGCTTCCAAAATAATTGTTAGATTTGAGTTCAACGTTGCCAACGTGACAGACTATTTTCTCTAATTTCGGATAAATCTTTTTCTGGAAATGAGGTTAAACTATCACCTATTAAAAAATGACCAGCCGTTAATACTTGCAAATCTGATTAATCATTTGATATTGGAATGAGTGGTCTAAAATTAAGAATGGCTTCAATTTGGCTATGAATAGTAGATAATTCTTCAAAAGTGAATTTTGAGTCACTAATTAGTCTATGAAGATGGTATTTTGTAGAATAAATAGCCACTTTCCCAAATACCTCCCCAATGTGAACTTTGAGGTAGAATGAATTTCCAAGTGATTTCTTTAGGGGTTAAAAATTGGCGAATTTGTTCTGTAGTTTCTTGTTTTCTGTAAAATAAATAAAATTCACTATTACTACCTAAAAAATTGCTGCCGTTATCACTACAAATAATATGTGGAGAGCCTCTTCGTACTATGAAACGTTTTAAACAGAGTAAAAAAGCTTCGGTGGATAAATATGATACTGATTCTATGTGGACTGCTTTAGTGACCATGCAAATAAATACAGAAATGTAGCATTTATTGACTGGTGTTTTTCTACGTTTAGATGATTTTATAAAAAATGGTCCTGCAAAATATACTCCAGTGCTAGAAAAAGGTCTCGGAAGTTATGTTCTTACTAATGGTAAATCAGTCATTACTTGAGAAAAAGGTTGTGCTTTGAATCTACGGCAAATCTTACAGTTACAAGAGATTCTTTTAACTTCTCGCAAGCCGCCAAGAGGCCAGAATCGCAGGCGAAAATGGGATAGAACTGTTTGGGGACCTGCATGCCCGAGGTTTAGATATTCTTTGTGTAACATAAGTCTATTGTTAGAGGGCAATAATATTGGATGCCTTCCCCCAACACGTAGAATACCAACATGATCACTAAAGGTTTTTAACTTACTTATTTGTTTATTAGAGATATGTTTTTTAGATCTTAATTCTCCTAATTATTTGGGGAAGTTATTTTCTTGAATAGTTTTGACGATAAACAATAGAGAATATTTAAGTTCATACAAGGTTAAACCACCAGATATTTTTTGGCAATTTGGGTTACAATGATTTTTAAATCGAAAACAAAATGCCAAGACATATTGAAGTTTAATGATTGAAGATTATTTTACAAACAATTCATCTATGCATGAATCTGGTATGGTATGTAAAATAGGTTTACTTTTCCTTTGTTCAGGTATTTCTAAATGATTTATATTAGGTGACGAGAATATTTCTGAAAAGTTTTCTATAAATGAATTAAAAATTGTGGGGTCATGCCACCATAAATTAAATGTTAAGAAATCAGTTGGTAATATTCCTCGAGATAAACAGTCGACTGGGTTATCTTTTGAGGATATGTGTTTCCAATTTGCATTTTCTGTAAGTTGTTTGATTTCAGAAACTCTATTAGCAACAAAAGTAGACTATCGTGCAGGAGTACTAGAAGCTATCCAAGATAGCGCAATTGAGCTATCAGACCACAAGTTAATACTGGAAACGTAGAACTTATTTTGTAATACGATGATAATTTTTAGTGATAATTGGGAGAAAAGTAAACAGCCACAATGTTCTAGTCAGGGTAAAGTGGTAGTTTTTATAGGCGCTATACGGCTTTTAGAAGCTACTAAACGGCAACTTACTGTGTTATCTGGGTAAATGACTCGAAAATAGATACAAGCATCATACGCACTCATACTTCTATCACAAAACCCGTGAATTTCAATAGATACATAATAGGGATTGTTTAACAGATATCGAGGAATTTTGAAATTTCTCAAAACATGGATATTATTATAAAAGTTTGTCCATTCAGTTCTGGCGAGAGATCATCGTCCCAATGTAGCTTGCTCGTCCAAAGCTTCTGCATAATGATTTTTGCCACTACAATGACTGGACCTATGAATCCTACTGGATCATACATTTGTGCAATTTTTGCCAATACTTCTCTCTTAGTAATACTATTTAAATGTGGTAGATTAGAAATAGAAATTGAAAAACAATCAATATCCGGTTTCCAAATAATTCCTAGAACTTTATTAAGGGTACCATCAGGAGAAATGTATTGTGCTTGCTGGGATACGTTACCTAGTTTATTTAAAAATGGCCAAGAAATCGAATTCCATTTATGGAGGGGAAAATTAGCCGAGTGTAACAAAGTTGTTAATTGATTGTACAAAATGTTTAAATATTCAAGTGATTCTGTTCCAGACAGAATGTCATCAATATATGTTTGTTCTGACAAAGATTTACAGGTGAAATTGAATGCGGGATTGGAAGTAGCCAAGTAGGAATGGTGAACTGTTTATGCCATAACTAACAGTCAGCAATTCAATGCATTGTAGGGGTTCTTCAGGGGAGTTTCTCCATAGATTATTTTGCACGAATGTATGTGAGCGATTTATTCTAATTTGCCTATACATTTTTTGAATATCACATGTTAAAGCATATTGGAAACCTCTAAATCTACAGAGAATATCAAATAGTTCTGGAGGTGCTATATATCTCTTATGCATAGTGTCATTTAAATAAAAACCACTAGATGTCGTTTCACTACCATTAAATACCACTCTCAATTTAGTTGTGGAGTGGTCATTTCTAATTACAGGATGATGACATAAGAAGTATTCATTTTCCCACCTTTCATTTTTTAAGTTAAGGGGAATTATGTGAGCAAGTCCTAGCGATATGTATTCATCAATAAACGCCTTCCTTATATTGTAAGAATAGTTGAAAGTTTTAATAAAAAATTCCAAAGACAAAAATTGTTTTTCTGCGAGATAATAAGAATTTCCTAATTTAAGATGTTCAGTGGTTGTTTTCATAGGGAGAATTACTTGAAAGTGTCCAGAATTCAGTAAGATTGTCGTAGCTACAAATTCATTTTCAACCATTTAATCTTCTGAAGATAGTTTTTTGTCATTACTCGGGAGATTTTCAATATTCCAGAATTTCTCAATTTTTTCTTCTAAGGATGTTTGTGTGAAAAAACATGAATCTTCAGAGAATTGGCTACTAGGTTTTTCAACATATTTACAAATTTGAGAAGGTATACGACCACCAATAAAATATCCTAATTCTGTGTTTATCGGAGTTAAGAATTTATGCCGTAATCTGATTATTTCACCACACACTAGAGAATAGTATACATTTACGCTAAATAAAATATCAGTGTCAGAGAGCACATTAAAATTAGGGTCTTCCAAACAAATTTCATGAGGTATTTGTATTGCTTGCTTTAAGAAATGGATATGTGGCAATTTTTTTGTTATTTGTCTTAACACTGAACAAGTTATATACAAATTGAAAGCTTTATTTACATGTGAGTGTATTCTAAAAGAGATGGTTTTAGTTGAAGTTGTAGTGGTACTATTGACACCCGAAATTGAAAGATTTTGTGAGTGTAGAATTTAATTCAGTAGCTAGATTTTCAGAGATAAGTGATATAGTAGTGCCAGAGTCTAAGATAGCTTCAACTAGTATGTATTTATTATCAGAAGTATATTGTGACGATATATTTCTTTTTGTAATATAAATTTGAAAAATTAAAATGAAATTTTGTTTAATGTCACTGTCAAATTATAAATTGTCACACTTGGGCTTTAACAAAACAACTTATTTTATTGAATTTTGATGTTTCATGAATTGATGTGCTCCGGCTATAATATTGTTTGATATATATTAAAATTTTAGTTCTATGTAACTGATACATCTCAAACTCTTTGCTTCCGCTCTCTGGGCGTACGGGTTCAATATTTTAACTTTCCAGACCTATGGCCTCCAACTGTGTCAGACTTTCACTATATCAATACCCAACAAAACTACTCCAGAAAAACTTACTAATTAATTCCAAAATATGTTTATTAATTAGTTAAGTTTGAAAATTCTAAGGAATGGCTTACCAAATTTAGGTCACAATAAATATCGATGAGAAATTTAAAGATAGGTGAATGTTAGACTTAGTAGATTGAATGCATTCTCTCTACGAGAATAAAAGAGTAGAAATTTAACGTATAAATCTACAATGATAGATACTACGATAAAAAAAACGGAGTTATGTCAAATAAGGTCTTTGTACCGTTCCTAATTTCTGTAAACTTGAATGCAAAGCATACAGACTCAACAGCAAGCAAATCGTTAACGATATTTATCACTATCTATTCAATAATTTCCAAGTTTCCAATCAAGATGATGATTCTCTCCTACAAAATATTTATAGAGATTTGTTACCTTTCAGTCCACTGTCAAACACTCTTTATAAAGGAAATCGTCTTGAAGAAATTTTTAAACTCCTCACTAATCCAGTGTATACGGTATGTACGATTAACCCTTTCTTATCTTCTCTTCAAAAATTTGGAAATTATCTACTTTACCATTGAATGCGAAACATGTCCAATTCAGCTTGCTCCTCTTTTATCAATAGTGTCTGTTTAAAAAACTTCTATTTTATTGATTATCTCTTTTTTTTAGAAACCTTTTTGACTTCTTTTAAAATTTTAATTCTTGACAGCTCCTTTTAATGACACTATTTTATTTATTTTTATTTACCTGGATTTTTATCTCTTGGATACCGCAAACAATCAGAGAGTAGTCATTAGACATAGAACAAGTATCCTGTCTCCTTACTCATCAGTAACTTTTTTCTATAACCTCAAATTGTCACCACTTATCACCCGCACTTGACAAATATGAATTTTATAACATACTCTGTATGTTCGGGTAAATAAGTCTACCTTCTTATAATTAAAATTCTACGTAATATACAAAATAATTTACAATCAATAAATCAAGCTTTGATAGTCCTAGACTTTGGTCAATGGCTTGTGAAGGTATGTTTCTTTATCACACTGTACCCTTTTGATTTCATTTCAATTTCAAAATCTTTACTTAACTTCTGATTAATTATTTAGCTTTTTTTTTAAATTTCTACAGTGTGTGCCAAATTTATCTGATATTTTATAAATCATTTATTGTTATTTAGTACATTATTCTATCTAAAAATTTCTAAGACAATTTATTTGTCTTAATATACCTACATTAACCATAACCGATCATTTGCATTTATTCGCAGTCTAGGCATGATAAACACTTGTGAATTCTTGTAAGGCTACATTTGAAAACACTGTACTCGAATAAATTTCATATCCTGATATCACTAAGGGCTGGTTCGTCCAATACTTCCAGCAAAAAAATAATTCAATTAAGACTGATATCTGGTTATAAGACTTTTATGATAAAGATGTACGTGAAATATTTTTGAAATAAAATAATATTTACTGTGTATTCGGGTTTCTATGTCACTGTGTATATACAAGTGTCACGAAAAATTCACTTTATCTATAGGAGAACATATTATTCAATAGAAAAAGTGATATTGATATATTTATGCCTACGAGATATTTGTTTTTAGAAGCTAAATTATATCTGTTACGACTCTATTTTCAATAATTAACAAATTACTACCACTAGCATCATTTTTATAAAATTAGCTTTGTCTTCTGTTGTTGACCGTTTTTTTATTTTGTTTTTCACATTGAATATAAGTTGTATATTTTACTAGCGCAACTCTTTATTTTAGTTGTTACTATCACAAGGAAATTATTAGGTTAATTATACATTTAACTCACATTTCTCCTACAATCGCAAATACAAGCAATAGAGGTGAAATGTATATGAATATTTCCATCCTATATTAAAAATCCCAAATGAAGCAGGACATTTTCGAATAATTACAGCGATATTCCATATGAAGCGGAACATATACATAGGACAATATTTAATAGATTTAAATTTATAAGTCGAGGGATTATTTCCTGAATAACTGAGGTTGAAACCAACCACAAATAATGTTATTACTGCTATTCCATTGCAAAACGCTACAGGCTGTTTAATCACTACCAATATTCACAGCTGGATCCAGCTAGTCGCCGTTTTACCAAGAAAGCTCACTTGTCATTGGTTGAAATTTGTATTTTTTTGACATTTGATTGGCTTTTAATACATGCAGGAAATGAGCATAGGTTATATGTCGAAACCTATGAATTTAATCCATTAGATTGTCGAAATATTTTGAGCATGATTTTGGTTGGAAAATAGTTGGATGCGTAACAAAGTGACAAGTTATCAATTTATTGTGCATGAAACTATTTGGCAATAAGCGGAATCATGCTCAAAATATTTTTACAGTTTTATCGATTTAAATTTATAAGTCGCGGGGTATACGGCTAGATTATTTCCTGAATAACGGAGATTAAAACCAACAACAAATAATGTTATTGTTGCTATAGCATTGCAAAAAGCTGCAGAGCTGTTGCCACTATAAATCATAAATTGATGCTTAACATATTACATTATATAGGATTTTCTGAAAGTGCCATTAACCTTTTGCGTAATTATTTAAATAATCGTAAACAATGTGTCAAAATTGACTCAGATCAATCGAGATTTTCAACTTTAAATTCGGGAGTTCCTCAGGGATCCATTTTGGGACCACTAATGTTTTCTATTTATACAATGAACTTAATAACATCTTTAAAAACCTGTAAAATTCACGTATACGTAGATGATACCCAGATATACTATAGCTTTCCTCCAGTGTTCGTTGATAATGCCTGCGAGAATATTAATCAAGAACTAAGAACTTTCATAAAATTAGCGACAGATCATTGCTTATTAATCATTTGCTCTAAATCTATCGTAATTTTGTTCGGCTCCGCTTATAACAAGGCTAAAATAGGAAACTTAATAAATATAACAATTAACAACGAAGAGTTAGCCTTGGTTAGTCATGCTAACAATTTAGGTGTCATTATGGATTCAGATTTGAGATTTGAGAAACACATCAATACATTGATTCAACGTGCTTACAGCTCATTAAAACTGATTCATGGAAATCGTCATTTTCTCCCTCAACATGTTAAAAAACTCTGTGTGAAAGTCTCGTTTCATCACATTTTAATTTTGCAGATTTAGTGTATGGTCCAAATTTAACCCTCCTTTATAAAAACAAAATACAGAAAGTACAGAAATCATGTTTAAGATTAATATATGGTACTAAAAAGCGTCAGAGAATATCACATAAATTAATTGAGATAGGATGGTTAAATATGGATAACAGAAGAATGCTTCATGCAGCTTGCCTTTTTCACAAAATTATAACCTTTGAAACTCCTACTTATTTGCACCAAAAAATTTCCTTTCGGACTGATGTTAATAATTTAAATCTAAGATTTAAGGGTCTACTATCTCCACATGTATTTAATACTGAACTATTTAGACGGTCTTTTCAATACCAAATATTTTTTATTTATAACTCCGTATGTGAAAACTTAAAAAAATGTTATATTTCAACTTTCAAAGTCAAGTTTCGAAATATATTACTTCAGAGACAATCATAGTTAATTGTTTTCTCTCCCACACATATTATGCTATACTTACATACCAGTATTAGTTACTCCACTTATTCTTTCTTTTCAATTTATTTAGTTATATATGACAGACATATGTTTTTCTTTCTTTCATGTGTTGAGTGGAAGAGCATTTTCGTAATGGAACTAGGTGTTATTACAGAAAATGAACTCTGCTCTTTATTTTCAATAGGTATATACTGCTACATCATGTATCAAATTTAAACAAAATGTAATTTTGTTATTTGAAAATAATAAAGACGTTTATTATTATCATTATTATTATTATTATTATTATTATTATTATTATTGAATATTATTATTATTATTATTATTATTATTATTATTATTATTATTATTATTATTATTATTATTATTATTATTATTATTATTATTATTATTATTATTATTATAAAATAACGAAACCAATTAGACTTGTATTTTCTTATGTTAATACCCTATTAATATATTAGCAGAAAAAATGTAAAAATTCAATAGAACTAACAAAAAATTAAAAGAATGCAAATTGCAAGATAACTCTGCAATTATTTCATTTCATGTTCACTAAAATTCCCCCCAACAAATGTCTAACACTTGTAAGTAATATACTTAATTTATTTGATGTAGGTAATAGTCAGTATTATTTCACTTTTGACAATAAGATGTATATTCAAAATGAAGGTTCACCAATGAGAAGCCCTATATCACCAACTTTGGCATTTTTATGGACAGTTTAGAAAGAAAAATCTTTAAAAGTAGAATGTAAAAAAAATGTTTTATTATGGTATAGATATGTAGATGACATATTAGGTTGTTTTATAAGTAGTGAACGACAATTAGATGTATGTTTCAACCATATTAATAATTTACACCCGCAAATTTAATTTACATTATAAGCTGAAGAAAATAACTCAATCAATCTTCTTGATTGATTGAGTTAATAATGTACTTGATTAATCAATTTACAGAAAACTCCGCCTGGGTCATCCGATGGGTGGATTGAGTAGCTCTTTGGATGGCACTGCCGGTCCCAAGCCCGGATAAAGGAGGAGGGTTCCTAGGCGAGGTTAGCTACCTACCTGTGGTAAAAAGAACCAATTGGCTCACAGATCTGAAGATACATCTTCGGAAACCGGACGGAACTATCAAACGACGACACACGCTAGGACATTGCAAAATCGAATTGGAGAACGAATTGAAAAAAGAAAACCTAAACACCATACCACACGAATCGCATGCTGGAACATAACGTCGTGGAATGGAAGAGATCAAGAAATGAAGAAGCATAACATTAACAAAGAAAAAGGGGCAGGGAACATCAAAATACGGAGAATTCATACTAATATACAGTGGAAAGGAAAATCAGAAAGAGCGCACTCAGGTGTTGGAATTTTGCTGCACGATAAATATACACTGAGCATCGAAGACATCGACAACATAAACGACAGAATATTGAAAATCTGCATAAAAATGAACAATACCACGACACATTTGATAAGCACGTATGCACCAGACATATCTAAGCCCACAGCAGACACTGAAAACTTTTATCAGCAACTACAGAACGTCATGGACAACATAAATACTAAAGACGAAATTATCACACTCGGAGATCCTAATGCACGGATCGGGAACGATGTCATACCAGGTATAAAGCAAAAGTATAATGAAGCCATAATTAATGAAAACGGCGAAGCACTAATAGACTTCTTCGCTAGAAATGAAATGAGGATCAACAACACGTACTTCCTACATAAAAACCAACACAAGTACACTTTCAATAACAGTCGAGGCCAGAGATCTATGATAGACTTCATACACACAAATCGAGTAATAACACCCGCACAAGTACTCGACGTCAGACCCCTTACATCCGCTAACCTGGGGACCGATCACAACCTTGTTCTTGGCAAGATACTACTAAGACTTCCACAACAAAGGAGAAAACCCCACAGTTCATCGAAAAGTACAATTTGAAGTCCCTAACAACGGAGAGCACAAAACTGCTCTACGAGAGCAGGATTACTAAGAAATTAAAAGAGATAGATTTGAAACCAGAATGGGGAGTAGAAGAGAGCTGGCAAAGTATTGCAAAATGCATCAAAGAAGTAGCGCAGGAAGCGATTGGAAGGCGTAAAATTAATGTAAATGCGACAAACCACACCAAACCGTGGTTTTGTCAAGAGGTAAAAGAACTCTCTGAATCAAAAAGGAAATGTTACTTAACATACAAAAGCGCACCGTCGGAAGAAACTCACGCAGAATATGTCCAAGTAAAAAACAGAGTAAACGCAAGAATAAGATCAATCAAAAGAGAACATTGGGCCAATTTTACTAGCGACATGGACCACGGCCTGTATGGCGCCCAAGGGAGTAAAATAAAATAAAATTATTCAAAATACAATGTAGGTATAAAATTTTCGTGCCGAATCTCCCGATAACTTGAATTATTCACGTTTCCGAAATAACTCTTTAATTTAATTAAAAAAAAAGTGTTCAAAAGTAAACCTAAAAATGCAATACTGAACCAACAACATATTCGGAAGCAGTTTATGGATTTCATTAAAGAGATGATAATTTAAACGTAAACACTTCCATACTGTCGCTTGTAAATATTCTTACTGATTGAGCCTAAAACATGAAAAAGTGAAATAGTGGTGAGGATTATAAAGATTATTATGTGAAGAATGTTTGAAATGTAACGTTGAAACTGTTAATGGAAAATACCAAGACGAAGTTAATATTAAATTTAATATTTTCCATGACATAGAATTTAAAAAGGCTCGCGAGGCAATAGATGCCAAAGGAGTTAGAATCAAATACGAAGAGTTCAAAGATGATTTCAAAACAGAACTGTGAAAAAACGTCTGATGGCTTACAAAAAAAGTCATTTTTGTTTTATCGTACGAATTAGCATGGTAAGGAGGAGATGGAGTAAAACTATTGACTACCTATTTCAACAGACAATAACAGCATGGTGAAAAAAAACTAACAGATTAGAATACAACCCAATATTTGACAAAACAACGCAAGGAGGGGATAAAACTTGCGATCCTTCCAAGTGGCTGGTTAGAAACATAGTTAACCTTGCTTTGCACCGGGTACGGTTGTTCAGAAAGTTTATGGAGAAGAGAAATTATATAAATGTTTCAAAATTCTTCTCAACAGTCAATCCTTTTTTGGAAATTGGCAAGTGGTACAAGAACATTCCTGTCGGAAAAAAACATGATCCCTCAGTGGACGCCAACGAATGCAAAAAAGTTAGGTTTGACGACTGAAAAAGTCAAAATAACCAATCATTCACTGGGTGCAATAGCTGTTTCAAACTTAGCAAAGGAAGGGGTTGAAGGAAATACGTTGATTAAAATCACTGGACATCTAAACTCGAAGTCGGTGAAGCCATATCTGCAACTAAAAGAGGAACACCATGCAAGTATGTAGATAAAATGAGAGACAATAATATTACTAACCTTAGTAAAGAAACTAATGTGCCTATTATGAGTTCTTCAAATTAGAATTCAATAGCGAACTCAAATACATTAACAAGTAAGGCACACGTCTCAAAAAATACTGATGCCTACAACTGTGTATTCCTCTGCAATTCATGCAATTTTTAGGTTGTTTTTAATGTGATACTTGTTATATGATTTATATGTACCTGGCTGCTTGATGTAAATTTGAATAAAATTAACTTAGCACATAGATACTTTTTTTTAACTCCGGAAATATTTTACCGAATTACATTCGTGCATCAAAATAAACCTGATAATTTTAGAGTCAAGCATGTTGTCAGTAAAAAACTGCATTCGCTTTTTTTCATATTTTGTTAACAGAGACCCCTCAACCTTTGGGAGTCTGGCTCTTTCTCAAAATATGAATATAAACTCATAAAGTTTTTAGACAACATGCCTTCATAGAAAAGTCCAAATTGTGAAGTGTACACACTCTTGTTGGATAAATGAATTTGTAAAGAAGTGTGTAATATTTTATTAAATTCAGCCAAGCGCTTTCGACATTACGTATCATCTCTAAAATAGATTACATACACTACAAACTACTGTCCTATCAAATTAACATAACAGTAAATGTAACTCACTTCGTCAGTCGGTCCAGAGACATATTAAAATTAAAATTAAAATTGTCCACATTATTGCGTTTGTCAGTTAAACATGGTAAACAAACAACAAATTACATATATTTAAACAAATCAAATTCAAAACGACACCACACAAACCATATCCAAAGTGGCCTTTCCGACCTGATCTTTCAAATTATGTCGCCCAACTAATGGAATTTTTAATCAAGTTGTTGAAATAAAAAGTAACATTTTTGTTGACTCCAAAACCCGATCTTAAAACGAGGATTATTATTATGATGAAAAATGGTAGTGTCTAAAGTTACAAAGTTCACAAATATATTAGAAATTACTGAGTGAAAGTTAATAATATTAGAAATAAAATCAGAATTAAATTGACTAATACAATTTAAAATTGAGCTCTTGCACAAACACGGATACAAATTATACGAAACAAATCGCACGGACTAATCCAGAAGGCACGCCCCGAACAACTTGAAAGTTGAATTAATATTAATCTGAGTGTTGATACAACAATCGTTCCTTCTGCACTCTCTGTATATCTCTAGATCTTCCAGAAGGTTAAGTTTGCGGAAATTCCGTGAAAAACATTTGTGCAAAATTCTGCTATCATCACCGGGTGAGAAACTATGCTTATTAAATGTGAGGTGATGACCGAAACCAGATTGTTCTGTCCTATTTAAATGTTCGTTGATATGTATATTAAGAGGTCTTATGGTTCTACCAATGTACGCAGCCTCACAATCACCACACTGAAGTTTGTATATACCACTCTGTTTGAGATGGGGTAACTTATCTTTGGTCTTAGAAAGAAGTGATTTTATGGTTTTTTGAGATGAAAAACAAACCCTAATGTTATCTTGACAGGTTCTGAAAATGTTGCTTATTTCATATGAAATCTTACCTATGTATGGGACTGAGCAAAATCGAAAATCACTAACCTCGACGGTTTGATAAGCAAGTTGTCTGATGTCTAATTGTTTTATTTTCCTAATAGTGTTCTCAATAATATTTGAAGGATAGCCGTTGTTAACTGCGGTCTGCTTCAAGATGTTAAATTCTTTCTCAAAATTGTGGGGCGCCATAGGGATTCTGATCAACCTGTGTACATAGGAGTATATGGCGACCATTTTGTGTTGAAAAGGATGTTAGAGTTTGATGGAATGATATGGTCAGTCTGAGTTGGTTTTCTGTAATTATTGAAGTCTATTTTATTGTTTAATCTAGTAAGTGTCAAATCTAAAAAGTCAATCCGATTATCTAATTCTAATTCGACTGTAAAATTTATGCATGGATGTAAACTATTAATGAAATCTAAAATCCTGAAACAATCATCAGATGTACCATCTACAAAGGCCAAAACATCATCTACATATCTATACCAGCTGACTATTTCATGGTTACTATTTAAAATTATTGTTTCCAAAGAATCATGAAAATGGCCGCTAACAGAGGATACAAGGGGTTACCCATTGCCAAACCTTTGGGTTGCCTATAAATTTTATCATTGAAAATAAAAAAATCCTGCTTAAGAAAAATCTC
Source organism: Galeruca laticollis (assembly GCA_963921935.1). Taxonomy (NCBI): domain Eukaryota; kingdom Metazoa; phylum Arthropoda; class Insecta; order Coleoptera; family Chrysomelidae; genus Galeruca; species Galeruca laticollis. The sequence continues at coordinate 32,418,788 of OY998181.1, read as the reverse complement.
CAATAGGTTCAAGGCTATATCAATAATACTGACATCCACACTTTTAAAAGTGAGTATTCTTCTAATTATAGGGATTGTAGTGTATGTAATTTATTTTAGAGCCCTGATGATGACGTAATGTCGAAAGCGCTTGGCTGAATTTAATAAAATATCACACACTTCTTTACAAATTCATTTATCCTTGTTAATTCATAGAATAGAATCGGTAATTTTGATGAACTTGTATAATTACTTCCAAAAATTGTTAGGAATCTATAGAATAGATTTAAAAAATGGAGCACTAGCTAGCAAGTATAAATTTCAGAGATAGCATGTTATAATGTGTCCTCGTTTCCAATAATAATAGCAGCTGAATTTCATATTAGGTACCTTTAAGACCAATTTTTCACGTTGCTCATTACCAGCAATCGAATCTGTCGCCAAAGGACAACCGGATGCATCATATTTTTGCAATATTACATTTTTCTAACAACACGTAGTTCGTCCAACTGTATGATTTCGATACCGTAAATACATTTCCGAATTTACAGTTCATTTCCCAATAAGTAATCTCGTATCGCATCGTATGCAGTTACCCATCTATCAAATTACATTATTGGCAATATTTCTTGAAAATATCAATCGCTAATATGAGGGTGCATGCAGATGTTTCTAAAATTGAATCATTTTTGTTATCGAATGATTCATGTGAATGATTCTGCGTTTGAAATATATATATTATGTTATATACGTAATTTGGGTATTCATATGTCGGGTTCGTGTGTGGAATTGAGGGAGCTGTTTCCATTGAGAGATGCGTTAACTATAAAATAACAATGGAAATGACATTGAGGTGGTCTTACACCGTGTTGATAGATTGAGCATGTTTATAAAATCTGGAGACGGAAAATATCTAAATAAAATTAATTTAAACTTATACATAAATATCAGCCAGTCCTTTGTTCACACAGCAGCTCTACTACCGTGTTAAAAAGCGAAATTAACCATTCTACAGATCTGTGATATTGATGATATTATTAGAACATGACTAAAGCACTGACTAAGATTCATTTATTTGTTTTTGGAATAATTTCACATTTTTTTAGAAGAAGCAATAATTTTGTTTTCAATCTTTTTGCGTGGCAAAGAGTGGGATTGGATAAGAATAACTAGTTAGCTGCCTTTAGCAAGGTGAGTAAGGCATGACTCTATTTTCAGCCCTTTTTGTTTGCTTGATGCGCCCTTAACGATAAATGAGTTTTATCTCACTTTAGAGTCCACTTTTATACTCATGATAAGCAATTATATATTTTAATGCGAGCCCTAAACCTACCAAGAAAATTGTTTAACTTGTTTGTGCTTACAAACATCAAAGTATAGTTGGCGCAGAACATATATGGTTGGTCGCACCAACCTCGGTTAAGCTCTTATTAAGAATCAACCGTGAAAAACATTTTAAACTGGTTGCATCACCCACTTAATCTCGATTAAACTGACAACTATTTAATCGACCAAATTTGCCAGATTAATAACTTAATCAGGATTAAATTTGACAGTTACGATAATCATAATCTCACAAATAATGTTTCAAACATTATGTTTGCGTCTTTTGGTTTTCATAACATTAAGTATTCATCAGTAGTTTACAATCATTATTAAGAGTTTGGAGCTGGTGAAAAATTGATACTTATTTCTATAATAAAGTGTAAGATTTCATTAAAAATAGATTAAACACCACGACAAATATATCAAAGACAATCTTATTTCGATTCTCTTGATGAAACAACGTTTCGAAAAAGATTCCGTTTAACTAACTTTAATAAAAGAACACCAGTTAGAATATTCTTCAGACAAGTAAGTAGAGCACTACCAATCAGTAGTTTACTCTGAAATATCTTTGGAATTATAAATATTTATATATGAATTTTTTTGGAGAAACAATAGCTTTACTCGCATGAACCAGTAGTTGACATGCTTTCGCCTATATTCATTGGGTGTACACTTGGATACAATTGGGTATTACATAGGGATGCACAAATATACAGTTTACAGTTTCCCAAATAGAAGTATGAGTGTCTGAAGCTATTGTTAAACTGTATTGAAGAATTGTGATTTTTTTTCAAACACTGAACTGGCAAAAAGAAATACCCAACAACAGTTCTATAATGTGTCATCATTTCCCTGAGTTCTTGGAGCTATTGACTGTACCCATAATAAGATTCAGTCACCAGGAGGCGATGACGCAGATATCGCATTAGATAGAATGTTTTATATTTTATATATATATATATATATATATATATATATATATATATAATCACAAATAACATCCACTACAACCTCAACCATGATATACTAAGTTAGGCCTGGCGCAACCCTACATAAGTTTAAACGTGATTAAAACTTAAACACGATTAACTAACCCTGATAAGAGCCCACTTTGATGCAACCAGCCAATAGTGTAGCAACGTAATCGTATATTCCCTTTAAAATATGTTGCGGAGCTGTACTCTGGAAGGTATTCATATTTTGTTTACTTTTTACTTTTACTTGTATTGTATTTGATGTTACGTAATTGTTGAAAGGGCGTTCGGTTTAATCGGGATATCAGACGTGAACTGAGCCCTTTTTGTATCCCATTCGATTTTTCATGGAGAAAACAAAATTTTGTGGAAAATAACAACAAAAAAGAAATTTTATAACAATGAATAAAACAATTCTTTAAAAATAAATATTATGTCTAACTCCTGTTTGTCATTACTATATAAGTAATATGAAACATATATTAAACTTAATTAATTTTCTTCTTCCCAAAATTCTATTAATCCTTCCCCTATATAATCTCCTTCACTATCACTAGCGTCTTGTAAATCAATAATAAATGTATTTCCTCCATTAATATGGACTTGCCCAATATTCTTATACTCGTCTTCAATTCTGATTAATTCTTTAGTCTCTGTTTCAATTGTGCCCAAATTGACTCGATGAGATTGAATATACAAAAATAAGGAGGAAGTCTCACTAATTTCTTAAATTCCTTTGTCTGTAAAACTTCAATCAGTTGTTGTTTTTTATAAGAATCTCCAAAGTACAAATTACTATCCATTGAAAAATTTTGTTGTTCGGTCTTCTTGCCGCTTTTATTTTGTATTTTATTGAGCTGTCGTCAATGATAAGAAGCGTTGTTAAGAACTACAACACTATTTGGCTCTAAGTTTGGGATCAATGTGAATTTAAACCATGTTCTTATGATAGTCAACGTTGCAATCTTCCATTTTTTTCCACATATTTTTAAGGCATTTGGAACCCATCCTTCATTTCCACCGCAATGCACAATATTAATTCAGTATCCTTTGTTTGCAGGCATTGTTGTCATACAAATTTTTTAAACGTGTCATGTCTATCATACCAAGTTTCGTCCAAATAGACAATTGGCCGGTGTTCTTCTCTATACTTAGTTACTTGTTCCAAGTATGTATACCGCATATCCACTATTCTTATGCTTTCCATGACTGTTTGACGTTTATTAATCGTTTTCAATTTGAATCCCAATTTTTCAAATCAATTTTCAATAGTTTTCTCACAGACATTTACATTACGGTCGACATTTGTCAATTTATTTCTTATTATTTCAATCGTTGGTAACTCATTACTTTTGTAACATTCATATATGGTGGTTTCAAATAATTTTATTACAGACATATTTAAAGGTTTGCTCAATCCCTTATCACATCGCTTCTTGCATTCGTGAGGCCCATTATTGGCTATTTTACGTATAGTTGACAGGGGAACTTCTGTTAAATCAGATACTGCTTGCATTAATTTTGTTTCTTCATCGAAACCAAACTTTTCCCGTAGATTCTTATACACTTTGAAACATATCTTCTGTGTTTCCTAGTTTAAATGACGTCAAATCCTATTGTCACTGATCACAACTATATAAATTTTTTTTGTTGTTACACACAATATTTTGGACCGAACTCTATATTTCGCAAGGACGCCACATTGTAAATATTTAATCTTTAACTGAAAATATAGTTGCTATATAATCAATATGTATCTTCCCCAAATTTCTCCGAAAAACACTGCACTCTTTCTTGACGTCAGCCTACCAACTAAAAAGTGAATGTCTGTTATCTGTGGTGAACACCTGTTGTGTTCGCAAAAATTGCTATATCAAAATATACTTATGGTTCCGTAAAAGATGGGAAAATAATAAGTGATTTGAAATTTATATTCCTATTTCTTCTTAATGAAACGAGATGTAAATTATAATATTGACTGAACTATGACGGTATTTAAGTCAAACTATAAGCTGAAACCTTAAAGTTCGCGATAATACTCTCACGTCGACCATATAAACATAATTTAACCCTATACGTTAAGCAAAGTTTGAAAGAAATGTTTGTGCATATATATTAACAAAGGAGAAAAATAACTCCAACTTGTTTGTACCAACATCTATGGAATTATGTTGCTTATATGACCCATACACGTAGCAACTTCCCGACATTATTTTTTATGAAACAGCGATTGCTCAAACCCAAATATATTTTTTTAATTTGCTACAAACAAAACAATCAAATCTTGGAAATAGTAGCAAAGAGAAATAGAACCATATGCAGATAAAAATATGGTGATAAAAAAATAAATTAGTTGCGAACACAATTTGGACAAGAACTGAAAAATTTTAAGTCTAAAGTGTCTGGTGCAGAGACAACAAAGCACAAATATCGGTAGTAACAGAATTGACAATATTTCCAGACAAAGAATGATCCACAAGACTGGGTAACATAGGTAACACAGAGAAAGCGGGCACACCTAAATCAACACTACAAACATCATTAGATAATTCAACATCCGGCACAGGATTGACAAGGGAAACGGTACAAGAAGATGATTGTTTGTCAAGATTCACAGATCGATAAAATGAGGACGATAAGAAATCTGTGACAAAACTAAGATAAGCTTGCCATTCAGTAGTCGAAGGAGAAAAATTTGAAGTTATTTTTGACTTGTTGACGGTTTCCTTGATTTGCGTTTTGAACTTCCTGGCTTTACTTCCAAAGTGGTTTGTGCTCGACTGAAGACTCTCGTCATATTAACAGGACCAGTCCAAATCTCGTTTTTGGGATTGCAAGAACTACAATTTGGTTTTGTAGTATTTTTAGCACCACAACGATAACAAAAAATAGAATTAGGAGAACGACATTTCGTAAAAATATGACCAGTTCTACCACAATTCCAACATAAAATACAGATACAAAGACAAAACAGAAACATAAACTGAACTTTTTCTTTTAGAGGAAGAATATGATGAAACATGAAGACAGGCCAAATCAGGTTCAAGTAGACAATTTTCCGAAGAAGGTGGTCGATAACCATCAGACCAAACTCTGGATTCTTCAACTCTTTTACAAAGCTCGGTAAGTTCATCAGCAGTATTGGGACTATGTAATACCAAAGCAGAAACAAAAAATTGTAAAATATTTCTACGAATCTTTGCAATACGAGATTTTTCATCTACAACATTCGTTAAACGATTAAAAAGACCTGTCATAGAAGAAATATAAACAGTAACGGGCTCATTCTCACCCATAGTTGTAACTCTAACTCTAAATCTGTTTCATAACTGTGAGGAAGGAAATCTGCTTTTAATTTAGAAGAAATATCAGACCAAGTACTGAATTTACTACGATTATCAAAAAACCATCTAAAAGAAAGAGTTCATAAGACTGTAAAAATAATTCAGTATCATAAATACCTCTATAAAAACTATAAGTAATCCAACTTTTCCTAAAGAAAGATGAAGTTATTCATTCTGGATCATGACGAGACTGTGGGACTGAAGTAGAAGACAAAGAAGACGAAGCAAGAGGAACATGATTATTATGTGACTCTTCACTATCCACTGAAATAAATTGAGTAGTCTTTGTATCAAAATCAGATTCAAGTACATCCCTATTCAATGAATTTTTACTTTGAACTTGTTGTTCATCAACATCAATATTTAATCTATTGATTCTATTGGTAAAATGAGTTAACCTGGAATTTATTCTGCTAAAAACAGGTTCACGTTTATTTCCATTGAAATTATTTTATTACTTCACCTCAATCTTGAATAGTGTTACGAATCTCTAATATATATAGGTATTTATTGGTAATGAAAAACTACGATTAGCTTTTTCACGAGCTAATAAACCTTTAAGAAGCCTACGTTTTTCCTCAATAGTATCAGGTGAAGTTTCATTTCTAATCCTTCTTCACCAGACTACTATTCCATAGGTGATCGTTGGTCTAATCACTGTTGTGTAAAGCCAGTGTACCACCTCATGTCGTATTCCCCAGGTTTTGCCCATAACTCTTTTGCATTGCCAGAACAGCCTGGTTGCCCTGGAAATAGTTTTTTCCAGGTGTGTTCTCCAATTCAATTTAGTATCAAGTGTCATTCCCAGATATTACACCTCTTTGGATATTTCTATTTTTTCTCCGAATAGTTGTACTCTGCCCTGCGGAAGAGCCCTTCTATTCGTAAAAGCAACTAGTTTGGTTTTATTTGGGTTGACTGTGAGGTCCTCTTTAAGGCACCAGTCTTCCAAAATTCGTAGTGCTTCTTGTAAGACATTCGCGACTGTCTCCGGGAATTTCCCCTTGGTAACAATCACTAGGTCGTTCGCGAAGCACTGCGTTCATATGCCTAGATTATTTAGTCTGCAGATCAAGTCATCCCTGCGAGGGCTCTTTCTTCTTGGTTCAGGCTGTGACGATCCGAAAAGTCATTTAGTTAGTTTAATGTTAAGTATTGTCAGCGGCCAGTGAACTTGAAGGTCGTTAACAAGTTGTAGGATGGTTGTTATTGTTCTAATCGGAATCACGACTGTTCAACGATAAATAATTTGAGTGTAGTAAGGTCGACGAAAATCATCGACTGTTTATGTTTATGTTTAGGTTTAATAATATATATATATATAGCAATTTCTTTACGTTGAGAACAGAGTTCATTGTTAACTAGTGTCATGTTAGTAATGCATTTTGTATAATGTATCTGTGGTCAGTAACTTTGTTAAAAATACTATTCAATATATTATCCCAGTGATGTTTGATAAATTATGGTATTATTTCTTCCCACCTATTGAGGGTAAGTGTTTCGCATTGATAATGGTATAATGGACGGAGGACTTAACGAGGAACACTTGCCGGCTTAATCACCACAAGGCTGCTCCCGAGGCCCGAGGCCAAATTATGCAGGTAGCTTCTCCTGATTTCCCTGCCTGGTAGGCTCATTGTAGTCTGTGTAGAGAGATGCTCTTAAGCACTCCTTCTTGCAGATGCATCTGTATCACTTTTTCCATAGTTTTCACCATGAATGAAGTGAAAATGATTGGTGTGTAGGATTTGGCCTAGGTGTACGTTTCTTCCCCTGGCTTGGGAATAAACACCACCCTTGACTATCTCCATGCAGTTGGTATATTCCCTAGAGTATAGCTGCTGCGTAATATCAGAACTAAAGGGCCCATGATGATGTTAGTTCCCTCTTGCACATGCTTGAGAAATATGCCATCTGGTCCTGAAGTTTTGTAAGGATCAAAGGAATCTACAGCCCACCTAATGAGATGGGTTCTGAAAATTTCATTTGTTAATTTCCAGTCCTCTTGTTATGGCTACCGGTCCGTTATCGTAATTTGAGTCTATCTTTGCCGAGTCTGGAAAATGCACACTAAGGAGGTGCTCTAATGCTTCCTCCTCAATATTTGTGTACTCTCCACTCGGCAACTGCATAGAGCCTACTTTATTAGAAGTGTCCCTTTTGAGAATCCAGTTAATTCTGACCATGTTCGGGACATCTTGTATGTCCTCACAGAATTCCCTCCAGGATGTTTTCTTTGATTCTTGTATTATTTCATTATAGGCACCTAGTTTAGCCTTATATGCTCCCCATTAGCCTGTTTTTTTCGCTTTGTTAAAAGACGTCTTATTTCTTTCTTCAGTGTTATCAGCTCTTTATTCCACCAGACGGTTTGTCTGGAAGATCGACTCTCCTTCATCAGACATTTATTGTGATAGCAAGTCACTATGGTCTGTCGCAACCGTGCAGCTGTGCCTTCCAATTCCTCGGCAGTTTTAGGTCTGCCTAGGTGTTTGTGAGTTTTTGAAAGCAGGTCCTCTTTGTAAGATAACCAATCGGTACTCTTAGGATCCCTGTATATTCTAATCGCCGATTTTTGTACATCTACTTCGAAGTATATATGGGCATGGTCAGCCAGAGACGGTTGATCCGTTACATGCCAATGCCTTATCATCTCGCAACGAAGACATTGCTCTCCGGTATCGAAGGGTAATGCTCGAAGAGACGAAATCTTGGACAAGCCGTAGCAGGTCCTCGAAAACTCACGGAGTACAGGTCATATCTTCCGACTTCGAATTCTCAGATTCTGTCACATAATTTTGATTTGGAGAACAAGTTTGAATAGTACTGTGATTTCTACTCGAATGTTGGTGAATGGGATTTGGATTTGAAATTTCTTGGTGGCAAGGTGCATGCTTTTTATGGCGTCTTTTACAACTTGTTGAACAGTCGGAAGGTTTGTGCCCATATCGTAGGCAACTTGGGCATAAATTCATTTTTATAGCCTCATCTTTACGGTCTGACACGCATAGTCGTTTAAATTCATCCCATAGGTAAATAAAATGTGCGGCCTTACAAAAAGGGCATTTGGGACCATAATTAGTCTAAGAGGACACAAATTATTTTGACTCGTCGGTCCTTTTCGACTTTGAAGACGTTTTAATATCCAATGCCTCCTAAATTTGACATCTTTGCATCAAAAATCATTAGATCCACAATGAATTTCCTATTTGCGTTCAGTACCTACTTAAATCTAATTTTTTAATACCAATGTAAATTAGAATTGTTTCTCTGGTGTATACTTCCGCCCAGAGATTCCAAGGAACGAGTTTGAAAAGCGATTCTTTAACCAACGTGGGTAACTCCATTATCTCTTTTAAATGTGAATTGACAATAATTTCCTTATTTGTGTAGATAATTGGATTTTTAATGTATTTAGTTAGTGTTATATGTATGACCTTCAGGGTTTTTGGTTTCCGGGGATTCAATGGAGAAACGAGAAAATATTGTGACGGACAACTTCAAAAAATCGACTTAGCTGTAAATTGATGTATTTTTAGAATGAAACTGTTATATTCACCTCTGGAAATATTATTCAATCATTTACCTAGACAAACAAAAACAAACCCACATTTTTGGGGGCTCGTCCGGGATGCAGATCAAATTATAGTCGAAGCGAAAACGAGTTGACATTTTCCTGACGTTTGGTATGACGGAAATATAATTGAGAAAAACTATTTTGAAAAAATTATTCACGAAGGTGGTCCTAATTTTGAAGAAGACGGAACTGAAGAAAACGGAAGTAAGAATACCTCGAGCAAAGCAGCAAAAGACGTGAAAAGACGGCAGTAAGACGACTTCGAATACAAGCAGACGAAGAAGTAACAAGACGGAAGTAAGAATACTTCGAGCAAAGCAGCAAAAGACGTGAAAAGACGGGAGTAAGACGACTTCGAATACAAGCAGATGAAGAAGTAACTCTTGTGGAAGGGAGTAAGAAGATTTCGAGGAAATTCAGACGTAATTGTATATTATTATTGTGGAATAGACAAGGTACGATACATTTTTCCAATAGACGAGCTAGACAATCATATTACACCAGCTGTTAATAGAAGATATAATTGCTTTACTCATTTTGATTGGGTTACTTAATCAATTATTTTGAGTTGTTAATTCATTTTCGTTCCATATTTTGTAAACGTCACGATATTCGTTGCAACTTGACTTTTTATAAATTCATTTCAATTTTTAGGCATATTTGTAGTATTATTTGATTAGTTATTTTAACATATTTATTGCTATATTTATTTTAATTGCGTACAATGACTAATTTAGGAGATATTCCAAGAATGGGAAAAAATATTTCCAGTAGTTCACTCAAAGCAGTACAAGCTTTACATGTATTCGCCTTCGGAAACGATGGAGAAAGTAGGAAAACGCGTAAAGAGGTACGTGAATTTTCTGGTTTCCATTTAGACAGGAAGTCTTCAGAATATGCACAAAAAATAAATGAGGTAAAACAAAAAGTGCAGTTGCCTGATCTTATTGCTATTTGTAATATACTTGATCTTCATTATTCTGGTAGTGATGAAGAAGTAGTTGCACGCATTTGTTCCTTCATGAATGACCTACACTCAAATGATGAGAATGAAGTGGAAGAAGAATCGGAAGGTGAGGTAAGCTCCGATGAAGATGAGACTGAAAATAATGGAGTTAACAAGAATAGCGTATCTTTTTAAAATATGAAGCTAAAGGCTTCGTTTTCATTGACATTCAAAGACGTTGAGGATAGTATAAGAACTTTTGATGGAAGAGACAATTATCCAGTTCGAAAATGGATTGAGGATTTCGAGGAAATTTCTAAGCTGACAGGATGGAGTGAATTGCAGAAGTTGATATTTGCGAAAAAATCATTGAGATGAGTCAGAAAGAGAAATTACAAAATGGATGATTTAAATTTAAATTGCGGAGTTTGAAGTGAAAGTTAATAGTGCTCAAATACATAAATTACTGAGGGAGGGAAGAGTCAGTACAAGAGTATGTACTAATAATGCGAGAGATCGGAAGTAGAGCAAATATAGAGTTTGAAGTTTTGATTCAATATATAATTGATGGTATACAGGATGATACATCAAAAAAACTTATTTTGTATGTTGCAAACACGTTTGGTGAATTCCAACGAAAGGTTAAGCTCTATGAACGAATTAAAACTTCGAAAACTACACAGTTCCAAGAGAGAAACCGAGAGGGAAAACACATAAAGGAATGGAAAACTGAATCCAAGAGAGACATGGACGAGAAAAGGAATAAGAAAAGTAACCTGCGATGTTCTTGAACTGTGGAGGTAAAGGTCATTTGTCCAACGAATGTCCCGATAAAGCGAAAGGGCCAAAGTGTTTTGTTTGTTCTGGTTATGGGCATGTATCAAATAAATCTTCAGAGAAGAATACTGGAAGTGGAAGTTCGAATATGACGATAGTTGAGATGATTCCATAAAATAGCGTTAAATTGAATTTTGATAATATTCAATAAATAGCACTTCTGGATACAGGAATTGATATCACTGCGATACGACAAGACGTATACGAAGCATACTTCAAATATATAGATTTAAATGTAGAATTTATAACTCTTAGAGGTATTGGGTGAAACAAAGTAATAACAATGGGATCTTTCAATAGAAACGTTTTCATTAATGGAGAGGAGTTATTTCTGAAAATCCATGTTATCCCTTCTGAAGCGTCAAACTTCAAGGCGATTGTGGGAAATGATGTTTCAGCTCAAGTAGATATTATCTTTGGAGATGGTGAAATTATTGTTTCTTAGAAGGAAAAGAGGAATATTTTGTGGAAGATAACAATAGACGAAGAAGCTGATAGAGAAACGGTATATTTGATGTTACATATATAAAAAATGAAAAAATTCGGGAATAATCAAAGAAACTTATAAAAGAATATTATCCTGAGAATATTATGGAAGCTGATGTTGAAATGCATATTCTATTGAAGAATGAAGAGCCAATATACCAAAGTCCAAGAAGGTTAGCTGTACCAGAAAAAGCAGAGGTGGATGCGCAAATAGAAAAATGGCTAGAAGAAGGAATTATATGATGTAGTTCATCTGACTTTGCTAGTCCAATACTTCTTGTTTAAAAGAAAGATGGTAGTACTAGAATATGTTGTGATTACAGGAAACTTAACAAAAACATAGTAAAGGATATATTTCCTCTTCCTTTAATCGAAGATGTGTTGGATAGATTGCAGGCTGCTAAATATTTCAGTACCATCGATCTGAGGAATGGGTTTTTGACACGTTCGAATAGAAGAAGAAATTATAAAATATATTGCATTTGTCACACCACGGTCAATTTGAATTTCTAATATGTCCTTTTAGATTATGCAATAGTCCATCAGTTTTTCAGAGATTCGTGAGTACTGTTCTTAGAAAATTAATGCTGAAAAATATTGTACTTTATTATATGGACGATATAATAATAAGTTCTACAGAAGAAGAAGGACTTTAAAGGTTAAGAGAGGTTATTCAGGTTGCGAAACACTATGGTCTAGACATAAAAAAAAGAAATGTCGATTACTAAAAACTCAGATAGCATTTTTGGGATTTATCATTGAGGGTGGAAAAGTCCAACCCAATGGTGAGACGAGAGAATATTTTGGCGGACAACTTCAAAAAATCGACTTGAGTTGTAAATTGAGGTATTTTTAGAATAAAACTGTAAAAGATCCCAGGCGATAATGTAATTTGCATCAGTAGGTGTTACCGAGGCAATATAAAATTTTGGCTCACTTTTAAGAAACGATTCTAAATAATAAAAACGCTGAAATTGAGACAAAGCATTGTTATTGTGAACGAGAGCCCGAAACGTATCACAAAATCTCTGCCAATCTCCATACATATCGCTAAAACCAGTCTAAGTTGTTAATGATAGATTGGCACTTACATTTGGTAACGTCGTACCATCCAAAAGACCGTTAGCTAAAACATCACCTGACAGAACTGCACCGTTTCGCGACGGCGACGTTGGTTGTTTATTAGAAAAATGTGGATCAAGTATTTTTTGCGCTGTCACCAATGCCTCAAAATATCGAATCTTAAAAACATTTATCTTGGATATGTTGTCTGCCTCAACGTAATTATCAGGAAAGTTGCCTTATGAAAAGTCTTCAAATTGCGTCTGTATAGTTTTAAATTTTTCGAAAATGGGCTTCATAGTCTGCTATTACAATTTGGTAAAACCACGGAGCACTCACAGTACCCCATCAACGATAAAAATAAACAAAGAAATTAATAAACCCAATACAAAACCACCAGAACACTCAGCAATGAATACGCAAGAAAAAACCAATACCCCAGCGACATCTCAGTTACCTGGGAAACCATCAAGAGAGGTAGGTGACAGACAAAAAATGAAAACACGCTTGAACAGTGGAAACTAGTTAAATTGTTTCATCTCAATATCCGCAATAATCCTCGATTCATCAAATTGGAACATTTATTAATCTTTTCTTTAGTGTCATATTACTAGTTTTACTTGCTTGGTGTCTGGGGAAATCAAAATGGATTCCTATATTCGAGATATTCATGACCAAACGTTTGAAACTCTAGAGATCAACAACATGGCAGAGCTCAATTGTATAACAAAATTTCAAAAGTATGGCAAATTCACAATACTACACCAAAACATTCGAAGTGGTTCCAGGAACATTGACCAACTGCAACTTGCATCAAGCACACTTGCATTCGAATTTGATTGCATAATTCTAACTGAAACGTTCCAACTCCTGGACAAGGATATTTTTAAAGTCAACAATAACCGAAGCTACTATTCTGAAGGCGATATAAATAAAAATGATGGGGTATTAGTCTATCTGAGAAATGAATACAGGTGTAACCAAAAAATAATTTTAATTGATGAGTGTGAAGCTTTATAGGTAAACGTTGAAACAGGAAATCATGTAAATACTCTCATAGCTTGCATCTACAGGCCGCCCTCAACCAATCCCGATAATTTCGTGAAATCTCTAGATCAGTACCTACAACGAAATAAAAGAAACACGATCAATAATCACATTCTTATTGGGGATATCAATCTGGATCTACTCGAAGGAAACCAAGCGGTATTCACAACTATAGCACAAGCAATTTTACCTCAGTAATCAATAAACATGTTCGTATACAGGGTGATTCCAAGAGTTGCCTAGATCATATATTTGTTAAATCGAAAACAAATAAAAAAATGTCTTGCCGTAGTTATAGATGCCAATATAACCGATCATAAAGCCACAGTTATAAATTTTCCCTCAAAAGAAAATGTTAAAAGAAATTCTGCTAAAAAAACGAAATGGACTATTATAAAGCTATTCAATACGGAAAATTAAAAGCTGATTTATTACAAACTGACTGGAGAAATATCTACAACACTGACGATGTCCAACAACAAACCAAAAGGTTTATGCATGTACTAGGTTGTTTAATTGAACAGAACACCAAAATACATAAAAAACCAAAGGAAAGAAAACAAAAGGATAATGTGGATTACAAAAGGATTGGTTAAATACATCAATTATAATAATTATTTATACCGGGAACATAAAAACGACCCCACAAATCCAGAAAAAAAACATACATTGAATATCGGAAACAAACGGATAAACTTATCAAAATTACCAAATACAAATACTACAATAAACTAATAAACGGAAACAAAGAAAGTTCCAAACAATTGTGGAAAGTTATGACAAACCTAACAGAGTCTGTTAAGCTAGATGAAATGAACAAAAATAATCTTGAAGACAAAACAACTATCACAAACCACGCAGATGTAGCCAATGCTTTCAATGATTTTCTTATCAATGTAGGGAAGAATCTCGCAGAAAAAATTACGAAACCAGGAAATCCTCCCAACAGATATAAAACATCTATTATATGTTCGTTTTTTTAGAAACCGGTAACTAGAGAAGAAGTTCTCAGTATAATAATGGACCTGAAAGTAAATAAATCACCCATCATAGATCAATTGAAATCTGAAACACTAAAGGAAATTCGCGAACAAATAATCGATCCCCTCGTTTTCCTGATTCATAAAATACTCAGTACAGGTGTATGTCCTTTTGAATTTAAAATAACGGTTGTGACGCCCATCCACAAAAAAAGGAAAACATGTCTACTGAACAACTAAAGACCTATTTCGGTCATATCATCAATGGCAAAAATATTTGAGAAATGCCTCAGGAAAAGGTTGAACGGTTTTTTTAACAAACATTATATATTGTCTGACCATCAATACGGGTTCAGAGAGGGCCGGTCCACAAACAATGCAATTTCAATAATAGTGGGTGATGTCTATAAATTTGTAGGCTCTGGAAAGCCGGCACTCTTTGTGTTCCTCGACCTGGCCAAGGCCTTTGATACAGTTGATCATTCATAGCTTCTGGAGGAATTGGCTAGAGCGGGGATCCCATGTGTTGCGCTTGAACTATTCTCCAGTTACCTAAAAGATCGACAAAATCAAGGACAAAATCAGCCACGGAATACCCTAGGGTACTGTTCTAGGTGCTATATTATTTAACCTCTACATAAATACCTTACTTACCATGCAAACAATCGGCGAAATTAGAAGCTTCGCTGATGATACAGCTGTCCTATATTCATCAGACTCTTGGCAGAACCTAAAAAATGTCGTTGAAAATGACTTCAAGTATATAGCGGAATGGTTTAAATCCAAATTATTAACCATAAATGTTTCTTACCCTTCTCTAGCTACAAAAATGGACTACCCGAATTTGATATATACTGATATCTAACCAAATTGAAATTAATATAACTGATAAAATTAAGTACCTTGGTATTATAATAGATTCGCACCTAAGGTCTCTAACATATGCAAAATTATTAGATGTCTATTGCCAAAATTCAAATTTCTACGTAACATTATAAATCACACTCAGCTGAGAACAATTTACTACTCATTAGTACAGTCACGGCTCGGCTACAATATGGTATCTTGAGCTGGGGTGGAGTAGCTTATAGTCATCTGAAACAACTGGACGTTCTACAATAAACTAATAACCTTCAACAAATTCACTTACCCGTCAGATGAATTATTTGTAGAGACACGAATTATGTATATGAAACAGATTTATATGTATAATATAATATTATATCTATACAAAAACAGGAAACAGTTAAACTCGAATCATCGAGACGAGTGGTCGTTCCGGAAACGTGTTCAGCAATAGTGTGTATAATTAAAATCTAATCAAAGTAATTAGTGTAAAAACAGGTGAGAGAATCGATTCCAATATTAAAGTATCTTGGAATTTATTAAAATAATATGATAGAATATCGATATATTCTTCCCACATAAAAGTAAGGTTGCCGTACCCAAATTAAAAAATTTCTGAAAAAACCCACACAGCGATGGCTTCCGACTACGGGGGCGCATCAAATTCTACAACAACTAGTCAACGTCAATATTCTCAAGTTGTTAACTCGGATATGTTCCCAAAAAAAGAACAAGCGATCGTATTAAATGTAAATGACAATCTCACTCTCGGAGACTATGTGGAAGCCGTAGCAAGTATTGTTGGCTCCAAAAATATACTGTTTGCCTCTAGAATGTCAAATAATAGAATATGTATGTACTTGTCGACTATCGAAGCTGCCCAAGATATAACTGAAAAGTATCAAACTTTAAATATAAAACAGCACCAAATAGGAGTTCGACGACTCATTACTCCAGCAAAGCGAATCATTCTATCAAACGTCTGTCCATCAATACCACATGACATACTAGAAGCAGAAATCCTAAAAATAGGTTTTTCAAAAGTATCACCAATGGCATTCCTCCGGGCAAGTCTGTCAGGAAACGAATACGCACACATCCTAAGTTTTCGACGTCAAATCTATGTAGTACCAAACGATGACATAAGTCTACCTCCCTCATTGGTCATTACATTTGAAGATACAACATAAAGAGTGTTTCTATCATTCGATGGAATAACATGTTTCCTTCGCAAAACCCCAGAACATATTGCCAAGCTTTGCCCAAATCAAGCACCAAACTCATCCAACTACCAAGAAAATAGTACAATACCAGTTGAACCAATATCAGTAGAAAGCTCCGTAGAAGATCTCAGCCGAATTGACGAGACGAATGATACTCCTCCATCAAATACCTTTAAACGACCACGGCAATATCTAACAGCTAGTTCCAGCGACCTTACATCCGAAAAAGATCCAGTGGAAGTGGCAAGTAATACAACAGATCAAAAGACCAAAAGGAAAAAATCCAAATAATGCCCCTCCGCAACCAAACAGAATCCAAATGCCGAAGATCTGGAACCTGTTAAAAAATTCTACAATGAATCACCTCAACAACTCCTTACATTTGAAGAACTCTCCGACTTTATGGATAACGCATTTGGCACAACTGACCCCTTAAGTATAGCGCAACAATACACAGATAATATTCCTGAGCTACTCGCCCTTCTCCACAACATTTACCCATTTATACAACACAGGGCGATGAAATTTCGATACACAAGAATCCAATCCAAGATACGTAAGCAACTGAATTTAGTCTCGATATCAACAAATGGAGAAGATGAAGATAGTTACGATTCGTCCACTTCTCAACTAAGTCAACACTAATACTTTCTTACTCCAATGGAATATAAATGGGCTAATAGCCAATCTGGAAAAATTAAAACTCTTAATATCAAAAACTACAGAAGATGTGATCTGCATACAAGTAACTAACTTCAAAGATAACAAATACTACTCACTAAGAGGTTACGAATGCGTCCACAAAAATAGAGAGTCTGACAGAGCTAGTGGAGGAGTGGCTATTTATATAAAAAATAATTTTACATGGAAAAATATACAAATTACATCAGAACTAGAGGTAGTTGCAATTAACATACAATACTATGAGAAGAATTTGAAAATTATTAATATTTATATTCCATCCAACAAAAAATTCACTTCACAAAGCTTACAAGAAATAACCAACCAAGTAAATGGCACAAAAATAATAGTAGGGGATTTCAATTCACACAATACAGCGTGGGGATCCAAGACTACAGACAAAAGAGGGAGAGAAATAGAAAAATTCACAAACACAAACAGTCTTATAATAATAAACTCTGGAGCGGGTACAAGATTAAATCCACTAACAGGAGAATTATCTCCTATTGACCTAACTATTTGTGACGCACAAATTGCACCAAACCTGAGTTGGCAGCCAAACTCATACTTATATGGAAGCGACCACCTACCTATAAGCAAATAATTTCATTCCAGAAAAGACAAGAATGATCATCTTAATGGAAAAATGGAATTTGAGACGAGCAAATTGGTTTAAGTTTACTGAGTACATAGAAAGAAATATTCCAGAATTTGATCAGATTAGAGATAACATTGACGAAATAACGAATGTACTTACCGATACCATTATACACGCTGCAGAAATACATATTGGGTATGTAAAACCACTAAAAACCAAAATTCCAGTACCTTGGTGGACACCACAATGCGAAGAAGCTATTAAAGCAAGCAAAAGAGCGTTATATAAGTTAAAAAAGAACAAAAACCAAACTAACTTAGTTGAGTTTAAAAGACTCAGAGCAAGAGCAAGATACGTCACTAAGCAAGCTAAAAAGAACTCCTGGAAATCATTTGTCTCAACAATCACTCCAAATACTTCAAACTCCGAGATATGGTCAAAAATAAAAAAACTAGAAGGAATTTCATCAAAACATAAAATAACAAGTTTATCCCACCATACTGAAATTATCTCTAATAACGCACTTATAACACAAACATTTGCAGAAGAATTCTCCAGAATATCAAGCGATGAAAACTACGAACCAGAATTTAGGGAATATAAACGCGATACAGAACAAAGAATAAAATTAAATCATGCTACAGGTCAAAACCACCCATTAAATGTACAAATCGACAGTGAAGAATTAGAAGAGGTGCTGAAACAATGCGGCGATAAATCCAGCCCGGGACCTGACAAAATCCACTACACTTTTTTAAAAAACCTCCCAATAACTGGAAAAACGTATTTGCTACAGACATACAATAAAATTTACTTAGAACACAAATTTCCAATATCATGGTCAGAAGCTATCATAGTGCCAATACCCAAGCCACACAAACCAAAGAATTTGGTAACGTCTTACAGACCAATATCCCTAACATGTACAATGTGCAAAGTCTTAGAGAAGAAATTAAACCGCAGGTTAATGTGGCATCTGGAAAAACATAACCTTATATCGATACACCAAAACGGATTTCGAAAAAACAGGTCAGCAAACGATAGCATTGTAAACCTGGAATCCGAGATACACAATGCATTGGCTAACGGTCAGAAACTGCTAGCGGTATTTATGGATCTTGAAAAAGCTTACAACTTAACATGGCAACATAAAATTCTTCAAACACTGGTAGATTGGAACATTAATGGAAATATAACAGCATTTATCGAAAAATTTTTGACACAAAGTAATTTTGTAGTCAAAACAAATGGAGAATTATCTACCAAAAGAAAAATAGAGAATGGAATTCCCCAAGGATCTTCCTTAAGCACAACATTATTTCTTGTCGCCATAAATGACTTCACCTCTTGTATCACATCTCCACTACGTGTAAGCTTATATGCTGACGATATTGTAATATACGGAAAAGGTAAAAATATTAAAACATTGCAATCCCTAATTCAAAATGGATTAAACAAAATTTATGAATGGAAAAACAAGTTTGGCTTCAAAATATCTCACGAAAAAACGAAATGTGTCTTATTTGCACGAAGAGCCCAGAAAGAATACCCGGAAGTGACCATAGGAAGCACCAAACTCAGTTTCACGAAAGATATCAAATTTTTGGGAATAATTTTTGATGATAAACTTAACTGGAAAAAACACTTTGACTATCTTGAACGAAACAGTACGCAAAGCTTAAACATATTAAAAATCTTATCACATCAAAAATGGGGAACAGCTTACTTAACATTTACAAAAGTACCATTCGATCTAAAATAGAATATGGAGCCATGGCTTTCCAAACCGCTAAAAAAAGTTATATAAAAACTGTGGAAATAATTTCAAATAAAGCACTTAGAATAATAATTGGTGCGTTCCCAACAACCCCCACAGACACTCTCTATAAACATATAGAGCTCAACATTTATCTTTATCCTACTCGACAAAAATTTTGGCACTTCCTAACCACCCTTACCACAAAAAAATTTACACTGGATCAGTGCAAACAGCTTTTCCCGCAAATATCAATATTACACCACCTTTTTACAACACAGTTAAAACGTATATGGCAGAAATCAACTACAGTTTTCCTGAAATAATTCCTATAAACAGCTATAATTTTGCCCCCTGGATTCTCTCACCTATCTCCGTAAACACAGAACTTTCCAAATTCAATAAAAAAGAAACACATTCTTCTCTACTGAAAAATGAATTCAATAGAATATGTGGAATTTACAAACCGTCAGAAGTTTTATTAGAAATGCCTGTGGCAACTGATGATTCAAAAAATGAATCAAATCGATCAGTAGGCTCATCAGTAGTTACAGCAACTAATACACAAAAATTCAGGTTACCAGAGGAGTGTAGTGTCTATACAGGAGAAGTCTTCGCTATCCATCAAACTTTAGTTTACGTAATGAGTAACCCAAAACCAAAATATGCAATCTGCTCCGACTCACTAAGTGCCATAGAAGCGATTCGACAAATGTGGGCAAGCAACCCTTTAGTGCAGCAAATCCAACAACTCTTCCACCAATTATTTACGCTAGAAGTAAAGGTCACACTTATCTACGTCCCCTCACACGTAGGAATCGACGGCAACGAGTCAGCTGATACAGCTGCCCAAGAAGCAACTTCGTTAGAAACCGAAATGTCTGAAATTTATACTCACAGTGATATCGACAACTACCTCAAGAAGTTAATTAAGAAAAAGATGCAAACAGAATGGCATAATGATCAAAATAGCCTCAAGAGCATTAAATCGCAATTCACAGACCGACTAACATTAACACCCAGTCGGTTAGAACAAATTAAAATATCAAGACTAAGACTTGGCCACACTCGTTCAACGCACGGCTATAGAATATCTAAAGAAGAACCCCCCAAATGTAACAAGTGCAATGTAAGACTGTCTATTAAACACATCCTTGTTGATTGTACAGAATTCGAAGAGGAAAGACAAGAGAACAAAATCTCCACAGATGTTAGTGAAAATCTAAAAACTCTGGAACAAATACAAAAAACAATACAGTACCTAAAAGATATAAAACTCTATAATTATATCTAGTGAATATTTAGTGAATGTAATGCTGTAATTTACTATGTAGTTAAATGATATTGTAAGTGCTAATGACCCTTAGCGGTCGAAGCACATCTTCACAAAAAAAAACAGGAAAATACTTGATCAAGTTGACTACAATTATCCGACACGTAACAAACTGAAAGATAATCTCAAAATACCGCCAGCTCACAAAACCATATGTCAGAAATATTATCTATATTTGTCATCAAGAGTATTTAATGTATTGATTGATATATACAAAATGTACCTGAAAACCATAAACTCTGATGCCCTATTGAAAAAATATTTAAAACATTTGTCCTTGATCTACCTAGAACCGACGTCAGAAAACTTGTTGGGAGAAGTATCTTTGCTTGGAGTTTGGACTAAATAAAATGGGATAAGGTTATTGGATTGGTACCTAATCCACAACGATTCACCTAGTAAATTCAGTGATGCTGTTATTATTTCGTATGTTTGTGTGTCATGAACAGAATAGTTCTTACTTTTTGATAATTGCTTTCCTCCAAATCAATAGCTAATTGATTTTTTCTACTACTAGCTATGTAGTTGACAATTATTGCGTCTTCTAGCCAACTGAGAAGTTGAACATCTCTATTAGTGGTTAATAATTGTTTCTATTGTTAACCTAGGTCAATATTGGGCAAATTCAAATGTTTTGAGAATCCAGGGATAGTAGTTTAACAAAAACGTGTGCAACATAATTTTGTATACCCAGGAGAATGTCTTTAGCATATTTGCTGATTGAAATTACCTAACACGATAAAATTATTTTAATAAGAATGCCATTAGTTTCAAATTCACACTCAACCAATAATGACTGATGACATCTCGTTACTACAACATAGCGATAATTACAAACGTTGGGTGCATTCAGAAAACACAACTGTTGCCTGACCGTTGGGTGAATGTTCTATGAACGCACTTTGATCAGTGAGCGAAACTCAACATGTTTGGTGAGCGGACGCCATTTTTGTAAACAGTTTTCAAGTGCGCTCACGGAGTACAACACGTTGCAGATTGTGATGTTTTTATATAAGTGCAAGAAATAATTCTTCATAATAATTCCTGTTTTTATCAGGAATATCACGTCTTCTCACGTTATAATCAAGTCAAATCTTCTATTGCATCATCATATTTCTGTTTATAACAATTATATTACCATCATATAATATATAATTTTAGTTTTTCAATATTCAAGATACATCCACGATGAACAAATTAACAATTACAATCAGTACTCTTGGCCGTAGAACCTTCTAACCGGTCCATGCAGTTAATCATTCATTATTTTAGTAATTATACTTAACACTTTACGTAGCTGTTTCTCCACTTCTTCTTTCTCTGATTTGATGGCTTTGACATTTAAACATTGACAAAGAGGGCGCAACCAAAAATCAGATAATCTGAATGCAAGATTTCGATGAAGTTCCGAGTTTAACTTTTATAAGCACTAATATTGTAATTGCATTGTATATGAAGCTTTATACTTTCCTAAAAATTATCGTTCAGAAGGCACACGTCAACCATTCGTTGCTAGTGAGCGCTCACTGAACGGTTGAGATATGAGTTATGTTTTCTGAACGCACCCGTTATTTGAAAAGTTTTACTAATGGAAATGTCAATCTGCATCCGACTACTTGATTGTTGTTTTATTAGTAGAAAGGCGAATTTGCATTCCTGTACCACTCGATTTTCACGAGGAAAAAATTTATTTTTAATTTTGGTCTCAAATTTGGCTAGGAATGGAAAAAATTATATATACACCACGGTGGTGAAAACATTTATAGGCCTCGCGGAATAAGCTTGATTCTCTGTCGATAATAACAGTCTACACCACCTTGGTGTATAATATACTATTATTTCCTTCTGAACCATTGTTCACCACTAGGGATAGCAACGATACATCGATATATTCAATATATCGATATTTTTTCAAATATATCGATATATAAATAATTTCGATATATCGCGAAATGTATCGATATTTTAGTGTAAATACCTATATCAAAAAATTAATTGCACACACCACAATTTGACGAAACTTCAGTCTAGTTTGTTCTATCACCAACATTCGTTAAATGCCTTAGCACCATCTAGCGTCGAGAAGCGCAAATAACTTAGAAGGTACCTGTATTTGATACGATAGGTACCCGAATTATCGGCTATAATCGGGATTCCTTTGAATTACTTGAACGGAATTAAGTTCTTTCCCGAAAATTTTTGTTGGGGAATACCCGCCCAAAGTTTACAAATACACCTCAACAAATATTTTTTCTGCAATCTGCAAAGAGCTTTGAAAGTTATTGCTGTGAATAAATGATAGTGTGATTATTCAAAAGTTTAGTGAAGTTGAAATTAAAATAAAATTGATTTATTACATAAATTTAAAGTGACTGTTCATCCTGAAAATATGGCTCCTCCGAGAAGTAACATTTGGATACATTTTCAAAAAGTTACTCCAAATACTGCTAAATGCAATTTGTGTGCCAAGGTGCTGAAGACTACGGGCAATACAAAAATTTGGGAACACATTTAAAACAAAAACACTCCTCCATCTTACAACATTTAACTCAGGAGAAAAAGGAGACTGATGAACCAAAAAAAAAAACGTCCATCCCAACCCGAAAGTCGAATGTATGTAGAAACGCCTGGGACTAGTAGTTCACTACATCAAGATGAGGTATGACTAATAGAACCGCAATTGTTAATGAATTTATTAGTTAATATTTCTAGAAAAAGCTGATCGCTTCACAAGAAATTCGTGATGATGATCATTCATCAACTTCAACAATGACGGTTTCTGAATATGATGTTGAACCAAGCACAAGTACAGAAAAATCAAGATCATTATACAAGCAAGCTACAATTGTGTCTACCTTCAAAGACATTTCATCTTTCAAAGGTAAAGATGAAGTTTATAGTACTTGCATGAATGCATCATTTGTTTTTATTTTTAGATGGTGGCTCTAAAAATGTGAAACTAACAGAAGCATTAATAAAATTTATTGTTCAGGATAATTTGCCATTCAATATTGTAGAAGGTAAGGGTTTTCTGTCTTTGATGAAACAAGTGGCACCTTTATACAAAGTATCAACCAGAAACACCATCAAAAATAATTTTGATAGAAAGTTCGAAATGATTTCAACAGCATTTAAAAATATATTGAAGAAATCGACGGATATATGGAAAAACTGACACATCCCATGCTTCGCACATACCCTCAATTTGGTGTGTGAAAATTCACTTACAAACACAGAAGGTTTGAGTATTCTTATTGACAAGCGTTAAGGCTAGTGATCAATTAAGAAAAATACAAATCGATGCAGGAACGATAGAAGGAAACATTAAAAAAATGATTTTGGATGTCAAAACTCGCTGGAACTCCACATATTACATGATAGAGAGATTTATACTAATGTCATCTATGGTCAGCAATATTTTGTTTTCCGATGTTGATGCTCCAAATATGGTTACTGCAGCCTAAGATGAGCATTTACGAGAAATATGCAAACTTTTAAAACCACTAGAAAGGATGACAGTAGAAATAAGTGGCGAAAATTACCCCACAATAAGTAAAGTAATACCAATGATTTGTTGTCTGATAAACCAGTACAACAATTATTCGCCCCAGTATGAAGTAGGTAAACACTTGAAAACAACATTATTACAAGGAATCGAAAAGAGGTTTGGTGCTATTGAGAAATCTTATATACCAGCTGTTTCCACAATATTGGATTCTTGAATTAAATAAATAAACTTCAGGGATCCTCAAGCACTGGGCACTGTGATGCGACACATCAAAAGTGAGATCGCGACTCTCCAAAGCACTCTTCTTCATCAGAATCTTATGATTCGGATACTGAAGAACCGGAATTTGATATATGGGCGCACCATAAAAAATTAGCGCACACTGAAAAAAGTGGGCAAGGGAAATCACATAAAGATAGTGAACTCAATCAATATTTAAGTTGGCCAGTTAGAAACTTGAAAGACGATCCCTTGGACACCTGGAGCGGAATGGAATCGGTATATCCCAACTTATAAAGTGGCGGCAAAATATTTTTGTGTTGTAGCAACGTCGGTCTCCAGCGAGATGCTATTTTCAAAAGCCGGAGCAACAGCTACTAAAAGTCGTAACCGTTTCACGGGAAGTAGGCTTTCCAAATTATTATTTTAGAGCTCTTTGTCTGATAACTTGCATTTGTGGAACTGATGTGTTCACAAAATCACAAATGCAGGCGAACAGTCTACTTCCTGTGAGACATGCAATTTTGTAGAACACTTTTAACAGTTTTAACTCGTACTTACTTAATAAAAAAATACACTTTTTTTTAATGTATTACCTTTCAATATTTTCTCAGTACCTACTTTACGTTTCAAAAACTTTAGATTTGAATGATTTGAATATAATAAAAAAATATATCGATATTTTTCATAATATCGATATTTTTGTTTAGATATATCACTTGTATCGATATATAGGTTTCGATATATCATATGATGATTATATCGATATATTTATATTTTTTGCCATCCCTATTCACCACTATGTATGGCTACCGCATTTATTGTTATCACTAACACCACAGTTGTACTGTTTTTATAACTGTTCATATATATTGTATTGTTTCTATTGAGCAGAAAATGTATAACAATGTATTCGACACCTAAACATGGATAGTTGTGAATAATAATGTGAAGAGGACCCATGTATGACCATTGGTTCTGATGGGCTTACTCTAAATGTTTGTTTACAAGTCTCACTAACCATTTTACCATAATCTGTTACCACCATATGTTGTTATCATAATCTGTTATATTTGGAAATAAACATATATGTAATATATAATCAGGTGGCAGTATATCGATTTTATATATTTATGGTGTTTTGTAAGTTATTTTTTATTATGTGAAAATATCACGTACAAGCATCTTTGGCGCTTCAGTGATTCCATATTTTGTTCATTCATGTATTTTTAATAATAATTACTTTTTTGAATTATTTATTATATTGTATACATCTTTTATGTATTATTGTATCTATCTTTCATTGAATAAAAAATCATTATCGTATTTGCTATAATTCAATGAAATTATTTAAATCGGTTATAGAAATAAGGAATGACCTAATTCGTGCGAGATCTGGATGCTAATTGACTCGAGTGAATCGTGGTTAAAACTGTAAGACTGAAACCGTTCGGTTCGAAGGACCATAAATATGTTGCGATTTTTCCTCTTTATTGAGTGAAAGAAAGATCACTCATGGATATTTAATTCAATATATAAAAATTTCGTGACAATGCGTTAGATAAATTACAGTAAAATAAATAATGTCAAATTAGTCAGCCACCGTACTTGAGTGACGGAGACTTCAGAATTCTAATAATAAAACTTTACAACCAAAATTTTATCACTCTATTTTACGGGATCAAAAAGATTCATGTTTCCTTATACGCGTACTGTATATTATTTTCATCTTCATTAATCTACACGCAGACATTCTGATACTGATGTAGTTGATGGCATATATTCTTTATTTTTTACCAATATGTTGACTAATAAAAGAATGTCTTTATTTTTTCTTCAAAGCATCTGCGTGTTTGACATTAAAGGCACGTGCAATAACAAATTATTCTAAAATCAGCAAAAAATAACGTTTTGTCCAAAGTGAATGGTTTTCGAGCGTATGGCACTTATTTCTGTCGATTGTCATCTTAACAACCTTTTTTAGAAATTCACTCAGCGTGAAAGGGAATGTAAATACGTGTGAGGTATACCTGCTGGCCGAATATCTGCATGGATGAACTTTTTCAAAGACTTATTCACCTTTACAGGACGAGGATGAAAGTCCTTCAGATGCAACGCAGACTCTTCTAGTTTTTTTAATACTTCATTTTAATAGAAACACATAAAAAAATGAGTATCATGAAATACGATATTTTATGTAAGTACTATTATTTTTAGGATTACTTGAAACGAGATTGGAATGTATAAAGTTTTAAGTACTTGTCCTCTTTTCTCTTTATGAATAAAAAGTAATTTTGAATCAAAAATATTCTATTTGGGGCAGACATTTCTCTAGTTTATATTTTCTATTAAAAATTTTGTTTAGAGGCCTTTGGAGTCGCTGAGTACGAATAAAAAGTTGAGAAACAGAAATTTGAATTCTCAATAAGGCGGAATCACTTGCTGTGATCCAATTTTAATTTATCAACTAACTATTACCTATTCACGTAAACCTCAGCCCTTGTATCCTTAAGGCGTTGATGACTGTTGCTTTTACCATGTACAATGTTCATGATTCTCCATTCTTCTCTATGTTCTGTCAGTTGTTCAACCTGAAAATTACTCAGTACGAATCGTGCAACTAGTGTCCTCTGTGAGAGACAGATATAAAAACAAATGTAGGCGATCTATCAAATCTCATAATTATTCGGGAAGAATTTTATTACAATATTGCCAGTAGTTTCGACATAATCGTAGAAAACATGTGTAAATTTTCATTTTTCCATACCCTGAATTTTGAAACCGAATGCTGTTACGAAGATTGTTAACTGAGCGAAACCATTGTATTTTGCAATGTTCTACCTATCCTAGCAAGGCGGCAACCTTACTTCAAACACACTGTATATGAATAGAAAAAAATAAGATATGATATCACAAATATTAAAGCTTAGATATACTTAGCCATATGGGATTGTTCTGGATATCTCTTCCCATTTAAGATCAGTATAACTGTGTAATGATATAGGTAACCAGGAATACTATATCTGCTGATCTTTACACTTATTACTTAGAAAACAGTTTAAAAGTGGAGAACTCCCTAGATTCATCTGTTCATTGACGACTTCTTATTGTGGGTCTCTTAAGTGTCTTCTAATTTCTAATCCTTCAAGGTAATGTAGTTCTTGTTTCTTATCACAAATCTGTAGTACTTCTAGTTTTGTGTTAGGTGTTAATGATTGTACGGTGTCAAGTAAATGTTTTGCGTAATGAGATTTATCTGGTTGTATGCTCTTAAGTGTTCACAGTGTCTAACGTCAAAATTTCGAAGTGTTTGACCCAAATAGACAGCATCATATCCTGGACATTTCAATTTATATATATCTGACTTTTTTAATGGGGATATTTTGGTTTTTACATTTAACAATTTTGTCCTCACATTACTTTCGGTTTTGAAATAAATTGTTGTATTTGTTGCTAAAGATACTATCTTCAAAATATTATTAGAAATATTACCAGCATATGTGATGATTTTGTAATTTTTTAGTTCTTTAATTTGTTTAGGAAATATTAGTTGTAATGCAACTTTCTCGTCATTTTTATTAAGTAATTTATTTATTATATGTAATGGATAACCGTTGGATGTTGCTATTTCTTCAATTGTATTAATTCCTCTATCAAAATTATATTTGGATGATTAGAATTATATAGTATTGTCACATCAGTGAGTGTTGGTTTTCTCTGTAAATTGAATAGTCGTACATGATTAATTCATTGAATTCCTCAATAAAGAAAATATTTTAAGTTATTTTCTTCATCTTCTAATGTGAATGTAATTTTTGGGTGTAAATTATCAATATGATCTAAAAACACATCTAATTGTTGTTCACTGCCTATAAAATGAACTATGTCATCTACATATTTAAACAAAATTAGATATTTTTTTAAATGTTACACTCAAAGATTTTTCTTTCTGAACTGTCCAAAAAATATTTGCCAAAATTGGTGATATAGGTTAACCTTCATTGTTTTGAATTTATACCTTATTGCCAAAATTGTATTAATTTAGATTAATACTTACTTGACATAAATTAAGTATATCTTATATCATTCCATGATTAATATTCTCATCTTCTGGTAATTTTGTTACCAGCGTTATGCACTCTTTTGGAGGAGTTTTAGAGAGTTGAGTTGATACTGTTGACAACAACAGGTTTTATTTTGGCTCTATAATAAGTAAAAATTTTGCAATTTGAATATTTAAAATTATATCAATAGTAAGCTAATAATTTATAGAGTAATATGTGTTTGAACAGAAAAGTTGAATAATTACTAGGAAATGTGTAATTAGATGAAAAAGGTGTGTGCATATACAAGAAATATGACAAAAACCTGATTAAGATAAGAAACTGAAACAACTTTTGTGGTAGTTGATTGCCAGTGGCGTGGGAAACTAAAAATGGATAAGGTATTTAAATGTTGTAAAAATAAGGAACTAAAAATTTTTTCTTGTAAAGTGTGCTTTGGTATATATCATGACAGTTGCCTGACCAGAAGAAAAGGACAGTGATAGAAGAACACATTATATATTGTAGTAAAGAATGTCAACTTGAGGATTCCATTCAAATAATTAAAAACAACAAGTTAGTCTTGAAATTGGTGATGCAGATATGAAAAGTAACTTAAATGAAGAAATCAATAATTTGAGAAAAGAGAAAGTTGAGAGAGATAGATATATACTAAGGTTGAAAAGAAACACTAGAGATTTTGAAGATGAAGTTGCGGAACAAGAAGAAGACTGGAACAAGAAATTTCAGCAATACTTAGCAAGCATTAATAGCCTTAATAAAGAGTTGAGACAATTACGAGACATAAATGAGAAACTGACTTAGGAAAATAACAATAATGAGGCAGATTATGATAATGTAATATTGAAGCTTAATGCATTGAATGAGAGTAAGCAAAATATGTTGGATGCCATCAAAATACTGACAGAAGATAATCACATTTACGCTGGTGAAACATATAGATTCAAAACTAAAATAAAAGAAAACGAAAATCATTTGAGAGATATGGATGTTATGGGGATGGGAACAAATGAAATAGTACAGCAAAAGCTCAGTCAAACTCAATGAAGTACAGTGAATGGAGAGAAGACTGAAAAGTGAGAACATGAACAATAAAATACTAATCCTAAGTGATGGAACTGGAAGAGATATTGGACATATACTTAGAAAAAGGACAAATTATCAAGATTAATCAATTATTAAACCTGGAGCATTTCTTGATGGTATAATAGAATATTTAGAAAAACTCTCCAAAGATTATACATTATCCGATTATATTTTAATAATGGGTGGTATCAATAATTTTTCAAATAAAACGTACCCTAAAGTGAGTAAAATAAATAGTTTGATAAAGCATTGTACTCATACGAATCTGTTATTTACTACAATACCACAGGTTTTCGGTCAAAAAAATGAAATTTGTAATTTTATTCAAAAGTTCAACGGCGTACTTCATGAATATCTATACAAACTGAATCAATATGCAGAGGGAAGGGTCGAGATGTTGAATATATTGAATTGTAAAGGACAATTAATAAGTAAGCAAAATATCTGTAAGAATTTTGTAGATTTGTTAAATCGGAAAAAGATTAATAGTAACTTACATTTTGAATTTTCTGAAAATAATCCTGGAATACATATTGACATTAATATTGAATTAGAAAAGCTTAGTCTTAACCAAATAGTTGTGACTGATAATATTGTTACTAAAGAGGCTCAGCAACAAAAAAATTCGGAAGATATTAATTTTGTAAACAGTACCAAAGGGAGTGGGAGTGTTTCTTTAGAACAAAGACCGGAGGTGCTAGGAACAGATTGACACAGGCCAGCAATTCATTCATGCTATATTTGAATGTACAAAGCTTACCAGCTCATATTGATGAACTCAAAAATTTAGTTGACATAAAAAACCTAGTGTTTTGTGTCTCTCAGAAATACATGTAACGAAAGATATATATATATATATATATATATATAATTCAGAAATTAATATTAAGGAATATGAACTAAATAGAACGGACAGTAGTAGCAGACATACAGGTGGTACTGCGGTTTCAACTCAGAATAACTTAAAGATGGTAGATGTTTTCAAA
Source organism: Galeruca laticollis (assembly GCA_963921935.1). Lineage (NCBI taxonomy): Eukaryota > Metazoa > Arthropoda > Insecta > Coleoptera > Chrysomelidae > Galeruca > Galeruca laticollis. Next base: position 32,387,927 of record OY998181.1, on the reverse strand, counting down.
AGTTATGTTGATAATGTCTATTGGTTGACAGGAGTAACATTCCTTTACCAAAATAAGAAGTTCACGGTGTGTTCATTATATAGGTCTCCGAGCAGTAGCACAGTGCAATTTTTGCAATTTTTGAGGACTGTTGTGAAGAAAACATTAATGAGATGATTTCAAAAATACTTATTTGTGGTGATTTCAATTTAGATTGGTGTGACAACAATATATATAGTAATAGGTTAAGGAATTTTATTTTCAATATGGGGTTTATAAATTTGGTGACAGAGTTCACTCATATAAGCAATACGAGGAATTCTCTAATAGATATAGTACTGAGCAATACAGAAGCAGTTGCGAATGTATGCGATACACCAAAAATTAGTACTCATCTGAATATTATGGTGTCGTTATATATGGATTTTAAAAAAGTTGATGCTCTGTGTATAGAAATTAGAAGTAGGAAAGTTGATTATCAAGCTTTTAGTAATAAATTAGACATATTGTATCGGGATTATAACGAATGGGATTTGAATAATAGGTATATAAAATTTGAGGAGAAGGTTTTGTCAATATTAAATGTGGTAGCTCCAAAAGGGCAAGTAAAAATTTATAATCACTATAAGGGGTTTTGGAATGATAGGGTAAAACAAGCAACAAATGAGAGAAATGAAAGTTTTAAAACATACAGTTCTAATAAATCAGCTAAAAATTGGGAAATCTATAAACAAAAAAGAAATTTTGCAGTTAAAATAATTAGAGAAGAAAAGTGAAACTATTTGGAACGAAAAATAAATTTATATAAGGAAAATCCTATTGAAATGTGGAAAACATTAAGAGAATTTGTCCCAACAAATGTTCAGGTAAGTAATTTTAATGTATTGGATATGGGGAATGGTGAGATTTTATCAGATATGAATGAAATGCCAAATTCTTTCAATAACTATTATATTAAAGGCATTGAAGGAATTACAGCAGAAATAGACAAATCATTTGCAGTTGATGTCATAGTTAACAAAAGTAAAGAAAATAATTTAATCAAATTTAACCTTATTGACCGATTTGAATTGAAGAAAATTGTGGATTCGTTAAAAAAGAAGAGCAGTCCAGATGATATCAGTGTAGAGATATTACAAGAATGGTTTAGTAGTTTGTGTGATCCCTTGCTAAATTTAATGAACAGTTCTTTGGAATTGAGTAAAGTACCTGCTGCAATGGAAGGAGCAACAATTGTACCAATACCTAAAGTACCTAATAACACAGAAACATGCCACGCTCTTTCTTTGTGCCTAGTTAAGGGAAGAGAGAAGAGAAAAGAAAGGATAGAAGAAGAAAAAAAAAGAATTAATGAAGTTAAAAGAAATAGTAATGAAGGTGGATGAATTTAAAGATTTATGAAAAATTTAAAATGAAAGTTGAACTGATAGATTGTAGCTAAGTGGGCGTGCAATTACGCCGAGCTATCTCAAATGCCGGAGAGTAGGGGTGAGTTAAAAAGGGCGCCACTGTTTTATTTGAGCTGAGCCAAAACAGAAGCTCTCCTCGCTGTCCTGGAATTCCCTATCAGTTAACGTCTTATATAAAAAGAAAATATGAATATTTACGTAATGTATATCAGTTGAATAAAAAAGAAAAGAGATTAGCAATAATAGGTTTTAAATATTCATAAGCAGAGGCTTGATGGTGAACAAATAAAACAAGGTAGTTGAATATAGTGTGATCTATTGAACAAACAAAAAAAATAACAAGAATATTATAAAGTTGATGAATACACATAAATGTTAGTAGCAAAAACCCAAATTTTATATACAAAACTTAATTTTACATATATACAAAATAATGAAATTAAGACAGAAAACTTTCAACAAATTCCTGAGTGTAGCCATGTAATGCCAACAGCTGGGGGCTGGTGAAACGTAGTGAAGTAGCCGAATTTTTTTTTTCAGAAGCTACTTTTATTAAGGGCTCGCTCAAAAGCCTTTATTGTCCGTGCTCAAAAAAAAGCAAGCACTTTGTCGTCCGTGCTCACAAAAAGCAACCACTTTTTCGTCCGTGCTCCAAAAATCAACCGCTTTTTTGTTCGTGTTCAAGAAAACCCTAAAATTACAACCAGTAATGAAGACAGTGATAATTTTTAAATATAATATAACAAAAACATGGTTGAGCTACAGGTAAACGAGAAAGTAAGTGAAAATTATTAGATACTAAGAGCTTGCCTAAATTGAAAGAATAAAAATTACAGGTTTTCAAATGAATTTAAAAAAATCGATAGCATAATAAAAAATCAAAAGCTAATTAAGTAATAAAAATAATGATAATAAAATAAACTTGCTATTTGCTGTTCTACATATCAACTAGCGACTATAACTATTTAACCGATTGAAATATAATAATTTCGAAAATATTCCACATAAGGTAATTAGAAATCCTTCATGGATTATACAAAATAGATATAGATACAAATAACAAGGCAAAATATATGAGTACGCCGTGACTATATGATCAATAATTTGTTGTCGCCAGAAGTATAAGTAGAATTTCATATTTTAAAATAGAGAAGTAAATAAATTTAAATGGAAATAGATTATTCGTCTGTATGAATAGACACAGGTTTCTGTTTTCAATGCGGAGAAATTAATTAACAAGTTCAACGTCAATCAGATAACCTATATAGATTTAGAAATATATATATATATATATATATAATAAAGTAGAAGGGTAGTCACGGCTGAATAGTTGAAAAACTAACTTTTAAATATTATGGGGTACAGCCAAAATGTATGTATCGAATTTTCTTAACCACCCATACATTTTGGCTGTACCCCATAATATTTAAAAGTTATATATATATATATATATATATATATATATATATATATATATATATATAGATATAAACCTAAATATGTACCTCAACACATTTTTTTCCTTGGATATAAAAAAATTAATTAGCAGTGGATGAACTCGTTTATATTCGACAGAATAAGATAATGTCTAAAATATTGCAATTAACAAAAACTGCACGAAATATGGAACAAAAATCTAATAATAAAACAAAATTAACGGCAAAAAACTATCAATCGCCATCTTGACAAGAGCTATCTAAATTTCGACAACTATAAATGGAAGCAGAATAATGCATATCCTCGGTGTTGATTACAACAATAAAACTAGTGTTATCTAAATGGATATATATCTAAAGAAATAAATCACCTACCAATTTTCACAGTAATATTTAATTTCTTTCCGAAAATAATTACTTAATAAAACATTTTCGAGAACAATGAGGCTACTTGATCCACAAAATCATAGAAAATAAATGATATGAAACCAGAAAACTGTGTACCGATAGCTAATAAAATTTAGCACATAGTAAAAAAACGAAATCACTACATTTACCACGAATAATAAAATATATTAAGAAATATTGGCCATGACTAAATAGAAAATAACTCAGTTTATTTACAACAAAATGAAAAAAATGATAAAGTAATCGCACTCTGACCCCTAATTAACCCAACCAACACGTGTCAAATTTAACCCAGAAATAAATTATACCGAAAACTACTTGAATTCAGAGTGAAATAAAACGAAATAGAAATGCCTGTGGATATGGTGTACACACTATATGCAAATTGAGTGAATGAAAACGACGAATACTCAGTGTGTATTAATTTATTACTTTTAGGCTAAGCGCTTTCGGCTGTTAAGCCATTATCAAAGCCGTCGTCATTTAAAAAGTAATTGTCAAAGACATCAAGCCGATCAAATACAAGAATCAATACTCAAGATCTATCCAACCATCGTTATGATTGAGTCATTCTAATAAAAACTTTAAATACCCTATTATAAGGGTGTAAAATTATATTCATAAGATGTAAATACACTCAAAATTAAAAAACTAATTTTGAGTGTATTTACATCTTATGAATATAATTTTACACCCTTATAATAGGGTATTTAAAGTTTTTATTAGAATGACTCAATCATAACGATGGTTGGATAGATCTTGAGTATTGATTCTTGTATTTGATCGGCTTGATGTCTTTGACAATTACTTTTTAAATGACGACGGCTTTGATAATGGCTTAACAGCCGAAAGCGCTTAGCCTAAAAGTAATAAATTAATACACACGGAGTATTCGTCGTTTTCATTCACTCAATAAAACGAAATAGACTTATAATAATAAAAAATTACGAGTACCAATTATCGGAATAAGAAAAAGAAAATAATATCTTACCATGAGATGGTTTATAGGGGTTTGAAAGAATTATGTATTCGGTGGTCCCAAATTCTGAATATCAGAAAAATCTTCATGTAATTAACCAAAGAATCATTACAGAATCAAACATCCACGAAGATTACTTTGGAGAAAGAGCCCCAAAATCCACAAATAAGTGATAAAATACGGGGAACTAAATCTCCGACCAGTCGAACACAATTCTTGACGTAAAGAGAAATCAAAATTCTCCTTAAATTTCGTTCTCTAGGCACAGATAAAAATAACTCACATAAAAAGGACATTAAACGGCAAAAACTTATTCGCTTGGTATATAATAAAAGTGTAGAACGACAGTGAAGGCCTGTACACACGCTTTATTTCAAAATAATAAATTCCAATTTCCTTCATTTCAAAACCCTACCTTTTACCGAACAGATTCGTAAAAATAAGGAATGTTGATTTTAACAAACCAATGCCATATGCCTGTATGCAACTAACATAAAAAGAAACGTTATCTAGATAACTGAATTATGAAAGTTGAATCATGATTTAATTAAAAGAGTTGCAGAGGTAGAATGTGAACTGGGCATGATAACAGTCAGTTGTGGGTAAATCAACCAGATATTTCACTTGAATATATCGATAATATACTAAAATGATAGAAATTATAATTTGCGAATACGGGGGTGACTCGAGAATGTTTAATAATAAAATCAAACCGTGACAAACATCCCAAAAATATTCCAGAAACGTTCCTCTGGGACAATAGAAATATACTAACAACATCCCCATTTCTCTCGAAACATCCCTAGGATGTTTCTAGCAACAGCCATGTCATCGTTTTCAACGTTCTAGAAACATCCCGGTAGGATGTTTCTAAGATGACGTAGGAAGTACTAGGTACATCCGGGGTACTTTGTTCAGAACATCTCAGAAGCGTTACGAAAAATACACTGGAAATGGAAACACTAGATGCAAATAAAACATTTCAATATTTCTTAAAACAAGAGCTATTTATTACAAACCTTTCCAACATTATCTCCCATAAACCACATGTAACATTTTCTACTAGGTATAGGAAGGGTATTTATGAAGCATTGGCAAACAAGTACATAGTAACATATACATAATGCAATGGCGTAGTAGCTATGACTTATTTACCAATGCTTTATTTCTCAATACCTAGTAGAAAGTGTTATATATGATAAATATGTCTACATATATATTATAAGTTAATTTATTTATGTTTCAGTTACGTCCTCAATCGTCTTTCTTTTGCTCTTTTCAGCCAATCTCCAATTTTCAGTTAGATTTCCTTTCTGGTAATCCGACGTGCCTTTTTCCCAGTTTCTAAAAAAATATTAAATAACTATTGTAATGTAATAACTTGCATATTGCTAATAAAATATCATAAATGTTATGTGGTCATAATGAAATAAAGACCACATTTTCTAACTTTTCATGAAATTAGTAATTTACGCTTAGTAATATTTTGTAATTTAAATTTAAACAGTTTTTCCTAAAAGATAATTTTTAAAGACTTTAAAAATATTACTAGTTTCTGTCTCTACTAGTAAAGGCACTTGAGGTAGTTACCAAGTACAAATTTTGCTAGATTTAATTCCCCAAAAGTAACTTTTCCTTTTCCTCTTGTAAAAGAAAACTTCTCTGCTACGCCATCAGTAGCAAGTGGTCCAAAGCAACGTCTAATGAACTCATATATATTGTTACCACCAAGTTTTCAGAAAAATAAAATCTGCAAAAGAAAAAAGTAGAATAAATATTTATTTAATAATTTTTTTTCCTAACTATCCATTTCACTACCCAATATACATACTTTATAAATAAGCCACAACAGTCACAAAGTTACTTCTAACCCTACTTTCTGCAAATAAGGTCTTCTTCTTTTTTTTATAATCTTTGTTTACCTCTTTGCAAAGTTGAAGCTGAGGGATATCACGAATACGGCAGTCACAACATTTATATGTATATAACATTTAATAAACATTTTTGAAGTTTAAAGACAATTAACAATTATTGACAATACGAGTCGTATATATTTTGTAATGAAAATAATGTCTATGTACCAAGAGAAACATTCTACTGCCATCCCACTGATGTTACGTTCTTTCAATCGTATTTATGTACCAAGAGAAACATTCTAGGAACATCCCACCTATATCGGAAACATTGGGACACTAGTAGTACTTTAATGGGATGTCCCAGATAAATACTGTGTTATTAGGGTACAACTCAAGAAGCAACTTTGAGGCCAGTGAATGTGATTATTGCTACTGGTAAAATATTGGAAAAAGTCGTTTAAAGACAGTAAACTATTTAGAGGAAAATAATAGACTATGCGAATACCAGTGGGGATTTTGTAGTAAACATAGCTGTGAAACTGCTTTACAATGTGTTCTAACAGATTGGAAAATACTTTGGAAAATAATATGTTTATTATAGCAGTATTGCTTGATCTCCAAAGAGCCTTTGAAACAGTGGATTGAGAAAGATTAATCAAAATATTCACAATATTGGTATTGATGGTGATGCTTTGAAGTGGCTAATAGATTATCTCAGTGAAAGGCAACAGAAACTGAAAATGAACAATTTATATTCGGATACAATAGATGATAATGTAGGGGTACCTCAGGGTAGTATTCTGGGGCCACCATTGTTTCTGATATATCTGAATGATATTGTAAGCGTTGCAGGAGATTGCAAAATGCATTTATTTGCGGATGATGCTTCAATATACTTCAATGGTAATGATTTGCAATATAATACTTATCACACTTAATCACACTTAATAATTATGGAGAAATTATTAAGATGACATCTATAATAATTTGAGGTAGAATTTTATATAATAAAAGAAGAATATTCTAATAACTATTAACCTATATTACAAATATAACATATTTTCTTCTTTTGTTTTCAAAAACATTTTAGCATATAAAGAAAATGTTTACATTCATGAATCTGTCAAAATGTCAAAATGATTTATGATTGAAAAAAAAAAATTTTAAAAATTCAAATATAATTATATTTGACTGTCTCGACCCTTACTTCGTGGAATATGCTCATATTAGTGTTTTCAAATGAAACTCACGGTCTCTAGTTAATTCCACAATATACTACAAGTTATTGAAAATTCTAAAAAATTGACAATTGTTTCGATAAATCAATATCATCGTCAGAATAAACAGAAGTTACATTTCATTTTATGCCTACCTGATGTTTAGTAGTTATTTTTGGCTAGACCAAGAAGGACCCTAACTTGTGATTGGCTCAATATATGTGTATAGAAAAAAGAAGAAGATGTGATATTACAAATATTGAAGCTTAAATATTATTAGCCCTATGGTGATATCCTGGATATCATTTTTCCAATTAAGATCAGTATAACTGTGCAATGATATAGAAAACCAGGAAAACTATATCTGCTGATCTTTACAATTATCACTTGAGAAGACAGTTTATTAGTGGATAATTCCCTAGATTTAACTGTTCATTGACAACTTCATATTGTGGGTTTCTTAAATGTCTTCTAATTTCAAGTTCTTCAAGGAAATCCAGTTCTTGTTTCTTTTCACAAATATGCAGCACTTCTAGTTCTCTGTTGGGTGTCAATGAATGATTGGTGTCAAGTAGATGTTTTGCGTAGTGGGATTTATCTGGTTGTTTTAATCTGTATGCTCGTAAGTGCTCACTGTATCGTATTTCAAAATTCTTAAGGGTCTGACCCAAATAGACAGCATTACATTCTGGACATTTGAGTTTATATATACCTGACTTCTTTAATAGTGGTATTTTTGTTTTTACATTTAACAATTTTGTACTAACGTTACTTTCTGTTTTAAAAGAAATTGTTGTATTCGTTGCTGAAGATATTATCTTTGAAATATTATTAGAAATACTTCCTGCATATGTGATGGTTTTATAAGTTTTAATTTCATCAGCTTGTTTAGGATATATTAGTTGTAATGCCACATTTTCCTCTTTTTTACTAATTAGCTTATTTGTCATATCTAATGGATAACCGTTAGATGTTGCTATTTGTCTAATTGTATTAATCTCTCTATCAAAATTACATTTGTTCATAGGAACTGAAAAAGCTCTATGTATCATTTAATTATATGCTGCTAGTCTGTGTGACACAGGGTGGTTAGAATTGAATGAAATTGTCACATCAGTCTGTGTTGGTTTTCGGTAAATTGAATAATCAAGTACATTATCAACTCTTTGAATTTTTAAATCAAGAAAATTGATTGAACTATTTCCTACAATTTCTAATGTAAATTTAATTTTCGGGTGTAAATTATTGATGTGGTTGAAAAATACATCTAATTGTCGTTCACTACCCATAAAACAAGCTAATATGTCATCTACATATCTATACCAAAATAAAATATTTTTCGAAATATTACTTTCAAAGATCTTTCTTTCTAAATTGTCCATAAATATGTTTGCTAAAATAGGTGATATAGGGCTTCCCATTGGTAAACCTTCATTTTGAATATATATCTTATTGTCAAAAGTGAAATAATTCTGATTAATGCATACATCGAATAAATTAAGTATATCTGATATTATTCCTGGATTAATATTTTCATCTTCTAGTAATTTTCATACAAGTATTAGACATTCTTGAGGAGCAATTTTAGTGAACATATTAGTTACATCGAACGGAATGAGTTTAGAGTTATCTTGAAAGTGGTTTGCTTTCAACTTTTTGATTAGTTCTATTGAATTTCTAATTGAATACTGAGATTCATATCCGTAAGTATTGAGTATATTGTTGAGCTTCTTTGCCAATATATTATTAGGAGCATTAACATAAGAGACTACAGGTCTAATTGGTTTCGTTATTTTATGTAATTTAACTGTTCCATATAATTGTGGACAATGAGGATTCTTATGTATGATATACCTCTTTTTGTAATCATTTAAAAGATAAATTGAATTATTAACAATATCCCTTACATTATTAGAAAACTTCTTTGTTGGGTCTGCTTTAAGAACTTTTACATCGCTGGATTCTATAAAGTCATATACTTTGGAACTGTAATTTTCAGTCGTCAAAATGACAGTAGCGTTCCCCTTATCAGATTTTGTAACTGTTAGGTTATTATTCTCTATCTTCTTTTTTATTGCATTTAAAACTGTAATGTCATTTTTTGTTTGACGTTTAACTTTTGAAGGTTCAATATTTTTAATTAAATTGGCAATTTTTAATTTCTCATAAAGAAAATTATTTGAATTCGATTTTAAAGCTATTTCTGACTCTGTAGCTATAATTTTTTTAATATTATTCGTAAATTTAGGTGGTATGCTGTACTTTGAACCTTTATTTGAAAATTCTATTTCACTATTTGTAAAATTAGTGTCTGAAAGGTTTTCCAATCGTGGTGCAAAGTGTGTTGGTATGTAAGTACTTACAGTTTCATGATGTTTTGAGTATTGAATTTTATGTTGTGTGTGTTCAAGATTCTGTAGCTTCTTTTTTTGTTTCTTAAATTTCATATGCTTCATCGTGCTGACATTTTCTCTAATTTGTCATCCAAACAGTCAAATTCTACTGGATGTAATTGGAATAAGAGTTCTGAATGTACAACTTTTATGTAGTTGTCTAAGGAGTCTCTAACTTTGAACCATTTCTTACATTCTGATTTTATCCAGACTCGTTGAGCACATTTTATAGCTTTTTGTGCTTGTGGTGTTTTAGTGTGACATTTTATATTCACATAATTTGGTATTACCTTTTTCCTAAGGCATTCTTGGTTGAACCAAATGTTTTGTGATGCTTTGTAACGTTTTTGTAGTAACTTCTGGTACAGTCGGGTCAAATCTTCTCTCGAAGATTTTTTAATGAAATTGACTGTCTCGACCCTTACTTCGTGGAATATGCTCATATTAGTGTTTTTTTAAATGAAACTCACATTCTTTAGTTAATTCCACAATATAATACAAGTTGTTAAAAATTCTAAAAAAATGACAATTGTTTCGATAAATCAATATCGTCGTCAGAATGACAGAAGTTACATTTCATTTTATGCCTACCTGATGTTTAGTGGTTATTTTTGGCTAGACCAAGAAGTAACCTAACTTGTGATTGGCTTAATATATGTTTATAGAAAAAAGAAGAAGATGTGATATTACAAATATTGAAGCTTAGATATTATTAGCCCTGGATATCAATTTTCCAATTAAGATCAGTATAACTGTGCAATGATATAGAAAACCAGGAAAACTATATCTGCTGATCTTTACAATTATCACTTAAGAAGACAGTTTATTAGTGGAGAATTCCCTAGATTTAACTGTTCATTGACAACTTCATATTGTGGGTTTCTTAAATGTCTTCTAATTTCCAGTTCTTCAAGCAAATCCAGTTCTTTTCTTTCCACAAATATGCAGCACTTATAGCTCTGTGTTAGGTGTCAATGAATGATTGGTGTCAAGTAGATGTTTTGCGTAGTGGGATTTATCTGGTTGTTTTAATCTGTATGCTCGTAAGTGCTCACTGTATCGTACTTCCAAATTCCTAAGGGTCTGACCCAAATAGACATTACATTCTGGACATTTGAGTTTATATATAAAAAGTGGCATTACAACTGATATATCCTAAACAAGCTGATGAAATTAAAACTCATAAAACCATCACATATGCAGGAAATATTTCTAATCATATTTCGAAGATAATATTTTCAGCAACGAATACAACAATTTCTTTTAAAGCAGAAAGTAACGTTAGTACAAAATTGTTAAATGTAAAAACAAAAAGACCACTATTAGAGAAGTCTGGTATATATAAACTCAAATGTCCAGAATGTAATGCTGTCTATTTGGGTCAGACCCTTAGGAATTTTGAAATACGATACAGTGAGCACTTACGAGCATACAGATCAAAACAACCAGATAAATCCCACTACGCAAAACATCTACTTGACACCAATCATTCATTGACACCTAACACAGAACTAGAAGTGCTCCATATTTGTGAAAAGAAACAAGAACTGGATTTCCTTGAAGAACTGGAAACTAGAAGACGTTTAAGAAACCCACAATATGAAGTTGTCAATGAACAGTTAAATCTAGGGAATTCTCTACTAATAAACTGTCTTCTTAAGTGATAATTGTAAAGATCAGCAGATATAGTTTTCCTGGTTTTCTATATCATTGCACAGTTATACTGATCTTAATTGGAAAAATGATATCCAGGATATCACCATAGGGCTAATAATATCTAAGCTTCGATATTTGTAATATCATATCTTCTTCTTTTTTCTATAAACATATATTAAGCCAATCACAAGTTAGGTTACTTCTTGGTCTAGCCAAAAATAACTACTAAACATCAGGTAGGCATAAAATGAAATGTAACTTCTGTCATTCTGACGATGATATTGATTTATCGAAACAATTGTCAATTTTTTAGAATTTTCAATAACTTGTATTATATTGTGGAATTAACTAGAGACCGTGAGTTTCATTTAAAAACACTAATATGAGCATATTATGCGAAGTAAGGGTCGAGACAGTCAATTTCATTAAAAAATCTTCGAGAGAAGATTTGACCCGACTGTACCAGAAGTTACTACAAAAACGTTACAAAGCATCACAAAACATTTGGTTTGACCAAGAATGCCTTAGGAAAAAGGTAATACCGAATTATGTGAATATAAAATGTCACACTAAAATACCACAAGCACAAAAAGCTATAAAATGTGCTCAACGAGTTTGGATAAAATCAGAATGTAAGAAATGGTTCAAAGTTAGAGACTCCTTAGACAACTACATAAAAGTTGTACATTCAGAACTCACATTCCACTTACATCCAGTAGAATTTGACTGTTTGGATGACAAAATCAGAGAAAATGTCAGCACGATGAAGCATATGAAATTTAAGAAACAAGAAAAGAAGCTACAGAATCTTGAACACACACAACATAAAATTCAATACTCAAAACATCATAAAACTGTATGTACCTACATACCAACACACTTTGCACCACGATTTGAAAACCTTCCAGACACTAATTATACAAATAGTGAAATAGAATTTCTAAATAAAGGTTCAAAGTACAGCATACCACCTAAATTTACGAATAATATTAAACAAATTATAGCTACAGAGTCAGAAATAGCTTTAAAATCGAATTCAAATAATTTTCTTTATGAGAAATGGAAATTGCCAATTCAATCAAAAATATTGAACCTTCAAAAGTTAAACGTCAAACAAAAAATGACATTACAGTTTTAAATGCAATAAAAAAGAAGATAGAGAATAATAACCTAACAGTTACAAAATCTGATAAGGGGAACGCCACTGTCATTTTGACGACTGAAAATTACAATTCCAAAGTATGTGACTTTATAGAATCCAGCGATGTAAAAGTTCTTAAAGCAGACCCAACAAAGAAGTTTTCTAATAATGTAAGGGATATTGTTAATAAATCAAATTATCTTTTAAATGATTACAAAAAGAGGTCTATCATACATAAGAATCCTCATTGTCCACAATTATATGGAACAGTTAAATTACATAAAATAACGAAACCAACTAGACCTGTAGTCTCTTACGTTAATGCTCCTAATAATATATTGGCAAAGAAGCTCAACAATATACTCAATACTTACGGATATGAATCTCAGTACTCAATTAGAAATTCAATAGTACTAATCAAAAAGTTGAAAGCAATCCACTTGCAAGATAACTTTAAACTCATTTCGTTCGATGTAACTAATATGTTTACTGAAATTCCTCCTAAAGAATGTCTAATACTTGTAAGAAAATTACTAGAAGATAAAAATATGAATCCAGGAATAATATCAGATATACTTAATTTATTTGATGTATGCATTAATCAGAATTATTTCACTTTTGACAATAAGATATATATTCAAAATGAAGGTTTACCAATGCGAAGCCCCATATCACCTATTTTAGCAAACATTTTTATGGACAATTTGGAAAGAAAGATCTTTGAAAGTAATATTTCGAAAAATATTTTATTTTGGTATAGATATGTAGATGACATATTAGCTTGTTTTATGGGTAGTGAACGACAATTAGATGTATTTTTCAACCACATCAATAATTTACACCCGAAAATTGAATTTACATTAGAAATTGAAGAAAATAGCTCAATCAATTTTCTTGATTTAAAAATTCAAAGAGGTAATAATGTACTTGATTATTCAATTTACCGAAAACCAACACAGACTGATGTGACAATTCCATTTAATTCTAACCACCCTGTGTCACACAGACTAGCAGCATATAATTCAATGATACATAGAGCTTTTTTAGTTCCTATGAACAAATGTAATTTTGATAGAGAGATTAATACAATTAGACAAATAGCAACATCTAACGGTTATCCATTAGATATGATAAATAAGCTAATTAGTAAAAAAGAGGAAAAAGTGGCATTACAACTAATATATCCCAAACAAGCTGATGAAATTAAAACTTATAAAACCATCACATATGCAGGAAATATTTCTAATAATACAGTTTCCGCCAAAACAAACAGTACCGAATATAAAAATAAAAATTAGTTTTTAATTTCGGCAATGTAAGTGTTCAAAATGTTCACCATTTCGACGCAAACAAGCTTCATATCGACTTTGTAAAACAATAAACATATTTATAAAAAGTGGTTGATGTAACTGCTGGAAAATATTTTGTATTCTTTCCCGTAGTTCGGCAATATTCGCCGGCGGATTTTCCGAGTGAAATATTTTGTCCTTCATTATGCCCCAAATGTATGCGTCAGGTGGCGTCAGATCAGGTGAATGAGAAGAATATTCGAAGTCGGTTCCCCGAGAAATTATTCTATTATCGAAATGCTGACGGAGTAAGTCTAAGGTGCGCACAGCTGTATGGCTCGTTGCACCATCTTGTTGGAACCATTGTGTGCGAAACTGTAGATTCCGTGCACGGCAAAAAATATTTAGATCTCTCACAGAAGGTATAATAATTTTCTCTCTATAACGCTATTGGTTGACAGTAAGTGGATTCTGATTATCATCTTCAACGAAATAAGGACCAATCATTCCATGGCCAGATACCGTGCACCAAACGGTAATTCGAAGACTGTGGAGTGGTTTCTTCACAATGACATCAGGACGTTCAAATCCAAGAAATCTGGTTGTTTGTCGATCAATATAGCCGCTAAGATGAACGTGACTCTCGTTTGAAAACCATATGTTTTTAAAAAATTCGGGATCTTCGTAAATTAAACTCAACATGCGACCACAGTACGTTCGTCCGCAGCATTTAGTCGTTGTCCAACTTAAATACGGTATGGATAACTACCAATTGATTTGAACATGCGACGTAAAGACGTTTCACTAATGTTGAGTTTACATGCAGTTCTCACAAGACTTCTTTGAGGTGATTGCACAACTTGGTTAAAAACACGTCCTTCATTTTCGTTAGTGCATACTGTTTTTCGACGACCTGAATAACCTTTACGTTGACACAATACACTACCAGTGCGACGGAATGTTTCAACAACAGCTAACATCACACTTTTACTAGGAGCTGCTTTATTAAATTTTTGTTGATATTTTATTGACACCTGTTCTAAGCTCGGACCCTCATTACGACCTTTTCCGTATGAACGAAAATAATGCTCTACCAAAAATACTTTTCCTTCCGTTGTTAGAACCATTTTTAAATCATATTTAACTGCAGCGTACTATTAATATATCCACTCATGACAATTAAGTCAAATATGACAAATCCATATTACATAAACAACTCCACAGCACTCTCTGTTTCGGTACTGTTAATTTTGGCGGATACCGTATTTCAAAGATAATATCTTCAGCAACGAATACAACAATTTCTTTTAAAACAGAAAGTAACGTTAGTACAAAATTATTAAATGTAGAAACAAAAATACCACTATTAAAGAAGTCAGGTATATATAAACTCAAATGTCCAGAATGTAATGCTGTCTATTTGGGTCAGATCCTTAGGAATTTTGAAATACGATACAGTGAGCACTTACGAGCATACAGATTAAAACAACTAGATAAATCGCACTACGCAAAACATCTACTTGACACCAATCATTCATTGACACCTAACACAAAACTAGAAGTGCTGCATATTTGTGAAAAGAAATAAGAACTGGAATTCCTTGAAGAACTGGAAATAAGAAGACATTTAAGAAACCCACAATATGAAGTTGTCAATGAACAGTTAAATCTAGGGAATTCTCCACCAATAAACTGTTTTCTAAAGTGATAATTGTAAAGATCAGCAGATATAGTTTTCCTGGTTTTCTATATCATTGCACAGTTATACTGATCTTAATTGGAAAAATGATATCCAGGATATCACCATAGGGCTAATAATATCTAAGCTTCAATATTTGTAATATCACATCTTCTTCTTTTTTCTATAAACATATATTAAGCCAATCACAAGTTAGGTTACTTCTTGGTCTAGCCAAAAATAGCTACTAAACATCAGGTAGGCATAAAATGAAATGTAACTTCTGTCATTCTGACGATGATATTGATTTATCGAAACAATTGTCAATTTTTTAGAATTCTCAATAACTTGTATTATATTGTGGAGTTAACTAGAGACCGTGAGTTTAATTTAAAAACACTAATAATTATATTTACCAATTTAAAACAATCTCAATTTACTTATCCTTGATAATGGAAATAAACGTTTCCGAAAGCTTGGAAGAAAAACAGTAACAAGAGTTGTCTGTAATTAACTTGCCGCTACCCCAATATTCGTGGTTATATATATATATATATATATATATATATATATATATATATATATATATATATATATATATATAATACTGAAAAGTTTATTTTCTTGGGTTCCTAGGTTGTTTGAAATAATTAAAAACGATTATGTTTCACATTTTTCTATGAAAAATGGATATATATAATTTCAACGTTTCGCTTCTTCTTTGGAAGCATTTTCAAAAACAATACCATTGTAAAAATAAGAGACGATTAAAATATCAGCAGATAGATAGAAACATAACATTAGTAGGTTTCTCAAAAACAAACAGAAACCTACTAATGTTATGTTTTTATCTATCTGCTGATATTTTAATCGTCTCTTATTTTTACAATGGTACAACCTAGGAACCCAAGAAAACATACTTTTCAATATTATAAATAAATGGTTGAATAAATTAAATGAATTTTTATATATATATATATATATATATATATATATATATAATTATTAAGTATACCGTTTGTTTAGTATTTTCGCTAATTTATTATTAGGAGCTACAGGTCTAGTTGGTCTCGATACTTTATCATATAATTGTGGAGATTGTGGATTTTTATTATTGATACATTTCTTTTCATAATCACTTGAAAGATAATTGGAATTATTAACGATCTCTCTTACATTATTAGAAAACTTTTTTGTTGGGACTGCTCTTAGAAATTGGATATCACTAGATTCTATACAGTCATTACCTTTGGATTTATAATCTCCAGTTTTCAATATAACAATGGCATTACCTTTATCCGATATTAAAAATCATAACCTCATAATTTGTCAATTTCGACAACTGTACCTCGATATTCATGTCCATAATTCTCTATCATTTTCCTCTGCAAATTTCATATAATATCTGTCTTTTTTGCTTGCTTTCCCCCACTCTTCTTTCGGTATTTTTTAGAATTTACTTAATATTTTGAAATCAGATGGAATATTACCCAATTTTTCTTTGTGTTTTTATAAGCATTTATTTTGTTATACCAGCACTATGTTTTTTTCACTTATTTTAACCAATAGACAGTTGTTATGTTTTAATATTCATATTACTCAATAAGATTACTTTATGAATAATGTACAACTATTAAAACGTTTCTATTATTGATTAAATTTCGAAAAAAAACTTCAACGCATATTTACTTACATTAATAAATTACACCTGTTACTTTTTAACGTCTCCGTTTGGCTTGAAATCAAATCTGGACTAACACAGATCATAATCCCAACCCTCTACCGGTTAGGAATGGGCCTGGGCAATATGGGCAAGTGCCCAATATGATGAGAATATGCGAGGAAACTGCTGGCGAATGCTAAATGTAGTGGAATGCCTTTTCATCCGTAAGTGATTGATGACAAAATGCCCTTATACCTAGTGCAATTGAAATATGAGATATACGATCCCGGTTTCTGCTCTACAATCAATTATAATATTGCACTAGCGTGTGCTTTGTTATTGCATGTATATACATGTAACTACTTATGCGGTTAATGTGGCGTTTGACAAACGCTGTGAGAATTTTACTCTATACGAACACTAATTATAACAACATATATGAATATACTTAGAAACGGGAAATGAATTATTTTTACAAAACGTTGTCGAACAAAATTTTGTTTGAAAAGTTAATGAAATAAAACTTCTCATTTAAATACCAAAATATGTCGAAAATAAATATGTAAAAATATTGACAATATTCGATTGTGACGACACGACAAAGAGTGAATAAAGGTGCTAAAATAAAGGTGCTAAGAATAATTAATGTATCCAGTTATCTTCATATTTCATTATGTATCACGTTTTTTATTAATGTGCCGTTTTTAAAGTCAATTTTAATTCACTCGCTTAAGCCCTGTACTGTTATGAGCTGAGCTGATTCTA
Organism: Galeruca laticollis; assembly: GCA_963921935.1. NCBI lineage: Eukaryota > Metazoa > Arthropoda > Insecta > Coleoptera > Chrysomelidae > Galeruca > Galeruca laticollis. Next base: position 32,370,058 of record OY998181.1, on the reverse strand, counting down.
CATCTCCATCACTTCCTGTCATGTGTCATTTTCATCTCTTCCCAATACATATTTCTCTTTACTGCTATCGTTATCACATCTTAAATATCACTCTTCACGATCTTTTTCATTTAGTCTAGCTTCTAATAACTGACTCATGATTTATGTTTTCTTTGATCGTTTATTAATTTTGATATTAATGAATTATTTTATTTGAAAAAGGATGCGTTAATGGACGTCATAAACACACTCTTTATCATTAACGAACTCTTTTTCATTAACGCACTGTTTTTGTGATTTTGATGACATTTTGATGTAGACAATATACCAATATCAATATGGATATTTTTGAAGTCATGAAAATAAAAAATAAACAGTTTTTTTAGTACACCAGGTATCAAATTCATTATAGGTTTTTTCGTAAAGATCTTGATTTTTAGTTGGTAACAAACTCGAACATGTATAGTTTGCACACGCCAACACTGCAGCAGGTAATTCAGCAGGGTTTTCTAACTCCATAACTGCACAATTACGAATTTACCACAACTTTTTCACAATGACAACTTTTTTGACAATTCGCATTTTATATGTTTCTACTCAGATTTTTAGCAAACGTGATTTTTACGTGAAATTAAAAATGAATGGCGTCAATAACATTCTACGTTATTGGTATAGAGTTGACATTATTGTCTCTTGATAGTCTTTGTGGAAAAGTGAATTTTGTCACAAAAAAGAGTTTACTCACGGTCAACAAAAAAATATTGTAATCAAATCATTTGTTAATGGGTCATTGCTAAACTCAACACTGTTGCTCGTTCGTGCTTTTAACAGTTTCGTTTATTAATCGCCTTCATTAACAAACTAGTTTATTAAATAACTATTTCCGCCGACCGTCCATGTATGGTGTATTTTAACGCACTCGAAAATCGTTCATTTATGACCCCTATTAATGCTTCTATTAATTAACGATTTTATTATATGCAACCCAGAAACAACGAAAAATGTAGGCAACTGTTCACCTTAATATTTCTTTCAATGAATTTTGAATATACTGGTTCGATTGAGTGAATTGTATATTTTTCATGTGATAAAACGATATAAATTGTAACGTAACTTTTTATTTCAATTCAATTGACATACATAATGACAACTCATTTTGACATACAAATCAACAACCAAGAAGACTTGAATATCAATTTGTAAAAATGTAGCAGATAATCATTTTTCAATTCCTTCCTTCAATTTCAGTAATTGTATAATTTAGAATTTTAATACAATAATAAAACTACTACTAAGGAAAATTATACTAATTCTGAAGAGAGTTAATATAAATAGGAAATAGTAATTGTTGGTTATCATTAAATAAATATAAATTTGAAGTAAGATATCATCATTTTTGAACAGTACCTACGGTCAACGGAAAAGTTTTGTAAAGAACTCGTGAATTGAAATGGCGAGTAACAATCTCGAACATTAACTAGCTCGCTCCGCTCGCTTGGTAAATTATCTCGATTTTTAATCGCCTTTAATAATACACTTGTTCGTTAAATAACTATAAGGTACCTGAGACTCATAAGACCCACCTAAGGAACAAACTCAATTCATTTAAAAAAAAAGTTAGAATAAAATGAAAAATACACATAATCAAAAACAGTTACGCTTCTTGGAACAAATGAATACATTTCTAATAGAAATTCCTATTTTTTTTTTATTTTTGAGCCTTTTTTTAAAACGCCTGCAATGGGCCTCATTATACAACCAAGAGGGTAATTGGGCCCTTGCTTAAAATTCGATTCTTTTAAAAAGGCCCACAAAATATAACGCTTACACGTGTATTTATAAATTCAAAAACATTTTTAAAACAAAATAAACTACAAAAAGGCATTCTAAAACAGTTCATTAGCAACACTTTGGGCAAACAAAACATTCCCTATCGCGTTGTGTTAACCCTAAACAAGCTTCATGACACCATTTTGCGTAAGTTACACATTGTCTCATGTCTAGTTTGTCTTCAGTTCCGCAAAGAAAACAGTACCACGAATTACTGTCCAATGCTTTTTTTGAGGAAATTGAAGCCGAAAATTTTGACGTTGAAGGTCTAGGTTCTGTTGCTGCAAACTTACTGATTGACGTTGAAGATTTAGATTCTTTTGATGCAGACCCGATGTCTGCCGTTGAAGGTTTAGATTTTTTGCTGCAAACTTCCTGGAGGTAATACTGATGTCGACTTTGTGCTAACCGATGAAAAAAGGTCTTTAGTTACCACTTGCGCTTTATAATAAAGGAATTTTCTCCTGTCAGCTGTGTTTTTGTTTTGTTTTTATTCTTTGTTGCAAAAAGTTCAGGAGTAGAAAGCAATTCCTTAAAAGACCTATCAAGAACTTCATTACTAGTGTCCATCATGATGTTGTCTGTCAACGTTATATCTGTAGCTGTGCCCCCCCCCCCAGGGATTTTCGTGATTCGTCATTTTCTACGGGTGTTTTTTCTCCATATTTGCTGCTTCCTGCTATTGCTGAATCTTCCACGTTTTTTGGTAGCGGTAAGTTTTCTAACTCATCATCGGACTCAGATCTTTTATCCGTTGTATTTGTAGCGTTATCAACTTCTAAAATATTCGAAATTATACTGCTCTTTGTGTTGTCTCGCAGAATTCCTTCATCAGGTACAGGTCTTCTAAATGGCGCTGGCTTACAAGTGATGGGGCAAATGCTGACTCTGGAATCCTTTGTGGATCAAGTGGAAGTATTCCAGTGGCATTATATCCGCTAATAATTTTCTCAGGCGTCATAAATTTGGGCCAGAGTCTGGTAAAAATTTTACCGAATCGACTCTTATTAAGACGTCGATCTGGTTGCGTATCCCAGAATTTAAGCAGTTCTTGATCCCAGTGATGATCAAAGGATCTATAAACTGCCTTATCCAGTGGTTGGATTTCATGCTTCGTATTTGAAGGTAGACAAAACAATCTAATTCCAAGACGGTCTGCAGCGTCCAGAATATAAATATCCAGATGACTAGAGGCTCCATCGAAAACTAGTAACGGTCCATTACCTTTGTAGTGAGCTAGATGTTCAATAAATTGAATGAAAAGTGATATTGTCATGCCACCCTTATCTGACATTTTTACCAGGGTACCAGCCGGTGAAGCATCTTGCCATTCTAGTTTCAACCTTTTCATTTTAGAAATAACAATAGGGGGTATGGTGTTTCCTAGTGCATTACAACACCCCGCAATAGTCACATTTCCAGCGTGCTCATGTGCTACCGTGTGAATTCGTTTCGCACCCTTTTGTCCAATTACTTGTGCTGGTGGTGGACAGTCAAACGGCAACCCATTTCATCCATGTTGAACAAGTTTTGAGGGTTTTGATGAATATGCATGACTTGGTAAATTTCAGAAAGCTTGGTAAAATAATCGTTTACAATATATTTGTTCAACTTTTGCGCTCTTTCTGGGTTCATTGATTGAGCTTTCCGATTAGAAAGTTGCGGGTTTCGTTTCAAGCATAAGTAAAGCCAATCTTTACCGGCGACTTCCTTGCTCACACGAAACGGATGTTTAATGTTGTTTTCGACACAAAATTTAAAAACTGATCGCCTTACCAAGATTGGAGTTAATGGTAGTCCCATTTCACATAAACGAATAATTCGTTGAGCAAATTAAATATGCGGTAGGGACTGAGAAACACCACTGGCAGCAGTAGCCAAATAAATAATCTCTAGAAATACTAAATCGTAAACAAAATGTGGCGCTCGAAATTTATAACACTGGACGTTGCAACACACATGCTCACAACCTTGGATAGTACTAACGACGATTCTCAATTTCAGCGGGGTCGAAATTGGCTGATATGATTAACTCGTGGTGGGGGTTCAATCGGCATCGCCAGGTTTAATAATATGTTTCTATTTTGTGAGATATTATTTTTGGGCTTTATTAGGTGCCGGGTCTTATTTGCTGCAGGTACCCTATAATGTTCTCTTGCAATGTCTTCAGGTTCCGTTTATCCTATTTGATTTTCTATTTTTCTCCAATAGTTTATATTTGTTACAGTTGATTCATCAATCCACCTTTTTGCATTACAGAAGTTATTATTCTTTTGTAAACTTGCGTTTAGCTTTTACCTCAAAAAATGTATATTTTAATTGTGGTACAGTGTGTTCCCCTTATCTATCCGTTATCAAATTTCATCTTCCAATTTTTTATATCCCGTAACAAAGTATTTAAACACTTGGATTTGTCTCTACTTTTGAATATACAATATATTATTCCCGTCTCTCTTCTATTATCATAATCTCTGTCTTTTTTATTCAATTTTTCCCTATGGACGTATAAGGTCGTTAGCAATTACAAAGGAGATATTACTTGATGCATAAATAGATTAGCAGTTACGTAGTACATATTAGCTGATACAATGAATACATTATCGTTACATGGTACATATTCCATAATTATTGAAATAAGCAACAACCAGAAATGGGTTTCTCATTGCAGTACTCTCGCTTAGACATAGGGTGTACCGGTGAAATAGTTACATATCATGTAACATATTTGCCATTTTCAGAAAAGCAATAACACTTGATGGGACTGAAGCGTTTCCTAGAATGTCCTTGATATTTCGTGGGGTTTTGTAGGTATCTCGTTGTAGATCACATATCGGACAATCGACAAGTAGGTGATGTACGCTGATATATTTATCGGAGAAATTGCAAAAAGGAGGATCCTCCCTTGTTATTAAATATCCATGCGTATATTTAGCGTGTCCGGGTGATGATTATGTTCTGTTTTCTATCTGTAGATGCCAGGGTCCGAAATTATATTTATATAATTCATGTCTACAAAGTTTACTTTGTGACATTCACAACGGTTGCACAAAATTACCATTTTAGCATCGTTTTTGGTAACTTTTTATACAGTTGGATGCGCTGTTTAACTTATGGCTGACAGACTGACATTTTCTCTGTAATTTTTCATATTGTTTTCTATACACCACCTTAAAAACCGCAGATATTCATTCTCATATTTTTCAGGTAGTAAATAATTAACTGCATTATCAGCAATATTGCGAAGTTCTGTTGGAGTGCATGATAACTCGAAGTTCAGTACCATACTTATAAATTACCAGATATGTATTAGTATTTTATTAAACATTTAAATTTAAAAATTCTGTCAACTGTCACTTGTAAGGTGAGGAGACCAACATAAATAAATGAGCACCAAAATCCCTAATTGCAAATTTATTTGTAAAAATAACATTTTTGCACGTTCATTATAAAAAATAGTATGTAAAATACAGATCACAATGACTTTTTGCAGTACTCGTGCTTTGCGTAACTCAACGCTTCGCGGTTCGTTATGAAACCGCTCTCCTACTACATTATGATACCGCTCTCCTACTACAAAATGAATAATTGTGATACTTGTTTTACAATATACTATCTAATAATTCGCGTATAGAAGAGGCTTCATTATAACATTGTTTACAATGTCACAATGGAGTTCTCTTTGAACACATTTTTAGTAATTTTTAGTGTCATACAGTCGGTTATTGTACGTAGTATATATTTTTATTTGACATTTGACTTCAACCTTGAAACAAATTATATGTAAAGTGGTCTAGCGTTGTTCTAGCTAGCAAATTATTATATTAAATGGTCTTAAAGGTAAATTTGAATAAATTATATATCAAAAATATTGATAAATAAACTACGTTTATTCATCAATGATTTGTCAATTGTTTATTTTTATATTGTAAATTATCAATATATAGATATAGATAACGTTCGATTTTTGGGATAAATTACCTTATATGTATGTGAGGATGTTTTACAGAAATAATTCTGTTCATGATATACCTAATATAAATAGTTTGCAGGCATATACGAAGAAGCTCTTTTATAAACAATCATCCTCTATTTGCTTGAGTGAAACGGTGTAAATATATATATATATATATATATATATATATATATATATATATATATATATATATATTTAGAATTATATCTTCTTGGATTCAAAGGTTGTGGTATAAAATAAATATATTAGTTAAAATATATTTTCGAATAAAGATTTATCAAACTTGACGTTTCGCTCTTATTTTAGGAGCATTTTCAAAAGAATATGTATAAATATTAAAATTAAATCACATAAAATACAGTTATTGTAAAATTTATTTTGAAAAAGTCAATAAAATCTCATGAATGAAGTGTCAATGGTAATAGAATCACGCAACGATATTATGTTGGGAGTGATAAAAATGAATTAATTAATCAATTTGTAATAAATTTGACTTAAGTTTTTTATGTCTTGTTTGTCATTTACTGATAATTTATCCTGTTTGATATATATCATTTCTTTTATTTTGAGTTTTTGATAATGTGTGTCTTGTGTTGAAATTTTTGTGTTTTTGAAATCGAATTCATGTTTTTCGTTATGTTCATGTTTGTGTAATGCTGTTGATGCATTTTTAGTGTATTTATGGCCATTTATTCGGTTTTATAGATATTGTGTAGTCATTCCTACGTAATTTTTTGAACAGTTTAAGCATGGTATGAAGTATATAACATTTGATTTCTTATTATTTTCAGTTTTGCTTTTTAATTTAGTAAATAGTTTCCTCGTTTACTCAACTCATCGGTATATTTCAGCGTCTTGTGTTTCTGTCTTGTCAATTATTACTATTGGAATGCTTCCACCTGTTATATTTCGGGACCTTCTATTTATATTTCTATAGTAATCTGATCGTATCCTATGATCATTACTTTTGTTTCATTTTTATTTATTGTCATTCCGTGTTCTTTCAATACTTCGTTTCATATTGTTAGGTTCTGTTGCATGAGTTCTTATTTGATGGCTATAAGTACCACATCATTAGCGAATGCTCCTTCCGATATTTCTAATCGGTTCAGTTCTGTGATTCCCTGTAATTTTCTGCTGCTTTCAGAATATTTCTTAATAATGTTGTCCAGTTTATTCAATAATTGCTGTTATCTTTCCTGCATTTGACAACGTAACAAAAGTACTATTTTCAATTTAGCTATTTACGTATGATCCAAACTGAGACGTTTATCTCTGACTACCTACTCTGTATTTCTGTTGCACCACGTAAATTTCAGCGACCTACACGTACAAAGGAATTATTAGGTAACATGTGAAAAGTAACAAAAAGTTCTTATTGTATTTGTTGGAAGCCAATCCAGCATGTAATTTAACACACGAGGGGTAGAAATGCGTAACCACCCTCTTTAGATTTTTGCGCCCCTCTTTGAACACAGAAATTTACGGTTAGAAGGTTTTCTATGGTAACTGGTTTAAGACTACCCATGGTTTATGCGATATTCTGTGTGATATCGATGACAGATGCGGAAATTCGCCGTATTTTAATTGATATGGATATTTTAGATTGAATTAATTTGTGGTTAGTTACTCTTAATACCATTAAGTTCTTGAATATTTTAATTCATTTGGGACCTTTTCTACCACAAAGGAGGCTACTGGATATTTATTGAATTTCAGAGACAGCAGCTTCTGTAAGAGGGATCAGTTGCATCAACTGATTTTACACAATTTCTACAACTTATAAACTCTAATTTGAAGACGTACTTTATAAATACACGAAACCAACATAAGAAAGAACACAAACTTGCATGGATGATATTTGGAAGTAACACGGGAAACCAAATAGATTACGTACTAATCCCCAAAATAAGAATACAAATTATAAAATACTTCAGATCATAATCTAGAGAAGGAGATTCGGAAACCGATCATTTATTGGTCATTGCGAAACTGAATCTAAAAATAAAATTAACGGTCTAACTTTTCCGTATATATAAACTCCGGACGCTGTATCGTACTAACAAACCGGAATTTTCCCACAAAAATGTGGTATATCTGGTTTTAAAGGAACCGTTTTACTGGCTCTGGTGAGCTGAAAATCAACAGGGTCCATCTGCGACTCGCCCTGAACATTATCCAATCTCAAAATTACTCAATTGTATACATTCAGGAGACTGTATCGGGCTAACACACCGAAATTTTTCAAAACATGGCCAAAACTGTAGTGTATGTGGATGTATAGGACCCGTTGTACTGGCTCTGGTAAGCTGAAAATCAATATCCAATCATAAAATTGGTCACTTGTATGTAACTACTCTGCAGGCTGTACCGTGCTAACAAACGGATATTTTTCCATAAATGACTAAAAATTAGTATTTCTGGTTTCATAGGTCAAGTTGTACTGGCTCTGGTGAGCTGAAAATGAATCTGTGAGACGCCCTGAATAATATCCAATTATCAAATTGGTCAGTTGTATACACTCCGGCGGTTGAATCGTGCTAACAAACCGAAATCTCTTCCTCCAAGAATGAGAAAACATGGTGTATATCTGGATTTATAGGTCCACTTGAAGCTCTGGTGAACTGAAAGACAAAGGAGTTCATCTGTGAGATGCCACTAACATTATCCAATCATAAAATTGGTCACTTGTATACACTCAGTAGGCTGTATGGTGCTAACAAACTGAAATTTCTCCTAAAATGTGGTAAGGTATGTTGACCACCAGATGCCTTAGAAAAGAAATCTGTATTACCACTGACCAACGCCTATGCTATCTCAAGGGATGGCAGCTTTTAAGTTATGAAATATACTTCATAATGGCGATTTGTATGCGTGAGTCTTTCTTAAGGTTTTTGGCTTCTCATCTTTTTCAAACTGGTTCATGTTATACATCATTTGTTAGCTAACTTTCTCTGTTTCAAGCTGTAGTTGTTAGAATATTCATTTAAGATACTTCTCACATTTTCTTTCCCGATTAACAATTACGCCTCAGCACTAAATATGGACAGTGCCCATATTAGGCACCGATAAATTATTTCTACCACATTTTTTCCCTAGATTTTAGGAAATGGCGCCAGCTAAAAGTACAAAGTGAAGCCAGGCCAACTTAATAAGGTCCATGGAGGCTGTGCGAAATGGAACATGAATAAAAAGAGCCGCCCAAGATTTCAATATCCCACGATATATTTTTTAATATTTCCGGTTTCATTTCTGATAACGGCAAAAACTAATTTGGGCCAAAAATTTTTTCAAAAATTTGCTCAAATTTTTTTTATAAAGAAATGAAGTAATCGAATGTTTTTGAACATTTCTTGGACTATTATTCCTTATAGTAGATTATGATTTTTATACAAAAATATTTCTCAATATTTTTTTATTTGTTTATAATAGTTTTCTCAATTATCAACTTCTTAAACAAATATTTGAGGAATAAATTTTTTCTCAAAAATCATAATTGATAATTTACTATAAAATAAAAAAATATTAATAATTTATTTGTTAACTGACTCATCAATTTGTCAAAAACAAATTCATAATTTCGATATTTTTTTTATTGAAGTAGAAAAAATTACAAAATTAACCATATATAACAAAAGATAAAATATTAAAAAATTCAATAAAAAATAGAGGTTATGGTTATTTTGGTATTTTTTTACTTTCATAATTAAAAAGTATATCGAGACTCCGGATTTGATAATTGCAAATTGATGTTAGTTATCAATTATATTATTAATAAAAAAAATTCTTTGGATTTTATAGTAAATTATCAATTATCATTTTTAAGAAAAAAAATTTCTTAAATATTTGATTAAAAAGTAGATAATTGGAAAAAACGATAAACAATAAAAAAATTCTTCCTTTAAATATCATAATTTATTTAAACGAATAATATTCCAAAAATTATTTTTTCAGAAACATTCAATTACTCTAATTGTTTATAAATTTTTTTAAAAAAAATGGTTGAATAAAATTTCGGTCTAAATTAATTTATACCAATATCAGAAATGAAACCGGAAATATTAAATATACCAAAATTTCATTTTTTGTTAACTATTAGAATATTCATAATCAACGAAATAACAATGAAGTTAACTGTCTCGACCCTTACTTCGTGGAATCTACTCATATTACTAGTTTCAAATGAAACTTATTCTTTCTAAATTATTCCACAATATTTTGAATAAATAGTTATAAATTTTAAGAAATTTGACAATTGTTTCGATATTAACCTTTCAGTGCACGGGTGAAATTTTAATACAAAAAGAACGGCTCGGGTCTTACAGACCCAGAAGAAAAACTGTATATATTTTCAATCGAACATTATAATTATGCAAAATAACATTACACATTATCTGAATAAACATTTTACTTCCTATATTTGACAAGTAACAATGTTTTAATTTTTGAAAAGATCAGTAGGGGAAGTTGGGGCAAAGTGGCCCCTCGGGGCAATGTGATTTTATATGATATTTCCAACATCTATAGGTGTCTTCGCGTATATCATTCCCCTTACGTATGTACAGCTGACTTAGTCTGCATTTAACCACGGTCGAGACTGCACGCAATTTTTTCGTGAAGTGGAAAGTTTTGAACCACGTGCTTGTAATATTCATTGGTAAGTAAAGTAGCAGTTTAGCTGAAAATACAAATTGTTTGTTCGGTATCATATAAGGTTAGAATGACACTTTATATATATATCTGAGGCGTACATATAAGCAATCAAACAAAACAAGCTAATTTTTTTATTACTTTTAAAATACTGCTTCGATACGTATTGGGGCAAAGTGGATTTCCTATTATGGGGCAAAGTGGTCCACTTTGCCCCTATAGAAAAATTAAGTTGAATTTTTTTTCAGAATAAATGTCCATAATGTTGCGTAAATATATACGTAAAAGACAGCTACAATCTTGGTCGGAAGACAGTATGGTAGCAGCTATACAGGATGTCAGAAATAATATACTTATTGCAAAAAAAGCAGCAAGTCAGTACCAAGTCCTTTTGACAACACTTCGAAGACGAGTCAAATCGAACAAGGACCCTGAAGCAGCTTCAAGAAAATATCTAGGGCGATTTAGACCGGTTTTTTCGGAAAAGCAAGAAAAGGAACTTGCGGATTTCATCATAGAACTGAAAACTAGGCTTTTCGGCCTCGGTACGCGGGAAATAAGACACCTTGCAATCCAGTTTGCAGAAAAAAATAAGATTGCTCATAATTTTAATGCCATCAAAGGTCTTGCAGGGCGTGATTGGATTTATGGGTTTTTAACCGGAAACAAAAATATTTCTCTAAGACTGCCAGAATATACGTCAGCTGCTAGGGCCTCGTCTTACAATAAATTTAATGTAAGTTCATTCTTTAAGCTTCTGAAAGAAATGTTCGAGAAACATGAATATCCACCCAGCAGAACTTTCAATTGCGACGAAACAGGTGTGTCTACGGTACCAAATAGGCCCTCCAGAATATTCTCCAGTAAAGGAAAAAAACAGGTGGGTTGTCTTAGTTCCGCAGAAAGAGGCACCTTAAATACTGCAGAAATGTGTTTCAATGCCGTTGGATTCTTTATTCCTCCACTAGTAATTTTCCCGCGAGTACGAAAATGCCCAGCCCTTGAGCACGGGCTTTCCCCGGAATCGATCGTTGAGTATCACCCGAGTGGGTGGATGCAGAGTGAGATTTTTTCTGATGTTTGGTTTGATCACTTCCTGAAATATACCAAACCCACCGAGACTGACCCGGTGTTACTGATTCTTGATGGCCATGCAACGCACACTAAGAATTTAACGTTCGTTGAAAAGGCAAGGGCAAATCATGTGAACATAATTGTAATACCTCCACATACATCCCACCGGCTACAGCCACTAGATGTTGCCTTGATGTTTTCGCTCAATGAACAAGAAACGAAGAAATGGTTACTGAATAATCCTGGGACAGTGATAACACTATATCAAGTCGGAGAACTGTTTGGTAACGCATTTAAACGGGCCCCAGCTGCAAAAAATGCTATTAATGGCTTTAAAGCCACTGGAATTTATCCATATAATCCGGATGTATTTCCAGAGGAACTATTCAAACCGGCAGAGACTACTGACAGACTACCAGAGGATAAGCGTCCAAACACTCCGCAGCTCTACCTGAAAATAGATTTAATGAAATAAATCAGTCTCCGCAACCAGGGCCCTCTAGAGTTAGATCCCCGTCTCCTATAGTCGGTACTAAAAAAATCACAATCTGTAGATCCGATTTCAAAAGAAATCTCTGGAAACCTATATTATTCACCGCAAGACATATTACCGTTACCCAAAGTGAGTGATGTAGGAGGGCCCAAAAGAAAATTAAAAAGGGGGAAAACCATGGTGCTAACATCAACCCCTAATTATGAAGAGTTAAAAGTTGCAAAAGAAATTGAAATATCAAAAGACAAAAAGGACGCGGTTAAAAAAATGGTAAAAACCAAGAAAACAAAGATACAAAAGGGAACAAACACGGATGAAGATACGTCGTCAGACGGTTCAATTCTGGTTGAGTTGGTAAATTCAAGTGATTCAGATAGCGATCTATAATTTTATCCTAAGACCAAGGATTTTGATATAGAAGAGGTTGACATCAAAAACCTAAATGAAAACACACTTTTAATGAAGTAATAAAGTAATGATATCAGAGTGAATTATAGGATTAACATTATTGTTATAGTTGATAACTTGCTCACATACAATAATGTTAATCCTATAATTCACTCTGATATCATTACTTTATTAAAAGTGTGTTTGAATAAAATTATTTTCATTTCAATGGAGAGGTTTATAGCAGTAAAGATGGTTTGATTATGGGCAGCCCCCTACTAGCAGAAATTTTCATGGATAATATAGAAAAAATAATTCATGAACACCCCCTTAGTAAACAATTTATGTACTGGCACCGATATGTGGACGACATTTTAGCTAGCTTCATCGGTACAAATAGACAATTAGAGAGCTTCAATACTTACATAAACTCGATTCACAATAATATCAAATTTACCGTAGAACTTGAACAAAATAAGTCTATAAACTTTCTAGACCTTACAATTTCAAATATAAATAATAAACATGATTTTTCTATATTTCATAAACCATCACATACAGATATTACAATTCATAATAGTTCGGTCCACCCATTCAGTCATAAACTAGCAGCTTTCAATAGTATGATACACAGACTCTTAACAGTCCCATTAAATATTAATAATTATACCAAAGAATTGAATATCATAAAAAAAATAGCAGTTAATAATAATTACGATCCAAATTTAATTGACAATATCATAAATAAAGAGATAAAAAAACAGACTTTAGAACAAGTATTCCCTTCAGATAAAAATAATAAACAATTTAAAAGCTTAACATACTTTGGAACACCATCATCCTTAAAATTTAAATCATTTTTAGAAACTTTAGACATGAACTAAATCTTCAAAATTGAACAAATCAGGAGTTTATAAATTAAAATGTGGTAATGACAATTGTGATAAAATTTATATCGGTAGAACTTTTAGAAATTTTAAAACTAGAATTTCGGAACACAAACGTAGCTATGACAACAAAAAATTAGATTCTAACTATTCAAATCATTTATTAGAAAACCAACACATTTTCGACCCAAATTTTGAAATTCTCCATGTAGTCGGTAAATCCTCTAGTTTAAATTTATTAGAGGCCCTAGAGATTAACAAAAATAAATATTCAGGTAATCTCCTTAACGACCAAATAGATATCAATCAGTCTCGTTTATTGAACCTCTTTACCTAGAAGATAGCTTAGGAATGTTTGTAGTGAATGAATTTCCAGGTAATTTCTTTTAATACGATTGTTAACCTAAGTAAATTGATATAGCACTGTATATATTAAGACATTTTTATATTTTACCTTCATTCGTTTTGACAAAGCTACTGTGTTAGTGAAACGCGTCAACAAGTTTAAATTGAACATTAGTTCAAATAAATGAATATTTAAACAAACTATATTGTTTTATTTCATCGTTAATTATTAATTAATCAAATACCCTGCTAGATGGGAAAATATAGATATCACGCACAATCCGGCAACAGCTGACAACAATAATGCTGTTTAGGGGCCATTTTTCATAGGAAAATGATGTTTAGGAACAAATACATCCAACATTTTCATTGATTCGTGTAACCATAGCGGTATTTTGCAGACACCCTCCACCCCCTGAATTCAAAAGCATTGTTAATGTACTAGCTATAAAAAATTTGTGCTAGGTTGTGCTAGGTGTCTTTTATTTGTGCTAGCATTTTGGCGAAAAAATTTCAACCGGAGGGGGCTAGCATTAACCTGGCCCCACCCGAATTCCAAAGCATTTTTATTGTAAGCTGTTGGTTTGCTAGCTATGAAAAATGGTGTGCTAGGTTGTGCTTAGATAACTATTAATTGAATAATAGTTAATTATTAATTAATCAAATACCCTACTAGATGGGAAAATATAGATATCACGCACAATCCGGCAACATCTGACAACAATAATGCTGTTTAGGGGCCATTTTTTATAGGAAAACGATGTTTAGGGACAAATACATCCAACATTATCATTCATTCGTGTAACCATAGTGTTATTTTGCAGACACCCTCCACCCCCTGAATTCGAAAGCATTGTTAATGTACTAGCTATAAAAAAATTTGTGCTAGGTTGTGCTAGGTGTCTTTTATTTGTGCTAGCATTTCTGCGAAAAAAATTCCAACCGGAGGGGGCTAGCGTTAAGCTGGCCCAACCCGAATTCCAAAGCATTTTTATTGTAAGCTGTTGGTGTGCTAGCTATAAAAAATGGTGTGCTCGGTGTCCTTTATCAGTGCTAGCATTTTGGCGCAAAATTTCCAACCGGGGGGGGGCTAGCGTTAACCTGGCTCCACCCGAATTCAAAAGCATTTTTATTGTGAGCTGTTGGTGTGCTCGCTAAAAATTGTTGTGCTAGGTTGCGCTAGGTGCCCTTTATGTGTACTAGCATTTTGGTAGAAAAAATATAATCGGGGGGGGGGGCAGCTTGACGGACCTTGTAACGTGGTTGGTTTAGTGAGAGGGTGAGGAGTTGGTTCGAGATAAAGATTAATAAGTTTGAAGACCGTTTTTAAAAATATTTTTTAATGCAATAGTATGTTTATACATCAAAAACTAGACAGAAACTGAAAACAACTGTGTTAAAATAAGGAACAAGTAACATAGAGATAAAAATACGATGTTTAACAAGAGGTGTCGTATTTCTTAGGAGTTTGCATATTGTTGGCTCGTAACTCCTCCATACCTAGGACAAAAAGATAATATAATTATTTTTGTGGGATGAATCTACTAAACTGATATCCTTTTCTTCGTTGGGTTTCGATTGACTACGTTTCCTTTTATGAGTAGTTAGTTGCTATTGTTGCGAATAAAATTATTGATATTGAAGTTGTCGATATGACTGGTACTTTATAGTTAGTTATCTGCCCCTCAATGGGTTTCAACTGTTCAACTGTTTGGCAAATCTGTTAATTTGATACAAGTCGTCGAGTTTTATTTCTGTGAGGTTTGAAGCTTTATAATTTTTCTGAATTCTGAATTTCTCCATTTCCAGTCTCGGTAACATTAGTGATTTTCCTTTTTGAATTTCTTGCTTAAATGAATATTTAAGTTTATTAATTGACAGTTCACAATTTTCTAGAATATTTATTAAGGAGGGTGTTTGTACTTGAAATATTCGATGAGTTCGACACTTTGAAACAACATCTTGGGATTGTACAGGGATGATCATCAGTTCGTTATTTGTAACTTGATTGATAATTGAGTATTGATTATTTATTTGAGTCGCAGAACATCTAGTTGGCGACTGGCCGTTTAGGAATTGTAGCGTACAGTTGTCGGCAGGAATAAACTCTTGAATACAGTAGTAGATGTCTTCAATTTTCGGACATTATTCTTTCTCTGGTTGAGCTTCTTCATTATTAAGTGCCAAGTAAGGGTAAGTGGGAGTGAATTCTTTTGAATAACTGGAAATATGTGATAGAAATCTAAGGACTTTGGTTTTACGATAGGGACATGAATTTCAAATATCAATTTAGAGCCAGAAAAAGTCATTTGAGTACCAAGAAACGTATAGTATGTTAAGATATTATTGCATTTAGCAATTTGATCCTTTTTGTATATTTGATTTAAATGTTTAATTGAATCTAAAATTTCGGAACTTAATATTATGGAACTATGGAGGGCATTTAACTCAGAAAATAAGCTAGCATTCTCGATATTATCTATAAATGATATTGGAGATTAGAGAGAGAGAGAGAGAGAGAGAGAGAGACTAATTTGACTTATTGTTCCTGAAAATGTAATATATCTACCTAAAGAGTCAATTTGATTTATAATAGATGCTTGAAATTTTTCTAAATTGTTATGAAGTTTTTGTTGATTTTGCCAAAGTGTTGTTAGTGATTGATTATAGTGATTAATTAATTTTTTGAACAAAGAAGCTTGTAAATTCAATTCATCTGTTACATGTTTTTGGTTTTCCTGTAAAAGTTTAATTGCTTTGTCATAACGTTCACCGTCATCTGAGTCTGAAAATTTCTCTAAATTGTTATGAAGTTTTTGTTGATTTGGCCAAAGTGTTATTAGTGGTTGATTATAGTGATAAATTAACTTTTTGAACAAAGAAGTTTGTAAATTCCATTCATCTGTTACATGTTTTTGGTTTTCCTGTGAAAGTTTAATTGCATTGTCATAACGTTCACCGTCATCTGAGTCTAAATTATTAATAATAGTAATAATGTTTATTTGTACGATTCATCTACAGATAGAAAATTTTATAAATAAAAAAGTACAAATGAACTGTTAACCACGAAGTAAAACTAAGTTTACTTGTATGTGGCAAAAACACATTAAACAATTAAACTGTATATAATACAATGTAATATAACTTATTAATATCTTAAATCTAACCAGAACTGAAAACTACAAACAACATGGAATTTATAAGAAATAGAAAATTGTAAAAGATATAAAACTAAAAACACTGAAGATATAGGATGAATACTATTTTCACTATAACTATTAGTATTTCTCTTTTATATAGCCTTTTCCTCACTTCAATCAATCAAGTTGTTTATAAAATCTCTCGGCTTACTGCTGCCGAAATCTCTTAATTTTCTTCTGTATAATGATAGTATGGTGACCTCCCTAACTTCTCTCGGAAGTGAATTATATAATTTAGGGCCTAAATAGGTATAGTTTTTTTGACCAACCGTTTTTTGCGTATGTGGTGTAATAAATGTTGTTTTATTTCGCGTTTCGTATTGGTGGCCTGGTTACCAAATAACCATTTATTAGATTGACCTAGTCCATTGATTAAGCCTCTCTTTGAACGCATATGGGGATTCAAGTTTTCAAATTTTCTGTCTTAATTAGAAACTTAGTTCTCTCTATAAGATTCTCACTTAAGCCATGGTATGAAATGGGATTTTAACTATTAATTTTTATTACAGTTTTTCGTATAATAGAGAAATAGTTTTTTAACATGTCTATGTGTCTACTTCTTTAATATCTAAATAATGAATAAATGTATGTTTTTATATTTAATCCTAGCTTTACCTATTTCTACTGGAAATATCATACTTTCTAAGGAAGTTATGCTAATCTCTTCCTTAATACTAACTATTCTATTCATTTGAAGGATCAGGCAGATGAGGAGTAGCAGTGACTTCATCCTGTTGATCCTGCAAAACGTTAACTGAATTAATTCTATGTTTCCCGATATTACTCTTATGATAGGTACCTTTATTAGTTTCTAATAAGACACCGCTATCATTTATTAGCTCTACCTTCCTGAATTCCGGTAGTTTTTTATTGCGAGACTTAATTTGTACGGATGCCGTTTCTTGTGCAGAAAAATCAGGGGGATCGTTACGACTTTGATTAGCTTTATTGATGAAGTTTTCTTTTACCTTTTCATTACGTTATTTCATCGATTTATATAGCTGTTTACTAGCTTCTTTGTGGTTCTGTACATGAAAAGATAAGACTAAATGATCGTTCAGATCAAAGGGGTCTGGATTGCCTATATGACATTATTTCGAATGAAGTATATCTCGTGGCTGAATGGATCGAGTTATTATAACTTAATATAGAGTGTTTTATTATTTGAATTGGTTTCATCTCGTAAACATCTAAAGGGTTCTATTAAAGAAGAGTAGAATCCTTGTACCGGCGAATTAGAATTACTATTTTTAGCCGTTGTGTAATGGAGTTCGATTCGGTGCAATTCGCAAAAGTCTTCTAAGTCCTTGTTCTTAAATTCTGTACAATAGTCGGTGATAATTTTAAAGGGTAATCCATAAGGAGTTATAACACTTAATAAACTGTCTACGACTGAAATACCTCTAACAGTATCGAGGGGATAGGTTTGTCCATATCTAGGAAATGAGTCTATAATAGTTAAAAAGGGGGTATTAGACATTCTAAATACATCGGTCATATTTGTTTTTCAAACACGTTTCGCAATTATTTATGTATTTTTCTATATCATCGTTCATTTTCAGCCAATAGTAAAATTTATTTAATGATTCTTTTACTTCCGTTAATTCCGCGATGTCCTTTTTACGAATATGCTAGTATGTTATTTTCTCCTCCTGTTCTTCTATAGTTAAAATATCGCTTAAAAATTTTGTACAATGGAAAAGTTCAAATGCAGAATTTCTAAAATATTTTTGAAGAGTTACTACAAAAATCTCGGGTAAATGTTGCGTTTTATTTGGGGTTTCCGGCAAATTTAAAAATACTCTCTTCCAAATTTCTACTGGGTGAGGCAGCGTTTAATTTCGAATTTTCGAATATTTTTTAACTTTTACAAAGTGTTTCAACTTTATCACCACTCGTTAAAATTATTTGATTTTTATATCAATTTAATGCTCGATCTACAATGGGTATGGACAGAATTGGATTCTCAACAGATATATGTACTGTTTCTAAATAAGTTTTTGAATTATTTGATAATGCTGGTAAAATTTGAACATTTTCAACCATACTTATTTTATTATTCTCGTTTAATGTATCATCAATGTCATTGACGGACAAATATGGCAATTCACTTAGCTTTCCAATTTCTTGTTGAATTATAGAATCAATATCATATATATTAACATCTTATGATTCGGTTTCTAAAGCATTCAAATCATTTTATAAGGTGTTCGTGATAAGGCGTCTGCTACTAGGTTGAATTTTCCTTTTTGATATTTTATCGTGTATTCAAATTCTTCTAACTTTGGTTCTTTAAGAGAAAACAGGCATTCTAAAAGTTTATGATCTGTTGAAATTTTAAAGGTTAGGCCAAATAAGTATGGGCGAAAATATTTACAGCCACAAACAAATGCCAATAATTCTTTCTCAATGGTTGAGTAGTTAATTAACTTATGGGGTGATTGTTTTGAGTTGAGTACGGCTCCGATAGCATACTTTGACGCGTCCGTCATAATTTCAAAAGGTTTATCAAAATCAGGATAAGCTAATATTGGTTCTGATATCAATAAATTTCTACAATGATTAAAACCATCTACAAATTCTTTCGTGTGCACTATTTTGTTGTTTTTTTTCAAACAAATCATCAAGGGATTAGTTAGTTTTGCAAAATTTCTAATACATTTTCGGTAATAACCCAGAAGGCCAAGAAAAGATTTTATTTCCTTCTGCGTTTTCGGAATCGGGAAATTTTTCATTGCGTGAACCTTTTTTGGGTTGGGCTTAGTGCCTTGGGGTGTTACTACATGACCTGAGAATTCGATTTCTTTCCGTAGAAATTCGCATTTGTCCATTTGTATTTTTATTCTTCTTTCAGTTTATTAAATACTAATTTCAAATTTTGGATAAACTCTTGCAATCCAGTGCTTTATATAATTATATCGTCCATGTAGACGACGCATATCTTATTTTGGAGATCTTTTAGGACTCCGTCCATAACTCTTTGGAATGTACTTGGTGAGTTACGAAGACCCATTGGCATTCTAAGGAATTCGTATTTTCCATTATCAACATTAAATGCTGTTTTTTCAATTGAACACTTGCTCATTTTCATGTAATAAAAACCACTAGCAAGATCAAGTGTGCTGAAGTATTGAGCTCTGCCCAATTTATCAAGAATTTCGTTAATATGTGGTATAGGGTACCGATCACTAATCGTTTTGTCATTAAGTTTTCTGTAATCTACTACGAGACGTCACTTCTGGTGTCCCGAAGCATCCATTTTCTTTGGCACAAGTCATATTGGCAAGGACCATGGACTAGAAGATGGTTTAATGATACCGTTTTCTAACATATCATCTATTTGTCGACTTATCTCTTCTTTGAGAGCATAAGGATACCTATATTACTTTATATGAACAGTTGCTTCATCTGTTGTCCTCATAATATATATTACTTTTGAAGTAAATCTAAGGGGTCACCTGGTTTTAGAAATATTTCTGAAAATTTTCGACACAACCTAATAATATTATCTTTCTCTGCCGAGTTCATGCGTTGTGTTCCAATGAAATTTTGAATATCATTTTTCTTTAGATTAAGCTTAGTTTTATCATTTAAGCATTCGAATTTATACATTTCATAATAATCTGACTTAAACGGAATAGAGTTTATCGGTTTTAATAATGTAATTGATACGTTTTTGTTACTCTCATTAACGAATTCAACTAAAGCAAATCCATTTTTAGCTATAGTTAAATATTCTGGTATATAAATATCTCCTAAGATGGTTTTATCTATTAAAATTTCACCATTAAGACTGGTTACAGGTATTTCTTTAAAAATTCTTTCGTACGGTCCAACTAAAATTTGAAATTTAATGTCGGTTGGTTTCCTAAATTTGATCGGAATAATAGCGTGATCGCTAATAAGTCGTTCATTCTTGAAGTCAATATTAAAATTCATTTCTATTAAATGATTTATACCGATAACACCATCAAAGAATTCGTGGAAGTCATACAGTATAAATTGTAACATATGATTATTATTAAATTCGCTGAATGCAGGGATCTCAGCTTGAAATCTAATATTCTTAGTACCTAGAGAAGTTGAAAGTGATATATTTGAGTGAAATATACCATGGGAATAAACATTTTCTGCGACGATAGGTTTTGAATTTCAATGTAAGGTAATGGGTTGTTGGAAGTTATATTGAATTCTGTCAAGATAGACGGTTCCGGGAAGCATTGCTCTGAAAATTTGGATCTAAATACTCTATAGTGTCAATTATTTGACAATTACCATCTTGATCAGGGAAATTTTCGTGTTGATTATGATTGTACTCTTGACAATCTACATCGTCTTCATTATAGTCATTAACAAATAATTCTTCTGATATAAAACCGCGTTTTTGATTATTAGTATTAGAAAAATAATTATTATTTCTATTGCTTTGATTCTGTATTCTATTGGTATATATTGAAGGGATTCTAGAAGTAGTGGACATGGTTGTGGCTTAGGCATTTGGTTTTGAGGGATTCCAAAAACGTCGGCATTCGTTGGAAAATTATTTTTTTGTATAGGAGAGCGTGGTTGAATGTTTTTTGGCTGTGAAGACCATTCGGTCCTTCGAATGTTTTGTTGTGGGTTATTTGCATTTGGAAGGTTTTACTGATTAAATTGTGAGTTTGGTTGATGATTGTTTGATATTACGAAACTTTGAGGTCTATAATTATTGGGGAATTGAATTTTGTTTCGTTAGAAGGTGAATATAACTTCTCAAAATTTTCGTACTCACTAACGTAAATGTTCTAAAGAGTTAATATTTTTTGTGCGAAGTAATTTGCAAATATGGCAAATTTATCAACAGAAGAGGGAATGTGTGAAAGTAATGTAAAAAATACGGTTTTGCCTTGAAGTCGTGAATTTAAAGTATTTAAATGTCCCATACTGTCTGTCAGAAATGTGGGATCCCAAAACCAGTATTCGTTTTTTAGAAATGAGCACTCATTGGGAAGTTCATTGTTGTCCTCATAGAACTGTAATGTTTTTCTTATTTATTTAAACAGTAAACGGGTGGGATAAACTTCAAACACACGGTATGGCTACTTACTAATTTATTTGAACACGAAACTACTCACTAATACTTAATTCATATACATTTAACTATTCACTCAAATTTAATTGATATACACACAACCTTAATTATTAATTTATATCAACACTTTACTGTTGGCTATTTCGGTGTATTCTTGTTTATTTGTCGAGGTCAATTTTTAAACTAAACTGAACTTCTCCTCTGGTCGGTCTTTGATATATATTAGTTCCTTTTTTACTAGATAATTCTAGATTGCGACTTACACAAAAACAATTGGCTCTCGCATTTTCTAGATAAGACTGGTCACAAAAACAATGTCTAGATAAGATAGCCACAGTCGTAACGAATTCTACGAATTCCCCGCGCCTCCGCCATAATTTTAAATTTCATACTTGGCTTAGACAGAGTCGGATTCAGGGACTATACCAGTGTGGTGTTTCGTAACAGAACTTTGAAAAACTATTGCTAACGTTCCAGAATCTATCAAGATGCACTACCTTTAGAAAGCCGTCGTACGTCACAATGAAGAGGAAGTTCACCATTTTCTTCAGTTTAATGAGGAAAGAGATTTCGAAATTGTCTTAAATTTAACGCCTGCGCTAGAATTCTCTTAATACAGCATACTACTGCGGTAATAACTGGAGAAAAGTCCAAATCTTTTGCACAAAGACTTTCTTGATGTATCATACAATGAAACTTCAAAATATATCTGTCCGAATAAGCTCCATCTGTACAAATGCTATAATGTTTTGTTGCATCCAAATTTTCGTCTGGGCAACACTTTTTATTTCATCAAAAATATTTCATACCCTGGTGGTACATAGTTGTCGCAGGCCGAAAAGTCTGTCATGTCAAAATTATCATTTACATACCGAACAAAAATGCTTGAGAATTGTCAGATAAATCGCAACTCTCATCTAAAGCCATAAAAATATTTGCAAGATGCCACTGTAGCGATAATTTGTCCATTGATGTGAGTAGATATATAATCTATCCGTAGCATCACTCTTTTTCGAGATAGAGTTATTTGGTCCACCATTTTGTTTATTTTTACATCACCTGCATGCTTAGCAAAATATTGATAAATTGTGTTCCATTATATCTTCGCCATCAGAATACGGCTTCTATTTTTTAGCCAATAAAAGGGAAATCTCATATGAGGCTCTTATCATTGACTCTATCTCGTCGCTTTTTTGTGATAAACTGAATGCTGTCCTGGCTATGATTGTTTCATCTTACTTTTGAAATGTGTTCGTAATTTTGAACCAACAGGATTTGTTGTATTAAAAGCACTATGTATTTTGGTAGAATGTGGTTCCAAGTTAAATTCCTTCGAAACCGCCACAATGCACCCCAAAGTAAGCATATCGGCTTAGGACTATTTTAGTTTGTAAATAATCGGCAGTTCACAAATACGCCGAAATTTTATAGAATACCTTCTCAATGCGGGGTATTTCAGATTCTTTTGCTTTATTTTTGGTTGCTTGGTTTGATCATATTGCCATTTTCTCTTTATTCAGGGTAAACCTGGCGTAGCCCTCTAAAGGGTCAGGTGTGCTACCCCGTGGCATGCGTTCCGCAGGTTGGCCACCCCTAAGTTAGATATTCTCAATGTCACTTCAGTAATTTCTAGAAATTTTTTATTTATACTTGCTGAACAATCATAATTTCTTGGACATCCTTTCTTCTTAGGTAAGTAAGCTAGATTACACATATAGAGCTTACGAAATTCATAACGAACGCATTTATTGAACGTATTACTTACAATAAAGTTAGTATTTGTGCTGCGAGAAAAGTATTTTACATTTTTCCTGATAAGTGTTTCCTTTTGTTAACTTGCACTGAAATTTAGTCACAAATTGATGATGGTTTTCCTATTCAAATTCAAAATAATGGATGTCACTACCTACAAAACTATTTATTACTGTTTCAATCGTTTTAAAGCAATACAAAGCTGTTAGATCAATGTAAATACAGTTACAATATCATAACCTAACCAAACCACGTAGCGTCACAACTGTACTGTAATGTTTTTCTAATTTATTTAAACAATAAACGGGTGGGATAAATTTTAAACACACGGTAGGTTCACTTACTTAATTTATTTAAACACTAAACTAATCACTAACACTTAATTTATATATACTCAGTATATTCACTTAAATTAATTCATATAATCACTTAATTTCTATTCACTTATTTACTGTTCATCTAACGATGTCAAATTATAAACTAACTCTTCTTGATCAGTCCCTTATATATTAAAGCCTTCTTTACTAGTAGATTCCGGACTGCGGCTTACACACACAAAAACAATTGGTTCTGGCCTTTTCTAGATAAGTCTGGTCACAGAAACAATGTTTAGATAATATAGTCGTAAATATTTATAAAAAAAGAAGTGCGTATCCGCAATAATTTTAACTTTGATACCTGGCTTAGACAGTGTCGGATTTAGGGACTATACCAGTGTGCTGTTTCGTAACAGTACCACAGAATACTCCACTTCTGTGTTTGTACGATTTTAACATGACAACAACTGACTGAAATGTTCCATAGTGTGTAAAAGTAATGGCTAATTTACAAAAGCTATTCTATACCTTGTTTTTAAACTGGGAGGGCCATTTTAGGAAACCTGAATCACACCACTATAAATCACTAAAAAAGTTACTAGATTGGAAGCGGTGACATGAAACACTAGACATACTAAAATTATACAGTATCAAAATAATGAACCACAGAACCACAAACTAAATAATAATTAACCTAATAGACACACGGTAAAAGAGCGAATGCGTATTATTGTAATCGTAAACAAAAAATATATCGAATTGTATAATTGAATCTATAAAGAATATCAAGGCGACTACGTTTGTAGAAAGGTTAATAATAATTGTATAATTTGATGGCACATGCACTGAACCAAAAAAGTACGTAAATATAACAAACACGATTGTCATCTCAACACGTTTTTTCGTCAAAATTGAGCCAACAAAATTATAGTTGTTTAAAATAAATTTTATCAAAACCTACGCAATATTATCAACATTCATACATTGTTAGAATAAACTGTGTTAATGATATTAACAAATGATTTTGTCAATAGCATGAACTATTATGAAATCTGACTTCTTTAATAGTGGTATAAATAATTTCAAATGTCCAGAATATAATGCTGTCTATTTGGGTCAGACCCTTAGGAATTTTGAAATCCGATACAGTGAACACTTACGAGTATACAGGTTAAAACAACCAGATAAATCCCACTACGTAAAACATCTACTTGACACCAATCATTCATTGACACCTAACACAAAACTAGAAGTGCTGCATATTTGTGAGAAGAAACAAGAACTGGATTTCCTTGAAGAATTGGAAATTAGAAGACATTTAAGAAACCCACAATATGAAGTTATTAATGAACAGTTAAATATAGGGAGTTCTCCACTAATAAACTGTCTTCTTAAGTGATAATTGTAAAGATCAGCAGATATAGTTTTCCTGGTTTTCTATATCATTGCACAGTTATACTGATCTTAATTGGAAAAATGATATCCAGGATATCACCATAGGGCTAATAATATCTAAGCTTTTATATTCGTAATATCACATCTTCTTCTTTTCTCGTTAAACATATATTGAGTCAATCACAAGTTAGGTCACTCCTTGGTCTAGCCAAAAATAACTACTAAACATCAGGTAGGTATCAAATAAAATGTAACTTCTGTCATTCTGACGATGATATTGATTTATCGAAACAATTGTCAATTTTTTAGAATTTTCAATAACTTTTATTATATTGTGGAATTAACTAGGAACCGTGAGTTTCATTTAAAACACTAATATGAGCAGATTCGACGAAGTAAGGGTCGAGACAGTTAATTTCAAAAAACCAACAGTCAACAAAACGAGAAAAAGGAAAGGTATCTGAAAAAATACAAATGAAAAACAATATTCCAAGAAGCAAATTCGTAGTATTCGTATTGTAAAATAACTTATTATTGACTGTTTTAATACCAACCAAATTTCATATATTGATGTCACATAATCTCAATACTAGTAAAAAAAATAATATAACAAGGGCGCCAATTTGTCACGTGAACTTCCTCGGCCTTGAGGATTTCGCTCATGTTGTGAATTCGGCCTCAATTACACAATTTTTTAATAACTCAATTGGGATAAGGTGAATCAATAACAAAAATTTCGGGAAATATGGTTTTATTTAACACAAAAATAAATTCTCATAAATCATGTATTCACAATACAATACGAATAAAAATCAGTATCACAATAAAAATGTCCAACTCAAGATTTTATATTTACCGAAAATAAGTCAAAGACTTGGAGAGACTTGGGACGTATAGCTATCAGCGGTATCAATAGGTTCTTGAGCCGTTGTGGTCTGGACTCTGGCGAGGGCGACTTCTGGGTTCAATTGGCCTAGTAGATGTCCACTTACGGGTACGGGTTGCAGAGCAGCAAGACAGTGTAACACCACACACAAGGTATAATTTGAAAACTGAATTAATGTACTCCTTATAGTTTAGGATGTTGACGATAAAAAGACCGATTCGACCCGAATCGTCGTTTAAATAGAAATTTTTACTAATGTAAAAACGGTCAGTCGACGCGTTCTTAACATTTGAAAAAAATATGATTTTGAATTAGAGGTGGGAGTAGCTGAAGAATGAATAACGCTCCTAAATAACTAATGAAAATTGAAACATGTCACGATTACATATTACAGAGGAGATAAGAAGAAAATTGTAACCAACAGAGAAAAAGTTGTATAGCACATTATTATATTATTAGCATATAATACTGTATGTATGTTTCAGCACGATTTGTAAGAATGTATGCAAACAAATTCGATTTAATCATTGAATTTTTTTTATTTGGAAAAGAAGAGCATTTTGAAATTTTCATTCAATCACTTTCATAGTTGCTAATAAATTTCAGAAAATATATACAATTCATAATACATAAAAATGACCTAATTCTGATTCTGGAATGAAAGGAAACAAATTCATTGTGTTAACGCTGTCAGACTGCTAATTATTCAGCATCTAAATAATATTTTAGAATATATACCTTAGAATACCTTTGATTGCTATTAAATTTGAAAAAGTAAGTCTCCATGAAATTATAGAGCAAGTTACTCTCCGCTGAGAAAATTAAATTAAAAAGATAGGATAATTTCAAACAAATGTCAACGGTTCTTAAAAACCTAAACATTTTATATCTTATATTATCAAAATATATAAATGTCTTCAACAAATAGTATATCCTTCGCAATGCAATGTATAAATGGCTGGATGTTTGGTTTCTTTCCAAGCGATTGAATTATGTTGTCTTCAACGTCTTGACTTGTCTGAGCCAAAAAAAGAAATGATTCCTGGAAGTATTTGATGGTGTATCTTACTGGTTTATCAGTGGTATTGTCCTTCTTCTTTTTTTTTGTTGATGGTCTCACTTGGAGCAGACGCTAACATACAAGTGGCACAAAAATATCATTTAGTAAAGCAGGATTAAAAGAGATACTGGGATTTATGATAAAGTATGAATATTTTCTTAAAAGGAAGATAAATTATGGTTAAACTGTTAATGTTCTGAAAACTTTGCCCAAAATTTTGTTCAGTACACCTTACTAATGAATTAGTTCTAATGTCATAATTGCGTTTAAAATGACGTATAAGTAATTTTATAGAATATCTATTTTTTTGCAAAAGAAACATATCTTTTTTAATAACCTTGAATGTCTGCACCGCTTATATAAATAATTCCTCAAACACTTACCTTATTACTCAATTTTTGCCACAAATCAAATAAGTATAATTTCTTAAGGCGTCAAAGAACCAACCAAATACACTGTACTGTACGCACCGGCAATAATTAGGTACACACAGGACCACTGGTCAGCTGCAGACTTGGCTATCTAAATTGTTCTAAACAACTAATCAATCAACGTTATCACTAATATCATCTCGTGGCTCATGGTCATTCATATTGTTACGAAACAGCACACTGGTATACTCCCGAAATCCGACTCTGTCTAAGCCAGGTGTGAAAGTTAAAATTATGGCGGACGCGCAGGTATTGTTTACGATTATGACTATCTTATCTAAACATTGTTTTTGTGAACAGTCTTATCTAGAAAATGCCAAAAAGCCAATTGTTTTTGAGTAAGCGGCAATCTAGAGTTCTCTAGGAAAATAGGTACTAATATATATAAAGGACCGATCAGCGGGTAAGTTTAGTTGATAATTTGACATCGTGAGAGAAACAAGTAAATAAGTGAATATAAATTGAGTGATTATATAGATTAGTTTAAGTGAATATGCTGTGTATAATTAGTGATTAGTTTAGTGTTTAAATAAATTCGTAAGTAGCCATACCGTGTGTTTAAAATGTATACCCGTAATAAAACGTTTAAATAAATACGGAAAACATTACAATATTGTATCCATGGAGGATTTTAATGGGAGGGGATATCTATTTCGAATGTTAGCTAAACAAATTATTCCATCAGATTTCATAAATGTTCGTAGAAGTTATAAAATGTAGGGTAAGAGATTTGTATGATAATATGCGTTATGAAATTATGTTGTCACAATAACTATTTTCATAGCTGTTCGTAATAGTATATTGTATAACAAGTGTTGAAAATGAAAGTTTTCACACGAGTTTTCAGAATTGAGCCACGAGCCGGATTAAGCAAACGAGTGTGAAATTGAATTTTCAACACATGTTGTACACGATATTTTTCCGAGGACCACAAAAAAAGCAGAGTTAGTATTTATTTTATTAATTAAAGTTTATTGTAAGGTTACTACAATTTTAATAATAAACTGGTTCTTCAAGAGCGTTGTTGACCATTTTATGTTCTTTAGTTGATACAAACTGTTGAATTTCATGCATATCAGACTCACAATCACAGAAAATTCAATAATTCTCTCCAAGTAAATCGAATAATCAAGATTCACAGAAAAACAAAACACACTGATGTGACTATTCCATACAGTTCCAATCATCCCATGTCCCATAAACTAGCGGCATATAATTCAATGATACATAGAGCATTTTCAGTTAAAATGAACAAATATAATTTTGATAGAGAGATTAACACAATTAAACAAATAGCAACATGCAACGGTTACCAATTACATATGATAAATAAACTAATTAGTAAAAAAGAGGAAAAAGTGGTATTACAACTTATATTTCCTAAACAAACTGAAGAAATAAAAACTTATAAAACCATTACATATGCAGGAAATATTCCTAATAATATTTCATAGACAATAAATTTAGCGACAAATACAACGATTTCTTCTAAAACAGAAAGTAAGATGAGTACAAAATTGTTAAATGTAAAACCAAAAATATCAGCATTAAAGAAATCTGGTATATATAGACTGTCCAGAATGTAATGCTGTATATTTGGGTCAGACCCTTAGAAATTTTGAAATCCGATACAGTGAACACTTACGAGCATACAGATTAAAAGAACCAGATAAATCCCACTACGCCAGACACTAAGCTTTAATATTCGTAATATCATATCTTCTTTTATCTTAAGTCAATCACAAGATAGGTCACTTCTTGGACTACCCAAAAATAATTAAACATCAGGTAGACATCAAATGAAATGTAATTTCTGTCATTCTGACGATGATATTCAGGTAATATCGAAACAATTGTCAATTTTTAGAATTTTTAACATTTTTCAATAAACTGTGGATTTTACTAGAAACAGTATGTCTCATTTAAAACACTTATACATTTGTCAATCATAATCTATGTCAAAAGTGTTGTGTAAAACCTGCTGCGATTTGACCCATCAGAAATCTACAGAGTTGCCAACTTAAACTCAAATCAGTCCTCTTAGTTTAAAAACAGGGTATAGTATGGTTAAATCTCTACACCGTAATAGATTAGAATTTGTAAATAATTTTTAGCGAATAAAAGCTACACTAATACAATCGCCTTGTACTGGTATGAAAATTGTATAATTTTATTTTTGAAGTTCATAATTATTCCCTTATTTCATAACTAGATGCGATTATTCATCTTGAGTTCTAACTCTCATAACAATTATGAATTTTGTCTGATAATATAGACACCGTTCTTAGAGTTTTTGTGCTGTTTAAAAATGATTACTTTTTGTGAAACTAGTATAAAATCATGAACTGTATGCTATTCGTAATTTATTTTCATTGTTCCAAAATCAAAAAACAGTGTAGATTAGTATATAACAATGGACTTTTTCAACTTTTACTCTAATAAAAAAGGAGAAAAACTCTTAGCAATATTAATATACATTCTGATGCTACCTAATCATTAATCACAGTTCCAAAGAATTCGTTTGTAGAATGAATGCTGATACCGATTATTTACATAATGAACAGTCTACTAAATCTGATAGGATAATCTTGTTCATAACTAAATCCATATTCAGTAGCGCAAGAGATATTTTCTATCTGCGTGAACAAGAAAAACCGAATAGATATTTTCGCGAGAATTCTTTTTCCGGTATCAATTCAAAAGCAGCAAAACTCATTCACCAAAATGGTTTATAACTGGTGTATAATATATTCGAAAGGCAGATAATATCAGCGGACGGGTATTTTACAAGAAAGCATCACGCTTTTCAAAGATCTCTCTCGCATTTACTCATGAATGCATCTCAACGGCCAACCGAGGGAGTTTTGCATTGTACGTTACCAGTCCGTCCATCTGCTTCGTTTTCTCAGTTCTACTTTCTTTCTCTCTCTTCTCCTCACGTCCGTTTTCAGGTTAATTCCGCTCCGTGAACTCCAAAAGTCCATGTCAGAGTAAAAAGCAAGAAGCTACACTGTAACTCCCGCCCACGACACGAGCGCACCGTACTCGTGCTTTTTCTTACCTGGATTTATGTTTACGGAAGTATTGAATTTTCTCAAATAGAAATGTGAATATTTAGAATTAGAAGTTGAATCTCTAATTATATATTAATTGTGGAATCAAGTACTGAGACAACATAAGTAAAATATTATACTAAAAGACAGCCGCACAGAAAACAATTTATTTCGATAAAAAAATTGGAAAGGTAAGCACGAGCCGTGAAATTAGGGTTAAGGTCCAAAATATTTACAAGATATTGAAAACTTGATGTCTAAACATTAGTTAAGCAATTCATTGTTTCAACCCATAATCCGTGGTATCTACTCATATTACTGTTTCTGAATGATTCCAAAACATATTGAAAAATTGTAAAAATTCTAAAAAATTGACAATTGTTTTGATACTACTATCAACGTCAGAATGGCAGAAATTACATTTCATGTGATTGAGCCTACCTGATGTTTAATAGTTATTTTTGGCTAGACCAAGAAGTGACCTACCTTAAGATATAGGAATAGAAAAAAGAAGAAGATATGATATTACAAATATTAAATCTTACATATTATTAGCCCTTTACGGATATCCTAGATCTCTTTTTCCCATTTAAGATTAGTATAAGATTTGGGTGTAAATTATTAATATGATTGAAAAATATATCTACTTGTCGTTCATTACCTATTAAACAAACTAATATGTCATCTACATATATATACCAAAATAAGATATTTTTTGAAATGTTACATTCAAATATTTTTCTTTCCAAATTGTCCATCAAAATGATTGCCAAAATTGGTGATATAGTGCTTGCCATTACTTAGTAAACCTCCATAACCACAAGGAAATTACACAAATGAGCTAGTATTTTTGGCTAATTTATAAACAATCCACATCAGTTGGATAAAGTGTTAACCTAATATTGGTAGTAGTACATAATAACCAACGAGTTGGTTATTATGTGTTACTCAACCAACTAATCAATTCTTTTGGGTTAATTTAGTTTAGGATAGTGAAATCCTTAGTCAAAAATGGTTTCTTTATTGGTACAATGTAAGATGGTTACAGGTACGTATTATTACTTAATAAAAAGTAAAAGAAATATAACTCAAATAATACCGGGTGACATAATATTAACAATAAAAATATGTCAGGACAATAAAACCACCAAATAAAGAACAGTATTATTTGTTGAAGCAAGTTACAATGTTGTGGCACTTACTATTACACGTATATCCAGACGCAACACATTTACACTTTTTATTCGCACCAATCTTCTTGCAGTGACTTCGCACATATTCTTGGGTTGAACCCGATACTGAAAATTTTCTTGCAGCGCTTCGTAATGTTATTACGGTGTCCGTCTTGACATTTTCCAACTTTAAAAATTGTTGCTTACATGTTTCAAATTCGTTGCGGGAATAGAGCTGTTTAAGGACACCGTGAACAGTTCCAATTCGGTAAAATTCATCTTCTACGCTCAATTCGTTGGTTATTATGTATTACTACCAATATCAGGTTCACACTTTATCCAACTAATGTGGATAGTTTACAAACCAGCCAAAAATGCTAGCTAATTTGTGTAATTTCCTTGTGGTTTGAGTTTTAGCGATGAATTTTGTATAGTTTATAAACTAGCTGGATAGTTTACAAACCAGTCATTACTCGTAGCTATTTTAGTAAAAATATGATTTTTCATCAAAATAACCAGGCAGTTGGATAATTTGTATACGATCTAAGTAGTTTATATACTAGCCAAGTAAATACTTTAACCGTAACATATATATATATATATATATATATATATATATATAAAAAGATTGGAAGTCTTTGCTGACCAGTTAGGAAAAATTGGCAAAAATATTGGGGTAGCAGCAAATAAAAGTACACTCTTTATAATATTTCCAAGCTTTCGGAAACGTTTATTTCCATCATCAGGGAGCACTACAAAAAATCACAAAAACGTTACAACAACTAAATGCGACCAACACCACAATCCGCCAAGCCAAAACAACCCCGACCAATCGCAAAATCTCTCTCTCTCACAAAAAGCAGCGAAGTAGTCAAGCATGTTTCAACCCAACAAAAAGCACTGATGGCGACACAAACATGAACTGTCAGAAAAGGTCAAACTGTGACAAAATTTTACCCGGCTATAATACTGAAATAATTATATTTAATAACAAAGCCAATACATTACATTGAAATTCTTTTGTAGCCAAAAAATTTTGAAGAATATTATCAATTATGTAAAAACAACTAGCTATTCAAGCACCACAAACTCTCATCTCTCACATAAGAGAGTGTATGTTGCAGGAATCAACCAGCTTGAAAAAATATATTCTATTTAAAATGTTTGAAGAATATTATCAATTATGTAAAAACAACTAGCTATTCAAGCACCACAAACTCTCATCTCTCACATAAGAGAGTGTATGTTGCAGGAATCAACCAGCTTAAAAAATATCTTCTATTTAAAATATGTATGTGATAGAATTATTTCTTTTTTTGAATTTATCAAAGTAAACAAAAAACATTTATTGGGTATTATGGCACAATTCCAACCGTTTCAAAGCAAATTACGTCTATTATCAAAAATTCCTTCATACTTACATTATGTTGAGATTAATAAAAATAGTTGTTATTACGCTGTGACACAAGAAACATGACAAAGTCGAAACTACTAAAAAGCTTAATAAAATTCACATTACATTTTAAAATATTATTTCCGCAAACTGAAACATTTCATACACAAACGGCAAATCCATCTATCACGTTATTATACGAAACTAGTTATAATTTTTTTCCTGTTAATGGTAGGTGCACATTCCAAAGCGACAAAAAACCACAACAGGTGGGGGGAATAAAATTGAATGTTATTATTAAAAAGATATTTTTATGATAAAATTGAAGAATTATGTAAATCTCGAATCATATTGAAATTTTGTTGTGTCAACAGACAGTAAAAAAGAGTACATTTCACTAAGATTTTTTATATCTGATTTTTTATTGATAGAATTTGGCTCCTGTGCGATAAAAGTCATTTCCAAAAAGAGCCTCTTATGATAATTATTTTCCATTGTTAAAACCTTTACATCAGAATAATTCATATGATGGTCCTCAACATTCACATGTTCTGCCAGAGCACATCTCTCTGGATGCAACCGAGTGTCAGACTTATGGGACGATATCCTTTGGGATAAGGTCCTAGAAGTCTGGCCAATATATTTATTATTACAATCACCACAAGGTATGGAGTAAACCACATTTGAGAGAGCTAAGGTTGGAGTCCTGTCCTTTAGTTTGCTAAAAACGGATTTAATTGTCAAAACTGTACTAAAAGCGATCTTAACGTTACTAAGTTGTTTAAAAATTCTACAAATTTTAGGGAAAACATCCCTTATATAAGGTATGGAAACATAAAAAAATGGAGTATCTACTGCAACCGCTCCAGCACTGGCTTGAACACTTCCAACTTGGTTGGTATTGTTAATATTACCATTATTGATGACTGACGTATTGAATAAAATTTTTTTTAATAAAGTCTTAGGATATGAGTTATCAATGAAAAGTTGGAAAAGGTGTTTAAGGTTCTTATCATGGAATGAAGGGTCAGAAATATTTAATACTCTACTCTTCATTTGTTTTATTAAATTAACTTTCATAGAGTGTTTATGATAGGACCAGTAACTCATGTACCTCCCCGACGAGATTGGTTTTCGATACCAATCTATATACAACGTATTGTCAACACGAATAAACTTAGTATCTAAAAAAGGCACAGAGCATTGGTCGTCTTCTACCTCAATGGTAAATTGGATATAGGGATCATAGCTGTTAAAAACAAATAAAATTTCATCAACTATGTCTCTAGGTAAGGCAACAATCATGTCATCGACATACTTTTTTACGAATAATAGGGTGAAAGGTAAAACCGGGATTACAGTATCCAATAAGTCATCCATCACATAGCAAGCTATAATAGGGCTAATGGTAGCACCCATAGGTGTACCAAAATTCTGTTTATAAAAGTTGTTCTCAAATGAAAAATAGGTGTTATAAAATAAGAAAGTTATTAATTCCATAAAAGTGTCTTTATCAATGCTACAATGACTGCTAATATCACCCCACCTCTTACTAATTGCTCTCAGTGCAGCGTCCAAATACACGTTACTGAAAAGAGACACAACATCCAAACTTGCTATTATGTAATTATTCGGAATATGCAATTTATTGAATTTATTGAAGACATCAAATGAATCACTAATAAAATACTCATTATCGGTATTGTAAGCTTTTGTCAAAATATCAGTTAAAAATGAAGATATAAGGTGTGTTGGAGCACGTCCTATTGTGGCTAGCATTGGTGCTCCAGCACACCTTATATCCTCATTTTTAACTGATATTTTGACAAAAGCTTACAATACCGATAATGAGTATCTTATTAGTGATTCATTTGATGTCTTCAATAAATTCAATAAATTGCATATTCCGGATAATTACATAATAGCAAGTTTGGATGTTGTGTCTCTTTTCAGTAACGTGTATTTGGACGCTGCACTGAGAGCAATTAGTAAGAGGTGGGGTGATATTAGCAGTCATTGTAGCATTGATAGAGACACTTTTATGGAATTA
Organism: Galeruca laticollis; assembly: GCA_963921935.1. Lineage (NCBI taxonomy): Eukaryota > Metazoa > Arthropoda > Insecta > Coleoptera > Chrysomelidae > Galeruca > Galeruca laticollis. The sequence goes on along the minus strand of OY998181.1, from coordinate 32,334,660 downwards.
ATAACTTTCTTATTTAATAACACCTATTTTTCATTTGAGAACAACTTTTATAAACAGAATTTTGGTACACCTATGGGTGCTACCATTAGCCCTATTATAGCTTGCTATGTGATGGATGACTTATTGGATACTGTAATCCCGGTTTTACCTTTCACCCTATTATTCGTAAAAAAGTATGTCGATGACATGATTGTTGCCTTACCTAGAGACATGGTTGATGAAATTTTATTTGTTTTTAACAGCTATGATCCCTATATCCAATTTACCATTGAGGTAGAAGACGACCAATGCTCTGTGCCTTTTTTAGATACTAAGTTTATTCGTGTTGACAATACGTTGTATATAGATTGGTATCGAAAACCAATCTCGTCTGGGAGGTACATGAGTTACTGGTCCTATCATAAACACTCTATGAAAGTTAATTTAATAAAACAAATGAAGAGTAGAGTATTAAATATTTCTGACCCTTCATTCCATGATAAGAACCTTAAACACCTTTTCCAACTTTTCATTGATAACTCATATCCTAAGACTTTATTAAAAATTTTTTTATTCAATACGTCAGTCATCAATAATGGTAATAATAACAATACCAACCAAGTTGAAAGTGTTCAAGCCAGTGCTGGAGCGGTTGCAGTAGATACTCCATTTTTTTATGTTTCCATACCTTATATAAGGGATGTTTCCCCTAAAATTTGTAGAATTTTTAAACAACTTAGTAACGTTAAGATCGCTTTTAGTACAGTTTTGACAATTAAATCCGTTTTTAGCAAACTAAAGGACAGGACTCCAACCTTAGCTCTCTCAAATGTGGTTTACTCTATACCTTGTGGTGATTGTAATAATAAATATATTGGCCAGACATCTAGGACCTTATCCCAAAGGATATCGTCCCATAAGTCTGACACTCGGTTGCATCCAGAGAGATGTGCTCTGGCAGAACATGTGAATGTTGAGGACCATCATATGAATTATTCTGATGTAAAGGTTTTAACAATGGAAAATAATTATCATAAGAGGCTCTTTTTGGAAATGACTTTTATCGCACAGGAGCCAAATTCTATCAATAAAAAATCAGATATAAAAAATCTTAGTGAAATTTACTCTTTTTTACTGTCTGTTGACACACAACAAAATTTCAATATGATTCGGGATTTACATAATTCTTCAATTTTATCATAAAAATATCTTTTTAATAATAACATTCAATTTTATTCCCCCCACCTGTTGTGGTTTTTTGTCGCTTTGGAATGTGCACCTACCATTAACAGGAAAAAAATTATAACTAGTTTCGTATAATGACGTGATAGATGGATTTGCCGTTTGTGTATGAAATGTTTCAGTTTGCGGAAATAATATTTTAAAATGTAATGTGAATTTTATTAAGCTTTTTAGTAATTTCGACTTTGTCATGTTTCTTGTGTCACAGCGTTATAACAACTATTTTTATTAATCTCAACATAATGTAAGTATGAAGGAATTTTTTGATAATAGACGTAATTTGCTTTGAAACGGTTGGAATTGTGCCATAATACCCAATAAATGTTTTTTGTTTACTTTGATAAATTTAAAAAAAGAAATAATTCTATCACATACATATTTTAAATAGAAGATATTTTTCAAGCTGGTTGATTCCTGCAACATACACTCTCTTATGTGAGAGATGAGAGTTTGTGGTGCCTGAATAGCTAGTTGTTTTTACATAATTGATAATATTCTTCAGACATTTTAAATAGAATATATTTTTTTAAGCTGGTTGATTCCTGCAACATACACTCTCTTATGTGAGAGATGAGAGTTTGTGGTGCTTGAATAGCTAGTTGTTTTTACATAATTGATAATATTCTTCAAAATTTTTTGACTACAAAAGAATTTCAATGTAATGTATTGGCTTTGTTATTAAATATAATTCTTTCAGTATTATAGTCGGGTAAAATTTTGTCACAGTTTGACCTTTTCTGACAGTTCATGTTTGTGTCGCCATCAGTGCTTTTTGTTGGGTTGAAACATGCTTGACTACTTCGCTGCTTTTTGTGAGAGAGAGAGATTTTGCGATTGGTCGGGGTTGTTTTGGCTTGGCGGATTGTGGTGTTGGTCGCATTTAGTTGTTGTAACGTTTTTTGTGATTTTTTGTAGTGCTCCCTGATGATGGAAATAAACGTTTCCGAAAGCTTGGAAATATTATAAAGAGACTTTTATTTGCTGCTACCCCAATATTTTTGCCAAATTTTATATATATATATATATATATATATATATATAGAGAGAGAGAGAGAGAGAGACAAGTAATCACGGCTGAGGTATTAACAAACAAAATTGAAAATATCACGGGGATTGCAGCCTAAATAATATTAAATATTCTTGTTATACAAAACCGAGCGCTTTCGAAAGACTATTCCTTTCTTTTTCAAGGTTGCATGTTAGAATTATGAGAAATCAAAGAAAACAGGATACATAGTAATCACCTCCGATTTAAGTTAAAGTTAAAATCAATGCCTCAACATTGAATTAAAATGCAATAGGAAACCAAAAAATTGAAAAAATGAACAAGTAAAAAATTGAGAAATTGAAACACTGAAAAATTGACAAATTGCAAAATTGAGTTCAAATTAACAACATAAATTAATACTTAGCTAAAATCCCTCCTGAAGGAACACATTTTGGTTTTTTGACTTCACCACTACTACATTTTGACAGAGAAAATTTAAAACTGATTCGGTTGTTTCAAGTGTATCTAGTTTTTGGATAGACAGTAATGTTTTTCACTTTACCATACCTGCTTTCAGTCGTATTCAAACTCGCTTGAATAGAATACGACTGAAAGCAGGTATGGTAAAGTAAAAAAAATTACTGTCTATCCAAAAACTAGATACACTTGAAACAACCGAATCAGTTTTAAATATTCTCTGTCAAAATGTAGTAGTGGTGAAGTTAAAAAACCAAAATGTGTTCCTTCAGGAGGGATTTTAGCTAAGTATTAATTTATGTTGTTAATTTAAACTCAATTTTGCAATTTGTCAATTTTTCAGTGTTTCAATTTTTCAATTTTTTACTTGTTCACTTTTTCAATTTTTTGGTTTCCTATTGCATTTTAATTCAATGTTGAGGCATTGATTTTAACTTTAACTTAAATCGGAGGTGATTACTATGTATCCTGTTTTCTTTGATTTCTTATAATTCTAACATACAACCTTGAAAAAGAAAGAAATAGTCTTTCGAAAGCGCTCGGTTTTGTATAACAAGAATATTTAATATTATTTAGGCTGCAATCCCCGTGATATTTTCAATTTTCAATATATTATAATATATTTAATGTTCTACTGTTTTTATAATCATGTATTATATGATTTTATTCGAAATTTGATTATTAGATGCTGTTGTTACAATCGTGGTAGTAACTACACTAATGTGAAAACACCTTTATCACTGAATATAACCTATTTGAAATTTTGACAGGAATTGTCAAATTATTATGCCCGGCTCAGATGAATATGAAATTTTATATTCTGAAAGATAAATTACTACAAAATCGACTTACTCGCTCTTACCTCAGGGAGGGTTCAAAGATTAAAAAAAATTAATAATTTAAATTTTAAATTTATAAATTTCCAAAGAATATTCCAAAATTGTCAATTATACTATTGCAAATCTATAGTGACTGCTTGTTCAATATATTCTAAGACCATTAAATTATCTAATGACATCTACAATTTTTCTGTCACTGAAAATTAAATAAATGTCACTGATTATATCAAAAGTTTTATAGGATCCAAAATTTTTCAAATTCAATGAAATAGGAGTTGAATTAATACCAAAGTGAGTTGGAATCAAAAATTATATATTATATACCATCAGATAACAAGTGAAAATGAATTATTATTCACAAAATATAATAAAGAACAATAATCGTACTTTCTACGAACCTTAAAATTAAAAAAACAACCTATATACTAGAAGAACAACCTAATTAACTACTTATTCTAAACGTTCAAATCGTCGAAAATTACACTTGACGTGTATAAATGTCAAATAACTATATGCGATAAAATTGTCTATTCAAAAAATTTTCTCTTCTCTTCAGGTGAAATTTTATATATCTTTAACGTTAATTTTGTCAGTATTCAAAAATGTGATATAGATGCATCTATCTTAATTTTATTTAAAGGCCTGTTAATTCTTGAAAAATAATTTATAAAATCTGGACTGGACTCACCAACTAGGTATCAGGATCACTCGTTCTGATTCTAAGCACGTCTTTTAGAATCGCCGGAACCACTTTTCTAAATTTATAATTTAGAACCCGGAAAAATCACTAACACTTTTTCAATATAATTATTTAAGGAATTATTCACGCACTGATCTTATCATGCTAATTATTATAATCTGATGCTATTTTAATATATCAATTACTATTATATTATTCAGCAAATTTGAGAGAACTCATATTAGATGTTCTCTCGAGAGGGGTTCAAAATCAACTAACTAAACTTTTTCCATAAATAATTCTGTAGACCCATCTGTGAAGATACGGAATGCGCATTCTTCCAATGAGTCTTGTGTGTGTTTTTTAAAGATTATCTTGTAGGGCATGTGGAAGGCATATCGCGGTGGAGTCGAGTCCGTATTGGCCTGCAGCAGTGGGACATCCTACATCAAGTTTTATACCGGTAGAGCGTAGACGTGTCATGGTCATAAAAACAATCTCCTTGATGTATATGTCAGGGGGAGTGAGACCGAGGATTACCTCCATAGCTCTTGTTGGTGTGGTTCTCATGCCTCCTGTTGTGTTGAGGCATGCTGTTCTTTGGATTTGATCCAGTTTTCTGGCGACTGCCAGTTGGTTTGCCTTAGCTCCCCAGGTAACCGTGCCGTACGTCAGCATAGATCTGATGATAGCAGTGTAGATCCAGGCAGCGACCCTAGGCGACATTCCCCAGGTGCATCCGATGGTTCTACGACACTGTTCATAAGAAATATATGCTCTTTAACTCTACTTTCTAAGTGAGTGTTCCACGTTAACTTACTGTCGAAGGCGACCCCTAATAATTTCACATCTGCAGAGAAATTAAGTTTGATATCTAGGAGCTTTGGGGCTTGATGTTTTACAAACTTCCCTTTTTTTCGTGAAAAGAACCATCTCCGTCTTTTTCTGGGTTTATTGATAGTGAATGGTCTTTGCACCACTGTTCTATGATATTGAGGGCTTCTTGCATTAAAGCCCAGTGTCTCCTCGAATCTTCTTGTTAGCAGAATCACTAGGTCATCTGTATATGCTATTGCGTAGAAGTTGCTATCGTTGAGGTGGCTGACCAAGGAGTCTAAGACCATATTCCACAGTAGTGGCGAGAGCACCCCTCCCTGTGGACAACCTTTTACAACCAAGCCTCTGATGGTTACATCATCTACACTCATTTTTATTGCTCTTTTTAAGAGAATGTTATATATCTAGCCATTTATGGTTTGGGGGATATTCTTGTTGGAAAGTGCGTTTGTTATATTAAGAAAAGTGGTTGTATCGAATGCACATTATATGTCTATGTATACACCCAGAGTGGACTCCTTTCTTTCCAACGATCTCTCGATGCGGCCCGCCATGAGATGAAGAGCTGAATCGGTGGATTTTCCTATAGTGTATGCATGTTGATTTGGATCCAGTGGATTTTGTGTTATCACTACATCTCTTATGTTTCGTTCGCACAGCCTGTCCAAGGTCTTCATTGGAAACGATGTGAGACTAATGGGTCTATATGTTTTTGGAATGAAATGGTCCATTCTTCCTGGTTTTGGTATGAACACAACTTTAACTTCTCTAAAACCTTTTGGAATATACCTCAGTGGTAGTGAGGAACTGAGGATTCCTACCAGGTGTGGCATTAGTTCATCCAGGCCCCACCGAAGTAGGGCTCTATAAATGCCGTCCGCCCCTCGAGATTCAAAGGGGGAGAAGCCAGAGATGGCCCACCTGTCTCTCCGTATCGACGATCTGTCGTGATATACGCCAGTCATCATCCGTCGGGTAGTGATTCTCCTGATCCTACTAGGCTGCCATGTTTGTGGTTCTGGAGTCAGAAAAGTGAGTAGACATTAATAGTGGAAGGCTTTCCTTTAGGTTGACAGTTTTCATGCCTTCCTCTCTGGTTAGTATACCGATATGATGGTGGGGATCTTTTGAAAGGGCTCTTTGGAGACTAGCTGCTTGGGGGAAATCTTCGATTTCCTCGCAATAGAGTCTTCATGCTTCTCTTTGTTTTTACCTAATGACTCTTTTATACTCCTTGAGGGGAGAATTGTATGAGTTCCAATCCTCTTCGAGTATGGATCTTACAATCTTATTAAAAGATTTCCTCGCCGTCCACCTGGGCTGATCAATCTCATGGCACTACCACAGAGTGAATGCTCCATCAAGATCGACCCGGCTGAGTGGGCAAGATATCTTATAGGAATCACTTATGGATTTTTGAATGGTTTCAGAATAAATTTCCAAATCTCCTTTATTGCTAGGCAACACATCCTGGACTCCTCGCAGATCCCCTTTCAAACAGTGGACATATTTTGTACTGTCCGTTTTGCTGGGGTCGCAAATTATTGTAGAGGTTGTGAGCGCCAGTTTCATTTCGAATTTTATCCAGCGGTAGTCCGACATTGAAATATCGTCGGATACATGCCAGCTGGAGATTATATTCGATGTGTTTATAGTAGATAGGGTAATATCTATTCGCGTTTGGCTACGAGAGTTAATAAAAGTTGGTTCAGTACTTCTATTTAGAATACAGAGATTCTTGTTAGTTATGTAATCATAGGAAGACTTACATCTAGTGCTAATATCTTAGCTGCCCCAGCTTACGTGGTGAGAGTTTGAATCGCAGCCTATTATCAATGCAAGCTTCTGGGTGAGACGCTGTTCCACAAGGTCCTCCAACTCCTTAATTGGTGGTGGTATGCGGATGCCAGTATTAACACTTTCTTTTGACCTTTCTGTGTATATTCAACCTCCACCGCCTTTAGGTCGGTGAATGAAAAATGCGTCAGTGGGTAGGTCTTAAAATTCCTAGGGAAGTATACGGCCGTCCTAGGTTGATGATTGCTTGGAAAGCTGAAAATTAAACATTTTGGATTATTCATACCCATGATTTTGGTTTGTCTTATCCAGAGTTCTTGGATAAGTGCTATTGTGTCCTGAATCTCATCAAGGTGGCGGCATAGTGTTGCCACCTTTTTGTGTTGAAGGTTACACTGAATAAATCTTACCTTTTCATTGTCCATCTCTGCTTAATGATGGTGATATGGGTTTTGGTTTCTTTTAGGCTATCTCCACTTCCTCAATTGGAGGTGGGTTGACGTCGCCTGTATCCTGGTTTAGAGCTGTCAGTTCTGCCAGGAGACTGTGCATCTTGGAGGATGGTTCAACAGTCTCCGTAGAAACAACAGCTTCTTGGGGTTACTCGGATGGGAGAGGGGGATGCGAGCTCGATCTCCTCCGTTCCGGGTCGAGTTTCTTTGTTTTAACAATCAATGAGGTGAACGCGTAGCTCATCCTCATTGATCGTTTCTCTAGGACTCCCATTCCCTCGTCTCTTATGCTGAAGAGGTGGCCTTTGGGATTGACCTTCGCTTCGTGGTGGAAGGAAAACCATGCATCCACCCGGAGGTATTTGTTTGTCTAGCCGGCGCAGCACATCTTCTTTGTCACCCAGGTCAGCGTAAGCCTGGCTAGGGATCCAGAGGGTGGCTTTTATCAGTTGGGGGAGGTTGTCGGTTTCCTCCTTCTCTTTGCCTCAGCACCGCAGATTCTTTTACCTCGACGGTGCTTTGGTGTTGGAGATGTGCGTTCTCGCCCATCCTCCGGTTTTTTTTTTTTTTTTTGTTTTTGTTCCATTTTGATCCCACGAGTCGCTAGGGAAATGTTTGTCGTCTCTGGCAGATATCCGCATAACAGGGAAATGCTATTTCTAGGGGGTGTCGCCAGGTACTTCCAGGGTGACGTTCGCAGTCGCATTCCCTGCAGCCATTCAGCCATCGTCACATTTCTCACACCTTAGCTTGGGTTGTTGGAGTGTCAATTGGTTGGTGTTAACGTGCTAACGTATCCAGCGGGGCCACGAGGAGGTAGACACTCGATGGTTGCATTTCTCCATTGGACTACAGAAAGCTACCTACAAGCAGACAAGCAAGCGCAAGCAAGCCAATAAGCAAACCAACTACAAAGCAACGGCCGACTTACAACCAACCCCGCCTATTTTGCACAATAAATGAAAAATAAAACCTAACTACGATGGCCTTCCACTCAACAACATTCATACTAGTGAAATTCATATCTAATACATGCAAGTATGCAACTTGCTATACATTTAAGTTATGTTGGTAATTATTCAACAAAATAAAATATTAGAAAATGAGCGATATGGTCGCTATATCGGGAGTAATTCAATATCTAATGTTTTTCATACACACAAGTAAGTTTTTTATTTGAAATGAAGTTTATAAAATACCTTTTATCTTCCGATAAATCTCCTCATTTTTTCAATCAACAGGTTTTCACACAAATTTCAATTTTTTTTATTATTGACAAGAATTTGCCTTCTATATCTTAAATTTGTTTGATAGTCATTGACCAGTCAAAAACAACTTATAGTTGTTTATTTAATATATTTCTTTATATTTTTCAAAAGATTTACGCCTTTTAAATATAAAACATCATATTTTACGAGTATATTTCTAAATAAATAATTAATGTTTGCATCTTTTATTAATTTTCTACAATGTCAGAGATTTTATAACCGCATTAATTGTTTTTTTATTTCAATTTTTACTCTTGGATACATTAGAAGTAAAGTTTCTAGTGCTTCTGCACAATTTTAATGTTATAAAGCAGAAGTTCAAGATAATACATAGAAACCATAAACATTCCCATTTGAAAAGCGGATTTTATTATTTTATTCCAGGTGATTTGCTTAAATTTTCTTTGAATAATTGAAATTCATACTATATATATATTGTTTATATGTACAAGGTACATTATGAAGTGTGAATCACTTTTTAGAGTTTGATTTTTTTTTTAATTTGAGTCCTTAAATAATTTTCCTTCAACAATTTTATAAGTATTAATATTTTTATGTTAAAAATAACTTGTGTCGCTTATTATTTAACGGTTCCATATAATTGTGGAAATTGTGGATTGTTATTTATTATCTATTCAGTCATTATCGCTTAAAAGATAATTTGAATTATTAACAATCTGTCTTACATTATTAGAAAACTTTTTTGTTTGGTCTGCTCTAACAATATGTACATCGCTAGATTGTATAAAGTTATTTATTTTGGATTCCAGTTTTCGTTTACGTTTAACTTCCGACGATTCAACTTATTTGATTTAATTGGAAATTTGTAATTTCTTATATCGAACATTATTTGAATTAAATTATAAAGCTATTTCTGATTCTGTAGCTAAAATATGCTCAATACTATTCGTAAATTTTGGTGGTATGATCTACTTTAAGCCTTTGTTTAAAAAATTCTATTTTACTATTTGTACAACTAGTGCCTGAAAGCTTTCCAAATCGTGGAGCAAAGTGTGTTGGTACTTACAGAGTATTTAATTCTATGTTGTGTATTCAAGTTTCATTAGTGTTTGCTCTTGTTTCCTAAATTTCTTATGCTCCATCGTGCTGATACTTCCTTTGATTTTGTCATCCAAACAGTGAAATTCTACTGGATGTAGTTGGTACGTGCGTTCAGAATGAACAACTTTTATGTAGGTGTGTAAGGAGTCCCTTATTTTAAACCATTTTTTACATTCTCCTTCAAACCAGATTCGTTGAGTACATTTTAAAGCTTTTTGTGTTTGAGGTGTTTTATTATGGCATTTTATATTTAGATAATTTGGTATTGCTTCTTTTCATTCATATAATTCAATAATACCTAGAGCATTTTCAGTTACTGTGCACAAATATAATTTTGATAGAGAAATTAATACAATTAAACAAATCATCACAGATCCAAAAGATGCATCTGATATATTTAACAATTTCTTCGCGAATGTGGGGAAAATTTTGGCAAAGACCATACAACAAAATCCCAATTACAAAAGTAAATAATATATAAATAAAAATTCACTTTTTCTTACACCAGCGAATACAACTGAGGTTGAAAATACAATAATTAGCTTAAAAAACAAAAAGGCTCCCGGGATTGATGGAATAAAATCTGAAACTGATTATTGCAAAATTCATATGTGGATCTTTGACGGACAATCAGGCATATTTCCTTCGATTCGAAAGAAATCTCTTATAACTCCAATTTTCAAAAATGGGGATATAGAAAATATTTCAAACTATAGGCCTATTTCCTTTCTATCTTCAATAACCAGTCTTTGAAAAAATTATAAAAACAAGACTTACGACATACCTATCAAATTATAATCTGCTGTCAACATCCCAGTATGGCTTTAGAGAAACAAAATCTACCAATGATGCAATCCATTCCTCGACAAAAACCATCTACGAATCCATGGATTCAAGCACTTCACCTATTGGTGTTTTTTTTTGGATCTGAAAAAGGCCTTCGATACTGTCGACCACTCCATACTTTTAGATACACTAGAAGATATGGGTGTAACAGGTTTAGCTCATAATTTATTCAAAAGTTATCTAACAAGCAGAACACAAAAAACAAAATTCTAAAATCATGTGAGTTAAGAAATCAACATTAAATGTGGTGTACCTCAAGGAACAGTATTTGGGTCAGTGCTATTCGTGATTTACTTAAATAATCTATTTGAACAGGAAACAATCGGTAAAATAATCAGCTTCGCGGACGATACTGTGATATATTACAAACATGATGACTGGTATAATCTCAAAATAAATGTTGAAAATGATCTTGGAAAACTCAAAGACTGGTTTGACAGCAGATTACTCTCAATAAACTTTGACAAAACTGTACTCACACTTCAGTAGTCATGAACCGTCTCTGCCAAAATACAATCTTAATATCCAACAAGATTTTTCAATTAAACCTGCAAAAAGAATTAAATAATTGGGTATATACGTACACTGACAATCACTTACGATAAAACCATCATATGGAATATTTAACTAAAAAGCTTCTTAGTATCCTATTTCAATTTAAGCAAGTGAGCCAATTTTTGAGCTTCAATTGTAAAACAATATTGTACTACAGTTTGGTTGAGTTACACCTCAAGTATGGCATTATTGGCTGGGGAGGAGTATGAAGGAACTATCTTAATGCCCTCGAAGTGTCTCAAAGGCGATTCCTCCGAACGATTCTCAACAACCTACAAGATATTCAAGGTCACTGTAATAAACACAAGATATGACACAAATTCTAAAAACACCCTATATAGATAATTTCTTTTTTAATTCAAAATAGTTATCAAATTATCGACCTCAACTAAAGTAAAATACATAAACAAAACAAGGCTAACACAATATAATTTCTTTTTTAATTCAAGATAGTTATTAAATTATCGACCTCAACTAAAGTAAAATACATAAACAAAACAAGGTTAACACAATATAATAGATTACGAACAGGTCAGGTTCTGTTGACCACGAAATAAACAAATATGAATAATTAACCTTCATTGAAGGTGAACTCGGGAAATAAATATCAAAAAGTATTGGGAACATCAGTCAGTCGGTGAGAGATAGGTATTATCTCTCCCCTGGTGAGGCAAGTCTGAGTCTTGACGGACCCTCACCCTCAAAAAGTAATAGTGTGAATATTTATGTGACCAGTGGGATTTTCAAAACGTAAGTTTTTAAAAGTACAAATTCATTTATTCTATTGAATATTGGATTGTGTTATTATATTTTTCATTGACTAAATCGGGTATCCCAAGATAGTTAAGGGACCCTACAGGGTATTTCAGTCATATCGAGTGTTCCTTATACATCAGCGCCCCTCATCTACTGTTAAGGCCTAAAATTGTAGAGGCATCTTATTTAGTTATATTCAGGGATCTTTTTTTTTAGAAGGTGCATATTATTTCTTTTTCATCTGATTAGTTTATCCAAACTACGTAGATATAATTACGTTTGGCTTGATATTGTACCTAATTCTATATTAGAGATTTTTCCGTTTTGCTCGAGATTGTATGTAATCCTATTTCAGAGCTATTTACGTTATACTAGGGATTATAGTTAAACCTAGGTTAACATATTGATATTCTACGTAGAGAGATCTACATTGCACTTGAGACTCATAAATTAATCCTATTCCAGAGATATTTATATTGTACACTTGAGAGATAGTTACCTTATACTAGAGAGTTTTAGTTATTCCTAGATTAAAGAATTTGATAGACATTGATACTATAATAGGGGTCATATTCAGTTACAGCTAAATCTATTTTACTTTCGGAGTTTATTTTACACAGTTTTGTTTTTCTTTGTAATATATTGTTATTATATGTTCTAACCTTTCAATTTATCTCCATAACCTCAATCCTCACCACCCCATACCCGTCAAATAGGACGGACCAGCTAACCCTGCACTACGAACTCGGGCTTGGCACACTGTATAAGCCCAAGAAGCCCCACGACGTCTTCGACCGCTCGAGCCTGGAACAACCCCCCTTCCTCGAGGTAATCCCGCAGGGAGAATTCCGGGTTCTACAATTTTTTTCTTGTGCCATAAGGCACTGGTGACATCACGTTGCAAGGAATAAAAAAAAAGGGGAAGAATAATTCATTACATCGGTAGACAGAGACATTACACTAGTGACATCGTAGGAAGGTAAGTAATATGGATAATAGAGAGCCTATCAAGTTATTAGAGTGGTGACAGCGATTTGCGTAGAGAAAAAAAAACCAGCAGTTATTACACTGGTAGCCAGCAGTTATTACACTGGTGACAGCGGTGGGATGAGATACTGAGTCCGTACGGCAGAGGTTCACAAGAGGGGAAGTCCTGGCAATAATCCTTTTTTTTTCTTCTCTATCCCACATAAACTACCCATTTCAGGCATCGTAGAAGCCCAAAAGGTAGGAGTAGATAGTTAAATTCAATTAGATTAATTAAGGCCTTGTAAATTTCACCTACATACGTTATTTTTAATTTCATATTTATATCACAAAATAAATATTACGACATATGTCTAATCAAAACTAATATACAACCAAAGTAGTATAAGTTCAATCAGGTATATCCGCTTAGTCAGTTATTTTATTCATTACAAACGAACGTTGAAACCAAATCTATTTTTAATACATAAACATTTAGACAACGTATGAAAAACAGCAAATATACAAGTGAGAAATACGCAAAGTCAGCAACAAGCTTCCGCAAAAGACAAAAATAGCAATATAAAATATAGTACGGAGGAAAGCTGCACGTTTGAGAAATATAAAAGGTTTACAGGAAATTTGGTTATACTTTGACTAACGAACGGACTATTCTCTAAATGAACTAGACATTAACGATTTGAGAAAAGGTGTTAGGAAATATTCATGCTTTAAACGCGAAATAATAAGTTAAATTAAATTAGGACGATTTTGTTCTGGGCTTATTAAAGTGAATAATACCGATTCATATATATTACACTATAAATAATTCTTTGTCTTTATTTTCCCAACTATCCATTTCAAGCATCTAGGTAAGTAACACTTGTGCTAACTAATTATAGGAACACTAGGAAATAAAACAATATGCCGTTAGAGTCCACAGGGGATTCGAGTAATATGCCAGCAGCACTAAGGATACCACAGGCACCACCACTAGGGGTGATCGCCTCAACTTTAACAGACTTCACGGGAAAAGACGCAGCCAGATATATAGATAAATTGGAACTAAGGGCCAAACTCGACGGATGGTCAGAAACAGAAACACTAACACTACTGAAATTCAATCTCGCAGGCGCAGCCCACGATTTCTTCAAAGCCGACCCAAGATTAGACACAGCAACATATGTTGAATTTAAGGAGAAAATACTCAGGAAATTCGTCCCAAGGAAGTCGATCGCGGACTGGTGGATGCAGCTAGTCCAATGCTACCAGAGGCACGACGAAGATGTAGCAGCTTTCTGCACAAGATTACGGCTAATAGGGAATAAAATATTGGAGGAAGACATAAAAGGAACGAACAGAGAACAGATACCGAACATTCAAAAGAAACACAACGCGGTACTTATGAACCAATTCAAAGTAGGGCTAAGAAAGGACCTGCTTAGAGAAGTAGGATTCTACATATTGCATAAAGATGACCTCACACTAGAAGAAGCAGAGGAGATAGTAAGTTGCCAAGAAACGGCAGCCACAATGGTGAGCGGAAGGAATAATGGCCACAGAGTCGCTTTTACGAATGAGCAACGGAGTTGCACAGCATGTGGCAAATCGGGACATGAATCGGAAGAATGTAGACATAGCGCAAAATGTTTGTACTGTGGCAGACGAGGCCACTGGGCATCAAACTGCAGAACAAGAGAAGCGGAAGAAGAAAAAATAGAAAAAAAATGCCAAATATGTAGAAAACAGGGACACTGGGCAGCGTATTGTAGAAACAAAGAATCCAAGGAACCATTAACAGATACAAATGTATGTCACTACTGCGGAAAACAAGGCCACTGGGCCAAGGACTGCAGAAAGAAAAGGTTCAGTGAAGGAAATAAACAATGGAATACAAAGCAATGGAATCAAGAAAGAAGAATCACAACGCATCAAAATAACTACGGGGAATACAGCGGACAAAGGAATTCCAGAGAAAATATTTGGAACAGAGAAGCACCACAGGCACACGGACAACAGAATAGGGGACAAAGGCTCCAAAAAGAAGAGAACAGAAGAGGACAGTCCACAGAGAGAGGACACATAAACAAGGAAGACGGAAGAAAACATTTAAACTAACAAGGACCACCGTTACTCCCCAAACAAGTGGTCAAGCTGAAACTAGGGGAAACTGGACTCAAACAGGAAAAAACTGGAATCAACAGGCAACACAAAAGGGTAACAAAGAAGAAGACAAGAAAAACCAGATAAAAACAATGCATCATAACGGACCGACGATAAGTAAAACGAAGAACCCCCGTATATAGTACTCCTAAGAATAAACGGTAAAACCGAACCCTGTATGATAGACACAGGCGGAGCATACTCACTAATAAGTAAATCCATAGTAGCAGACAACGAATTAGACACACGGATCACAGACCAATTAACCTTAAAAGGCATAACAGGACACACAATCCACTTATACGGTTCAACACAAATAGCCATAGCAACAACAGAAATGGACTATAATATCTACACGGAAGTAATTGCAGCCGAGGATGGTATAATGGGAGACACAGCAGTACTATTAGGAAGAGATTTCCTAGAAGAACACGAGGCAACTACTTCATACAGAGGAAAACCAACATTAGAAATATGGGGAAGAAAAATACCACTAATGAACCCAAGACAAATCAGAGATTTGCTGAATAATTATAGACAAAGGAGGACAGAAGCATACGGAAAAATAACGGCAACAAGGGAACAAGAAAACCCGAGGGAGAAAGAAGCGTGGCAGAAATGGCTAAAAACAGTGGAATCAATGTACAGACAAGAAATAATCAAACCAGAAGTAGACCTAAACAAATATGTAGGAAAAGTAAAGGAAACTACAAGCATGGACATAACCGTAGGAAGAGAAACTACACACACAAACCAATGATGAACAGAAAAGGGCGCACAGACACAGAACTTAAGAAAGAAAACGAAAGAAACGAAACAACCAAAGATATCAGGAATAGCAGAGAAGGAACAGAATGCAAAAGAGCCAGCACAGATATATATACGGAGGACAGTTTGACCATACCAGCACTAACGGAGGTTCACACAATCGGGATCCTAAAACATGATATAAAAGGAAATACAGACGTATGCGAAACTCAAGAATACGGACAACACACAATCAGATTGGCAAACAGCATATCGAAAAACCAAAGACAAATTCCAATAAGAATAATCAATACATCGGCGCAGGAAATAAATCTCACGAAAGGCACTAAGATAGGGAAAGCCTACGATTGCTCTGAAGAGAAACCAACTGACAATACTATACAGGGCACAATCAGAAAATTCGACATTAAAACAGACGACTGGATCCGAAATAACTTCGAATTAAACCACATGGACACACAAAGCAGAGAAGAACTAGTTAAGCTAATACAAAAGTACCACCATCTATTTACGGATGACGACGAAACTCTGACGAGCACCACTAAAGTCAAACACCACATAACTCTGGAACCAGGCTCTCAACCAATATGCAAGGCTCCATATAGGATACCTTACCATCAACGAGAGACACTACAAAAAGAAATAGATAGGCTACTAGCATCCAAGGTAATCAGAACATCCTCTAGCCCATGGTCAGCACCAGTAGTCTTAGTAGTAAAGCAGACCCCAGAAGGAGAAGAAAAAGTAAGAATGTGTATAGATTATAGAGCTCTGAACGCGGTAACCAAGAAAGAATACTACCCACTACCTAACGTATCAGACCTACTTCAAGGATATAAAGCGGGAGGCGAAACGTTATTCTCGGTAATCGACGTAGCGGAAGCATACCACCAAGTAGACATGAAAGAAGAAGACATCCCGTTAACAGGATTCAGCACATACCAAGGACACTACGAATACACCAAAATGCCTTTCGGATTAGTAAACGCACCA
This sequence comes from Galeruca laticollis, assembly GCA_963921935.1. NCBI lineage: Eukaryota > Metazoa > Arthropoda > Insecta > Coleoptera > Chrysomelidae > Galeruca > Galeruca laticollis. Next base: position 32,317,993 of record OY998181.1, on the reverse strand, counting down.
TCAACGTTCCAGAGATTCATGAACGCCACCTTAAGAGGACTGACAGGAATAAAATGTATGGTATATCTAGATGATATCATCATATTTAATTACACGGGAAGCAGAGATCACTTAGAGAAAGTAGAGGAAGTGTTCGAAAGACTTTCAGAAGCCAACATTAAACTAAAACCGAAAAAATGTAAATTCATGCTAGAAAAAGTAAAATATCTGGGACACATTATCTCACAAGAGGGAATAGCTCCAGACCCACAAAAGCTGGAGGCGGTGCACAAATACACCCTACCAAAGAATGTAAAAGAAGTAAGAGGATTTCTAGGTTCATTAAACTGGTACAGACGTTTCATACCAAATATAACAGAAATAGCAGCACCACTAGTAAACCTAACAAAAAAGGACACACCGTTCAAAGTATCGGAAGACGTAATAACAGCAATGAACCAATTAAAAACATCACTAACCTCAGATAAAGTACTAATATTCCCCGATTTCACCAAACCCTTCCTGCTATCAACCGACGCGTCAAACATAGGCGTAGGAGCAATATTGAGTCAAATAAGGGAGGGCAGAGAAAGACCTATACCATACGCGAGCAGAACACTAATTAAAGCAGAAACCAACTACTCAACTACAGAAAAAGAATAACTAGGCGTTATTTTTGGAATCAAAACTTTCAGATGCTATATTTACGGAACAAAGTTCACCATAATAACAGATCACAGAGCACTAAAATGGGTACTGACACTAAAAGACCCAAACTCTAGGCTAACACGGTGGGCCTTAACACTGGCAGAATACGACTTCGAAGTAATACACAGAATGGGAAGAAGACACGGGAACGCGGACGCACTAAGCAGAATGTACGACAAAACATGCAACTACATAGAAACCACATACGAAGACTACTTACAATATATTGCAGAAAACGACCTACCAGGAAAGGACACAATAAACTGGAAAGAAGGAAATCTAGACTACATCCAAGAAGAAGAATCAGTAGCCCTCCTAGTGGCAAAAAACAGACCTAATCAGGAATCACTAATTAAAAAGATAGAAAACATATACACTCTACCGGATATCTCACAAGAACAAATAGAATCGGTCAAAGAATGGGACACATTAGACACGAAATTCTACGTAGCATTAAATAGGACATCAGTCAAAGAAGAAACATCATATGAAATAATGTGGAATATTATCCAAAAGCTAAACAAACAATGCGAAGAGAACGCGGAAAAACGCATAACCTTCATAGCCAGTCAAGAACAAATTCCAGGACTAAGCAGGCACGAAATCACAAAGATGATACAATTCACATTCTACGGGTCAACCACCAAAGTAAGCATACTGAAACCGATACCAACAAAAAACACAGGAAAAATCCAAATAAACAAGGAAGAAGAAGAATGGGAACCGCTGTGGGACAAAGAATTACTGAAGAAAGAACAAAAACGCGACGATTTCTGCAATAGTACAGTACAACAGTTAAACCAAGAGGACGAAACAAAACAAAAATATTACATCGACAAAGAAGGGCTCCTATACAGACAAGATCAAGAGGACAACAGGGACCAACTAGTTATACCCAGGAAATATATCACCAAAGTTATAGAAGACTTTCACGACTCACCCATATATTGTCACCAAGGACAACAAAAAACGTTATTGGCAATAAAAAGACGTTGTTTCTGGCCAACGATGAGAACGGACATAATAAATTACTGTAAACGCTGCGACGCATGCAACAGACGAAAGACCTCACCACACTTTAAAAAAGCACCACTACAAAGATTCACAAAAGTCACAGAGCCGTGGGAAATAACGTCAATGGACATAGTAGGCCCGCTACCCACGTCAAACAAAGGAAACAAGTACCTGCTAACATTTCAAGATCATTTTACGAAATACTGCGAAGCAATTCCGATACCAGACCAGAAAGCAGATACGGTAGCAAGAGCTTTTGTAGAACAAATAATATGCAGACACGGAACACCCCAGAAACTGTTAACAGATAGAGGAACAAACTTCATGTCAGAACTAATGAGAGAGACATGCAAACTACTCAACATAAAAAGAATACACACAGCGAGCTACGCACCAACAACCAATGGTCAAATAGAAAGACTACACAGAGTAATAAAAGATATGCTAGCGCATTACATAGCCCCAAATCAACGAGATTGGGATAGTTGGATACCATATGTACTAATGGCATATCGAGGAAGCATACATACATCAACAGGGTACAGCCCGTATTTTCTACTACATGGGAAAGATCAAGCACTACCCTTCGACAATTTCATCAAGCCAAGAAGACTAAAATACAACTTAGACGATAACTACGTGTCAGAACTAGAGACGAGACTTAACCAAATATACACAAGAGTACTAGAGAACACAGAAAAGGCAAAAGACGAAAGGATAAACAGATACAATGAAAAAACCACCCTAACAGAGTTTAAACCAGGAGACCTAGTTTACCTCCTAGACATAAGTAACACAACAGGATTATCAAAAAAACTCCAAAACCGATGGATAGGACCATTCGAAATAAAAGTCCAAGTAGGACCAGTCACCTACCAAATAGCGTCTAACAAAGGAAAAAAGATACAAGTTGTTCACATTAATAGATTAAAAACATACTACGGCAAACTGAACGACGATCAACACGAAATTTTAGAGACGACAACGACCCAGAATGAGGAGAACACAACACACGAACAGGAAGAGCCACAAGAAGAAACCAGCAACGACATAAACACAGGGAAGTTAGCAGCCTTACCATTATGGTCAACACAACCACACAGTGAAAAGACAGTACCCCGCACAAAACCACAAAAAGATAAGCCGAGCGGAAGGCTCCCCGTCTCACTAAGACCCCTACCGGAAATTCGAAGATCAGCCAGGATAAGAAATCGAATTCCGAGCGCACCTAGCTACATTAATATAACATGGGCACAGGCGTCAAAACTATACAGGAAAAAGACGAAACTAACCAAACGCTATCACACACCACACAAAACCAGGCAGGAATATACACACAGACAACAAACATAACCGCCAAAAACACAGGTCACTCACACACACCGAACTCACACTAAAGTCAAACTTTGCTTTAAGAAGAAATAAATCTTATGAAACAGTAATACATATAGATATACACAAGCACTCATAAACAATAAGTTGTAAAATACATAATAAGTACACTAGAATTAAGACAAACACAGATTTATTAACTATAATTGAAACAATAAACAAGTTATTATTGTCGACTGAGACAAAATAAAACACGGAAAGAAATTCCATTACACACCGACAAATGCGAGGTCATAGTAGGTAATCAAATTGAAAATTTTGTTGTGTTGCACCATTACAAGGTCAACCGAAGTATGATTAAAAGAAATATTTAATTTCATTAACTACGAGGTGAACACATAAGTACACTCCAGTCACTAACTAGAAACTTAAAAATAGACAATAGTCTTCAACAATGAACTCAATTGACAGTCCTAAATGATTGTACAGTTCGGTCAATTGAGAAAACCAAACAGAAAACGCAAAGGTAGCGTTAACATGTGAAAAATAAATGTAGTATTTTTTTCAAAGAAAGAATTAATAATAATAAAAAACTGTAAGAAATGAACATTATGCTTATAAATATGAAACCAATGAATGTTAACAAATGTAATTATTGATAGTTGTAGAAAACGGTAAGAACGCAACCATGGAACGACACATCGCTCTCCTGACCTGGGTAACATTCGTTATGTGCGGTCTTCAAACAGCAATGACGTTAATCGCCTACGATTGTTCGAACCCCAATACAAACATTACAGTGATCTCCCTAAAAGACGTACAAAAGTGCCCGGAACCTGAGACGGCGTACGCGAGTGAAAGCAGGTACATCCAAGTGATTCAACGCAATGAAATCAAACTACAAAAAGTATGGGCCTTTCTAGCAGAAGTAACCAGACTCATGTTTTACTGCGGGATGCATAGCCACACATCCCTAGTCAACGAAGGGCTGTCCACCTACATACATAAACTGGGATCCGAAGAATGCAGAGCCACGCATAGATACAAAACAATACAACTATATCAACAGACAATCGACAATACAATCATGAATGGGACCACAACAGCATCAATAAAAATAGGTGGGACTTTAGACAACGCCGGAACTTGCAAGGGGACCTCCTACCAAGAGAATGGAAGAAGTTGGGACAACGTGGTAATAGTAGCCACAGTCAAAATAACAACAAGAGACTATCTAGCCAGAGTGACACTCGACACAAACGAAATCCATCTAAAAGAAGGCATAACATGCAAATTTACAAAAGAATATTGTTTCGACACGACCACGGGCGAAGCAACCTGGACCAGTTACGAGCCATCCACATGTGAAGATCACCTAAGCCAGCTATACAAAGGCTTGGGAAACATAATCACAAACAAACAAACACAAGAGAAACTGATAGTCATAGAAGAAAAAGACAAAGTTTTCGCCTTAACACTACAGAAGAGAAACTTACTATGCGGTATCGAAGTCTGGCAAACAGAGCACCCCAGAATTGTCATTGGCCTCGAAGACAACCAAAACCTTCAACCGTCAATGCCAATTCTACCCCAAAACGTCGATCTCATGAAATACGTCAATAGCAAACTGTTGTATATAGAGCAAGCATATAAACGTGACATAAGCATGCTATATACAGACACAATACATAGAAGATGCATAATAAAGAGAGACGTACTAAAAAATAGACTAATACTGGCTCACACCTTACCAAACGCAGTTAGTCAATTAATGGAGAACGAACCTGGTCATATAGGTAGAGTTCTGGGCGAGGTACTTTACATATTGAAGTGCACACCAACCACAGTTAACATAAGAAGAACCGAAAAATGCTACAACGAGTTACCAATCGAAGTAAACAACGAAACGAAATTCATGGCCCCACTAACCAGAATAATCCAAAACCACGCAGAAGAAATAGACTGCAACAACATGATACCGCCCCTATACTACATAGAAGACCAATGGTTAGGATTACACCCGCACCCCACAATAGCTAACGAACCAAAGATACTCAAACCAGACGAAGACATGGACCTCCACTTTGGTCCCATCCAACCATTGAGAGCAAAAGGCCTGTACACACCAGAAGAAATTGACGCAGCGCAAAGAACCCTCACATTCGGAACCGAAAGAAAAGCGGTCGAAAACATGATCACCCGCAGAGCAGCCGGACTGAACGCCAACAGCCAAGGTTGTTCAGTATCAGACATTTTCGATGCAAAAGAAATCAAAAACCTAGCCGAATCAACCCTAAAACATACTTGGGAATGGTTCACAGAGATAGGTTCAATAATAAGCGGTATAATTGGTATATACTGCACATACCAACTACTAAAATACATAGTAGACACGATACTAAACGCAATTCGCATCCAGCAGACTGTAGGATGTGGGATAGCGATATTATGCAGCATATGGGATTCCCTTACGGCATGGGTAATACATACCCACAGCAGAACCCAGAAACAAGACGAAGAGGCGATAGAAATGGAGCAGATACAGCATCAAGAGACGAGCCACCCCAGATCGCAACACTGGACGGAGAGAAATCACTCCATGAACGATCTACTAAGCAGCAGTGTCGCGAGTGTAAATAATCGTGTCCTAGGTCAGGGTCAAAACAGTTAAACCGAAACGCGAGTGAAGTGCGCAATACGTAAAAGTAAACTATAAGCAATACAAAGTTCACGGTAATGTACTCAAAACAATCAATGTTAATGTATTAGGTAAGGTTTAATAAAAAAAAAAGGTGTTGGACCTGAAACGTCGCAACACTTTTACAAGGGGGGAAGTGATGTAATAAACACAAGATATGACACAAATTCTAAAAACACCCTATATAGATAATTTCTTTTTTAATTCAAAATAGTTATCAAATTATCGACCTCAACTAAAGTAAAATACATAAACAAAACAAGGCTAACCCAATATAATTTCTTTTTTAATTCAAAATAGTTATTAAATTATCGACCTCAACTAAAGTAAAATACATAAACAAAACAAGGTTAACACAATATAATAGATTACGAACAGGTCAGGTTCTGTTGACCACGAAATAAACAAATATGAATAATTAACCTTCATTGAAGGTGAACTCGGGAAATAAATATCAAAAAGTATTGGGAACATCAGTCAGTCGGTGAGAGATAGATATTATCTCTCCCCTGGTGAGGCAAGTCTGAGTCTTGACGGACCCTCACCCTCAAAAAGTAATAGTGTGAATATTTATGTGACCAGTGGGATTTTCAAAACGTAAGTTTTTAAAAGTACAAATTCATTTATTATATTGAATATTGGATTGTGTTATTATATTTTTCTTTGACTAAATCGGGTATCCCAAGATAGTTAAGGGACCCTACAGGGTGTTTCAGTCATATCGAGTGTTCCTTATACATCAGCGCCCCTCATCTACTGTTAAGGCCTAAAATTGTAGAGGCATCTTATTTAGTTATATTCAGGGATCTTTTTTTTTTAGAAGGTGCATTTTATTTCTTTTTCATCTGATTAGTTTATCCAAACTACGTAGATATAATTACGTTTGGCTTGATATTGTACCTAATTCTATATTAGAGATTTTTCCGTTTTGCTCGAGATTGTATGTAATCCTATTTCAGAGCTATTTACGTTATACTAGGGATTATAGTTAAACCTAGGTTAACATATTGATATTCTACGTAGAGAGATCTACATTGCACTTGAGACTCATAAATTAATCCTATTCCAGAGATATTTATATTGTACACTTGAGAGATAGTTACCTTATACTAGAGAGTTTTAGTTAATCCTAGATTAAAGAATTTGATAGACATTGATACTATAATAGGGGTCATATTCAGTTACAGCTAAATCTATTTTACTTTCGGAGTTTATTTTACACAGTTTTGTTTTTCTTTGTAATATATTGTTATTATATGTTCTAACCTTTCAATTTATCTCCATAACCTCAATCCTCACCACCCCATACCCGTCAAATAGGACGGACCAGCTAACCCTGCACTACGAACTCGGGCTTGGCACACTGTATAAGCCCAAGGGGCCCCACGACGTCTTCGACCGCTCGAGCCTGGAACAACCCCCCTTCCTCGAGGTAATCCCGCAGGGAGAATTCCGGGTTCTACAATTTTTTTCTTGTACCATAAGGCACTGGTGACAGCACGTTGCAAGGAATAAAAAAAAGGGGAAGAATAATTCATTACATCGGTAGACAGAGACATTACACTAGTGACATCGTAGGAAGGTAAGTAATATGGATAATAGAGAGCTTATCAAGTTATTAGAGTGGTGACAGCGATTTGCGTAGAGAAAAAAAAACCAGCAGTTATTACACTGGTAACCAGCAGTTATTACATCACTACTCTATATTAAAACACAAATATTAGATGTTAGACGAATATACATTATTCAGATAGGATGCCTTCAATATAAAAATAAATACGAACTTACCACTGAAAATCATAGATACGCGACAAGATTGAATAATCAATACTGTATACCAACAGCTCTCAAAACAATAGGTCAAAAAGGTTACTCCTACTTAGCACCTAAATTATTCAGACAACTACCACAGAGAATCATCGTTAAAACTTCTTTTAAACGCTTCAAAACCCAACTTATAACATTGGTTAAAGAAACAGATAAAATAAAAATACACAAAATGATAGAATGCTGAATCAAAAACAGAGAAAGAGAAGAGTAAACTCATATACGAAATGTATGTTTGAAATACAATCATGTAAAAATCGATTCATATTATTTTTATCTGCATTTTTTGTTTTTTTAAGTTATGACACACCTGCCTATATTCACCACATACAAGTATGTACAATACTTCTGTGGATGTATAGATGTTTATTAAATTTTAATTGTATTTTATCACTGTATTTGTTAAATTTATGAATAAACGTTATTATTATTATTATTTTTTTTTCTATTATAGATCATCGACTGCTTTGGTCATTAGCTCTTCTAATTTGGAGGAGGGAAAACTCATGTTCATCCGATGTATAATCGGGTAGTGTTGGACTCCTTTATGGCCTACCAACCAAAAACCTCCCCCAAAATTTGAGGCTACACTTTTATATTCTCAGGTACAAGTTGTTCGCTTTTACTAAATTTAGGAGCTTAATTTGCTGGTCTGTTGTTGATGTGCATGACTTAACATCTATTGCAATCCCCATATCTACACGGCTGCGAGAAAGCAGTGGGCATTCAACTATTAGATGACTCACGGTGTTTTGTCTTCCGCATTCACAGACAGGTGGGTTTCTACCGAGAAGAAAGTGAGAGCTGGTCAGGTTAGTATGCCCAATTTTTATCCGGGTAATTATCACTTTATCCCTACGTTTTTGAAGCTTGTATTCTGTTGGTTTGAGTTGTATGTTTGGTTGTATTTGTTTTAGGAAGTTATTATTTACAGTCCATTCTTCTCGCCACCTGTCCATAATTTTTTCTTTTATGCTCTTTTTCTGTTCTTCTAGGCCTTCATCATTTTCCTCTGTGCTGATATTTAGAGAGGACAGTAAGAGTGATGTTCTTATAGGAAGTGATAGACTGCTAATTCGTTGGGTATGGAAAGGTGTCGCTGGTGTAGATAGTATTTCATGAACTGGATTTGTAGGGTTGTTAAGAATTTTACAGTAGTAATTTGACATTAAGTTCTGCCTTCTGTACCGAAGTGGTGTTACTCCTCCTTCACAGCATAATGAATGGTAAGGGCTTGTTCTGTATGCACCTAGAGCTGATCTTAAGGCAGTACTTTGAATATGCTCCAGTACTTTCAAGTAAGATTCACTTGCCGAGCCGTATATGGTGGACCCGTAATCCATTTTTGATAATATGTACGTCTTGTAAAAATTTATCAGTACAGTTGTATCAGATCCCCAATTGATATTGGCTAGGATTTTTAAGATATTCAACCTTTTTTTACAGTTCACTGCAAGCTCTTTTATATGGTCTTGCCAAAGAAGTTTCTTGTCAAAAATGAGACCCAGGAATTTGGTTGATGTTTCAATCTGGATTTTATTTCCATACAAGTACAGCATGGGTTCAGGATGACTTCTCTTTTGCTTGCAAAAGTGTATGCAATGTGTTTTAGCTTCCGATATTTTAAAACCGTTGTTTTCCGAATACTCTGCGATGGCATCTATGCTATTCTGTAATGTGCTGACTATATCTTCCATGAGCGGCGAGGAGTAAAATATCGCCAGATCATCCACATACAGACTTTTTGTACTCTTTCGCTTACAACATTTGCCAAGCCGTTGACAGCTACCAAGAATAGAATTACACTCAAGTTTGCCCCTTGAGGGATTCCATTTTCCATATAATGCCTTCGTGATGTTTCCATTCCAACTCTAACGCTAATCTTCGTTTCACTTAGGAAGCTTCGAACAAATTTCGGCAAGTTGCCACGAAAACCCCATGTATGTAATGTTTTCAAAATCCCGTATCTCCATGTTGTATCATAGGCTTTTTCGATATCGAAGAATATTGCTACCGTATGTGGTCTCTCAGAAAAACTTTTTTTTATGTAGTTATCCATTAATACGAGTTGGTCGACAGTGGATCTTCCTTTACGGAAGCCCATTTGATAATTTAATAATAGTTTTTCTTTTTCCAGATGTTGCAGTAGTCTTACGCATACCATTTTTTCTAGTATTTTACCTAGACAACATGTTAGTGAGATGGGTCGATGGCTAGATGGAATTTTTGCATCTTTTCCGGGTTTTGGGATTGGTATTATAATTGCATTCTTCCATTGTGTGGGGTAAGTACCGTTGATATATATTTTGTTAAATAAATTTAATATATATATATATATATATATATATATATATATATATATATTCTTTTATTTTCAGGTAAGCGCCTAAGGAGTTCAAAAGGGATCTCATCACTACCTGGTGCTGAATTGTTGGTGGTTGATATTGTTTCCTCAAGTTCCTCTAAGCTGAATGGTTTATTATATGGTATGGTTTCTCGTGTTTCGAAGTTTATCGTTATGCTTTCCTGTATGGTTTTAAGTTGTACAAAATTTGGGTTATAATTATTGGTGGCACTCACTGTTGCAAATGATTTGGCAAGTTCTTCTGCTATATTATCTTCGCCCGTAATTTCTCTACCGTTTATAATTAATAAGGGTGAGGTCACTTTGAAGCTATATCCCTTAATTTTTCTAATCTTTTCCCAAATTTCTTTTGTTGGGTTATTTAAGTCGATTGTACCGACATAATCTTGCCACGATTTTCTTTTGCTTTTCACCAAAAGAAAACGGGCTTTGGCTCTGAGTCTTTTGAAGTTAATCATGTTATCGTTGCTCGGCATTCTCTTAAATAAATTGAAGGCTCTTTTCTTACTTTTAATGGCCTCTTCCAATTCTGGGTTCCACCAAGGTACTCTTCTTTTTTTTACCAAACCACTTGTTTTAGGTATACTTGAATTAGCAGCGTTTTGAATGACATTGGTTAATTCGTCTACTTGCTCCATGATTGATACTCCTGTTATGTTTTGCGAATCTAAAGTATTTCCATAAAGTGTCCAGTCAGCTTTATCGAAAATATATTTTTGTCTACGCCTTTTGTTTATGCTTTTATCTGCTATTTCAATCGATAGAGGAATATGATCTGAATTCCATTCTTCATTGACGTACCAGTTGAATTTGTGTGCGATTTGTGCTGACGCAATGATTAGATCGATTGAAGTCATATTGTTTGATCTTAGATTGAGATATGTTCCTTCTCCTGAATTCAAAATGATCAGGTCTCGTTCATTTATTATATCCTCTAGGATTCTACCTCCTGGGCATGTTTTTGTCGAACCCCATAGTTCGTTATGTGAATTAAAATCACCCAACAGAAGGAATGGCTCCGGTAATTGTCTAATACAGTTTCGTAACTTTGCCGGGTGTCTAGTTTACATCGGGAAGATACATATTACAAATGGTCATTTTGAAGGGAAAAAGTATGGATATTGCGATAGCTTGAAGGTTTGTGTTCAAAGGAATGATAGTGAATGGTATGTGTTCTTTAACAAACGTTATTATCCCGCCTCTAGCACGTCTATCATGTATGACGTCTAATCTGGTAGATTCATAGCCTCTTAAATTAAAATGTTCTCCTTGTTTCAGATGTGATTCTTGTATGCAGATGAGGAGAGGTGTTTTACTGAGAATCAAGCTCTTCAACTCGGGGTAGCGCGTTTCACACCCGTTGCAATTCCATTGTAGTATATTTTCATTTAGAGCCATGAGATATTAAGTTTGTGTTATGTGCTTTGAAAGGTGAAGAGCTGCGTGAGTTTAAAATTGAGTATAAATAAAATTTATAAATGGATAAAATGTGTGAATAGATGAAAAGTAAAATAAATGAAGTATATAAATAAATAAAATGTATGACTAAAGAGAATGTATAAATAAATAAATAGCACAAGACTAGAATAGACGAATTTATATTACATGTTTGAATCCGAAGCCAAAGGCTCTTGGCCCGGAAGTTGTATTTCTATATCTATACCAGTTTGAGGTTTTCTTGGCTTTAGGCGAACATTTCTTTTTCTTTTTATTTTGCTGAATATCAAAACCGTCTTCAGTGGTAATAGATTCAATATCAGAGGTCTCCGAAAGATGGCGTTTGGATCGCTGGGAATGGCTCTGGGATTCTGACTGACTAGCATTATAGTTTTCAGATGCGAGAGATTGATATGGGTGTAAAGGTCTTTTCATTATTTTTGGTGTTATATCGAAAATGTTTTTGAGAGCATTCATAAGGGACGGAATTAAGTCATTAACCAAGTCTTTTATAGAAGTATTTGCTACAGTAGAGGCTACCTGGGCATAAGAAGTATTTGGTCGAGGAACACTTATTTGTGTTCTTTTTCTTGCTTCAAAGTACGAAATATTTTCTTTAACTTTTATTTCCTGAATTGCCTTCTCCCGTTTAAAAACTGGGCAATCTTTAGAGGTTGAAACGTGAGCTCCTTCACAATTGACACATGTTACAGGTGGTTCGCACGGGATTCCTGTATGTAGCGGTTTTCCACATATACACACCTGTTCTTTGTCGCAAGACAGGGATGTGTGACCAAATTTCTGACACTTAAAGCATCGAAGTGGAGATGGTATATATGGGAGTACTTTTAGTAGGTAAAAGGCAACTTTGATGTCTTTCGGAAGTTTCGGAGTGTCAAAAGTTAAAATGTGGTTCGAGGTTTCAATAAGTTCTCCATTTCTTTTTGTTTTTATTCTTCGAACTTCTAATATACCTTGGCCCTTCAGTTCTTCTAAAATTTCTGCTTCTGTACAGTTCATCAGATCTTTACAGTTGATTATTCCCTTGCAAAAATTTAAACGTTGGTGTGGTTTTACTTCAATGTCATAATCTAGTAACTTTTTCATTCCACTAATTGTTTTCGATTGGTTTGCAGTCGCTGTTTCAACGAGTAATCCATCTTTTATTTTTCGTAAGTTTTTAACCTGTCCTACTATTGAATACATTGCTCTATTTATTTGAAAGGTGCTGACTTTTGAAAAGTCTCCTTCCTTCCTCTTTACGACCAAGAACCGGGGTGTTGTTCCCGTCTCCAGGTTCGTACTTTTATGGTGCTGAGTAAAGGCAGCGGCAGTTATAGCACCCCTAACTGCAGCTGGTTCTGGCGTATTGAATTTTGGTTTCATGTAGATCCCACGAGTAGGGCAGAAATAACAAGTACGGCAGGGCAGTGCTCCCATACCCTGCTAAGGCTAAATACATTGAGGAGTCGCCTGGTATCTCAATGGCATCGCTCGCAGCCTCTCTGTCGTGGGGCTATTCACCGATCGACACGATTGCTTCCATCTTCAGTTCCGGATTTTTTATTGAGGTTCACTCCTCTGGACTCTTCTGTCTGGGTTACCATACCATAGCCGAGGGTTCCAGTTTTTCGGCGCCGGAAACTCGCCGCTCGTCCCCCATATCTGGTCATGACTTGCCAGTGTGTTCGGATGTAACTTGGGCATGTTGGATCTTCTACTGGCATTTGTTGGTGCTATCATATCGGCATAAATAGCCCCACCAGTGCCCCACTGACCATTTCTGAGCTGTTTTTTAGTTTCACTCCTCCCTTCCCGTCCTTGCAGCTCGAGGAGGGACGAAGTTACTCAGCCACTCCACCAACGACAAGGTCTTACAGCTCCTAGGAGGGTATTATTATTATTATTATTATTATTATTACTATTTTTTTTTTCGGAGGAGAAAAAATGCATCATGCACTCAGCTCTTTGCTGCGACTTGGACTTCAACAAAGTAAAACAACACCTCCTCCAAGGGAGTCTGCTTTGGAACCGCTGGTTAGCATTACATCAAGGCAGCCCCGGTCTCATTTTCTTATACCTGCTCTGCAGCTCTCTTTTGTCTCCCATATTCATCCTTTTCTTTTTGGCTCATTATATCTCTTATCATTTTATTTATAGATTTCCATTTTTGCTTGCTCTCTAACATCTGAGGTACAAATGTGTCCACTGTTAAATTGATGCCCACTTCAAGAGACGTCGTTGTTCTATGTCGGTTCCATCTTTCGCAATGGAATATTGTGTGTTCCACCGTATCCAAGCTGTTACAGTATTGGCACATGTCGCAGTTGTCGTGACCAAAACGTTTAGCGTATGTCCTGAAACATCCGTGTGCCGTTGAAACTTGAGTTAAAAAGTAATCTGTTTCACGGTGTTTACAGCTAATCCAAGCTTCAATATCGGGTATTACTCTTTTCGTCCACTGCGCATTTGTGGCTTCATTTTTCCACCTATGCTGCCAAATGGATAGGGCTTCAGCTCTGGCAGTTGCCTGTTTTCTAGCCTGAACTTCGTGTCTATTGTTGTATAGATATGTCCTTTCCCAGACCATAAGGTCTATAGGTAATGTAGCTGTTACTACTTGCAGCGCAACACATGAAACCATCCTGTATGCCGATGCTACCCGCAATAGCATCTTTCTTTGGGCTTTTTCCATTCGCTTTCTGTATTTTTTTATTTTTAAAGCCCTGTTCCACACAGGAGCACCATATAGTAATATGTTGTGCATTGCACTACACAACACAGCCCGTCGGCTACTTCTTGGTCCTCCAACATTAGTCATGAGCCTTATTAGTCTAGACACCTTTTCTTCAGTCTTTTGTGCCGTAACTTCAATATGTTTGCCAAAGCGCATCTTCTCATCGATAGTTATCCCTAAGTATTTGATTGTTTTTGCCGGGGAGACATTTATTCCTTGAAAATTAAAAACTATTTCTTCCCTGTCTCGTTTACGTCTAAGTATCACTGCTTCGGTTTTATCTGGCACTAGTGTTAATCTATGTCTTTCCATCCAATTGCTTATATCTTGTAGACACTTATTCGCATTTCGTACTAAGATATGCTTATTTTTGGCTCCTATAAGTAACGCTAGATCATCCGCGAACCCTATGCAGCAAGCGTCATCTGTGAGGTCCAGATCTAGTACATCATCATAGAGAATGTTCCATAGGGTCGGTCCTAAAACCGAGCCCTGTGGTACCCCTGCGGTAACTTCTATGGCATCACCTTTTCCGACAGTAATCTTCCTATTTTTTAGGTAGCTAGATATAATGTTTATGAGATAGCTAGATATATTTATTTCTTGTAGTTTCTTCATGATAATGCTATGACGGGCCGAGTTAAACGCGTTTTTGACGTCTATCGTTATTAACACACACCATTTTTGCTTGTATTCTTCCACCATTTCCTTAATGGCCTCCAGAGCTTGTACAGCTGACTTTCCTGTTTGAAACCCATACTGATGCTTATGTAGGCCTCCCTTTTTTTCCAATTCAGCCGTTAACCTATTTCTGATGAGTGTTTCCATAAGTTTGTTGATTGTATTCAGCATACAAAGTGGTCTATACGAATTTGCTAATTCTGGGGGTTTTCCGCCTTTTAGTATTAATATAACTTTAGCCAGTTTCCATTCCTCGGAAAAGACCTGTGACATTAGCACACTGTTCATAGTACTCAGAATCAGCTGAGGGAATTTAGAAGCAAGCAGTTTGATTGCTCTCGGTGGAATTTTGTCCAATCCAGGGGCCTTTCTGTTCTTCATGCTATTAATGGAGGTCTCAAGTTCCTGGTTCGTAAAGGGGTTTATGTTTGTATCATTCTCTACTATTACCCAGCTATCAGTCTCAAATGAGAAAAGGTGAGTCACAATTTCTCTTTTCTTATCGGTACTTAAATGATAGGGCACCAATGTATTGAACCTTTTTGCTACGATTTTGTACGCATCTCCCCATATGTTGTTATCCAGATCTTGGCGCAGTTCATTCGAATATTCCTTTTTCGCTTCTTTTATAACTTTTCTTAATTCACTCTTTGTTGTTTTATATAGATTTTCTAAGTCCTCTATGCCATCTATTCTCCGTGTTTTTGCTCTAGTCAACTTCCTCCTAAATCTTATGCATTCTGCCCTTTTTTCACCCATTTTTTCATTCCACCAGTATGGGTTATTAATAGTTTTCCTATCAGTATTTGTGCAGTTTTTGTATGCTTGTTGGATCCATTTGCTTAGCGTCTGATAAGTAGGTTCCAAAGTATTTCTGCAGATTAGTCCGATGTTGTTAGTAAAAGCGTCCCAATCTACAGTGGTATTTCCTATATATTTTGTATTTCTTAACTTTTCATTAATTTCAAAATATATGAAATTATGTTGTGTCAATGATTCATCCTCCAAGACTTCCCAATTTGCTATTTTCCCTGCAATATTGCTTGTTGAAATTGTCACGTCAATGTAGGATTCACTGTTTCCTCTCACAAATGTAGGTTTTATCCCGGTATTATGCACAACCATGTCTAGCTCCGAGATCCATTCCATCCAGTGTTCTCCTTTTTTTCGGTTTTGGGTGAACCCCACATAGGAGATTTGGCGTTTATGTCTCCATGTGCAATGTAATCGGTTTTACTACGCTTAACGTGTCCCATTATTTTATCTGATTCATTTTTATAATCTCTTAGCATTATATTGGGAGATATGTAGCAACCAATCATTGAAAAGTTTCTCATTTTCACCATTACAAACCCCTCTCCGCTTACATATTTTACTATGTCCATACCTTTATTTATGATTAATATAGCCAAATCCGCCCTCTTGTCTTTGAGCCAATTTTGGCCTTCTACACGCTTTTTGTTCGGTTCACAAACAACTAGTATGTCGACATTATTTGCATGGCCGTTGCGTATGCCATGTCCTGTGCTGCATAGGCCCTACCCACATTCATTTGTAATATTTTTATTGTCATTATGCTTTATTTCCTCCCCTACCATTTACTGCCTCTCTTGCTTTGGCTTCTATCAGTTTTCTGTATACTGGACACCTAGTTTGGTCAGCCCTATGTCCTTCTTGTTTGCAAGTTAGGCAAAAACTATTGTTTGTGCAGTCCTTTGCCCTATGGTTTTCTTTACTACATTTAAGACATATCTTAGACCTATCCTCTCCAGTGCATTCGCTTGTGTGATGCCCGTATTCTAGGCATCTATAGCATCTGGTAGGGTTTACTCGCGGTCGCACCCCACAGGATACCCAGCCGATTCGTATATTCCCTCTTTTTATGAGCTCTCTCGCCAGAACTTTCCTTAATGCGACCGTAGCGTTTTGGCTACCTCTTTGGTTAGGTCGTATCGATAAAACTCTCACCTCGCCTTCGGCATTTGCGTTTCCTACGCTTTTTCGCACTGCTTCCTCGATTTCCTGTTTACTTATGTCACCATCAATATTAGAGATGTAGACTATATCATCACTACTTTTGATACTGACCCGCGTATCGTCATTTTTGTTCTGGATTTCCCTTTTAAAAGCTTCAGCTTTGTCTCTGTCTCCCTGGATTTCCAACATGACATCCCCTTTGGTAGTTTTTTTAATTGATCTGACTTGGATCCCGGTTGCATCGATATCGACACTACTTTTTACTGTACGCAGAATGTCTGCGTATTCTTTACCTCCTGATTTTATAATGATCTTCTCCGTCCTGGGTTGTTCCTCACTTCTGAACGATTTATGTCTTTTTTTCCTTTTGGAGTTTTCCATAGCAGTCACTTCTACCTTTATTCCAGTTCCACGGAATACGTATTCCGCACATTTTCTTACGTATAGTATATCCACATTACCCAACGCAATCAGCTTAATTTCCGTAGTATCTGATTGCAGCTCTTTTTGCAGACTATTTATAGTAGCGTACAGTTTGCATATGTCGTTTACTCCCTGTGGTTTTACATCATATGGTAGTAAATATAGAACTCTAGATATCTCCTTTTTCTTCCCTTTACTCAGTATAATTTCTTTATTTGTTTTATCGTACTCGATCTTACCTTCTGTTTGCTCTTCTTCTATTAACACGGCTACTTCTGGAAAATTATGCAGTATGTCCTCAGTCTCCTTCCCAGTGAAGGGGGCTCCTGGTTTTACTATGACAGCCATATCGCCTTTATATTCTTTAATAGTTTCTGATCCTGTAGCTTCTGTATTGACAAAGCAGGTTTTTGGCCATTTATGGTCTATTATTTTAGAAAGTCCCTCCCAGCCCGTTTCATTTATCATCTGGGTCTCAATTTCTTCTTTCGTTTTTGCTATTAGCTCAGTTACTTCTCTTTTTATTTCGTCCTCACTAGCTTGCACCGCTACGTCTAGTGTACTATTTCTCGGGGTAATTGTTTCATCTGCCGGTTGCATTGCTGCGGCAGTGGTTTTTTTTCATCTCCGTTACTGTACTTTTTAAAGTGTCATAACTGTTCTCCAGGATAGCCATTTTTCTATTTAGCATATCAACTGTACTTTTGTACTTTTGATCTCATTTTTAGTTTTGGTACTTCCCCTCACTTGTTTCTTCAGTTTTCTTTGTTATCTTCTGGAGTATGCCTAAAACCGCCGCCATCTCACTATTAATTTCTTCTATACAGACACCTTCTTGTCCGTCTCTCTTCCTTTTCTTTTTCGTTGGAGTTTTTACCTTTATATCCGTAGCCTCTTGTCTTTTGTATATAGGGATCGTTTCTATCTCTTCATCCTGCCATTCCTCACTATCTACTGCAACAACCGACTTGTTAGGTACTTCCCTTGGTGTAGAGAAAATGCCATCTTTTCCATGTATTTACTCACTCTTATTTCCTGGAGGTGTTCTATGTAATGACGAGCGTCGTACACTAGGGTCGATTTCCTTCTCCCACGCATATTTACCAGCATCTTGTTCCAATATCTCTTTTTCAATTTTTTCCCTACCTGCTTTTGTCTGATTTTCCATCTCAGCATTATTTGTTTTATTTTTTAGATTCTCCATTTAACGTCCCACGAGTCGCTAGGGAGTTTCTGTCAATTCCTACAGAGCCCCGCATGTAGGAATAAGGCCTTGCTTCGGTTAGAGACCTCCGCCTACTCTACCATATCCTCGCCATGACTGGTAGGGACCGTTTGCGACCGCTCTTCAGTGGGGCCATTCAGTGCATCGACACGGTCAACATCTTCACTTCCGGATTTTTTTTCGCTGGTTTTCTCCATCGGGACTCTTCTGTCTGGGTTACCATACCATAGCCGAGGGTTCCAGTTTTTCGGCGTCGGAAACTCGCCGCTCGTCCTCCATGTCTGGTCAGGACTTGCCAGTGTGTTCGGATGTAACTTGGGCATGTTGGATCTTCTACTGGTATTTGTTGGTGCTATCACATCGGCATAGATAGCCCCACCAGTGCCCCACTGACCATTTCTGAGCTGTTTTTCAGTTTCACTCGTCTCTTCCCGTCCATGTGGCTCGAGGAGGGAGGAAGTTACTGAGCCACTCCACCAACGACAAGGTCTTACAGCTCCTAGGAGTAGATTATTGTTATTATTGATATAATAATAATTATTATTATTATTTTTTTTCACACTTGTACGTGGTTGGTGGTAGCAGTTTCTACCGGACGCAGTTGCATCAAGGTATAAACCTACTTAATTAGGGGGTTAGTGTTCCTCGGACAATTGCAGTTGTTCCCAGAATTACTGCTTTTTGCATCAAACCACAGATATGTCGAGATATGCTTAGCTCTTCCAGGTGTTTAGTTACTTTAACGTGCACTAAGCCATTTGCAGAAATTATGAATGGTTTGATCTCTACCTTTCTTAAATTCCATAAATCTCTCACCTCATCTGCTAGCGGACGATATCGCATTATCTTGTCTTTGTAAGCTTTCCCCAGATTTTCGTCCAGTGGGACCGGAAAATCAATAATGATCGCAGATTTGCTGTTTTTATCTAGCACGATCATGTCCGGTTTGTTGTGTTGAACTTCTCGGTCTGTTCTTATCAAAGTATCCTAATAGACTTTATAGTGCTCATTTTCAACTAGACTTAACGGTTGATGTGCGTACCCTGGTGTTTTTTCTTGTTTTTAGATTTAATCTTTGGGTCACAGCGAGATGTAGTTCCTTTCCCATATTGTTGTGTCTACTCAGGTGAGCGGTGGGGGCCAATTGGGTGCAGGCTGATATTATTTGCTGGATCGTCTCCTGTTCCCTATTACAGAGTCTACAGCGGGGGTTTGGGATGTCCATTTAAATGATATATTTCTGGTGGCAACGCGTTGCCACCACTTGGTCCTGGATTGCATGGAGTGCGCCTTCGGTTTCCGCAAACAAGTACCCCGTCATGAGGTAAGTATTCGTTGCTCTGAAATCTGCATCTTCCTGGTGCATGAGTTGTAATATCTGCCATGTAACACTTTTACCTGCGAAGTTTACTTCATTTTATTGATGCAGTCATTTTCCCTATCAGGTTCCCCGTCGGCGAGGTTTGGTGCCGAGTATCCATCATCAACTGTAACTAGGCATCTGAATAGAGGTAAGTTCTTATTCTTAAAATATCCTCTCAGTTTTTGAGTTTCATCCACTAACATGCTCTCGAGATTAGTCAGTCCACGGCCACCTTCTTTCCTGGGTATATATAATCACTCCATCGCAGATTATGGATGGTGTAGGCGAAATTTTGTGAGCGTTGTACGTACTTGTCTGTCTATTTGTTGTATTTCTGTATGTGTCCAATCTATTATGCCAAATGAGTACGCCAACCCGGGTACTGCCCATCCATTGATTGCCTGTATTTTGTTCTTAGAGTTCAGTTGTGTTTTCAAAACGGTATTAATTCGACGGAAAAATTCTGCTGTTGCTCTTTCTTGATTACCTTTCTTGTCGATGCTTAATCCTTGCTGAAAGCCTGAGTATTTGTATCTGTCCTTTGGGCCTAGGGATGGGATTGTTGTTATATTATCCATCAGTGTCATATTTTGGGACTGTGTGACCTTTCCTCTATCCACATGAACGATTGCACATTTTTCTAGCCCCATTTCCATTTTAATCGCATCGCTGAACGCCTTATTATTGTTATTATTATTATTATTATTATTATTATTATTATTATTATTATTATTATTATTATTATTATTTTTTTTGTTGATGAAGGCGTCGACTACGTGGTCATTAGCCTAATATATGTCTCAACTATTTACATTTTGGTATTAGTTAAATTAAATTTTGTTATATACATTTATCATTTTCAAATAGGTAATAACTTTTTTTATATTTTTTGTAATGGTTAAACAAAGTTTTATATCATTTGGAAGCATAACCTGTTGGCGTTGGTTAATATATTGTGTACATTCTAATAATAAGTGATCAATTGTTAAAATTGTATTGCATATTTCGCATCTTGGTGGATTTTGTCCTAGTAACATGTAGGAGGATGTAAGATGTGTATGTCCAATTCTCATTCTTGTCAATTCCACTTGTTCCTGTCTCTTTAGTTGCAAATTCGCTGCCCAGGGTTTGACATGAATCTTTAACCTTCTCAGTTTTGACACATGTTGATTCCATTGTTCTTGCCATGTTGACATAATTTTCAGTTTCATGTAATTTTTGTAGTCTTCTGATCTTATTGGGATATCTTCTGGTTGATTACTTAGTGCTCCTTTTGCGGCAACATCGGCATACTCGTTACCAGCTATACCACTATGACTTGGTATCCACACAAATATAACTTTTTTTCCGACAGTCTCCAAGTGGAATATATTGTTATGAATGTGTCTAATTAGGGGGTCGGGATTGAAGTTGTTTTCCAATGCCTTCAGTGAGCTAAGCGAATCAGTACATATTATACTGGTACCATTATTATATTATTATTATTATTATTATTATTATTATTATTATTATTATTATTATTATTATTATTATTAATATACTGCGTTAACATCTTCGGAATTTAACAGCTTTTTTGCTAACATTGCAGAAAAAATTTCTAGCTCTTTGCCGGCAGCAGTTTCTGATCCCCTTAACTTTGTCAGTGTTTTACTTAGCCCTTCTGCCTCTTTCTTCTTACCTCCAGTCGTTGAATGTGAGGTTCAAGCTGCTACATTACAGCTGAAAAACTCAACATGCACTGATTGTTATGGTATGAATAGCCGTTTAATAAAGGCTGCTCTTGAACACGTTACTGGTCCTTTAACAGTTTTATTCAATGCTTGCTTGACCGAGGGTAACTGGCCTGGTGAGTTAAAGATTGCTAAGGTTTTGCCGTTGCATAAAAAGGGCGACTTGAACTGTGCCAATAATTTTAGACCGATTTCCATTGTTCCCATTATATCCAAGATTTTTGAAATTATCATCAACCACCGGCTTCTAGAATTTCTTGAGCTTCATTCCATCATATCTCCTCATCAATTTGGTTTTAGAAAGAATGTCTCAACAATCGATGCTCTTGCAAAGGTGATTGGAACCGTGGTCGATGGCCTTGACGAACGTCATGGTACTTCTGCTGTTCTGTACGATCTTGCCAAGGCGTTTGACTGCGTGGACCATTCTCTTTTGCTTGCCAAAATGGAGCATTACGGCATTCGTGGTTCACCATTGGTGCTCATTGGCTCTTACCTTGCCGATAGAGCCCAGTATGTCAGCTTTGATGGGCATGAATCAGTTAATATGCCAATCCGATTTGGAGTTCCACAGGGTTCAGTCTTGGGACCCTTACTGTTTCTAATATTTATTAATGACTTGCCGTCAGCCGTTAACGGATGTACTTGTATTTTATATGCTGACGACACGACACTACTTTATGATGAAGATGAGTCTGATGAATCTGAACATCTTTCATTAGCAAAAAATTGGTTTGTGGCTAATAGACTTCAATTGAATGAAAGCAAGACCGCCAAAATCACTTTCACCTCGGACAAGCTTGCTCATAAGTCACAACCAGTTAAGCTTCTTGGGTTAACACTTGACTCGAGTCTTACCTGGTCTGCTCAAATTGAAGCTTT
This sequence comes from Galeruca laticollis, assembly GCA_963921935.1. NCBI lineage: Eukaryota > Metazoa > Arthropoda > Insecta > Coleoptera > Chrysomelidae > Galeruca > Galeruca laticollis. The sequence goes on along the minus strand of OY998181.1, from coordinate 32,295,615 downwards.
GTGCTCTGCGGTGTTTTCGCAAATTTATGCACTGCGCAGCTTCGGCATTGCTTGCAAACCAAGGCCCTTCGTACTGTGTATTTTGGCACCATTCACTCACTTCTCACTTACGGCATTAGATTTTGGGGAAACCCGAGGAGTGGGGCTTATAAAGTTTTCGCTCTTCAGAAATCCGCCGTGAGGATTGTCGGGAATGCTCCTTATGGTTCGCACTGCCTTGCACTGTTTAGGGGGTGCAGGATTCTACCGGTTCCTTGTCTGTACATTTATGGAACATTAGTATTGGTTCACAAAAATAGATCCAATTATAATTCGCACTATAATATTCATACCTACGGCACGAGGAATGCGGTGGATCTTGTAGCCCCTTTCTCTAGGCTTAGGACTACCCAGGCGAATAAACTAAATGTTGAGTATTACAATGTTTTTAATAGTTTTTATAGAGGTCTCGATCTCCAAAATAGGAGTCTTCGTGAATTTTGTAAATTCGCTAAGAGGTTTTTATTGGAACATTGTTTTTATTCTATCGAAGATTTTTTAAAATTTGCGCCCAGAGACCGCCGTTGTTAATCTTATTTTTTAGTTGATGTTTTATTACCTTTAACCCAGTTTTAAATTATTGTTACTTTTCTTTTATTAATTGTTTCAAATATTGTTTTCTTCCTTTCATGATGACTGACTTCAAACATAATACATATGTACATGTTGTCAATAAACGTATATCTATCTATTATTATTATTATTATTATTATTATTATTATTATTATTATTATTATTATTATTATTATTATTATTATTATTATTATTATTATTATTATTATTATTATTATTATTAGTATTCTACCAACTGCGCTGGAGGAAGCACGTTGTATTCTCTTTGCAGATGATACGACCACATTGGTTAGGGGTGAGGAGACTTTGAACAATTCTAGCATGAGGATACTAGAATCATGGTTTAACAGCAACCATTTAAAGCTGAATGAAGAAAAAACACAGAGCATCTGTTTCATATCTAGTGAGCTCAAAACAATTTCGGAGCCTGTCAGCTTACTTGGGATAACTCTCGACTCGCGATTGGATTGGGCGGCTCACATAGAGGACTTATGTTCAAGGCTCGCTTCCCAAATATTTGCCTTGAAGCAAATGAGGAACTGTCTTAGTCAACAGGTTTTAAGAACAGTATATTTCGCCCTTGTACATAGTCACCTTAACTACGGTGTTGTACTGTGGGGCAGTGCCACTAATGTTGCGAGAGTCTTCTCACTCCAGAAAATGGCTGTACGTGTAATCGTAAACGCCGAATATGGTGATCCTTGTCAAAAACAGTTAAAAAATTTACAAATACTTCCGCTTCCTTGTGTATATGTCTACGAGTGTCTGAGGAGTATTCATAGCAATATCGATCTGTTATTACTTCACTCGGACGTACATGGATATGACACTAGTAATGCGACATCCATTGTGCCTCAGAGATCAAGAATTTGTTTATCTCAGAACAACAGGCTGAATTATAATTTATATAATGCATTGCAAAAATACTGTAAGGGCACTGACATAAAAAGATAATAATAAAATTGGTTTTTCGCAATTAATCAATAAATTGTTATTGGCACACTGTTTTTATAGTGTGGATGACTTTATTGCGTTCTGCAGTAACCCTTGACTTACATATCGGTTCCCAAAAGGATGATTTCCAATTGTATATATATTCATATATTTTTTTAATTATTGATTTTTTGATGTAATATTTGACTGTTATCTGTGACTCTTTGACTATTTATGTATTTGGACTGTGTTAAACTAATTAACATCTGCATTCATATTTATTTTTGTTTTTACGTTTTATATATTTATGTTATTTATTGCTATTGTGTTATTATATGCTTATATTTTAGTGGACTATGAAATTTACATAAGTGTTTTCAATTATTATATCAAAATCTAAGGAACTTCATAATTTGTGACGATATGTACTATTTGTATACTAAACGTCAATAAACTATACTATATTATTAATAATATTATTATTATTATTAATAGCAGCATTCAACGGTTATCCTTCACATATAATATATAGATTATTTATTTAAAAAGTGGCATTACAACTAATATTTCCTAAACAATCTAAAGTAATAACAATTACAGAACTATCACATATGCTGGTAATATTTCTAACAATCTCTCAAAGATAATATCTTTAGCACCAAATACAACAATTCCTTTTAAATCAGGAAGTAATTTGAGTTCAAAACTGGTAAATGTAGAAACAAAAATATCCCCATTAGAGAAGTCTGGTATATATAAACTTAAGAGTCCAGAAAGTAATGCTGTCTATATGGGTCAATCCTTTTGAAATTTTGATATTAGATTCAGGGAACATATACGAGCATACAGATTGAATTAACCAGAGAAATCTCACTACGCAAATCATCTACTTGGGACCAAATATTCATTGACACATAACACTGAACTAGAAGTACTACATATTTGTGATCAGAAATGAAAACTGGATTTCCTTGAAGAGTTGGAAATTACAAGACACTTAAGAGACACACAATGTCAAGTCGTCAATGAACAGATAAATCTGAGGAATTCTACACTTTTAAACTGTCCTTTTAAGTCAGAATTATAATGATCAGCAGATATAGTTTTGCTGGTTTTTTATATCACTGCACTGTTATTCTGATCTTAAATGGGAAAAAATATCCAGGATATACTCATCGAGCTAATAATATGAAATATTCAATATTTGTTATATCATGTCTTCTTCTTTTTTCTATTCATATATATGAAGTCAATCACTTGGTCTAGCCAAAAATAATTATTAAACATCAAGTAGGCATCACATGAAATTTAACTTCTGTCAACCTGACGATGATAGTGACGTCGAAACAATTGTCAATTTCTTAAAATTTGTACAATTTTTTCAATATATTGTGGAATTATTAAGAAACAGTTTCATTTAAAAAAATATTAGGAATAGATTCCCCAGAGTAAGTGTCGAAACAGTAAATTTAATGAAATAATATTTCAAATGTCCTCTTATAATTTGGTTTTTTCTTCTCAAATAAGATGATTCATAAGCTTCACGATTCTAAAGAACTTGTTCACCGTTTTCCAAAAATGTTAAGACGAAATTATTGAAGTCAATACAAACAATGTTTGTTTTTGCAAAAAACAATAAAAAAATATTTGAAAAGTGAATGACCCACTTTTGATCGCAGAAAATAAAAAGGAGTGTTTTTATAGGCAGTAGCGAAGTCGTAATGTGAATTTTAAAGGCCAACCGTAAATCAAACTAACAAATTAACTTCAAAAAGCTATAAGTTACTTCAAATTCAGACGTATATAAATGTTTGCCATTAGCATAGGCAGCGCTAGCACGGATAATAAATCAAATACAAGAGAAATAACTTGTTATATCCATTGTATAATGATGTTGTTTTCATCCCCCTTTTCATTGGTATATATATGCAAAGTTTCTGTCGGCGAACTCTATTTATTACACCAAGGGATTTTTGACTCAAGACGTATGGAAATTTATAGGTTATATTTTTCCGTTTCTGTTTTGGTTTCCAAAATATTTATATACGTTTGATATTCAAAATTGGAATAAAATAATTTATTTCACGACAGTTTGGTAACTTTCACAACATCGTTGAGCAGACTATTCCGATACCAAAATGAAGCTTTCGAAATGTTTGAGAATTTCCAATAAAATTCCGCAAACGTGAGTAGCAAGTTCTTCTCGAAGCAAAAGTAAATAAAACATACACAAAAATATATCCATCATTAGAACCATGAATTTTTGTGAATACTTAGATTCCAGTAAAATCAATGGCCCAATAGTAATAATAATCACGGATACAGGAAAACAAAATGGATTGCTCTCTTATGGTGAATATTTACTAAAATATCTGTGGCATGCAAGTCGCCATCGCGTGACTATTCACGTTGGTTTCATTGAATTTAGCAAAAAATACTAAGCAGCTGATACTGAATAAGTAAAAACATTGGACATTTAATATCGATTTTTTATAATTCGCTTGTAGAAGAGACTTCCCACTATGCAAATAAATATTACAGTTATGGTAATTCAACATCACATTGTGATAAATTTCTTCCTTTTTTTCCTCTAATTTTCATCACAATGCACATCTATACAACCGCTTATGCCCAGCTTGTGGCTGTTAACTTTTGTGATGGTTCAACTTAACTTGTCAGCGATGCTAAAGAGCTCCCTTTTTATATTACTGTGATGTTACTAGAACTTTCTCAAAAGGAAGTCTTTATAACGAACTAAAACCAACATTTCTGTTACATTCTGAAATGCCTTTTAACGTCTTGTCGATGTCTAAAAAATAATATCTTATCAATGATCTAAATGCAACATTTTAAAAACAATACAGTGTATTCTCTTAGATGTAGTATGGACATTACTTAAACTTCTAAATAATATACCTCAAACATTCTAGATGACATCCTATAGATGTTTCTGTGCCTAATCAGCAAATACAGAGTGAACAACTGTTAATGCCGGCTGTCGGCCATATTTCAAAAAATAGTCATGGTACAACTTCAAAAAATACTTTGAGGAAAATGACCCTGAAAATCGCTGGAAAATATTTTCGAGTTCCCAAAATATCTGCTATTGGGTTAAATGAACACTTAAAAACATAATACTGTGATTATCTCCAAAAAAGACATACTAAAGGTATTCTAGAAATACAATTTTTGATATATTGATGAGAACATGAAAAAATGTAGTTAGGAAGTCTTTGTCCTTATTCTTCGAGTAAGGTGTGGGGGAAGGTTCAACCTAAAAAACAAATGTCGTAACACTTTTTTGTTTTTTAATCGATATCAATGTTTTTGGCTTCATTTAAGAGTTTTTCCTCTTTAATAAGATATGCTTAACAAAATTGAGCAATTTTGTCAACGCTATGTGAAAAAGTCGACAATTTTCCCATTTTTCTCGGAAATTTCAAATGTAATGAGGCGTTTTTTGAGTTCTGATGAAAAGGGGTTAAAAAATAGGAACTTATTCCAAGATATAAGATTTACTATATCAGATATAAAAATTAAAAAAATGCTTCAATTTACATTTGAAATTTCCGAGTGGATACAAAATTATCTAATTTTGTTATCCCTCTTATTAAACAGGAAAACTCGTTTAAATGCAGCTCAAATCATTAATATCGGTTGCAAAACGAAAAAATTATACATTTGTTCATAATTTTGAACCTTCCCCGCCCATTATTTGAAGAATCTAATCAAGATTTCAAAATATGTATTTTTAGGACACCTTTAGTATGTTTTTTGGAGTATTATGTTTTCGAGTGTTCATTCCACCCCTAGCGGATATTTTAGAGACTGCAAAATATTTTCCAGCAATTTTTCAGGATTATTTACTTAAAGGTAATTTTTTTGAAAGTAGTACCATGATTCTTCTCTGAGATGTGGCCTACAGTACAGTAAATTTGGAAAAACAGGTACAAAATTAGAAAAAAAATATCTTGTCCAGGAATCCAACCTAAAAAAATAAAATTGTGTAAGCATATTACCTAACAAGTGTAGAAAGTGGAAACTATTGAACGCATTCAGTGAAAGCAAGAAATAAAATAGGGTATATTAATATGTAGTTGCCATAACGTTACATACTTTGAAACTGAATTGATAAAGTATAACGGATACACATACAATACAGCCAGTTTACAGAAAAATAATTAGAGTAGTTTGTTAATGATATTAAAACTAATGAAAAATTTACACCATAAATATTTTATGAAACATTACGTTAAATCAACAGAAATCCAATATAATTAAAGAAAATCCTATCGTTTACTTTTTCTCACGCAAGAGTCGCTGTTTCGAGTGCCTCAACCATTCCATAACGTACACTTCAAAACCCTTATCTATGAAACATTTAAAGGTGTTCTGAACAGCAGCTAATAAAACAATTACTTTAGATCAAATTGTGCCCATGGAGACCTTTGATCGATCATCATAAACTACATCAAACTTGATTTTCAGCCGATTGCCATAAGATACATGCGGGGTTCTTCAAAGGAATAATAACATATTTAATTTCGAGAAGTGACATTCCATGATTTACCTTTTATTACATGCCTCACTCCGTTTGGCATGTAAATTCAGGTGTGACATGGAAATTCATACTTCTTTTCTGTATAAAAAAATATACTATTCTCATCTTGCTATTTTCATCCTGGAGCATATTGTATATTAACATCGTGGAATTATAGCTTAATGAGAACTAAGCATTATTAATACACTGTATACAAAAAAACTACTTATGAAGAAGAGATATGAACACATTATCAAGTTAAATGAGTTTATAATTAATTGTATCCAATTGAGTATCCAATAGCTGGGTTTCTATAATAATAAATAATTGAATTCTGTTTGTTGACTGAAGCATTCAGTGTCGTAAGTTACATATTCCTCAGCCATATTATTATAGGTACCATTGTAAGGGACCACTACAGCTATTTAACAGAAATTTCTGTTTTTAAAGTCTTAAACAGTTTCTGATTGATCACAAGAATTGTTAGTATTAATGTTAAAATGTTCTAAAACTGCAAAACTATATTGACGGCTATAACTACTACTACAAAAATTAGAACTAGAGATACTTGATTCAATATTTTTTGTACTGTTTAATGCAATGTCTGTATCAGACTATATGAAATAGTTACTCCCTTTTCTTTACATAATTACCAACTATTTATTTTTTATTTTATATATATATATATATATATATATATATATATATATATATATATTAGTAGCTTCTGAAACATCTTGCAAATTGATAATATGTTCTTCTAGATTCAAATCTCTGTCAATATATGAGCATGTTTTATTATTAATAATAATATCTACCCTATTGCAATATTAAGTTTTTTGTGGGGTATAATGCATATCTAGGATTTGAAATATTGTGAATCGTTTTTAAAATAAACGGCTTTAAAGATTAAAACTAACTTTTCCGCATTCGTGGCCCCGAACAATATTCTATGATAAAATTGTTACTTGTATACACATCGGGGGATGTATTGTGCTAACAAACCGAATTTCTTCAAAAATAACCAAAGATTTAGTATATATGGATTTATAGGACCCGCTGTACTCGCTCTAGTCAACTGAAAATAAGTAGGGTACATCTGTGAGACACTCTGAACAATATTCAATCATAAAATTGATCAATCGTATACTCTCTGGAGGCCGTATCGTGCTAACAAAACTGAAAATTCTTTAAAAATGACAAAAATTTGGTATTTCAAGTACCATAGCACCCGTTGTACTGGCTCTGGTGAGCTGAAAATCAATAGGGTATATCTGTGATATGTCCTTGACAATATTCAATCATAAAATTGCTGACTTATTGCACTCTGTAGGCAGTATCGTGCTAACAAGACATGTAAGGAAAAGTGGCCGACAACAACAACGACGACGACATACACACAGCATTTTTTTTCTAAAAACCGTTTTTTCGTGTTGTCGTTGTTGGAAAATGTGAAAATAACTCAAAAAAAAATTTCAAAATTCCAACTTTTTTTGGGGTAAACCAATACTTTTCTCGCATATAAATTGGTTGACGGAAAAGTAATACTCAAAGTACCTAAAAAAAGTTCTGTGAGACACCTTGAACAATATTCAATCCTGAAATTGATCAATCGTTTATTCTCTGGAGGCTGTGCTAACAAACTGAAAATTCTCCAAAAATGACGAAAATTTGTTACTTCAAGTACCATAGCACCCGTTGTACTGGCTTTACTGAGTTGAATATCAATAGGGTTCATCTTTGAGACGCTCTGAATAATATCCAATCATAAAATTAGTCACTTGTATATACTCCGGAGGCTGTATCGTGCTAAGAAACTGAAATTTCTTCAAAAATGACAAAAATATCGTACTTAAAGTACTATATCGTACTTAAAGTACTGTATCACTAGTTGTATTGGGTCCGGTGAGCTGAAAATCAGTTGGTTTTATCAGTGAGAAGCCCTGAAAAATATTCAATCATAAAATTGGTGATTTGTTGAACTGCGCAGGCTGTATCGTGCTATCAAACTGAAATTTCTCAAAAAATTACAAAATGTCGTGCTTCAAGTACCATAACAACCGTTGTACTGACTCTGGTGAACTGAAAATCAATAGGGATTATCTGTGACATGTCCTTAACAATATTAAATCATAAAATTGCTGACTTATCGCACTCCGGAGACTGTATCGTGCTAACAAGACATGTAAGGAAAAGTGGCCGACGACAACGATGACGACGACAACGACATACACACAGGATTTTTTTTCTGAAAACCGTTTTTTCGTGTTGTTGTTGATGGGAAACGTAAAAATAACTCAAAAAAAATTTCAAAATTTCAACTTTTTTTGGTTTAAACCAGTACTTTTCTCGCATATAGAAAGGTTGGGCGGAAAAGTAATATACTTACTAACTAAAATATTTTGAAAGTTGGAAAAACCCTTATTTTGTAAACTCTATTATATAATGTTAGTGTACAATTCCGCCACCTGTAATTTCAATGTAAAATAGCCGATTAAAGGCTTGAATGGGTATAAGTTTTAATAATTGTGATTTTGGAATAGGTACTTACCGATAATAACTGTTGTTCGTCCTTTATAACAAGAATTATAACTAAGTATAGAAACTGTAGCTAAGTAGGAACTAACGAGAATGAAGACCAATTTATTCAAGTAATTCTTGCAAAAAATGTGCTTCCTGTAAATAAAATATAACACCAAACTGAAAATCATCCGCCATCTGTTTCAACAGATAACTAGTAACTACTCTTTGTTTCGTACGTCAGTTCCTCTTCAGTTTTCTTCATTTTTTATGTTACTGTGATGTTTAATATGGGATATTACTGAGAGTTTTATGAACTAACATCGTACAGACGTAATCGCACGAACTTACTAAAAATTACTTCGAAAGATGTAAAAGTAACTGCAATATGTGATCATCTTAGAAACATGTTAATTTGTAATATTACAGTAACATTCTGTATGTGACATTAGTGAGAAGTATACAAATTAACATCGTATGAATGTTTCCTATGGGAAGTTGCTAAAAAGAAGTTCAAAAGATGTGTATGTAACTGCGAATTCAAGTATTATTGTCTACTTCGAAAATATGTTTCATTTACATGACATGGATGTTAATAGAGTTGGTAATAAAATTAATACATCTAGGAGATATCTTATTAACGTTTTAAATAAACATCACGAAAAGTCTCTAAAAAGAACATCACGAAAAATAATTATTATGTTTCTTGTTTAGTGGGCTCATTATAACATTGTTTACAGTGTCGCAATGAAGTCTCTTTGAACAGTTTTTTACTAATTTTTAGTGTCATACAGCTGTCTGTAGTATAGATTTTTATTTGACATTTGACTTTAACCTTGGAAACAAATTATAAAATGATCTAGCGTTGTTCTAGCTAGAAAATTATTATATTAACTGTCTCGACGCTTACTTCGTGGAATCTACCAATTTTTCTGTTTTAAATGAAACTTACTGTAAATTTCATTTAAAACAGTAAATTCGACTAAGTTGTATATTAAGAATATTAATAAATAAATTACGCTAACGTTTATTCATCGATGATTTGTTAATTGTTTATTTTTATATTGTATAGGATCAATATAAAGATATACATAACGTTCGATCTTTGGGATAAATTACCAGATATCTATGTGAAGATGTATTATGGAACTAATTCTGTTCATGATATAATATAAATAGATCGCAAGAGCATATACGAAGAAGCTATTTTTCAAACAATCCTCTGTTTGCTTAAATGAAAGTTTGTTTACAATTTACACAATTATTCGCTCATAATATGTCAGGAGTCAAAAATGCTTATTAAATCAATCTGTGATCTTACCAATCAGGAATCTACAGAATTGCCAACTTAAATTCAAATCACTCCTCCTAGTTTGAAATCAGGGATTATATGTAATTCTACTTTATTTAAAAAGTTAAATGAATGCGAATTAAAAAAATATTGTGTAAAACTTGTGTCACAATGACTTTCTATAGTATTCGTGATTTGCATAACTTCACTCGTACTACAAAACGAGTCATTGTGCCACTTGTTTTACAAATAACTATTAGCGTTTCCTAATTTTGAGTTTGCTTTGTAAAAAACGAATAGCTTTATTATATACTAATTTAAAACGAAGCGTAGTAGCATAGTTGTGTTTACTAAATCAACCGCTTTTTCAAGAAAATAAACCATGTGTTTCTGAGTACATATTAGATTTCTATTTCGATATTTTGATTTTCACCGCATATTAAGATAATTTCGAGGCTGCCCAACCTGTGGTATTCGAAAATACAACTATTGAACATAACATTGCGAAATAACCTCTGTACTGTTCATTCATGATGTGAAGAAACATTATTTGGTTAATGCATTTCGAAATAAATCTGAATAATTAATTTTGAGAGTGGGGTGCTTGCTATTTACTGGATATATAATACAATGTTTCAGACACTTCAGCTATATAAATTACATTGTTATATTTTCATATTCTCTTTTAATCACATTTTAAACAACCGTGTAGTAGGAATCGGGAATAATAAAAAATAAAACTTACTGAATATATAACAATTTAAACTGAATTCATTCTTGTTTCGATATTAAATATCATTCTGACGATGATATTTAGTATTGAAGCTATTGTTAAATTTCTTCGAATTTTTAACATTTTATCAATATATTGTGGAATTATCTAGAATCAGTTGGTTTCATTTAAAACAGTAATATGAATCGATTCCACAAAGTGAGGATCGAGACAGTGAATTAATTACCTATAATAAATTTATTTGAAATGGGAAGATACCAAAGATTCTCTTAGGTTTTCATTGATTTTTATCCAATAAAAGTTTTGAAAATTTTTTTCTAATAATTTTTGTAGAAATGGATTTGTTGACCTTATATGCAATACTATTCATTCCAATACCATTCTCAGTGATAATTAATCTAATTAGTTTGTTTTGGTTAATTTCATAGGGTGCAAAATCAAAAGAATGTTTTGGTAATGATGGAATAATATTGTCATTTAAAGTAAAGCATTCTGTTTCTTTCATTATCATACTGATTAAAATATGTTTGCTTATAAATTTTATGCAGTACTGAACTTTTCTCCATATCATCACGCATGTTTTTTTCCACTTTGAGAAGGAAATGATAGGCCGCCTCAAGATTTCCTGTAAATTAATTTGAACGATCCGTCATCATCATACTGTGATGATCCAAGTACCTCACAACAAACAGCAAGATACATTTTTCATAGCCGATCTTATGAAAACCCACCTAGGTAGCCAGTGCACTTTCTGTAAATTTATTGAAGCTCTGTTTCTGGAAAAATGAACACTACTTATTTTTGAAACCACACTCAAAGTTGGAAGTATAATCTTGACATATACAAATACAAGTGTAGTCGTAGATATCGATGTGAGTTATCATTCTTTTATATTTTTAAAAAAATTATAAGCAGTTAGGTTTGTAGTTGGGGCATTTTCTGATCTAAAAAGTATAACTGAGATGAAGCAAGATTATAAAATAGTCATTTAAACTTTTTATATAATACAAAACCGAAAAAACTAGTGTTTTCTGACGAAAAAAATGTAATAAAACTGGAGTGGACTTTATGAGGTAGTAAAAAAACTGTTAACTTACACCATTGAAAAATAACTCCGAATGATCTTGGTATGAATTTGTATGTTGGTAAGTACCTACTCTGCATTGGGATTAAAATATAGCAAGTAATGACTGTGTAGGAACCGAAAAGCCAAGAATTGGTATTTTCTACGTTGTTTTAGGCAAAACTGTCTTTTTAGTCTTTCAGATTCTTTATGTAGTTCAGTGTATTTAAAAGAATTGGCTTTCAGTAGGTTTAATTTTTTATTTCATTGGAGTATTCATACCTCTTCCAAAAGGGTTTCATGAATTTGATATACCGAATAAATTATTGAGGAAAAGAGGTAACATCATGTATTGGTTACTGTTATTTAGGGAAGACTTTAAAATAAAAGTAGCTTTAAGAAGCACTTTGATGCTAAAAATAATTTGAATTTTAGGTGCATTTCTACTGTAGAGTTTTATTTATACTCTAAGCAGTGTATATCTTTCTAAAAAACTTTTTCTAGAAATCATATTTTAGAATAATGTGATGTTTTTCTAATTTACTTAAGCAATAAGCGGGTGGGATAAACTTTAAACACACGGTAGGTTCACCTACTTAATTTATTTAAACACTAAACTGATCACTAACACTTAATTTATATATACTCAACTAATCACTTAAATTTAATTTATATGCACACAAACTTAATTATTAATTTATATAAACACTCTACTAATTTATATTCACTGTTTGCTATTCCGGTGTATTTATTGCACGAGATCACTTTATCAACTAAACTGAACTCTTCCTGGTCGATCCCTTATATATTAATGCCTTTTCCACTAGATAATTCTAGATTGCGGCCTACTCAACAACAACTGGCTTTCTGGCATTTTCTAGATAAGACTGGTCACAAAAACAATGATAAGATAGTTACAACCTTAAACAATTCTAAGAATCCCTGCGCGCCCGCCATAATTTTAACTTTCATTCATGGCTTAGACAGAGTCGGATTTAGGGACTATACCAGTGTGCTGTAACGTAACATTACCCTCTCCTTAAATGGAAGTTCCTCCTGGAACTTTTGTGTAGCCGAGACTGGATGTTTGAATCGGCAACTGACCCCATTTCTACACTTTCCGATCTTATGGAAATAGCAGGGCACCGTCTTCATCGGATACTGATAACGGGGGTCGTAGCTGCAAATTAATATCTGGACTCCGGTATCTCGAAAGATAACCTCTACCATGTTCCTGATAACCCGCCAATCCAACTGGTTACTCGCTATCTTAGGCATAGCCAGTTTCTTCACGCTGGATTCTAACACATGGTCTCGGAAGTTGCGAAGTGCTTCCCACACATCGCGGTAGGTAGATCGATCTTGAAATTCATTTTAAGTTACCACGCGGAAGACGTACCGCGAATTATGTTTCAGTTTCAGTGTCTTGCCAGGGGCTGGAATCTGGTCTTCAAGTTTTTCTAATTGCCAACCCTCGTGCGTTCTTGACACGGGCGGGGCTGTTGTATGCCAGTGAATAATCTTCCGGGAAAGTGAACAAATCTTGTCGTTGTTCTGGAGTGACTCCATATCTAGCTTTCCCGGTACCTCCATACGCGCCCATAAATTTATCGAAGGTAGGGTCAGACACATCTCCAATATGGTTTACTCCTTTCTCTAAGTCGTGGTTTCCTTCGAATGGCGCTGGTCGGTTTCGTTGAACTATTTTTGGTTTTCCGTTGGGGATCTTGCTTATGCGATATATAACATCATTGAACCTTTTCTTCATTAAGTATGGACATTCCCAGGATTTTTGTAATTTTGGAGAAAATACTTTTCTCCTCGTCGGGTTGTGTAACCATACTTTGTCCCCTTCTTTAAAACCGCCTTCTGTGGCCTGCATGTCGTACCGACTTTTCATTTTGTCGCTGGTAACTTGAAGATTTGTTCGAACTAATTCATGAATATCGTCCAGCCTTCTTCTCAACTGGATCACGTAGTCTTCTCCTGCTAGATCTCCTCCAGGCCGACAGCCAAATTCCAAGTCACAAGGAAGCATCATTACACGTCCGAACAGGATTTTCGCAGGTGTTGCACCCGTGGAATCATTGACGGCAAATCGATGAGCCAATGAGAATAGGGAAATATACTGGTACCAATCTCTCTGATGGCTGGAAACTACTTTGGACAGGTATTTTCCAATAGTTCTGTTCATTCTCTCGACCATTCCATCTGACTGTGGATGTAATGCTGTTGTCCTGGTCTTCTCCATTCCCAGCTTGTAGAAAATCTCCTGGAATAGATGGCTTTCGAAATTTCTTCCCTGGTCACTGTGAACTTCCAATGGCACTCCATATCGGCTGATAAATTCTTTCCCCAATACATCTGTGACAGTTTCCACCCACTTTGTGAAATAATCCATTACAACCAGTATGCATTTACCACCATTTTCTGTCGTCGAAAATGGTCAAGCGATGTCTAAAGCAATCCTTTCGAAAGGGCTTCCAACATTGTACTGTTTCATGGGTGCCTTTCTCTTGCGATGTCGTAGCACAAGTCGTACATTTCTTACACCAGTTCTTCACATTATCGGAGCTGTTCATCCAATAAAACCTCTCACGGATTCGCTGGAGGGTTTTCTTCACTCCCAGATAACTTCCCGATGGACTGTCGTGTAACTCCTTCAGTACCTCAGCTACTCTCGTTCTAGGGATAACTAGCTGTCTCTTTATCTCGGAACCATCACCGTTTTCAAGGACTATTTTCAACAGCATTTCTTCCAGGGCAAGATAGTCCCACTGAGCCCAAGATGCCTTGAGTTTCGGTGAAAATCTTGACACTTCTTGCCAGGTAGGTCGCCGGTTTTCTTCCTTTCACAGCCGAATCTTCTTTAGGCAGAGATCATACTCCTGATCTTCTCTGATCCTGGTGTGTGACCATTCTTCATTGACTACTGTTGTTCTTGAAACTGCAGCTTCTCTAGATTCCGCCTTGTTGCAGTTGGAGCAGTCTGTTGGGCACGGTCGTCTGGACAGGGAGTTGGCATTTCGGTGACACACCAGCTCGATGTTCGATGCTGAAATCGTACGCTTGAAGTGGTTTAATCTATCTAGCGATCTGGCCCTAAGGATTCTTGAACTGCATCAACCACTTGAGTGCTGCATGCTCACTCCGGATTAACAACTTCCTACCATAGAGATACTGGTAAAAGTGTTCCGTGGACTTCACTACCGCCAAAAGTTCTCTTCTTGTGACGCAGTAGTTTCACTCTGGTTCGGAGAGGACTTTACTGAAATATCCCAGCACTTTTTCTTGCCCTCCTTGGATCTGTGAGAGCACTCCACCAATTCCTACGTTGCTTGCGTCAGTGTCAAGAATGAAGTCTCCCTCTGGTAATGGATATCCTAATATCGGCGCCGAGGTTAAATGCCTCTTCAAGGTTTCAAAAGCCTTTTGACAGTCTTCATCCCATCGGAAAGCTCTTGATTCTTCTGTAAGTCGAGTTATTTCCAGACTTTCTGATAAATCTTTTATAATACGTGCAAAGTCCAAGGAAACTCCTAGTTTGATATTTAAGGTTGGTTGCGGCCATTGTTGAATGGAAGCAATTTTCTCTGGATACACCGCCACTCCTTCATTGCTCACTATATGACCTAGATAGTTGACTCTGTTTTGGAACAGCTGACATTTCTTCGGGTTTAACATGAGCTGGGCAGCTTGGAGTCGTTTGAATACGTCTTCCAAATTCTTCAGGTGTTCATCAAATGTCTTCCCCAGTACAACGATGTCGTCCAAATAGACCAGGCATGTCTTCCAAGACAACCCTCTCAAGACATTTTCCATGAGTCTTCCAAATGTTGCAGGCGCATAACAGAGCTCGAACGGCATGACGTTGAATTGCCATAATCCAGATCCGGCGGTAAAATCAGTCTTCTCTTTGTCTTCTGGGTCCATTTCCACTTGTCAATAACCAGACTTAAGGTCCAAGGTGAAAAACAGTTTGGCGCCGTCCAAAGTATCTAGCGTATTATCAATTCGAGGAAGAGCATAGCTGTCTCTCTTCGTCACGTTGTTAAGCTGGCGATAATCCAGGCAGAATCTCGTAGTTCCATCCTTTTTCTTGACGAGCACTACTGGAGTCACCCATGGACTAGTAGATGGTTCTATTTCTTTTTCTTCTGCCATCTCTCGAATTATTCTCTCAGCTTCCTCTCTCTTTGCTCGTGGAAGTCTTCGAGCTGATTGCCTAATTGGCTCAGCATTGCCAGTATCGATTTTGTGTTTGACGGCTGATGTTCTACCAGTCTTTCCTCCTTTCGGTACGAAGAAGTTCCGATATTGCAAGAGAAATTCTCTCATTCTCTTTTTTTCAGCTCGATCCAAAGATTGACCAGCTACTGATAACATGTATTCGAATCTGGCATTAGAATTGTCAGTGGTCGTTGTTTGACGATTTATAGACATCACTGGTACGCAGGATCCAATCTTGGTTTCCTTCTTGATGGTAACTGGGTAATCATTCACGTTTATCAATCGTACATGGATCTCCTTCGCCGACGTAATCAATCCTTTTCCAATTAGTAGTCCTCTGCCAAACTCTTCGTCGTGGTGTCTTGGCTCCATCATAACCAGTGTACCTTCCTCCGTGATTCCCTGTAGCCGTGCTACTACCATGGTTTCGCTTCGTGCAGGTAGAACGGTATCTTCCTGTACAGCTGCCAACATCGCGCTGCCTTTATATGGATGAATTGATACCTCCTCAGAACCCACTTAAATGGTTCTGTTTCTAAAGTCTAATTGGAAACCATGTACATTCATTACGTCCATTCCCCGAATCACGTCTTCTTCAATATCAGCTACGATTATCGTATACCTGGACTTTTCTGCGCCAATTCCCAATTATCTTACAGTGAACGTTGGCACTCTTATCTGTGGCGGTCCGCAGTCGCAGTCTCGTTGATAGAAGCTTCTTCTTGGGGTTTATTATCTCTGGTCGTATAATGGTTCTAGTTGCTCCAGTGTCAACCAGCAGAGCATATATCTTGCCATTCACTTCGCCATCCACATATACACTGTCATTGCGACATCTGAGAGAAGCTATCAGTATGTGAGTGTCCACGACATTTTTCTATCGAACGTTGGGGCCTTGACTCTGATAAAACTGCCAATGTCTTGAAACTTAGGTAGTATTTCTGGCTTGCAAGGTTTCGTTTGCTCGGTCTTCTTTTCTTCCTCTGGCGTGCCTCGCGTTCTTGAATCGGAAATCTTTTCTTCTAACTCCTTGATTTTCTCGTCTATCGTTGTAATCTGATTCTCGAAATTCTCGTTCATCGTTGACATCTCATTCTAGATTTCAGATTGTAGAGACGAAATTTCATTTTTAACGTCAGCGTCAATGTCGTTTTTCATTAGTAAGATGTCGGCAGATATATCGTTCTTCATAGCAGAAATATCGTTCATTATAGCAGAAATATCGCTTTTCACATTTGTTGAAATCTCCTTTTCCATGGCAAAAATATCGTTTTTCACATCCGTTGAAATCTTGTTTTCCATGGCAGAAATATCGTTCTTCATAGATGAAATATAATTTTTCACATTCGTTGAAAGTTTCTTTTCCATGGTAGAAATGTTCTCGTCCATGTTAGCAGAAATATTAGCAGAAATTGACGAGATTAAAGTGGAAGCCTCGTCATTAAATAAAACTGTTTCTGGATCAAAGCCGTCATTTTCCAGTGCCACTTTAAGTCGTTCTACTAATTCACTTTTCTTACCGGACGTTTTCAAATCACGATATTCCAATTCTGCTTTTAATTCCGCCACTTTCAGATCACATAGTCTCTTTCTAATTTATTCAAGCAGTAAACGGGTGGCATAAACTTTAAACACACGGTAGGTTCACTTACTTAATTTATTTAAACACTAAACTAATCACTAACACTTAATTTATATATACTCAACTAATCACTTAAATTCAATTTATATGCACAAAAACTTAATTATTAATTTATATCAACACTTTACTAATTTATATTCACTTATTTACTGTTTGCTATGTCGGTGCACGAGATCACTTTATCAACTAAACTAAACTCTTCCTGGTCGGTCCCTTATATATTAATGCCTGCCTTTTGCACTAGATAATTCTGGATTGCGGCTTACTCAAAAACAATTGGCTTTCTGGCATTTTCTAGATAAAACTGGTTACAAAAACAATGATAAGATGGTCACAACCGTAAACAATTCTAAAAAACCCTGCGCGTCCGCCATAATTTTAACTTTCATACCTGGCTCAGACAGAGTCGGATTTAGGGACTATACCAGTGTACTGTTTCGTAACAATACTGTTCTGACCTATAATTAAAGTGGGATTGAAATGCTATTAAAGTGCTACTTATATTTGGAACTATGAAGTAATTAGAAATCGTAGAATAAACAACAGGTAGACAAAATTATGACCAACTAGTCTACAATGTGCCATGACAAAAATTATTTCTATTTGTATACTTACGTCTAAGTAACAATAAACGCAGCGAAAATTAGCCGTAATCCAAAAAAAATTGTAGTTATTTTTAGAAACTAAATTTGAGCAACACCTTTAAAGGCCGATTAATGTGATATTCAGTGTCGCCAACAGAAATTGTCAGGCGATGGCAGAAGGCATGCAACAGTCATTTAGTGAACAGAGGGCTAGCAATCCATTTTGTGTTTTCATATATCTGTGCCATTAATGCGAAAGGTTATATTTACTCCGTAGAAAAAACTAATTACCGCGATATTGGTAATGTTTACTTATATTAAAATATTCCAATCCACTGAACTCTCTTTTTAAACTATGTGTGATTTGAATTTAAGTAGGCAATGCTGTAGATTCCTGATTGGTCAGATCCTATCCGGTTATGTTGAGTAATTTGGACATAATATGATCGAACAATTGTGAAGAAATAATATCAATTTTGTTATTGATTTTTGAAATTTTAGACATCAATTCATCTGACAGCAAATTTAACAACTGTTTTATTTTTTGGCTAGAGCCATTTGGCCTTGGAACCATGACCCATTTAGACACGAAAGTTTATTATTATGTTATATTCTTATTATTATTCATTTACTATGGTGCACTATCACTATACCTATCATGCACATATTCCTGAACTTCCAAAATTCTGGAGAAAATGAAAGAAGAAAAACAAGTAGGATACACAGGGACACTCTCTTCACGCTAAGGTGTCCGTCATAGCGAGTTTGATGTGACATGCATAAAATGCAATGGATAAATGGAACTTGCTACAAAAGGACTATATTTAAAACATTTTTGCCATGTTCATATATGCACTCATACAAAACAAAAGGGAAAATATTACAATATTATATTTTTCGTTTGGCGCGTGAGAAATTCTCATAAAATATCTTTAATTATAGGTTTGCGAGAGCATGTATTCAAGAGAGAAACTATTTGTTGGGGAGAAGCTATCTTCTTAACTGATAAGCAGTTGTGTAATTATTTGGTAGCTTCTCTATTATATCCATAGTTAAACATCCAGTGATTGAGATCATGGCAGCTCCCGTCACAGCCGCATGTATCTGTGGTACACATTTTAATTTTATAAACATATGAATCAATAGTAGCATGGCCAAAAAGGCACCTGATATACATAGCATATACTTTCATGATAGGAAGGCTTTCTTCAGCTAGAGAAGTGAAGAATACATATTGACGTAGGAATTTTTATTGCCGTTTTTAAAACCTGCCCATTCAATTTCTTATTTCTGTTTGAGATTATATCCCCCTTTGATCAATTCATCAATTATACGACCAGAAAAGGCGGCATCTTTAAAAATCTCATTCACTTTTTCATAACCTGGAATTTGAGAATGTCCTTAAATTTTGTTAAGTTCTGCAGCCGAGTAGATTTTTATATATGTATATATGTTTCTGGTAGTTTCTCGATGTCATTATAGCTGATCATGAATCATATAAAATAATATACTGTTCAAATTCTGAATTATTGTGAATAATCCATTCCAAGGCTCTGTTGATGGCTACTAATTCAGCAGTAAATATTGAAAAGTTTCGATACTAGGGAATGGAGATGTTGAAATTATCAAAAATATTTTACGCAGATGACTGAAACCTACAAACAAGTACTCAAAAAATATAACATGAATATCAACATAGAGAAGACCAAAACAATGATTATAAACACAGTAGGAAAAACCCATAGGATGCAAATAGGAAATACCTAGACTATTAAAACACCCAGGAAAATTCTAGTATCTAGGTACAATTATATCAAAAGATGGGATATTAGATAATGAAATTACAGCGAGATTTACTAGTACCGGGAAATTTTTAACAGTATAGAACAACCATCCTAGGAAACAAAGGAATACCTAAAGAAATCAGAATCAGAATTTTTTCAAACCAATATTGACATACGGCTCAGAATCATGGACTGCAACTGAAAGACGAAGAAAGAAATTGCAAACAGCAGAAATTAGATTGAAATTGTAAATAGAACCATATTACAACTTATTCAAAACGAAACATACAAAGAAAGACTGAACATAAAATACATAGAAAACTATATAGACGAAAGCCAACTAAGTTGGTTCGGACATATGAAAAATGTAAATGATACGAATCCTTATATGTTTTTTCACGAAAACTTCTTGTTCTGGCTGAAATATTTCAGGTTTGTCTCGGTTAACATTGAGTTTTTGTATAGTCTTTGATTTTAGAGCGATAAGATCTGAGTTAATTTTTGAATAAAGTAATTTTGATTTCTCCCTATGATCATTTATATAATCATTTATTAATATTTGATCGATTTCCATTTTAAAAGGGTTATTATCTGTTATATGTCTGTTTATAATATCGATAGGTTTGAATTTCGTTGAAGAATATAGAGAATGATTATAGGCCAAAATTGCATAAGTGATTTTATTTTTGATTGGGGTTTTTAAGAATCCTTTTGTGTTCAATATTCTGTAATGTTCGATTATTGTCGAGTGGAACCTCTCAACAATTCCGTTTGACTGATTTGGACTGCAAAAGTGAGTATCAATTTTGTGAAGTTTCAGTAATTCTGTTACGACAGAATTTTTGAATTCAGTACCGTTGTCAACTACTATTTGTTTAGGTGTACCGTGAAGTGAAAAGAATTTTATTAAATTATCAACGATTTCAGTTCCACAGGATGAGTTCAAATGATATGCCTGAGCATATTTGGAAAAGCTATCAACGATAGTTAGGAATTTTGATTGTTCGAGAGTAAAGGTATCTAAATGAATTATTTCAAACGGTTTTGAAGCTGTTGGAGTAATATTCATTTCCATTCGTAAGGTAAACAGGGATGGACGAAATTAACAAAGCGATCAAAAATAGAGAGAACACACTACGCAAAGTCTTCCACCAAATAAGAAACGTTGAGAATAAAGGAAAAAAGACCCTACGTCAAACGCAGCTAAAATTCACGTCTTACACCCTTAACGGGTAGGACGACATAAGTATTAAGTAACCAAAGTATTATTTTATCATGGCTAGTACTTTACGTCGCAGCTTCCAATCTAGTAACTTTATTAGTGATTTCTAACGGTGTGATTCAGGTGTTTTTAAAATTGTCCTCTTAGTTTAGAAACAGACTTTAGAAACTTGATGGAATAATAAAAATAATCATTAAAAATTGATTATAGACCACAGATTGTGATAATCCTGCGTAGTAAAATAAATCACCCTGTAAATGCCCAACTAAAGTTTATCGTTGTACAGCGTCAACTCTATGCTCATTATTTTTATTCAGCAATAAAAGCCCTTTTACGAGACGATATACAATAGAAAAGGCTTATTACCCTATAACAAACTCTAACCCTATATGCACTTGTTACTGTAACGCGTGTAAAAATTCCCTAGGGTACTTATCAAGTGTCTGAATTTGTTGCGGTCTGAATAATCTCGCGATGAATTGTAAAACGTGTAAATAGTGGTGGAAAAAGTCGATGCGATTTCTATAGGATGACTCCAAAAATGTTGAAATAAATAGTTGGTTTTTCTACCGAATATTTTTCATTGTAACATTTGCCGAATGAATTATTACAAAACCAATATTAAACACAAATTTACCCATCCAAATGTGATCACTCACTCTAAGTTATTCATTACTAAATATGTGCTATAGTCTTTCTTTAGTGTTAGTTCAGGTAATAATCCTCTTATATTCGATTTATACCAGAAATAGTACACAAGAAGCCCAAGTATAAATCCTTCCTGAAAACTTTCAAGTAATGGCTCTTTGGACATGCTTGAATCGTTGAGGGATACTCTTTGTGAATAAGCCCCACTTGCTGAAGAATGGGGAATGGAATATTATAATGAATCATATCAAAGGCTTTGACGTGGTACACTATGGGCAAAAACAATGGGACAACTGTAAACTCGTGGAAATACAAAATGAATTTTGGGAGTTATATTATATTGAGTTATGTAAGGTATTCCCGTCAGTAAATCAAATTGAAAACAAAATGTCAAATAAACAACTCAGCTTCAAAATGGCCTTAAGACCTTTTTAAGAGATTCTTGACAGAAGTACTCGACCAGATCTTAATGTCAACTATGGCAAATACGCCCAGTTACCTACTTCTAACAGGACACCGGAGGATGTGACCAAACTAAGAGTAAAGACATCGTAATGTATGTAAAAATTTCGTGATTCAACACTCTGTATCTGAGTAAATGAACGGAAAAAGAAATAAACTACCTATATTTGTAATATACCAATCTATTTAAAATGACTACACCTCCTTTTCCTCGCATATAGCTTCTCGTCTCGTAGCAAACTCATCAATTTTTGTTGATTTATTTTTCCAGATCGACTGATAATAAATTTTACTTACTTTCTCTGGTTTCTGGTGATCTCTATTATAAGAAGTGGTAGAGCCAGAAACCCGTACATTTATATTATTCGCCATTCGATATTTGACAGTCAAGCAATCTAGGAATTAATCCAATACATTTCGAATTCGGACTTGCATGAAAATCGCTTCGATTACTTTCTGTCGTTTCCTCTGTGAACTGTACGTGTTTAATAAAACATTTATCTATTTGGTACTTAATCTACCTAACAGGAATATTTAGTTGAAGATATATACTAATAGAATACAAAATAGAGCGAAAAATTGAAATCAATAACTAGAAACAATTTGGATGCCTACCAGATTCATTTTCCTAAGTACTGTAGATGCAGATTACAGGGAATAGACAAATTCCCTCCCAAGAAGGGAAAGTTCAAAAATAACAGACAATATTTATATGTATCTGAAACTATACAAATTGAATTATCTACCATTAAATAAAATTGAAAATGTAAACCTTATAGACAAAGTTAACATAAAACTTAAAAGAATGTACACATCGTATGAATTTAAATGGAAGAGTGAAATAAGACACATTTAATAAAATACAACGACTTACTTACTTCATTTTGTTTAATCCAGTGTTTTTCAACCTCTTTCATGACACGACCCCCTTAGTATCAAAAAATATTTCGCGACCCTCCAACCCTTTTTTCCATGCGCGTTTGCGTTATTTGCAATCTGATCTATACATATAATTAAGTCTTTCGCTTCGGGATAATTCTCGCTAGAATGCGCTGGCCTATGAATACGGCGGTTGACCGCGGCCATGGCATTTTGATGCAAGACAGCGAAGCAAGTGGAATCAGAAGCAATCCCGATAAGTGGAAACGATTCAGAAGTGTATATTCAGTGTTATGTGGACTGTGAGGTGCCTTGGAGTTGGAGTGATTATACACTGATTTGTGAGCGCAAGTTACCAGTGGTCATGTCTGCTGTTTAGTTGTTTGAAGAGCGCGAACCACTTGTTTTACGGTACGCATTTATTTGAGTTGTTAAAATTGAAAATGGATAAATTCCTGAAAAGGTCATCTGAACCATCAACGTCTAGCGGGAGTAGTGGTATGAAGAAAAAAAGTTTTTATGACGACAATTATTCAAAATTTGGGTTCACAATTTGCTTTGAAATTTTGTCAAGAGAAAGCATGAAGCCATCGAAGTTGGCACGCCACCCAAACACAAAACATTCTAATGAGAAAAATAAATTCGTGGAATTTTTTGAGCGAAAATTAAAAGCTCTTGAACATCAAAAAACTGCTACAGGACAAATGTCCAACCTCAATGAGAAAGCGTTGCTCGCTAGTTATCGAGTAGCTTTTCGTGTGGCTAAAGCAGGAAAATATCACAATATTGCCCAAAATTTGATTTTACCATCGGCTTCAGATTCATCAGAGAATATGTTTGACAAGCAAGAGGTCGAAAAGCTCGAAAGTATACCTCTCTCTGACAATACCATTAAACGCTGGATAAGCAATATGGCGACTGATGTTCGTGATCAAGTCATAGAAAAAATAAAGAAAAGTTCTTTTGTATCCTTGTAATGTGATGAATCAACGGATATTGCGGGTTGGGCGCAATTTGTAGCTTTAGTGCGTTTTGAATCCAATGAAGAAATAATGGAAGAAATAATATTTTGCAAGACAATTCTCAAAAATACTACAGGTCAATGCTTGCATGACATGTTCCTTGAAGCTACGCAAGATATGAATATCGATTGGGTACAAAAATGCATTGCTATTTGTAGTGACGGAGCAAAAGCCATGATTGGTGCGAAGAGTGGATTCATTGCTATACTAAAAGGACAGATACCAAAAGCTTGTTGAATGCATTGGGTTCTTCATCGCCAAGCTCTTGGAAATGTCAAATAAAAGTTGAGGTAATAACACAGACGATAAAGCAGAACTGCAACATTACCGACAATCATACGAAATATCATACAGAAATATATTCGGTTCTATTTTAAAGATCTGCCTGTGATAGCCAATGATTTTTCTTGTCACTACACTTATGTCTCATTAATGCGTGATAAATCACATAATGCGAACCGGTAAAAAATATTTATGACAAAATCATGTGACAAATCACATAGTGTGAAGTGTCCTCAACAAGTACAAACCCTATTTTTTCGGACATTTCAGATACGCCATCAATCAATACTACCGCTCTTTCTTCGGAAACTTTAGAGCATTTCGAAAGACCTTCCACTCCTGTTCCCACTTTAAAAATAACTCCGACGTCGGTTCGGCCATTTCCCAAAGCGGAAGCGAGAAAAACTGGTACCACGCGAAAGGAGGGAAACTCTCTTATTTTAACCGACACACCCGTCAAGGATGAAATTGAGCTACAAAAAAATATAAGTTGGAAAGCCCGATCAAAAACAAAAATCGGTTGTGTGAAAAATTATTGACAGTAGTAGTGAGTGTGATGCTGATGTAGTTATCCATGAATATTTCCCTCATTTGTAAAAAATCCCATAAGAGAAGTGCAATTATCGATTGATTACAGCGGTAACTGTACTATAGAAACCGAAAGAGCACTGCGATAATTGTATTGTTTACGTATCCACGGTAATCCCATTGTATCAAAGATAATTAAAAATAAAATCAGTTTGACAAGTAAATCCAAAAAATATTTTTGAAAATGTCTCGTTTCGGATGTGATTCATTGGGAATTATAGAAAATAAAGTGATGGAAAGCGAACCAAATAACACTAAACAGAACAGACAATACGTGTGGCGACAGTTTATTACAATATTTGTATTAGGGAAATATTCCCCCGAATTACACTCGTGCATCAAAATAACCAGATAATTTTGCATTCGAGCGTGTTGTCTTGGGAAAACTGCATTCGGTCATTTTCATATTTTGTTAAAAAGCCCCTCCACCTTCGGTGTCGGGCTCTTTCTCCAAAATATGAAAATGAACTCATGCAGTTTTTAGACAACACGCTGTCATGCAAAATTATCGGTATTTTTGATGCACTTGTGCTATTACTTCCGATAACAGTTCAGATGACATAAATTTTGACCAGGAAGATGATGAAACAGAATCAGGGTTTCTTCTCTCCCATTGAACCGGGTGATTATGTTTTAGTTAAGAGCAAGGGCGAAAAATTCTCTCAGTGTTTTGTTGCATACACAGCTACTAAATTAAATGGAGAATCTAAAGAGTTTGAAATGAGTTATTTAAAAAATGCTAGGTCCGAACATTCTCTTTTTAATGAAGAAAGTTGATATGTACACTGTCGGTATAAACGACAAAGTAATAATACTGTCTCCACCAGTGCCTGTAGGTGAAACAGCCGACGCAGGAAGCATCTTCGTCTTTTGAGAACTATAATATAAGTTAATATTTGTATTAGCTTATTTTCTCTACTAATACATAGTTAATGAAAAACATAGGTATTCACTTGACTGAATATTAGCAGACACTTTTTATTATAACACTTTTATGATAAGAAATACGCAGGTTTACAATTGAGAATAAATTGGTATTTTCAGAAATTGGAAAACAACAATTACTTTTTAAATCTAGTGAGCTCTAATTATTATTACTTGGAATGCCAACCCTGGTAAAGAATGTTACGAGACTTCATGAACAGATTATAAATAAATACTATTGTGAATATTTTAATTAAAGGTTGATGAAAATTTCCATTACGGTCCTGTTCGTTCTGTTGTTCTGTGTATCAACGTATTTTATCGATGTTTATAAATCACCTTCTTTAGCGCCAGCCATTTTATAGGAAGATCAACCAACTCAATTTCAAGCAGATATTGTGACCATTCTTAATATTTTTTTTGTACTTCTAACCTTTAAATTAGTTGTTTATTACTTGGTGGGCGGCGCCATAGGGATTATAAAAGTACGTATCACGTTATTACGTCAGGTAATTGAATTTATTGGTACAATTAGGAATTATTTCAAATATTCACATTCAAGACGTATATGGAGTGAATTATTTACTTTTCTGTAGTTTGCTACAGTTTAGTTTGCATTCGTAAATGTTAGGTTACGTTCAATAATTCTTGTTCTCTTTGTTTTAGAATCTTAAAATCGGTCACACTACCGAAAAAGGTTGAAATATTCTAAGTATTGTTTCTGCTGCATGATAACTAAAAGATAATTGGTATGGCAAAAAAATGTTGCTGATAAATTGGTTTTAAACGCCAATTCTTCTTCTGGGGTTGGATGGTTTACAATGCAATGTAAATTAAAACGAAATTACCTAATTAATGACGAGGTGGCCGAGAAAGAATTATCATGAATGTTGGATGGAGCGAACACAAATCTGGCCGAAACAGAAGATGAGTCAAAATCAAGACAACGAAAATAATACCTAGAACAGTTTTGTCACAAATGGACTCGCAAATGGACAATTTTAATAATACCGCTGACTGTTTGCTGCGAATTTTTGTTATAGAATAGTTAGTTATTATATTCCAACGTGGAAATTGAAACTAGAGTGTATGAGTCACTTTCATATGAGTGATATATACCTACATTTATTTTATTTGTTTCTTCAAATTTACTTTTTGAATTAACTTTTGAAGACTTTAAAGGGAAGTAAATTATGTTATAATATGCTATTCTAGAAGAAGTATATAATATTTTCAAAGTTTTTTTTTTCATTTTTCTCCGAAACTTTCCACTCCTTTTGATTTTCTCCCACTCCCTTAATCCCGAGCCAAGCCAAATCTAATATATTTATTAGCTATTTTCTAGAAACTATATAACAGCTTCTACTGTAATAATTATATAATTATTTTATAGCTGTGCTTGTGACTACAATTTTCAGTAGTAATAACCCAAGGACATTGATAATGATTCGAAAAAATTTTATAACAGATTTCGAAGGCTTGTTGCTTGGAAACAGACCGACGCCGCAGGCGGAGGTCTGTCGCCTATAAGCAATAAGCTTGAGAAAGTTGTTATAAAATTTTTGAGCATTTATCAATGTTCGAGGGTTATACGGATAGAAAATTTTTTGCTAATTATAGAAAAGAAGTACGGAGCTTCTATAATTTCATTAATATTCTCGTCAGTATTATGACCAAATCGTGACTTTTTGAAATATTAAATATTTGAAACGTCAAAATCGAAATAAATAATCAAATTGTATCCATAGCAACGTGATAGAGTGAAAACCACCCATGGGATCTGTTTTCAGTATAATGTTGTTCTGATTGGTTGTGTTCAATCAAATACCTCAAAATAACTGATTGCATTGGATTTTTACTAGAGCAAAAAATTTTCAATAGAAATAAAATTGTGGCATCTGCTGCTTTAAAAAATTATTTTATAAGCTGCTAAAAGTTTTTATAACAATAGTTTTATAATCTGTTCATACTTGATTTATAAATGCTACCAAACTCTCTTGAAAAAAGAGTTATATAACAATAAATTCCATATACAATAAATCTTTCATAAAACTCTTACATGACACGTATAAAATTGCTTTATAAATATTATATAATTTTGTTGCCAAAACGTTTTTGTGATAAATTTATAGAAAAAACTTGTTACAAAAAGATAAACTTGCTCGTATGGAACCTTTATATAGTAAGTTGCATTCATGTAAGCAACAAAAAATCAATACTAAAATAAAATTGTTTTATAAGCCAAAAATGATAAAACAACTCTGCTAGTTGGGAGATCTTACTATTTTTTAAAAATGTATGTTCCATCAATAGATAGGGATCGAGACGGAACTATAGAGGCAGCACTTATGCCGAAAGTAGAGCGCCCTGGTGTTAAATAAGAAAAGCATTGTGATGTGAACAGTATAATAAATAACCTACAAAATGCAAAAAATAAACAGATCTTTTTATTTTCTTTGCCAGGAAAAATTGTTGGTATTTAAGATGGGTGTAGGATTATTGACAAAATGAGCACTGCAAATTCTAGTATTTTTATTTGGTTCCCAATCCTCCCGATGTTTTCTGAAACGTAATTAAAAAACTTGAAGTGATTCGTTTTGTACAAATGTTTACTTTCTTCCCGTTAATCGTATTTAATTGTTTGAACTTATTATATAATATTAAAGTCAGCAAACACATAACTAGTTTTTTATTTTATATTATCAATGAAATCGTACAGAAAACAACATCTTATTCTCTCGATAATAATCTTCAATTTATGTAAAAAGAAAGTTTAGAACTTTTCTAATAGCTGCCAATTCTAGTATCATACTGATTATACACAAAATAATAGTTAACAAAATGTTTTAATTAGAACATTATAATTACATATGGATTTTTACTGCATCTATTCATTTTTGACGTTTCAAGGTTATCCACGCAGTGTTCAATGAATTTTCGGAGAAACTATAAAATTTCAACTGCGTAGTATTTTTATACAGCATATTTGAACAGCCATGAATACAGAGAGATACTTTTGATGACGACATCACAAACATTTAATATCAGTTTTAAAAAATGAACATTGAAAAACGCTGATTATACAAAACTACTAATACTACTAATAGTGTTTACATCACATTGTTTCTGTTTTTTCACGGCAGATGGCATAAACGTCATCTTCCTCGGTCCCTATACAAAACATTTTGAAACATAAATCTTCAATTTATGTGACGGCAAATTCGACAAATATAACCTTCTTACAAACGTTGCCCAACTTGGTATTATTTGTAGATTTAATTTTACAATTCGTTGTAGTGTTATTTTCCGTTTTCAACAATATGCATACGCTCGGTTACCATGTTTCTATTATATTAATCAGGATTTAGTTTATGGTTAATTATTTCCAGACCGTATAATAACTCTAATAACTTTTTACTGATTTTAAGTGGTGTGATTCAGGTTTCTTAAAATGCTCCTCCTAGTTTAAAAACAGTCTATATTTCTTTCAAAGTACCTATAATAAGCTCTATTTTAAATCTATACATTAATTCGAAAAAACATGAATGTTGATCGACTTATAGTGGATAAGTCGATAAGCCATCACGAGTCCTAGTGACGTTATTTAGAATCCAAGTAATCTAGAAATCCACAAATCGGCATGCAATTCGGCGATCAATAGCATTAAATACAAATCCGAACGTACGTCTAACCGGCAACAATCTATTGAAAAGCGTACAGCGTGACAAGATCCGTTGGTTAATTGAAACCCATCCGACACACAGCAGAAATCGCGATGGATGAGGTGAGGCAGGTGCACGTTATCTAGTTTAGCTTTGTACAAAGATAAAACGAGAATCGGCAATGAGCAACGAGAATTAGAGAAGAGAGCATTCGGTGAATGAGGTGAATTCAGACTTAGAATATACACATACATATATATACGTAAACATGAAATGAATGGAGAAACGGGAGATATTCCATTGGGAATCAACGATCTGGAAGGAGGCACTCACTGTTGCCGATATGTGTTCTAATTGGCATTCAGTAAGATTCTGATTGTTTTAGTGTGTAACATCAGTGATTTGATAAAAAATATTAATCACATACAGGGTCCGGCAAACCTCTCTCGTAGTTCTATAACTCTTATTGTGTATAACTTACATATTTATTTGAAAGGTATATGTTAAGGGTAATCGAAATCAAACATTTTGAAATTATATTCATGTATACAGGGAGTACATATATTATATTACTCTAGTGGAATTCGTCTCCAATATCTACAATTTTATAACACATTTTTACATTTTTACATTAGTTGCGATTAATATATTCAGTCATACCACTACAAACACTATAATGAAAAATATATTTTAAACGTACAGGGATCATCAACAGTAAAATAATGATGAGCATCTACAAATGATTCTTCAAAAATCTCTTTCTATATCAACTTCATCATTCTCGCTATCTCCGTATTTGGCCAAGTTATTAATAATATTATCTACAACAGTATCTAAAGTGGTTCACTGTTCATACATTCAACTTCAATGATTTTAACATGGTCACATCCATCTTTCCAAGCATTTGTAGAAAATGTGTCAATAAATGCATTACAGAATTCTTTAACCTTTGTAAAATTGGAGGTAACATTTCGTTTGGCAACATATTCTTTAAGTGCCGTCTAAACACTCTCGATCGCGGATTTAAGACCGGGTGATAAGGGGGTAGCCTTAAAACTTGCAATCGATGTCGAATGAACAATTCATCAATTTTATAAGTTTTATATTGCGGTTTGTACATTTTTGCAACGTTATAAAGATCCGGTTTCAACATTTGTTCACTGTAATATATGTTTTATTCAGAAAGCCAGTTTTTTAATTGTCGTTTAGTCCAAACAGTCGTAAGTGATTTTTCATTTAGAATATTGTGATATGGGGCGTTATCAATTACCACAACAGCGTTTTTTGGTAGGTTAAGAAATAGTTTTTCTTCTACCCACTCCTCATAATTTTCGTTATTTCATAATGATAATCTCCTGTTTCAGACTGGGAGTTCTACATAATACCAGCATTAGGTACAAAACCATTTTCACTTCCTGCATGCACAATGATGAACCTTTCGCCTTTTGAAACGGGTTTTGTTAATCCTTCGTTACGCCATAACTATCTGCAAAGGTTTGGTGTACATTTCTTAACGTGGGTACATTTTTCTCGGATATGTGATAATTCATTATGCACCTTCTAAGCACAGTTTTGTCGAATTGATCCATACGTATACTGGACGTTCTGTGTTTTTTAGGAGGCACATCAGTGTCAGCATTACTTCCTGCCAGAGCTTCTTTTTTAACACGGGAAAGCGTTCTTTGCGTATCTTTCGTAGCAGCAGAAACTCAGTGACCGTTCTTTGAAATAAAAATGTTTGTCGTAGTTTTCGGCCATTTGAAAGAAGTATTAAATTCAAAAACTCTATATTACGTTTCAGTTCATTGGGTGTTTTAAGCATCTTCAGATTTTAGTACAAACATATTTTAATATGACCAAACCGCAATTCTAACAGAAATCGGAAGATGGTTGAATACAAATATTAAAACCGGAACGTAATAGAGATAGGTATGAAATGAGTATAATAATTATAATTATAAGCTAAAAAACCTATTACATTTAAATAGGTACCTTACACATAATAAACATGTGCCCTTTTATATACTCCTGGAGACAGAAACAGCATAGTTATTTATGCTACAAGTGCATGAAGTGGTGCTATTTTTCACGAATGGAAAAATTGACGCATGAGCCACAGGCATGCAAAAACCAAAAAATGTCTCATATAGGTTGCTCTAAATGGACTAAAAATGGCGTCGATTTGTTTGTCATTATGACATAACGGTGCATAAAATTGACACATGAGTGCATAAAATACTTATTATAATTCGCGTATAAAAGAATATAACATTGTTTACAGTGTCACATTGAAGCTCTTTGAACACTGTTTTAGTAATTTTTAGTGTACAGTTGGTTATTGAATTAATTTATATTTTCATTTGACATTTGACTTCAACCTTGACAAAAATTATGAATAAAATGGTCTAGCGTTGTTCTAGCTAGCAAATTATTATATTAAATGTTCCTAAAGGGGTGAATTAAAATGATTTGGATTTTAAAATTATTAATAAATAAAGAACGCTAACGTTTATTTATCAATGATTTGTCAATGGTTTATTTTTGTATTGTATAGGATCAATATATATATGTATACATAACGTTCGACTTTTGGGATGAATAACCAGATAAAACCTTATTTCTAATGCAAACATTTTCATAAATGCACCTGAGCTAATACAGAAATGAGGTTTTATTACTCTCTCGTACATAGAAATAGACTTAGTGCGGAGAGTGATACTTTACCGTCAGTTGATCGAACGATGCCAACGACAGTGTGCGGTAAAGTAAAATTTGGTTATTATTGAGTTTAGATACTGTTGGAAAGAGGGTTGAGAGGGTTTTAAAATGTAACCTTACTCGACCCCTAATAGCGTTTAAATATTTTCCCCGCTAGGGGGTGAAAGTAGCGAAGTCAAAAATTCCGGAAAAAAGTGTCCTCCTTTTATCAAAAATCAACGGGTCTTTGCGTTTTTTAAATGTTGACGCAGTTCCTGACAATGACTCTGTTCCGTTTCCGTCAGGCCACCTTGTATGTACTATTTACTAAAATGCTCGATTTAAATAATTTTATGTAATTTTATATACGAAATAATTTGTTTTATAGTGTTGAGATGAAATATGGTAAACACTTTAACACGTAATAAGAACCTTTGTATACAGGGGCAACGACGTTACCAAAATGAGAACGTCAACATTTGCTGGGTTAAATTCTGTCTCTGCTTAACCCTCTAATGAGCAAAATTAGAATTACATACAAAAAAATTTTTAAATAAGAATTAGAGTATAACTGAATCACTAGAAAACGAGTAAGTCTGTAAGTTCTTTTTGCAAAATAGCGATTGTATCGTGAGAGTACCCAGTACCAATAATTTTGATATTACTAAATAATGTATCTGGACATATGCATTATCCCTTATCTTGTAACTTATTTAGTTTGGTATAAAACGCCAATATAACGTTTTTTATAAATAAAATGCTAATTTTATTGCAAAATGGAATATTTTTTTAGGAGTGTTTTTAAATGAAACTCAAGGTCTCTAGTTAATTCCACAATATAATACAAGTTATTGAAAATTCTAAAAAATTTTTTAGAATTTTCAATAACTTGTATTATATTGTGGAATTAACTAGAGACCTTGAGTTTCATTTAAAAACACTAATATGAGCATATTCCACGAAGTAAGGGTCGAGACAGTCAATTTTTTTAGGACATTCAAAACAAACACAAAAGGAAGTGGATCGATCTTTGTTATGAAAAGTAATAAGACAGTTCTTTTTTTCTAAGGCACACAAACGAACATAACATAATTTACACCGACCTTTTGTGGAAAATTTAAATTGTGTCCAATTTGGTCATACCGAACTCTTTGTAAAGGTCTAATTTTTGGCTTTTTTATAATTTTTGATGGCTGGTTTTGAGCACTTGGACGCCCTACGATTTTGCCTTCCTTTAGAAGTGATATAGTAGTTAATTTTCTGTTTTTTAATGTCAAATATTTGGTATTTTATTCATATAAATCTTCTTCAATCAAAGCATCTTTGTTTTAGGGATCTAGAGAATATTTTGGTATCTAGAGAATATTTTGGTCTCTACGCCACAAGAGCCAAGCATTATTTATTGCTACATCAAGTAGCTGGGAAAATATCGCCAAATACCACCTTTGTGTCTTAAATCCTGTTCTGTATAGAGACATATTAAATAAGTCCACTCCTCCCATGTGAGCATTGTACTGCCTAACAATATTTGGACATGCAACGTCAACTTTTCTTTTCGAATCTTTGCAATATCTTTTGGCATTTGAAATGGGATAAGCAGAAACAAAAGAACTGCTCGTTCCTTTCTTCTTTAGAATTTTCTCACTTGGTAGTGTACAATTCTTTAATCTATTAGAACGCATAGTTGCCAGACTTAAAATACCAAACTCTTCTCTTAAATAATGTATAAGTTCATGTGAAGCAAAGAAATTTTCAAAATATATTTTAGTGAGTGGAGGATTTGGTAAGGTTTTGCATAGTGCAAGTACCACTTCTGCTCGAAAACCTAATGTCTCTTCATATTCAGGTATATTGCCAAAATGTACTTTCCCCACAATATATGACAAAACCATAAACCATTCCAGAATTTCCGGATCTAACAAATATCTTTTAACCCAATTTTTTTGGGTTTGTTTTTAATATACTGTTTTCTTAAACCTGCCTTAGTTCCCTTGTTATCATTTCATCTATTGACTGTATTTTTTCGTTTTCATTTTGATTAAACTTTCTTCTAAGATTATCAATAAATTGTCGCATTTTAAAATATCTTTCAGTGCCCGTATCATCATCGTTATTATTAAAATGTAAGTATCTTCTAATAAGCTACCTTTTTAAGGGCATTACATCAGAGATTATGTTTATATGTAAGTCGGTACACCAATAATCGGTGTGAGCAGGTAATTTTATGATACCCATAAGAAGCTCAATAGCTAAAAAGTATTTTATTTCATTTGCATTCGTAACCACAGATATCCCTCTCTCTATGGGGGAATATAAATTTTACCTTTCTACTATTGAATTGATGATCTAATCATCAAAAAATGTTTGAAAGTATTCTAGAGGAGATTTTACAGATGTGGGCGAGGATAAACTGTTGAGAGAATCAACATGTACTTCATAATAAAAGTATACATCATTCATCATTCCATTCAAATTTCATTCCTTTTTGTTTCTTAGTTTTGATTGTTTTAGCTGGTTTTTTGCGTTTTTCAATTTTTTTTAAGGGCAAAACAGGTGGTGCATTCTGGTAAAATATACTTTTTTTCATTAGAACATATTGGTGTTTATTCTGCAAGCTCTCGTTTGGATTTTCCACTTAGCTGTACAGGAGTTGATGTTATTTCTGGAGACTCTTGTACTTTGGGCGAAGGAAGTTGCAATAATGGTTGTATTATTTCTGATTATAAATGGGGTTTCTGCTGTAGATTTGAGTATTTAGAAATTTGGTTAAAAGTGAAAGATTCTGAAACCAACTTTGAATCTTCTATTTGTTCAGTATTTCTGATTTCTTCCTTTGCGGCCCCATCAGCCTCGTAGTGAATTTTCATTGTTGTTAATTCGGTGTAGGAGGAACATGGTGAATTAATTGATTCCGTATCTTGAAAAATAACTTTTACAGGGGTTACAGGAACTGGATCAGAAATCTTGCTTTATGCGTTTTTTTAATTTCTCTTTTTTTTTTAAAAGGCAAAACCGGTAGTGCATGGTCAAAGATGGTTTTTTGTCATTAGAACAAATTGGTGTTTATGCTACCAGCTCTCGTTTGGATTTTTTGCTTAGTTGTACAGGAGTAGATGCTATTTCTGGAGACTCTTGTACTTTGGGCGAAGGAAGTTGCAATAAAGGTTGTATTATTTCTAATGATAAATGGGGTTCCTGCTGTAGATTTGAGTATTCAGAAATTTGGTTAAAAGTGAAAGATTCTGAAACCAACTTTGAATCTTCTATTTGTTCAGTATTTCTGATTTCTTCCTTTGCGGCCCCATCAGCCTCGTAGTAAATTCTCATTTGTGGTTATTCGGAGTAAGAAACATGGTAAATTAATTGAATCCATATCTTGAAAAATAACTTTTACAGGAGGGAGTTACAGGAACTGTATCAGATATATCAAAATCTTGATTATTAAATATCTCGCGATGGAGATATAGGAAAGAGAATTAATCATTGCTTCGATTCTGCTATGGTATTTCTAAATAGTAAAAAAAGTAATTGTATACATTATTTTAATGCCCAAAATTTAAAATAAAAAAAATGTTGAATCTGAACTAAATATGCCACTAAAGACGTTTCTTTGAACTAATGTTTATCTGGATTACAAGCAATTTGTCTTACCAGATACATTCTTAATAAAACTGTATTGTCTATGGTTGGGGCAATGTAACTCAGAGGACACTAAATTTATAATCGATTCTATGATAATTTTGTGAATATTTTCTTTTCAAAGATAATGATTGTACGATGTTAATCGATAGCTTAAGTAAATATTTACGTAGTTTAAAACCTAATTAGTACCTTAAACTAACCTAAAAATAGTATCAACTTACTGGCTTTCCACGTGTTGCGTCTATTCTTGTACACTCACTTGTTTTTATCTACGATGCACTTTATACAGAATCCTGTAGACAACTGTCGTCCAGATGTTGTCAATACAGATAGGTTGGAGGACCACAGAGTTCAATATCATTTCATAAAATATGATTGGCTAGGATCTGTTGAATTTTAATATGAATGTATCTCAGTAGATACATTGTCCATTTAAGGGTTATAAACAAAGTTTTCATTTTCAAGTTTGAACTAATGACCTCTAAGGCGACTATCCCGATTTGAGTAGAACATGTTGTCTAAATTTCTTAAATTGTACTTTAATATCTTAAATGTGGTTATTACGTCTCTACGATGTCAGCGAAGTTGGAAGGAAGTTAAGTTGGTCATAAACAGCCTTTCTGTATAGGAAAATCTTCTCGCACCAAAGGAACTCCGTGTAGCTTTTCTTTGAACGTTTTCCAATAGGATTTTGTCTCTATCGAGGTCCGGACACACTGCTGGCCAAGAGTACACTAGAATGGGTTTGACAAAAATAGTGTACAAACTACAAAAGGATACATTCTAGAATTGGCTCGTTCACACTTAGATCTAATATGAATATGATTAGACCAGGTTAGCTGATTGTTTACGATCTAGGATCTGGGAGTCGATCGTTGTGAGTAAAAAACCGAATTCAACGGTTGTCTGTTGATAATGTACTGCAAAAGGGGGTTGTTTTTGCCGATTCGCTGGTGTTTTAGTATCGAACCGTCAAGAAATTTTCAATCCAGAGTAACAAAGTGCCTCGAAGCGAAATTGGTCAAGTATCTGGTAAGGTATACGATCAAAGGCTTTTAAAAAGTCCAAATAAATAATATCAACGGGCTGCAGTTTGTTACGGGATAATGCCCAATCATTAACGCAGTGTAGTAGGATGTTTAACGTGGAACAGCCTGGGACAAAACCATATTGTTGAGTTGGATTGACATATTCCTCAAGAAGAAATCTGGTCATATCTTCTGAAATAATGGCATCCATAAACTTACTGACTATTGGCAACGAGCTTATTGGACGATAGTTGTTTGAGTCCAGTTTCTCACCTTTTTTAAAGATAAGGGTGATAGATGCTGGTTACCAACAGGAGAAAAAGAAACCTTGAGTTAATGAGGTATGTATAATTAATAAGGGTAATGCTAGTCTTTTGGTTGAGAAAAATTATATGTACTCTACTACGTTCATGACTAATGAAATTTTCTGTCTCGATCCTCACTCTGTGGAATCTACTCATATTACTGTTTTGAATGAAACTGTTTCTAGATGATTCCACAATATATCAGCAAAATGTTAAAAATTCTAAGAACTTTACAATTGTTTCGATATTGATATCATCGTCAGAATGACAGAAGTTACATTCCATGTGATGCCTACTTGATGTTTAATAATCATTTTTGACTAGACTCATTAAGGATCAGTATAACTGTGCAATGATATAGAATACAAGGAAAACTTTATCCGCTGATCTTCACGATTACCACTTAAGAAGACAGTTTAAACGTGGAGAACTCCCTAGGTTTATCTGTTCATTCCCAACTTCCTATTGTGGGTCTCTTAAGTGTCTTCTAATTTCTAATTCTTCGAGGAAATACAGTTCTTGTTACTCATCACAGATATGTAGTACTTCAAGTTCCGTGTTAGGTGTCTATGAATTTTGGTGTCAGTGGAATTTCTCTGGTTGTTTTAATCTGTATGCTCGTAAGTGTTCACTGTATCTCTCTTCAATATTTCTAAGGGTTTGACCCAAATAGACTGCATTACATTCTGGACATTTACGTTCATATTAACAATTTGTACTAACATTACTTTCTGTTTCAAATGAAATTGTTGTATTTGTTGCTGAAGATATTATCTTTGAAATATTATTAAAAATATTACCTGCATATGTGATGGTTTGGTAATTTTTATCTCTTTAATTTGATTAGGAAATATTAGTTGTAATGACACTTTTTTCTCTTCAAATTTACATCAGAAGTTGAAGCAAATAACTCATTACTCTTCTTGATTTAAAAATTCAAAGAATTATTAATATAATTCCATTTACAGAAAACCAACAGTCACTGATGTAACTATTCCATATAATTCCATTCATCTCATGTCACATAAATTAGCAGCGTATAATTCAATGATACATAGAGCATTTTCAGTTCCTATCAACAAATGTAATTTTGATAGAGAAATTAATACAATTAATCCAATAGCAACATCAAACGGTTATCCATTACATATGATATATGAATTACTTGATAAAAAAGATGAAAAAGTGGCATTACAACAAATATTTCCTAAACAAACTAAGAAAATAAAAAATTACAAAACCATCACATATGCAGGTAATATTTTCAATAATATTTCAAAGATAATATCTTTTAAAACAGAAAGTAATCTGAGTACAAAATTGTTAAATAATAATAATAATAATAATAATAATAATAATAATAATAATAATAATAATAATAATAATAATAATACGATACGATACGATTTATTGACCAGTTTTAAATACAAAAGCATTTGTGTAGTCCTAATATTAAATTACTAAGTAGTTATCAAAATTCCTAAATCAGATAATAGAATAGAAATAAAGTTAAACCAATATTTTCATAAAATCAGGTTTCTGAAGTAACATATATGTAAGAATGAATTAGTAAGACTAATAATTGAACGACATGTAGTCCCGAACTGCGTAAAAACAATTTTGTAGTAAAAATTGTTTTGAAAATCTATAGAACTGATTCTGGCTCATATTTTTCACATTCTTATCAGCATGCAAATCTAGAAACTTATTATACAATCTAACATCTAGTTTGTTGTATTGTGTTTGATGCAGCCTAGAAAAAGGCACAATGAGTCGCTCTGCACCTCTGGTGGTATAACAGTGAACACCAGAATGAGTTGCCATATGTAGTACACCCCTATGAATATACAGAAGTGTCTCAAACATGTACATGCAAGGCAATGGCAGGATCCCATATTCCGCGAAAAGTCCACTGCAATGTACTCGACTTTTTGCATTATGAATAATGCGCAAAGCAGTCTCCTGAAGAGTAAAGACTCTTTGTACTCTGCTAGAGTTACCCCATAGAGAGATACCATGAGCCAGATGACTGTGGACCAACGCAAAGTAAATCGTACGCATAACAAGATTACTACCAATAGATGAGCGTAATTGTCTCATTGCAAAAATCTGTGATGAAATCTTTGAGCATAGTGAGTCTATGTGGTCCCCCCAATTGATACCAGGATCTAATGTGATACCCAACAATTTCACAGATTCCCCTTTGGTACCTCGTTTTACAGAGCTAAATGTTATTTTTCTAGTTTTTCCATCGTTTAATTTCAAATTGTTTTAATCAAACCAAGATTTAGCTAACTTTAGATTCTCGATGCTGACATTTTCCTCTCCTTTCGTTAAGAATGTAGCATCGTCTGCAAATAAAACCGATAAGAATGATAATAATAATCCCTCCTAGAAGCTGTAAGACCTTGTCGTTTGTGGAGTGGCTGAGTAACCCCCTCCCTTCTCGAGCCGCAGGGGCAGGAAGGGAGGAGTGAAACTAAAAAACAGCTCAGAAATGGTCAGTGGGGCACTGTTGGCGCTATCTATGCCGATCTGATAGCACCAACAAATGCCAGTAGAAGATACAACATGTCCAAGTTACATCTGAACACACTGACAACTCCTGACCTGACATGGGGGACGGGCGGCGAGTTTCCGGCGCCGAAAAACCGGGACCCTCGGCTATGGTATGGTAACCCAGACAGAAGAGTCCAATTGTACCCTTCACTCTCCCATTCCTTTATCCTGTTCAGACCCTTTCCTGATCTAGAGGAGTAAACCTCAATAAAAAATCCGGAATCTGAAGGTATAAGATATCGTGCTGATAGATGAATGGCCACCTGAAGTTGGTCGTAAACGATTCCCTGTGAGTACTTGGCGATCCTCACTTGAAAATAGCCTTGCTACGATATGGAGCACTGTCGTAGTCGACGTTTATTTCTTCCAGACTCGTGGGATAAGTAATGAATCAACTTACGAAACAAAACTCAACCCCTGTTGCAGATAGTGAAGCTGGATCTGTAACTGTTATTGAACAGCTTCAAACATGTACGAATCAGGAGACGACGGTTCCACCTCGGTTCCTGATCGGTAAGAAAAAGGAAGAGATTTTGCTAACACAAACCCTTTCCAGATTAGTAAATATTTATATGGAATTGCAGGAGAAGTTGAGAAAGTGCAAAAAGTTGAAGAAGGCCTACTAATTGAAATCGTTTCAGCAGCCCACGACGAATAATCCAGATAACAAAATTTCTAGAATTTGATGTTGAAGTGATTCCACACTCTAGACTGAACTTTTCTAAAGGTATAGTATATTGTAGAAATTTGTTCAATTGTACTGAAGCAGAAATCCTGAATTAAACTAAAGAACAAGGTATAATTGCAGTTAAAAGAATCAAATCAAAACGAGATGGAGATCTTAAAGACACACCAAATCATATTTTGACCTTTAATACACCAAAACTACCAAAAGAAGTTAAAGTTGCTTTTTACAAACTCCCTGTCCGCCCATTCATTCCCTGTCCACTGAGATGTTTTCACTGCCAACTTTTCGGACATAAGTCTTTATCGTGCACAAAGGAACAAATTTGTATATGTGGCCAACCTTCACATACCGGTGATCCGTTTCAACCTCCAATAAAATGCGTAAACTGTAATGGACCTCACTCGACCAGATCCAAAGATTGTCAAATATACAAACGAGAGATCGCAATCCAGGAACTCAAGGTTAAGGAAAACCTGTCATATATTGAAGCACGAAGAAAGGTAGTAATTAATACTAACATTTCATATGCTGAAGCCAGCCTGAATCGCTCCTCTGCAAACACTGTGAGTACTGATATCAAAGATCTAGTAAACGATATTGTCCCTATTATAATTATCGAGATAAAAAAACAATTACCAATAAACCCCTTAATCCTGGTCCAATATCGTAAACCCGTCTCAAACCTATCACAACACGAATTATCCCAGTCACAGTTATCAAAGCGAAGTAGAGCAGACAGTTCCGATATTGAATCAATAACAAGTGAAACACAAAATAACAGCAGCAAGAAGAAAAAGGGTTGGCCCAAAGGCAAACCTCGGCGAGACAATCGCGTCAAGGAAAATAATCCCACAACCAGTGAAAGGTCAGATATATATTTTTTAATTATTCAGTTGAATTTTGAACAATGATTTGTTCATTTATTAATTCATTTATTTATTTACCTACTTATTTATTAATCTCTACATTTAGTAATTTATTAGTTTACATACAATCATTCTCTTCATTCAAATGTACAATACAATTCTACAATGGAACTGTAATGGAATTAAAAATAATTTAGGTGAACTCCAAATAATGAAAAATAAATATTCGCCCTTCTTGATGGCACTGCAGGAAACCCACTTGCGGCCAGACGAACCGTTTCAACTACGGGGCTATCAGTGTTTCCGTAAGGATGTACACCCTTTCCTCAGAGCTAGGGGTGGAGTTGCTACCTTTGTTAGAAGTGGTATTCCTGTAAAAGAAGTTGGAGTTGTTACAAACCTCCAAATTAAAGCAGTTCGAATCGAGCTTCCTCTAAAAATTACTATACGTAACATCTACTTACCTGATGGGAATTGGGATCAGCAACATATCCAGGATATTATCGATCAAATTCAAGGCCCCCTCCTTATTCTTGGTGATTTCAACGCCCATTCTCCGACCTGGAGATCTTCTCCAATGGATGTCCGGGGCAGGCGACTGGAATCTATAATAGAAAGTAATAATATATTAGTTTTGAACAACGGTAAACAAACACATTATGTAGCAGCATCCAGTCAAACATCATGCATTGATATTTCTTTTTGTTCTTCACAGTTGATTCACAGACTGAACTGGGATGTTCTTGACGACCTCCACTCAAGTGATCATTTTCCCGTTGTCATTAATACTGACACACCTATAACAACTTACAAAACCAAGGAAATATGCCAATTGGGTAAAGTACAAAGAATGTGTCGATCTCCCTGAGAATCTTGATGAAGCAGTTGCTGCTGTAACTAATGCGCTCCTCGACGCTGCTAAGAAATGCATTAAACTGTCAAAGCCGGCTGTTTCCCACTGACCGGTGCTGTGGTGAAATGAAGACATTCAAAATGCAATACGTCTTCGAAAGAAAGCATATCATAAATTTAAGAGGTACCCAACTCAACAAAACTTTATTTCATTTAAAAGGGCTAGAGCATCTGCAAAAAGACAAATTAATATGTCCAAAAAATCGTCTTGGGAAGAATATGTCTCCACCATCACTCCTCAGGTAGGCCTAAGCGAAATATGGAGAAAAATTAGAATCATTTCAGGTAAAAACACCTTTGACATTCCTCAAGCGTTACAAACTGCCAATAATCATTTAATAACTGACCCCCTTCAGATGTGTGAAACATTTGCTGATCATTATAAAATGGCTAGTAAATCTGCAGTCTATGATGATGATTTCGTAAGAAATGAAATTAGTGAAGAAAGACTAACGCTTAACTTTAGTACTGACTATAATTCCCCATACGATGCCCATTTTACAATAATAGAACTTGAATATGCTCTTAAAAATAGCGAAGAAGCAGCAGCTGGCCACGATAACATTCTTTATAGTATGATGAAAAACTTACCGGATGAGGGACAACAAACAATTTTGAAATTATTCAACCAGATCTGGCACTCGGAGTCGTTCCCTAATTTTTGGAAGATCGCTACAATATTACCGATTCTTAAACCAGATAAATCCAGCTGCGACCCTAACAATTACCGACCAATATCTTTAACTAGCTACCTGGGAAAAATATTCGAGAAAATGGTCAATAAGAGACTTACTTGGTGGATTGAAGCAAACAACTTGCTGTCGATGAGCCAAACTGGATGCCGAAATGGCCATTCTACAACTGACGCCCTTGTATACATTGAAAATTAAATAAAACAAGCATTCTTCAAGAGAGAACATCTCGTTGCAGTCAGTTTTGACTTAGAAAAAACCTATGATAGAACCTGGAGACATGCAATTCTCAAACAACTACACCAGTGGGGCCTCCGAGGGAAACTTCCAGTAATTATCAAAAACTTCCTTAGTGATAGATACTTTAAGGTTAGAGTTGGAGGAGAGGGAGTCGTCATTAAGATTACTTGAGTATGGAATTCCTTAAGGTTCCGTATTGAGCGTTTCGTTGTTTGCAATAGCTGTAAATTTCCTTGTTGAAAAGACCCAAACAATAACTAAGAGTGTGCTGTACGTAGATGACCTGATACTATTGCATAGCCACCAATCGATGAATACTCTGAATCAAACAATGAATAACGAAATTGACACCATCAATCAACTCGCAAAATCTCGAGGATGCAATTCTTCACAAGAAAAAACTAAATGCACCCACTTTTGCAGACTGAGACACGAACATGATAACCCTGTTCTCACTATTCAAGGGCATCCTATTGTAGTTGAGGACTGTATGAGAATTTTAGGGGTAATATTTGATAATAAGCTATTATGGGCAGAACAAATTAACCAGCTCGTAAACAAATGTCGAAAGGCGCTTAACCTAATTAAGTGTATGGCTAATATCAGATGGGGGGCAGATAGGGAGATATTATTAAGGATTTATTAATCTGTCATCCAA
The DNA here is from genome assembly GCA_963921935.1 of Galeruca laticollis. Lineage (NCBI taxonomy): Eukaryota > Metazoa > Arthropoda > Insecta > Coleoptera > Chrysomelidae > Galeruca > Galeruca laticollis. Next base: position 32,251,707 of record OY998181.1, on the reverse strand, counting down.
AGCCGTATTGATTATGGATCAGATGTGTACAACTCATGTCGTCGTTCTAAACTCAAGCTGCTCGATAAAATTCAACTATCAGCTTTAAGATACGCAACAGGTACTTTTAGAACCAGCCCAGCTGCAACAGTACAATCCGATGCGTCGATTCTACCACTTGATCTCAGAAGAGACTCACAAACCATGATTTACGCATCTAAAATTCTGTCAAACCCAAATCACCTAAACCGTCCCTTATTTCTCTCGAATAATGACTTTTCATCTAGACGATCCACAACGCGACCCGCAAGAATCCGAAACCAGGAAGCATGTGAAAAGCACTCAATTACCCAACAACATATTCTTCAAAACCCAACTCTACAAATTCCTCCATAGACACTATCTATGCCAAATATGAACAAAAATCTAACCGCTTGGAAAAAAAAAGAAACTTCTCCTTTAATATATAGAAATCTCTTTAAAACCGAACTTAACCAATACCAAAATAGCATGATAATATATACAGATGGATCAAAGAGTGAAATTGGAGTTGGCTCAGCCTTTGCCACAAATGAGGGCGAACACAGCTGGTCGTTAAACACTAGCTGTACAATATTTACAGCTGAAATATACGCTATATGGCAAGCCCTCTTGTTTTTCTCTACGTCACAACATCACAAATGCATATTTGCACGGATTCTTCAAGCGCTGTGACAGCACTTGAGGATTTATTTTCGAGAGACCCCCTTTGTCGTCAAATATTAGAACTATTACACCATCTTTCCTCAATCCAGAAAAACTGTACAATTTTATGAATCCCTGGCCATTGCCAAATTATCGGAAATGAGACTGCAGACTAAGCTGCCAAATCAGCTTCAAGATTCCCATACGATGAGGGTACTCCAATCCCATATGAAGACCTAAAATTAAGCATAAAATATAAAACACACCTGACATGGCAAGACAGATGGTCATCATATACTGGCTACATGGCGACTATAAAATCAACAATACAAAAGTGAGTAGCCTCTCTAGGAAGGAACAAGTCATAATTTGCAGACTAAGGATAGGACACACCCATGTCACCCACTCACACATCCTAGGTGGGAACAACAGACCAAGATGTGACCACTGTAACGCGCGCCTGCACATAAAGCATCTTTTTGCATGTCCCCATTATCAAGCTCAAAGAGGAGCCCAAGTTGTTGAATCTGAAATAAAGGATGCCATGAGCAGCGGAAGGAATATTGAAATAGCTCTTGCCTACCTTGAGAGTATCCAGATATCCAATAGAATTTGACTACGGACAGCTCGCGAAGTTGAATACTGAATGCTCAAATGCTAGATATGAAAAAGGGAGAATAATATTTAAATAATCTCATAGTTTAACAAATTTTAAACGCCACAAAGCGGTGCATGGCCACAGCAGTCGATGCCGCGAAAATAATGATAATAATAATAATAATAATAATAATAATAATAATAATAATAATAATAATAATAATAATAATAATAATAATAATAATAATAATAATAATAATAATAATAATAATAATAATAACCCATTATCACGTGGCCTAAACCACACAGGATATGGAGCAACTATTAGAGCGGATCGAAACTTAACAACCATAAGTCATCTATTCTTTATGGATGATCTGAAACTATATGCCGCGTGCAAAAAACACCTAGAATCCAACTTAAAACTCATGCACCAGTGGAGCACGGATGTCGGAATGTCGTTTGGTATGGAAAAATGCCAAACTGTATCGGTTGAAAAGGGAAAGCTAAAAGAAGGAGAACCTATAGAACTAGAGCCAGGCAAATATATTGAAGCCATGACAGACAAACCCTACAAGTACTTAGGAATCCTTCAGACACACAAGATGGAACATAAAGAAATAAAAGCAATTTCAACCACCGAATTCGAAAAACGCCTTTACAACCTCTTAAAAAGTAAGCTTAATTCAAGAAACCTTACCACGGCCATAAATAGCTACGCCATATCCGCTCTTCAGTACTCCTTCGGAATAATTAGATGGACTCAAACGGACCTGGAAGCAGTAAACAGAAAGATTAGAACCGAGCTGCTAACAAAACATAGGAAACACCATCCAAAAGCGTCCGTCGGAAGGATAAATTTACCTAGAGAAAAAGGAGGTAGAGGAATAAAAGATGTTGTGGAAGCTTGCACTCAGCAAATTGCAGGCTTGAGGAGTTTTTTTTCCCGCCACCAAAATAGTCAACTTCATAAAGCCATAGTGAAAACAGATACGGGTTATACACCTTTAAACCTAAGCATGGAAAACTTTACGCCCTTTAATACACGAAATGAGGAAGATAAAATTAAAAATTGGCGTTCAAAAGAATTGCACGGAAGATTCATTAATGATTTACAGAAAGACACGATAGATCAAGCTAAATCGGTTGAATGGCTTAAAACTGGAACGCTGTTCCCAGAAACTGAAGGTTTTATGGTTGGTATACAAGATCAGGTTATAAAAACGAGGAATTACCAAAAGTATATCTTGAAGGAAGAAATACCAACAGATAGGTGCAGAAAGTGCAACAGAAGTCAAGAAACGATTGAACACATTCTTTCTAGTTGCCAAAGCATAGCTGAAACTAAATATCTGGAACGACACAACAAAGTTGCCACAGTAGTATACATAGAAGTACTGAAAAAACTTAACCTTGATCCACAAAACAACGAGCCATATTACAAATATAAGCCCCCTCCGGTTATCGAAAATCAGTATGTTAAGATCTACTGGGATAAAACTATCATGACGGACGTAACAGTACGACACAACAGGCCGGACATCACAGTCATTAATAAACAATCCAAGCAAGCTCTGCTTATTGACATATCGATCCCAAATAATTCTAACACAGAAAGCAAATACAATGAAAAACTAAGCAAATACGCCGAGCTAAGGACTGAAATAAAAGAATTGTGGAATCTTAAAGAACTCAAGATCATTCCAGTTGTTTTATCCTGCATAGGGCTAATTCCCAAGGAACTAAGTACTTCCCTCAAAGACATTGATATTCCTGAGTCAACCTACCGATTAATGCAAAAATCTATAATCCTAGATGCGACAAACATTGTTAGGTCATTTCTAGAATAGTGACACCCAACGAAAGTCTTGCTGTTGAGGCCGACTGTCGTTGAAACACACCGGGTGTAAATCCGGTGTCACAAAAAGGAAAATAATAATAATAATAATAATAACCACTCCTAGGAGCTGTAAGACCTTGTCGTTGGTGGAGTGGCTCAGTAACTTCTTCCCTCCTCGAGCCGTGAGGACGGGAAGGGAGGAGTGAAACTAAAAAACAGCTCAGAAATGGTCAGTGGGGCACTGGTGGGGCTATTTATGCCGATATGATAGCACCAACAAATGGCAGTACAAGATTCAACATGCCCAAGTTACATCCGAACACACTGACAAGTCCTAACCAGACTTGGGGGACGAACGGCGAGTTTCCGGCGCCGAAAAACCGGGACCCTCGGCTATGGTATGGTAACCCAGACAGAAGAGTTCCACATGAGGGAGTTATCACTTTGTGGTGTATAAGTCCCGCACAGTATATTAAGGTATACTTGGATGTTCCGAACCACCGGACCCTAGCATTTCACAGTGGGCCAAGGGACCACTGGAAGTAGAAATCCGCTTATCTTAGTACTACCATGAAATTAGGAGTGGTACGACAGGGCTCTGCTAAGATGGACTCTTTCACCCTGTAAGCTGGCAGTAGCTTTAAAATGCACACCCATTTCTAATGGAGAGAAAATTAAAAACAAAAGCCTCGCGCTACGATCGGGTGCGGCGCGGGAATTCTCAGCCCGATCAAAAAGATGACAACCCAGTTACACCTCCGTATAATTCTATAAACAACACCTTTACCATATCTGATATTGTGGGCGATGGCAGCTGTCTATTTAGAGCGGTAAGTTTGTATCTATATGGTCAACAAGAATGCCACGAGCCGCTTAGACTAAAGGCCCTAGAATATATAAAAGAGAATTGGTCCGTACTTCAAAACCATGCCCTAATTGAGAGTAACAGGATGAGAAATATCAAAATATATTATAATAACATGAAGAAGACAAATGTCTACGGCGCTAGCCTTGAAATACTTGCTCTCTCCGAAATTCTAAACATGAACTTCCATATTTACACCAGACCAAGAACAACAGAGAACAGAATAATTACAGTGAAAGGCGAACCAACAACGATAAGTAAGATAAAACACGATAAGAACATATACCTACTTCTGACGGGCAACCCTGTATCAGGACACTTTGAGCTCCTCACCCCACAAAATACGGGTCCAAGCCCGGCTACGGATGTTTTGCAGGAGCAACCTGCAACCACCAAAGCCGGAAAACAAAGACAACGCTTACGATGGACAGATGAAATGAATAAAACAGTAATGCGTTGTTACTACACCGTCACAAAACTCGAAACAATAAAATCAGACTATAGGCATAAATTACACAGACTTTTTCTAGATAAATATCCACACCTTCAACATATTGTAACAGAACAGAGAGTAATAGATCAAAAAAAAAACCATCATCAAGAACAACCGCCTCACGCTACTCGAATTACAAATGCTTAAAGATACAGTAGCCGCCGAACTGAACACAGACCTGTTTCACATTGGAAACAATAACAAACATCCAGAACACACCTTACAGAATGAAACTCAGACAGCATCCATTCACTCATTTCCTAATGAAAGCACAACGCGTAATATCCTTCCACAAGAGGCGAAAACACAGCAACAAAACATCATGAACACAGCAACCAACCAATCTACAGAGCGAACTATACCTACACATCATCCCTCCAAATCACCTCTTTTACAAAAACTTCAAACGGAAATGGATAAACGCCTAAGCCTAGAAATAGGCTGTGATCCTACACTGAGGAACCCAATCCCTCGGCTGATCTTCAAGCAAAATACACAACAAATTCTCAATACAATTAACAAAGATATAATACCTCAGTATATAACAAACTCGAGCACAACCGAAGACATCCATACAATAATATACGCAGCAGCTATCACCACAGTTACACAGAATGATCAAAAACTGCCACGACGACAAAGAAACTTTAACAAAACAAAACCTAAATTCAAATGGCAAATCAGACTAGAAAACAAAATTAATGATATCAGGAAAAATTTGGGGCACACTACCCAGTTTACAAACGGGAATTTCCCAAAACATGTAACACAGAGCGTAGAGAAATTAAAATCCAAATATCCCACCCAAACAATGCCAGAAATTCTTGATACCCTTAAACAAAGACTATCTGTATATGCGTCAAGACTCCGTAGATACAAAGAGTCGAATGAAAGAAAAGACGCCAACAACCTCTTTCTTAGAAATGAAAAGCAATTCTACCAAAGAACCATGTCCAGCCAGGAAATAATAATAAAAGAACCACCAGATAAACAAGAACTAACCAATTACTGGAAGAGCATATGGTCGGAATCAAAACAACACAACAATAACAGCCACTGGATCAAAACCGAAGAGGATAGACAAACATACACAACGGAACAAATATATTTCATACTTACAACAGAAGAGATTACAGATACAATCAAACACACACACAACTGGAAGTGCCCAGGCATAGACAACCTCCAAAATTTCTGGTATAAACAGTTTACTACTATACACCACCCTTACACACCAAATTAACAAAATGATTCAACAACCTCAGATATTTCCTAGCTTCCTGACTCAAGGAATAACCTACATAAAACCCAAAAATTCGGACACCAAAAACCCATCGAACTATCGACCTATCACCTGTCTCCCAACCCTATATAAAATCATCACAGCTACAATTTGTAAGAAAATAGAACAACACTTAACACTCAACAACGTACTCACGGAAGAACAAAAAGGATGTAGGAAAAACAGCCAGGGCTGTAAGGAACAACTAGTTATAGATAGTATCATCATGGGACAAACCGGAAAAGAACACAGAAATCTCCACGTCGGGTACATAGATTATAAAAAAGCTTTTGATTCCGTACCCCATAGCTTGAAATCTACAAAATTAATAAGAAAATCAGAGAATTCCTTACGCAAAAAATGAACACCTGGAGAACTAAAATACAATTAAATACTGGATCCCAATACATCCAAACAGACGAACTCCATATTAGACGTGGCATTTTCCAGGGAGATTCACTCAGCGCGCTGTGGTTTTGCCTCTGTCTTAACCCACTCTCAAACCTACTTAATAATACAAAGTTTGGCTTCAATATCAAGCACAAAAAAGAAACCCAACATCACATAAACCACTTGTTATATATGGACGACATCAAACTCTTCGCAGCCACAGAAACACAGTTGAAGGGCCTTCTCAAAATCACAGAAACATTCACCTCAGATATCTGTATGGAGTTTGGAATGAGCAAATGCAAGGTACTCCAAATAAATAGAGGTCAGTGGAAGGAACATCATGAGATTCAAATCGGAAATGATAAAACACTAGACAGCATGCTTAGAAAGGAAACATACAAGTACCTAGGATTCAATCAAAGCACCAAAATCAACCACACGCACATGAGAACAGAGCTTATAAATGAATTCAAAACTAGACTCACCAAACTGATGAAAACGAAGTTAAACTCCAGGAACCTCACTAAGGCCATAAACACTTATGCCATATCAACCCTCACCTATTCATTCGGTATCATCAAGTGGTCCCAAACAGACCTAGAAAACATTAACATCCTCATGCGCTCCGAACTAACTAAACACAGAAAGCTACACCCAAACTCATGCAAAGAAAGGCTAACAATCAAAAGAAATGAAGGAGGAAGGGGAATTATAGACATAACATCACTACACACAAAGCAAATACAAAAACTTCGAGAATTCTTTCATACTAAACAGACCAGTTTACATATAGCGATAAGTAAGGCAGATAAAAATTATACACCCCTCAACCTATCCCAAACAAACCATCCGGCAGACACATACAATGATGCGCAACTACAACAAGAAAAAATGAATACTTGGTCAGAAAAAGTACTACATGGACAACACAGATACCGCATGAAGCAAAATTTTATTGATAAAAAATCATCATACCCATGGTTAGAAGATGGTCAGCTCGTTCCCGAAACAGAAGGATTCCTACTTGCTATTCAAGACCAAGTCATTGCAACTAGGAATTATAAAGAACATATAATCAAGGACCCAGCTACTGTAGATGACCTATGCAGAAAATGCCACCTTCAGAAAGAAACAATCGAGCATATTACAAGTGGATGTAAAATCCTAGCTAGCTCAGAATACACAGCAAGACACAATGCAGCAGCAAAAGTAGTTCATCAAGCATTAGCTACAACGTATAAACTTGTAGAAAACACCGAGCCATACTACAAGTACACACCAGCTTCGATAATTGGAAACAAAGACTTTAAACTGTACTGGGATATTAATATTCAAACAGATAAAACAATACCTGCCAATAGACCAGATATCACTTTTCAGTTAAAGAAAGAAAAAATCACATACTCAATTGACATAGCTATTCCCAGTGATACAAACATCCAAACGAAATATGATGAAAAAGTCGCCAAATACATGGACCTGGCAATGGAAATGAAAAGGATTTGGAAGCAGGAAAGAGTAACTATTATCCCTATTATTATGTCAGTGACTGGCCTCACACCAAAAACATTCAAATCACACCTGAAACAGCTAGAACTCGACACAAACATACAAAGAAACTTCCAGAAGGCAGTCATTTCAAAAACTTGCCATATAGTCAGATCATTCCTCAATGCACAATAATAACAATAGATTTTGCACTGACTTGGCGTAGCCCGTCAGTGCAAAATAAAACCACAACTATGTGAGAAGAAAAGAATAATAATAATAATAATAATAATAATAATAATAATAATAATAGATAGATAGATAGATAGATAGATAGATAGATAGATAGATAGATAGATAGATAGATAGATAGATAGATAGATAGATAGATAGATAGATGGTTTATTGACCCCATTCACATACATAGTACATTAGAAGTCAGTGAAAGTAGTACATATGAATACATTTTACAAACTAAAAATATTAAAAATTGTATAGTGTTGTATATGAAAAATTTGAAATATAATAAAAATAACAGAAAGTAAAAATTTCACATGAATACAGACATACATTTCATAACTCATTACAAACAAATATGAAATAATAATAATAATGATAAAATAGAACCTTACATTCGTGCCTTCTCAAAGGTAATTATGCTAATGTGGAGAACAACAATACATTTGAACACTGGTGAAGAACAAATAGAAATAAAAGATATAAAGATTAGAACCGAAATATTTGAAGGTGACTCACTTAGTGCCTTATGGTTCTGTCTCAGTCTCAACCCTCTTTCTAGTACTCTTATCAACACGCCATATGGATTTAGAAGCAAACATCAAATGTCTACAACACACAATTAACCATCTGCTATTATGGACGATATAAAAAAATTCACACAAGACGAACAACAAATGAAATCACTGTTACGCAAAACGGAAAAATTCACACAGGACACACAAATGGATTTTAGCATCGATAAGTGTAAAATGCTACATATGTACAGAGGAAAACATTAACAACAAAACACAACAGAAACACTTAATGATGAGATACTTCAAAACATGGACCCAGAAAATACATACAAATACCTAGGGTTTGAGCAAACCGTGAATATTAACCACACTCAAATTAAACAACAACTCAAAGAAAAGTTCAGACACAGATTGAAATTGATTCTTCAATCAAAACTTAATTCTACAAATACCACAAAAGCCATTAATAGCTACGCGATCCCCGTATTGACCTACTCATTTGGCATTATTGAATGGTCCGATACAGATTTAGAAGAACTCAATCGCCTCTGTAGAACTGAACTCTCAAAACAACGGAAATTACATCCCAATTCCTGTATCGAGAGAATAACAATGAATAGAAGGGAAGGTGGGAGAGTACTTATAGACATAGAAATGGTACATCGCACTCAAAATGAAAAATTAAGATCTCACTTTCTAAACAAAAACAACTCGCTACACCAAGCAATAGTCATGGCAGACAAATAATATACACCACTTAATCTAGGCATAAATGTAGTACACGAGGAACCACTAAACATCGCACAACGTAAAAAATATACATGGGTAGGTAAAACTTTACATGGACAACACTACAAATTAATGCAAAATCCAGACATTGAGACAAGACTCTCATATAAATGGCTACAAACCGGACTACTATTTCCAGAGACTGGGGGCCTTGCCCTGGCCATACAAGATAAAGTTATAGCTACTAAAAACTATCGAAAATATATAATTAAGGAAAACATAGAGTCTGACCTATGAAGAAAATGTCATCAATATCCAGAAACAATAGATCACATCACAGGAGGGTGCAAACTTCTTGCAGGAACAGAGTATACTGAGAGACATAACACAGCAGCAAAAATAATTCACCAAGAGCTTGCCCTGAAACATAAATTAACCCAGACTGAAATACCATACTACAAATACACACCAGAAAAAGTTCTTGAAAATGACAAGTTTAAATTATACTGGGACAGAACCATACACACAGGCAGAACAATTATTTGCAATAGACCAGACATAACCCTAATGTACAAGGATAAGAAACGTACATATTTTCATAGACATCGCAATACCAAATGACAATAATGTTACACAGGAAGAAACTGAACAGATTGAAAAATACACACCCTCAGCCGAAGAAATGGAAGAAGTTCCAATAGTTATATCGGTTACAGGTATAACAACTAAATGATTTGCACAATATTTAAAAACAATCGACCTTCTGCCAATAAACACTCAGACAAACATCCAAAAAGCCGTTATACTACAGGCAACCTCAATAGTAAGGAAATTTCTGCAATAGAAAGAGGATGTGACTTGGCTTATTATGGGCCCGTCACAAAATCTTAAATAACTACCGAACCAAGTTTCGAGCAACTAGCATAATAATAATAATAATAATAATAATAATAATAATAATGATAATAATAATAATAATAATAATAATAATAATAATAATAATAATAATAATAATAATAATAATAATAATAATAATAGATAGATAGATAGATAAATAGATGGTTCATTGACCCCATTCACATACATAGTACATTAGAAGTCAGTGAAAGAAATATTAAAAATTGTATAGTGTTTTATATGACAAATTTAAAATATAATAAAAATAATAGAAAGTGAGAATTTTACATAAATACAGACATACATTTCATAAAGTGAAAATATTGATGAAAATATGACAACTTTAAAATATAAAATAAGGTAAAAAATAATATAAAGTAAAAATTAAATTAAACAAAACAAACAGGCATATAAGCATTAAGCCCAAGTATTCAATTCCTCCAAAAACTCATCAACTGTATAAAAACAGTAATTTAAAAGAAAAGACTTTGCAAAATGTTTAAATTGAACTCTCGTCATATCACTTATATTTATTTGTTCAAAATATTTTACAAATGAATTGTACAATGTAACATCCAACTTATTGTTTTTTGTTTTTAGTCTAGATTTGAGAATGACAATGTCTTTACTATTTCTAGTATCATAATTATGAACATCTGCATGTTTAGTCAGAACATATTGATTTTTATGTGTTTCAATTAACACTTCGAAAATATACAAGCACGGAAGCGGCAATATTTGAAGTTTTTTGAATATTGTTTTACAATTGGTGTTTCTTGGTGCATTGTAAATTATTCTAACTACAGTTTTCTGTAGCACAAATAATAATAATAATAATAATAATGCATCACCCAAAGAGTCGAAAGACTATATATGCCTAGAACGCAAGGGGGCAGGGGATTAAGCAGCGTCAAAAGAATGTGCCAAGCCCAAGAGAAGAACATGCGACACTACTTCTATAACTCGAACAGGCCTCTCAATAGAAAAATAGTGGAGAGTGACAATAGATATACACCGCTTAACCTCAAAGATCGACAACATGCTATCACGATCCTAACGAACGAGGATATCCAAACAGCATGGCAAGACAAGGTGCTCCACGGAAAGTACCCCAGTGCGTTAAACAACTCAGAGATTGATAAGGAAACCTCGCTTCTATGGCTGAAGGAAGGAACGTTACACCCAGAGACCGAGGGATTTATAACAGCCATTCAGGGTAGCATCATCCGAACTAGAAATTATGAGAAATACATTCTCAAAGTCCCCGACGTTAACGATGTCTGCAGCAAGTGTGAAGCAGTGGGAGAAACTATCGAACATGTCACTGGGGGCTGCCCTGCTTTGGCTACGGGAATGTATCTGGGAAGACACAACGAAGTGGCGACGATCATCCACAGAGAATTAGCACTTGACTTAGGACTTGTTACTAACCCACCACCCTTCTATACATATGTACCTCAAGCTGTTTTAGAAAGCGAAGAAACAGTGCTGTACTGGGATAGACCAATCCACTCTGATAGGACTTTAGATCACAACCACCCTGATATCCTGGTGATCAAAAAGGAAGATAAGAAGGCCACCATTATTGATATAGGATGCCCCCTAACCAGCAACCTGCAGAAAACGGAGATTGAAAACAAAAATAAATACCAAAACTTGGCTATCGAACTTAAACACGTATGGAGATTAGAAGAAGTGAGAACAATCCCAGTCATAATATCGGTTACAGGCGTGGTAACGACGAGGTTCTTGAAATATTTGGAGCAACTCAACCTACCTAAAGGCCTTGCTAAAATTATCCAGAGGACGGTGATTCTCCAGACATGTCATATCACTAGAAAATTTTTGAACGACATCCACCGGACTAATGGGACGTGATGAACTTCATCCACATTAACCGTGCCGAGCCCTATCAGCGATGGGCTCGGGCCCTAACCTAACACCATCTAATCCAACAGAGAAAACCCTAACCCATTTGGCCCAAACTCCCACAGAGCCAAACCCCAATGGCGCGCGCGAGGGGTCGGTGCATGTTTTCCGGCTACGGCCGAGAAAGTGAGTCCCTTTAATAATATTAATAATAATAATAGATAGATAGATATACGTTTATTGACAACATGTACAGATGTATTATGTTTGAAGTTAGTCATCATGAAAGGAATAAAACAATATTTGAAACAATTAATAAAAGAAAAGTAACAATAATTTAAAACTGGGTTAAAGGTAATAAAACATCAACTAAAAAATAAAATTAACAACGGCGGTCTCTGGGCGCAAATTTTAAAAAATCTTCGATAGAATAAAAACAATGTTCCAATAAAAACATCTTAGCGAATTGACAAAATTCACGAAGACTCCTATTTTGGAGATCGAGACCTCTATAAAAACTATTGAAAACATTCTAATACTCAACATTTAGTTTATTCGCCTGGGTAGTCCTAAGCCTAGAGAAAGGGGCCACAAGATCCACCGCATTCCTCGTGCCGTAGGTATGAATATTATAGTGCGAATTATACTTGGATTTATTTTTGTGAACCAATACTAATGTTTCATAAATGTACAGACAAGGAACCGGTAAAATCCTGCACCCACTAAACAGTGCAAGGCAGTGCGAACCATAAGTAGCATTCCCGACAATCCTCACGGCGGATTTCTGAAGAGCGAAAACTTTATAAGCCCCACTCGAGTTTCCCCAAAATCTAATGCCGTAAGTGAGAAGTGAGTGAATGGTGCCAAAATACACAGTACGACGGGCCTTGGTTTGCACGCAATGCCGAAGCTGCCGCAGTGCATAAATTTGCGAAGACACCGCAGAGCACAAGGCTTCAATTTGAGCAGACCAGGTAAGACTCGAGTCAAGTGTTAACCCAAGAAGCTTAACTGGTTGTATAATAATGATAATAACAATAATAATAATAATAATAATAATAATAATAATAATAATAATAATAATAATAATAATAATAATAATAATAATAATAATAATAATAATAATAATAATAATAATAATAATAATAATAATAATAATAATAATAATAATAATAATAAGGGGTTAAAATGGTAGTGAAGCGTCTCTTATAGCCTCTCCTACCAATTCCTGCTCGCACCTCCACGTCGGTAGCCCCGGTAACTATCTCTGGAGATTCGGGATCGGGTAACCATCCCCGGTGGCGGATCTGCAGCAGATGGGCTAACGCGAGAGGGAGAACCACCACGCGGGGTAGCATCCCGTATGGTGTGAAAAAAAAAGTGCTTTCAACACACGAAGAAATCGTTACTCGGGCGGGGAAGGATTAGATGCTGGTCCTTCCAATCGGAACCGTCAGGATGTCCAGCATGTAGATGAGAATGGTGGGGGCACCGCTCATCGAAACGTACCCCATCAACCGCTTGAACCTACGGCGCCTCGGAGACGTGTTGTGCGACAGCCTGTCGCACCCACTGAACCAAATCAGGCACAATCAGAAAGACGACGTATGAAATGGGACAATGAAACCAACAAACAAGTAATACGTTCTTTTTTCACAGTTACGGCACTGGAGACTGATATGACGATGTACCGCATGCGACTGCATAATCACTTCATTGAGAAAATGCCACACCTAAATCACCTCTCAGAACAACGAATAGCAGATCAACGTAGAGCTATCATAAGAAATAACCTAATACCTCTACCTGCAATCGAACAAATAAGGGCAGAGGTGGAGAGGGAGATTGATCAACAGCCTATAAATGAGACCCCAGAGACTCAGGAACAAGAAAGTAGAGGACCTGAAGCTGACCTACCACTATTAAGTTTCGACCCTCAGTAATCAACCGTCAAACATTATGGGAAGAAAACTACCAACAACATCTTACTGAATTCAGAGGATCCGACCCTGCCAGCAGGCCGGCGCTACCAAAACTCATTTATACTCCAAACACGCACTCTCTCTTAGGGATTGCTAATCAAATTCTGGAATGTCAATTGGATGCAGATATGAACCTCGAGGAAATACATCTTCACGTGTATTGCGCAGCTTTAGCAACAATCAAAGCCAACAAACAAAAAATACTAAAAGCACCTAAGACACGTACGCCTCAAAAACCGAGATGGGAACAAAGACTTAGTACCAAAATCGAGAATTTGAGAAAGGAAATTGGTAGAATTCAACAAATAGCAAATGGGCAAAAATCCAAAAAGCTGCTAAATAAAATCCCGGTCCAGATTAAACAACAACTGGAAGGGAAAACAACAAATGAAATAAAAACAATTATAGATGATACCTTAGATATCTGGAAACAAAAACTTGCAGTTGCTTCTAAAAGATTAAAAAGATATCAGGAGAGCTACCAACGCAAAATCCAAAACAACTTCTTTCCAAAAAATCAGAAGGGCTTCTATAGATCGTTTAACGAACAACCTGGTTCTAAAGGACAACCGCCAAAGAAGGAGGATTTACAGACATTTTGGGAAGGAACGTGGTCGAAGGGAATCGAACACCAGGAAAATACACCTTGGATCAAATCAGAAATTCAGAACAACAACCATCTACATATGGAAGAAATAATATTCACATAACAAGATCTAAAAAAGGTAATAAAAAACTTGGCCAACTGGAAAGCACCAGGGAACGACGGTATCCAAAATTTCTGGTACAAAAAACTTACGGCTACCCATCATCACCTGACCAACCAATTTAATATCGCTCTAAGAAACCCTGACCAACTACCAGACTTCCTTACAAATGGTGTAACTTATCTTCTTCCAAAATCTGATCAAACCCAAGATCCTTCTCAATATAGACCCATCACGTGCCTTCCTACAATGTACAAAATCTTCACTGCAGCACTATGTGATAAACTGTACGCATACCTAGAAACTAATGATATTCTAACTGAGGAGCAGAAAGGATGCAAAAGAAAATATATGGGCTGTAAGGAACAAATAACAATCGATAATGTGATATTGGAACAAATCAGAAAGAAGAACAGAAATCTATACATGGCTTATATAGACGATCGGAAGGCTTTCGACTCAGTGCCCCACAGTTGGTTAATAAAAACTTTGGAAATTTACAATATACACCCTGTGGTGGTTAGGTTTTTAAAAAGTACTATGAGTAATTGGAAAACAAAACTCAAAATTAACCTAAATCACACAGAACTAGAAACTGAATCTATCAGTATTAAAAGAGGAATCTTTCAAGGAGATACACTTTCCGCTCTATGGTTCTGCTTGCGTTTAAACCCATTATCACGTGGCCTAAACCACACAGGATATGGAGCAACTATTAGAGCGGATCGAAACTCAACAACCATAAGTCATCTATTCTTTATGGATGATCTGAAACTATATGCCGCGTGCAAAAAACACCTAGAATCCAACTTAAAACTCATGCACCAGTGGAGCACAGAGGTCGGAATGTCGTTTGGTATGGAAAAATGCTAAACTGTATCGGTTGAAAAGGGAAAGCTAAAAGAAGGAGAACCTATAGAACTAGAGCCAGGCAAATATATTGAAGCCATGACAGACAAACCCTACAAGTACTTAGGAATCCTTCAGACACACAAGATAGAACATAAAGAAATAAAAGCCATTTCAACCACCGAATTCGAAAAACGCCTTTACAACCTCTTAAAAAGTAAGCTTAATTCAAGAAACCTTACCACGGCCATAAATAGCTACGCCATATCCGCTCTTCAGTACTCCTTCAGAATAATTAAATGGACTCAAACGGACCTGGAAGCAGTAAACAGAAAGATTAGAACCGAGCTAACAAAACATAGAAAACACCATCCAAAAGCGTCCGTCGGAAGGATAAATTTACCTAGAGAAAAAGGAGGTAGAGGAATAAAAGATGTTGTGGAAGCTTGCACTCAGCAAATTGCAGGCTTGAGGAGTTTTTTTTTCCGCCACCAAAATAGTCAACTTTATAAAGCCATAGTGAAAACAGATACGGGTTATACACCTTTAAACCTAAGCATGGAAAACTTTACGCCCTTTAATACACGAAATGAGGAAGATAAAATTAGAAATTGGCGTTCAAAAGAATTGCACGGAAGATTCATTAATGATTTACAGAAAGACACGATAGATCAAGCTAAATCGGTTGAATGGCTTAAAACTGGAACGCTGTTCCCAGAAACTGAAGGTTTTATGGTTGATATACAAGATCAGGTTATAAAAACGAGGAATTACCAAAAGTATATCTTGAAGGAAGAAATACCAACAGATAGGTACAGAAAGTGCAACAGAAGTCAAGAAACGATTGAACACATTCTTTCTAGTTGCCAAAGCATAGCTGAAACTAATTATCTGGAACGACACATCAAAGTTGCCACAGTAAAATACCTAGAAGTACTGAAAAAACTTAACCTTGATCCACAAAACAACGAGCCATATTACAAATATAAGCCCCCTCCAGTTATCGAAAATCAGTATGTTAAGATCTACTGGGATAAAACTATCATGACGGACGTAACAGTACGACACAACAGGCCGGACATCACAGTCATTAATAAACAATCCAAGCAAGCTCTGCTTATTGACATATCGATCCCAAATAATTCTAAAACAGAAAGCAAATACAATGAAAAACTAAGCAAATACGCCGAGCTAAGGACCGAAATAAAAGAATTGTGGAATCTTAAAGAAGTCAAGCTCATTCCAGTTGTTTTATCCTGTATGGGGCTAATTCCCAAGAAACTAAGTACTTCCCTCAAAGACATTGATATTCCTGAGTCAACCTACCCATTAATGCAAAAATCTG
The DNA here is from genome assembly GCA_963921935.1 of Galeruca laticollis. Lineage (NCBI taxonomy): Eukaryota > Metazoa > Arthropoda > Insecta > Coleoptera > Chrysomelidae > Galeruca > Galeruca laticollis. The sequence continues at coordinate 32,234,953 of OY998181.1, read as the reverse complement.
TAATCCTGGATGCGACAAACATTGTTAGGTCATTTCTAGAATAGTGACACCCAACGAAAGTCTTGCTGTTGAGGCCGACTGTCGTTGAAACACGCCGGGTATAAATCCGGTGACACAAAAAGGAAAATAATAATAATATATATATATATATATATATATTCGTTTATTGACCATTTCACATACAGGGCACGTTTATAGTCATCTCATATAAAATATTAATATAATTACAAACGATTAATAGATAAATAATTACATTATGAGAAAAAACAAAAAAAAGAGAACAATCACACAATAAAAAGTAGAAATAGTTACAAAATATCTACAATAGAATAAAAATCTAAAAGTACACCAAGACATATTATAAAAAGATGAAAAACTATATAAAAACATATAAAAGTATAGAACTGTATAGAAAAAATGAACAATTATCGTAGGTTAACCCTATTTTATCAGGTATTCAAGTATAATGCACTCTCAAAGGAATAGCTCATGTACTCATCAATGCTGTAAAAACAGTGTTCTATCAGATAAATTCTGAAAAATTTAGAGAAAATTTCGCATCGCTCATTTCCTTTATTTTTTCCTCCGGGTATAGTTTATCTAATTTATTAAACAGATTGAAATCAAGTCGGTTCCGTTTAGCCGTTGACAGACGTGAAAAGATATTTACTAGATCATTTGCATTTCTAGTACTGTAACCGTGTAAATCGCTATGACTCGAAATAGAATTTAGGTCCCGATGTATTCTTAGAAGTTGGTCAAAGATATATTGGCAGGGTAGACACAGAATCTTATATTTCACAAAAATTTCTATACAATGCGCTCGGTATGCTGATCCATCCACAATTCGGATTGCTGCCTTTTGGAGCGAAAAAAACTTATGAAGCCTGCTTGAGTTATCCCATAGCGATATGCCATAAGACAGATGACTGTGAATCAAGGCACAGTAGGCGACTTTCATTACATTATTGTCACTAATATTTTTACGTAACTGTCTCAATACGAATAGTTGAGCATAATCGATCAATCTGGCTCGACCAAGTCAACGAAGAATCGAATACAATTCCCAACAATTTAACAGGCTCCGACTTTTCTGCAAATTTGTCAACACTGAAAAGAATATGTTGAGTTTTTGATTCATTTAGTTTGAGTTTATTTGCTTGAAACCAATTTTTTGCCATATCAAGACTTCCATTCCTCGCAGCAACTCCCTCGTTTGAAATTAAGGTAGCATCATCAGCATATAGAACCACTCTGCTCTGCTGTTCAAAAGATTGGGGTAAATCATTGACGTAAATTAAAAATAATAAAGGGCCCAGAACGGAACCCTGGGGTACTCCGTTATTCATTTTAAGTTCGTGTGAATGTACGTTGTTTAAGTAAACGTATTGCCGTCTATTATTGAGATAAGAAAACATAAGGTCATATTGCTTATCTCTGAACCCGTAAAATTTCATTTTATCCAGAAGAATTTGAGTATTAACGCAATCAAACGCCTTAGACAAATCACATAAAGTAGCACGACTTCATGTCCCCTATCGAGGCTGTCCACTATGTCATCTACAATTGTAACCAATGCAGAGACAGTGGACTTGTTCTTTTGGAATGCGAACTGTGACGCCGAGAGAATACTTTGTTTTTCCAAATAAGATATAAACCTATCCCTTATCAGGATCTCAAATATTTTAGATAATATGGGAACGATCGCTATTGGTCTGTAATTATCCAGTTCATCCACATCTCCCCCTTATTTACGGGCACAATTTTTGATATTTTTAAAGAGTTGGGCCAAATGCCTTCGATAGTGCACTTGTTTAGAGCAACTGTTAGAGGTGCAAGTAAAGAAGTGCTGGAGGCCTTAATCATTTGTGCATTTAAGCCATAGTAATCGGTACTTAACTTGTTTTTGAGGGAATGAATGGCCTCAAGTACATCAGATTCTAAAAATGGTAGCATGAAAAATGAAGATGGAGGTTTTTGCATTTTATTCAGGAAGGAAATATAGTATGTATATGGATCATTAAGTGATTCAATAAGTTTTTCAGAAACGGTAGTGAAAAAATTATTTAAATCGTCGGCATTAATATTAACGCTATTTGAACGGGATTTACTTTCATGCCTTAGTTGATTTATAGTACCCCAAATCGTTTTACTCTTATTATCGGATTTTAATATTCTATTCGTACAAGCACTCTTCTTAGCTTCCTTTAATGCTTGTTCATAATTTTTTCTTAATATACAATATTCGCTCCAGTGTAATGGTGAATTTGAAGATTCAATTTTATTTCGAAATTCATATACTTGCTGCCGCATTAGTTTTAACTCTGGGGTAAACCACTTCAATCCAGGCCGTGTACAGTGTATGGATTTTAAGGGGAATGCTCTTTCAGCAGCATTTGATAAAACTTCAAGAATTTTATCAATAGACTGACTTGAGTTCAGAGAGTCGATATTAAAAATATCCCAATTTATCCCTTCCAAATTATCAACAAATTTTTTTATTGTGTTCTCGTTTATAATCCTTTTCTTAAAGTGTTCTGGTTTTTTAGAAATGTTAGAGTTCAGAAATAGATAGATGCCACTATGATCCGATACAAGTGGCTCTAGTACACCAGAGGCAAGATTCTCCTCGCCAACATTAGTTACTATGTTATCAAGGCATGATCTTGACGAGATAGTTATTCGAGTAGGTTGGTGGATTAGGTGGCTGAAGCCATACATATTGAAGAGATTGCACAGATTTTTTGCGTGATCCGTATTACCATCGAGATCCAGATTCATATCACCCATGATAATGATTTTTTTATATTTGTTATTCAAGAATTCAACCAAATACGTTAGTGTTTCAATGAAAACTGACATATTTCCTTTGGTGGGAGACCGATAAACCGCAATGACAGCTAGACTGCAGTATCTAACTTCAATAGCACAGAATTCCGCATCCATCGACCTACAGAACCTTCCAATATCAATTCTTCTGACAGAAATTTTAGATGTTGTATATATTGCCACCCCACCGTGCATTTCTTTTGTTTGGCGACAAAAGGACGCTATTAACGAATATTTGTTCAATTTAATTTTGTCTAAGCTATTGATGTCTAACCAATGCTCAGAAACACAAAAAATATCAAATGGTTTGCTATTTAAAAATACTTGCAGTTCTGTTATTTTGTTATGTAAGCTCTGAACGTTTAGGTGAAAAATTGATAAGTTGGAATCTCTGAAAAAATGTTTGTTGAATATATCATCAATTACATTCGGGATATCACCCCGAAAGTGCATCAACTCTTTTCGTATGAAAAAACCGATTTAAAGTAACTCTACTAGGCCAAATTTCGCTCTTTAAAATGTTTTCAGATTCTCTAGATAATACACTTATTTTAAAAGACGCATATAAGTCTGGATTTCTCGAATTTAGCTTCTCCACCTTTACACTGGCAGCAAAGCTTTTCAAATAGTCCAATATCTCATCGCCACACACATCTGGATGCCAGTTCGTTACGTGGTAATGATAGTATCTGTCCATGGTTTGATTCGCTGCTTTCAGTGGACCAGATATATCGTGGTTGTTTCCAATTAGCAACTGTCTAGGTCTTCTTTTTCCAACGTGGCTACCAATATTCGCATTTGCATTTGCATAAGAAGGTTGATTGAGGCCAATATATTTTTCACATAGAAGCTGGGATTCCACATTATGTAAGGCATTTTTGACATTACTTTTTGTTACAATGGTATGATCTGACGTAGATGCATCATTTTGCGGAGCTTGTTGTTCGACATTGGTCTTCGGTCGCACTGAAATACTCGTTTTTGGGTTTGGCTTCTGATTATTTTGCAGTGTTGGAGAAACAATGGAATTCCGTAATCTTGATGTTTCTTCATTTAACAAAGATATTTGGTGGTGAAGTGAATCTATAGCAATTTTTTGATAATGGATAGTCTCCTCCTTTTGCCTTAATAGTTCTTCCATATGTCGTATTGTTATTTTATCAATGTCCACAGCCTGCTCTTGGGCTAGACCAGACCTGTTTTCAACCTCAGTAGAAGCAACACTTGATAAAGAATCAAATGTACCTCCAGATTCACCGCATCAAATAACCATGTTATCCTCCTCCTTTTCACAATTTTTAAACATGCATAGTGCGACAGACGATTACACTTTTGACATCTATATCCGGTTTTAACGGGCTTTCTACATCTAACGCAATGATCAAGATCCATATTTTTCTGCTCTAACGATTCTATTGTAAGCATTTAATGACTCAAACAGGTTGATAAATCAAAATTTCAGATTAAAAATTAGTCCGAGTGCAATTGTCCACGTCGATTTGATTTGGTTTTATGAATCAGTAAAAAGTATCGAAGTAAACTTGGTATAATAATAATAATAATGATAATAATAATAATAATAATAATAGATAGATAGATAGATAGATATACGTTTATTGACAACATGTACATATGTATTATGTTTGAAGTCAGTCATCATGAGAGTAATAAAACAATATTTGAAACAATTAATAAAAGAAAAGTAACAATAATTTAAAACTGGGTTAAAGGTAATAAAACATCAACTAAAAAATAAAATTAACAACGGCGGTCTCTGGAAGCAAATTTTAAAAAAATCTTCGATAGAATAAAAACCATGTTCCAATAAAAACATCTTAGCGAATTTACAAAATTCACGAAGACTCCTATTTTGGAGATCGAGACCTCTATAAAAACTATTAAAAACATTGTAATACAAAACATTTAGTTTATTCGCCTGGGTAGTCCTAAGCCTAGAGAAAGGGGCCACCAGATCCACCGCATTCCTCGTGCCGTAGGTATGAATATTATAGTGCGAATTATAATTGGATCTATTTTTGTGAATCAATACTAATGTTTCATAAATGTACAGACAAGGAACCGGTAAAATCCTGCACCCCCTAAACAGAGAAAGGCAGTGCGAACTATAAGGAGCATTCCCGACAATCCTCACGGCGGATTTCTGAAGAGCGAAAACTTTATAAGCCCCACTCGAGTTTCCCCAAAATCCAATGCCGTAAGTGAGAAGTGAGTGAATGGTGCCAAAATACACAGTACGAAGGGCCTTGGTTTGCAAGCAATGCTGAAGCCGCCGCAGTGCATAAATTTGCGAAGACACCGCAGAGCACAAGGCTTCAATTTGAGCAGACCAGGTAAGACTCAAGTCAAGTGTTAACCCAAGAAGCTTAACTGGTTGTGACTTATGAGCAAGCTTGTCCGAGGTGAAAGTGATTTTGGCGGTCTTGCTTTCATTCAATTGAAGTCTATTAGCCACAAACCAATTTTTTGCTAATGAAAGATGTTCAGATTCATCAGACTCATCTTCATCATAAAGTAGTGTCGTGTCGTCAGCATATAAAATACAAGTACATCCGTTAACGGCTGACGGCAAGTCATTAATAAATATTAGAAACAGTAAGGCTCCCAAGACTGAACCCTGTGGAACTCCAAATCGGATTGGTATATTAACTGATTCATGCCCATCAAAGCTTACATACTGGGTTCTATCGGCAAGGTAAGAGCCAATGAGCACCAATGGTGAACCACGAATGCCGTAATGCTCCATTTTGGCAAGCAAAAGAGAATGGTCCACGCAGTCAAACGCCTTGGCGAGATCGCACAGAATAGCAGAAGTACCATGACGTTCGTCAAGGCCATCGACCACGGTCCCAATCACCTTTGCAAGAGCATCGATTGTTGAGACATTCTTTCTAAAACCAAATTGATGAGGAGAAATGATGGAATGAAGCTCAAGAAATTCTAGAAGCCGGTGGTTGATGATAATTTCAAAATTTTTGGATATAATGGGAACAATGGAAATCGGTCTAAAATTATTGGCACAGTTCAATTCGCCTTTTTTATGCAACGGCAAAACCTTAGCAATCTTTAACTCACCAGGCCAGTTACCCTCGGTCAAGCAAGCATTAAATAAAACTGTTAAAGGACCAGTAACGTGTTCAAGAGCAGCCTTTATTAAACGGCTATTCAGACCATAACAATCAGTGCATGTTGAGTTTTTCAGCTGTAATATAGCAGCTTGAACCTCACATTCAACGACAGGAGGTAAGAAGAAAGAGGCAGAAGGGCTAGGTAAAACACTGACAAAGTTAAGGGGATCAGAAACTGCTGCCGGCAAAGAGCTAGAAATTTTTTCTGCAAAAAAGCTGTTAAATTTCGAAGATGTTAACGCAGAAACTGTATTACGACATTTATTGTTCTCTTTCTCCTGGTTTACTATGTTCCAGATCATTTTATTCTGATTATCTGACGTCAAAATAGCCTCAGAAAACGAAATCCTTTTGGCGGATCTAATCTCTTGCTTGTAAACTTTTCTGATGCTGCAGTACAAACGCCAATCCTCAAGACCTCCAGAAGACTGGAAAGCGTGTCTACATCTAAACACTTCTGTTCTGCGCATCTTAAGCTCACGACCAAACCACCTTGCTCGCGTTTGTCTACAAGAGTGTAACTTGGTAGGTATGTGTATATCTTTTTGTACACATAGAATGCCCAACAATGTTTGAGCGATTTGATTAGAATCCATAGACGCAGCATTAAGACTAGTCCAGTCGACCGCAGCCAAACCCTGGGCAAAACTGTTCAATGTGACATCATTCAACACCTGAATCACCCGTTGATTCTTCGAGACCAAGTTGGGAACCTTTAAAATAGATATGAAAATCCCCAAATGATCAGATACCAATGGTTCGCACACACATGTTTCAAACAACTCAGGGCAAATATTTGTAACAATGTTATCCAGACATGAGCCAGTGTTGAACGTAACACGTGTTGGTACGCAATAATAATAATAATAATAATAATAAAAATAATAATAATAATAATAATAATAATAATAATTCATAGATTAAAATCAGTACAAATCGTTCCCATTGTAATAACGGCAACTGGCTTGGTCAACAAAAATCTGTCACAATTAATACTGAAAATGCAGCTCGACACAAACACACTGATCCCAAAAATGCAGAAGAATGTTATCCTCGAAACGTGTCGCATCGTACGAACAGTCCTGAACATGCCTAATCAGGAATTTGAGTAAGGTTTGCTTGGGCCCCTTACTTCTTGAACCAGATGTTTAACAACTCTGAGACTAATACATGAAATAATAATAATAATATAAAGACCTGTCCATCGAAATTAATCGAATGTGGCATCTCAAGGTGGAAATAATACCGGTAGAAGTCGGAGCATTGGGGACTGTGACGAGTAACTTCTTCAATCTCACGAAGAAAATCCCAACGACACTAAATGTAGAACTGATCCAAAGATTAGCATTGAATGGCACAGCACATATTTTAAGAAAAGTACTTTGAGTACGACTTAACCTGAGGTGTCGGGAGGACACCTGGTCATTATACGAAACCAGTAATTTACTGTGTAACGATCCCTAATAATAATAATAATAACAAACTCGCTGAACTAATCACATACATCATCCAAAACCCTTCATAACTCCCCACCTTTCTGACAAGAGGCATCACATTCATCAAACCTACAAATAACGACACCCTAAACCCAGCCAATTATAGACCAATTACCTGCCTTCCTACCTTATACAAAATAATAACATCCATCATAACGCAACTCATCCAGGAACACCTCGACACTAATCGAATCTTAACAGAAGAACAGAAAGGATGCAGAAAACACAGCCAAGGCTGCAAGGAGCAGCTCATTATAGACTCAGTCATACACCAACAAGCCATACAGAATAAACGCAACATCTTCATCATATACATAGACTACAAAAAAGCCTTCGGCAAAGTACCGCACAGCTAGCTGCTACATATCTTGAAAATCTATAAAATCAGCCCAACAATCATTCACTTCCTAAAAACCACCATGTAAAACTGGTGCACTAACATTCACATACAAACAGCTACAACCAAACTAACATCCGACGCAATACCAATCAAAAGAGGCATCTTTCAAGGGGATTCCTGGAGTGCCCTCTGGTTCTGTATATGGCTCAACCCAATTTCACAAGCCCTTTCTAACACAAGCTCCAACACGCCATACTACAAATACACACCCCAACATGTGATAGAAAGCGACAAGTTGTTTTTGCTATACTGGGACAGAGATATCCAAACAGACAGAACTGTACAACACAACAGACCCGACATACTGAGTTCCAGCGGCTGCTAACATACAAAAAAGAGCATGGAAAAAATTGAAAAATAGTCATCATTGTGTGAGGACCTGAAAGAGACATGGCAGGCGAAAACGGTCAAAACCATCCCAATTATTATTAGAGCCACTGGAGAAACACCAAAAGATCTGAGAAGGAACTTAGACAGCCTAGGACTCCAGAAAAACCTTTTTTACGAGCTGCAAAAGCGGTCATTTTGAGCACGTTTAATGTCAAGAGAAAAGTCTTAAATAAAAATACATAGGAAACGCTGGAAACCTTACAACCTACCTTGCCGGTTCCCACGCCAAACATGTATGTGCCTTGTGGTGTGGAGTACGATTTCTGTTTTCTGGACAGCCAGACACAGGGATTTGGTTTCCATCCACTCCATTATCCTCCTCATTACTTGGTTCAGCTTGAACTGAAGTAACTCTACCGTGCGTGCATATCCCACCAAAAGCACTGAACCTTGAGCCGCTCCTGAGGTTATCCGTTTTTTACACGTTCCTTCTCGGGTGTCAAACGTAACCCACCGTTCGGACAGATAGTCCTGCAGGACTCGATAAAGATACGCCGGTATCTGAAAATCATCTTTAAGGGCATTCAGAATATCCCTCCATCTGGCTGAGTTAAACGCATTCTTGACGTCGAGAGTGACTGTCATGCAGAGGTCCCGTGACCAGTGATTCCCAGTCCTCACTGCCTTTGCTGATTCCACTACTTCGTTCATCGCATCCACAGTCGACCTCCCCGTAGTGAGGCCATACTGTCTTGGTGACAGCCCTCCTGCTTCTGCAACAGCATCCAGGGTTCTTCGCTTAAGAAACTTCTCGTAGAGTTTACCAGCTGTATCAAGAATACACAAAGGCCTGTGTGCGTTGTACATGTCGAGAAGCAGCTCCGGGTCGGTTTGCGCCACGATCTTCAAAATCTCTACTGGGATCCTGTCTGGTCCTGGAGCCTTTTTGTTTCTCATTGATGTTGCCGCTTTCTGCAATTCCTCTTCAGTAAAAAGAGTTATCTCGCCTGTTAGTACATGGACTGGTACCCGTTCCTCCACGACATGCATCGGGAAGAGCTCGTCCACTATACGCTCTTTGACCTCAGTCGTCATCTCAGAGGTGGAGTCAGTACCCCTGAGTTTCTGAAGCACAAGTTTGTACCCCAGTCCCCAAGGGTCGCCTTCCACGTCGTCACAGAGCTCCTTCCACTTCCTGGCTTTGCTCTTGGCTATCTCCATACTTAGGGCTCGCCTAGCTATTTTGTACTGATCAGTTTTCAGATCAAAATCGGGGGTATTCCTCTTGGCCCTTTGTGCTAGCCTCCTGAGTCGGAAACAATTCTTCCTCAGGTCGGATATCTCTGGGTTCCACCAGTATGCTGGAAGTCGATCTTTCCTAGTTGACTTCTTCGGCATAGAGCTCTCACATGCCCTGGTGAGCAGGCTCATGGTCGCCCTTACCAGCAGTGTTGGAGACTGTCCCCCGATTTCTCCTCTTTTTACTCTTCGAAGAGTTCCTTTACCCATCTGGATCATAGTGTCAAAGACATTTCTATCCAGCTTTTCTACGTTCCACCGTGAGGGAGGGGTGTTTTGGATAAGGTTCCCCAATTTGATACTATATATACTGGTGGTCACTGGCAGAGTAGTCTTCCAGCACCTGCTATCCACTTATCTGACCTGCGATCCTCTCCGATCCCATCGTGATATCTGGTATTGTGCCTGAGCATCCAGCTCTTCGGAAAGTTGGCACCTCTCCCCTGTTGATAATCACCCACCCAAGTCTTGCCACTATCTCCGTGACTCTTCGCCCCCTACCGTTAGGTGGGAAAATTGATAATAATAATAATGATAATAATAATAATGATAATAATAATAATAATAATAATATTAATAATAATAATAATAATATTAATAATAATAATAATAATAATCGACATTACAGTACCTAATGATCACAATCTCCGAGAAGATCACAAAATATATAGATCTTCCTCACGAAATAAAAACTATCTATCAGCTCGATCAGGTCACAATACATCCATTAGTTATATCTGCGACCGGCCTTGTTGAAATAAATTTGAAACAGGAACTAAAAAGATTGGAATTAGAAGACCCTACGAAACTGATACTCACCGCCCAAAAAGCAGCAATTCTGGGCACTTGTCGAGCAGTCCGGCGGGCGCTCACACATGACTAATCCGTTGATATGGCATCCCGGATTAGCCAAGCAAACCCAGGAAAACCCTGTGAAAAAAAAATAATAATAATAATAGATAAATAGATAGATATACGTTTATTGACAACTTGTACATATAAATTATGTTTGAAGTCAGTGGCAGTCATGATAAAAATAATACAATAATATATAAAACAATTGATAATGATACGCAACCATAATTTAAAACAAGCTTAAATGGTGATAAAATATCAAATAATAATTGAATGTAAAATAAATAGATTGAACAACGACGGTCTCTGGGCGCAAATTTAAAAAAATCATCGGCTATAAAAACAGTGTTCCAACAAAAACATCTTAGCGAATTTACTAATTTCACGGAGACTTTTATTTTGAAGGTCGAGACCTCTAAAAAAACTATTAACCCTACGGGCAGGGCGCCGGGTCTGATAGACTCGGCGCGCAGTAAATCGTTTAGTTAGTCCGAGCGGAATTTTTGTGTGAGTGGGAGTTCTCAGTAGCTTCATTATTTATCATCCAGTACCCGTGTAGCAAGTGGCGAGATTACAAGTCGTAATTTTGAGGAGTTAAGTGTCGATAATTCTGTTAGACCCAGCGCCCCGACTCCCGTTATAATTTTTATCAAATCGGTTAATTGTATTTTTTCGGGTAAGTTTATTTTTTTTATATTTTATATGAAATAACTGATAATTTAATTTTTTTATATTAATAATATCTCAAAGCTTTCTAACCAATTATGTTTAGATATTTTTATCTAATATACTATCGATGTCTTTGTACTTGCAAATACATTTTGTTCATATTTTTGTAGATATGAATTACGAAGACGAACAAGAGAGACTACGTCGGCTGTGGGATGAAGTCGAGACGGAAGAAGATCCGAATGATAATGAAGATGAACTGGCCAGTGAAATTGATTTCACTGAAGAGACAAATACGGATAGCGAATCAGAGCAAGACTGCGATGAAGAAGACGATATCGAAAATGTTGCTTCTCCCAATAAGATTCCAAGAGTGCCTACTTTTATAGGGAAAGATGGTACTTCCAGGTGGAAGAAACATTGTCCCAATAAATTAGTGAGAACTAGGTCTGAAAATATTATTGTCCATTTACCAGGAGTGAAAACCTATGGTAAAAATGCTAAATCAGCTGCTGAATGTTGGTCTCTTTTTTTCACAGACGATATGCTACAAATAATAGTTGATAGCACGAACCTCTACATATCAAAAAAAGTCGAGAATTATTTAAGAGAAAGGAGAGCCAAGCCTACTGACGTCTGCGAAATCAAGGCTCTTTTTGGATTATTATACTTGGCAGGAACCCTGAAAAGTAGTCGTCTGAATACCAAAGAACTATGGGAAAGAAACGGAACTGGAATTGAGAGATTTGGTTGGTTATGTCTCGTGAACGTTTTCACTTTTTGCTCAGATGTCTACGTTTTGACAATATAGATACAAGAGAAGAGAGGAGGCAGTTTGATACGAACTCTATTTGATTGTTTTTGTTGAGAACTGTAAAAAGGCATATACTATTGGAGAAAATGCTACAATTGATGAAAAGCTCGAAGCTTTTCGAGGAAGATGCTCATTTAAGCAGTATATTCCCAGCAAACCGAATAGATACGGAATAAAAATCTTTGCGTTAGTTGATTCTGCAACAAGTTATGCCTCAAATCTCGAAATTTATGTTGGACAACAGCCTGACGGTCCTTATAAATGCGATAACCGTCCATCTAGTATAGTTCTTAGGCTAATAGAGCCTATATCAGGAACAAATCGAAACCTTACATGTGATAATTGGTTCACGAGTATAGATTTAGTAAACAAATTATTTAATGAGCACAAAATTACATATGTAGGAACTGTAAAAAAAACAAAAGAGAGTCACCTCTCGAATTCACAAACACAAGAGCTCGGCCGCAATATACTTCACTATATGGGTTCCAAGAAAATATCACAATCGTATCATACATTCCCAAGAAGTACAAAAATGTTATATTAGCATCTAGTTTGCATCATGATGATGTAATCGACACATCTACTGCTGAAAAATGCAAGCCAGAGATTATTACATTTTATAATCACACAAAGGGTGGAGTGGACAATCTGGATAAATTATGTGCAACTTATGATGTATCTAGGAATACTAGAAGATGGCCGCAGGTAGCAGTTTCTGCAATGATGAATATAGCAGGTGTTAATTGTCAAATCATTTATGCTTCAAATGATAAAATATACAATATTCAGAGAAGATTGTTCCTAAGGGATCTTGCCTTGTCTTTGACCAAAGACCACTTAGAACGACGTTCTTTGGAAACAAATATTCCGCTATCTGTGAGAAACAGGAGACAGTAGGTAGCTGGTACTCTGGCTGTACCTCAGGATATTCCACCCGGAACACGAAAACGATGTTTTTTCTGCAAGAAAGACTCTAAAACTAAATATTTCTGTGAAAATTGCGAAAAGTTTGTTTGTTTTAAACACATTAAAGCTTGGTGTCCCACATGTTCCGACAATGCAAAAAACGCATAGGAAACAATATTTGTTACTATTACTAGTGATCTGTAAAGAAAAAATTATATTTTCTAGCTTTTTTAAATTTTTTATTTTTTATTTTTTAGTATAACGTGCGTTACTATTTTTGTTTTGATGTTATGCATTTCATTCAAATTTATTTTTTTATCATTAGTTCAATTATACTTTTTTATTTAAATAAAGCCTATTTCTTTGATACTGAATCATTATTTCATATCTAACAATCTCACAAGTATTTTTTTACTATGGGTCTGTGAGACTAGGCGCCCGGGCTGATGTCAAGATTCAGGGCGCCCGGCCCGTAGGGTTAAAAATATTGTAAAATTCAACATTTAGTTTATTCACCTGGGTAGTCCTCAGCCTAGAGAAAAGTGCCACAAGATCCACCGCATTCCTCGTGCCGTAGGTATGAATATTATAGTGCGAATTATAATTGGATCTATTTTTGTGAATCAATACTAATGTTTCATAAATGTACAGACAAGGAACCGGTAAAATCCTGCACCCCCTAAACAGAGAAAAGCAGTGCGAACTATAAGGAGCATTCCCGACAATCCTCACGGCGGATTTCTGAAGAGCGAAAACTTTATAAGCCCCACTCGAGTTTCCCCAAAATCCAATGCCGTAAGTGAGAAGTGAGTGAATGGTGCCAAAATACACAGTACGAAGGGCCTTGGTTTGCAAGCAATGCTGAAGCCGCCGCAGTGCATTCGTCGTGCTGTAGGTGTGAATGTTATAGATCGAATTATAATTCGATCTATTTTTGTGGACCAAAATTAATGTTTCATAAATGTACAGACAAGGAACCGGCAAAATCCTGCACCCCCTAAACAGTGCAAGGCAGTGCGAACCATAAAGAGCATTACCGACAATCCTCACGGCAGATTTCTGAAGAGCGAGAACTTTATAGCCCCCACTCGAGTTTCCCCAAAATCTAATGCCGTACGTGAGAAGTGAGTGAATGGTGCCAAAATACGCAGTACGAAGGGTACTGATTTGCAGGCAATGCCGAAGCTACCGCAGCGCGTAAATATGCAAAGACACCGCAGAGCACAAGGTGTCAATTTGAACAGACCAGGTAAGACTCGAGTCAAGTGTTAATCCAAGAAGCTTAACTGGTTGTGACTAATGAGCAAGCTTGTCTGAGGTGAAAGTGATTTTGATTGTCTTGCTTTCATTCAATTGCAGTTTATTAGCCACAAACCAATTTTTTGCTAATAAAGGACGTTCAGATTCATCGGACACATCTTCCTCATAAAGTACTGTCGTGTCGTCAGTATATAAAATACAAATACATCCGTTACCAGCTGACGGCAAGTCATTAATAAATATAAGAAACAATAAGGGTCCCAAGACTGAACCCTGTGGAACTCCAAATCGGATAGGCATATTAACCGATTCACGCCCATCAAAGCTGACATACTGGGTCCTATCAGCAAGGTAAGAACCAATGAGCTCCAATGGTAAACCACGAATGCCGTAATGTTCCATTTTGACAAGTAAAAGAGAATGGTCCACGCAGTCAAACGCCTTGGCGAGATCGCACAGAACAGCAGAAGTACCGTGACGCTCATCAAGGCCATCGACCACGGTCCCAATCACCTTTGCAAGAGCATCGATTGTTGAGAATTCTTTCTAAAACCAAATTGATGAGGATAATAATAATAATAATAATAATAATCCCTCCTAGGAGCTGTAAGACCTTGTCGTTGGTGGAGTGGCTGAGTAACTTCCTCCCTCATCGAGCCGCAAGGACGGGAAGGGAGGAGTGAAACTAAAAAACAGCTCAGAAATGGTCAGTGGGGCACTGGTGGGGCTATCTATGCCGATGTGATAGCACCAAAAACTGCCAGTAGAAGATCCAACATGCCCAAGTTACATCCGAACACACTGGCAAGTCCTGACCAGACATGGGGGACGAGCGGCGAGTTTCCGGCGCCGAAAAACTGGAACCCTCGGCTATGGTATGGTAACCCAGACAGAAGAGTCCCAATGGAGTAAACCAGCGATAAAACATGCGGAATCTAATCTGCTCTACCTAAGCCAAGGTGGAATAAATCGTGCCAAGGGATGCATGGCCATACGGAGTTGATTGTGAACGATTCCCTGTGAGTACCAGGCGACACTTACTTGTATCTAGCCTTACTTTGATATGGGAGCACTGCCAAAGCGGACCTTTAATTCTTTCCTACTCGCGGGACTTGGAATGAGTGAAACTATTTCTCCAAAAACAAAGGAGATGTCGTCCTCCTCCATTGGCGGCAACAGCATGAACCAGGAAAAGGTGGTATATTCCCGGTTTTTGGTCATAAAAAGAAAAGAGGGTGATTTTTTCAAAGTCAACCCTTTTTCAATTCAGAAAACTTTATTTGGTATTTGTGGGTCATTGAAGATGATAAAGAAGACCAAGGAAAGGCTTCTGCTAAAAACGGTTTCTGCTGCGCAAAGTAACAGGATACTTCAGATTAAAAAATTGGGTGACATCGAGGTAGAAGTAATCCCCCATAAAACCCTCAATTACTCTAAAGGTGTTGTGTATTGCCCCGATCTTTTGAACTGTACTATTGAAGAAATATTGGAGGAATTAAATCAACAACGAGTATGTGCTATTTATAGAATGAAAATAAAAAAGGATGGTCAACTACTAGAAACACCTAACCACGTATCAACTTTCGACAATCCAATACTCCCAAAGACAATTAAAATAGCTTTTCATTCTCTGAATGTCAGAATATATGTCCCCTCACCTATGCGATGCTTCAGATGCCAAAAGTTTGGACATACATCCCTGAATTGCCAACAAAACCAAGTCTGCGTGTGTGGTAAACCCCCACACGAAGTCAGAGCATGTGAATAACCAATAGAGTGTGTAAATTGTAATGGTAATCACTCAGCAAAATCCAATCAGTGCCCAATTTTAAAAAAGAGTCTGCTACCCAGCAAGCAAGGGTAACATAACAAATTTCTTACCGCGAAGCGAAAAGAAAAGTTGTTATTGACACGCCGACTGTTGGTATATCATTTGCACAAGCAGCATCCAAACAACAGAAAATTGATATCGACATATTGGTCGAACAATTAACACCTGTATTACTGCAAGCTATAAGGGATGTCATGGGAAAATCAAAAACATCAGATGATACCACACCTATTCGTACACCGGCCCCCCTTAATTAATAAAAAGAGAACCGATGTTGATGCTGAGGAAACAACTGAATCCGAAAATAATTCAGAGACAAGTGGAACTCGAAAACGGAAAAAAGGTTGGCAAAAAGGTCAACCGAGAAAACCTTTTAATTCAAGCGAAGGCCCAAATGATGATAAAATAAGTGATACAGATCTTTACTGATACAGAAATATTCGGTTATTTTATTTATTTGCTTACTTATAGTTTATACAACTATTTATTTGTATGCGTCACAAATTCATAAGTATACCACCATTTTAGAATTTCTATCGATTTTTAATTTTTATTCATTTTAGTTATATATTTTCAAATCATCAACTCAATGTCTGACCCAACTCTTATGAATTCGATAATTCAATGAAATTGCAATGGTTGTATTCTCCATTATTGTGATCTCAAGTTACTCATAGCTGAAATAGATCCAATTTGCCTATGTCTACAGGAGACACATTTTAAACCTAACCAACCGTACTTCATCCGAGGGTACGGAATATATCGGAAGGACACAAATCCCTCTATTCGAGCAAAGGGTGGCGTGGCTGCGCTAATTAGGAATGATATACCTCACGCCTCACTGTATTTGAATAACGCCTTACAAGCGGTTGCTGTTCAAATTCTGGCCCCCGTTACAATGACTATATGCTGTCTATATCTACCTAATGCTGACTGGCGAGAAGGAGACTTGGAAAACCTCATATCGCAATTGCCCATCCCGTTTATACTAGTAGGAGACATGAATTCTCACAAGCCCCTCTGGGGTTCTCTCCGACGAGACGCCTGTGGACTAATTATAGAACAATTGCTAGATAGAGACGATTTAGCTCTATTGAATTCTCGCGCAATGACTTATTTTAACGCAAAATCCAGAGACTTCAGTGCTATTGACCTATCGTTTGCATCACCATTGTCCCTCGTTTGTCCTGGAGAGTGCTGCATTATTTACATAATAGCGATCACTTCCCTATCGTTATATCAACGGACATTCCAAGAAGTCGACTACATTTACCGCCTAAGTGGCTTGTAGATAAAGCAGACTGGCACACATTCGAACAACATCTTGAGCTTCCCGGGGAATCTGATAATGTTTTTCTAGAGGTGGACAAGCTCACTCGTAATATCAAAAGAGCAGCTGAAATGGCAATTCCAACTAGAACACAGCTACCCGATAGACGTGTGGTTCCTTGGTGGAACCCCTTAGTGAAGGATGCCTTACAAGGAAAGAAAAAGGCCTTCAATAGATTCAAGAGATTCCCATCACTTGAAAATTTGATCATATTCAAAAAAGCAAGAGCAACAGCTCGCCGCATTGTTATACAGAGTAAGCGAACATCTTGGAGTACATTTGTGTCATCGATATCTCCAAGTACAACTATATCAAGGGTATGGCGTAAAGTCAAGGCGGTTTCTGGAATGAATTTTACACCACCGCTCAAATATTTGCGGACCGAAACTGGCGAGATATCCGATTGCCCACAAATGATCTCAGAGTGCATGGCAACCCATTACTGTGCTGCAAGCAGCAACCAAAATTACGAAGAAGAATTTTTACAGTCCAAAAACCAACAAG
Organism: Galeruca laticollis; assembly: GCA_963921935.1. Taxonomy (NCBI): domain Eukaryota; kingdom Metazoa; phylum Arthropoda; class Insecta; order Coleoptera; family Chrysomelidae; genus Galeruca; species Galeruca laticollis. The sequence goes on along the minus strand of OY998181.1, from coordinate 32,217,281 downwards.
AACTGCCTCTTGACTTTTCTTCACTTGAACAACTCTATTATAACTCCCCCTTTACTTAAGTCGGATTTGAATATGCTCTTTCTTTTTCTAAGCAGTCATTCCCAGGACCCGATTCAATATGCTATGAAATAATCGTTCATCTACCATCTGATTTCAAATCAGCACTACTCACCTTATACAATAAAATATGGCAGTCAAATATCTACCCACCCCAGTGGAAAGAGGCTATAATCGTCCCCATTTTGAAAGAAGGAAAAGATCCTTTAGTTCCCTCTAATTATAGGCCCATTAGTCTCACATGCAGCATGGGAAAGATTCTGGAAAAAATGGTGAGCAATAGACTAGTCTGCTTGCTCGAATCACAGGGACTTTTAGATGAAGACCAGGCAGGATTCCGAAAGCATCGCTCAATTACAGATCAACTCGTATATCTCGAACATACCATACAAGAATCTTTCAAGAAACGCGAACACACTGTCGCTGTGTTTTTTGACCTCGAAAAGGCTTACGACATGACATGGAGGTACGGAATTATGAGAAAACTTAATGACTGGGGATTCGGGGGTAACTTACCTCTGTTCATATTTTCCTTCCTATCTGAAAAAACTTTCAGAGTGAGGGTGGGCGACACGCTGTCCTCGCTCAGACTTCTAGAAAATAGAATTTCGCAAGGTTCTACTTTGAGTGTAACACTCTTCGTAATCGCAGTCAACCACATGGCTACCTTGGTCGACCCGACAGTCGGAATTTGTTTATATGTGGATGATTTGATGATAGTTGTTTCTGCACCTACCGTTGGATCCGCTACCCGTAAGCTACAACGATCGATAGATCCGATTGTTCGAAATGCTAGGGGAGTGGGATATAAGTTCTCCAGAGAAAAAACGAGTTGCGTTCACTTCTGCAGACTTCGTAGGCCTCACTATGATCATATGTTATACATTAATAACTTATTAATTGAATGCAAAGAATCTAGTAAATTCCTCGGACTCATTTTTGAATTAAAGCTAACTTGGCGCAAACATGTAGAGAATTTGGTAGTGCGGTGTAAACAGACAATGAATATAATAAAATGTCTTGCCAGCACCAGCTGGGGAGCTGATGCAGATACCTTATTAGATGTTTACCGATCTCTTGTACTCGCTAAGATAGACTATGGGTCCATAGTTTATTCATCGGCACGGAAATCAACACTGAGTTTACTAGATCCCATACATCATGCTGGTATGAGGTACTCAGTAGGTGCATTCCGTACAACACCCATTGTGAGTATTTGTAGTGAGACAGGGCTTCCACCTTTACGATTACAGCGCCAGAAACTACTAGCAAGTTACATCTCCAGAATACGAGCACAACCCAACCATCGAAATCTTCCGATTCTGTTTGGAGAACACGACGGATATGCTGATAGACCTACTATTACAAGGCCAGCAGGAATTAGAGCACGTAAAACTCTACCACCACTGGAATGGCATGACTTGTCCATTCTTTCTGTAAATTATTTCGAAGTTCCTCCATGGCAGCTGCAAAAAATTTCTATCCGTTTAGATCTGACTGCCTTTCCTAAACATTGCACTGCCCCATTAGTCTATCGTCAGCACTTTTTGGACATTTTACACGAATTTCCACATTCAACAATTTTATATACAGACGGATCTAGAACATCGACCGGCACCGGCAGTCCTCTATCCATCGGCGATCAAACATACTCTTGGTCCCTGTCCCCTTACGCATCCATATTTACAGCTGAACTTTATGCTATTTGGCAGGCACTCCAGTTTTGTGGTATAGCAACAATAAATCCAGAAAACATAATCATCAGTGACTCTCTCAGCGTCCTTGAATTGATTTCGAATCCTTTTTCGGATGATCCACTAATTAAAATGATATTATTTTCTATACATCACCTCCATTATATCGGCAAAAATGTTAAATTCATTTGGGTATCAAGCCATGTCGAAATAAGAGGCAACGGAAACGCAGATACAACAGCTCGTGACGCTGCTGAGAAAAGGACCGACGAAGTTAACGTTTTCAGGGCAGATGACATAAAAGGGGAATATAAATTACTATTGAAAGGAATATGGCAACAGGAATGGGATCAAGTGAACAACAACCTAAAGTCAATTAAACCTTTTGGTGGGCCTTGGAGACCTCCAGGAGCATTACCCAGGACTGACAGAGTGAAGATCTACAGATTGAGATTTGGACATACAGCATTAACGCATGCGTTCCTTCTAGAAGGGCAAGATCCTCCGATTTGTTCTCATTGCGGCGAGTTAATCACAGTATCACATATCATATGTGTGTGTCCAGGGTATGATAATATTCGCCAGATTTTTAACATATCTGAACAGCTCACAGACAATTTCGCGAAAACTTACAAAATGCAAAATTTAATTAAATACATGAAAGCAATAAACCTATTCAGTAAAATCTAATTTGTTCATAAAACTGAAATGGTGCTAATGATTACAGAAATCGATGCACCTAAATCGAGGAAAAAATAATAATAATAATAATAATAATAATACCCTCCTAGGAGCTGTAAGACCTTGTCGTTGGTGGAGTGGCTCAGTAACTTCCTCCCTCCTCGAGCCGCAATGATGGGAAGGGAAGAGTGAAACTAATCCTTATAAACAATTGCTGTTCTTGAAAATAGCAGTAGTAACGGTAAAAACATTCCTTTTGTATTCAGCATTCGTGAAATATATTAATTGTTTAAATCACATGCTTTTATTTCCTGCTAATACAGAACAAATACCCTCGTATATGATTCTGTGTATCAATTACCGTTTCCTTTTAATTGTAATCTTTGCTTCTGCTATTAACGTCAATTTGAAATTCCTGGAAAATTCCTGTTTTTATTTTAGAGTTCGATTGAAAAGAAGACGTAGTTTGAAATGAGAAGTTTTAAGAAAATACGAAACATCGACGTATCCCCATTTCCTGTGTATAGTAAACAGAAAAGTTGCGTTTTCTACCTTAGCTGTTATTTGTATTCTGCCTTTGAAGATCAGAAAAACAGGGAGTTCAAGAGAGAAAGATTAAACGTTTATAAGGAAGGGTTTTCAGGAGATGAGTTTTGCGAGTTTGTTAAAAAGCCAAAAACGTATACACGCATCACCGGCATCAAAAGCTGTAGCCGAAATGAATTTCTGTTATGTGTGTATTTCCTTTTCCGATATTATACCAATGTTTTCCGGCTGCGAAAGGCAACAAATCGGTTTTTTCTTTCGTTCTCTTTTATTCGCGGTCCATAGGATATTAGCAAAGAAATTGATTCGGTCGGATATTTTTTTCACGTTCTTAAAATGAATAATGATGTCTTTTTAATCATAAGTTCCTTTCCAAAGTATTTTATATCAATTTCTAATATATAATGCATAATTCCAATAGTTTTTATAATTAATATGAAGAAGGAAGTCATTCTTATACTCAATTCATTTTGCGTGCGTTTACCTAAGTATAGGTCATAAAAAAGATTAATCTTCATAACCCATAAGTGTCCCTTTCAATTTTATTAGTAAACTTAGTCTTTGTCTGTGAACTCCTAGAGTCAGAGTAGCAAGAAAAGTAAACTATATCTCTGAATTTCGAATTTTTGTGTAGAAATTGTCCCCATTCGTTCTGTACAAAGTATTTTGTGAAACATTTTCTAATAAATGCACGTCGTATTCTACTTGTATTCATATTAGTGTTTTAAATGAAACTTACTGTTAAAAATTCTAAAAAATTGACAATTGTTTCGATATTACCTAAATATCATCGTCAGAATGACAGAAGACATTTCATTTGATGCCTACCTGATGTTTAATTATTTTTGGCAAATCCAAGAAGTGATTGACATAATATATGTTAATAGAAAAAAGAAGATATGATATTACAAATATTGAAGCTTAGATATTATTAGCCCAATGGGGATATCCTGGATATCAGTATAACTGTGCAATGATATAGAAAACTAGAAAAACTATATCTGCTGATCTTTACAATTGTCAAGAAGACAGTTTAAAAGTGGAGAACTGCCTAGATTTATCTGTTCATTGACGACTTCATATTGTGGGTTTCTTAAGTGTCTTCTAATTTCCAATTCTTCAAGGAAATCAAGTTCTTCTTTCTTATCACAAGTGTGTAGTTCTTCTAGTTCTGTATAAGGTGTCAATGGATGATTGGTGTCAAGTAGATATCTGGCATAGTGTCATTTATCTGGTTGTTTTAATCCGTATGCTCGTAAGTGTTCACTATATCAGATTTCAAAATTTCTAAGGGTCTGACTCAAATAGACAGCATCACATTCTGGACATTTAAGTTTATATATACCAGATTTCTTTAATAGAAATATTTTTGTCTTTACATTTAACAATTTTGCACTTATGGTACTTTCTGTTTTAAAAGAAATCGTTGTATTTGTTGCTAAAGGTATTATCTTTGAAATATTATTAGAAATATTTCCTGCATATGTAATGGTTTTATAAGTTTTTATTTCTTTAGTTTGTTTATGAAATATTAGTTGTAATACCACTTTTTCCTCTTTTCTACTAATTAGTTTATTTATCATATGTAATGGGTAACCATTGGATGTTACTATTTGTTTTATTATGTTAATCTCTCTATCAAAATTACATTTGTTCATAGGAACTGAAAATGCTATATGTATCATTGAATTATATGCCGCTAGTTCATAGGACATAAGATGATTAGAACTGTATGGAATAGTCACACCAGTGTGTGTTGGTTTTCGGTGAATCAAATAATCAAGTACATTTTCAAATCAAAAAAATTGATTAAACTATTTTCTTCAACTTCCAATGTAAATTTAATTTTTGGGTGTAAATTATTAATGTGGTTGAAAAATATATATAATTGTCATTCACTACCCATAAAACAAGCTAATATGTATCTACATAAATGTACCAAAATAAAACATTTTTTGAAATATTACTTTCAAAGATTTTTCATTCTAAACTGTGCATAAAAATGTTTGCCAAAATTGGCGATATAGGGCTTCCCATTGGTAATCTTTCGTTTTGAATATACACTACTTCAAGAATTTAACGCACCACCAAAAAATAACAAAAAGTTTAAAGTAAATTTTTGTCTAAACTGCTTGTCCGATTTGAATGATTTTTTTTTTGAATGACATGTTGACACTTCCAGAGAGTTAGTGTTCTACTGTATTTGTATACAGACTTATTTTAGTATAAATACGGGGTGTTGCAATGGTAACCTGATTTTTTCATAAAATTTGTAACACCCTGCGGAGTTCAACAGTAACAATATCAACTTTAAATTAAAATCGAACTGTAGCTTTATCTTTTTGTAACATTTTTTTTGATTCACTCTATAATCTTGGACACTACAAGAGAAAATCAATTTTATAGCATAACATGTTTTTTATTAAAATTTATAATAATAAAAGTGAGTAGCAGGCTATGAAAAACAATAAGTTACAGTAAATTGTCATTAGCTAAATACAGGTGTCAAAAAGTATTTCATAGAAGTGTATTTTTAGTGTTAGCCCTTACGTTTTTTTATAAAAACCTTTATTTTAATTAATATGCAACGTGAACCACGGAATCTTACTGGCGAAGAATGTGCTCAAGCATTAATATTGTTCGAGGAAGGCTGGAATTACCGAAGAATTGGTAGACGATTTAATGTATACCATACAACCGTTTCACGAGTTATACAAAGATATAGAGACACTGCAAGTCATGGTCGCAGACCGGAACAAGGAAGGAATCGAATAACAACCCCTAATCAGGACCGTTTTTTAAGATTATCGGCATTAAGACAACGTTTTGTAACAGCCCGGACCCTTCAAACCCGGCTTCGAGATGCTACTGGTGTACAAATTTGTGGTGAAATAGCTCGTCAGCGACTACGAGAACACAATTTGAGACCTAGAATTGCTGTTCGGGGGCCAGCTTTGACTAGAGATCATCGAAGAACGAGGCTGAATTTTGCCATTGAACATCGTAATTGGTTAGAAGCGGAATGGCAACAGGTATTTTTTACGGATGAGTCAAGATTTTGTTTGTACAATAATGACAGGCGCATACGTGTATATCGACGCCCTAACGAACGATATGCTCAGTGTAATTTCTCAAATAACACGTTATTTGGAGGAGGATCTGTGATGGTCTGGGGAGATATTTCTTTGACTGGTCGCACAAAACTTGTGGTCATAAATAATGGAAGCCTTATAGCTGAAAGGTACATATTGGAGGTTTTAGGCCAACATGTAATGCCATATGCGCCATATATAGGGCAAGGATTTTTGTTGATGCACGATAATGCCAGGCCTCATGTTGCTGGAGTTGTGAGGAATTATCTAGAGGAAGTTGGCATCGATACCATAGCATGGCCAGCTAGAAGCCCTGATTTAAATCCCATAGAGAATCTCTGGGACACTCTTGGAAGGAGGTTACGAGAGAAACGGAACTTGAACACCTTGGAAGACGTGGGGAGGCGACTGATTGAAATATGGGAAGAAATTGACCAAAATGATATACGGTCGCTTATTTTAAGTATGGGCCGTCGGTGCCAAGCACTTATTCCTGCCAGAGGCGGAAATACTCGCTACTGACTTTTTACGTTTTGTTTCTTTGTTTTTCGTTGTTAAAGTTGGATAATAAATTTTAATGAAAAACATGTTATGCTATAAAATTGATTTTCTCTTGTTGTGGCCAAAATAATAGAGTGAATCAAAAAACAAAATGTTACAAAAAGATAAAGCTATAGTTTGATTTAAATTTTAAGTTGATATTGTTACTGTTGAACTTCACAAGGTGTTACAAATTCTATGAAAAAATCAGGTTGTCATTGCAACACCCCGTATTTATACAAAAATAAGTTTGTATACAAATACAGTGAGTAGTACACTAACTCTCTGGAAGTGTCAACCTGTCATTAAAAAAAATCATTCAAATCGGACAAGCAGTTTAGACAAGAATTTACTTTAAACTTTTGGTTATTTTTTGGTGGTGCGTTAAATTCTTAGAGTAGTGTATATCGTATTGTCAATAGTGAAATAATTCTGATTGATACATACATCAAATAAATTAAGTATATCTGATATTATTCCTGTATTGATATTTTTATCTTCTAGTAACTCTCTTACAAGTATTAGACATTCTTTAGGAGGAATTTTAGTGAACATATTAGTAACATCAAATGAAAAATAGCAAGTTTAATGCTTTTAATTTTTTTATCAGTTCTATTGAATTTCTAATTGAATATTTAGATGTATATCCGTAACTATTAAGGATATTGTTAAGTTTCTTTGTCAATATATTATTAGGAGTATTAACATAAGAAACTACAGGTCTAATTGGTTTCGTTATTTTATGTAATTTAACGGTTCCATATAATTGTGGAGAATGAGGATTCTTATTTAAGATGGACCTTTTTTCGTAATTACTGAAAAGATAATTTGAATTATTAACAATATCTCTAGCATCATTAGGAAACTTTTTTGTTGGGTCTGCTTTAAAAACTTGTACATCGCTAGATTCTATAAAGTTATATATCTTTGAATTATTATCATTAGTTGTCAATATGACAGTATCGCTCCTCTTGTCAGATTTTGTAACTGTTACTTTGTTTTTTATTGAATTTAAAACGGTAATGTCATTTTTTGTTTGACGTTTAACTTTTAAAGGATGAATATTTTTGATTGAATTGGCAATTTTTAGTTTCTCATAAAGAAAATTATTTGAATTAGATTTTAAAGCTATTTCTGACTCTGTAGCCATAATCTGTTTAATATTATACGTGAATTTTAGTGGTATGCTGTACTTTAAACCTTAATTTAATAATTTTATTTCTCTATCTGTAAAATTAGTGCCTGAAAGGTTTTCAAATCGTGGTGCAAATATGTTGGTATGTAATTACTTACAGTTTCATGATGTTTATAGTATTGAACTCTATGTTGTGTGTAGATATGTAGATGACATATTAGTTTGTTTTATGGGTAGTGAGCGACAATTAGATATATTTTCCAACCACATTAATAATTTACACTCTAAAATTAAATTTACATTACACATTTACACCTAACACTGAACTAGAAGTACTACATATTTGTGATAAGAAACAAGAACTGGATTTCCTCGAAGTATTGAAAATTAGAAGACACTAAAGAAACCCACAATATGAAGTCGTCAATGAACAGATAACTCTAGGTAGTTCTCCACTTTTAAACTGTCTTCTTAAGTGATAATTGTAAAGATCAACAGATATAGTTTTCCTGGTTTTCTATATCATTGCACAGTTACACTGAGCTTTAATATTTGTGATATCATATCTTCTTTTCTCTATTAACATATATAAAGTTAATCACAAGATAGGTCACTTCTTGGATTAGCCAAAAATAATTGAACATCAGGTAGGCATCAAATAAATTGTAACATCGGTCATTCTGACGATGACATTTCGGTAATATCGAAACAAAAGTCATTTTTTTAAAATTTTTAACATTTATCAATATACTGTGTAGATAACTAGAAACAGTAAGTTTTATTTAAAACACTAATATGAGTAGATTCCACAAAATAAGGGTCAAGACAGTTAATTTTTTACTTGTATTCAGTTATACTTTCTCTAGCATAATCCATGTACTCACTTTTATCAGTCTGTTCAATTCTGTTCGCCGAGAGCAGAAAAGTTGAAATTTGTTCATTCAGGCTTAAAGCATGTCAGTGTAATTAATTCGCGCTTCAGTCGATTGTAGTGATATTGACAGTTTTAAAATAAATATTGGTAAAAATCATAATCACTTTCTGCCGGGTTTTACTAGTTTATTTCAGAATTACTACTATAACTATAGCTAGCTATAGTCCTTCCAGACAGGTTGTTTGATTGTGAGTTCAACATGTTGAAAGTCCAACCGATAATTACCAAATCAAAGTCAGGATGGATTCTGCAAAGCAAGTGAGGCGTGTCAGGTCTTAGTTAACGAGGCTTCTCAACGGCTGCAAGGCGTTAGTGGAAGCAGATCCTGTCAATAAATCATATCTTCAAGTTAAGCTGAATATACTGGAGACAAACCACGTCGAGTTGAAGGTGCATGATACCAAAGTCGTCGATGAGATGTTGTATAAAGATCTAGACGACGATGCACAGGACCAGGAATTCCAGACCATAACGGACTTCAAGGAGCCATTCATGGAGATCAAGCTGAAAATGGAAGCAGTGCTACAACTTACAGCCAGTTCAGCGAATTCAGATTTGAAAAGTGCCATTGAAGTGAGTGAACACACGAAACAAAAAAACTTTAAGTTACCGAGAATTGAGCTGCGGAAATTTGACGGGGACCTGAAAAGTTGGTTAGGGAGGTGGAGTCAATTTCAAAAAATTCTTGATGATGAGTCTATCCACGCGTCGGATAAAATACAGTACCCCTATCAATCCATGAAATGGGGGAGTGAGCCTCAAGAGCTTGTAAGCAGACAGCCGATGACTACCCAAAAGTTGTGGAGGCACTTAAGATGCGGTAGAAGATCTTCTACTCGAAGTTTACGTGAGGGAACTACTCATATTGGTAATCTCGAACGTTACCGCCAAGGATAAGTTTCCATTAGCTAACCTGTATGGAAAACTGAAATCACATCTCCTATTAATGTCGGCATTCAACCTTGATAAGGGCCTTCTTGCCACCATCCTTTTCCCACTGGTGAATCAGTGGAGACCCTTAGGGTGTGACCAAGAAATCAGCAAGTTAGACTTGAAGGATCCACCATGCAACCTCCGATGTCGCGTTTAGACCTGTTGATGGAGCTCATCAAGCAAGAAGTGCAAATCGAGCAGCAAATTATGCTGGCTCAAACTGGATTTGGAAATATCTCTACCGAAAGTGATGACAGGCAGAAGAAAAAGAAGAAGACATCATCGCTGGGAGAAGTTACTAATGAAAAGATGACCCCGCAGACGGGCTCATATCAACTGCAAAACCAGCTTCAGGATGCGGATTCTGCGACTAGGAACATGATACTGACCGATGTATCAAAGCGTTATCAATGTCGCTAGATGAGCGACAGAGGAAAATTGAGGTAAAGCAATTTTGTTTCCGCTGCTTCAAAGAAGGACATAACGCAAGCAAATGCAAAGCCGTTGTGCACTGTTTACCGGAAGGCACTACCCAGTTCATTGCCCCCTCTCCAACAACATATTTAGCAACGAGAAAGGAGATAAAAGTACGGAGTCTGATATGCTAGCAGGCACACCAAGCAACTCAAATCGGTGCTCTTCAGACGTATTAATGTATACATTAATGACGCAGCCTGTATCACGAAGAGGAACTGTAATTAATACAAGATTTTTGGAGGCCCTGGAAGCCACAGGAGATATATAAAGACAAAGTAGATTCCTCAATTGCAGTGTAAAAAATCCGATGATGAATGTATACAAAACATCCTATTTGGAGAAGTAAAGTCACCAGAAAAACTAAGTGAGAGGTGCAAAGTAGCATTTCTAACGGTCAATGGTGGAGGTGTAAATAATTTGGAACTCTTAGAAAGAGATGCCATATATTGTCAACTACTGAAAATTCCCAATGGACCTTGGATCGGTGAATTGCACCGAAAAGGAATCATTCTCACCGACGTTGGAGGAGGATGTGAAGAGATTGACATTGTGCTTGGCAATGATTTATGGGGACACATTCTTACTCGAAGAAAGAAGAAACTTTCACACGTACTTCACACCAATCACCAAAGCAGCCAATAATATCGCAACGGTGGTGACCACACTTATGACCACGCATCTCGACATCAGCAACTTATGGAGGCTTTTTGACATACCTGGTCCAATAGAAACGAAGACAACTGAACTTATGTTCTATAATGCTACTATGACCAAAGACGACAACAAGTACGGTACCAGTTTGTATTGAAGGCCCCCTACCAACAAAGGAGTTGCAGAAAAGCGACTCATTCGCACCACCAGGCAACTCACGAAAGAAACCAAGCTGCAGGATTATTATGATGTTTTCCTGGCATGGCAAAATGAAATATTCATTGTTAGAGTGGAGAAGGATGATAACGTTGGTCATTATATACTGCATAGACCGGTCTTCAAACAGAGTGTCACGTCACCTCTTAGATCAGTTATTGACGCTTCCTGCATAGTTGGTCGAAACATTTACCTCAACGACACTATTCACAAGAGTCCAAACTTGCTAGAGTTGATATCGAAACTACTATTACGCTTCCGAGAAAAAAATATGGAGTGTTAGCCGACATAATGAAAGCATTTCATATGGTACAAGTACGAGCAGAACACCAATCTTATCAAAAGTTCCTATAGTGGGAGATTAGCGATTGCAGCAAAATGGCATTTTACAAGCATCTGAGGTTCGTCTTTGGATAGACATGTAGCTCCTTTTTTCTTGGAGCTATAATCAATCACCATCTGGATCAAATGGAAGGTCCCTCCGTACCGGTAGCACAAATATTAAAACGAAGTTATTATGTTGATAATATGATTACGTCTGTCCAACAATACCACAACTTTCGGAACACAGCTATCTCAATCATGAGAGTGGCCAACATGAAACTCAGACAGTGGGATCACAACTTCTCGAAGGAGTTCGGAATCGACTGTCCACCAGTAATGGGTGCAGGATGATCTCCAGGGAAGATTGTGACTTGACTGAGAAGGATGTATCTATTTAATTACTTGACTTACTCTGAAACTGCTGTGAGGATACGTTATCTTATGGGGACGTTGAGAAAACAGAAAAAAATTACGAAGTGACTACTCAGCATTCTATCAAAGGTGTTTGATGTCATTGGCTTCATCTGTCCAGCATTAGCACTACCAAAATTGCTTTTGAAAAATTCATGGACCCCAAAAATTGGATGGATAGGGCCAATGTCTGAGGAAATACAAAAGACGTTTAAGTAGTAATGGAAGAAGGCAATGAGCTAGATACGCCAAATCACCATGCCACATCTCATTCACCCTATATAAATGCACGGGACGAGAAATGCACACATTTTGTGACATAAACTCAGATTTTTACGCAAGTGCGTGCTTTATGCGATCTAAAGACTACAACCACATCAACGTCCAATTGTTGACTGCTGAGTCGCGGTTAGATCCCATTAAACGTGCAAGCATTCCGAGAACTAATGGTATGCGTAGTTGGTGTAAGACAAGCAAATCTATTGCGTGAAGCTTTACCAACTGATCACGTTCAATTCCATTTTTTGAGTTACTCCAGTACCGCACTGGTCTGAACTGGACGTGCTGGAGATTGTGGCTCCTTCATGGGGAATCGGGTGAAGAAATCCGTGCATCACATAGTTGTGAGTTGGGGCACCATGCTCCTGGAATACATAATCCAGTTCATCCGCCTTCCCGTGGTTGCGATGATGGGAGGGACCAGATTGTTCTAAACCTTCAAAAGAAAATTGGCCAATGATAGCTGAAGTTTACCAAGAAGAAGAAATAAATAATGAACGCAGAACTACATCTTCAGCAGCAGCAATAATAATTAAGGCCACGTCACAAGTACTCTCTTGCAAAATACCACAGTTTAGGGATGGGTGCTTCGATTCATCATGTCATGTAGAGAAGAAAGGAGCACATCATCAGTGTTGACGTTCCCTCAATTGAAAGAAGCAGAAGGAATTCTTATCCGACAAATTCAAAAGGAGTGTTTTCAGGTTTCAGCTGTCAGGGGTTAGCACTCTACAAGGATAAAGATGACTTGCTTCATGTCAAAACTAATTTTATGGAATTAGAAGACACGGTTTACGTTAACAGACCTATTGTTATTGATGAACTTGAAGAGAAAATTGGACCGAAATTAATTCAATTAACGCTGATATCCTGAATGATGTTTTGCAAGTGTTTCAACATTGCATATTGTCAAGAGGCAAATGGTTAATCATTTGAGCATGTATAATACATGGTTTATTTAGTCCAGTTCATAGTTTTATAAACAGCGTGAAAGAAATACATCGGTTATCAGTAGCTATATTTTATGCTCCAACTTTGGTATGTTCCTAGAAGGGTTTCCTTGCCTATTTTAAAAAAAGGGGTACATAGGGCATGCACTATATCATCCATCGTCAACATCTAGTTTCCAAAAATGTAAGTGCACGCCTACATAATTCAATACGTAATTAATGCTGTCATCACAATCAGAAAAAAATCACCGAATGACAGATTATTGAATTTAATCGTTTGCTTCTTCATACAGAAGTTCATTGTTTAGGGGTACTTGGATAAATAGGTTTTATATGCACTTCAATTCGATGCTGGTGTTCTTGAAAGATAAAAATGATTCTTCACTATCCAATTTAATCCAATTCAAAAGTAACTTACTTGACCAACTTGTTTAAAAATTTTATGGAAAGCAATTTGCAGCTTCTAGAGGGTGAATTGAATGTAACAAAAACAAAAATTGTTATCACTGCACTTGCGACAAAACTACTTATGTACAAACAATATTTTCGACGAGGGGAATTCAGCCACATCCGAAATTTCTCAGGAACATACATACTTATTATGCGGTCTTGGATGCTCTGCATTAAGATTTTTATCAACGATTTGATGATGATTTGAAAATGAGAATACCTTTTTGAATTTTGGATCCGTCTTCATGTGCAAATACAGAAGAATCTCCACATTTACAAGAACTGGTAGAAGTAACTTCCAAATAATGAAATGAAATTTAAATTCGAAAGTGACTACCAATAATTCTGACTGAAAATGGATATCCCTACGGATTATTTTGGAATATGGGCAGTAATTCAAAAGTTCTTGATTGCATTTCCCCTCCATCATCTATAATGGAACGTGGATTCAGTGCCGTAACCAATTTATTAACATAAAAACGATTGCAAATAGTATTTAAAATTACTGCTGACGAAAATAGCCGAAGATAACTAAATTAGTAGCAGCACCATCCTTCTCATTAAGAAGATTTCGAATGTTGATAATTTTGTTGTATCCCATTTCTACTCTCAATTCAATAGCACTCTGATGGACGACCTCAGCCGGACTGGCATATCTGGAGCATATAATGCGAAATACGGAATATCAATTTCTACATCTGCTGATCAAAGACAAGATCGAAGGCCGGTGAGGGATCGGAAGAATGAAAATGTCTTGGCTGCGAAATATCAGACAGTGGTCGAGTCGACATGATGTAGAGTCATTATTACATACCGCAAGGAATAGAGATGCGATGGAAAATGTTATCACAAACATCCATTGGTGGAAATGCTTTGGAAGAAGAGGCATCATTCTGTTAAATGGTTACTAAAATTTAAAAAAAAATGATTTCAAGGGACGCTGAGTATTATTCTTTTTTTATAAGGGGGCTGTTTTTAAGTTTAGTATAACAAAAACATTTCCCCTGATTTCATTCTTTGAATTAAAATTACTTGGAAATTATATTTCATCGTTTCTAGGAAAATTTTGATAGAAAACATTATTTGTAATCTATAAGAAACAAAAATAGATATGATGTCAATTCATTTATTTGTCATTAAGATGAAACAAATGTCTGCGACCAAGAGACGCCCACAGACACGTTCCTATTTGATTTTTGCTAGTATTACTTCATCAAAAATATAAAATCTGAGTTTTATTATTCATAAAAAGAATGTTTCTCGATGCGTAAATTATGATTGCTGGATGAAGTTGTATATATGTCTATAAAGCGACTGATTTATTGCTTTTTCCAGTATCCATTTTTATTGCTGAACTTATATCTCATTTGATTATTTCACTTTGTAGGAGTCTCGGTTGCCTATTTTTGTTATATAATTGATGAAATGATTGTAGAATTTCTAGAGAGTTTATTGAAAATCTCATGATATTCAGCAAAATATTCTTAGAGTAGCCCAGACAAAAATTCATCCTATAAATTATTTATTTTGTTCAGTTGTTAGTTCATACCGTTTTTGTGATTTTTTTTTAATTATTAAGAACTCCAAACGCGGGTCAGAAATTTTAAAAACGACAGGCTACCTGCATATTGGTTGTTTTATTGTCGTCTTCTGAAGCAGTTCGCTTGATTCAAAACCGTAGAGGTGAAAATAAATGTAAATAATTGTTAAAAAGTTCCAAGTATGAAGATAAATTGTTGTTCTTACTGTACTTGTGAACGATGTCTTGATGCTCAAGTCTACCTATCAGTCACTCCAGTAAAAGCATTGTACTGTTTTGTATTGTAAAGCAATTGGGGCAACTTTTGTAGAATTGAAGAACCGCCTGGATCCCTTTAATCATATGAAATAACAATATCGCCAGATAAGTACTAAAACACTAATCAACTGCCGTTAATTTTTCCTGTATTTTCCAAATGTAATACCCTGATTTTTATATCCGCCCCCAAGGTTCAAGTGAGGGTACGCCACTGTCTTGGTTAACTTCCCTGGTAATTATAGAATAGAAAGATTCTCCACCCAACATCACTCAAATTGAGAAGATTAAAAAAACTAGTATTACTTAATGAAATGGAACTAGGTTTAAAAAGATATATTGAATGATTCACAACACTGCGACCTAATCCTGTGGAGTCTTATCTCCTCAATTTCTCAAGCCTTTGAAACCCAAAAACGGGATAGTTTCCGTAGACCTGACGTGTCCATCTATCTAAGGTGAATTTCATTACAATTACTGGTTCAATAACTAGACTCACACACATTAGAAAGTTATGCCGTAACATTAAAAACTAATACACGGAAACTACTTTTATGTATCAAATTCACCAAATTTATATTCGTATCTTTCCTATTGCCACGGTTAGTCAGGGTGGTAGAGCATGAGAAGGGCTGGATGGTTAGATATACTTTGGCACTCTCTTACGAACTTAGCTGTGTCTCTGAAAATTCCTGGCCAATAGTATTTCCTGGCTAGTCGTGCTATTGATTTTGCTATTCCCAGGTGTCCTGATGTATGACTGCTGTGGTTTTCTTCTATTATTTTCTGTTGCTCGCTTGTGAGGATGCATAATTTCCACGGGTTTGACATTTCTGTCTCCTACAAGTCATATTTATCCCAAAAGTGTCTGTATAATTTATCGTCTATGATTGTGAAATCCGAATGCTTTTGCGGTTGTGTTTTTACTTCTGTTTTTTTTTTCGTACCAATCTGCTTTACTTTTCCCCAGTGCTACGTTAATGTAGTCTATCGAATTCCTCGGTCTATACCGCTGTTTGATAGGTGTGTTGTGTTTTAGTTTTAATGTGTGTTCTTCCAATGGTGTTACTTCCCGGCTGTTGTTGAACTTTTATATTTCTGTTTCTAAAAACCTTTATAGTCTTTTCTTCTAAAATGCTGGTAGTTCCCGATTAATAGTGAACTTGGGGTTGGCTTCTGTTTGATTCACTTTTTCCATGTTAACTACTGCCTGTTGTATTTTGGTATTGTTTCTTATACTCTGTAATATTTCTATGAATGATTTATCTTCGTGTATCCTTTCTTCCTGTTCTATTTTTTTATATTTTTCTGTTGTCCGTTTTCTTGTGATTCTCATGTTGTTCCTTTTGGTTTTGTACGGTGCGATCCATCTGTGTTAGTTTTTTTATAAATTTCTTGCTCTTCTGGGGTGAAGTCGGTTTCTTCTTTTAACAGGTCTACCCATGGTATTTTTCTCTCTCCAATATCGGCTACTCCTAGAATTGTTGTTGGTTGTGGGAAAAATTGTTATGTGCGGTTTTCAATCTTCTAATATACTGTAACTGTTCGTAGTGGAGAATCTTATTGTGCTCATCTTGCTTCTCGAAGAATCGGCCCTTGTTACGTTTCCCGAATTCCGTCAACTGCATTTATTTGACGTTGTTTCTATTGTTTCACAATGGCTGCAAAATAATACTTGTGTCCCGTAGCAAGTTTCTTTTCTGTGTCCTCTTTTACCGCATCTCCAGCAACAATCTTGTCGGTTGTAACTCGGTAATTTGCTCTTGTTTTGCGGACATTGCCCCGTGCGGCTGTCGTATTTGGTCTTACTCTCGGGTTTGCCCGCTTTTTCGATCTCTTTTCGGATACTTTCTAGTTCGTCTATTCGCCGTGTAAGGTCTCTTATTGAAGGTCCGTCAAGCTGGCCCCCCCCGGTTGGAATTTTTCTACCAAAATGCTAGCACACATAAAGGGCACCTAGCACAACCTAGCACAACCATTTTTATAGCTAGCACACCAACAGGTCACAATAAAAATGCTTTTGAATTCGGGTGGGGCCAGGTTAACGCTAGCCCCCCCCCGGTTGGAATTTTTTCGCCAAAATGCTAGCACAGATAAAGGACACCTAGCACAACCTAGCACAACCATTTTTATAGCTAGCACACCAACAGGTCACAATAAAAATGCTTTTGAATTCGGGTGGGGCCAGGTTAACGCTAGCCCCCCCGGTTGGAATTTTTTCGCCAAAATGCTAGCACAGATAAAGGACACCTAGCACAACCTAGCACAACCATTTTTATAGCTAGCACACCAACAGGGCACAATCAAAATGCTTTTGAATTCGGGAGGGGCCAGGTTAACGCTAGCCCCCCCCCCCCGGTTGGAATTTTTTCGCCAAAATGCTAGCACAGATAAAGGACACCTAGCACAACATAGCACAACCATTTTTATAGCTAGCACACTAACAGGTCACAATAAAAATGCTTTTGAATTAGGCAAAACGAATAAAAAAAACTTAAGTTTTTTAAACAAAACTTGTGTTAAAATGAAACATTTTATTGAAAACCGCATGTTTCTATCTCAAACCGTTTAGAAGTTATGGGCAGTTTAAATGAGGGAAAATAAAGTTGAACACCCGGTAATTCAGACAAATATCGATTAATAAAATGAGGAAAAATTTATATGTCTCGATCTCGATATCGACGGCTAGTAGTTATGGAAAATTAAAAAATAAAAATTTGTAATAATTACTTACCTCTATGATTAAAAATTATAATATAAACAATATACACAAAATATAAACTCTGTTTATGATAACTTTTCAATTACTAAAGAACTATTTAACTTTTTGCTTAAATTAGAAAAAAATACACAGTGGTGAAATTCAAAGAGCAAACAAATGGACGAATTGGCAGATTGGCAGATTGTCTTAAAGAGCTGAAAGGACTGAATAAAATTCTTGTACTTTCAATTTGACCCATGGACATTGGATATTTTTTACTACCTCAGAACTATTCTAAATAAATAAATTGTAAGAAAGCCAGATGTTTGGGTAGGAACGGCAGGTCTAGAGGGCTGAGCAGTATAAAAAACGTACTTTTTCTTTCATATTACAAGCAAAATGTTACTGTAAGCAAAATTGATGACATAGTTTATCGTTAAAATTTGAATCATTTTTATAATGCCGTTTTTATGGGTCTTAAGAGTAAATAAAATTCTTGCACGTACATTCAAACTGGCCGATTCAGATGTTTGGGTTAAGAAAGGGTTTCCGCGAAGGGCTGATGGTTGTAATAATATGTATTCTTTCTAATAATTTTACAAGCAACACGGACTATATAAGTAAAACTAATGATCTAACTATTTTCACGAGTGTAATTCGATAGAATATTTCTCGATAAGACGACATAAAACTGTATTAATGCGAAATTTATATTACGTATTTAAACAACATTACATGGTACTTAATGGTTCATTTTCAATCACTTATTTTTGGATTAAACTTGAAGAATCGTTTTCAAACCATGACATTTATATGATATTTTAAATTAAAATTATGATAATAACAACAATTGTTACTTAGACGTTACTTAGATACGGACTTAAAAGGGAAATTATCGGCCCTGCCGGAGAGTCATCTCCGAAAAGATCCTGCTTCATTAGGAATTTTTACCATATGAGTGGAATGCTCCGAAAATTTTTCGTAACTACAGTAAGAAACAATTAAACCAGCCGTTTTACATATATATTCAACCTATTCATTTATCCATTCATTTATTCATCGAGTAAGTATACCGTTATTTCACTGACCTCCGTCCCACTCCCCAGCATCAAAAGTGTAGTTAGTATGCTTGCTATAAAAATGGTTGTGCTGGATGTCCTTTATCTGTGCTAGCATTTTGGCGAGAAAATTTCAACCGGGGGGGGGGGGGGGCTAGCGTTAACCTGGCCCCACCCGAATTCAAAAGCATTTTTATTGTGACCTGTTGGTGTGCTAGCTATAAAAATGATTGTGCTAGGTTGTGCTAGGTGTCCTTTATCTGTGCTAGCATTTTGGCTAAAAAATTCCAACCGGGGGGGGCTAGCGTTAACCTGGCCCCACCCGAATTCAAAAGCACTTTTATTGTGACCTGTTGGTGTGCTAGCTATAAAAATGGTTGTGCTAGGTGTCCTTTATCTGTGCTAGCATTTTGGCGAACAAATTCCAACCGGGGGGGGGGGGCTAGCGTTAACCTGGCCCCACCCGAATTCAAAAGCATTTTTATTGTGACCTGTTGGTGTGCTAGCTATAAAAATGGTTGTGCTAGGTTGTGCTAAGTGTCCTTTATCTGTGCTAGCATTTTGGCGAAAAAATTCCAACCGGGGGGGGCTAGCGTTAACCTGGCCCCACCCGAATTCAAAAGCATTTTTATTGTGACCTGTTGGTGTGCTAGCTATAAAAATGGTTGTGCTAGGTTGTGCTAGGTGCCCTTCATGTGTGCTAGCATTTTGGTAGAAAAATTCCAACCGGGGGGGGCCAGCTTGACGGACCTTCTTATTGATGCGATTTCAATCCTTCTGACGTGAAGTTTGTATTTCGGGTTCATATTTCTATATATCCTTTCTAGTTTCTGGCTACTGTTGAAGCCCATGTGTCTCCGCATAAATGTCTGAATTTGTGTAATATATCGCTGGTTTGCGAGAATACCGACGCAACTAAGAATCTTCGATTCTAGAGAATGACGTTTTTAAACTTTTTTAAAAATATTTTAATGCATAATCGTAAAATGTAGTTGATTTATCGAGGTTCTAATTTTTCTGATTAAAACATAATTTATAGCAGTATCAAAAAACGTAAAAATATTTTATAACTTTTATTAAAAATATTTAAAAAATTGGTTACATAAGGGAGGCTTCAGAGATAAATCGTTTTTCACGAGACTATTCATTATAAAAAATCAACTTATGACAAATAAAGACTCTTATAAAACACAAATTAAAAACACAAAACATTGTTTAAAACTTTCCCATTAAAAAAATAAAATAATTATGTAACTTACAACATTAAAACTTTGTTTTTGTTTATAAAAATAAATGAAATCAAAATAAACATTTTTTTAACTCTTTAAAATACCTAATTAAGAGAAAAATAGGAACTGGAACATCGATTCTTAAACTTAAAATATAATAAATCATTTATTTTACCTACAACCCTTCATAAAAATGCCGATAATAGTTGGGAATTATATTTTTGTCAACTAAATTTAATAGTCCGCTCTTCTTATTCTCCGAAATTCCAATACCTTTTTCATAAGCACATTTTAATTTGTAATTCTCGTCTAAAGATTTTGACGTTCGACCAGTAACTTTTACATATTTATATTCACTTTCACTGTAGGAAGTTTTATAAAAAAAGATCCCTTTGTGCTCAGCATCTACTTTTAAAATCTTTATATCCCCCATTTTTACATTCTCATTACCAGTATTTTTGTTAAAATTTTTACCCACATCAGAGGCTAGGGACTTTAAATCATAAAAACTTTTATGATCCATTTCTTTAACTTGGTAAGGAGATCCTTTTACTTTTCCGCCAACCTATCTAATATGCGAGAAAAGTATTGGTTTACCCACAAAAAAGTTGGAAATTTGAAATTTTTTTTGAGTTATTTTTACGTTATCTATCAATAACAACACGGAAAAACGGTTTTTAGAAAAAAAATCCTGTGTGTATGTCGTCGTCGTCGTCGTCGTTGTCGTCGGCCACTTTTCCTTGCAAGTCTTGTTAGCACGATACAGCCTCCGGAGTGCAATAAGTCACCAATTTCATAATGGAATATTGTTAAGGACATATCACAGATGAACCCTATTGATTTTCAGCTCACCAGAACCAGTACAACGGGTGCTATGGTACTTGAAGTACGACATTTTGTCGTTTTTCGAGAAATTTTAGTTTGTTAGCACGATACAGCCTCCGGAGTTCAACAAGTCACCAATTTTATGATTGAATATTATTAAGGGCATCTCACTGATGAACCCTATCGATTTTCAGCTCACCAGAGCCAATACAACCGGTGCTACAGTACTTTAAGTACGATATTTTTGTCATTTTTGGAGAAATTTCAGTTTGTTAGCACGATACAACCTCCGGAGTATATACAAGTGATAAATTTTATGATTGGATATTATTCAGAGCGTCTTAAAGATGAACCCTATTGATATTGAGCTCACTAAATCCAGTACAACGGGTGCTGTGGTACTTGAAGTACCAACTTTTTGTCATTTTTGGAGAATTTTCAGTTTGTTAGCACGATACAGCCTCTAGAGAGTATACGATTGATCAAATTTATGAATGAGTATTGTTCAAGGTGTCTCACAGATGTACCCTATTGATTTTCAGTTGACTAGAGCGAGTACAGCGGGTCCTATAAAACTAGATATACTAAATTTTTGGTTATTTTTGGAGAAATTTTATGATAGAATATTGTTCAGGGCCACAGATGCGGAAAAGTTGGTTTTAATCTTTAAAACCGTGTATTTTTATTTTTTTCGCTGCATGAATAATTGGAATGTATTGATCCGGTGTATAGATAGGGCCAGATTTCAAAGTCTTAGTTATGTTTCTTTCAATTACAGAGTGTACACTATCACCTTCGTTTTGCGTATGGCCTTTAATTAAAAATTGATGCGTGATAGTATTAATAAAAGCAAAAGTAGAAACAGCGTACATGTACATACTTATAATAAATTTATTCTTTTGCTGCCCGCAGCAGTTATCAGAATAAAAAATTACGTCGAATTTGGTTCCGGTAGCTAAATCTCTGCCAAGGCTTTTTAAATATTCTAAGACACAGGTCCCTATTTCTATTGCTCCTCTGTTGGCTTCTCCTTCATGCCATACGTAACAAATGACATTTTTACTATTCATTTCATAAATCGTTAAGTTTGAAGTATTCACTTTTGAAACATAGTAAAAATTTGAAACATCGCCCCTAGGACATGGCATCACAGCTTGCAAGTCATATACCGCTACTATAGTCGAGTCTCTATCTTCTGCTTCTTTCTTGTCCTTTACCTTCTCTATTCTTGAAAGCTCTTTTTCTTTTAGATGATTGTCATATTTATCCCTCAGTCCATTTTTATCTTCTCCAGTTGCATTATTGTAGGCAACACAGTCCTCGCACTGATCTTTCTTAGGTTGGTAAAATGCTATATTGAATTGTTCATTAAATATTCTATTGAACATGACATAATTAGCACTTGTTTCTCTTCTCTCCTCACACTGTTTCACGTAATCTCTATGAATTTCTGCAATAGTCTTACTGCCATATATATATATATATATATATATATATATATATATATATATATATATATATTCTTCCTGCGTGTCAGCTCTACAATAGTGGCTTTCTATTTTTGGTATTGCCTTAATGAAATTTCTCACACTATCCTTAATATTATTATCTACACGACTATGATTGCCATGTTTGCCTCGTAAATCCTCCACGATAATGCCTGCAATATTATGATTTTTTGATTTTTCTGTCACTGTTCGAGTAAATCTGTCAGACACATACAATGTAGACATAAAAAAACTCTTACAAACACGGATTTTAGCGCCTTCATTGTCACTCAAATAAAATGCATTGTTATTTCGACGTGTTCACCTTTTATATTGATACGTCGGAACAATAGAAGATATATTGAATGCTACAAAAGTTCTTTTACTTTGAAATCAGGTAATTTATAATATGCATTAAAAATCTGGCGTCGCGTGTCATCATCAAATTTAGTGTTACACTTCAGTTTGCACTTTTCCGTACACGGTGGTCCTAATCGTCTTACTCGTACAAGTACATTACTTTTTCCTACATATTCTTTCCCTGCATTTCGTAGACGTTTTGCTACATTCGTTTTCCAAAGATGTGGCTGCGCTTTCCTCATTATTTTCAACGCGATCTGCGAGACTATCATCCAATGAAAAATCTGTTCCATCCTTATCTTCTTTACTTTCAGCATGCACATCATCGGTCAAGTCAACTTCTTTTGGTTGACTTTCAATTTGCAAACCTACTTCAATCTTATCTTCCGTATTATCATTTATTAACTCTATGCTTACCATATTTTTTTTGGTTTCGTTTTCTAGGCTATGGCTATTGAGATCTTCATCATTTAAACTAGTCATGTTAACGGGTTCTTTATTGCACTGTTCTACTTCTCTATTTTTAGAATCGCTTGAATTACATTTTGAACAGGAAGAATAGCTTGAAGTCGACGATGACGTCGAGGACGATGAGGACGGTGTGTATGGTGATCTTTGTCGCAAAATCAACGGATTTTCATTTGAATAATTTCCTGAAATTCAATAAATGCACATAAGAAAAGCTTTCTGTTCAACAGATTCAATTCAAAAATTACCTGATGTGTTAATATCATTTTTATCATTCTCTATATTTTCATCACAGCTTCGTGGGGATAACGGCATACTGTTTTTATCGATATTCTTGCAGCCTAAAAATATTAATAGTTAAAATTGTTTAAAATTATATTTATGAAACCAACTGTAAGTAAATAAAGATTGTACGTACCTTCTTGTTCATTATTAGTTGATAACTCAAGTTGATGCTCCGTTTCATTTTTTTACTCACCGCTTTTTTCAGCTTTTCCAAAAATAACATTCTTTCTGCCATCTTAAAGTACACCAATAAATATAATTGGCTAAAACAAAAAATTTAAAGTGAATAATTAGCCATTAATTAAAATGTCGCAAAAACATTAGTTCGATAAATCTATGCCCTAATTCCATGAACAACGACGCATTTCGTAATAAGAATAACATTTACATTTTTTCAACAATAACGACGTTTCTTAATTACGACAACATTAAATATGTTAATTTTTCGTGAATATAGACTTAAGTATGATAAAGTCAGTACAAAATACGATATAATAAATAATGGACCATATTTATTCAAGAATACAGGCGTAAACAAAAATAAAACATACAAAGACACTTACCTTTATCAAAAACAACGACGAATCACGTAATAGGTCAATATTCTTGCAAAACGTTTAACGATTAACGCAACGGAACTATTAAAACGTCTGTATTTACGCGTTATTACCGTGCCTCCACTTTGTAGTCGTCGGCCGAACTGAGATGAGTCTGTGTGTGTGAATCACATCAGCGTATTTTGTCTCAAATAAATAATGACGCTGTCTCTTTCTAGAGAAATTTAGCGCGTAATCGGTGTTGCGTCACTATTCACGCTTAAATATGAGTGATTTATGATCGTTTTGCATACTTAGTCCAAATTTTAACATTTTTGAGTTGCGTCGGTATTCTCGCAAACCAACGATATCATTTAAACTGTTAGTTTTCTCCTTGTTTTCACTCCATCATTGTCTTTTTTTATAAGTATGTTGATGAATATAATGACACATGAAATGTCTCGAAATCATCTACGAAATCTTGCCAGGTTTCCCAGAGATGTTTATTACTCCGGCACCAAAGAATTGCTTTGCCTTTTAGCACTTCTGGCAGAGCTCTAAGTAAAACTTTGCCGTTTAGCTGGTAGCATATTTTGAGTCCTTGCAACCTTTCAATGAACTCTATCGGGTCTTTTGAGCCATCAAAGTATATTCCCCATCACCTTATTTTGTCCAGTTCTGTGCAATCTACGTGTTTGTAACAGTACCTACTACATCTATCTTCGGACTCGCTGTCTTCGGCAGTATACGTTCTTTCCCTAGGTTTTTCAGATTCTTGTATGCTGCTTTCTTGTTGTCTGGTATTATGACCTATCTGTGTCCTTATAAAATGTACCATTCTGGCCCGTAGTGTGTCCATATTACCGCTTGTGTCTAATTCGAATTTTTGTAGGTCTGTTACTAGCTCTTCCTTCTTGAGCTTGTATATCGACCCTACTTTTGTGTCCGCTATCTCTAATCCTACGTCGGCGTATTCTCCTTGTTCGCTCATAATATGTACCTGTCTGATTTGTTGCTGTTGTATGTTTGGTTACTCCCTGGCTGCTCTGGTCGGGCCAATTTTTGTATCCCTTATCTTAATTTTGTAATCGTTTTCTCCCTGGGTGCTCTGGTACATCTATAATCTCTTGCAATTTTTGTTTCCTTTATCTAACCTTTTGCTCGGGCGCCATTTGTCACGGTTAGTCAGGGTGGTAGAGCATGAAAAGGGCTGGGTGGTTAGATATACTTCTTTATTTAACAGTGTGATGTGTTCAAACTTAAATGAATATTTACAACTAAGATCTAATACTCTGTACAAGGATTATATACACGATCTATTGGTCCTGGAGGCGGGCAGTCTCTCTGGGGTGGTCGTCGGGTCGGGTCGCGGATGATTCTTCTCGGTACTCCGGATTGTCACGGTTGCTGTCTACCCCTCACGGCTCCGGTTTACCCTGCTCGGGCGTTGTTGTACTCTATTGTCCGGATTCCTCACTGGGACGATAGGTTCCTATAACCAAAGGGGTGTGTCAGGATCGAGATCCCGCGTTCAACGCACAGCGTGATCCCGGCGGTTGGGAATTTGCTTCTGTCCCGGGTTCAACACGCTCTGAGATTTCGGCTAGTCGGGAAGGCTTCGGTCCTGCACTCAACACGCTGCAGGGCTTGACCTACGGTATTTGGCGTCCACCTTAAGCTCAACGCGCTTTAGGATTTCGTCCGATATACAGGGTTTGCTGAGCGTCTAGCCTCGGATTCAACGCACACCAAGGGGTCGACGACAAGACGGGTGTTATGTGTTCACAATCCCAGGCTCAACACACTCCGCGATATAGTGCAACAATTCGGTTATTTTTCGTCGAAGTTTCCTATCGTTATTCTACGTAAGGATCGAGCTTGCCTCATGTATCGCAGTTCGTCTGATTTGGTCGTCTTGGTCAAGTTATTAGCGGAACGGCGAAAGTGCTGCTCTCTCGGTACTGGGTGCCCAACTTCATCTAGTTTGGCTTGGGTAGTGTTCTGTTTTCTGATTATTTATCGGGGTTATTTCTTGTTCAGACGAATTAGTCCTCGTTATTCACTTCTGTTCGTTTATATTCCTTTCCATCTTCTTCTCTTCCAACTCCCGGTTCATCCTTCTCTCTCATCCCACTTCTCATTCCTCCAAAAATTTCTGGAAATACTTGTATTTTCTGTTTTTCTATGTTTAGACAAACGTGGCTGTGGTATTATTAATGTTGGCATAAACTCGTTCTTTGGTCTTTTTTTAGGATAACCACTCCTGAAGACATAATCTTATTGATTGAGTATGCTTGGGGGTTAGGTAGTCTTATTCTTGACATAGCCCTTACCTGGACACCATATCCATATATTTTGTTTTATCTTTAGGAGGCCAAAATTTATCACTTCCTGCTCTATTTTTATTGAAACCACATATTGATGATTGATGGAAATAATCTCTTCGGTTTCTGTTTTACTATTTCGTATGATTATTTCTAACGTCAAATTTAAGAGCATTGTCGATATCGACACTTCCTGCCAAAGTTCTCTCCTCACCTGAATCTTTTGATTCACACCCAAGCCATATTATTCACTTTTTTGTATTATCCAAGGTCATTATTGTCATTCTCTATAATTTCTTTGGAATTTTTTGTTGAAGCATTTCATTATACACCGACTCTACGAAGTTGGTTGGTAAATGTCTCTCAAGTTTTGTTGGTAACTACAGTCCATTTATTTAGGGGCCGAAACAAATTATATGACTGATAGCAGTAACAATAAGGCGTCACAGGGCGGCTCTCTCTGAAATAAATGCGTACTCGTAGACTCCTTTATATATTTTTATGGTATTTTAGTTTGGCCACCTTCTATCTTTATGAATCTGTAACTTTTTGAGTACATAAACAATACAATTATAAAATATAAATGAGGCTTAAACTTTGAAATATGTGTACAGGGGCGGAACATTGGATGATTTTATTGTGTAAATGATGTTCAAACATTTAAATATCACACTTATATACAAAAAAAAAGCTTATGAAGAATGAATCAAGTTACCCGACATATGGATACTTACAATAAATTAGTTAGTCCTAGTCATCTTCACTTGATTTATCATCGGATTCAAAAGATATAATAAGTGGTTTTACGGTTTTCTCTACCATATTGTCAAGCTCCCACATCTTTTGTTTGTCTTTAATTACGTGTTCTATAGCTTTTTGCCCATTTTCTTCTGTAATTCTTGATAATGATTGCAATGAAAGTTGCCGAACATCATCAAGTTTAAACGTTGTATTGTGACGAACGACATATCCTTCCATTTCAACACTAACAGTTATTTCTTCAACATATCACTGTGAGTAGTAATTTTCTTTTCGATTAACCAGTCTTTTAGGCACCGTTTTTCCAGTCAGCCGTGGGTAACGGTTGTTTTAACCTTGAACGATAGCTAGAATTATCTAAGACTATGACGGAATTAATACGAATTGAATGCAGCATTTGATAGAAGTACTTTTCAGACACATCGGTATTCACTTCTTCGTGAGAGATTAGATTATATTTCAACGGAATTACAAAGCACTGAAACCTAAGGTTTATTTTGCCCCCTCCCCTTATCAGATCTGTTTTTGCTGCCACCACAGCTTGCCTTGCAGTTCCAGGATTCTAATGAACTCTTGTTGTGAGATGACAAGCTGTATATATATATCACTGTGACAAATCAATCGTAAGAAATTTCACTTTACTATGAATTCTAGGAGAAGTTTGAATGTCTATTGTAACGTCAAACCCTTATTATTCACTTTAATGGTCTTAAACGCCCATTAGTAACATAATGTTTAGCTTTAAATACCTGTTTTTTTTTATAAAATAAAGATTATGGAACTTTCTAAAACTATTAAAATGTTACTACAAATAACTTCAATTAACACCGTGAACAATATTTCAAACATGTGCTGTGTTGTCAAAGAACCCAGAAATGCGATTTTTTTGTTGTTCAGAGTTGTCTGGATGACTTCGGTCAGCTGATAGGGAGCAGTCTTCGGAGGATAGCCAATGATCCTCTTCATAGCTATTTTATAGCCATTGCCCCATATATCGGAGTTTATATCTGCACAGATATTGTTCCAGCAGACCGCCTTGACTTTTTTAGATTATTTGTACTCATCTTGTAATTGTTGCTTTACATCTGGTTCATATCTTCTGTTTTCTGTTGCTTATTGTGAAGATTCTTCATTTTCATGTGCATTCCTTTCTTGAGTTTCCTGCGACCACCAATATACCGGATTACCTCTTGGGTGGCTTCTTCTTTTTGACATCAAGGCATTGCATATGTTCGAGAATATTTCATAGAAACTTCTTGGATCTGGTGTAGGTGCATTTACTGAAATATTAGAAATATTTTTTTTTTAAATGTAACTTACTAATTTTAGCTAACTGCACAATATATTAAAAAAAATGTTGAAGATTCTGAAAAATTGTTTCGATATTACCTAAATAACATCGTCAGAATGACAGAAGTTATATTTCATTTAATGCCTACCTGATGTTTAATTATGTTTGGCTAGACCAAGAAGTTACCTACCCGGTGATTGACTTAATATATATTATAAGGAAACAGAAGATATGGTATTACAAATGTTAAAGCGTAGATATTATTATCCCTACGGGGATATCCTGGATATCATTTTTCCCAATTAAGAACAGTATAACTGTGCAATGATATATAAAACCAGGAAAAGTATATCTGCTGATCTTTACAATTATCACTTAGGAAGACAGTTTAAAAGTGGAGAACTGCCTAGATTTATCTGTTCATTGACGACTTCATATTGTGGGTTTCTTAAGTGCCTTCTAGTTTCCAATTCTTCAAGGAAATCCAGTTCTTGTTTCTTATCACAAATATATAGTACTTTTAGTTCTGTGTTAGGTGTCAATGAACGATTGGTATCAAGTAGATGTCTGGCTCAGTGGGATTTATCTGGTTGTTTTAATCTGTATGCTCGTAACTGTTCACTGTGTCGGATTTCAGAATTTCTATGGGTCTGACCCAAATAGACAGCATTACATTCTGGACATTCAAGTTTATATAGACCAGATTTCTTTATTAGTGATATTTTTGTTTTAACATTTAACAATTTTGTACTTATGTTACTTTCTGTTTTAAAAGAAATCGTTGTATTTGTTGCTAAAGATATTATCTATATTATTCAGAATACTTCCTGCATATGTATTGGTTTCATAATTTTTGATTTCTTTAGTTTGTTTAGGAAATATTAGTTGTCATGCCACTTTTTTCCCTTTTTTATTAATTAGTTTATTTATCATATGTAATGGGTAACCGTTGGATGTTGCTATTTGTTGAATTGTGTTGATCTCTCTATCAAAATTACATTTGTTCATAGTAACTGAAAATGCTCTATGTATCATTCAATTATATGCCGCTAGTTTATGTGACATGAGATGATTGGAACTATATGAAATAGTCACATCAGCGTTGTTGGTTTTCTGTAAATCGAATAATCAAGTACATCATTAACTCTTTGATTTTTCAGAATCAAGAGAATTGATTGAACTATTTTATTCAACTTCTAATGTAAATCCAATTTTTGGGTGTAAACTATTAATGTGGTTGAAAAATATATCTAATTGTCGTTCACTACCTATAAAACAAGCTAATATGTCATCTACATCAACAACAACACGAAAAATGGTTTTTAAAAAAAAATCCCGTGCGTATGTCGTCGTCGTCGTCGTAGGCCACTATTCGTTACATGTCTTGTTAGCACGATACAGCCTCCGGAGTGCAACAAGTCACCAATTTTTTTATTGAATATTGTGAAGGGCATGTCACAGATGAACCCTATCGATTTTCAGCTCACCAGAGCCAGTACAACTGGTGCTATGGTACTTGAAGAACGACATTCTGTCAAGTTTTGAGAAATTTCAGTTTGTTAGCACGATACAGCCTCCGGAGTTCAACTTGTCACCAATTTTATGATTGAATATTATTCACAACATCTCACAGATGAACCCTATTGATTTTCAGCTCACCACAGCCGGTACAACAGGTGCTATAATAATTTATGTACGACATTTTTGTAATTTTTGAAGAAATTTTAGTTTGTTAACACGATAGAGCCTTCGGAGTATATACAAAAGATCAGTTTTATGCTTGGATATTATTCAGATCGTCTCAAAGATGAATCCTATCGATGTTCAGCTCACTAAAGCCAGTACAACGGGTACTATGGTACTTGAAGTATCAAACTTTTGTAATTTTTGAATAATTTTCACTTTGTTAGTACGATACAGCCTCCAGAGTGTATACAAGTGACCAATTTTATGATTGGATATTGCGCAAAGTGTCTCACAGATATACCCTATTGATTTTCAGCTGACGAGAGCGAGTACAGCGGGTCCTATAAATCCAGATATACTACATTTTTGGTTATTTTGGGAGAAATTTCGGTTTGTTAACACGATACATCCCCGAAGTGTATATAAGTGACAATTTTATGATAGAACATTGTTCAGAGCCACAGATGTGGAAAAGTTAGTTTTAATCTTTAAAGCCGTTTTTTTGTCATTTTTGACATCAGACTATTAGCATTCTGTGCGTCTATGCATTGTGTTGATACCACATATGATTTATTCCCTCTCTTTCTAGTAATTTTACTATGCTCATGACCTCTTGAATTCCTTTTTTTGATTGCCGTTCTCCTTTCTAATTGTATAGTTTTCTATCCTCAAAATTTGGTTTTCGTCCGTAAATGCATTATTTCCAGCCGAAATGTGTGTTCTTCCTTCTCAATATATTCTACATAAGTGGAAAGTTGTTGCAAGATACCCATTATCCTATCTGATTATTTTTTAGCTTCTACTAATCTTAAAAGCATCCTCTTCATCTTTAACTGCGCGATTTCTTTTCTATCCTTCATCCGTAAGTTCACTGGATGACATTTTTGACTTTTCCTGAAGGTTGTGCAAATATTTTTCTCCACTTCCACAGTTCTGAGGTTCACCCTGATCAATCTCCAGATTTCAAGGAGAAATTTTTATTCCGGCAACGTCGCTTCTAAATATTTCGCAGTTTACATCTGTACGATAGGACAACAATTTACTTTCACTGATGAGCCCGTTCGAATATTAAATTTAATATATTTTCTTACTTTCAGCACAGTACACAGTTCATACTGTTAAACTTTGATTTTTTACTACTCAATGAATTTGATTTGGCGTTACACCTCCGATATATTCAGAAAAATGTAGCCGATTTATCAACTACATGGTTGCCACTCGTGTATGTAAACATGTATTCACAATCAATTGATTAGGTAATTAGAATTATCAAGAAATACTGAGAAAACGTATTTTTTGTCATTTATTTCACAAACACGTACATGCACACGGAATTATGCTTGTTATTTTTGCTCTGTTACGCTATCGTATGATTGTTTGAAATCAATGAATATTTTATGCAGTTCTCTTTTATACACAGTTAATAGTTAGTGGCAGTTCATTGATGGCAAACGCTGAATCTTAAGGGGCTCTATCGCGTCTAAAGCTCTCTTGATACACCCCAGAATCTCTACAGTATGTCTAATTAGATATTTTGTTATAATTTGGTCAAATGTTGTAATAATATGGGAATATATTGTAACTATTCGTTGAATGGTTGAATTGAAAACTGAGTTTCATGATATTTATCAGAAATTATGTTTGCAGTCTTGAAATAAGAATAGGGATGAATGTACTTTTTTGCTGCATGTTTATTCGATGCAAGATATACTATAAGTTTATAAAATGAAATGAATCTTTACAATATCAAAGAAAAATTGTTCGTGGATTCGTTACTTTGTCCAATATCGAAAATCTAATAACAAAAATTGATATTTTCCTGTGGATAAAAAGACCCTTTTGTCTGTTGTTTGAGACCCCACTCGAAGTGGGTAAAAAACCCAATCAGGAAACCAAAGTTCCGTAATTAGATCATCACAACATGGCGTTCGACGAGGACCACATTACCAACAAAATATTAATCGAGTTTCAACACAATATGCACGCATCAGTGGTCGGACAAATTGTTTTATAAAGTGATTATGTATAATAGTAGTTTATCAGGCAGTTCCATAATGTAACGGTCCTAATAAGGTTTAAGTGTACTTCAGAGATATGGGTCTAAAATTCGTAAGAACCTTTCGGGAAACGTGCGTATGTGGCCCGAGGGAATGTGTAATTTAACGTTTATTACATTGTGATTGCTGGATAATGCGTTTATAAATGTAGATGTCGGTCGGCAGTCGACAGAGATTGTCTACAGAGGCGTACTTTTCTTACAGGATCTAATATAAGGTAAACGATGCTATTGACTGCCAAAGTGAAAAATGGTGAATCCATGTATTATTGGAACAAAAAAGAATCAAACTAGATGTATCCGCATCACAAAAATGGTAATGAATTAGATAATATCAGACAAATGTCAATTTCACGAGTGAAACAAATCATCAAAATCTTCACGATTTGTTGGACATTTTTTTAATGAGAATACAGGGTCTATTTTCAATTTCTTTCCAAACTGTTTAAATTCTTTAGCAAATTATAAGTTACGAAGGCAATTCAAATAACTATATCTAATCTTATCAATCTTAACAAAAGTAGAGGATGCTTCCGTTCTTAAGAATGGTTGTTGCCAAACCAAGATAATTATACAATTACAACAAACAAATAAAACAAGCGGACAAATTCAAATACCAGGGATGCTGGATAACAAAAGACTAGAATACTAAAACGCTGTCGTATAGGTAATGCGAGAAGTGCATTTTTTAAAGGAAAGCCTACAAACACATATCACACTGTGAAAGTGAAAATTTACATATATTCAATACTTTTACTTGAAACTGAAGTCTGGTCAGAGGACAAATTCAAATACCTGCTGACGTATATATGATGGAAGAAGTGCATTTTTTTAAAGGAAAGCCTACAAACATATTGCACACTGTGTACTTTTATATGGAACTGAAGCCTGAACAGTGGGAATCCGTTCGATGCGGCTTTGATATGTGGGTAAAGCTTAAAATATCATGTACAGAATGTATATCCAATAAAACAGTATTAAGAAAAATGAATGTGGATAGAGGAATAATAGGAATGGTGATAAACGAAAGACAAGCTATTTGAGAAATATATACTGATATCCTAAATAGAATGTTAAGATTATTAATGGAGGGTAGAAGAGGTTCGGGGAAGAGACAATATTCATGGCTGAAGAATGTAAGAGACTGGACTAGACTGAAATCATATATAGGTCCCATAATCACCTTGAAACGAGTATCGACCGCTCTTGGTGAGCCCCCGAAATAATTTTTTTTTGTTTTTGGTGGATCAATTATTACTTTTATATATGTCAGTACAATCTTAGTATCTATGTTTTTATGTACTTCACTATATTTAGTCCCTCCATATGGATCCTTATTTCGTGGTTCATGAGTGCTCGGTATTCATTATCTTGTATTTTTTTGGTTCTAGGATTCTTCTCAATATTTTTCTTTCTGTTATTCTCAGTGTTTCTTCGTCTTTAAGTGTTGAACTCATTAAGTACTTCTATAACGTTAGTTATTACTGATCTTATCATTATTTTATTCATTATTATTACTATCTTTTAGCAATGTTAGGTAGGTACTTCCAGTATTGTACATTGCCTGATTTAGTTATCTTGTTAATCACTATTCTTCTTCCATTTCTACTGTCTATCATTACTCCCAAGTATTTAAACGTAATTGTTTGAAAAGTCTTTTCACATTTTCTATTTATGTCCCGTTCTCAATATCTCGTATTTGGCTGACCATATATTTTGTTTTATCTTTTTTTTAGGTTTTCTATTTATATTCGAAAGGATACAATGTATATATGAATATATAAATAAATTTCACAGAAAAAAAAACAAATAAGACATTGGTTCACAATGAAAATTTAAAAACTAATAAAAAAAATTATTAAACTTAAAGGTGGGATTTTGTGTCATCTTGTTCATAGAAGAGAACATATGCCTCTCCACTGACTAAAGATTTCCACGATATTAATAGCACTATTCGTGCCACTGTCCCGTGTAGGGATGTCGGCAAAATGCTGTGTAGTGACCATTATAAGTGGTTTCACAGTGATTTGATATAGCGTAGAGGTTGTACAGGTTTCACATTATCAGCCGCGTAATGGCTCATATCAAGCCCTTCTATTGGAAAATCTATTGAAACATTGAGTTTACCACTAAATCTTTCTGTTTGCGAAAAGCGTTTCAGGTGAATAACCAATATTTTCGGAAGTTTATTAATTGAGAATGATTTAATGCATCGTCTTTGTTCCTTACATTTCGAACAAGTTGGTTTCTCATCACCGTCGAGTGTTTCTTCTCTTGTAAACGAATCTTAACATTGTGAAAGTCATAATTGACCTGTTCTTTGTGGTATCGAAAGGGATAAATCCCAAAAGGGATCGTAGGTAACTGGACAGTGACCACAGTGTGTCCATTTGATTGTTGATTTTAATTGACAGACAAAGTTATCCACAATCTTGGAGTTGTCCATTCTCGCATATCTTAACCAAAATTGTTGTGCTTTCTCGATATCACTAAATTTGTCATCAATTTCTATCAATATGGGTTTTGGTTTTTCATATACCCTGTTGACATTTTCGTGAAGTCCTGCTAATAGGTAACGAAGAAACTCCTGTGCATCAAGTTGAGTGTATCGCACGAAACTTAAAGTAAATCGCCGAATCTGACTTTTCAATGATACTGTATTAACCACTCTGTCTAAACCATCTTCAGACCAAAGCTCTTCAATAACTTCAGCAAATGCTTTATTAAGTGTTCCTTTCATGCTAGATATGCTTATGTTAATATCTCTTATGTATGCGTCTTTCGTTAGATATTCTAATAGCCACCTTGTATTTGATAGGCATTAGATAATACTATTCATGAAACATGTGTTACCAATATTTTTGAGGCCTTTGAGACCCAAGGATTCTTGGGAAATAACCTTTATGGATATGATTGTGGAGATATTTTCAAGAGCTCTTTCGCAACTACTATCATTGTACGAATAATCTCGGATTCTATATTGTCTTTCTCACTTGATCGGCAAAATGAGAAATTTGAATTGATATTATTTGCTACTGAATTGGATGTAGATATCGCGGATTTGAGAATTTTGGATGATGTCGATAGATCATTGGTCTGGTTCACTTTGTTAATATATTCCTTGCTATCTAGATCATTTTTAGACGTGTCCTTTTGTTCTTGTTAAGTATCATTCCCTTTCTGATAATCTTTAATTGAAAATGAAATGTATAAAGAGAAGTTGTTAACACTAGGATTATTTTTAGAAAGGGAATTGATGTTTATTGATTCCTCAGTTACTACGACCCTATCGACTTCTGAACCAATATTTTTTTCTACGTCTTCAATCTCTTCCAATTTTGAATTTGACTGCAAAACATCGGGGTTATTTTTACACTTGTTGGAGGCAATGACATTTTTTTGGTCAGCGAAAAATTATTACTAGATTTATTAACTCTGGTTGATATAGGTTTTGTACTTATTGGTTTCACTCTATTGGTCACATCAGATATTTTGGATCTAACCTCAGTTGTCTTATTGGCGAGATAATTACCATTTATTACTGTTCTGGAGAGTATGTCATCAAAATTTTTACTCAAATCCGCTACTGATGTGTGATTTCCGTTATTATCTTGGTTATTGCTCAATCTTTTGGTTTCACCTTGTTTGTTTAACTTTTTTAGGTCTGAAGTTTCCTTATCTCTTCCTAACAGTAGGTCGTCCACATATCCTATTAACTGGGTTGTACTTTGAGAGATTGTTTTATTGGATCCTGTGTTTCGTATCATTGCATTCAGTGCTATTTTAATTAAAACTGTGGATAATCCATCTCCTTATCTCTGACTGCTCTTCCTATATTAATTATTTCCGTGTTTCCTTCCGTTGTTATCACTTGCACTGTTGAATTTGTCATAGACATATTTGTTATCCTAATTATTTTTTTAGAATATATATTTTTTGTCGATAATCGATAAAAATTAGGTGTTTCCATATTTCCTTGGTTATCTTTGCCGTTGGTTTGTAGTTGTTCTTTTGTTTCTTAATATATTCGAAGCTCATTATTATCCCTGGTCAGTGGACAATGAAAAGAATTCTCCTTCAATGCATTACGGAGGAGATTTCTTTTAATTGATTCTCTATCATTTCATTTAAAAATAATGAGAGTCTAATGAACATTTTATAATATAGTAACTTTAATATCACTTACTAATAGACTAAATATAAAAAAAGTTTTCCATGACTACAATAAGTTTTCAATGATTATCATAAAACTAATATGTGGACACCGGTATCTTGGAAAATCACCTCTATTATGTTCTTGATGACTCGCCTATCCAACTGGTTGCTCTCTATCCTGAGCATTGCTAGTTTCTTCACTTGGGATTCCAGCATATGATCTCGAAGGCTTCGTAACGCTTCCCACACATTCCGGTAGGTAGATCGATCTGAAAATTCGTTTCTGGTTACCAGGTAAGAGACGTACCGCGAATTGTGAATGAGTCTCAGTGTCTTGCCAGAAGCTGGCATCTGATCAAGTTTTTCTTATTGCCCAAAGCTCTTTTGAAAGACGGTTGCCAACCCTCCTGTTTGTTACTGGCGGTAGTCCTCGCATAATCTCGTAGTTCTATCCGTTTTCTTGACGATCACTACTAGAAACATCCATGGACTGGTAGATGGTGCTATTACTTTTTCTTCTGTCATCTCTTGAATTATTCTTTCAGATTCCCCTCTCTTCGCTCGTGTAGTCTTCACGCTAATTGGCTTGGCATTACCAGTATTGATTGTGTGTTTGACGGCCGATGTTCTACCAGCCTTCCCTCCTTTTGGTAGGAATAAGTCTCGATACTGCAAGAGAAATCCTCTCGTTTTCCTTCTCTCAGCTTGATTTGAGGATTGACCAACTACTGATAACATTTGTTAGAATCTGACATTGGAATTGTCAGTTGCCGTTGCTTGGCGATCTATAGACATCACTGGTACGCAGAATCCAATCCTGGTTTCTTTCCTGAAGATAACTGGGCAATGGTTCACGTTTATCACACGTACTGGGTTCTCCTTTGCCGATGTAACCAATCTTTTTCCAATGAGTACTCCCTTGCCAACCTCTTCGTCGTGGCTCCTTGGCTCCATCATAACCGGTGTACCTTCCTCCATGATTCCCGGTAGCCGTGCTACTATCATGGTTTTGCTTCGTGCAGGTGCAACGATATCTTCCTGTACAGCTGCAGTCACCGTGCTTCCTTCATATGGATGAAGGAATACCTCCTCGAGACCCACATTAATTTAATTGTTCTGTTTCTAAAGTTCAACTGGAAACCATGTAGATTCATTCCATCCATTCTCAGAATCACGTCTTCTTCAATGTTAGCTACAATTGCTGCAAGCGTGAATTTTTCTGCGCCAATTCCAAATTGGATTTATGTCTCCCTGTGAACGTTGGCACTCTCACCTGTGGCGGTCTGCATTCGCAGTCTCGTTGGTAAAAGCTGCAAGTTTATTATCTCTGATCGTATAATGGTTCTAGTTGCTCCAGTGTCTACCAGCAGAGTATATCTCTTGCCATTCACTTCGCCATCTACATATACACTATCGTTGCGATATCTGAGAGAATATATCAGTATAAGAGGGTCTTTGGAACGATCATGGGTCGGTGTTACAACCCGAAGCCTTCGTTGCCGCTTCAGATTCAAAAGCAACTGTCAATGCGTCCATTAATGTTTTAGTATGGGTTAAACGAAGCGTCCTCTCTATATAGAGATCACGTAAGCAATCAAGCCTAGATGCCCAGACATTCCATAATTTTCTCTGGTGCTGACGGATAACCAAATCGAACTAGTCGGTCAATGTCCACTTCATACTCTTGAAGAGTTTCATCAGGTTTCTGCCTTCGGTTCTTCAGCTGGGATTGGTACAAATATTCTAAATGTTCGTGACCGTATCACATGTCCAACCTCTTCTTCAGCTGCTCGAAGTCATCCGTTTCTTCAAGAGGTATTTTCTGAAGTACATCTAAGGCATCTCCCCGAAGCGCGATAGTTAAGTTCACTGCTTTCTCTTTATCTGACCAATTATTAATTCTAGCGGCTATATCAAACTGTTTTACATAAATGGGCCACGACGTTTTTCCGTCGAACGTTGCGGTCTTGACTCGGGTGAAACTGCCAATATCTTCTATCTTGGAGTGCGTTTCTGGCTTGCGGGGTTTTATTTGTTCGATCTTCTTTTCTCCCGCTGGTCTGTCTTGAGTTCTTAAATCTGTCCTCTTTATTTTCTAATTTCTTGGTTTTGTCGCTCATCGTTGTCATCTTCTTTTCTTCTCCTCTTCTCTTCTCTTCTCTTCTCTTCTCTTCTCTTCTCTTCTCTTCTTCTCTTCTCTTCTCTTCTCTTCTCTTCTCTTCTCTTCTCTTCTCTTCTCTTCTCTTCTCTTCTCTTCTCTTCTCTTCTCTTCTCTTCTCTTCTCTTCTCTTCTCTTCTCTTCTCTTCTCTTCTCTTCTCTTCTCTTCTCTTCTCTTCTCTTCTCTTCTCTTCTCTTTCTCTTCTCTTCTCTTCTCTTCTCTTCTCTTCTTCTCTTCTCTTCTCTTCTCTTCTCTTCTCTTCTCTTCTCTTCTCTTCTCTTCTCTTCTCTTCTCTTCTCTTCTCTTCTCTTCTCTTCTCTTC
Organism: Galeruca laticollis; assembly: GCA_963921935.1. Taxonomy (NCBI): domain Eukaryota; kingdom Metazoa; phylum Arthropoda; class Insecta; order Coleoptera; family Chrysomelidae; genus Galeruca; species Galeruca laticollis. The sequence continues at coordinate 32,178,415 of OY998181.1, read as the reverse complement.
TCTTCTCTTCTCTTCTCTTCTCTTCTCTTCTCTTCTCTTCTCTTTCTTCTCTTCTCTTCTCTTCTCTTCTCTTCTCTTCTCTTCTCTTCTCTTCTCTTCTCTTCTCTTCTCTTCTCTTCTCTTCTCTTCTCTTCTCTTCTCTTCTTCTCTTCTCTTCTCTTCTCTTCTCTTCTCTTCTCTTCTCTTCTCTTCTCTTCTCTTCTCTTCTCTTCTCTTCTCTCTCTTCTCTTCTCTTCTCTTCTCTTCTCTTCTCTTCTCTTCTCTTCTATTCTATTCTATTCTCTTCTCTTCTCTTCTCTTCTCTTCTCTCTTCTCTTCTCTTCTCTTCTCTTCTCTTCTCTTCTCTTCTCTTCTCTTCTCTTCTCTTCTCTTCTCCTCTTCTCCTCCTTCTCCTCTCTTCTCTTCTATTCTCTTCTCTTCTCTTCCTTCTCTCTCTTCTCTTCTCTTCTCTTCTCTTCTTCTCTTCTCTTCTCTTCTCTTCTCTTCTCTTCTCTTCTCTTCTCTTCTCTTCTCTTCTCTTCTCTTCTCTTCTCTTCTCTTCTCTTCTCTTCTCTTCTCTTCTCTTCTCTTCTCTTTCTCTTCTCTTCTCTTCTCTTCTCTTCTCTTCTCTCTTCTCCATCGCAGTCCTCTAATTATGGAGTTGTAGAATTTGATGAACATATTGTTGAGTTAAAGGGAGGCTGATGCCGTGTTTGATTACTTCTACCCATTTTACACAATCGAATATTACTTGGTGAATGGTATAGTAGTCACCACATTGTATCGTCTCTGGCTCATAATCATCGTAAAACTCTACTGATGTAATTAAATATTCTGCGTGGTATTAGCCAGGAATGTACTTATTTTTCCCTTCGAAGAACGGTCCGGCCAATACATCGAAATTATTGAAATTTCGACTAAAAGCAGGTGTAGCTGAAGATCGAAATCTATGTTTCATATAGATACCTCGTATTTTATGAAATTAGATTCATTTTATTTCATACGACTAATGCGGTCGAATTTATCTGAGGTGTTGGTTCGCAACTGAAAGTGCAGATGGCGCCAGCTGACTACTTCTCGCTTGTGTGTAACTACACAAGCCAAGTAGAAGTTGTCGGAGGACGGAATCTTCAGTTCGAATTAGAGACTCTGAATTGGAAGGCATTACGGAACTCTAGAAGAGACCCAAGAAGGTCGAAACGCGTCAGTGTACTATGCCATTCCGCTATCAGTTGCGAATCACCACAGATGTGCGTATCGGCAAAATGTTCGATCGACATCACGTTTTTCGAAGGGGATGTGATTCAATATTCTGGGTGGTATTAGCCAGGAATGTAGGTTTTTCCCTTCGAAGAACGGTCATACCAATACGTCGAAATTATTGAAGTTTCGACTAAAAGCAGGTGTAGTAGAAAATCGAAATTTATAATTCATATAGACACTTCGTATTTTATGAAATTATATTCATTTTATTTCATACGACTAATACGGTGAAATTTATCTGAGGTGTTGGTATTTTTTTTCACACTTTTTCGGTGGTATTTGATAATGTCCGGGTCACTACGCAGCCACGGGCACTACCATTGTCAATAGGGGGAGATGATCCGCCGGATGATTCCAACGGTTCCAAGTATTACGGCCTTTTGCATCCACATTACCGTGTTTTTAGGTAAGTTCAGTTCTTTTAAGTGTCGTACTGTTTTTGTATGGACAAGGCCGTTTGCGCTTATAACTAAAGGAACTATTGTCACCTTCTCCAAGTTCCAAATCAATGTCATCTCTTGTGCAAGCGCTCCATATTTAGTTATTTTTTCGGCATACGCTTTAGACATATTGTAATCCTGCGGCACTACGAAGTCCATTATGATGGCTGTGTTATCACTTTTATCTCAAATCACCATGTCCTGCCGGTTGTGCTCCACAGGTTACAACTGTGAAATCCCAGTATATTTTCACGACGTTGTTTTGAAGTACGGGTTGCGACACATATTTGTGGTGTGCCGTAAAATGATTCAACAGACCTCTTTGCAGGCATATCAACTGGTGAACGACTTTGCCCATATTGTTGTGTCGTTCCAGGTATCTGGTAGCAGCAATTGTTTTGCAGCTAGATGACAAATGCTAAATGGTCTCTTCGCTAGTGTTACACAGTCTACATTTGGTGGTTTCAACTTGTTGTTTCAATATGTGTTTGGAGTACGTTCGGGTTCTAATGACTTGATCCTGTATCGCCAATATTGTTCCTTCGGTTTCTGGGAAGAGGTATCCTACCGCTAGGTAAGTATTGGATGCTTTCATACCTACTTCGGTTTGATGTAGAGAAGTGTAAAACCTTCCGTGTAGCGCTTTTCCTTGCCAACTTATTTTCATTTGTTCTAATTGGTTCTCTGTTTCAGGAGGCGCAGGATTAGCAAGGTTAAGGGCTGTGATTTTTTGTCCCATACCGCCACTCTTTTATGAACTGGTGAGTTTGTATTTCGGAAGTATTCTATTAATTTTTCCCTTTCTTTCAGATTGGCCGCCACCAGGCTAGTTAGTCCTCGTCCTCCCTCTAATCGTGGCAAATATATGCGCTCGATAGCTGAGTTAAGGTGCAGCATGCCATGTTTGGTTATTAGGGTCCTGATTTTCCTGTCTAACCTCTCTAGATCTCTTTTGGACCAGGTGAGTATTCCAGAAGTGTAGGTTATTGTTGGTATGGCCCATATATTAATTGCTGCCACCTTGTTTCTGGTATTAAGCAGGGATTTTAATCTCTTGCTTGTTCTCATATATATATATATATATATATATATATATATATATATATATATATATATATATATATATTGAACTAGTTCTCTAGTTCTTGAAACATTTTTAAATAAACAAACATAAAAAAAGGATCTATTATTAAGGAAGGTGTGTAGCAGTAGACACAACCACCTTATGAAAGTCACTGACAATTCAGGTATAAAATCAGTAGAAAGAGTGAAATATGCATAAATATAATATTGATATGATTGATTAATAAAAGGACTATGAGTAGAAATTCTAAACACAACATTATTTAAATAAGTATCAAAATTTACCTGCACAATCAATTCCAGAATTACGTCAATGTCAATAAGTTCCACATAGATCTGAACACAGCCATATGAATTTCAGCAGAAATAAAATTTCATTTGAACTTGAAACCTGAAACAACATCAATTAATATTTATTTCAATAATTGCTTATCAATATTTTCAGGTGTTTATAATAAAAGTTGACAATTCAAAGGAAAGGTTGAAAGCTTTATGAGAAATGATAAATGGAACACAGCCCAAACATATGACAAAGAAATGTATTATAAACAGGAAGTAATGAAATTTAGTAATTTTATTACCAACTTAAATTTATTGATTATTTATTTAATATAGAACAATAATAACAAAATCGGAAATAATCAATAGTTTATGTAAGACAAAAACAGTAAAAATTCGAGAATTTAAAAATAATCAATTACATCTATATGAATCAGTAATCTAGGTTGTATATTTTGTAAAAATGAATATAAATAAGAAAACCGTAAAAATGTGATAATGATTAAAATTGCTAATGTATTCAGGAAAAAGACATTATATAGAATCCTGAATACAAAATAGATATTTGTGAATAAGTGTGTTAATCCTCCAGGACTTAGAAATCAAACAATTTCATTTTAAAACTAAAAGACATAGTAATTGACAATTTGTGTTATTAAAACAAACAGAAGCAAGCTTTGCATTTGCCACGTCAAAAAGTTTGTTGATTTAAAAAACAAGTGAGTGGATTTGGTATGATAGAGAGGCAAGCGTCGATAGAAATCTCCTCTAATAAAAATTATTAAAATTTTGATAAAAAGTTAACAAGTGCTCTCGAAAAGGTAATGGAAATACATTAATAAGTTTTTATGAACCCGTAAAGAATAGAAATGTGGTCAGGAAGGTGCATCTCTCACTTGAGAGATCTTCAAGAAATTAGAGACGCTAGTAGCAGCCAAGGACTGAAGATATGAACTAAGGTCTGTGCATTTTAATTAAAATATTGGGAATTCCACATATAAATACGAACAGTGAACTAAAAATAATATTCAGAACGTTCTAATCATGATAATAGAATAAAAGGCCTAAAAACAATATCTTATGATGCATCATATTTTATCTCCATGGAGATACATGCAATTTAGTTTGTAATAATATAATTGTACTTACTTGTTTGATTAGAATTAACATATTTCAGTCTTTCTATATGAGACTATTCAGAAGCCCAATTTCATTGATAAATTAAATATAAAATATAAATAAAGTTAAATAATAAAATTGACGCCTAGAACTCAAAGGGAGGAGTCATCATGCTTCCGACTCATATTTAAAATTTTAGATCAAATTGATAGATATTTTTACTAGCTAGTCGAAGGTAAGTCGTGTCTTTATGTATATATAAGCCCAAGTCATAGTACATTATACTTATAAATATAAGACAAACGACTATATATTTAATAACAATAACTAACATAAATATAAAAGCACAAAATATATTATTAATCATAATATATATATATATATATATATATATATATATATATATATATATATATATATATATATATATATATATATATATATATAGTTGATCTACAAACATTTTGGAATAATTTTATTGGCAAATGCTCTATGAAAATAGTTTGAGAAATTACTATTGGGGACGGTTGACCTATTGCTGCTAGGAGATACAAAATGTATGATGAGAGAAAAAGAATTATAATTGATGACAGATAATTTCAATAAAAGTCAAGAAAGATTAATTCAGAAATTGGAAACATTTTATATGAATATTGGATGGTAATAATAACTCAAGAAGCAGCATTTGAATATATTAAGTTTGAAAGAAAACTAAAATCAGTTATGGAGATCAATATTTGAGAAGTGAAAAAGTATTCGTGAGATAGAAGGTAGAAGCCGGAAGTGAAATATAGTAAGAGTCAAAAGAGAAGCAAAATAATAAGTATAAGAATTTCTACATATTAAATTGGATAGAAAAAATATAAAATGGTTAGCGAGATTTCGAAGTTGAGGATAATTCGGGAGCAGGGAGCAGCAAGTTGAACATAGGTAAAAAAGGGGGTCAAATAATGAAATAATGTGCGGACGTATTTGCGGGAGGGGATTTGAAACTTTTTAATAAAACCAAAGATCTTTGGGTATCTTTTATTATTGTTATTTTGGTGAGAATTCATTCAAAAATCTGTAAATATTTGAAAATAATAAATCGTTAAATTAGTAAATATACATATTAAAAGAGATATTCCACAACGCCTTATGTATACATATAAAAGTTGATAATAAAAATTTTAAAGAAAAAGTTTATTTTATTGTTTTTAGTACATTTAAATATAAGCTTTTTAATTTTTTATAACTTTTTATTTATTTGAATTGATTTCTAGTAGTTCTTTTTTTAATTAAATCATTACAATCCACCTGATTTAATATCTTCCCGATAAAATGTACCACCGTACCCCGTGGATTTCTTCTACGTTCCTTGTTACCAAAGTGGAAGTACTTCAAATATTAAAAAAATACCTTAACGCTACAGATCCTGAATGCAGACTAATTCCAAATTAGGTAGAAATAGCCAATCGACAATATTAAGGACAGAAACTGCAAAATTTCTTGAACTAACACTGGGAGTGTGTAGTGAAGAAATAGAGAAAGTAAATTTCCTCAGTTTTCCATTATCCAATCCTGGATGAGAGCCTCTTTCATTTTCTCAGTCTCTGGCTCGTTGTTCTCAGTTTCTACCTGCGCCGTTTTTCTAATATCGTCTACTCACGCGTTGGGCCGTTACCTCCATTTGCCCTTGTTTCTCGTAGTCTCCATTGATTTATCGGTAGGTACTGTCAATCTCTTTGGGTTCAGTCTGGCTAAATGACCTGCCTTCCACCATTTGAGATCGGCTATCTCCTCCAATACGCCCTTCAATCCAGTCTGTCTCCTCAACTCCTCATTTCTGATCTTATCTCTCAAAAACATGTTGAGTATTTCACATTCCATAGCTCTCCGTGTCACTTTGAACTTATTTGCGCTCTGAATAGTCAAAGACATTGTTTCCATCCCATAAGTTGTAACCTTACCTAATGACAAAATTGAATAAATTAGTCTTAACAAGCCGATTGGCAAAGTAGCAACGGGTACACTGCAAGAATGATCACTTTTTCTTTTCAATTTTTTACGAACTTCTGGATTTTAAAATATATATACCAGTTTCCCAAAAGCGACAAAGATCAGTGCTATTCTCCTCATTAGATCCGCCTTTTAGTTCGCTATCCCCTTAGTGATGTGTCCCTGAGAGATATGGTGAGTGACTTTTCTAACTATATATTGTCTATCGTAACACCGATGTTTCAAAGAAAATTAATAAATTGAATTTTGAAATGAACAGTAGTAATAGCATACTGAAAAATCTTACTGGATTAAATATAAATGCATTGAAAACAGCGGCTTAAAAGCAGCCGAAGTGATTATAAAACCGTAGCTTATATCCGACCGCCCATATAAACAAATGTTCGTATAATAATTGTTAATCATTTATGGCGATTTTAAATTGTGTGTATTTGGTTTAACTTGTTCAGATGATATTTTGGCGGTAACAGTATAACGAAAAGATGAACTATTTGAAAAATTTTAGTACCTAATGGAAAACGCTTTAATATATTTTTTCATTACCAAATATGATTGAGGTCATCATGTAAAATCAATTTGGAGCGACGGATCAGATAAAGGTCCCGAATGGCGATCACATAAACATGTAGGCGGATTTTGGGATTGTGTGTAATTTCCCTAACGCATATCGGTACGTTTCCCAGTGTTTATATTGAATCGGTATTGCCTTTGTTGGCTTATCTCGACCTATCTGTAATGAGATCTCTGTTTAGGTCTGTGTTACAGGAGACCACATTCTGATTCTAACCCAGAGACGGACTAAGAAAAGCGGATTACAAAACGTACTCATTTGTCAAATAACCTTACTTAAACTCACACTAAATTGATGTTTAATTAGTTGGCTGTTCGTTGACTGCTAATAGTTGTGCGAATACGTTTCGTAAATGATATTTCTTGTCATAATTGAACTATGTTGAGAAAGTATTAGAATAGTTTTAGAGTTTAGTAAATTTCAGAATTTGAATGATCATTCTTCTATATTTGTTTTGTAAGCTACGTTAAACCAAAACAAATGCAGAGCTGAATTGAGGCATTTAGTGCAATAAATCACTAACCGCTCAATAAATACTCCACTCAATTTAGATATCCAATGTTACAATAATTCCCACAGAGCCAAAAATTGGCATTAATGTTCAGAATAATATTGTGAAGTAATTGTGAAAAGTCTCCATCAAACCTCCTTGTGAAAAAAATGGAATGCATGCTAAAAGTTCGCGAAAATGTTTTTTTTTGCATTTTTCATCCTAAACTATGAGATTTACAGCAAAATACTTTTCGTGATATAGCGATTCAAAGAAGTGTAAAAAATTTTCTCCGTAATACGTATGTAATGTATCGGGCGGTCCAATAAGCCGATCTCTCGGCTATATATCAGAAACTATTCATTCAAATCGTAGGAAATAACTTTCTACCGCTAGGTCGCGTAGCCTGTGACGAAAAATTTAAAATAAAGTTTTTTGTGAAGTATGCCCATTTATACCAAGTAAAAATGCTACAAATCTTTGGTAATTGAAATTTAAAAATATCTATACTGTTTTCTACGTAGAATGCACTACCAACTTCTTTCAGATTTTTCCTTCCATCTGTATAAATTATTGTGTATATATTATAATTGCTGATAATAGAATGTAATAAAGTTTTAATATAGGAGGGTAATTCATTATAGTTCGGAAATATGACAGTGGGCTTTGGAAAAATAGATTCATAGTTATGCATAAAAACAAGCAATTTATCCATTGTTACAATGAACTGACAAAATCCATTGATTTTAAGAAAGGCCGATGTCAATAACGGAGAGTTTTTAATTCTCCAGTAGCGGTTGGTTGAAATTTCCGTGTTTAAGTTACTAATTTTGATCATTAAGGACGAATTATATGTGCTCAACTTGGTAATATATTTGTAGGCTAGTAATTGTCGCCTAAAACGTAAAGGTGGTTCATTCGCTTCCGCCAGGATTGCATTAGTAGGAGACGATTTCATGGCTCCGATACAAAGTCTTATTGCTTTGAATTGTATGCGATCGACTTTTTTTAGGTTTGTGTTTGACGACGATCCGTAAAATACACAGCCGTAGTCAATTATAGCTCTGATAAATGATCTATAGAATAGTAATGCTGTTTGAGGGACAGCGCCCCAAGATTTTTTAGTAACGCAACGAAGAATGTTTAACCCTTTTTCACAACGATTTTTTAAATATTCGATATGTCTCGACCAGAGCAATTTTGGATCTAAAACCTTACCTAAATATTTATATTCAGTGACTGTAGGTATCTTTAAATCCATTAACTGTATATGTGTGCTTGTATGTTGACGGTGTCTTGTAAAGCACATAAAAGCGGATTTTTCAGGCGACATTGTGAAACCAAATAACCAATCTTTAAATATTTGTATAACACTACTAAATAAGTAAACTACAAAGTGGCCTAAATTCCCGACAAATTTGTTTAAGTACTTTATTTTTTTAAATAAAGGGCGGGGGAGAGTGGGGAAGTGTTTGTTGATAAATACCTATAAAATTGGTTTGGATCAACCGATTTTAACGAACTTCGTGTCATTAGAATGAACTAATCACACCTACTATAAAACAATTGCATTTAGTATTAATTGTCATAAGAAAAGGGTACTTTCCAATAAAAAAAATTTTTTCTCAAAAATGTTCAACAAAAACAACTAATCATTGTGAATTATAATAAAGCTGGATTAAATTTGTAACAAAATGGCGCCAACTGCATTTTGATAGCTTTTGTCGAAATCGAAAGATAAATAAAAACGCATAAACATAAGTAAGTATAGTATTGACTCACCCTGTATTATAACATAAAATTAAATATGTGAAAGAAAGATTATTAAAACTTAATGTCCAATTAAATGTTCAAATTGTTTTCCATCGTTGTCCACACAAAGATGCAATCAATCGCGCTTAGACCTAACAGTTGCTTCAATCTCAGCTGTTGATATACTATTTATTGCGTTTCTAATGCGCTGTTTCATGTCGTCTCGCGTGGTTGGTCGAGTTTGGTACACTAAATCCTACAATTTTTCCCACAGATAAAAGTACAGACATGTCTGTCTGGAGATCTAGCTGGCCATGAAGATATACTTCCCCTTCCAATTCATGTATTGGGATAACTGACATTGAAATAATCTCTAAGTCGTCTGGAAATGTTCGCAGGACACTCGTCATGTTGTTATATCATATCTCTTTTTGTTCGTAAAGAAATATATTCCAATGAAACAGGCAAGTGATTTTCCAGAAAATCCAAATATATATCGCCATTTAAAGTTCCATCAAAGAAATATGGTCCTACGATCTTTCCATCAACTATACCACACCAAACATTAAGACTCCATCTACCTTGAAGTTGCACTTCCTCAATTCACTGCGGATTTTCTTCAGCCCAATGATGCATATTATACAGATTAACACCACCCGCACTATTAAACGTAGCCTCGTCTGTCCATAAAATCTTTGACATGATATGCGGTTGTTCTTCTAGCAGACCTAACATCCAATTGCAGTAATCCAGCCTTGCATCGAAATCTCTCTCATGTAGAGCTTGGTGGAGAACTACATGATAGGGATGCAGTCTAGAAACAGAACTATAAGTATTGGCGAAAAAGAAACCACTATATTTATTAAAACTCAAAAAATCTTAAAAAATCTATAATTGTTTCACAAGATAAATCTTGCATAAGTATTTTTAAGAAGCGGATAAAAGGATAAAATCGCTGTGCTCCCGTTTTTATCGGAATATTAAAATAATAGTTGAAACTAAAGTTTAAAGGGAATTGCCTACAAGTTTCTGACCTAAACGTTCACGTTATAATGATGTTTTAAAATCCTAAGAACAGTAGTTTAATTATATAGAGATTTGCCGACTACTTATATATGGATTCTGTTGAATGAAAGCAAGAGCATGAATTGAATTATCTTCGGTCATACCTCTACTACTCTAAAACAAGGCCGACGAAAACTACCAGTTTCTCTTAATCTTCTTGCCTTTCTTTCAAATACTTTTTTGTCATAATGTCTCCTATCAGGATATCTTACAGAATATATACGTGAAGCAATAGCAGCATTTTGGTTACATTCGAGATAAACTCCAATCATATCATCAATTCTGCATTTGATATACTCATTACGAATTATTAGTACAGATAATTAAATATTAATATTAGCAATACTTATATCTATTGAAAAAAGTGCAATCTTCAATTCGAAATATGATATAACACTTCTTAAACAGAAAACAATGTTTTGACTGCTGTCAAATAAACAATATGAAGTCCCCGTCAAATTTATTGTCGCAGCCTACTTAGTTTCGAAAAAACTATATTTAATTGTATGAAATAACAAGGGTCAAAATGGGTATCGACACTAAGATTCTTCTGCTATAAAAAATTGGAAGTAGTACTGACTCATTTTCTAATTTAAGGTATAATGCAGGGTTAGTCAACACTATATTTACTTATGTTTAAGCGTTTTTATTTATAACTAGAGTTCGACAAAAGCTATCAACATGCGGTTTGCGCCATTTTATAATGAATTCAATCCAGTTCCAATATAATTTACAATAATACGGTGTTTCCTTTTTTTAAGAAAAACTAATTTTTATTTTTTTCATTCGAAAGTACCCTATACCTATGACAATTAAAGTTAAATGTTGTTTTATAGAAGATGTAATTAATTCATCAACACTCTTTCTAATGATACTAATTTCGTTAAAATTGGTTGATTCAAACCAAAGTTAATAGGTATTTATCCAGAAACACTTCCCCACTCACCCCCACCCTTCATATGAAAAAATAAAAAAGCACTTAAACATATTTGTGCGGAATTTAGGCCTCTTTCTAGTTTACTTATTTATCACTTTGTATAATAGGGCATATTTCACTTAAAACTGGTTTTTAAAGGTTACGTCCCCTAGCGTTTAACATATATTGTTATGTCCAGCGATTTCTCTTAGCCACTTTTACTAAGGAATTGTTTGTCCTAAAGTTATAACATAAATAGTTTCTGATATATAGCCGAGATATCGGTACATCATCACCTTCTGATGTTATGTTTGATGAATTAATGACAATTCCCACAGGAAGACAGAAAGGACCCCGCACAAACCTTATGGAAAAGTGGTCCCGGTTAAATTGGCCCAAACTTTGGGAATGAACAGATCTTGATGAGTAGAAAAAAGTCTCCACGGCACCAAACTCCGGGGATGCCGCGTTTTCGAGATATCCGCGTCTGAAAAGTGAAAATTGAGCTCCGAGATATAGGTTATCTCTGTAGGTTATTACAGTAAACCTTGGTATGGCGACCCGGTAACGTTAGAGTTCGGTGTAGAATATTGGTGGAAATGTCTACGAAAGCACGGAAGACAATATAAGACAAACTCTCGCCCAGGTGCGCCCAAATTGATGGGAAATAGGGTGGAATTCACATCGCCCACTAAGGAAAAAAGGTTTGTTTGCATCAATGGAACGAATGAACTCCTGATTTTATCATTTTCCATGCATGCAAGGTGCTCTCTGAAACATTTAGATTTACACGATTTTTTAAGGTTGCCAAAAAATGGGTGCCGGGCCCCAGTAAATGAGACCTACACCAACTCTGTTTTATGTGCGCACTTAGTGCGCTTCTACTGAAAACTTGAGTATTGTTAGCCAGATGAAGTTGATTTTTGTACAAAATATGCGCGAAAAATTCCACCAGACTGCGAAGACAATATAAACAAAGTCTCCCTCCCAGGGCGTCCACATTCACTTGGTTCTCCCAATATCTAGAAACAAAGCGATAACAGGCCCTCTGTGTTCGTCCTTTGCAATCAAATCTTTGTTTACATCAGACAGAATCGCTTTGTTTATATTAGGAAGATTTTTGCAAGTTCAAGTTCAATTTCCTGTGACGCTTTGTGACACCTTGTCAATTTATCAACTTTGTGATTGATCTGTTCCTTACTCATTATAGATAATTGACGTTAGATCCCCTGAAGTAAGTATTTTTCGCATCCAATATTGAAGTCCAAGTCTTAAATAACCTTCTTATTGGGTCGTTCATGAATCCTAGGAAGTATGGCAGCTCGCAACAGACTAAATTGCTATGTGTGTAACGCCCGTTTCCAGCCACGTGTGATGGTACTTATCTATGGAGAAGCCCACGCTCAAAAACGTGAAATTGCGGTTACCCGGCGCAATGATCTCAATCATCCTGGCCTCGAAATAGTTGCAAATACTCGTATTTGTTTTAACTGCAACCAAAGCATAAATAGGAAAATTCGAGATCTAGAAGCGGACCCCACCTGCATAAGATTGAATGTGTTGAAGCAGACGCGGAACCGATATTGCCTGTTTTGCGGAGAGCAAAGGAATACAAGTCGTTTATCAGGCAACTGTCGAGTCAAAATATTCATTCTGCGGAATATCTATGCTCCTCCGTCTGTTCGATCATGTCCTCATCATTTGGATCAAAACGGGTTCGTTCAAAGATTACTTCTTGACGGTTTGGAATTTGTGAATAGACCATACCGTTTGCCTGGCCCAGAACTGAACAACCTGTTGCAAGTAATGCGCCGTGAGGCAAGACCAGATGAGCCAAACTTCAACGACGAGAATTCCTTCACAGATGATGAATTTCGATGTGTAACCTCCATAGGTAAAGCTCAATTTGATGATATGTACAGATATTGTGAAGGTAATAACGAAAATGAGAATCACGGTCGACGGGTACATAGAAAAGACTTATTGACGTTCTTGTGCAAGCTTCGACAGGGTCTGTCCGATGAATTCCTGAAACTGATTTTTAAATACTCGAGTCGACAAGCTGTTTCTCTAGCGATTTCCACAGTTCGAAGATGCTTGATGGTCCAATTTGTGCCAGAAAACATAGGCCTAAATGCTATTAATAGACAGCAATACATTGAACAGCACGTGACGGAATTGGCGAATCGATTGTACAATCAAAACCCAGAATTGCCAGTTGCCATTGCATATCTCGATGCAACATATTCATATATCCCCAAAAGTAGTAATTTTAGTGCTCTGAGACAGTCTTACTCTCTACATAAAGGAAGACATTTAGTGAAACCCGCTCTTATAGTGGCGCCAGATGGGTATATCTTAGATATACAGGGTCCCTACTTTTCTGATTCTGCGAACAACGACGCAGCGATTTTACAAAATGAGTATGGAAACAATATTAATGGTATCCGAGAGTGGTTTGGAAACGGTGATATTTTCATTTTCGATCGTGGCTATAGAGACGTCCTCCCGCACCTCGAGAATTTGGGCAATCGTTGTAAAATGCCTGCACTCCTTCCACGGGGACAACGGCAACTAGACACAGAAGAAGCTAATGACTGCCGACTTATTACTAAGACAAGATGGCTAGTGGAGGCCCGCAATGGGCGTATCAAGTCCATGTTCAAGTTTTTCAACGACAGCATTCCGATGGATCACGCATCCCATTTAGGAGATTTTTACCGGATTGCGGGCGCCATCATTAACAGATATAAGGACCGAATACAAATGCAGGAGGCAGATGGGGAGTTGGCTGAAACAATGCTACGCAGAGCGCGAGAGCCAAACGTTGTTCAAACTAGGGTCGAAAATGATCATTTGGAGCGCCGCAATGGAGGATGGGTTCGCTTGAATGAAAATCATGCGCCCAATTTTCCTAGATTAGATATTGATTACCTTAAAGAGATTACCATGGGGATCTACCAAATCAATTTATCTCCATCTTATATTCAGGACAAGCTACAGAGAGAAGGGACTGAAACTTTCGAATTTGATGAACGCTTTGATGAATCTGGACTGATGCGAGTTCGCCTTTACTCTCGTTTTCGAAATGCAGCAAAATACCAGTTGTTTATTGCATTTAGGGCAGACGATGATCCAGATGAAAGGGCAGCGGAGCATGAACCGCTCATTTTTGGATATTATTGTACCTGTAAAAGTGGAGCGAGAACATTGGGGAGCTGTGCGCATGTTGCGAGTGTGTTATGGTTTCTGGGACATGCACGGCACCAACCTCACACCAGATACCCGACTACGGCTTTACTTGATAATGTTGTTGATGCAGCACACAGACCACGACAAAGACACGTGCAAGAAATCCAGCGGTTAGAAGAAGAGTAGGGTCTTTGAGAATGTTAATCTATCTATTTTTAATTTAATTGTCATAATAAATACTTTGTTGATGTGTTCAAGTTTCTTCCTTTAGACCTGCAATAATCACGCCTTCTTTTGGTTCACTTGCACGTTATAGAGTGTTTGCCCCAGTCCTTCCGTTCAAAAACTTCAAGGCAGAGAGAAAGTCGCATATGCGCCCCAGAAACCCCTTCTTTGCACACTCCTCATGGACGCCAAAGATGCGCTCGGTCAACGCAATCGAATCTGTGCCTCAGAAAATCCATGACAATTGGTAATGTCCACATAAACTAGAGTTAGTGTAGGCCTTATTTGCTGGGGCCCACGCCCATTTTTTGGCACCCCTGTCAAGTCGCGTGATTCCAAATATTTCGGAGATCACCTTGCACGCATGGAAAGTCATCAGATCAGTAGTTCATTCATTCTATGGATGCGAACAGACCTTTTTTCCTTAGTGGGTGATGTGAATTCCACCCTATTTCCCATCAATTTGGGCGCACCTGGGCGAGAGTTTGTCTTATATTGTCTTCCGTGCTTTCGTGGACATTTCCACCAATATTCTACACCGAACTTTAACGTTACCGGGTCGCCATACCAAGGTTTACTGTAATAACCTACAGAGATAACCTATATCTCGGAGCTCAATTTTCACTTTTCAGACGCGGATATCTCGAAAACGCGGCATCCCCGGAGTTTGGTGCCGTGGAGACTTTTTTTCTACTCATCAAGATCTGTTCATTCCCAAAGTTTGGGCCAATTTAACCGGGACCCCTTTTCCATAAGGTTTGTGCGGGGTCCTTTCTTGCAAATACCCACAAAAAAATCCCGATTCATTTCAATGTTGAAATAAAAATTTACCACTGAAAATATGCTTGTAAAACAAGCTGAAAATTATGCTGATATTCTAGTAATTGAAACGGCAATAGAACAATTTGTAGGGTGTAGGGGTTGTGTCGGAGAGGTAGTACCTTTTGTCTGAGACGGTCACTCCAAGCGTCATAGACGGGCGGAGGTTTCAGATAACTGGTCCTCACGAGACACCCAACTCTCACTTGCTGGCTCCAAGCGCCACACCCTGGTACACTGTGTTGACCCACAGGCTAAACCAAGTGAGGGTAGCCAGATATGGTAAAACGACACCGGCCGATCGTCGGGATAAACGATCCACTCCATAGCCAACAACTACGGATGGATGAGCTACTGGAGACAGGGCACTCTTTTGTCCAGGGGTTGGGAAACTGGCCCCGAAGGCGGATGAGCAGATAACTGCCAACGGCATAAGAATACGAAAGGCAACGGGAAACCATCGTATTAAAGGCTTGAGGCATCCCTAGTATTATCAGCATGGCTAATACAACAAATAGAAAAGTTTTCACTGATCATGGATATCGGAATCCAGGATCCGGCAGGGGAGGAAAAACTAAGGACTGCAAGGCCTCCCAGGTCGTCAACCTGCGAAATCCTTGCAAGATAGCAACGTGGAATGTAAAAACACTATATCAAGCCGGAAAAGTCCATAATGCCATTAAAGAGATGAACAGATTAAATATAAAAATTTTGGGAATTAGTGAGATGAGATGGCCAGGTTCAGGGCAATGTCTGATAGATGAACATCAAGTCTACTATTCAGGAACAAATACAAATGCTCATCAGTATGGAGTAGGTATTATTGTTCACAAAAACGTAGAAAAACACGTCAAAAGTTTCACTCCAATAAGTGAAAGAACCTTGTTATTACAAATCAACGCAAGTCCTGTTCCGATAAACATCATACAGGTATATGCTCCCACAGCTGATAAAACCATAGAGGAAGTTGAAGAATTCTACAGCGAAATAACAAATGTATACAGTAGACTTCCCAAACACCACCTAACGGTGATAATGGGCGATTTCAATGCGAAGATAGGCAACGGAGGTGAGGGAGAATATGTTGGACCTCATGGATTAGGTGAAAGGAACGAGCGTGGCGATCGATTGGCAATATTCGCAACAGACAAAAAAGCGGCAATACTTAATACGTTTTTTAAACTACCACCAAGAAGGTTATACACATGGAGATCACCACTAGACTCTAAAGAACATATAGTCAGAAATCAAATTGATTATATGTTAGTAAATAAGAGATTCCAGAACGCATTCACATCTGTTAAAACATATCCTGGGGCAGATATAATGTCAGACCATAACCCATTAGTTGGCACCTTAAAGCTAAAACTAAAAGCTGTGAAGAAGACAACAAAGAAAGACCGTTATGACATGCGAAAATTAAAAAACCCGGACACGAAGGAAAAAGTAAGACATCACTTAGCAGAACAGCTGCAAGAAACAAATATCAATAATGATGTGAAATTTGAATTAGACAGAATAAAAAACATTGCTACAAGCGTCAGTGAAAAATATTTAAAATCAGATCAAAACATCAAAAGATTAACATGGATGACAGACGAAATTCTACATATGATGGAACAAAGACGACTTATGAAAGATACACCCGCATATTCAGCAATTCACAAGCAAATACAAAGAAAAATCAAGGATGCCAAAGAAAAGAAATTACAAGAAGATTGCCAGGAAATAGAAGCCCTACAGGAAAAGTATGATAGTTTTAACATGTATAAAAAGGTTAAAGAAACGGCTGGGTTGATCAAGCCCAGAACAATATGTAAACTGACCGACAAACAAGGAAATCTAGTAATAGACAAACAAGACAAGATAAAGGTATGGAGCAACTACATCTCAGAACTATTTAAGGATGCAAGACCGCAGCGGCCACAGATAATAGATAAATCAGGTCCTGCCATCACCGTCGATGAAGTGCAATCAGCGGTGCAACAAATGAAAGATGGAAGAGCTCCTGGACCAGACAACTTTAGATCTGAAATTCTCAAACTTTTCGACGAATCTGGAATCACACAACTAACAGAGATGTTCAATCTCATCTATGAAAAAGGCGAACTACCGAAAGATTGGCTACTGTCGGAATTTGTTATAATACCAAAGAAACCAGGAGCAAAGAGATGCGAAGATCATAGAACTATCAGTCTCATGAGTCATCTATTGAAACTATTCTTGAAAATTATTCACAGAAGAATATACAAAAAGTGTGAAGATTATATGTCGGAAACTCAATTCGGTTTCCGAGATGCGGTAGGTACTAGAGAGGCACTATTCAGTGTACAGGTATTATTCCAGAGATGTAGAGACGTCAACTGCGACGTATATGCTTGTTTTGTAGACTACAGTAAAGCTTTTGATCGAGTACAACATCACAAACTAGTGGAAATATTAAATACTGTTGGGATCGATGGAAGAGACTTGGAAATAATATCGAGACTATATTGGGATCAGTCAGCATATGTGTCCGTAGAAGGAGAAAAATCAGATGCCATAAAGATCGCACGAGGTGTAAGGCAAGGATGCGTATTGTCCCCTCTATTATTTAATGTTTATTCAGAATACATATTTAGAGAGGCTCTCGAGGACGTAGATGAAGGAATATTACTAAATGGTAAAAGATTAAACAACATCAGATACGCTGACGATACAGTGATTATGGCTGGAGACCTCAATGGATTACAACAACTAATGAACAGAGTGTATTCAGTTAGTCTAGAATACGGTCTCGATATAAATGTCAACAAAACGAAGTACATGGTAATCAGCAAAAGTCAGATTCCACAGGAGCACCTCACCCTAAATCAGCTACAAATTGAGAGGGTCGGTAGATACTTATATTTAGGAACTACACTCAATGACCAATGGGACCACTCACAAGAAATCCGCTGTAGAATAGAGAAAGCAAGGGCCGTATTTCTCAAAATGGCATCAGTTTTTAAAAGTCGATCTCTGACGTTAACTACCAAAATAAGACTCCTTCGCTGCTACGTTTTCTCCGTCTTACTGTACGGGGTCGAATCATGGACCTTGACCGACGCAACAACAAAAAAACTCGAAAGCTTTGAAATGTGGCTCTATCGTAGAATATTAAGAATCTCATGGACAGACCATGTGTCCAACGTAGAGGTCTGCAGAAAAATGCAGAAAGACACCAATTAATAAAAACGATAAAGATCCGCAAGCTAGAATATTTCGGTCATATAATGCGAAATGAGAAAAGGTTCACTCTATTACAAAATATCTTGCAAGGGAAGATCCCTAGTGAACGTGGCCCAGGACGACGGAGAAATTCATGGCTCAAAAATCTCAGGACATGGTTTTCAACAACTACTACAGGACTATTCCGTGCAGCAGCAAATAAAATCATAATAGCCAGAATGATCGCCAACATCCGGACCGGATAGGCACTAGAAGAAGAAGATATAGAATTACTGTTGTTGGTGAAGATGTTGACTTGGTATATAATGCACGAATTCCAACCGAAAAAATTATCTATTTTTCGATACCTGGAGAGACTCAGCAGCAATCAAAATTATATTCATACCAAATCGTCAGAATCACGTACTTTTTCTACACGCAATAATTGGCTGCGATACAACATCATCCTTTTTCAAGAGAGGTGAAACAACGTTTTTTAAATTGTTCGGAAAACACAATGTAAAAAAGTTGGACTGTTCTGCTCATTAGCACGTCAAGGTCAATCATGCTCCAATATAACATCAATATCAGATGCTTGTTATGATATAAGTGATGATACGTATATTGGATCACATATAGAACAGCATATTTGTATTCTGTGATGCCGATCCCCTTTCAATGTTTCCCTTTTTTAGAGGTATTTTTTACCATTGACGAAAGCTCCGATGATGGCATGTTTATTTGCCGAAAGCGCTTAGCTTAATTTTTTAATAAAATTCATTTACACACTTTCATCTTTTGAGAAAATACACCCATCAACCTTCTTCTACTTCTATATTTGTATTCAGCAGGAATAAATAGAACAAGGTGAAGAAAACGATGAGAGTCAAGTAGAAGCTCCATGGGATAATTATATATAGTTGGTCCGGTGAATATTTCCCCATGCGTCATTAACATCTCATAACATAACCGACAAATGTCAAATTGTTTTGTAAAGAAATGCCTGTGGATATGGTGTACACACTATACTCGATAGTCGAAATTGTGTAAAGTGAGTCAGAGCTATCTAATCAACACTTTGGTTAAAGCGCAGTTGCCATATGTATTCTAGAGAGAAATGCTGTATTTTATAAATACACTTCAAATCCATTGTGTCAATATTTCAGGTACAAAAGATGCAATGTAATTAAGTCAATACCAATTTAATATATTTATTTCAAATTTCAAGCAGACTAATAATAATTAGTTTACTTGAAATGTGAAATAAAGTGTTTATGTATATTTCTTGAACGCAAAGTTTGTTGTGAAAAACTCGCCGATTTGACAATGTTGGAGAGTCGCTTCAATGTTCCGGCTTTGAGAACGAGATAGATAGATCGAGCTACGCGAATGAGACAGTGATAGTAAACAGTTATGTGAGGTGTTTATTCTCTTCATGAGCGTAACATCAGTATTTGTGTTGTGGTTTTGTGTGATAAATCGGTTATTATTGGTGTTTATTGTTATATTTATATCGGTATATTTAGTGACAATAATGGCGGAGTGTAGCGGTGTTGGCGATAAAAAACGGCGTCGTAACAATTTAATTCGGGAAGAAAAAGTCCTCATATTAAATGTGTACGAAGGACTGCGTGCCATGGACAAACAGTTGGGTGTTAGTGACGCTGTGATTAAGTGCAGTTATTTAACTAAAGTTTCTGAGAGTACTATATACAATATTCTAAAGAAATCGCGGGACGGATCTTTGACAAGAGAACGAGGTGAAAACTGTAAACCGGAAAGTAGGGGAAGAAAGAAAATTGTTTTGGACGACCAAACACGGAATGCTATACGTAGGGAAATACATTCTTTTTATTTTAGGAATGAAATCCCCTCGGTAGCTAAATTGAGCAAGGTAATAGAAGCTGATGATACTGTACCAAATATCGGTGATAAAGTTTTGAGACGAATTTTAAAATTAATGAATTTTCGTTACCAAACAAGAAGTAGAAACAGTGCCTTAATTGAACGAAATGACATTGTGGAATGGAGGAGAAATTATTTAAAACAGATACGACAGTTTCGTAACGAAGGACGGCACATATATTATCTTGACGAAACATGGTTAAATGAAGGCCACACTGTGTCAAAAGTGTGGCAAGACATGAATATACGAAGCAATCGACAAGCCTTTATGGAGGGTTTCTCTTCCGGTTTAAAAGCTCCCTCTGGGAAAGGACGTCGACTGATTATCACTCACATTGGCAGCGAGGAAGGATTTGTAGAAGGTGGATTACTAAGTTTTCAGTACAAAAAAACTGTCGATTACCATGAAGAGATGGATGGTAACCGGTTTGAAACATGGTTTAGATCAATTTTAACAAAGGTAACTCCTGGTTCAGTGATAGTTATGGATAATGCTTCATACCACTCTCGTCGACTGGAGCAAATACCTACTTCAGCTAGCCGCAAGAGGGTTATAATTGATTGGTTAGAGAGTAAAAGCATTCCGCACAACGAGGCAATGCTAAAAGTTGAATTATTATCTCTCGTACGGAAACATAAAAGCAGTTATATTAAGTACGTTGTCGATGAAATGGCGAAAGATTTCAACGTCTCAGTTGTTAGACTTCCTCCCTACCACTGTGAGTTAAACCCCATCGAGCTGGTTTGGGCCCAAGTGAAAAATTATGTTGCGAGAAAAACAGTACATTCAAAATGGCTGACGTTGAGAAACTGTTTGACGAGGCGCTGCATACCGTTACTGCTGAGAGTTGGCGTAAATGTATTCAACACGTATTAAAAGAAGAAATAAAGTTTTGGGATTTAGACATACGTGTAGAAGTAATGACGGAACCACTCATTATCGATATAGGAGGAGAAAGCGATGATTCTGAGGAGTCGTCAGGGAGTGATACCGCTCCCAGTTAGTCAGACATTTTACAAGTGACCTCGCAACATACCTATACTTATTGGTAATTGATTTTGGTCTTGACAAACAACTTTTTTTTGGTTTTAGTAGTAGTAAGTTGGAATTGACTTTTAAAAATTTTTTTATTTTGTTTTAACTTACTTATGAACAACTTGTGATAAGTTATTATTTCAAATGTTAAAAATTGAAATTCCAGATATTTCAGTATTCGCACCCTTAAACTATGATACGCTCATGGAGTTCACTTTAAATCGGTAGATAACCGATGACGTCACTTTACAGAATTTCGACTATCGACTTTTTTATATACATCTTATTATAGCTCATCCTTAAAAATGTGTATTATTCTTGGTAACACCCTGTATATACATAATGATACCTACCATAATAATTAAGTATTTCTGTTCTCTCAAATTTAAACGCCAGAGCGTACAAGAACATTTTCTATTTATTTTTTATTTGGGACTATTAAGAACCCTTCAAAAATGATGCGCTCATGAAGTTCGCTTCTGCAACTGATTTTATGGACAGTAAGAGCGATGAGTCACTTTACAGAATTTCGACTATCGAGTATAGATGTAAATTGAGTGAATGAAAACGACGATTACTCAGTGTGTATTAGTTTATTACTTTCAGGCTAAGCGCTTTCGGCTGTTAAGCCATTATCAAAGCCGTCGTCATTTAAAAAAGTAGTTGTCAAAGCCATCAAGTTGATTAAAAACAATACTCAAGATAGAATCATCGTTGTGATTGAGTCATTGGAATAAAAACATTAAAATACCCTATTGTAAGGGTGTAAAATTATAATTCACATGATGTAAATTCACTCAAAATTAAAAAAAAACTTTTAATTTTGAGTGAATTTACATCATGTGAATTATAATTTTACACCCTTATAATAGGGTATTTTAATGTTTTTATTCCAATGACTCAATCATAACGATGATTCTATCTTGAGTATTGTTTTTAATCAACTTGATGGCTTTGACAACTACTTTTTTAAATGACGACGGCTTTGATAATGGCTTAACAGCCGAAAGCGCTTAGCCTGAAAGTAATAAACTAATACACACTGAGTATTCGTCGTTTTCATTCACTCAAATTGTTTTGTTCTGTTCTTCACTATTAATAGAAGAGATTCACTGGACAAACTATATATACAGACGAATATATAAACAGACGAATTATATTCTCAAACTATTACTTTTCGGCCCAACACTATCTAATATGCGGAAAAAGTATAGGTTTGTCCCAAAAAAGATGTAATTTCTTCGTTTTTCAGAGAAAAGAACACGAAAAAACGGTTTTAAAAAAATCATGTGTGTATGTAGACGTTGTCGTCGGCCACTTTTTGTAACATATCCAGATAGCGCGATACATCCTCCGGATTGACACAAGGGACAAATTTTATGATGAAATATTATTCAGGACATCTCACTGGTGAAACCTATTGATTTTCAGCTCACCAGAGCCAGTACAACGGGCGCTATACTACTTAAAGTACCACATTTTTGTCATTTATGTCAAAATTTCTGTTTGTTAACACGATACAGCCTCCGGAGTGTATACAATTGACCAATGTTATGATTGGATAATGTTCAGGATACGTAATAGATGGAACGTATTGATATTCACCTCACTAGAGCCAGTACAACGTGTCCTATAAATCAAGATATATTTAATTTTTAGTCATTATTGGAGAAACTTCGGTTCGTTAGCACGATACAGCCTCCGGAGTGTATACACGTGACCAATTTTATGATTGCATATTATTCACAGCGTCTAATACAAGAAACCTAATGATTTTCAGCTCACTATAGCCAGTACAACGAGGCACAATTTTGTTATTTATGGGATAATTTCGGTTTGTTTGCACGATACAGCGTCTACACAAGTGACCAATTTCATAATTGGATATTGTTCAGCGCATATAATAGATAAACCTAATTGATGTTCAGCTCACTGAAGCCAGTACAACGGGTGCTATGGTATTTGAAGTAGCACATTTATGGTCATTTTCGTAGAAATTTCGGGTAGCTAGCACGATACAGCCTCCAGAGTGTATACAAGTGAACAATTATATAATTGGATATTATTCAGGGCGTCTAATAGATTTCCAGCTCTCTGGAGCCAGTACAATGGGTGCTATGGTACTTGCAGTACCACATTTTTCTAATTTTTCGAATAATTTCGGTTTGTTAGCACTATACAGCCTTCGGAGTGTATAAACGTCTATTACATGAACCCTATTGATTTTCAGCTCACTAGAACCAGTAGAACGTGTCCTATAGATAGATCCATATATACCAAATGTTTAGTCATTTCTGAAAAAAATTCGGTTTGTTTGCACGATACGATTGGATATTGTTCAGGAAATCTACTAGATATGCCCTATTGATTTTGAACTCATGAAACTCAAACTGTACTCTCAGGGTGAAAAGAAGATAAAAGAAAAGGAATAAAATAAAAAGAGAGTAGGTTCTTTCCAAACTGATAATGTGAATGGAGATAACAAAGCCAGTTCTCAGGGCCCTGTTATCAGAAAAAAGTTAGATAAACTGAAGAAAGAAGAGGAAGAGAAAAGAAATAAGATAAAGACAAAATGAGATTTCATTAAGGGCCCATTTTTGTTCCTAAACAAAATTAGAAAAAAAATCATTCACATATATCAGCCAACTCTTAACTGCTGTTACCTGCTAGTTTCAAGAAATGTTCACAAAAAAAATGTGCTGAAGGCAACTTTTCAGGTATTACCTGTATGATAAATAGAACTCCTGGATCAAAATATGTACAAATATAATGAAAGTAAAATAAACGAGTTATAAAATTTTATAAAAAGTGGTTAGTAGGTGTCAGTATGAGTGAACAAAAATAAATTTTGATCTTAAACTAACAGATAAAAATGATAGTGGTGAAGACATACAAAATAAAATTACTTAACTTAAGAGTTGTTGTTCGAAGGTGGTATTCCGGAAAATCTTCTTTAATTGTATAATTGTCTGTACTCTATACAGGTGAACAGCTGCGTCCTCGATAAGCTCTTACAGTACAACCATTACTGTAATGTCATGCTATTTGGAGTTAATACCATAGCACACTTCTTATGTCAAATACTTTGGTAAAATTTACTCACAAAAGTAGATTAGTCCTGGAGTTTCCGCAGTAATCCCAGCGAATTTGTTCTTAGAGGACAAGTTTTATATTGGATCAAATTTGTATCAGAGCTTCTGCGTCAACTAACCTGTTGAAAGATGTATCGTATAGTCGCGCATTCCGAAGTCCTATTAAGCATTTTTTTTGGAACGAGTTAACCTTGACGTTAATTCCACCAACACTCTATTAGTTGAATTTACAATGTAGACTAGGAAGACGTGTGGTCTATTGCACCAATACATTTAACATTCGTAGCAAAACTATTTAATTAAATCAATATTCGAAATGTTGACTGCTAAGTTAACGTTTCACTCACTAGAGCCAGTACAACGGTTGCAGTATCACGTTTTAACGTCTAGCAGACGAAACCTATTGATTGACAAGTCTCTAGAGCCAGTACAACGGGTGTTATGATACTTGAAGTACGACATTTTTGGAAAAAGCTTGGGTTGTTAGCACGATACAGCCTCCGGCGTGTATACAACTGACCAATTTTTCTGTTTGGATATTGTTCAGGATGTCTCACAGATTAACTCTATTTTCAGCTCACCAGAACCAGTACAACATGTCCTATACCATACCATACCATTCATTCACCACATAATATACAAAAGTACATGTGAGGTATACATAGGTTAGTCAGGACAGAAATGATAAAAATCAGACATTGAGTAAAAACAGTTATTTAGCAGAAATTGTTTACTTATTTTATAGATTGATCTAACAGAGAGATTTCTAATTTCAATTTTTTTATTAAAACTAACAACTTTAGTATGGGTTCCTGGCCACTCGGGAATCACGTGAAATGAAGAGGCCAATACACTTGCCAGGAAAGGAGCACAAATGCCCTTTATTGGCCCGGAGTCTTTCTGTGGTGTAGGAAAATGCTTCTACAAGAAAGAGTTTCGGAAGAAAGGGGAAACCGAAAAAGAAGCACTTTGGCGGTGCCTTCCCGGGTTGAAACATTCCAAAAAGTTCCTGGGGAACTTTGACACTGCTAGGTCCAAAAAATATTTGGACCTCAGTAAAGATAAGCTACATCTCCTCACGGGCTTTCTTACAGAACACTGCCGCCTTAGGAAGCACTTAATGAGAATAGGTCTAGCAGAGATTGACGAGTGTAGATTCTGTGGGGAGGAGGATGAGACTCCTGATCACCTAGTTCTGGAATGCCTCGCCATTGCAAGCCAACGCAAGAAATGCTTTGGACAAGAAACTTGTAAGAGTGAGGACCTAGCCTCGTTGAAGCCGTCCCAAATACTAGAGTTTATTAGAACCCTGAAACTGGAAGGCGAGCTGTAGTAGTTGCGACAACAGCTCTGATAGGGGGGCACAATAAATCTTTGGTTTCAGTGCACTGTAACCCCGTTAAAATGTAATCTAATCTAATCTGCGTCAAGTTGGAGTTTAGAACAATTTTCATACAAATGTTCCTCGAGTTTATACATTCAGGAACATTTGCTATTGGCCAAACTATATCTGGAAAATTAAAATCTTCAATAATTATGACGTTTTGTAGAATTGAAAGTTCTTCGAGATTTTCTAAAAGGATTGGGGTTAGGTGGAAGAGCAGATGTATGTTAAATAATAAATATATATTACATATTGTACTTTATTTATTATTACAAAGAAACTCAATCTCGCCCTATCTGTATAAACAAAATATAATTTTATTTTTTAGTAATTGGTAATAAAGACTTTATTATTATTATTATTATTATAGCATCGACAAGCTGTATAGTATAGCCAGTAATATCAATAAGAGAGTTGGGTATTAAGGGTTTCAACCAAGTTTCACCGAGAAGAATTATATCAGGTATTAATAATTCGATTGAGTATATGAATTTTCTATATTCAGCCACGAGCGTTTGTGTAGAAAAGTGAACATTCGACAAATGACGTGGTAGACGAGCTATTGACGGAATGTAACGATTTTGGGAAAGCCGTTGACGTATTTGATTGTCAGGCTGTTTTCACCATTTTGCATACGGTTATTCCGCTGTGAACGAAGATCCTTCAAATATTTGTGCTACGCTGGCGTCTTGTCATCAGTTATCGACAATCTGCCAGTATCTGCACGTTCCAAAAGTTTCTTCTTTTCTTTTAATACGTACGTAGCGTCGGATTCGGTTGGCATGATGATCTTTACTAATCTGGGATAGCGATCATGTCGGTTTTCTATTCGATAAAAAGCTGTTGGTTTTCCCTGTGAATTAACCTCATTTAATACATCATCAATCCTATTCTGGTTTTGATTTTTTTTTGCCTTAATATCCCCATTAGGCTCGGATACATTCCTAATAGTTGGTTCTGTATAGAAAATTTCCGTTCTTACAGTTTTGTAGATCTCAGAACAAGATGTTACCAATAACAATGAGTGTCTAACTATTAATATTGATACTGCAACTAAAACTACTAAGAATGAGCCCATTAAAAATGTCTTATTGCAAAAACGGCAGCATTTTTTCAGAAATATAAAAGTATTGGAAATTTAAGTAAACATATTGAAAATAACGATACCCAGGAATTTTAAGATGCTGAGACTTTTTTGAAGGACACTGTAACGTAAAATCAAACCTCGTGCACCGATGCACTATCCCGCTTACGTTAGATGACCGAAAAATTACTAAAGACTACAAGCCAATTCTATGATCACAAATGGTCTAGCGTGAAATTCATGAATCGTACCAATGTTATATATACTATCATAGAAACCCTAACAAAAAATTGAAATGTTCCACTTGCACGTCTTCACCCGCTGGTGATAATTCCTGACAATCCACAAGCTGGTTCCAGAAGTACGAAGTCTACATCTGGTGCTTATCATAAGCTATCCATCGGTCGGGTTTGAAGTAACCCTTATCTGGTCCACTTAGTCCCCAAAATTCCCAGTATGCGGATAATTACTTATTCGAATAATGGAATATTGTTTACAATCATAAGTATATAATCAGATTACTGTAACTATTCCACTGAATGTAGTTATTTTCTTTACAATATCAATCCAGTTGGTGATAAACAAATTGACGGCCAGGATATTGAATCAATGAATTAACGGTATAACTAAAAATTGTTGATGTACTAAGCTATTCTGACTTGATATTAAGGCAAGAATGTTAATTTATTACGACCAAAACTGCATGATTGTTGTCATTTAATGCGACAGGTTTCGACTAATGAGAAAAACCGTAATAACACAAATTTGGAACCAGTTACCAATGTTGGAAATAAAACAGAGTATAAACCGGAAAACCCTAACGTAACCTTACCCTAGTTGTATTCCATGCTTAAAACGAAATATTCAAGGAAATTCTTCACAAGAGTTTGAAGACGATTCTGTGAAGGACAGATATTATGAGCCTCATTCAAGTGGTGCATCCCCGAACGATTATTATAATGTGCTACAGAATCATATCATACCCTCATCAGAAATTACAAAAAACATTAATGATAACATCAGCCTTGATCGCTAAGGCCGTCCGAAAAAAGGAAGGAAAAGGAAATATGAAGAACAACACAGAAACCTGAGAACTAAAAGTAAAAACAGTAATCAATAATTTTATTTAACTAAAGGAAAACTAGTACAACCGAAAAAGTTTGTTGATTGGTTAGGTTCATGTGTGATTAAGTGTCATGAGAAAATTTTTATCAACGAAAGAAGGAAGTTTTTTGACACTATTGGCATTTAGGGAACTATAATGTTCAAATTTTATTCTTATGTGCATATGTAATAGAAGAAAAAGCATAGAGAAAAAATACAGCACCAATAAATCCAGAGAAGCGACAATGTAGATTATTCGATTAATAAAGCTGTAATCGGTAGAGATATGTTCATTAAAACATTGGGGATTTCTACCACGCGTACAAATACTGCACTGTTTAAAGTAGGAACATTAGAAAGGCTTGATCGACAAGGTATATCTAGGAGTCACAACAAAATATCAATGGACTAAAAAAATAATAGTGAGTTTCCTAGATATATATCTCATTACTGCAGGAGAAAAAAAACAATAGTTTTGGCTGTAGGAACAGCGTTTTTACAAATGTGTACGCTATATCAAAATGAAAATACGGACACAGTGAACTTTGCTTCATAAAAAATATTTTCAAGCGAGTTCCATTAAAAATTAAAGATACTTGTAACAAGTGCAACACATATGATGTCAAAATTAAAAATTAACCCGAAGGAAATGAGGAAGGAAGGATAATATGCATCTAGAAGAAGCAGAAAAAGCTAGGAACGCGATGAACATTGATCTTAAAAATGCAAATGGAAACGACGGCACAGAAACATTGAATGACATGGAAAAATAAACGGTTTCAAGGATTAAAACTTACTTTTCCGCATCTGTGGCCCTGAACATTATTCTATCATAAAATTGTTACTTGTATCACTTCGGGGGATTTATCGTGCTAACAAACCGAAATTTTCCCAAAAATAACCAAAAAGTCAGTATATCTGGATTTATAGGACCTGCTGTACTCGATCTAGTCAACTTAAAATCAATAGGGTACATATGTGAGACACCTTGAACAATATTCAATCATAAGATTGATCAATCGTATACTCTCTGGAGGCTGTATCGTGCTAACAAACTGAAAATTCTCCAAAAATTACGGAAATTTGGTACTTCGAGTACCATAGCACCCGTTGTACTGGCTTTACTGAATTTAATATCGTTAGGATTCATCTTTGAGACGCTCTGAATAATATCCAATCATAAAATTGGTCACTTGTATATACTTCGGAAGCTGTATCGTGCTAACCAACTGAAACTTCTCCAAAAATGACAAAAATATCGTACTTAAAGTACTGTAGCACCTGTTGTATTGGGTCTGGTGAGCTGAAAATCAATTGGGTTCATCAGTGAGATGCCCTGAATAATACTCAATCATAAAATTGGTGACTTGTTGAACTCCGGGGGCTGTATCGTGCTAACAAACTGAAATTTCTCACAAAATTACAAAATGTCGTACTTCAAGTACGATAGCACCCGTTGTACTGGCTCTGGTGAACTGAAAATCAATAGAGATCATCTGTGACATGTACTTAACAATATTTAATCATAAAATTGCTGACTTATTTCACTGCGGAGGCTGTATCGTGCTAACTAGACATGTAAGGAAAAGTGGCCGACGACGACGACATACACACAGGATTTTTTTCCAAAAAAACCGTTTTTTCGTGTTGTTGTTGATGGAACACTTAGAAATAACTCAAAAAAAAATTTCATAATTTGAACTTTTTTTGGGGTAAACCAATATTTGTCTCGCATATAGAAAGGTTGAGCGGAAAAGTAAAACACTCCCTTTACAGCGGCTAATTACAAGCATAATATTTCATAACAATCAGTTGTGGTCATACAACTGGGGGGTTTATGGGGGAAACTAATCAAAACCAGTTTTCAACTTGTGGTTCGACGGTCGACGGTCACAGGAAGTTGGTTCTCATTTGATGCTCTACATTGACAACAATATTGCGAAAACACTGAAAATCTTATATTCTGGAGTGATTCATGCGGCGGCCAAAACCGTAACATGAAAATGGTTGTAATGCTGAAATGCATACTCGAACGTTCCACAAATTTAGAAACTGTCAGACTACGTTTTTTAGTTTCGGAGCACAGTTTCTTGCCAAATGGTAGCAATTTTAGCGTCGTAGAATGTGCCCTCAAGAAGCTGCCCAAATCATTTTCTCCTCAAAACTACTTGGAGATAATGAAACCTGCCGAAAAAAACCAATTAAAGTAGTTTCAATGAAGAGTGAATACTTTGTAGGCTCGGAAATACTGGAAAAACAAGTAAAAAATAGAAAAACCTTACAGTATAATTAAAAAATGAATTACGATGATGGCGACGGGTATACAGAGATCAATATTACAAAAAGGAAATGGAGGCAAACAAAAACTTATTTACTTTCTGGACATCTAGCTCCACTATGGCCCAATGGTAAACGAGTTGCAGGAGTGAAACTTCAAGATATTAAAATATATTTCCATTTAATTCCTTTCGCTGACCATCCGTTTCATCTAAACCTTATTGGAGATCTTACAATCGAGAATGACGTAGATAATACAACCTTGGATACCCAAGTGGAAGATGAAGTGACTTTATTTTTAGGTCCCCTTCAATTTTGTATTTTATTTTTTTACCGTTTGTTTCCTAAGGTTATAATTAAATAAAACAATCATCTTTAATCTTTAAATACAATATTCCTTTCAATAATAACTAGACTACTTTTTTCTAATTTTACTCTGAATCATGTTTTTATCGGTTGGTTCTTTAAGGCATAACAGGTCCAGTTGTACTTTGATTTCGTTTCATTGTTACTGGCATTACTCGTATCTAATAATAATAATAATAATAATAATAATAATAATAATAATAATAATAATAATAATAATAATAATAATAATAATATTAATAATAATAATAATAATAATAATAATAAAATATTGATAAGTGCACGTTAAAGTAACTAAACACCTGGAAGAGCTAAGCATATCTCGACATATCTGTGGTTTGATGCAAAAAGCAATAATTCTGGGAACAACTGCAATTGTCCGAAGAACACTAACCCCCTAATTAAGTAGGTTTATACCTTGATGCAACTGCGTCCGGTAGAAACTGCTACCACCAACCACGTACAAAATAATAATAATAATAATAATAATAATAATAATAATAGATAGATAGATGGTTTATTGACCCCATTCACATACATAGTACATTAGAAGTCAGTGAGTAGTACATATGAACACATTTTACAAAGTAAAAATATTAAAAAATTTACAGTGACAAATTTAAAATATAATAAAAATAATAGAAAGTGAAAAGTTGACATAAATACAGACATACATTTCATAAAGTTAAAATATTGACGAAATATAACAATTTTAAAATATAAAATAAGGTAAGAAATAATTGAACGTAAAAATTAAATTAAACAAAACGAACAAATATATAAGCATTAAGCCCAGGTATTCAACTCCTCCAAAAACTCATCAACTGTATAAAAACAATAATTCAACAGAAATGACTTAGCAAAATGCTTAAATTGAACTCTCGTCATATCACTTATATTTATATGTTCAAAATATTTTACAAATGAATTGTACAATGTAACATCCAACTTATTATTTTTTGTTGTTTTCAGTCTAGACTTGAGAATGACAATGTCTTTACTATTTCTAGTATCATAATTATGAATATCTGCATGTTTAGTCAGAACATATCGATAATAATAATAATAATAATAATAATAATAATAATAATAATAATAATAATAATAATAATAATAATAATAATAATAATAATAATAATAATAATAACAATAGATACTGAAACAATCTTCTTTCTTCACGCAATCCATTTCTTCGTGACAGTTAATTGCATTTAGTTTCAACAAAAATAGATCTATCTTTAATTCTGGCATGAAATAAAGGACACTCTTGCATTTTTTTAAACTATTCCTGTACCTCATCTTTCGGAATTTTAAAAAATCATACCATAAGCGTTGCCTGCCATTTCAGAATATATGACATCCATCAGTAACAGTAAATGTATCTTATCTGAAATATTTATGAAATTGACCTTAATCATACTAGTCAACATGTTTTTGTTTATGATAATTTAACTAATTTTTGCTTAAAATCGGAATCCGACAGTATATTGAGATATTTCGGTGTATATCGTCGAAAAAATTTTTGTTGCCATTTTTGGAGCTATGATCGAAGGTCACAAATGTTCTTATATATTTAGCTAGAGGTAGAGCCTCAAAAAGTAGTGTAGAATGCAAATCTTGAACTACCAAGAAATAATATTGAACGAGAATAGCAGTTTTTTCTGACAATGAACTTACAAAATATGATGTTTTTATGAAAGTGACTTTTATTAAGAAAATTATAGTGGTCAAAAGTTGTGAGAAATAATAATAAATAATGAACATGATTTCCAAGTTCCAAGTTTTTAAAATCCCCAATTTCTTTTAATTGAACTAAAAGCTCAAATTTTTAGTCCCACCCTGTTCGCTTGCTTTGTAGTGAATTGCAGATCTCTATATCTTGCGGGTGGTCGAAAGGTTTTTGTACAGTAGCTTGTCAACAAACATCCCACTGTTCATTCTTCGGCTTCTGTTTGTTATAATAATTTTTGGAAATAAAATCTCTATTAACAAAAGATTTTGGTTTTCAATTAGCCACATGGTGTTTTGATGTTTCGAGTTCTTTTGTACTTTTTTTTGGTCACTATAACATTGAAACTGGCTAACGTTATAGTTATTTATAATTTCAGTAGAAGACATTTGTTATAAATCATATTTTATCAAAATTAGCGAATACTGCTTGTTTCAGAGAAGGATTTAATATTATACCTAGTTATAATTGTACTTACTCCCAAAACAGTCGACAAAGGTTGACTATAAAGTCAGGTGAACAGAAAAGATAGACTAAAATGAAAAAAGGCGTCAAATGAAGTTGTAGATTGTTTCCAATTTCATGTAGAATAGGCCACAGAAGATTTGAAACTAAATTAAAATTAGGTATTAAAAATAATAAAATTTATAAAAACAAAATTGCTATAGATTTGGAGAAAGTATTAAATTGTTTGGTATTTAATGAAATTAACTGTCTCGACCCTTACTTCGTGTAATATGCTCATATTAGTGTTTTTAAATGAAACTCGCGGTCTCTAGTTAATTCCACAATATAATAACTAATAACTTTTATTATATTGTGGAATTAACTAGAGACCGTGAGTTTCATTTAAAAACACTGTTTGATATTTGTCTACACAATATCGATGCAGATAAAATAGAGAGAATCTTCGGGCTTATTAAAATAGAACTATTAATATAGACTTTAGGGTCGATTACATTACGCGAGTTAACTAAAGATTAGATAAAAAAGATCATTATTAACCTCTATTTTTACAATCCCAAATACAATTGGTGTGCAAAGAATAAAAATATATATCAGGCCGATGGTTAGGCCTTTTAAAGGTCATGAGAATGTACTTGGCTCCTTGCCCTTGGTATATTATCCAGTTCTTGGCGTTGGAAAAATCTACTTTGTTGTGTTAGTTTAAGAGAGGCAGCAATATGACAGATGCAGGTTATTTAGATTTTTGTTATTCCTGGTTGAAGATGTGTGTTTTGATTAGGTGTAACAACTAGTTATGTCAATAACGAGCCATGCAGAAGCTTACACCCACTATCACGGGTATCTTCTATGCCATGGCGACTTTGAGATTTTCGTGTACATTTTTATGGGGATAGAGATTGTAGAAGTTTATGGATATTTTTGATATGAAGTCCTTGATAGTGGTAGATCATGGGTGAAAATGGCATATAATAAAGGTGACCGAGCTTTGATAATCTTTGTGAAAAATGTACGGTTATTAAGATATGACTTATGTAGCTACCCACATAACAAGGTTGTTTGTTGGCGTTTATAATTGGGATAATGCTGGCAATCTTGAGCATATCAGGGTAATTTCCTGTTTCAATTATGTAGTTAGTATTGTATGTTAAATGAACTATTGCTGTTTTGGAAGATTTTTGAGCAGGACGTTTGGAATGTTATCCTTGCAGGAGCTCTTTCATTTTTTAAAGTTTGTGTGGTATTTTGAATTTCATGGTAGGTAGCTAGATTTTTGTATCTGTTATGTTTGTGTTATGTAAATAATTATAAACTATTTGTGAAATGTTAAGATGGTTTTGTTTGTTTGGTATGCTGTTTGTTAAATTGTTTAGGAACCTCTCGCCAAAAGCTTCTGAGATTTTGGATTTTTCCGGGATGGTTTGTCCGTTTGCAGCTATTTTTGATAGTTCGTTGTGTTTATTTTCAAGGTGTCTAGAGGTTCTCCACTGAGAGTTATCTTTTGGTGTGAGTTTTTCTAGAAATAACTTCCATATGTAGTTCTCGTGTTCGTGTACTAGTGAATTACATGTGTTTTGATAGTGTTTGAGTAGTTGTCTGTCAATGTCGTGTATTGTTGTTAACCTTGGTCTACGATTTTCTTTTTGTCGTATATGATTTTTGTGATGTAATTGGGGAGGGTATTCATGATGTAGGATTAGGGTTTGAAAGAGGATATATAGACTATTTACAATTTATTCTTTAATAATGTCCTAAAGACATTTTATTCATCCAAAGATTTGCTTTTTAAATTGTCGTAAAGGCATTCTAATTTTTCCTTATTCTAGTTATGCTTTCTTCCTAAGCAAATACTTCATTTTATTCAAAATCTAAAGATTCTTTTATAAAATGTTGGAGAATATCATGAATTGTTGATCAAAAATTAATAGCGAACCTTCAACATTCAGGAAAAATAGAAAATTACCACCAAAAATTGTTCAAAAATCATGAATAGTTTCTTTTATTTTCACAAAATGAAATGGAAATATCAACTTAAAACATACTTAAGTATTATCACAGTGAATAGAATGAACCAATTAGTATTAATAGGGTTTTGACTAGAAGTCGCATAAAGTTGATAATTAATTTTTTCTTCTTCGTAATACTGCTTCAAATAGTCGCGGTATTCATTTATACGTAAAACTGGATTGTTGACACATTTGCTGAAGAAGGCTACCATTTTTTCTTGATTCATACAACCATACTTCAAGTGTTTATGGACATCCCCCACGAAAGCTGGAAAAAAAATACAAAAATGGTTTGAGAAAGATAAATAATTCCAGTCATATAAGGAGTCTTATCTCGGAATAAGAAATAGTTATAAACTTGTATAAATATGTATTATAACGTTCTAAAAGTTGTTTGAAAAGTGTCATGAAATTTCGGGTCCTTATCTTAGGATATTCATGATCAAAATTCATAAAAATCGGTTGTTTGAAAATGCGTCCTATGGTTTTAATGCCTGTTGAATTTGTGAACAAAAGCAGTGCTTATCTATTCACTTTATAATGCAAGGTCAACCAAAAGTCCCGGTAATAATAAGCCGTATAAATCATAAAAAAATATACAATTAACAATAATATGCATTATTTGTCAATGAATATTCTTTATTTATCTGCCCTATCTATTCTGGACGTTGGCTATCATCACAGCTATACATGTTTCATTGAGTGCAGCTCTGAATAACTCAATATATGATACACCGAACTAATAAAGCAAATTAGCCAGACAGGAGATTATTCTTATTCTTGAACCTTGTATTCCTGTAGGGTTGAGCAATGTACCATAGAATTTCATTTTATATTTATTGAATAAAAGAGCTTTCTTACTAATGAACGAAAATATTAACTTAATTGTTATACTCATTTAACAGAACAGTTAAGATATTATTATATATTGAAGCACTTTCATTTGGTTGTATTCAATTTAATAAGGATTAATAGTATTACTGAAATAAGTCATATTGATTTTTTCAATCTTGTACTTTATTAGCCATCATTTTAACGAATATTTATAAATTGTAGAAAAAAAACATGTCTAAATTAATTATAGATGCTGATAGTAAAAACAGTGAACAAAATCCTCACTATAATACTGAAGAAAATCTGACCAAACATATTGAGACAGACGATATACTCTTTGAACCATCAGAATCGAAAATATTGAAATCTGATTCAGATACAATAGAGATTAAAATTAATAATGCAGTACATGATGTAATTTCAAAAGCATCCGTTGAAATTAGAATGAAATTCAAAATAATTTAAAAGAAACGCGTCAAATTTTCATATAGTTAGTAATTAGGTTATTTTATGCAAGGGATTACAGGAATTTTAATAAATAGTAAATAAGTTATGTTAATATTTATTTGTATAAAAATCTTTATCTCTATATGCTAATTTCTAATACAAAAATGTCATTTTCATGTTTCATATACGGCTTAAAAATTCATGGTAATATAAACAGTGAATCGTCGTTAATCACACAATATCTATACAATTGATACGATATAGAGAAGTTTCGATAGCAACCCGCAACGTGATAGATTATGAGGGAAATCAAAAAAGTCAGTTGGTTTTTAAAATGTCAAAGTGAAAAGTCGTATTATAATTGATCTCGTCAAGAAGAACGTGCTAATTTACGCAAACTTTTCGGATTATTGTGGAGAAACGACCTCGTTCGAATTACAAGGAAGCATACAGTATATATCATCTGACAGAGACAGTAATAGTTTATGTAATTGGGTAATACCTTCACCAGAAAATACAATAACTACATTAAGAATATTAAAATTGAACTTCTCAAGAAATTCCACGTGCTTGTCAATTAGAAACTTCGACAATATTCAATTGAACGTGTGCAGTAACGACATACTACCCAAACCTGTTGTACTATCTTCAAGAAACAAACTCTCCGTAACTTTAAAATATAATAACCCAGTGTTTTTATGTGTTTGGATTGATCTGGTTGTTACAATTCCACAAATATTTGTAGAACAGCAGATTTCGTTTGTACAGACCATTCTGATTTCACGGGGTGTGCTATTTGTAATTCATCAACTACCCCTTGCAGTAATATTTCTATAGGTAGATGTTTCGACCCGTATAAAGACAGATGTGACGGAATCATTAATTGTCCAAAAGGCGAAGAAGAAATAAACTGTTCAGAACTTTGTCCTCAGCTTATCAAATGTCCAAATGAAGATTAGTTTGAAGTGGATACAAACTTATTAAATAAAAGGTACCATTTTAAAATATTATATTAGAGATCTCTAAATTAAAAAAAGGCCTTTATTTAAAAAACATTTTAATTGTTCAATAGTAATAGTAGTTAAATTTTTTTTGTAGTATATCTGTACACATTTTCTGTTTATAAATTTCTATGTTTCAAAAAAAAAATTCCTGAAATCATAATTTTGTTCATTTTAATTTCACAAACCAATAATTAGAGTAAATTTGAATAGCGCACTTGAACCCTACCCTTTGAAAGAGTTGGTATACATGTTTAATGATTTTTCAAATAATAAATAATTATTGAATCCTATACAATATATAATCAGAACTTTAATATACCCTAAAGTATTAAGGTGTTTTTAATTATGTACAAATATAGCCAATTCCGGTTTTTTTCCAGCCTTTAACTTCTCCTCCTGTCAATTTAGTCCACGTTATTTCAGGATTTCCGCTACTGCAGGTTTCTCGTGGTCTCCCCCTTCCACATTTTCCCCTTTCTAGGGGTTCTACTTCTAGCTGTTCTCTTATATAATCATTTCGATTTTTGTCCCTTCTTGTGATTCCCAATACTGCTCTCAGATACTTCAACTCAACCGTTTGTAATTATCTTTTTGTTTCTCTCGTAAGAACCTAGCTTTCACTGACATAAGTTAAAATAGGTCTAAAAACGGATTCATATATTTATATACTGGAATTTTTGTTTTCTTTGGCACTCATTTCTTCCAAATGAAAGTATTACTTATTGCATAATATAGATTGAGGGCACTTTAAATGCGTTCATTAACCTCAGCGTTATTTTTCCCTTCTTTATGTATTTTCATTCCCAAATATTTAAATGTATTTGCTGTAATTGTTCTTCGTTTAGCTGTATTTCGAGATTCCTGTTTTCCTGCCATATTAACATTACTTTTGTTTCCTCTACATTTATTTTCAGATTTCTACTTTGAATAGTTCTTGTAAAGACGTCTAGATTTTTTTGAAGATCTTTTTCATTTTTAGCATATACCACTAAGTCGTCCGCAAAGCCCACTGTGAATTTCTTTACTTGATCTTTTACCTCTTTTATTATATCGTCCATCATCGCATTGAACAGTGAAGGACTTAAGGCTCCCCCCTGCATTGAACCCTCTTGTGTAGTAAACTCTTCAGAAAGTATGTTTCCGGTTCTTACATAATTCATCGTATTTTTGTATATACTTTTTATACCCTCGATTAAACTCTTGTTAACTACTCCCTTCTTTAGACTAGCTATATTTGCAGTCTGGGGACACTGTCAAACGCTTTCTCTATATCCAAAAACGCAACATATATAACTTCTACCATTTTAATAATTAACTGTCTCACGCAAAGATGTGATCTTGAACACCCCCGCCCTTACGAAAAGCACTCTGTGATTCTTCTAGTTGACGTTCTATTTTGTTTTTCAGTTTTTTTCCAGAATCATCATAAACTTGTAACACTGTACTCAATATCGTAATGCCTCTATAGTTTGAACATTCTCTATTATCACCTTTCTTATATAGAGGTAATAAATATTCCCAATTCCCATTTATTTGGTATTCTTCTTTCGGTATAGATTTTATTCAGTAGAAGAGTTAATTTTTCTATTCCTTTTCTTCCCAGGTTTTTTAGCATTTCCAATGTAATTCCATCGTGACTTGCAGCTTTTCCTCGTTTTAGTAAGTTTACTGCTGCTTCAACTTCTAGGTTGGTAATTTCTTCAATTTCATTTATTTCATATTGAATGTCTTCATCATATATTTCCTCCGGTTGTTGAGTCGTTATTTCTGGGTTCAGAATCTCCTCAAAATATTCATTCCATCTTTCCATAATATTTTACTCTTCAGTTATTATTATTCCATCTTTTGTTTATATATTTTTAATGCTATATTGTTTTCCTTTTCTGAGTGTTTTGAGAACACTATAAAACAGTTTTCGATTTCCTAGACTGTATTTTCTCCGAATTCTGTCCAAGATTTTCCTTTTGCTTGCTTTAGGAGATCTTTTACTTTTGTTCGTTGTCTTTTATACTCTTCATAATTTGCTGCAGTTTTATTTCCTATATAGTTTTTCCATTTTGGTTTTTTAATTTTTGCTACATGCTTCTTTTGCAGCATTAGTTATAGTATCCGCAAACGCCTTCCATAGGTCATCGATATTACTGTTGTTTATGTCTTTAAAAATAGTATCTATCTCCGTTTCAACTGCCTCTTTATAAAATTTTGCAGTCTTACTTTCGTTTAGTTTATGTGATGTAATTTTAATTTCCTATTTAATTTTCTGAATTAAGTACTAGTTTTGAGACTACCAAATAATGGTCAGTATAAATTTCTGCTCCTCTTTTTACTCTTGTGTCTTTTATTTCCTTTCGGAATTTTTCATTTATTATTACATAGTCTATTATGGATTTTTCGCCTGTACTCCTTACCTCTCTGATGTATTTGTGGATATGTTTATGTTCAAAAAATTTGTTTGTGATTATTAGATTGTTTGTACTGAATTCTATTAACCTTTTTCCGTTGTTATTTCTAGTGACTTCTCCATGAATCCCTATTGTTATTTCGGTTTCATCGTCTTTCTTCCCTACTCTTCTATTTAGATCTCCTATTATTATTATTCTCCCCTCTGTATCATCTATTTCCTCGGCCATCTTATCCCAGAATTCATTTTTATTTTTTGCTGACTCGTCTTCATTTGGTGCATATACTACTAATAGTGTTGTGTTTACTCTTTCTTCCATTCATCTTTCCATTTTTAATACTCTTTAATTGACAGCTGTCCATTGTCTAATGTATTTTGTATTCTTATTCCTTCTCTGGCTCTATCTTATGTTACACTCCGCTATATAACATATTGTGTCCATTGTCCAATTCTTCTTCACCCTTTCCATTCTCTTTTGTTTCAGTTACACCTATAATATCCAAATCATTCTTTTCAAACTTCTCAAATAATTCTTATCCTTTTCCTGTTATGCTTCTAACATTCCATGTTGCTATTTTCCATAATTTTCCTTTGTTAATTCGGCTCTTCTCATGTGTCAATGTTTGTTGTCCATATCTATGATTTGTTTTATTCTCCTTTTTATCCAATTCCTTAAAGTTTTGTCTCACATCCATATTCATACACTGGTTTCTTTCCCCTGTCTTGACATTATTACTTATAATTATGTCTGCTAGTTTTTTGATGCTGAATTTCAATTTTTTCTCTTCGTTATCCCACCTCCAGTCTTCCATCCCTATATATATTTTTCTATACCCTATTTTAGTTGTTTTTCCATTTTGATTTTCCTCTTTTGCTCTAAGCCTAATCTCTTTTTGTATTCCCCCATCTTTTTTTGATAGATCTTCCTCAATATATAATGGTTCCCCAGTTTTCATTTTCAGTTTGCTTTTATTTTGCATTACTTTCTTTTTCTCCTTGCAGGTTGTGAAACGAATTAGACAAGTCTTATCTCCAAGGTTTACAGCGCTATCAATACCTGTCTTTAAACCCAGTTCCTGTATCATAAAGTTATTCATTAATTTCTATAGTTCTTCTGTATTCTGGGTGCTTCCTTTTATAGGCCTTGCAATACAACATTGTTCCTTCATTTTTCCGTTTTTCATGAGCTCTACTCTCTCATCGATATCCAATATAGCGTTCTTCATTTTTTGGCTCTCTGTCCCAAGTTTCTTTTCAGTTCTTAATTCATTGATTTCATCTCTATACACCTACGGAAGAAGAACAGATCTTCTCTCGTTTTCTTAATCACTGTAGCCAGATATCATACCTCATTGAAAATTACATCATACAGGAAGTGACTATTGACATTCTATCAAATAATACGGAACACAGAATATGAAGTGATGTGAGGTGACAAACTAATTTGATTGTCTTAACACCCTCCCTCAATCAAATGTTCATATAAAATAAATACCAAATAATCTAT
Organism: Galeruca laticollis; assembly: GCA_963921935.1. NCBI lineage: Eukaryota > Metazoa > Arthropoda > Insecta > Coleoptera > Chrysomelidae > Galeruca > Galeruca laticollis. The sequence continues at coordinate 32,137,394 of OY998181.1, read as the reverse complement.
AAAGTTCCAAAATGCAAAACATTTGGTTTAATATTGAGTAAATAAAAGAACTGATCAATCACTATTTATTGTAAATCATAAAATGTAATCTAGTAAGACAAATACAATTTTTATGCCTCATCTCTTAATCCTAAACTATACCTATGTTTTATAAAAGGTTCTCCACCTAAAATTTTTCGAAGTATATCTGCTGTATGATCGTTAGTAGAAGTATATTGAACCGACACAATCTTATTACTCACCAAATCTTTCATAACTTTATATTTAACATCAACATGTTTGAAGCGTTTGTGTTCATATTTACCAGTTAGCTTAATGGATGACTGGTTGTCCTCAAAAAACAGTTAAGCAAGTTTTTGCATAGCCAAAATTCATTAACAAGTTTTGCAACCATATTCCTTCTTTAGTAGCCTCTGCCAAAGGAACATATACTACTTAAGTTGATGAAACGGCAACTAATAATTCGTTTTAAGCAAGTCTAGAGCTGTTTAGAGGGTTTTTCTTGAAATATACTGCAAAAACTAATTGAAATTCTGACATCCGGACGAATTGCCAACATTAAATACATAATAAATTCACGAACTGGTTTCCTTTCCTTCATGTTCCCTTCTAGTAGGTTTATTTCCAATTTAGAATCCATTGGAGTTCTACTGTCTTCATATTTAGCCATGCTAAATATAACGGTTTTTATTTATATAAATACATTCTTCTGTTTTTCTAATATTATTACATAAGATGGTTTCTGTTGGTACTAGATCATGCATTCTAAAACTGAAATTGACTGTCTCGACCCTTACTTCGTGGAATATGCTCATAAGAAAATTGATTGAGCTATTTTCTTCAATTTCTAATGTAAATTTAATTTTCGGGTGTAAATTATTGATGTGGTTGAAAAACACATCTAATTGTCGCTCACTACCCATAAAACAAGCTAATATGTCATCCACATATCTATACCAAAATAAAATATTTTTCGTAATATTACTTTCAAAGATCTTTCTTTCTAAATTGTCCATGAAAATGTTTGCTAAGATAGATGATATAGGGCTTCCCATTGGTAAACCTTCATTTTGAATATATATCTTATTGTCAAAAGTGGAATAATACTGATTAATGCATACATCAAATAAATTAATCCAGGAATAATATCAGATATACTTAATTTATTTGATGTATGCATTATTCAGAATTATTTCACTTTTGACAATAAGATATATATATATTCAAAATGAAGGTTTACCAATGGGAAGCCCTATATCACCTATTATAGCAAACATGTTTATGGACAATTTAGAAAGAAAGATCGTTGAAAGTAATATTTCGAAAAATATTTTATTTTGGGATAGATATGTGGATGACATATTAGCTTGTTTTATGGGTAGTGAGCGACAATTAGATGTGTTTTTCAACCACATCAATGATTTACACCCGAAAATTAAATTTACATTAGAAATTGAAGAAAATAGCTCAATCAATTTTCTTGATTTAAAAATTCAAAGAGTTAATAATGTACTTGATTATTCAATTTACCGAAAACCAACACAGACTGATGTGACAATTCCATTCAATTCTAACCACCCTGTCTCACACAGACTAGCAGCATATAATTCAATGATACATAGAGCTTTTTCAGTTCCTATGAACAAATGTAATTTTGATAGAGAGATTAATACAATTAGACAAATAGCAACATCTAACGGTTATCCATTAGATATGATAAATAAACTAATTAGTAAAAAAGAGAGAAAAGTGGCATTACAACTAATATATCCTGAACAAGCTGATGAAATTAAAACTTATAAAACCATCACATATGCAGGAAATATTTCTAATAATATTTCAAAGATAATATCTTCAGCAACGAATGCAACAATTTCTTTTAAAGCAGAAAGTAACGTTAGTACAAAATTGTTAAATGTAAAAACAAAAATACCACTATTAAAGAAGTAAGGTATATATAAACTCAAATGTCCAGAATGTAATGCTGTCTATTTGGGTCAGACCCTTAGGAATTTTGAAATACGATACAGTGAGCACTTACGAGCTTACAGATTAAAACAACCAGATAAATCCCACTACGCAAAACATCTACTTGACACCAATCATTCATTGACACCTAACACAGAACTAGAAGTGCTGCATATTTGTGAAAAGAAACAAGAACTGGATTTCCTTGGAGAACTGGAAATTAGAAGACATTTAAGAAACCCACAATACGAAGTTGTCAATGAACAGTTAAATCTAGGGAATTCTCCACTAATAAACTGTCTTCTTAAGTGATAATTGTAAAGATCAGCAGATATAGTTTTCCTGGTTTTCTATATCATTGCACAGTTATACTGATCTTAATTGGAAAAATTATAATATCTAAGCTTCAATATTTGTAATATCACATCTTCTTTTTTTTTCTATAAACATATATTAAGCCAATCACAAGTTAGGTTACTTCTTGGTCTAGCCAAAAATATAACTACTAAACATCAGGTAGGCATAAAATGAAATGTAACTTCTGTCATTCGGACGATGATATTGATTTATCGAAACAATTGTAAATTTTTTAGAATTTCCAATAACTTGTATTATATTGTGGAATTAACTAGAGACCTTGAGTTTCATTTAAAAACACCATTCTAAAACTATTAGTTGATTGCAATTTTATAAGTTTAATTCTTTCCTCATTGTCACTTGCAATAATCAAGTCATCAACGTATGATAATAAATTAGTTATTGCATGTCCAATTTCTTGGATATATAGAGGAAAGGGACCTAATATGAGATACCGTATTTTCTCTCCTAGTAAGAATCTCCATCTAGCGACAACCGCTAAAACTAACTCATCGGAACATCAAATGTCAGATTAGCTAGATTTATTTTCAGTTGCCATTACCACCCGCAACGTGTACGTGTTTTTACGCATTAGTGCAATACCGAAATTTTATTAGTGTTCAGTTTGACGTGATTTTTTGTTGAAAAGGTGAGGAAACAATTAAGTTTTTTATATTTGCTTTGTTGTATTGAATTTGCTTCATTGTTTAAACATATAAAATGCGTGGCAACTCAATTAATTTTTGAGAAAAAAATATGTAAAGAATTTTCACAAGAGATTCCTAATATGAGATACCTTGGTGCTCCTAAAATGAGGTAACTCATATTAGGCGAACTTTTTTTTAAAATAATTTCAACGAAGGCTATTTGCAGATGCCTAGAGACAATAAAAAAAGGAAGCAGTGTCATAAAAATGCTAAGATAAGGGCTGTTGGAGATGGCGTACCTGATGGCCTCTAAAGCGTTAAATGTTTCGAAAGGTAAGCCTAGCTTTTTACTTTTCCGCCCAACCTATCTAATATGCGAGAAAAGTATTGGTTTACTCACAAAAAAGTTTTTCATCAAGAACAACACGAAAAAATGGTTTTTAGAAAAAAGTCCTGTGTGTGTATGTCGTCGTCGTCGTCGTAACATGTCTTGTTAGCACGATACAGCCTCCGGAGTGGAACAAGTCACCAATTTTATGATCGAATATTATTCAAGACATCTCACAGATGAACCTTATTGATTTTCAGATCACAATAGCCAGTACAACGGGTGCTATGGTACTTGAAGTACGGCATTTTTGTAATTTTTTGAGAAATTTAAGTTTGTGAGCACGATACAGCCTCCGGAGTGCGAAAAGTCACCAATTTTATTATTGAATATCATTCAAAACATCTCACAGATAAACCCTATCGATTTTCAGCGCACCAGAGCCAGTACAACAGGTGCTATAGTACTTTAAGTACGACATTTTTGTCATTTTTGGAGAAATTTCAGATTGTTAGCACGATACAGCCTCCGGAGTATATACAAGTGACCAATTTTATTTCTGGATATTATTCAGGGCGTCTCAAAGATGGACTCTATTGAGATTCAGCCCACTAAAGCCAGTACAACGAGTGCTATGGTACTTGAGGTACCAAATTTTTGTCATATTTTGAGAATTTTCAGTTTGCTATCACGATACAGCCTTCAGCATGTACACAAGTGACCAATTTTATGATAGAATATTGTTCAGGGCATCTTATAGATGAACCTTATTGATTTTTAGCTCACCAGAAGTAGTACAACGGATGCTATGGTATCTGACGTGCCTCATTTTTTGTCCTTTTTGTGGAAATTTCGGGTTGTTATTACGATACAGCCTTTGGACTGTATACAAGTGGCCAATTTTATAATTGGATATTTTTCAAGATGTCTCATTCAAGGTGTCTCACAGATGTACCCTATTGATTTTCATTTGACCATAGGGAGTAGGGCGGGTCCTATATATCCAGATATACTGCATTTTTGGTTACTTTTGGAGAAATTTCGGTTTGTTAATACGATACATCCCCCGATGTGTATACAAGAGACAATTTTATGATAGAATATTATTTAGGGCATCTCACAGATGCGGAAAAGTTAGTTTTAATCTTCAAAATCGTTTATTTAGTTATTGTTTAATTTTTTTATGAAAATTTTCAATTTTCAGGTACCATGGAACGATATGTAAAAGACAACAGTAGTGCAGAGGACCTCGTAAAAATATCGTTGGATAGGAAACAAGCTTTACCTGAGGTTTTGGAGAAGCAGTAAGCAGACTACTGCATTGAATTGGAAAAAAAGTATTTCTTTATAACTGACACTAAGTTGTGATCGACATTTTTAACATATGAAACATTTTTAATTTGAGCAGTTTCGTCAGATTGCAAAAACACATCAATGGCTACGTGTGTACATTTTAAAGTTTTACTAGCTTTAACTAAATGTATTAAGATATTCTGTTCAAGACTACATACTTTTGAGAATATATTTATGTAATTTACCACATGATCTGTAGCACCCGAGTCTATACACCACTTAACTGTTTATCAGTAGTATTCAAAGTCATTCCAGTAGCTATAAACGCTATGCTATGATATTCTTCTGTTCCTCTTTCCGTAGTCTGATTCGCTTGTTTTTTAAACCACATTGGCTCCTTCTTTGCCCGGGTTGTCTGCAATTATGACATAACATTCTTTTTTCTATTATTCAAACCAGTTTTTTGGTTACATTTCTGTGCATTGACATGTTGACCCCTTTTCTGAGTGTAATTTTGTTGATAATTGCTTGTATAAGGGACTCGCATAAATATATATATATATATATATATATATATATATATATATATATATATATATATATATATATATATATATATATGCCGTCAGTAAATGGCGAAAACTGGCGGACGACATCCCTCGCCCCTTGCCAACCCGCATTGAGGCAGCGTGGTAAGGTACGCCTCACAACCCCAGCATGACAGACAAGGACAAGTTACGGCCCTCATTCTCCGTAAGCCCGAAGGGCCCTAGGAGGGGTAGATCCTGGGAATCAGCCACGAGGGCAGAGGGTGCTAAGAATCTGCGGAGTCTAAACCACTACCCATTGACTACATTACACCTAGCAACTTATAACTGCCGTACACTCTCTAATCAAGCTAGGATTATGGAACTGGAAACAGAGGCAGCAAAAATAAAGTGGGATATCATGGGCATTAGCGAAGTAAGACGAAAAAATGAAGAACTCATAGAACTTGAATCAGGGAATCTTCTATACCACCAAGGAACACCAACAGGAAGAACAAGCGGAGTAGGATTTCTAATTAAGAAAACCTGGAAAAATAGAATCATAAGGATAACAAGCACCTCAGACAGAGTAGCCAGCATAACACCAAGACTCTCCAAAAGATATACTATCCAGATTATTCAGGTATACGCCCCAACAATCAGCCATAGTGACGACGAAATAGAAGAATTCTATAATGAAATAACCCAAGCGCTCAGCAACGACAATAGTCACTTCAAATACATAATGGGAGACTTTAATGCCAAAGTAGGACACAGGAAAGACCAAGAAAAAGGAATGGGGAAATATGGATTTGGAGAAAGGAATGAAAGAGGAGAGAGATTAATACAGTTCGCACACTTTCAGAACATGTATGTGGCAAACTCCTTCTTCAAGAAGAACCCTAACAGGAAATGGACGTGGGAAGGCCCCGGTGCAACTATCAGAAATGAAATAGACTTTATCCTCACCAATAAAATTAACACAGTAAAAGATCTAAGCACGCTCAACAAGTTCACTACAGGAAGCGACCATCGACTAATTAGAGCTCGACTGGTCTTAGATATAAAACTAGAAAGGTCAAGACTAATCAAAACCAACACAACGAAAAACATAAACAACGAAAGGCTGAGAGAGAACTCTCACCAATATGAAGCACTACTAGAAGAAAGACTACAAAAAGTGGAATATAACAACCCTGAACTGATGGACACAATTCGAAACTGCGCCGTAGAAGTGGGAGGTCTGCAACAACGAGGTGAACACAAAAAACTAACTCCGGAAACAAAAGCACTATTACAAAAACGAAGAGAAATGAAAAAGACAACAAACATTCAAAGAATTGAATACACCGAACTGTGCAAGACGATACGAAAGAAAATCGCAGAAGATATCAGGAATTACAACGAGAAACTGGTACAAACAACAATAGAAAACCGTAAAAGCTACAAAAGTGCAAAAAGGGCACTAATAATAGGGAAAAGACAGATAGTTGCATTAACTGATGGAAACACAAGAACCACAGACAGGAATGAAATAATAGACCTAGTAGCCAAATTCTATGGAGACCTATACAAGGCCCCTGAAAATTTGGAAGAAATAATAGAACACTCAGAAGATGCCATACCAGAAGTTTTGGTGGAGGAAGTAGAAATGGCACTGAAAAGCATGAAAAATGGCAAAGCAGCGGGAAATGACGGCATCACGATCGAAATACTCAAATATGCAGGAGCTAAAACATGGAAGTACCTTGCCAAACTATACACGAACTGTCTGATGTCCAGGAGCATACCTAAAGAGTGGAACAGCGCCCTTATAGTGTTGATCCACAAGAAAGGCAGCAAAGGAGACATTAAGAACTACAGACCAATAAGTCTACTACCAGTGACGTACAAGGTATTCACAAAGATCATTCACAACAGAATACAAAATACACTAGACTCGGCCCAACCACGAGAACAGGCTGGATTCCGCAAAGGCTTCAGTACAATAGATCACATCCATACCCTCAAAGAGGTTACCAGTCGAACCAAAGAATACAACCAACCACTAGCACTAGCCTTCATCGACTTTGAGAAAGCATTCGACTCTATATATCCCAGAGCAGTAATAAATGCCTTAACAGAACAAGGGGTCGACAAGCCATATATTGAGACCCTAGCAAATATATATAGAGAAGCCAAAGCGAGAGTTAGGATATATGAGGGCACACCAGAATTCCCCACCAGCAGAGGAGTTAGACAAGGAGACGCAATATCACCAAAGTTATTTACAGCAACACTAGAAAGCATCTTCAGAAAACTGGGCTGGAACAACACAGGTCTGAATATAGATGGAGAATACTTGAACCATCTAAGATTCGCTGATGACATCATCCTGATTGCGAGTAACCCTGGCGAAATGCAACAACAAATAAATGAATTGAATGCAGCAAGCAACGAAGTAGGCCTTAAAATAAATCTGAGTAAGACCAAGATAATGTATAACGAACTGATAAACGCACAATAAATAACAATTAATGACACTGCCCTGGAAATAGTAGAGGAATACATATACCTGGGTCAACTAATACACATATCAGGCTCTCTGCTTCCAGAAATAAACAGAAGAATCAAATTAGCATGGAGAACATTTGGACAGAACTCTATCATCTTCAAGTCTAGAATGTCACTCCGTTTGAAAAAGAAAGCGTTTGATCAGTGCGTACTAGCAGTATAAACATACGGCTGTGAAACCTGGACCCTGAAAACTGATATCATTAGAAAACTCCAGGTAACACAGAGGTCTATGGAACGATGCATGCTTGGAATAACAAGGAGAGATAGAAAAAGGCTTGATTGGATCAGACAAAAGACCCAAGTGATAGATGTCATAAATAGAATCAGATCCCTAAAGTGGCAATGGGCGGGGCATCTCGCTAGAAGGACAGACGATAGATGGACCACAAAGATAACGCAATGGTATCCCCGAGGCGCGAAAAGACCAAGAAGACGCCCCAACTTAAGATGGGACTACGACATAAAGAAACTCGCAGGATCAACCTGGGGCCGCATAGCTAGCAATAGACAACAATGGGCCCACATGGAAGTGGAATATATAAATATGTAAAGGGAGGCTACACCATAACAAAATGGTTGAATAAGCTGCATATGATGATGATGATGATGATATGTATATATATATATATATATACATATATATATATATATATATATATATATATATATATATATATATATATATTGTTGTTTGTTTGTGTATTAGTTTCGTTTATTTTATGATTTAATAACTTGGCTTCAACGAAATCTAATTTCAGTTTTGAATAGTCCATAGTTTCTAATGCAGTTACGATTGTATCATAACTCCTTGTTAACGTTAGGAGTAGGTGATACACAACATCTGCGTCCTCAAGAGTAGCACCTACAGATTTGAGTTCTCTAATGTTTTCTTCAAATTTTATGGAATGGGATTCGAGGGAATCTCCTGATACTAGTTTCATAGTGAACAGTTTTTTCTTAAATATAGCCTTTTCTTTGAAAAACTGACTCTAACGGTGTACACATCTGAAACACCGTTTTTATGTCCTTCACGTATTCAAGATGCGAGTTTGAAATGGACTGCAAAATTATTTATTTGCATTGTTTGTGCAATTCATTAAATAGATCATCGGATTTTTCATTTTATTTTTCAATACGAATTTTTACGTTATTTTGATCTAGTATAATTTACATTCGGAACTTCCAATGGTCGTAGTATTTGCCATCAAATAGCTCTATCCAAATTTTTTATTTGTTTATGCCCATCAGGTTCTATTCTCTTTCTGCTGCAAGTTAAACGTTTTTCTAATTCATCAAAACCAAACCTTCTATATCGATCGTCTTCGCTACTCTCAATTCATCAAGACAACAAAGTGCAGTTATCGAATCTCCCAACAAGTGCAGCGTCACATTTCATTCGTGTATATTATCAAATTCAAACTTAGGAAATAATTTAGAGAATGGGGTTGCGAACTGAACTCTTGAAACCGACAGCGACAATATTACCTCCTGCTTCAGATGAATGACTGAAGGCAATATTTTGCTATTGCAATAATAGTTCTGGTTCACCCTGCGGATACAGGAAATCGGGATTGTAATTTCCTTTAGCTTGTTGCCAATGGAATTGACAAGTGTGGTTCAATGTTTCACCCTATAGAAGCCAACGGGTCCTATAAATACAGATATATTACATTTTTGGAGAAATTTCGGTTTGTTAGTACGATGCAGCCTCCGAGGTGTATACAAGTGACCAATTTTATGATTGGGTATTGTTTAGGGCGTCTCGTAGATGAACTCTATTGATTTTCAGCTTAATGAAGCCAGCACAACGGATGCTATCGTACCTAAAGTATCACACTTTTGGCCCATTTTGGAGAAATTTCGCTTTGCTAACAATATACAGCCTTCAGAGTGTGAAGAAGTGATCAATTTCATTATTAGATATTGCTTAACGCGTCTCACACATGGACCCTTCTCATTATCAGCTCAACAGAGTCAGTACAATGGGTCTTATAAATCCAGATATACTATATTCGCGGTAACTTTTGGAGAAATTTCGCTTTGTTAGCACGACACAGCCTTTGGAGTATAAAAAAGTGAACAATTTTATGACTGGATATTGTTCAGGGCGTCTCATATATGGACACTATTAATTTTCAGCTCTACAGACCCAATGAAATAGGTTCTATAAATCCAGATATACTACATTTTTGGAGAAATGTCGGTTTTTAAGAACGAGACACCTTTCGGAGTGTAAACAAGTAACCAATTTTATCATTGGATATTAATCAGTGCGTCTCACAGATGAACCCTATTGATTTTCGGTCGACCAGAGTCAGTAGAAGGGGTACTATAAAATTGGACAAATTTCGGCATGTTAGATACAGCGTCCGGAGTGCGGAAAAGTTAGTATCAATTTTTGAAACAGTTTATTTTCGTCACATTCGAGGTGCACCAGAGGTTTTATGAGACTCCTTTGAGACAACTTTTAGAACGCCACAATAAAGGTTTATTGCTTATTATCTCACATTCCGAAGTTGACTCTCTTTTTTGACTTAACTAGGCAATTGCTAATATTTTTGAGAGGTCTGGAAAGCAATTATATATATTACATATATATATATATATATATATATATATATATATATATATTTATAAAATTTGCGAATAACTAACGGTATATATCTATATATTGGAAGTCAAAGCTAAATTTTATTCCATATACTTTGAGATTGTGATAAACGATAATATCCTGTATAATTTATTATTGTGATACATTGTTCTATCGTTAACCCGTAACCGGTGAGGTAAAGTCACACAGTCCTAACTATTCACAACTCACTGTAACTTTTTTCAGGGGACCTTCGAATCACTATTAAAGTTCGTTTGAAAGTACTTGATAGCACAGAGCGAATGGAAGCCATCAATATCAGAATGTAGAGATGCTCTATTTTTGTAAGCTAAGGCCCCTGGGGACATATAAAAAATTGGAAAAAAAACGACTGGATATATTATATTCAAAAGGCTTAACGGTTCAACCATATATAATGCTAGTAGGTCCTTGTCTCAATAATATTACTGCTTCTTATGTCATTTTAAATAACTTCAATTATAAAACATCTAGTGTGTTGTAGGCTATACAGTTTTGTTTTCAAGCCTGTATCATACTTGATGTCAAATATGCATTTGAATGTCAGCACATATGGTATCTCTTTCAATGGTATATTTTTAAAATTAGGAACAGCAGCGATCCTAAGATCCCATATATAAGTGATTTATTAGAACACATATAAAAGTTTATATTTTCATTATTTTGTATTTATAGTGAATAATCCATAAGAAAATATAGTAGCTTGAAAATTTTCACAGTAACCTATTTTTAATTTCTCATTTCTGACTGAAATTATCAGACTCTTTAGTTAGGAAAATATTTTTCGTGTATTTTATGTTTTCTGTGAGAAACAGCAAGCTGAGTGAAATACTCAATTTAAGTTATGTGATTTTTGATCATTTTTGTTTTTAATTAATTCATGTTTTTTGTGAAAAACCCCAAGCTGAAGAAAATAGTATTCTCAAATGAATCGAATATCTAATTTAAGTTACTGATTTTTTAATAGAAATGTCTCTTATTTGTTTTATTTGTTACATCTATTTGTGGAAAAATATATATGTAAGCAAAATAGCTGCAATAGAACTTTTTCTGACTTGAAGAGTTATATATATATATATATATATATATATATATATATATATATATATATATATATAAATATATACTACTCAAAATCAATGATTCTATGTTTGTGTTAAGTTTTTGTTATATAATTCTTTAATAAATATGTTTGGACAGAGCAAGACTTTTCACTTAAATTTCCTTTTCAGTAATCTAGCGTTTTTGAATTTGGTTTTAGTTTTGTAGAACTTTGTCATCAGCTGCACAAACACTCTTTAATATGACTCATTATATAAAAATAAATAATAAAAGGATTATTTGATCCACATCAATTAAACTAAAATAAAACCAAATTGAAAAACGATTTTACTCTAAATTAAAAAAAAAAGTACATTCTTCTATTTAAACTAGCATTTATTTGAAGCAAACCAATTATTTTTAAAAAGTGGGGCATAATTATTTTTATTCAAAAAAATCCATTGTTAGAACAAAACAACTCGAGTTTTGATGCAAGATATTAATCAGGAATTTTAAACAAATGTATTTTTTGACTGAAACAAATCACAATTTAAAAAAACCGGAGTGGATTTTTAAAGAAATCAATTGTTGTATTTAAAATAGTAATACTTTAAAGTAAACAACTCGAGTTTGCACAAAAGAAATTATTTTGAAGTTTTAAAAAATCTATTGTTCCATTTAAACAAGTAGTTGTTTGAAACAAACAACTCAAGTTTCAAAACAAGAGATGGTCATAACGTTTTAAAGAAATCAATTGTTTATATTAAAATATTAATTGTTGGAAGTAAACAACTTGGAGTTTGGACTAAAGATATAATTTTCTTAAATTTAATCACTTGAATGTTTGTATAACACTACAATTAGTTTGAATGATTCCAATCTCTTGTTCGAAATTTTAAACAAACCAAAATTTTAACTTAACCCCTCTGTTTGGTTGACTCCATTCAAACTTCAGATTTGTTTATCCTAAACAAATTTTCTTTTATTCAAGAAAATTTTTGTGATGCTAAGACTCAATTGGTCTATAATGGCTATATTTATACGGGAACAGGTTCGGATGGAATGGGTCTTTCAAATTCAGAAAAAAATTTAACGAAACAAACACAATCCGTAATTCGTCTTTCAAAACCTATTTTTGGCAGTAATGGGAACATTACTGCGGATAACTGGTTTTCTTCCCTTCAGTTAGCGAAAGAGCTACAATCTAGAGGTCTCACCTTTGTTGGAACAATGAGAAAATCGAAAAGAGAAATACCAACAGAATTTAAGGCAAACAGACAAAGACAAGTTGGTTCTGCATTATATGGATTTTCAACACATGAAACGCTGGTTTCCTGTATTCCGAAGAAAAATAAAGCCGTAATCCTCATTTCTTCCATGCATCACTGTCGTGCTACGGATTTTATAATTCAACAAAAGAAGGCGTCGATGCACTAGATGAGAAATGCACCATTTACATATCTTCGAGGAGAACTCGACGTTGGCCAATGGCTATTTTCAACCAAATATTAGACATGAGTTGTGTCAATCCATTTGTCATGCACAATTGTTTCAAGGATAACGAAAATACATCCAGATTCAAATTCATGAAGGCACTAGTGAAAAGACTGACAGAACCTTGTATGAGGAGACGTTTTGAAAATCCTCGAAGAACCAGTACAATTTTAAGCCGCAGAAAAATTATCGTATTGTTATCTTTATCCATCCAAACTTCATAGAAATCCATTTTACTTATGCTATGATTATAAAGATCCTATATGTAGTAAGAAAATAGGCACACAATGTGTTTCAAAATAGCCACATCTAGAATAAATGTTTGAAATTAGTGTAGTTCAGCTGTTGTCAGATTTTTTTACTTATTAAATATGTTTATTTTTTGCATATAAATTATTGATTAGTATACCATTAGCCCCGGCTAATATTTGAAACTTCTAAAAAGAATAATTTTTTTTAATTGATGAAATTGTGTATCATAATGAGATATTTCAATACTACTGTTTAAAAACAAAAACGTAATTTAAATTTTATTTCAATATAAACATTATATATGACCCAATAAAGTTTATCCAGTTTTAACTTATTCCAGTCAAATTTATTCACTACAATTTTTAATTTTATTTATATTATTTTTTTAAAATGGACTCCACATTACGTTTCATGTAACTGGAATAATTGTACCTCACCGGTTACGGCTTAAATTATAGAAGTGCAGTGCTCACACTATTAGTTGAAGTAAGCGCTTAATACGAATACAAAAAATTCTCTATACGCCAAGTATTTTTTATTGTATAAAGAAAATGTGTAAGTGGTTTGGAGGAAACCGATCTAAATTTAAATAAGACTTCCCCGAGCACCAGTATACCTAAATAAATGAATGATTCATATGTTTATTATATCAGTTTTTGAATCGGTTACAAGCCATGACACATTCTACATAAATTTGATATGACATATATATCATATTAGAAAAACAAAGTGTTGTGTTTCTCGGGGTTGATGATTATTTGTTGTGTATTTCGAAAAGAATTACGCAATATCTCGAAACAGTTCAAGATTCAACGGTTAAGGTCACTGAAATTGCGTAAGGAATATTTCAAAAATTTGCCAATAGCAGAGCTGGAGAAGCGCCAGATAGGATATTTCTATTCGGGATACGTATCAACTTTTTCGCGGCTCTAAATAAACACGGAATTTCAAGTGTGGTTTATTTTATACAACAAACAGTCGGGAAATCAAGAAATCATCTACCATTTATTTTTATTAGTTTTATATCAACAAACACTTCAATAGGATATGTGATGACATTATTATGATTATATTTTAGTCATCAAGTTGGTTGAAAGGAGATAGTTCCAAAAATAAATAGAACTTACGTATTAATGCAAAATTACTAAAGATAAAGTATTGTGATGTTGGTATTTTGGACAAATTCTTCATTTAGGTCAAAAAGGAAATAAATCGGCTCTACATACTTGACTCATACAGACTAGCAATTTGAATCAATAGAAACTGAAAATGCTAAGGAAACAAAAAAAAACAGAATAGGCAGTGTCAAGATATGTTTTGAAATGCAAAAATAGAAACATTGAATTACAGAACTAATGTCTACAGTAAAGTAACGCATGAAATCATTATTAGCTAAATAAACAGATGGCAAAATTCCGAAGCGGATCGATTTTTTTTTTATTTTAATTCACTACTAGTTGAACCCAGCAGTCGTTGTCCTGCTTAGTACTCAATCTTTATTGACATATGAGATATTCGAAAATATAGGTCATTAAGTTGACCCCCCCCCCCATATCTATTATCAACAAAAACATATTTGATCGGTATGCACTCCCAATGCTCCAAGATTGATTTCCTTTGCACCACATTCCTCGAGAAACTACAGCTGTTTATGGGGAAGGAATTGTTATGGGCTGATCTTGCAACTCACCCCGCAACAGTTTAATTATAGTTTTTTGTTAATAAATTTTATAATATTTCGAATTCATAGGTAGTTTTTTGTTGACATTATCAATCACATCGGTCATGTACATTTAAGGAACCGAGAGGTAATTTAAATTACCTGTTCACTACCTACATTCTCCGCTGACAAGCTTACTTTGAGAGTGCATTGATAGATCAATGTAGTCTCAATCGAATTGTATTTGATAAACATCAGTTTGACTTTTAAATATATTATCAAGGAGTCTGCTTGCTGTCAGGGAGATTGTACGAAAGATTTGTCAA
The DNA here is from genome assembly GCA_963921935.1 of Galeruca laticollis. NCBI lineage: Eukaryota > Metazoa > Arthropoda > Insecta > Coleoptera > Chrysomelidae > Galeruca > Galeruca laticollis. The sequence continues at coordinate 32,122,316 of OY998181.1, read as the reverse complement.
AATAATATTTGAGTAGAATACGAAGGAGTTAATTAAATTTTGGATAATTTTGTTGGGGAATCAGGTGTCGAAGGAAAATTGTGGAAAGAGTAAAAGCGCAGGTGGATTTGTAGAGTGGAAAAAAAGGAGTTTAGAGAGAATAGGATAAGAACCCTCTAACGGAGGGTCTCAGTCAGGGGACACCAAGAGAATAAGTATAGCCTCTCCGCCTACGTTAGTGGCATTATTTTGAAACCATATTTTCTAAAACTTATGTTAGAGGCGAACAGACGCCTTTGGTAGTACCGTAGTAAAGTAGTTAATAATAGGTTTAAGCATTATATTTTCTTTTGTAAGCGGCTCCGTGACGTCACAGTAGCGCATTTCAATTATGTATATTTACTTCCGTTTTGGTGAAGAAGTTTTTTGTATATAGTATTTTTTTGTGTAAATAGTAATATAGAATTTTCATTGTAATATCTAACATCTTATATATTGTCTGCTCTATCCTTACCATCGTGGCGGTCTACTAGTTAAGGCTGGCTTATTAAAATTTAACTGGTGGCACCCATTTTTAACAACTAATTAAAATAGGAATTTTCGCATACCCACCCCCGACCGAACTGAGCTTGAGCATGAGGTTGCGCTTCTGGAGCTAGCAAGTAGACAATAATAAATAAAGCGCGTAATAGGGTGGCAAATAAATGCCCACACCCACCCTCATTGGAATTTTTAAATTTTGTACTTTGCACCATCAAGCGCTTGCACACCATTATGATCTATCGAAAAATCATTTGCACCCCTTCCATCAGTTAGAAGTATCGCATTATACAATTATTCAGAGTAAATTTCTCCCTTCCCTAATGAGATTTCCAAAAAAGATATGCTGCAGAGAAATGCACTCATATGCACCACCAAGAAAAACAAAATCTCCCGCTTCCCCTAATCAGTTCAACCTCAATATCACAAACAAAATCGTTTCTCCCCCTAATTAGTTAAACATCATTATTTAAAGTAAAGTTGCCCTCCCCCCTCAACAATTTCCGAAAAACATAATGGCATCCACTTCTAATGCACCACCAACAAAAACAATGACCCAGGTGACATTTTACACGTTACTGAAGAACCCTAAATTTTCTACGCATAATAAAAGACACCAGTTGGTTCTCATAAACTAAAGCACGTAATGCAGCAAACTCTTTAAACTTTGTACCTTATATAGGAACTTTCTGCAAAATTTTAATTTATCATCTATCAATTGTCGTTTGAACTGTTTGAAAAATAGGATTTTATAAATTTTAAATTTTTTGCTTTATTGATTACTATTATTAGACATTTCCCACATATATATATATATATATATATATACATATATAGTCTTTGCCGACAAATTAGGTATAAAACCATGAATATTTGGGTAACGGCAAGTTAATTAAAGAAAACTCTTCTCACTGTTTTCCTTCCAAGCTTTCGGAAACTTTTATTTCCATTATCAAGGATAAGTAAATTGAGATTGATATAATTGTTGTCATAAATTGATAAATATATCGATATTTGAACTTTTTAGAATTTTTTTTATTCATAAGTCATTTTCACAGATTCGTGAATAAAAACATTTTCTTCATATGCATATATTTTCTTGGAAACAAAAGAGGAAAATAGGTTATGTTTGTAATATAGGTTAATAGATATTGGAATATTTTTCTTTTATTATATAAAACTCAAGTTCAAATTATTATAGATGTCATCTTAATAATTTCTTCATAAATATTTAAAATTATAATAAAAGATTATAACAAATTTCTTTTATATAAAATTATTGAAAATATTAAAATCATTTACCTAAAATAAAATTATTTTTAAAAATCATCAAACTTCCATTTAGATAAGATTTAATTACGTATAAGAATTTGAAATTCAGTTATTTTTATTATTAATTGTTAGTAGATAATAATAAATATCACTCGTACACTTTTTTTGTTAATAGTATGAGGTTCTTGAAATATATGAGCCATTTCTAAGAAAAGTCTTTTTTTGGTATTTGGTTGTTATGTCTCAAATACTAACAGATTCAAAATCCATAAAGTGATCATTATCAATTACATGTTCATCAAAGGCACATCTCTCAGTATGTAACTTACAATCGCCCTTATGGAGACTTATACGGCTCTTTAATTTCTGGCCAGTCTGACCAATATATTCATTATCACAATTTTTGCATGAAATACAATATATTACATTTGAAAGATTAAGAATTGAAGTTTTGTCTTTCAAATTAGTGAAAATAGACTTTATGGTTAGGCATGTTTTATTGGCAATTCTAATGTTGTTCATTGGTTTAAAAATCCTACTCAACTGTGGTCTTATTTCTTCAATGCATGGTAAAGGTACATAGTAATTTATATTATCTGATTGGTCGTTTCTAATATTATTGTCTGTAATGTCTATAGTTGGAGAACAATTAAATAGTATATTTTTAACTAATTTATTTGGATAACCATTTTCCAAAAATAGTTGATATAGAATTTTTATATTCTCTTCATGAAAAATAGGATCTGATATTTCGGTTATTCTATTTTTCATTTGTTTGATCAAGTATTTTTCATGGAATATTTATGGTAAGACCAATAGTTCATAAATCGTCCTGAGCTAATTGGTTTTCTGTACCAATCAATAGATAATGTGTTATCATTATTCCTTATAAATTTTGTGTCTAAAAATGGTACACTTTGATTACTGTCTTCTTTTTCCATTGTAAATTTTATATATGGATCATAGTTATTGAATATGAAAAAAACTTCGTCTGAGTTAGTTTTTCGTAATGCTAAAATAATATCATCACCATATTTTTTTTTAAATTATTTTAATTGGTGATAATGGTATAATTGTATCCAATAAATTATCCATTACATAACAAGCTATAATGGGAGAAATTGTAGCTCCCATTGGAGTACCAAAAGTGTGTGTATATATTTGATTATTAAATGTAAAATAGGTATTTTCAAACAGGAATGTAATCATTTCTTGAAAATATTTTTTAGATGTTTGACAATGTTGACTGATTTCATTTCATTTTTTATCAATTGCTCTTAAAGCAAATCCTAAATATACCTTACTGAATAAAAAAACAACTTCTAAACTGCAAATTACATGATTATCAGGTAATTGAAATTTGTTAAATTGATTGAAAACTCCAAATGAGTCTTTAATGTAATATTCTGTATTTAAATTATATGCCTTTGTTGAAATATCAGTGATATATGAACCTAATAAATTAATTGGTGTATCTATAGAAGCTACAATGGGTCTAATTGATAATATTGGTTTATGAATTTTAGGAAGGCCATAGAATTTGGCAGGAATTCCATTATAACAAGTGAGTTTATCTTTCGTAATTTTATCTAATTGTTTTGTACTAAACAATTTTTTAATACAAAACAGATAGATAAAATTACGAAAGATAAACTTACTTGTTATAATTGAATTCCTACAGAAAACCAGTTAGCTCAGGACGATTTATGAACTATTTGCCATGAATATTCCATGGAAATTGAGTTGATCAAACAAATGAAAAAAAGAATAACCAAAATATCAGATCCTATTTTTCATGAAAAGAACCTAAAAATTCTATATACTATATAAACTATTTTTGGAAAATGGTTATCCAAATAAATTAGTTAAAAATATACTATTTAACTATTCTCTATAGACATTACAGACAATATTATTAGAAACGACCAATCAGATAATATAAATTAATATGTACCTTTACCATGCATTAAAGAAATAACACCACAGTTGAGTAGGATTTTTCAACCAATGAACAACATTAGAATTGCCAAAAAAATATGCCTAACCATAAAGTCTATTTTCACTAATTTGAAAGACAAAACTTCAATTCTTAATCTTTCAAATGTAATATACTGTATTCCATGCAAAAATTGTAATAATAAATATATTGGTCACACTGGCCAGAAATTAAAGAGCCGTATAAGTCTCCATAAGAGCGATTGTAAGTTACATCCTGAGAGATGTGCCTTGGCTGAACATGTAATTGATAAAGATCCTTTTATGGATTTTGAATCTGTTAGTATTTTAGACCTACAACCAAATACCGAAAAAAGACTTTTCTTAAAAATGGCTCATATATTTCAATAACCTAATACTTTTAACAAAAAAAGTAACCATACTAATCTGAGTGATATTTATTTTCATCTACTAACAATTGATAATAAAAATAACTAAATTTTAAATTCTAATATAATTCTTAAAATTTATCTAAATGAAAGTTCGAAAATTTTTAGAAATAATTGTATTTTAGGTAAATGATTTTAATATTTTAAATAATTTTATATAAAATGAATTTGTTATAATCTTTTATTATAATTTGAAATATCTATGAAGAAATTATTAAGATGACATCTATAATAATTTGAAGTTGAGTTTTATATAATAAGAGGAGAATAAGAGGAGAATATTCCAATATCTATTATATAAAGAAAATGTTTATATCCACGAATCTGTCAAAATGATTTTTGATTAAAACATTTTTCGAAAAGTTCAACTATCGGTATATTTACAAATTTATAACAACAAATATCTCCATTTACTTATCCTTGATAATGGATAATAAAAGTTTCCGAAAGCTTGGAACAAAAACAGTAAGAGGAGATTTCTTTAATTAACTTGCCGTTACCCCAATATTCATGTTATATATATATATATATATATATATATATATATATATATATATATATATATATTGTGACATATATATGTATATTCAGTACGTTAGGATGTCATATTTATAATTTATATATGTATATACATATAGGTTATTAGTATTTATGTTATTATTAATGCATAGAAAAATTTATTATAATGATATTGTTTTATCTTTTGTTACTGTATTTCTTCGGTGAGCATGAGGTACTCTGTACACCCTTTGGATTCTGGCAGAAATTTTAACTCTTATCTCATATATTTTATCTATGGTTTTTTTTTATATATAATAGTGACCTTCAATATTTTACCTGGAGTCTTTATCTGATGCGCTTATGGATAAAATTCTCAATAAGATAGTCTACCTTGCATCTCACTGTGAGAACAGATGTTATGCATATCAGTTGAAAAAGAAGTAAGTAAAAACATTCTTTTAGTGAACAGCTTTAATAACATAATAAATAGTATTGATCAGAAAATATGTGTATGACATTGAACAGAATAATTAATTAATGAAATGCTTATATACAAATATACAATTGGGAAAAGAAATGAAAAACTTCATTCGAAAAAACAAAGGTAAGTACTATAGTTTGATTTACTTTTTATCAGATCTGTATTTTAAGCTTTAAATTAGTTTAGATGTTTTTAATACTTTTCATAATATATCACAGATACAAATCTATGATAATAAATGTAATGTTAAAGTTGGTACCAACAATACGAAAAAACCACACTAACCTTTTAAAACCCTACTAGTTTCCTTCTTGAAATGCTGTCTTAAAAAAAACCTGCCTTGCAGATTTTTCGTCCAGGCGACGCTGTTTCTCTTCTAGGAGCCAATTCTTGATGTATACTACATATTTGATTATTTTCTCATAATTAGATTTCTTGCAATCTTAATAATTCTTCTAGCAACTTTTTAATTAAGTTTAGTTCCAAGTTAACTTAATATTTGATTTGGATATTGTATCCAGTTTCTGTTCTTTTATAATAACTTATTATATATCTTATTTTGTAGTTTATATGTAATTTCTTACTATTCACTGGATAGTTAGAACTTCATTTGCTACTTCCATTTCTGTTTTAGGAGTTTTTAAAACATAATTTTGCTAATTTCATCTAAATTTTGTTATAATTATAGTAATATATCCTTTCTCGTTAATCACCAAACATCTACTAACGCTTCCTCAATCAACAACTTCCTTTTGTCTTTTTTCTGGTTGCTATATAAATTCATGTGTATGCTGATTTCCTATTTACTATCGAATTCTTAAGTTTTTAATTTTATTTAGTGTCTATTTCTACATTCTTTTAATGATATTTCCTATCCATCGTAAGCTTTATTATTTATAAATATTATTTGAGTATTTTTATAATCCTATAAATGGTCTTAATTGTTTATATATTCAATATAAACATTTTATCTAAAACTACTTATATTTATAAAACTACAACATGAATTCAATTTAAGTTATGTCCATATCAATTTTTAAATATTCTTTATATCTCATTTATAATTCATTTACTTAAACGTTTCCTTATTATTTTTATTTTCATCCCTAAATAATAATATCATTAATTATATGACAACAAAAATTCATATATTTTCTGACGCAATAAAGTTGAATTCTATGGTTCTGCTTCTTTTTTAAACTCTCGTGTAATTTATCTAAATTGCGATTTCTGACGTCCACGTCAAAATGAAATATAACCAAACAATTTCGTAGATGTTGAATGAATATGAAATAATCTGTTAATTTTAAAACAGCTGTTACTAATTGTTCAAATAATCTTACTGAATATGCATTGCACGAGTCCTTTATTTGAGACGTTTATAATTATATGTTGATATTTACTATGTACAGAACTACATAAATGATTTCTAACTATGATGAATACAAGGTAAGTCTTTTTTGTGGATTATCAATATTTCCTGTTAACAAATGTATAAATATCGCATTCTACCATGAACTGATTACTTTATCGCTAAATTCCCTTGCCTTGAGATTGTATATTAAACAGTTTTTTTTTCTTATATCTTATTATGTACATGTGAGAGTAAGATTTTTAATCATCTGAGCATGGTATATTTTCTCTTATATATTTTATTTATACTTATCTATACGTTATAATATATATATATATATATATATATATATATATATATATATATATTATTGTATTACTTTTTATTATTTATTTAATTATATTTCTGAAGTTTATCTATGGTTAATATTTATCTATGTTTTTTAAATTGGATTGGCTAGCTCAGGTTATATGATTTATAATTATTTATTTATTAGTTTAATGTTTTAATGGAGAGCATGAGAACACTTACTCTCGTTGGGTTTAGGATAAAATTAAACAAGAAAATATATGAAATCTGCATCCCACAAACAACCTGCGAAAATCATCTCCATCAACGCTGTGAATCGATTATATGAAACACAGTAATTCAACCTATGTGTTATCAAACAAACGTAAAATTGAAAAGCATCATAAGCAGTAAATAAAACTTATGTTAAAACAAATATAATACAGTGCAAATTACAAATACCAACTATTATTATATACCTAAAATTATTATTGTGTAATTTGTCCAAATTTATGAATTACGTTTGAGTTTAATATGGTTAACCAAATAAATCGTTAAAAACACTAACCTGACCATAACACTGGGAAGTCTCTAGTATATTCTATTGATGTGGAATCTTCTGTACCAAAGCTGGATCTCCTTCAATCTTGTAGTTACAAACTCTATAGTTTGTATGGCAGGTAAGTTCTCAAATTCTTGTTAAATCACTTAGATATTTTTGCTTATAATGTTTATGTTACAATGATAGTGCTTACTTTTTGAAAATTCGGGTAACGTGCCCTCTCAAATTTAAAATGTTTATATTTCTCACAAATTCTTATTATTTCCAAGTATTTTCTTTTCAAAATGTTCAATGTATATTGATTAAATGTTTGCAATGTCTTTTGACTTTAATTTCTAATAATTTCCCAAATATCTTTATAAAATTTATAAAATTCTCTTACATGTGTCCTTCTCCATTAGCTTCGCTTCACCAACCTTTTGTTTTTCAAATCAACAAACTTTTTGTTGTCCGCTTTGTTATTTGTAAAACAAAAAACTTACTACATCCTAGATAGAATATACTTTGTCTTATCTAATGTTTTATATGTCGATAAATGTCTTTATATTTTTCTATGATTATGGATTGTCGATGTAAGATTTCAAACTAATTTACTATTCCTATTTACATACTCATTCTTTCAAAAATCTACCTTATTTTAATTAACAAAATTTCAATATCAATCCATATACAATCTTAAATGTTCAAATATCTGTCATAATGCCTTTCAATTAAATCTTTACTCATCATTACATATTTATCTATTACAAACTTGGCTCTTTATTTATTTCAGTCATCATATTTTTCTATTATCAATAGTTCACAAATATAAATAATTCTATGGTAGAATCTACCTCTGCACTCAGTGTACTTCATTAACAGACATGAAATTTTTAGTTGTCACTCCAGTTATCTCCTTTTTAATATAAACATTACACTTTTGTTGGTATATATCGTGATCTAGCATTCTATTTATTATTGTCTGATAATAATTTATTTTCTTTTCAGATTCATTGTTAGATGTTCGAAATACTGGATATACATTATCATTTGCTATAGACAAGAAAATGAGTTTATGATTTGTTAAGATATAATTACAATTTTATGAAAATAATGCAGTTTATAATCTGAAATCCTAAGGTAAATAATTTTACTATTACTTATGTATCTCTTTCGTTTTGAAGCATAACTAATATAATAAATGTTCAATTCAATAGAAAATATATATTCTTCTTATATTATCATCATTAGAAAAGATAATTCCAGCTGTGTGAAATAATTAATTTCCATCTGTTACTCTACAAGGTTGCAAATTTCATACTTTTGTGTTCCATTCTTTTTACTGTTTCTTACGATAAGTTCAATATATATAAATATAATATATATATATATATATATATATATATATATATATATATATATATATAATGTCACCCACGTGAATCTTTTTTGTTATTTCTTCCAATTTGCACATTTCCTCACACGTTTTAATGCTTGTGTATATCGGCTCAATAAAAAAGAAGACTAGATTTAAATGGAGACTTTTCCGTATTTACCCTGCGCACCCTTCATTATTATATCGGACAAAATAATTCGACTTAACCTGTTCATAGATCTACGCCTCTAAATTATAAATGTTTTGCAATTCCATGTCCAAAAATGGAGCAGGTTTAATATTTTCATATGCACATTCTTGACAGTAGCTTCGTTTCAGTCCTGAATAACTATTCTAATCAAAATATTAGACATTTGGATTTATACATCAACTGAAATTATATCTTATTTTTTGGGTTTTTATTATATGCAAGAACTTTATAACACCGCTCATCTCAAAGCCTGTAATTTTTTCTATTTACAGCCTCGTTCACCAGAGTGCGATTGCTACAAGAAAAACATCTTAATAACTATTTATTCATATCCCACGTCAGATGATGTTTGGGAACATCATAAATTTTGATAGTGGTTCAATGTCACGTGATTTGAGATTGATTTATTTAAATTTTATGTATTACATATTAATGAACTGGCTTAAAAATAAGGAGAGTTATTGTGTTTTTTTGTATTTCTATGATGGAAACTACCACCTTACGTTAAAACAATGTTTTTATTTGGATACAGTCAATATCCCTATTAGATTATTATGTCGATACCGATTCATAAACCCAAACATATTGTTTTGACTATACATTTCTATCAAAAATTCTTCCATACTTGTTTTAAAATACTTTGTAGTACTGCAAAAAACCTAAAAATACATCTTATAAATAAGTACATTTAGATTTAAGAGTATTTTCAACGATTAATTAAATTTTATTTTATATAACAGATAGGGGTGGATTGGGCAGTCGGGCAGTCTTTTCAATCCTAGCATAGAATTGATTTTTTTCCTAGTTTGGTAGTTTTGTTTACCCACTGGCAACACTGTTAATCCACAAAATGTCTGTCATTTCGTTAAGTTGTCGAACATACATACATACGGTTAGCCGTAAGTGAATGTAAATATTTTGTTATCGTTTCAAAGTAAATAAATGAAGAACCAACGAGTGGTATGTGCTTTTAATATTTTTATCCAATGTTTATTATGCTAACGTATAAAATAATCTGTAAATCACGCTAAAATGTCTAATAAAAAAAATGCAGGAATATTAAGTTGAAAAACTATGCAGAGGAGCAATGGTCACTTGTTGGTGAGGGAGATCTGGGCATGCCCAATGCTCCCACCTTTATGTAGTATATAGAATGATACAGTTTATTGTACGTTACTGATTTTGTTACAATGTTCAAATTATTCTAATTTCATTTGATTACAGAAAGATGCCGTTTAAATTCAAAAAGAAAGGTATGCGACACGAAATACCAAAAGACATAATAGTGTTTTCAAATGAAACTCACAGTCTCTAGTTAATTCCACAATATAATAAAAGTTATTGAAAATTCTGAAGATCTGAATTGATAATTGTCAATTTTTTAGAATTTCCAATAACTTTTATTATATTGTGGAATTAACTAGAGACCGTGAGTTTCATTTAAAAACACTAATATGAGCATATTCCACGAAGTAAGGGTCGAGACAGTTAATTTCATTAAAAGACATAATATTACGTGCCATAGAAAAAGTGTCAAAAGGTGGTAAGTTAAAAATAACAGCTGATAAATATGGTATACCTAGATCAAACTTGCAGCGATATCTTACACAAGGATATGTGAAGGATTCTTCATCCAGATTTAGATCTTCACAAATTTTCACCGCTGAAGAAGAAGTAAAATTGGAACAGTACACTACGGTTTCTTCTAAATTTGATTATGGATTGACAAAGCTACGAGCTCGTAAATTGGCCTATGACTAAGCTGTAGTACTAAAGGAAACTGTAAAGAAGTTGGCATTATTTTGATGACCTTTCCACCTGAATGCAGCCATAAATTATAGACCCTGGACTTGACAGGTCATGAACTCCTGAAAAATTACTACAATACAGGATTGGATGGTAACCAGCCCTGGTAAAACTGTGGCAATTTATGATATCTCCAAATTAGCAGCTGCTGCTTGGCCTTTCAATTCAAATATTCTGTCACCGATCGCAATTTGCCCGATACTGATGGAGCGCTGTTGTCAGAAGATGACCCAACAATACAGCCACCTTCAAGTCAAGTCCTTCTGGAGCAGCCTGGAAGAGATGAACAAAGTCAAGCAGATCCTCCTAATTTTAATAATATGGCTGACGCTGGTTCTTTCCATATATTCGCAAAAGACCAAACAGCAGCTGTAGCCGCTGAAGTTGTAACTCCTAAATCAGTGAGACCGTACCCCTAGAAAACTTACCGGTAATGCAAAGAAGAAAGGTAAAACAAGGATATTGACAGAAACACCCGAAAAAAAACTGATAGAATTAGCAGAAAAATAAGGCAAAAAAGACAGGCGGGGAAAAAAGGGCCTTAGAAATATCGACTAGAACAATATTCCTAAACTTCCACTAGAATTGACATCGAAGAGAGCGAAGAAAAGGCAAATGAGCAGTAGTGATAGTGAGGTAGAAAATATTACCCTTGCTGACAGTTCCGAAGGTTCATTTGTTGATGAAACATCATAAGAAGAGTTTGATGAGGATGATGTGATTGTGATAGATGTAAACTTTCGAATCAACGATCATGTGCTCGTGAAATTTGATGCAAAAAAGTCTGTTTCGCATTATATCGGCCGAATTGAATACCATGGCTTTAATTAAGTTTCTGCGACTGAGCAAGATTCGACATACTTTTCTGTTTCCTGAAGTAGATGACATAGGCAGCATCCCACCAGATAACATCAAAACTAAATTGTCAGGCAACCAATAATACCAAACGTGGTAGCTCTAAGTATACATTCGATAAACCTTTATGGGTCATACCAAATCTTAGATAAGTCAAAATGTTGAAATAATCACTGTTTGTTGATTAGGTACTTTTGTGATTTAGGTACTATTTGATAATATATAAATGTTTATGTTTGGTTTATACCCCCTACCATGGGGAGCTTTGGACACAACTGACATATTTCGGAAATCCTTTTATAATTTTGAGACTGATTATAATTTGTAGATAGTTCTTTGTGAAACGTCTAGCCAAATCTACCATACACTAAATCTAATAGAAAATATTTGTAATAAAATTTTTATAAATTTTACTTGACTTTACAGCTATTAATACAGTATTCACATTGTTCGTGCTCAAATATAGTAGGATATAAATTTTCACAGTGATCGGTTAAACGATATAGAAGTTACAGTTGCAGCGCCACCTGGTGGGAAGTCACAACAAAACGGATACCAAATACAATTTCTCCAAAAAAAATACATACATTTCCAATTTTCAGGGTGATAGGTTGAACGGTGTATAATTTGATATGCTGCAGCGTCACCTGGCGAGGAGTTGCAACAAAGAGGATAGGGTAAAAACCTACGCCACGAAAGAATACATGTATATTCATGATGATCAGTTGAACGATGTTGGAGAGTAAAGAGCAAAAGTTGTTTGTTATTCCATCAGTATCTATCCACTTTCATAAGTAATCGATACGATACAGCCTCCGGAGTGCAATAAGTCACCGATTTTATGATTGAATATTGTTAAGGATATGTCACAGATGAACCCTATTGATTTTCAGCTCAACAGCCAGTACAACAGGTGCCATGGTACTTGAAGTACGACATTTCGTAATTTTTTGAGAAATTTCAGTTTGTTAGCACGATACAGCCTCCGGAGTTCAACAAGTCACCAATTTTATGATTGAATATTATTCAGGGTGTGACGATCCCGAAAAACATACATCCAAAAAGACATTATCAGAAGAAAAAGAGATTAAATTTGTGTAAATAATGATTTCAATGTGGTTAGCGGGCATCGATCTATTAAGGTCAGGTAAACATACCAAAAGCACGTCCTCCGTAAAAATATAAATATCACATTCACATGAATCAGGAAGGTCAAGAATACGGGCCACTGACTCATTAGATCGCATACTTCCTATAAATAGAAAAGTTCGACAATTTCATGATGATTCATTATTATTATTTTGAATAGTACAAATGTATATATTGTGTATCTATAATTTGTGTTAGTAATTCTTAATTATATTTTATTCCAGGGAGTTTTAAAGGATGTTATTTATTCAACCCTAAAAGAAATGGTTACGAGGTAAGTTTTTCTCAAAGATAAATAGTTTTATGGTTAAGGGAAGTCTATACGAGGGGCACTTGCTAAGTAACCACCACATGGCGATCCTGCAAACCATATGGTGATGGTAAATGGAGAATGGTAAATATTCCTGCAAATTAAATGGAAATGGTAAATATTGCTGCAAACTATATGGTAATGGTGAATATTTCTGCAAATTAAATGGGAAATGGTAGATATTCCTGCAAACTACATGATAATGGTAAATGGAAAATGGTAAATAATCCTGCAAATTAAAAGTAATTCAAACAAGTGGAAGTATATGGTCTTTTATCTAAATTTGGAACAATGGAGAAACGAAACTATGGGCGGCCCACCTACTAAACAAGAGGTAAAAGAAACTGGTACTGTCAACAATACTTTTATGGTGCAACAAGACAGTTTTGCAACGCATATAATGGTTCGATTGTATATCATAACAGTAGCTTCTATTCTGAAATTCATATGATCATTCTGGAAAACGCATCGAAGAGCGTTGAAAAGAGACATCAACCGAGGCATTCCAGCGAAGCAGACATCAGGAACTTTGACTGTATAAAAATTGTAAGTACTTATGCACTCTATTTTTATGAACGATTCTCATAAATGTCAATAACGTAGGAAGATTTCGAAGATAAGTTAAGGTCAATTGTAGAAGAAATTATTAAACAGGGAAAAAGGTTTTGAAAAAGGAAACTCCTAAAAATCCAGATACTCATATTGAAGTAATTAATAGTATAATGATTCTTTATAATGATTTTGCTAAATTAGTAGGTAAAAATTGGAAAAACTTAAGTTTAGTACAACAAGGAAGTTGTGAAAATTATTCAGATAGGATTAGAGATAAAACTGCTACGGCATTTCGAGCGTTGAATTGTATTATTAAAATACCTACCTCTATATTTGAGGAGATCGATACGGTTGTATTAAAAGCAATAAGCAAACAATTGAAAATGGCGACATATATGAATGATTTTTCTAATTTTGCGAGTAAGGTTTTACCGACTGAATTCAACGGAGAAGTGAGCAAGTTGCAATCATTTTTGGACTCATTAGATTTGCTACAAATAAACACGCCAGGTAATGGAGAAAATGCGATTTTACTATTTAAGACGAGATTAACTGGAAAAGCTAGAAGTTTGATCACGACGGAAAACTCTATTATAGAAATCAAGAAAAGACTAAAATCAGGAATAAGAGGAGACAACCCAAGCCTTCTTCTAGCGAAACTTAATAAAGTAAGACAAAATGGAAAGGACGTAACACAGTACGCGACGGAAATAGAAAAATTAGCAGAGCGACTACAGGCAGCATACGTGTCAGAAGGGATGCCAGAACGGTTAGCCGAGAAATATACCAAAGAAGCAACGATTAAGGCAGTAACTACGAATGCCACAAAAACAATCATAGCAGCGCGAAGTTTTGAAACTACGCAAGAAGTACTATCCAAGTTAATATCCGTAGAAGGCATAGTAAGCTAACAACAAGTTTTACACATGAAGGATAATAGGAATTTCTTCAGAAAATCAAACTTTGACTTTAGGAACAATCACAGAAGGAAAACAACTGAGGATTTTACAATGGTATCCCCTCAGGAAGGACATTCAGAGAGTTTAATCAAGGAAATGGCTACGGCAGATACGCAGATTTCCATAAGGATAGGAAATTCAAACGGAACGGCAATTCCAATGATCATACTAATATTAACGAAAGAATATGCAAGATAGAAGATAAAATTGAAGAAATGAGCAGAAAATACCACAGTTAAAGAAAGAAAACTACGAATTAAGTATGGAAAATATGGAACCAAAAGAAAAAACAGAATTTTTGCAAGGAAACATGACACAGACTCAGAAAAATTTTAGAGAGAAGAATTTGATAATACATGGTATAGAAGAAGGTAACGAAGAAGATGAGGAACAACTAGAAAATAAATTAGAAGATGTAATGAAAAAGGTTAATTATACAGTAGATGTTGAATCAGATATTTTGAAATGTAAAAGATTAGGAAATACAAAGAGTAACAAAAATAGGCCAGTACTAATAATGATGAAAGACGTGAATAAGGAAGTAGAGACTTTGATCGGAACGAATAAATTAAAAGGAACAAAGATATATATTGATGAAGATTACCCAAAAGATATATTGGAACAGAGAAAACAGCTAATAACATACATGAAACAGGCGAGAGAAAGTGAAGCTAAAGCTAAGATAATTGATAATACATTAATGATTAATGACATCGTGTACAGTTTAAAAGAACTAGAAGAAAGGAAGAATCTGTTAGAAATACGTACAGGATGGAATGAATCAACTATTTGTGGAACATAACGAAACTAACCCGAAAACTTTGAAGAAAATTTCCAGCGAAAAAAATTTTAAGCAATTAAGAGGTAAATACATTGTCTAGGAAAAACGTGAAATTTGATTTGGAAGAGTATGATTTTGAAATAAATTATGTCAAAGGTGTAGCGAACTACGCAGATAGTATATCAAGAATATCCATAGAAGAACTCAAGGATTTATACATAAATAATTCACATGTCTTGGCAATCACAAGACCACAAACGCGCAAGGAAAACGCTCAGTCAGTTGTATAAATACCAAACGAGAACATTTGTAAATAAAGTGAAGTGTGATCATAAACAAACAAGTAGTGTTTAATAAACAAAACATTTAGTGAGAACTGTTACCGTTATAGGTAGTATCAAAAATTTATCAACGATAATTTTTCTTTTCCAAGAGGGGGTGATGTGAGGATCCCGAAAAACGGTTAGCGGGCATCGATCTATTAAGCTCAGGTAAACATACCAAAAGCACGTCCGCTGTAAAAATATAAATATAACATTCACATGATTCAGGAAGGTCAAGAATACGGGCCACAGATTCATTAGATCGCATACTTCCTATAAATAGGAAGGGTCGACAATTTCATGATGATTCATTATTATTTTGAATAGTACAAATGTATATATTGTGTATTTATAATCTGTGTTAGTAATTACTAATTATATTTTATCCCAGTAAGTTTGAAACGAGGTTATTTATTCAACCCTAAAAGAAATGGTCACGAGGTAAGACAAAAGGTTTTATGGTTAAAGGAAGTCTATACGAGGGGCACTTGCTAAGTAACTACCACAAGAGCGTCTCACAAATGAATCCTATCGATTTACAGCTCACCAGAGCCAATACAACAGGTGCTATGGTACTTGAAGTAGGAAATTTTGACATTTTTTGAGAAATTTCAGTTTGTTAGCACGATACAGCCTCCGGAGTTCAACAAGTCACCAATTTCATGATTGAGTATTATTCAAGACATCTCACAGATTAACCCTATTGATTTTCAGCTCGCCAAAGCCAGTACCACTGGTGCTATGGTACTTGAAGTACGACATTTTGTCATATTTTGAGAAATTTCAGTTTGTTAGCACGATACAGCCTCCGGAGTTCAACAAGTCAGTCATTTCATGAT
The DNA here is from genome assembly GCA_963921935.1 of Galeruca laticollis. Classification (NCBI taxonomy): domain Eukaryota; kingdom Metazoa; phylum Arthropoda; class Insecta; order Coleoptera; family Chrysomelidae; genus Galeruca; species Galeruca laticollis. The sequence continues at coordinate 32,105,816 of OY998181.1, read as the reverse complement.
TGAATATTATTCAGGACATCTCACAGAAGAACTCTATTGATTTTCAGCACACCGGAACCAATACAACAGGTGCTACAATACTTTAACTACGATATTTTTGTACTTTTTGGAGAAGTTCCAGTTTGTCAGCCTCCGGTATATACTCGTATAAAAGTGACCAATTTTATGATAGGATATTATTCAGAGCATCTCGAAAATAACCCTATTGATATTCAGCTCACTAAGCCAAATTTTTGTCATTTTTGAGGAATTTTCAGTTTGTTAGCACGATAGCAGTCTCCAGAGAGTATACGATTGAATATTGTTCAAGGTGTCTCACAGATGAACCCTATTGATTTACAGTTGACTAGAACGAGTACAGCGGGTCCTATAAGTCCAGGTATACTACATTTTTGGTTATTTTTGGAGAAATATTGGTTTGTTAGCACGATACATCCCTCGAAGTGTATACAAGTAACAATTTCATGATATTGTTCAGGGCCACAGATGCGGAAAAGTTAGTTTTAATCTTCAAAACCGTTTATTTTTTGATGTAACATCATAAACATCCACAACAATTCCGTATTGTAAATGTAATTTATCATATACCCGTATTGAACAAATGATGCAACACTTCATTTCAATGTGTATGTTATCCGTCAATACACGCGATATAGATTTAATACAAATTCAAACTGGATGCAAGAGTCCCATACGCAAGACCACAAAAATGAATATATGTGCTGGTATAGTGAGAATACAATTATTGGTCCATACCTTTTTGATAAAAATGTAATAGACATTAATTCCTGCTTTTCCGTGATATCCAAATTGCCAACAATTTATACCGCAGAATATGGTTTCAACACGATGGCGCTACGCCACATCTCGCTATAGCTGTGTGCGGGTTTTTAGACAAAACATTTCCGAATCGATGGATCGGAAGACGGGGAACAGTGGAATGTCTACCTAATCACCCGATCTTACCCCATTACAATCCTTTTTATGGGGTTATTTGGAATCTAAAGTCCACACTAACAGACCTGACAGTATCCGTGACCTAAAAGCCCGAATCAGGCTGGAAATGCAGAACGTAACACCCGCTATGCTACAAAATGTTGAAGACGAATTAATTACCAGGCTAAGTCGTTGGTTATTGGTCAATGAAGAACAATTTAAACATTTACTGCAATTTTTTTTGGTTTGTTTTTATTAGAGTTTATTCTTCATAAATTATTTTGTGAATAATAAATTGGCATAAAAAACTATTGCGTATTTGTCCACCCTGTGTGAATTTGAATCAACATATTATACATTTTTGAAATCAACTCGGCAAAGGAAATCCGCAAATTCAAAAAAGGGTTGTGTTACGTTTAAAAATAAACGGTTTTAAAGATTAAAACTAACTTTTCCGCATCTGTGGCCCTGTACAATATTCTATCATAACATTGTTACTAACAAACCGAAATTTCTCCAAAAATAACCAAAAATTGAGTATATCTGGATTTATAGGACCCGCTGTACTCGCTCTAGTCAACTGAAAATCAATAGAGTACTTCTGTGAGACAACTTGAACAATATTCAATTATTCAATTGATCAATCGTATACTCTCTGGAGGCTGTATCGTGCTAACAAAATGAAAATTCTCCAAAAATGTGGTACTTCAAGTACCATAGCACCCGTTGTAGTGACTTTAGTGAGATATATATCAATAGGGTTCATCTTTGAGACGCTCTGAATAATATCCAATCATAAAATTGGTCACCCGTATATACTCCGGAGGCTGTATGATGCTAACAAACTGATACTTTTCCAAAAAATGTCAAAAATATCGTACTTAATGTACTGTAGCACCTGTTGTATTGGCTCTGGTGAGCTGGAGATCAATAGGGTTCATCAGTGAGATGTCCTGAATAATATTCAATCATAAAATTGGTGACTTGTTGAACTCTGGAGGCTGTATCGTGCTAACAAACTGAAATTTCTCAGAAAATGACAAAATGTCGTACTTCAAGTGCCATAGCACCCGTTGTACTGGCTCTCGTGAGCTGAAAATCAATAGGGTTCATCTGTAACATGTCCTTAACAATATTCCATCATAAAATTGGTGACTCATTGCACTCCGGAGGCTGTATCGTGCTAACCAGACATGTAAGGAAAAGTGACCGACGACAACGACGACGACACTAACATAGGATTTTTTTTCTAAAAACCGTTTTTGTGTGTTGTTGTTGATAGAAAACTTTAAAACAACTCAAAAAAAAATTTCTAAATTCCAATTTTTTTTTAGCTAATAATGAATTTAGGCGTTTCTTTTGGACGCACTGTATAAATTATTGAGCTGGAAAAGGAGATCGAACATTGACAAAGCGAACTCTTGCCGAAAATTGAGATCAATTCTTTCACGTGCGTTAGAAATGTTTTGATTGATGCTTTACATTTTTTTGACACACTAAAAATAGCAGAATCTGCTAAAAATACAGATTCCGTTAGAATATCGATCTTGTATGTAGGTGAAAACCTATCGAAACGAGAATTAAGTTCTGGAAGATGGAATATTACTAAAATCAACAACTCGTTCAGTAGAAATCGGAAGCATAACTCAAAAAACAGAAGCAAATACAAACTGAAACTATTGCTAACAATTCAAAAAATGTTGAAATAAATTGTAATGGTGAAGATGATTTACCAAATAGCAATTTTATAGATGGAACACAGTACTATCTTGAAGAAAAGTGACAAAAAAGTGCAGACAGACAGAGATGAAGGAAGCAAATTATTAATTCGATTGTAATGTGTATAGGAGAACGCTAACTAAAAATGCAACAATATATTCACATGAAATGGAGAGGAAAATAAAAATTTCTTGAAGGAACTGATAAGATATGTACCAACAATAACTGGATATATAGGAGCAGAGAGGAAGCAAAGGAATTAAATTACATTAGTAAATGACAAAATTAATTTTTCTGCACATTAATTGAATTGATGTGCACCTACCTTCTTTAGAGGGATTGTAAGTAGTGAACACAATGAGTCTTTCAGTAGCTTTCCAAAAACTGTTCACATAGCATCTCTTCATCTTATGTTCTTTTAGCAGCAAGAAGTAACACCTTGTCGAATTTTTCTCGGGAATGTTTATGTACAAAAACGTATCTTTATTTTGGATTGTCCATAAACTTGCAGGACCTTCGAACACATATTTAAAGTTTAAATCATGATCGCAATCGTTATCATGTGGAAGGGCTTTTTTCAAATATACTACAGAATATGAACCATTGACGACACTCACATGATCACACTTTTGTTCGCCGTAGATTTCGGAAATAAATATAACAATGAACATAAACAACAAACATGTATTAGACATTTTGTGAAAACTAATAAACTATCTAGATTCGAACCAAGCATAAACTGAGATATCACAACATACTAATTTAACGTAGGTAATACATATTTTTATGTAATATAGTTAATAATAGTTCCAATGTTGACAGTGCCAAAATCAAATAAAAACTGTGAACAGTTGTGTGGATGTTGGTTTGATTTTATAAATAGATGATTTTTTCTCGATTTAATAATATGCTGCTTAGGCCAGTTCGTAGGTACTAGTGTATGAATCAAACATGAACAAGCAGTTTAGGGCAATATTTTATAGGCAATTATCGTCTTTAACGATACCTATTAGGATTAATAAAATTTTAGATATCGTTAGTGATGTGACAATACCTCCTATCTCTCATAGACATGATTTCACAGGAAACGATAAAAATGTTTTTATTATTCTGACAATCGTAGTTTAATGGTATTTTCTGCAAATATATTGTTGGAAAAGGATTTGAAATTTTGGAAACTGATATTTTCATGTATTTTTAAATTATTATTTCTTATAACTATGATAGGAGATATTGCTTCTAAAAATATGGAAGTATTGAAATGAAATTATTATTCTAATACTACAAAAATAAAACTAAACTTGTATAAGAAAATATTTACAACGGAGGATACGGAAAAGGATCGTTTTTATGAAAAACTAAATGAGGTATGCAGAGGTTTGCCAAAAAAAGATGAGGTGATGATGTTAGGAGATGCAAATGCCAAAATAGGAAAGGAAGTATATCTAAAAGATATAATAGGAAGCGGAAAGGAACGATACATAACGAAACTAACGACAATGGACATAGATTAATCCAGCTAGCAGAATCCCTAAACTTAATCTATCTATTAATGAAATTTGAACAGCAAAGAAGACACAAAGTAACATGGAGACACCCATCGAAAGAAATCGAAAATCAAATCGATCATATACTAGCAACAAAACAAGTTTGTAGAAATATAACTAATACAAGATGGTACATAGGAGCACAAGCTGAAACGGACCACTATTTGGTGATAGCGACGATACAACATTTAACAATACAAGAACAATATATCGCCCGCAATAATTGTAAAAAATGGGTTGCTAAAAGAAGAATAATATAATGAAATTAACTGTCTCGACCCTTACTTCGTGGAATCTACTCATATTAGTGTTTTAAATGAAACTCACGGTTTCTAGTTAATACCACAATATTATATTGTGGTATTAACTAGAAACCGTGAGCTTCATTTTAAACAATAATAGAAAAATAATATAACAAAAACGCCTCAAGAGGTTCTCAGAGAATCAACATATAGACAAAGAAGCAAATATTGGTTTGATAATGAATGTGAGGGAATTAGAAAACAGAAAAACATGGCAAGAATTAAGTGAACTAAGACAAAAGAACAACGCGACAGAATTAACTATGAATGAAAAAGGAATGCAGCGAATAATTTATACAAAAAGAAAAAAAAAGATATGGTTAAATACGGAATTAGAGAATATTAAGATAAAGTCATTTTACAAAAACGTAAAATTAAAATACAACCAAAAAAAAACCAATAAGAGAAATAAAACACAGAACTGGGAAAACAGAACACGACCATAAAAAAATAGAAAAAATATGGGGGAAGAACACTACAAAAGAATATTGTACATGGAAGAACATAACGATGCACTCACACAATGTGTAGGTGACCATCAACTGCATGAAGAGAGGAAGAAGGAAGTCCAGAAGCAGATGAAATACAAGATGAGATCAGAAAACTACAAAATGGTAAGGCTACCGGGGACGATGAAATAGAAGCAGAATTGTTGAAATATGGACGACAACATTTGCAGGGAAAGTTTGTCATATAATCAAAGAGATATGGATTCAAAATAAGATGCCGGAAGATTGGCACACTGGCATAATCATACCTGTATATAAAACAGGAGAAAAGGAAAACTTCCAAAATTATAGACCGATAACATTACTAAATGTAACATATAAGAAACTTGACAATTCAATTATTGAACGTCTAAAAGTATACGCAGAAAATATTCTCGGAGTCTACCAAAACGGCTTCAGGCCAGGAAGGTCGACAATTAATGCAATACACACTCCAGAGCAAATACTGGGAAAAAACTGGGAGCATAACAGAAATACACATGCAGTCTTCATAGATTTCGAATGTGCCTTTGATAAAGTAATCAGAAAGCATATGGTAAACGAACTACAAAGATTGAATATTCCAAAAAAACTGAGAACACTGATTAACATGGGTTTAATACATACAAGAGCGAAAGTCAAATTTCAGGCCATAACAACGCATCTATTTGAAATAAATAGAGGGGACAAACAGGGAGACCCGCTGTCTCCCACCATATTTAATTTAGTAATGGAAGGCATACTGAGAAGGGCAAATTTAGACAAGAAAAATGTAATGGTGAATCAATCACAAGTTACAGCATAAGCAGACGACGATGTTACGATAATAGCAAATACAAGAGAAAAATTAATGAAAGATATAGATAGGCTAGACAGGGAAGCAAAAAAAATTGGTTTGTATATAAATGAAGGCAAAACATAATAAACGGTTTTACGGATTTAAACTAACTTTTCCGCATATGTGGCCCTGAACAATGTACTATCATAAAATTGTTACTTGTATACACTTCGAGGGATGTATCGTGCTAACAAACCAAAATTTCTCCAAAAATAACCAAAAATTTTGTTTATCTGGATTGAGAGGACCCGCTGTGCTCGCTCTAGTCAACTAAAAATCAATAATGTACATCTGTGAGACACCTTGAACAATATTCAATCTTAAAATTGATCAATCGTATAATCTCTGGAGGCTGTATCGTGCTAACAAACTGAAAACTCTCCAAAAATGACGAAAGTTTGGTACTTCAAGTACCATAGCACCCGTTGTACTGGATTTACTGAGTTAAATATCAATAGGGTTCATCTTTGAGACGCTCTGAATAATATCCAATCATAAAATCAGTCCTTTGTATATACTCCGGAGGCTGTATCGTGCTAATAAACTAAAACTTCTTCAAAAATGACAAAAATATCGTACTTAAAGTACTGTATCACTAGTTGTATTAGCTCCGGTCAGCTGAAAATCAATAGGGTTCATCAGTGAGAAGACCTGAAAAATATTCAATCATAAAATTGGTGGCTTGTTGAACTGCGCAGGCTATATCGTGCTAACAAACTGAAATTTCTCAAAAAATTACAAAATGTCGTACTTCAAGTACCATAACAACCGTTGTACTGACTCTGGTGAACTGAAAATCAATAGGGATCATCTGTGACATGTCCTTAACAATATTCAATCATAAAATTGCTGACTTATCGCACTCCGTAGACTGTATCGTGCTAACAAGACATGTAAGGAAAAGTGGCCGACGACAACGACGACGACGACGACGACGACGACGACGACGACGACGACGACGACGACGACGACGACGACGACGACGACGACGACGACGACGACGACGACGACGACGACGACATACACATAGGATTTTTTTTCTAAAAACCGGTTTTTCGCGTTGTTGTTGATGGGAAACGTGAAAATAACTCTAAAAAAAATTTCAAAATTTCAACTTTTTTTGGGGTAAACCAATACTTTTCTCGCATATAGAAAGGTTGGGCGGAAAAGTAATATATGTATATAGGAAGAGAAAGCAATAACGCATAAAACTACTTTGAAATAGAGAAGCACATATTTGAATTTGTCACCCACTCCAATTATTTAGGAGTGATAATTGGAACAGATGGAAAAGAACTAATGGGGGATAGGATATTAAAAGGAAATCAAGTCTATTGACAAAAATAAATATTCAGAAGACGATTATTAGACCATCACTTACGCAATGGGAACAAGCACAATAACAAAAAAAGAGGAAAACTATCTTAAAGTATTAGAAACAAAAATAATGAGAATCATTCTGGGTCCAGACACTGCAAGAGATGGGTGTGTGAGGCGTAAAAGTAATAAAGAAATTGAGGATGAACTTCAAGGCGAAAACATTATAAGATTTATAAAGGCACAAAGATTAAAATGGGCAGGACATATAATGAGAAGAAAACCATTGGAAATGATCAGGAAAATTACAGAGTGGATCCCGATTTGGTCTAGACTAAGAGGAAGACCCAGAAAAAGATGGAAATATGCAATTAATTAGGATTCAAAGAGCATAGGTATAAATAACTGGAAATTAAAATGTGAAAACAGAGTAGAGTGGCAAAAGATAACGAGAATGGTCAGGACCCACAACAAATTGTAAAAAAAATAGAGGAGAAGAGGAATGATCCTCAATAAATGGATCATAATGCATTGGATTAGCAATAACATTAGCCATAATTCGCAAGGATTGAACGGCTTGATGATGATGATGAGAGTATTACATGGATATAAACTATAGGTACACTAATTTACCTTTATTCCTGAAATATACTTTCTACTAAGTGGTGCGTCACTTGCTTTTGATTAGAGTCAAAGCAATAAAACTATTCACAACCATTAAGTATTTTAGTGGTTTGGAAGAGTATTTTTTTATTAAAAGCTGAAGTAAAAATGACTAGGTATTTTACTTACATTCAACTTGCGTAACCGATGTGTGTGTTGACAGATAAATTGTATTCAGTTGATTATTTGAAATGTATAGATTTTAACATACCTTTCATAGCTATGGTCAGTTCACATGGCTCAAGTTTTATATTATTAGTAGAATAACAAATTATTTATCACGAAGTTAATCACAAAATAGTTACTGAAAAGTTACCATCTATTATATATATTTACAAAATGTGAATTTCTTTGAAAACTCAAATATAACTTCATAATCACAAATGTTCCAATATTGGAATCACCACAGACAACCATTCGAATAGTGAAAACTTACAGAGTCCTTGGCTCGGTGACTTTACTTAAGCTGGGTTGTTCGGGAAGATGCAGCAAGATGAATGAATATATCCCTGTACAGGTGTCGATAGCTGCTGGATACACCAGCAGCAGCGACAAAAACCGTGAGGGCTGATTCGAGTGGACCCAATAGCAAAACGAAAAGGAATACGCAGATGATAGGGCTGGTTGTGATGGATTGTAGAGATTAAGATACAGGGCCACCAAGTCTGAAAATAATATTTGATCTCAAAACTCGAACTAAAATTCTCAATTATTTCTCAGATGACAAAAACCAAAACTTAATAATTTCTAAATCCTTAACTCCAATATAGGACAACCCTTCTGAACTCGACAAAACAATAAATACAGAACAAGAGAGATCAATCTGTCTCTATCCAGTCCGTAAATATGTTTAAAACTCAACAAAATCTAGATCCCTACTTTTTTTCTTTTAATTATCTCCTTTGACCAGCATACGAATTGACTAAAGTTCTCTCTTCTTTTCTTTAGCATTACTGGCCTCGAACCAAATAAGACCTACTCAAAAACCCGAACTAAACCACCGAACTCGGCGTTCTTTGGCCTTTGACAGGTGCGTCCGCCATAGACTGCCTACCATAGATAAATATTGATAACAATGATTTATTAATACAGAATTAATATATTGAATGTCCTCTGTGAGGTGTTTATATATATTTCTCACAACCTCAGTTATTTTAATCGTTACAATTTGTGGGTAAACAGAGGGTGATGGAATTTTGTCTTAATTTTTCCGGTAATCAGCGCAAAAAATACCATTAAAATCTCTAAAATTTTTGCATCGCTGACTTGTGAAATTAATTACAGTTGTTCACGGGTATTAGTTGTTCGTATGATAAATATGTATTTCTCTCCGATTATTATTAAACTGAAATACTTGTAGTTACCACTGTTGTATTTCGCGTCGTAACACGATAGATCTTTTTATACTTTCGGGTAAAATGGTAATTTTTTCGGGATAGTATTAAGTTTAGTTTAGAGTTTTTTTCTGACCTGAGAAATTCATTGAGTTGTTAAAATACGTTTTACACTGTGAATTTCGTCCGTTTTGGACAAGATATTATCACCACTGCCTCCTCGGACGAGAAATCTCTTACTACTGCCTTGTTTGCTCGAGAATTCGTGTTTTTATTACAAGTAGACGTCGTGAAGATAATTTTCTTTTAGGTCGACACTTGAGGTCTCGATGCCGGGTAAACTGCCCATTGACAATAAAGATAAGTTTTGTCGTTGAAACAGAATAGGGAATGTAAGCTTACCCATAATTGAACGTTTCTATTTTATGTCCCATGGCCATATTAGTCAACCATTGTGGAACAGCATCAATTATTTGAGGTGATTGTTATGTGATTTTAAATGTTTTTAGAAAGGTCCATAATTCTTTCTTATGAATGGATTTCTATAACTAGTTAAATGTGTCTGGTTCATGTAGAGAGGATTTCTCTTTTGGTTCCATATACTTGTCCCATAATTACAAATTGAGGGAGAAAGTTTTTGCAAATATTGATATAGATAGAAAATGAAAAATTAACGGAGACAGATTATAATAGACAAATATAACTGTACTAAAATAAGAAAAGATTCAAGGATATAGAAAATATCTGGAACTCTCTAAATAAAGTAGCAGAAAGGAACCAGGCAATGGACAAAAGGAACACAAAACATGCTAGAAGCAAAAATAAAGCATGAGAGAAATATAACATTCCAAAAATGTTGAAAAAGTGAAGTTTCAGCGAGGAGCTGAAGAAATTGGTAGCAATTTGGAACTCAACATGTGGAAGTTTCGAGAGATGAGGATAATGATAAAAGGACATAGGAAACGATAGCAAGGTGGAAAAGACAGGCCCAGAAATAGTTATGTACCTGGAAACGGAAGAAAAAGATGGCTACTAGAATCTTTTGGTACAAAGAGACCATACCAGAAGAATGGTAAGAAATACAAAAAAGCCGAAGGAATTTAATACAAGAAAGTACAGACAAATATATTTGTTTCCAGTGATTCTCATAGTATATTCGTTCATGTTAAAGGGCTCTTCTTATTTAATTCATTTCTAATTTATTTTCAAATATTCTATACGTGGACGATACTTTCATTACCTAGAACATCAAGGTGTTTCAGTCAATTAAATCTGCCACCTAGTAGAGAAGTAGCAAATATTATAGTTTCTAGAGCAACATGTTAAATCTTGATGCATAATTTATGATAATACGATGAACAGATAAGCGTAGTACACACTAGTAGACATGTTATTGCGCGATTTTGGTCTCTGAGATGTGTTGTCTATATAGACATGTCTATAGACCACCCCGGTAAACATATTGCGCAGCATTTAGACAGTGTGGACGTCAGTCGGCCTCTAAAGGATAAACACGTCCTAATATTCTGAAGCGCAGTGTGACTGCCAGTTAAAGAGAAGTTGGGGTGGTTTCTCTAAATTGCGTATATTTTCAAGATGCCCGGAGACGTCCGGACGGATTTTCAAAAAATGTTCGGGCAATATCTGAAAATTATAAATTAATAAAATAACATTAAATTCCATAAATTCATTTTGGAAGCGAGGTGAAACGGTTATAGAATATAAAAAAATGTAATATTTGAGTGAGTACCTACATTATATTCGATAGGTACCAACTGACATACATTTCTACAAAGCGCGATGTCGTCGCCCATCTGTATGGATTGTTTTTGGGTTTGCGCAGATACGCTATGTCGTCGTCGTCGTCGTCGTCGTCGTCATCGTTGTCGTCGGCCACTTTTCCTTGCAAGTCTTGTTAGCACGATACAGCCTAAGGAGTGCAATAAGTCACCAATTTTATGATGAAATATTGTTGAGGACATTTCACAGATGAACTCTATTGATTTTCAGCTCACCAGAGCCAGTACAACGGGTGCTATGGTACTTGAAGTACGACATTTTGTCGTTTTTCGAGAAATTTCAGTTTGTTAGCACGATACAGCCTCCGGAGTTCAACAAGTCATCAATTTTATGATTGAATATTATTCAGGGCATCTCACTGATGAATCTTATTAATTTTCAGCTCACCAGAGCCAATACAACCGGTGCTACAGTACTTTAAGTACAATATTTTTGTCATTTTTGGAGAAGTTTCAGTTTGTTAGCACGATACAGCCTCCGGAGTATATACAAGTGATTAATTTTATGATTGGATATTATTCAGAGCGTATTCAAGATTAACCCTATTGATTTTGAGCTCACTAAATCCAGTACAACGGGTGCTGTGGTACTTGAAGTACCAAATTTTTGTTATTTTTGGAGAATTTTCAGTTTGTTAGCACGATACAGCCTCCAGAGAGTATACGATTGATCAACTTTATGGATAAGTATTGTTCAAGGTGTCTCACAGATGTACCCTATTAATTTTCAGTTGGCTAGAGCGAGTACAGCGGGTCATATAAAACTAGATATACTAAATTTTTGGTTATTGTTGGAGAAATTTCGGTTTGTTAGCACGATACATCCCCCGAAGTGTATACAAGTAACAATTTTATGATAGAATATTGTTCAGCGCCACAGATGCGGAAAAGTTAGTTTCAATCTTTAAAACCGTTTATTTTTGTATACATTCGTGTGCTATAGTTGTCCAAGCTGCTTTCTGTGTCTTTCCATTGATTTTACACCTGCTTTTATTGACTAGTGTTTGATTCAGTTGTTCGTTCAGGCCGCTAGAGGAAGAAAATTTTACTTAATTGTATATTTTTTTTTTACAAAAATATTTTGAATTTTCTTGAGTTTTTGCCGGGGTATTGGTAAGATATGTATGTATGTATACTAGCACTACAGACCGTGTAGGTACATGACTGATGTTTCAACACTAGCGGTGGGTGCTCGGAGTTCCATACGAAACTTTTCTGCGACAATCTACTTAGTTCAATTGCCACTTTCGCACAGACTATCCGAATGCCCACTACTTCGGTTCGTTCCAAAATTTCATGTGTTCTGCAAACAATTTTCACATCAATAACTTCACCCTTCCATGGCTTGGTTGACGACTTGCCTCCATCCCATCTTGTCATTTGTCTTACTTTTCCAATTTCTGATATTAAGTCTTCGTAGGTCCTCTTCAACCTCCGCTTTCCACCTTGGTCTGGGTCTACCTCTCCTTCGCCTTCCTCCTATAGAACTATATATCAATATTTTCGGTAGCCTTCCTGTTCCCATTCTTTCTATATGTCCCAACAATCTTAGTCTTTGAGATTTTATCATTCCAATAATATCCGGATTTTTATATAATTCTTCGAGCTCTTTGTTTGACCTCCTCATCCATATTCCATTTTGTACTTTTTCCCCAAATATCTTCCTCAATAGTTTTCTTTCCCATATTTGTAGCATTTCTTGTTCTTTTTGGTTTAATGTCCATGTTCTTGAGGCATATGTAACTATAGGCCTAATCACAGTCTTGTAAATCCTGATTTTCACACTCCTTGATATATTTTTGCTTTTCAATAATCTATTCAAGGCATAAATGCAATTATTGCCACGCATTATTCTGTTCTGGATTTCCTCCCCTATATTGGGTTTTCGTGTGATTATTATTCCAAGGTACTCGAATCGATCTATTTCTTAAAATTTATGTATCTTTCCTTTGGCTGTTTCTACTGTTAAATAATTCCCTTTTATAAAGTCTCGATCTGTCCATTCCATGTTTCTTGTTATTAGTTCATTGATATAGAGCTCTTTTTTCTGCTTTTTCTGCAATATTTTTTATTACCTGTCTCATCTCCTCCTTACTTCTCGCTAATACTGCTATATCATCTGCAAATGCTAAACATTGATGTCTCTTATGATATATAAGTCCAGACCTATTTATGCCTGCTTCTTGAATTACTTTTTCTGATAACAGACTAAAGAGAATAGATGACAGTGGGTCGCCTTGTCTTACGCCTTCAGTGACGATGAATTTCTCTGATACACCGCTATTTATTCTTACTCAATTTTCGGTACTTTGTAGTGTTAGTCGAATCATTTTGATCAGTTTCTCGCTCATTCCTAGGTCTTCCAGAGCTTTGTACAGTTCCTCTCTTTTCACTTTATTGAATGCTTGTTTGAAGTCGACGAATAGCACCATCGTCTGTTTTCCAAATGGATAGCTCTCAGCCTGTATTTCTCGTAGCATGAAGATTTGCTCCACTGTGCTCCTACCTCGTCTAAATCCACATTGGTATTCTCCGATTATATTTTCCAAACTTTCCTTTAAAATGTCCTTGATATAAGTGGCAAGTATCTTGTATGCCACATTTAATAGTGCTATTTCTCTATAGTTGTGGCATTCATTTTTATTCCCTTTTTTGTGTATAGGAAATATTATAGCGTTGGTCCATTCTGTCGGTATTCGTTCTTCTTCCCATATGTTTTGCAGTGGTTTTTCCATTTCATCACCTAATCGCGTTCCTCCATATTTGAACATTTCCGCTGTTATGTGGTCACTTCCCGGACTTTTATTGTTCTTTAGATTAGCTATAATATAATTTATTTTATCTCTACTCAGAGGAGTTTCTTTTGAGTGCAGCTCGAAATTTGTTTCTACATTCTCTTCATTATCCAGTTCTTCATCTTCATTTCTTCGCCCATTTAAAAGATGTTCGTAGTATGTTTCCCATCGCTCTAAAATTTCTTTTCCGCCCAGAAGCATTTCCCCATCTTTATTTCTAATGAATACGGGATTTGAATTGGATCCAATTTTTTCTCCTTGATACATGTTTCTCAGATCTTTGTTTCTGTAATTATCTTCTACGTGTTGCAGTAGTCGCTCATTGTACTCACTCTTCTTCCTTCTCAATAATCTCTTTGTTCTTTTCTTTTGTTCGCTGTATTTTTCTTTAGCATCGTGTACTTCTATTGTTAGAGTCTTTAATCTTAGTTTATTTCTTTTATCTATTTCGTGTAAGCATTCATAATCAAACCATGGTTTCAGTTTCTTTCTTTCATCTTTACTCGTTTTTTTGGCTGCAGTATTCATTATTGTCTTTAGTGTTTCCCAATGATGCTCTATATCTCTTTCCGTTATGTCATCCATTTCCTCGCTGATTACTTTTTCATATCCTTCTTTCTCCTCATTTGTTAATAACCTTGCAAGTATTCTATCTTCCATTAGTTTCCTCTTTTCATTCTTGTTTATTGGTATGAGTTGCTTTAATATGACTCCCACCATGAAATAATCAGAGTCCAGATCGGATCCTCTATACGTTCGCATCAACAATGCATTGGTCTTCTTTGAGTTCAATTAAAACATGGTCGATTTGATTCATTATTTTTCCGCCTGGCGATATCCACGTACCTTTATGAATATTTTTACGCTGAAAATATGTGCTTTTGATTCTGAGGTTGTGTTCTTTCGCAAAATCTATCAACAATCGGTCATTTTCATTTGTTTTCTCATGCAGACTATATCTTCCAATTGTTGGCATATACGTCTCCTCTTTACCTATCTTGGCGTTGGCGTCTCCCAATACGATTTTCAAATCATAATTGGGGATAGCCTCAAATACTCTGTCAAGATTACTCTAGAATTGTTCTTTCCCTCCTATATCTTTCTCTTCTGATGGTGCATGTATGTTTACAAGTGTAATTTTGTGATACTTTCCTCTTATTCTTAAAGTGCACAATCTTTCTGAGATGGGTTTAAAGTCCATGACTATCCATTTTAATTTTTTCCTAACTATAAAACCAGTCCCTAAAATTCTGTTTTCGCCCCCACTATTAAAGATTACATAATCTGCCATTTCTTATGAGCCTTGCTCTAGTTGTTTAGTTTATTGTAATGCTATGATATCAAAATTATATTTTCGAGATAACTGGCCCAACTGTTTTAATTTTCCTTCTTCATATGACCCTCTGATATTCCATGTTCCAATTTTATTATATGGTATTTGATCTCTTATGCTTTTTCTTTCATTTTGTGTTTTTCTTGTTCCTATTTCGCGCCAGTTGGTTTTCGTTGTTCTATTACATATTACTTTAGTTAGTTTTTTGATTTATACTTCATTATTTCCAGCCTATCTTTTTCCCTGTTCCAACCCCATACTTCATCGTTTATAATTAGTTTCTGGAATCCAAGCTTGACTGATTTCCCGTTAATTCTCTCGCCTTTTGCATGATTTCTAATTTTTGCTTGGATTTCTCTTTCTTTTTTGGTCATATCATCATTTATGTAAACTTTCCTGTGTGTGGCTTTCAGCTTGCTTTTATTTTGCATAATCTTCCTCTTATCGTCTCCACTATTAAGTTCTACTAAGCATGTATTCTCTCCCAGTTTTATTGCGGTATTTACTGCTACTTCAACCCCTATCTCATTTTCTATAATATTTTGCATTCCCATTGGGAGTCCTTGAACTACTATATTTTTCTTTTGTTTTCCATTTTCGAGTTTCTCTAGTTTTTCACTGACAAAGTTAACTTGCTTCTTTAGTTCATTAATTTCTTCACTAGCTCGGTCATCACCTCTCTTCAACTCTTTGATTTGTTTCATATACTCCTTCTGTTCTTCTTTGATTTCTTTGATTTCCTGTTTGATGCTCTCCATATTTTTTCCTTGTTTATCTTTTATCTCTTTCATATCGGCTGCTGGTTGGTTCATTAATTTCCACATGTCCGACATCATGTTTGCATTTTGATCCTCTTTTCTTAGCGTTCTCGATATTTTGTTTGATCTTCTAAATGTATCTTCTTCCATTTCATCCGCTTTCCTCTTCCCATCATCAGTCGTATAATCATCTGAGTCTATCATTGTTGGCAATTATTTATTGTTATTTCAATATTCTTCGTTACTTTGGAACGGTTCAGATCTTTGTTCCCAACTCTATTATTTTCTGCTGCAAAGCTTATCAGTTTATGTTTTTACAACACTTCTTTCTTTTTCACACTACCGTTTACAATAAATTTATATAAATATTAATGGTTTCGTACTTACAGTTTAATAAAGTAAGTTATTTTGATATCACCTGATTCTCTGTACAATATCGCACACAACGGTCCTTGTATTATGTTTTAAAGTACTCGTAACAGCCCAATATTTGGGTAAAATCACGGAGCGGTTTGAAAACAACTTTCTCGATACCTAGAGTTGGGCACACTTGGTCAGATATAATCATATTAATATCTCCGTTCTCGGAGATAGTGTTCACTAGTTTAATAAAATCGGCTTCGTTTTGCGTCTTTGACATTAGAATGTAGGCATACCTTGTGAAATGATCTTCCAGCAAATAGACGTATTTCTTTGTAGATCGATATCCACCTTAACCTCCAACAGTGTCTGCTGACATTATTTCAAAAGGCATTGTGGCTGGGCACAAGTGTAACATTAAGCCATATTTTTGGTGCCCTCTTGTCTTATTTTTTTGAAAACTGTGCAGTTTTCACAAATTTGTTTTATATTCTTCCTCAAATACTTTGCCGTATAGTACGGACATATATTCTCTGCATATCTTGAATGCATGTGACTCATGACTGTCGATAAATTCGATACTAAATTTTTCTGATAATACAATTTTTCTATTTTGTTCCTTTTTTATATGAAAATTTTTTTTATGTTAATTTATCTTTTGAAATTTGCATGTCTTCATTATTATCTTGATCTTTTAGAATAAATTCCAGTGTTATGATGTTTATAACTTTCAGCTGTACTTCTATGTTTTCATCTGAATCTAGAACAGGGTTTCTGCTAAGGCAGTCAGCGTCAATATTATATTTACCAGGTTCATATTTAATTTAAATATCATATTGGGATAGATAATATGTTGTCCCCTAGCTCTTCATCAGTTCTGGATCTGATATTCAAGTTTTCTAATGGTTTGTGATCCAGAAATACTATAAGTTTTCTTCCTGTTAATAAATGTTGCCAATATCGTACAGACTTTTTCACAGCCAAGCATTCTAGGTATATACCTTTTTTTCTTTTCGGGGCTTCATTCAAATTTTTTGTGAAGTATGCAATTGGTCTTTCTGTTCCATCTTCTTGTGGTTATTTCAGTACAGCTACAACTCTTTGAAGACTAGCATTTGTATATATGTATATCGGTCGATTGGAGTAAAAAATTGTTAATACAGATTGTGTGCTTAAAATTTGTTTCATATCCTCAAAAGACCTTTGACATTCGGTCCAATTGAATTATTGGTCATTCCTCAATAGGTTATGTAACGGATCCAATTTTATAGCTATTTTTGTCACATATTTATGGTAAAAATATCTCTTTCCCATAAATTAACGTATGTTTTTTGTGTCTTTGGAATTGGAAAAAAATTTATCGGAATCAGATTATCTTCCAGTGGTTTTACTGAATTTTCTCCAATTATGTGACCTAAATATTTCATTTAATCTTCAACTAAACCACATTTTGAGAATTTTAATTTGAAACATTCGATTTGTATAGCTTGAAATAACTGCGTCAGATGTTCAATAAGATCGGTAAATGTTTTCGATTATACCAATATGTCGTCTATGTAATTAACTGTGAAGTCTGCTAATTTGTGTTTTCTTATTATTTTACACAGTATTTTTTGGAATATTGCTGGTGCGGTATATAGGCCGAAGGGTAAACATGTCCACTGGAAACGTCCGTCATGGGCGAAGAATGCTGTTTTATGTCTGTCTGAAATTCTCAAGGGTATTGAGCAAAACGCGGAGTTTATAACTAGCTTAGAAAAAAATTTACATTTCCTTGTTTTTACCATAAGATCTTGAATAAGTGGAAACGGATGCGATTGAGATACCACAATTATGTCCAGGTCTCGAAAATCTATGTAATCTCGATTTCTTATTTTCATCACTCTTGAATGTTAAAGTTACTGAAGTTGCAAAGGGGCTGTATGATTCTTCAATAAGTTTTTTTCAGTAGTTTAGTGATCTGTTACTCAATTTCATTTCTATCTTCGAATGTGCATCGATACGGTCTCTTACTGCAATATTTTTCCACAAATTATTCGATGTGTGCTTCATAGTCAGTGACCGTACCTATATCATATTTGTCTTTTGCAAAAATAGTTGCATTCTTGTTTATTAATTCATTTATTTTAGATTGTTTTTCACAATCTAAATGATTTATGGAGATTCTGAAATCTTTCTCTCGAATTTGTTCTTTGAAGTTTACCAAATGGTTGGAATTTTCAGCCATTTGTGTTTCTCTTTCTTTTGTGATAGTTTTATTTCTTAATTTATCAGTTTTCATTTCTTCAAGAACATTATTACTATTTTTACATTGGGTTTTTTGACTGATGCTTAGGTTTTTATCCCCACCAACCAATTGAAATTCTTTTATACAGTCTAATTTTATCAGGAAATCATAATCGAATTTTACTTCCTCAATCGCAAATAAATTAATTTTTTTTCAATGTTAAATTTTTTTACATCGTTTCACCATATCACATGTTTTTTTGGAGCCATTAATAGTTTTTAGTTTAGTGTTATTTGGAATAATTGGCTCGTTATTGTTGATTTTCAGTAATCTTGAATTTACTAGAGAAACATTTGAGCATAGTAATAGATTCCAAATATTTCAAGATTGCTATTCATTACTAATTCAATTGATATCGGCACAATTATTTTTTTGTATCATCACCTTGTAGCAGTGAGATGTTGACACATTTTGTCTAACTTTTCTCTCAAGCGAGGTTTTGATTAATTTACTATTTTTACCTAATTTCTCACATATTTTACATGGTGTTTTCTTTCCTTGTTTTTCCTTGGAATTTATAACTTCATTTTTCTTTTCATCGAAACCATTGTTTTTGACTAAGTGGTCCAATCTCCTGATTTCATTGAACAGATCTTTTGTTGTTTTTGCACAGTTCTTTTAATAATTCTGTCACAAAGTCTGGCAATCCTGCTACAATTAGATTTACAAATATGTCTGGGCTTATAGACTTATTCATCTCCAGATACAATTTTTCTTTTTTAAAGGATAATACAGCAATGGTCCATTTATATATTTAAAGCCGATTGCATATCTTACAGGTGACCATCCCTTATCTGCAAGCGTTTCACAATTTTTTTCCAAATTGTCCAATCTGAATCAATTGTGAGTCTCATTAGCATTGAACTATACCAATCTGTACAAGAGCCTTCCAAAAATAATCTTGAAACCCCTATTATTTCCCCATCTTTTTAAAATTGAAAAGCGTTCATACTCCTTTTCAAATAACTCCATCCATTGAGTCACTGTTTTGGCTGTTGAATTTTTTTAACAAAAATTTTTCTGCAAGTTTAAAAAGATTCTTTTTTGATTCTGTATTCGTTAAAGGAACATTTTCTAAGATAATCTGCAAATCTCCTTTCTTCTTTGGAGATACCATTTGAAATATTTGTTTGTTTTGTAGAATGTGGTTCTTCGAACTCCCCTTCTAATATACAATCATCAAATTGAACGTTTCCACCATCATCAACGTAAATATTTATTATTTATAATTGCATTTTTCACCTTCTCAAAAGTATCCATTTTTATGAGCTCAGTATGCAGGTTTACATCTTGAAAATCTGTTACTACATCAAAGATTTCGCCCTGATGTGTGCTGATTAACGTTAGACAAATAATATATTTTTCGTTATTTACAAATCTTAAAATTATTGTTTAGAAAACCTTCCCTGAGATTTATAATCGATACTCGAAATTGCTTTTTTAAAAACTTTATTTATACAACTAACTATTTCAATTAAATATTTTCAAGTATACAAGTTAATGATTTACAAAGAACTGAGCTACAAAATATATAATTCGAATAAGGTAAAAAATGCAGAAA
This sequence comes from Galeruca laticollis, assembly GCA_963921935.1. Taxonomy (NCBI): domain Eukaryota; kingdom Metazoa; phylum Arthropoda; class Insecta; order Coleoptera; family Chrysomelidae; genus Galeruca; species Galeruca laticollis. Next base: position 32,085,779 of record OY998181.1, on the reverse strand, counting down.
TAACAGTTTGCATGAATATGATGATATGAGAATCTGCTGAAGTTGAAGGTTCCATAAGAAACGGTGACATAATTCCTCCCTTCGAAATTTCAACTCTGAGGGTTAGTGAGGAAGTTGAATAGATTCCAGGTTCATTGGTTGATCTTCTTTTTTCTTAGTTTTGAATTGGGTCGATAGTTTTCTAACAATGATACATCCTCCTAGTATAACCAATAGACAATAAATTATAATTATCCATATGCTGGGAGTGTGCTATATCTTCTGAATTTTTAACTCTGGATCGTTTTCGAGAATTTGGGTTTTAATTTGGTTCAGGTCATCCAGGTTGATGTCTTGCAGTTGAATACTGGTAGGAACCTTTTGTATTTCCGTAGCTTTGACTTCTAGTTCAGGCAACAAGATGGGTTGACTTGAGACTTGGATGTCATTTCGGTTTACGGTTTTGATGACTTGGGTTTCTATTAGGCATCCTTTTGGTATTTGTATAGGGTATGTATTTTTGACTGTTATGGTTTCGGATTGATCATGACATGTCAGTGTAATGGTTTCTTGAAATGGAAAAACTGTAATCCATTGGTTGGTGTTGTCCAGACGTTGGAAAAACGCTTTGGGGATGGTGATTCTTGATTGTTGGAAGTGTTTTTCATATTCAGTAGTTCCACTTCGCACGGATTTTCATCTTTACCATCTTGGAGGTCGGTGTACTCGCAGAAATGTAGTGTTGAAGGATACAGTCCCAGACAAGGTCTGCTCATGGATGCATATTGAACGTTATTTTTTGTTAGATATATTTTATTTGGGATAATTGCTTTAAATTGACCTTCTTTTCTAATGGGGATAGGGTACAAATGATAATAATCAAAATTCCGAGAATTCGTTATTGGAATCTGTAATATAAAAGTTATTTTACCATTTAATATCTCGACGTCAGCAGCGATGACGTTTTTTAACGATAAGATATTGGCAGAAATATCTTTCTTCATATTGGAATCTTCTCGTCCATATTAGTAGTAATATCGTACTTCATAGTGGACATCTTCTCGTCCATATTAGTAGAAATCTCGTCCTTCATAGTGGAAATCTTCTCGTCCATATTAGTAAAGATATCATTCTTCATAGTACAAATATCGCTCTTTATAGTTGAAATCTTCTCTTCCATGTTAGTAGAAATTGACGAGAATAAGGTGGAAGCCTCGTCTTTGAATAGAAATGTTTCTGGATCCCAGCCGTCACTTACCAGCGCCACATTAAGTCTTTCTACTAACTCACTCTTCTTACCGGACGTTTCCAACTCACGATTTTCCAATTCTCCCTTTAGCTCAGTCACTTTCAAGTCACTAAAGGTCGAGTCACACCGGCATCCATCCGTCCGATGGATGGACGTCCGACGTCGGACGTCCACGGTGCGCTCAGATTCACACCGAAAGCATCCATCTAGTGGACGGATGTTTTCATGAATCTCTTCATCAACGAATATTTTGTTCACTTGTGTTAGTAGCAGTGCAGTCAGTGCATAAATAATGTCGTATAATGTGCCTTGGTGTGAAAGTGATTTGTCAAAAAGTATCCCGTGGCTTGATGACTGCAGCTCTAGTGACGATGATGAACTCATACTATTGTATTGTGTAAATAACAATCGTTCTCATTGGGTGCACCCAATCAACAAGACGAGGAAACAGTTCGGGGAGTTTCATCATTTGATGACCGATTTGGAACTAGGCGGAGAAAAATTTAAAGAATATTTCAGACTCACGTTTTCCTTGGGGACGAAGAATTTACACTGAAACGTTATTTATTACGCCTTTTTCACAGAGATGGAGAATTTGACATTTAAAAACGTGTATACAACTACAGGCATTGTCACTGCAGAAGGTGCCCAAAGATGGCGTGTTTATTTCAGACCTCTCTGCTGTAAATATGCCACTACAGTTAAAATTATCAAAGCCACAATAATCCTTCACAATTATTTGATTTGTAAAGGGGATAAGGCATATTTTGGAACTCCCGAAGAAATTCGTCTGGCTTACGAAACTTGCTGGAAACCCTTTCTGCACTATGGTACGCGAGCATCTGAGTAGGCGAAGAATGTGAGAGAGGAATTTATTGGTTACTTCTACACAAAATATGGAACTGTGAATTGGCAGTGAGAGCACTTATGAAATTTTCGTCTCTGTAGAGCCTAATTGATTAGGCCTAGGTTTATGAAAAATACCAACAATAAAAACTTTCAGCTCTTTTATCTCTGCTTAGCTCATTTATGATCGCAGATATGAAAAATCAGATTTTATATCTTGTTTATATCTGGATTTTTGAAAATGTCCGCCATGTTGAAATGGCTAGACCGATTTCAGTGAAGTTTCTTTCTCATACTAAAGTGTTATATTCCACCAAAGTTTTCAGTTCTATGACAATATCTTAAAAACTGTATGAGTCAGACTTGTTGGAAGTTATTAAAAATGACCGAAAATATTTAGGAAATTCGCTAATAAATTTTAGGGTATAATTTTCCATTTAAATAAGAATATTCTATTGCAAACTTACTGTCTCTTCCCAAAGCAGAAGCTATATCATCCCATGCTTTCTCCTTCACATTGAGTTCTCTATACTCAGGAGATCTCGTGTCCGACATCGTGGTATGGTTTCTCACCTCTTCAATTAGCAGCTCTATTGTAGCCAAAATAAACTTGTACACTCAAAACTTAAAAATATAATCCTCAACTAAACGTAAATGAAATAAACATAATAAACTTGGTACAAAACTGGTATACTTGTGAAAACAATGCGAGAAGAGTATCTTATAGGAATATGTTTTCAGAGAGTTTTGTCTGATACCGAGTGGAGCGCGTGTGACCGGGCCTAGAGCTGATGCGCAGGAGAAATATCCATGAGGATGCGAAGGAAAAATCGCTCCCCGGCGATTCCAAAACATCCATCCATTGGACGTTTTAAACGTCCAGCGGACGGACGGATGTCGGTTTTGCGTTGCGTTATTGGCCAAGCTGGCGAGTGATCTTTTTTGAACATCCAGCCCGTCCATCCGAAGGATGGATGGATGTTTGGTGTGGCTTGGTCTTTAGTCTCTTAGCCGATTTTACGTAGATATTTATTTACATTATCCCACTTCTGACACCAATGTAATCTTTTTCTTATTTATTTAAACGTTTTTTATTACGCGGGGGGGGGGGGATAAATTTATACACACACGTTATGTCTACGAACTTAATTTATTTATTCACTACACTATTCACTAATTTATATTATATACACAGTATGTTCACTTACATTAATTTATATAAACACTTCACTACTTAGACAATTTACTTGTTCTCTCTTTATATCACGAGATCATTTTATAAACTGACTTCTCCCTCTGGTCGGTCCTTTATATATAAGTGTCCTTATTTTCTAGATAATTCTAGTTTGCGTCCTACGCAAAAACAATCGAATCCCTAGAATATTCTTTTCTTTCCGGGATATTTCTCACATGCCGGCTCAATCCTTAAAAGATCTTCGGAGAACATATTTTTAAAAACGGTCACAAAAAAACCCAATAGAACTTATTAGAATTCGGCGCCCTCGTCATTTTTTTAACACCGTTAACATAAGGTTACAGGACCGTACTTAGTATCTACTTCGGTGTGCGAGTTCGTAACAATAATAACGAAAAAATATTTTCCTTACATCCATACTACGAACTCCCTGATATGTATGCCAAATATTGCAGAAATTTTATAATTTTTACTTGATGTTCTGGTTTCTATTTCACTGAATATTTTGTTTTTTACTCTAGCCATTTTATAACACCATTTATCATTCCTTATTTCCTGAATTAAAGTGAATCAACTTTAATTTGATAAGTTCCGCGAATGATAATGACTTTTTCCCCATTGAAAATAACAGAATTTATATGCATTAGATAACAATGGGAACTTCTCCATATGTCTTAACTTGAGAAGATTCACAATAATAATTCGAATACATAAATTTTCCAAGCAACGCATGAGTTTGAATTGTAAATTTTTCGAACGTATCCCGAATATGCAAAATAAGAATATTTTTTCAATGGCGTATCTAAGGCTAATTTCTCGATGTCTGCTATTATCAATAGTAAAATGAGATGACGGCTTGGAAAAATTTCTTAATCAAGAAAAATAACGATCTCTGTTGTGTATGTTGAGGGTGGAGATCAATTACTGGGGTGGTATTTAAAATTGTTTTATAATTGTGAATATTTAATTTTTTATAGAAATGGTTGTAAATAATTGTAATTTCATAGTACTGCGTACAGCTCCGCTCGGCCCGCAGTGATGTAGTTGTAAAGATTGCTGCATTTATACAGAAAAAGTTATTCAATTTAGGCTACCTGCAAAATTTAATTTTTGAAGAAACTAAAGAAAAACGTCACTTTTTTATTGGAATACTATCTAAAGTTAATCACGCTACTATTTTTTAGACAAAAACCAAACTTTTGCTTGCTTGTTTAGTAAATGTTTATTTTTTTACGTAAATACTTTTCTTAGAAACCGTAAAGTATAGCAAAACTACCTTTAATCTTAGAAAAGAGCACTTTATTCTATAGGACGTTTTGTTCCACTACAGTTACATGTTTAATCTTAACTGGGGAAGTAATAGTATATTATACACCAAGGTGGTGAAGACTATTATTATTCACCGAGTACCAAGATTATTTCGCGAGGGGCTTTGCTCCGAGCGGCATAAGGTGCGAGGTCTATAAATGTCTTCATCACCGTGGTGTATATACAATTTTTTCCACTACTAGCCAAATTTACGACAAAAATTGAAAAAAAAAATTCTTGTATAAATCGTGTAGCACAGGAATGTAAAATCGCCTTTCCACTAATAAAACAATAATCAAGTAGTCTTATACAGATTGACATTTCAACTAGTGAAACTTATTTGTAAACAACAGGTTCGTCCATAAAACATAACTTATAACTGAACCGTTGATGAGCGCTCACTGAGCAACAAATAATAATGGTTGACGTGTGCGTGTGTGTCTACTGAACGATAATTTTTTTGGAAAACATTAATATTGAAATTATTGCTAGATATAGTCTAATTCTTGCGTTATTAGTTGATGGTGATATAATTGATACAAACAAAAATATTATAACACAAGCAATAGAAGATTTGCAGGAACCATTACCACATGATTATAATGTAAGAAGACGTGCCAGTTGTGAAAAAACAGGAATTATTATAAAGAAACAATTCCAGCGTATATTGTTATGTATCAAAGTGCGCTAACAGAACATTCACACAACGGTCGTGTTTTCTGAACGCACCCAACATTTCTAATTATCGCCATGCTGTAGTTACGGGATGTCATCAGTCATCATTGGTTTAGCACGAATTATAAACTAATGGCATTTTTATTCAAATAATTTTATCGTGTTAGGTAATTTCAAAAAGCAAATACGTTAAAGAGAATCTCCTGGGTACACAAAATTATGTTGCATAAGTTTTTGTTAAACTACTATCCCTGGATTCTAAAAACATTTGAATTTGTCCATTATTGACCTAGGTTAACAATAGAGAAAATTGTTAACCACTAATAGAAAAATTCAACTTCTCAGTTGGCTAGAAGACGCAATAATTGTCAACTTCATAGCTAGTAGTGGAAAAAATCACACCCTACTAATCTAGCATAATGTACAAATGTTTCAATACCGTTGTACAATGAATACGTGGAAGTGTTTATTTGCAGCTTTTTAGAATATTTTTTACTTATTAACTTTATCACTGATTTTGGTTAGAATAAAAAAGTTTTTGATAATTCTTTAGAAAGGCGCAAAACTAGAAACGCCTTGATATAACGAGCTTTTAAGTTATGATTTGGAAATGAATGTATTGAGGATTTTTAACAAAAAAGCTGTAAGTTTAAGATTATAGAATTTGGAACACGATTAATTCACAACTTATATTAAAAGTAAAAAGGAATGTTGGCTTATCAAATTAAATATTTTTAAACCTACACTGCTCAATTTTTTTAAATTTAATAAAAAAATGGTTTTGGGCTTGTTATGGGGGGGAAGGAAAAAATAATCAAAAAATAGAATCTAATTTTTTTATTAATTATAGTGAAAAATATAGTAGTATCAGATCTGATACATTGAGCATAACTGCATGAAAATATTATCCGTTATGAAAAGAAACAAAACAGTTGTGGTTCTTATTTAAACATAAATGTATGCCAGATTTAGAGCGTTTAATGTAAGAAAACAAAGAATAGGAAGGAAATTTACATCGTTGTCTGGTTTTATCGTATATTGATTGGCCAATGATCTATGGAGTCGGTGCGAACGTCTTTTGGTGGTACGTGAGAAAACACTGTAGATTTGTCTCTCTTTTCTATCAACATTGACTCAACTCAATCCTTGGAAGGCCACCTCTCTTTCTACTGCCATTGTCAGTCTTACAAAGGGATGTGCCCGTCTATAAAGCAGCCATGTATTGACAATTGCCATATAAATCAGGTGGTAAAATAGTTATTTATTATACAAGGAAAAAAGTATTAGATTTTAGCTCGAGGTTATGTTGTCGCGAAGCGGAGGGAGACAACAAACCGAGAGCTAAAATCTAATATTTTTCCCGTGTATAATACACTATTTTTTTCTGTGACAGGAAAAACGACGATTCAATAGTGAAAGAACATATTATTACAATATATTAAAGTCAGAATGTTATCGATATGAAATTTGAATTTTTAAACTAATAAGCTGTTGTAGTTATAGCGACAATTAGACCTGCGTTGCTAAGGAAAACTTCAAAGTAATCAAATATATGTCAATTTAATTCTGTGATTTGTTTCAAAAATGGCGAACCCAGTGATGGTTTAGTAGTTATTTTGGAAAATATAAAGTTAAAAAATGTCTGATTCCGAGTTTTCTGTGACTCTTGATATAAAGGAAATGTAACTTATGTTCAATAAAATATTCTAAAATCAAATATCTTCCTTTATCTATATATGTATATATATCCGGGAAAAAAGTACTCACTTTTTTCCCGTGGGAAAAAAGTAATTTCGTGAAAAGTTGTATTTTGTTACCTGTCAACAGAGATGAAATGTCACATTTTTATCCTGTCACAAAAAAAAGTCTTATGTACCATTTTTTGTCCTTATTCCAATTTTGTACCTTCTAATGAAGCTCTCCATGGCATCTACCCCTCCCACGTGGGCATTATAATCTGGAACTAAACTGGGACACTCAATATGTACGTATTTTTTCTTTCCTTTCCCATCGTCTAATCTCAGTTAGGGGTATTTTGCCTTTAAATGTTGATAGAAAAGTAACCGGTCTATTATCTAACCATATTACTGAGGATATATCAACTCCTTCAACATTACAAACGAATTCTTCTGTAGTACCCCTAACTTTTTCTTCAATTCTGCATCAGTCCGTAATTTGCAATTTGGAATCTTTGGACGTCGAACTGTGCCCAGCGAGTAAATGCCCTTACTACCTAAATAACCGATGTGGAGAAGTTGTTAAAATAGACTCTGTAGTTTTGATTTGGAGGAAAAATTCTACACAGTCTCACGACAATATTCGCACTAGAATCTGATTTTCCTGCTGAACATCCGCACCATGAAAAATAATAGTACCATCTTCAAGCTCTATTGGTAGTTCATCTATTTCAATGGCGTCAATTTGTTCAAGAGTAATGTCACCCAGATCATCATCCGAATCTAGCTCCAAATCGTCCTCACTATCGGATAAGTGAGCTATAGCATACTCAAATTCATTTTGAGAGAGTGGAATTTTCCATTTTTGAAAAAACTTGAATTTTTTACATTATGTAGCAAATTTGATACGTCCAAATTTTACAACAAAAATTTCTTCTTGCATAAACAAAGGTCAAAATACAATAAATTGAAACATAAACTACTTACCTATGCCACAAAGAATACCTCTAGGTTAGGTTAGGTTAGGTTTATAATGAGTGGGTCAATGAGGCCCTCCACTGCGACTCGCGAGAATCTATTGTGGCTCATACCTATTCAAATTTCACCAAACAAATTCAGCTTCTTGACGAAGCCGATTAATTTGTTCAGTGAATGATATTTCAGGTCCGAGGGCAAGAGAGTGGCCCTGCCAAACATCCGATACCTGATTTGCGCCGCGGCGGGGCAGGCACAAATTATATGCTCTGCTGTTTCATCATCTTCCAAACAAAGACGGCAAATCGGATCGTCCGACAGTCCAAGTTTCAGCATATGATGATTCAATCGACAGTGGCCTGTTAAGAGGCCTGTTAGGCACCGTAGATCGTGTCTTTTATAGCCTAACATTTGTTTGGATACATTATTCGAAGGATGTATGAAGGCCTTTGAATGAACCAATCCTGGTATATTATGCCAGAAGTCTAAAACTCTTCTTGCAGTCCAACTATTTAGTGTATGTTTGACAATACTTGTTGCGATGCCAATTGTAGGTTCTGGTCCGATAAAGTCATGAGCGGCACCCTCTCTTGCAAGAGAGTCAGCCTTCTCATTACCATCCATACCAGAGTGGCCAGGAATCCAAACCAGCGATACCCTGTTGCGTTGTCCTATTGAGGCGAGTCTTTTTTGGCAGTCTAAAACCAATTTCGACGTTACACGGTACGAGCTAAGTGCTTTCAAGGCCGCTTGGCTGTCCGTGAAAATTTTTATTGATCTGTGTGTCAGGTTGGATTGCCCCAAACTCTCCACACATGAAGCAATGGCATAAATTTCTGCCTGAAATACGGTTGCATAGGATCCCAGAGATGTTGAGATTTCTGTCCTAGGTCTTCGACCGTATACACCCGCACCAGAGCCTGAGGGTGTCTTTGATCCATCAGTGTACCAACAGATATCTGCTCTTGAGAGTTCATCCTTGCGGAGGACCCATTCATCTCTATTTGGAAATAGGACGGTATAAGGCAGATTATGGTTTACTGTTGGGGGCATTATATCAGAGGTCATTCCTAGAATACTATGACTTTCGGTAGCCGCTAGCATTCTACTTTGCTCTGTATAAGCCTGTTTCGTGCATTTAGAAATATGCACAATTCTATATGTTGTCCATCTGGCCTCCTTTTCCAGAAGTATGTGGAGAGGAGGAAGGTCCAGGAGGACTTCCATGGCTGCTGACGGTGTGGTGCTGATAGCACCAGTTATAGCCAAACTAGCCTGTCTCTGTATGCCAGAGAGCTTTGCTTGGGCCGTTTTCTGTAAAGATTTTGACCACCAAGCAATGGCTCCGTATGTGATCATTGGTCTAACAATCATCACATATATCCAATGGATTTGTTTGGGACCCAAGCCCCAAGATTTTCCGCAGATCCTGCGACATGTCCACAAGGAAAGTCTGGCCTTATGGATGACTTTTTCCAAGTGAGCGTTCCAAGTAAGTTTTTTATCTAGGATGATCCCCAAATATTTTACTTCCGCTGCAAATGGAATAACCTCACCATTATAGGAAAGTGGCGGAAGGTCCGCCAAATTCCTTCTCCTGGTGGAGGGAACTATTACAGTTTTGCCAGGGTTAACAGACATCTGTTCCCTCTGGCACCAACTGTAGACATCGTCCAAAGTCCTTTGGAGGGTATTATGTGCAACGACTTGGTTCTTGCCAAAATGACAAGGTCGTCTGCATACGCTTGCAGTTCTACCCCTCTACCCACGAGAGTACCAAGCAGGTCATCCATCAGGAGTGACCACAAAAGGGGAGATAAAACTCCACCCTGCGGGCAGCCCCTGGAAACCTTAAAGCTGATGGCCTCGTCCTGAATAGATGTAGTGGCTGTTCTATTAGTGAGCATGGCATATATCCAGCTGGTAATCGTTGGTTTAATGCCCTTTTCAGTCAAAGCTGAACCAATGGAAGCTGGTAGTGCATTGTCGAATGCTCCTTCGATGTCGAGAAAAATGGCCACCGCAATCTCCTTATTGTTAAGGGATTGTGTGATTTTCTCAACAAGGTTATGTAATGCTAAATCTGTTGATTTGCCTGTTTGATAAGCGTACTGGTGGATGCTCAGGGGGGAGCTGTATAAAGCTACCTGCCTGATATGGCAGTCCAGTACTCTTTCAAGTCCTTTAAGCAGGAAAGATGTTAGGCTGATTGGTCTGACAGATTTAGGGTGTGGGTCAGTGCGGCCCACTTTCGGTATATATACTACCCTAGCTGCCAACCAACTGGGTGGTATATAATTCCACGCCAGACTAGCTCTATACAATTTAATGAGGATGGGTATAAGTAATTCCAGTCCGTTTTGTAGCAGAGCTGGAAAGATGCCATCCTCACCGGGAGATTTGAAGGGCTGAAATGATTTTATTGCCCATTCAATTGCCGGTGCTGTGATAACGTTCTTGGCGACCTCCCAATCATTCTTGTTGGGCCGCCTTGCGCCCTCAAAGTGGGGAGGTCGGTTGTTATCCAGAGTCAAACTTCCAGGAAAGTGGTTTTTAATCAAAAGCTCTAACGTTTCTTTTCTAGAGGTCGTAAAAGTGCCATCTGGTCGTTTCATCGACCCTATCTCGGCAATCGGCTCTTTAGAGAGAATCTTGTGTATTCTAGTACTGCGAGGTATGTCGGATATACTCTCACAGAACTCCTTCCAAGACTCCCGTTTCGCCTTTCTAATTTCTTTGTTATAAGTTGTTAGAGCAGTTCTATAATGTTCCCAGTTGCCCGACTCTTTAGATCGATTGAATAGTCGTCGAACTTCTTTTCTTCGCTTGTCTAGGCTTTTGTTCCACCAAGTAGAGTTGCGATTGTCTCTTTTTGTCTTGAGTGGACAGTTTTCATGATAGGAGAAGATCACTGCTTCCCGAAGCTTGTCCGCCGCATTATCTATCCCATCACAACTGTTTATTGTAGTGAAGCCTTCCTCAATGTACCGTTGAAGGGAATTTCTGTATCCTCTCCAGTCAGTAGCTTTTGAGTCGCGATATTCCACTACTGGCCGTGGACCTATTCCAATGTTGAATTGAATGTGTCTGTGATCTGAACACGAAGGTTCAGTAGATACTGCCCAATGCCGTATCTTATTGCTCAAAAAGTTTGAGCTGATTGTTAAATCTAACACCTCTGATCTATTTCTAGTTACAAAAGTTGGTTCGGAGCCCTTATTAATAACAGATAGCCCTTCCCCTAGTATATAATCAAAAAGTAACTCACCTCTTTGATTTATATCCGTGCTACCCCACGATGTATGGTGTGAATTGGCGTCACAGCCCATGACTAACTGGAGTCTGTTCTTCTTGCTATAGTCGACTAGCCGACGTATAGCGAGAGGAGGTACAGTATCCATGTCCCCTGGGAAGTATGCTGAGCAGGCGACTATGTTAGTCATACCATTCTTCTCCGGTAGGGACACTTGGATGGCTACTACATCAGGAGTGCAAAAGCCTGTAAGCAAAAAATAATTAATATTTTTCCTAATGAGGAGACAAGCCCTGAGTTTCACCCCAGGACAGACTACTACCTCGCCAGGAATATTGCTGAGACCAGTTACTCGGTCTGTGTTTCCTGTCCATGGTTCTTGCAGGAAGGCAAGGTCGATTGATTCGTCTTTGAACCTTTTGCCAAGAATGTATGAAGCGGCCTTGGCATGCTGTAAGTTTGCCTGTAAACAGTTGAAAGTGACGAATACGGTAGCCGCAGGCAAACTTGTGTCTCCTCAGATCCCTAGGGGAGATCACACGGTGGGTCAATTGAGGCGCCACCATATGATCCTCCCAGGGGTGAGGCTGTAGTTGGTGCCATTGACGAGGCTTGGTCACCTTTCGCCATGGCAGATCCAGCTGATTGCTTTGGTCCTTTAGTCGAGGCCGTACTGGTCTTCGATTTCAGGACAGCAGGTCCAGTTCCTTTTTCCCGTTCCGTTGAAGAGACGTTACCCGTCTTCTTTTTGGGGAAACCAGCTCTCCCTTTGGGATGGCTAGTGCCCCGGCTACGTGCCGGTGGTACACTCCCCCTGCTCTTGTGAGGAGGGTCGGTCCTCCTCACTGTAACAGGAGGTTTTCCACTCGGCCCCGGGCCGCGGCTTTTTTCGGATCTCTTCGAGGGACCCGGTTTTGATGTCAGTTGGGAGGGGCGAGTTTTGGGTCGGAAAACAACCTGTCCAAAACCGAAATATGGTTTAAATCCGATCCTCTCCAACGTGGCCATGGATCGATCGTCAATGGCAAAAGTCCATGTTTGACCAGGGCCTGTAATTTCCTTGTGTAGGACAGTCCACTCCAAGGTAAACAGACCATGGTTCATTTTCCTCAGTCTGGTGAGGACCTGTTCTGAAGTCAGTCTACGACTGCCTTCGTCAGGTATGTAAGCCACACAGATGTGTGGCTTCGGGAGTTGGTCACCTGAAACACATTTCAGGAAGGCACCGTCCCATGGTTGAAGTGTATTGACTACTCCAGTCAACCACGAGACACTCTCCTGATTTACACAGGTGACCTGTAACCATCCAGGCCGGAAAGTACAGCTCTGGAACTGTACTTGTGGACCACCATCAGGTATATCCTCTACAGCGGCCATAATGGCATACTGAAGGGACTCCATTTGTTTGGTCGTAATCGAGGCTGTCGGATGTTCAAGATGTAAAATTCCCACCTTGATGCCGGATACAGCCTGCCCATAAGAGGGCTTTTGTAAGTCAGTTTCACCTGACGTTACCACTGATTCAGCTGAGCAGGGCTTCTTTGCCTCTTGTTCAGGTGAGTCATCATTAGAGCGGAAGCGCTTGCTGGTACCAGCCACAGAGGGAGTATGTTTCCTCTCTTGCGGCTGATCCCGCTCTCGCTGCTCTAGTATTTGGTGCAAGGCGGATTCGTAAGGAACCCCACTCTTAAGGAGACGACTAAGTCGTTTCCTGGCTGCACCACCTAGTTTCCTAGGTTTATTTTCAGGAGTTGGAGACCTGAGTAGGTCTCGTTCCTGATCCGAAGTTACAGGGAGGTCAGTTGGAGTCGATAGTTCGACTTCCATCTCCTCTGTGGTATTTATATTTTTAGTTACTTCTTCCATAAAAGTCCCACGAGTAGCTAGGGAAAAAGAGGTCCATCACGGCAGAGCCCTGCATTACCATGACAAGGCTGACTTACGACGGGAGGGCGCCTAGTATCCCGAAGGTTCCGTTAGTGACAGATGATAGGCTCACTGTCATGCATCCCCTCGGCACGGATACGCACACCTTAGGATTAAGCCATAAAACAAAACCGTTGGGATGTCATTTAGTCAAAGAATAACAGCACCATAAATGATCCTGTTATTCCCATTACCAGCGGTGCTAACGTGGAAGCAGACACCCGATAGCTGAATTTGTCCACCATCCCATAACCAAAACTAACATACATGCAAAAGCAGCAAGCAGTAGTTAAAGCAGTGCAACAATGAGCAAAGACATCCAACCCCGCCAAAAAGAATACCTCTAAGAATATTTCTACGGCTCACAAACGCAAAAATAACTAAACAACAGCGGATCTGTACAAGTAATGCAACCACGTGCTACTGTTCAAACATAAACAGTCTAGCCGGTGGAAAGTGCCTTATATTCAATTTTCCACCGTATAGACCTGTTCAATAAAGTTGTAGCGGATCTGATATGGTTCGTAGTAGACTGAAAAATGATCTTTAGCATTAATATATGAGAAAAAAAATGGCTGTATCTGATTTGATACATTAGGCAGTGTAGGATTAAACGCCGGTAACAAAATTAAAATAAAATTTAGTTGTTATATAATTCTATGGAGGCACTATACTGTGCTCCTACATATGAAAATATTAATTAAACAATAGACTATAAAAATGTCATTATTCTTGTTCTTCATGTTGGGCATTATTATAGGCACAGACACTTAAAAGATTCTCAAATGGCGTTTATGAAGAGGCATCACACTCAAAATTTATCGCGAATTTTCTTCTTTCTTCCTGCGTCTATTCCCTTTGGATTAGTTCTATAAGTAATCGGCTGCAAGTTAATATTTTCATAAAGGTATCCTTTGAGAAGCATAGTTGCAATTCAGTGCCTTAAAAATGGTTTTTCTAGAAAAAATTAAAACTACCCATTTGAAAGAAAGCCTGAGTTATTTCGTGAATATAGGCCCTCGGATTGACACTTTTCATTGTTCTTGGTGATAAGCGATATAGAAGAAAAATATTATTTTGACCTGTGCAATTGTCCAGCCAAAGGTTACTATATTTATTATCACGGTAGTGTAACAAAATAGTATATTGTGCAACAAGTGGGGAAAGCTCAACTTTTCTTACGAGTGTGGAAGTTTGTGGCGCGAGCCAAGGGCGAGAAATAATGAAGGCCGGGAATAATACAACAAACAATGAAAGAAGAGACGAGTAAATAAATAGATAGACCAAGTAAAGGAACGGGGAGAAAAAACTTTAGAGGATTATAAGAAGACAAAAGATAGAAGACAGTGAAAGAAATGGGTACAAGAGAGACCTCAACACCCTTTGTTGTTACTTGGGAAATATCAAACTTCCATGAGTAGCAAAAGTTATCTCGAGAATTATAACAATTTTAAATATGTTTTGATTTTAATTACAAAAAACTAACTAATAATGTTATGGTAAAACACCATACTTCTGTACGATTTTATACTTTTTAATCATATTGATGTGTAGCACGCCACTGGTTTCAATATGCAAAATAAGTAGCAGGAAGTTTGACACTAGACGGAAGTTGGACAAAAAGTGTGTTCCGTTTTAAATATCTCGTCATTTTATAGTCTGGCGATTCGGTAGAGCGTTAATGCTCAAAGAACCGAGTTTCAAACGGTGTTTGTTGAATTCTAACAGTGTATTTGTGTCCCATTTGTTGATTCTTATGGAGATTATTCTATTGGTCTACTTTTATGATACTTCCAATGCTATCACAAATTGGGAAACTATTATACGTTGATTTTAAATATGAATATAACTCAATGGAAAGGTTTTGAGGTTTTGGCGCAGTCGATGGAATCTAATTTAATTCTATGAACAATACATTCTACTCCAACTAGAGAATTTTTATATACTCATTATTAAAATGTCTCATTCTGTACAAACTCAATACAAACATTTTCACAAATGTTCTTCAACATAACCTACCATACTTATTTATGAAAAAATTGTTATCTCATTTACATTCTATGAAGTACGTGCCATAAAATATACAAATAACATTGTACATTTAAGTGTCAGTAGGCTAGGATAGCTACCGCGTGGAAGAAAATTGAAAAGGGTATTGATAAGAGTTTCGTTGGGTTATGAGAGGTTACAAATTATAATAATCTCATGCAAGCAAATCGTCAAAAATATTATTCTTAGATGGAGGTCTTGGACGACCTTCTGCGGGGTTACAACTATTTTTGAAAACGGTCTTGAAGTGAACTGTATCAGATGTTCAATGAGTTTTTATTAAAAGGCACCGGCACATGGCGTAAAAATATCAACTGTTCGAAAACTTTTCGACCGTTATTATGTTACCTGTTCGTATATGCTTTTAATTTCTGTTCCGTGACGTTTTCTACCAATGATGTTCCCTCTATATGCGTTCGTCAGCAATCTTCCGTTGTTTACCAACGTCTCAACTCTCACATTGCACTTTAACGTTGCTTCTAGTTGTTCAAAGATGTACTTCTGCTGCAGTCCTAACTTCTTTTCTTGCCAATTTATTTTATTCAAATTTTTAGTTCAATTATCTGACTTATATGCTTTGGATTTCTTGTTCAGTGATATATTAATTTCATTTTTATTGACATCTCATCTTTCACAATTTACTTTATATTACTTTGATGCTGCTTGTTGTTGTTTAAATTTTCTTATCTGACTTCTGCTTCACTTGTTACTTCGTCTCTTTCCAAGTTATGTTAATGAACATTTTCAAAATTGATATTTTTCCTTTTATAATATTTATTATTTTCGTTTGGTTTATTTATCTATATAAAATCGTCAAATTACTATGAATTAAAGGTAGTTTTTATAATTTTCCTCTGGAATCCCAAAATTCCTGTAACCCTTGTCAAAATCTCCCAAAAAACCCTCTATTTATTCCGTCTACTGGTATCGATATTCTTTTTTTCATTTTAATTTAATGATTCTATTAATTGTTATACTTTTTTTACATGTACTATAAACTAAATCTACATCATAATCAATATTATTCACCAGTTACACTTCTTTTAATTCATAAAAAATATGTTCTTTTAAATGTCAATTGAAATATTTATATTAATAAATTAGCTGTATAATCACATACATCTCACACCATATTCTTATTTGATTTAAACCATTGACATTGATAATTTGAACCCAACATTTTAACTGTCCTCGTGACATTTTGTGTTTACAATGTTTCTCAAAGATATTTCTCGAAATTTAATGCATGCATTTATCCAATATTCATTTGTTCACTGGCAATTACTGATGTACACTCAATATTTTATGTAATGGTATTAATATGTGGTTTTTGATATGTACATATATATATATATATATATATATATATATATATATATATATATAATATTGGAAATGTTTATATTCTTGGGTATATATATATATATATATATAGATATATATATATATATATATATATATATATATATATATATATGGAGGACTTCGTGTCACAGAAGCGTATCTACAAATCATTCATTATGAGTAAAACAGAAATAACTGAATTTTATTTACTAATTCATCTATAACTACCATAATGTTCGTAGTAGTACATCTATTCTAGAATAAATATAACTACTTGGTATTCCAGGGACCATGCCAAATCTTCGACAAACTTGAAAATGATGAAAAATATCCGAAAATTATCGAAATTTTGACAAAAAAAGTGTAGATACGTTTTTGTGACTCTAATATTTTTTTTATTAAATGCAGGCGCGTATCTTGTTATCGATTATGATTAGGAGTAAGTGAATAATTAGAAATGACTATTATATAACTTAGATTCATTTATTGACTAAACTTTTGCACAGTGGTTATAAATCAATGCTCGAGTAATACTTATTTCAAACTAGATGAACTAATCTGATTCTTCAGACGAGTTGTTTTCATCCACGGAACTCAATCCTATGGTATATGAGTCACAGAGATCTATGAGATCCTTGAGTTTTTTCGCATCTATAGGAATGGGTCCATTATATGCTGGTTTCTATGCAAAAGTACTTTCCTCCGCTCTCTGTTGTTGTCTCAAACTTTTTCTGGATGAAAAGTTTTCTACGTCCATTTCATATTAGAAAAATATGGTATCAGGGTGTGACTATCGGAATTGTATCCAAATCATTTTCAGCCAGTTTATTTTATGTCCATCAGTATCCGTTTTCCTATTTTGAATAGAATGAACCTTCAAAGAATTGAAATCAAGAAACATGCTCTGATCCATTTCAATAACTTCATACTTGGAATTCTTGGAAGCTAACCTGACCACTGTGTACAGCCTACAGGATGGAATATGTCAATATTTTTACTTTTCTTCTCAATGTGGGCATGTACAGAGTCACATTCCATCTGAGAGTGTCCAGGTTCGAAGAGAAAATTATTTAGTGTTTCAATTCTCAATGGAACCATTGCATATCAAAAACTGTTTATGTTCCTGTTCTGCCCACCGCAGGTGTCAGAGAAAAGGTTCACCTCATTCGATTTTTCTAGTTTGACTAAATAGTCCCAGAGGCAAGAAGCAATTTCAATTGAACCTCTTTTAACAACTCCTTCGTGCCACGTGTAGCAAAACGCATGTTTGGTTGCAACATTGAATACTGTGAGATTATAAACGGCTAATATTCTCTTGTAGAAAATTTTCTTCGCATTTATGTGGTGACAATATCTAACAGCTTCCAGGTCAAACTCTGCCAAATGACATTCACCCTTTTCGGCCCTCTCTTTGATGGAGTTCTTCATGTTTCTAGCTAGATGTTTTCTCTTCAAAAGCATATCTAATTCATCTTGTTCATAATTTTTCTGTTCTGGCGTCAACTGGTTGAAACTAAAACATGTATCGCACATATCTTTCCTAGGAATATGGAAAGAAATATGGAATTCCGTATTGAAGATATGTCGATAAAACCAAAGCTTTTCAGGTTGAATATTCAACTCTCGACATTCATCAACATATAAATTGTACATCATCTGAAGGTTCATAGTTCATATCACCAGGGAGATACTCCTTATTTGTATCTCTACGACAGTAATGGGACGGCACCCTCGGAAATGAGTTTATATGATCTTTAATGAAAATTCTCGTTTCGTCTGGCCTTTTCAAACCAAGTGAATGATGACCCCTTTTATCTGGTTCTATGATATTTTGTCCATTCCTTTTTTTGGTGATTCCTCTAACAAACCCTTCATAAACACCAAACGTCAGTAGAAATTGTTTTTGACAAACTTCCAATTTTTCTTGATTCTTTATTAGGTAGTAGCGATTGGTTTTACTCCTTCTTGATTCAACAGAACGGGTTCTCTTGGAAAGTTTGTGTTCGTTATCAGGGAACTCAGATAGATACGTTGTTTTTGTAAATCAGCTATGTTCCAATACGCTTCAAATATAACTCTTCTTTCCTCTTCGGTGAACTTTCCATTACATTTCTTTTTGCACTTCGAACAATCTTTCACTTTCAGTACACGTGCATTGACATTTTTTCCTCGCACGGAAATATACGCATCACCCTTCTGTCGTTTTATTTTTCTCTCATTCCTTTTCCACTTCATGTGTGGGGCGATTTTATTTCTTGTCGTTTTTCCACTATTGATGTTCTCAACACTGGCATTACCATCCCTTGGAGACAGATCGCCATCATTTTGACCTGAATATTCATTAAAAATTAGACATGCTGTGATTGTATAATGAAACAATTTTTAATTCACCCAAGTCAATGGAAATGTTCCTATCATTATCCATTGCTTCATTATCAGATGGTGAGAACGTTGGATCTTCCACAGAGTCATCAAAGTCATCAGACTTTGGCAAATTTTATTCTTCATCATATGTCATAATTTGTGGTTGATCGAAATGTCGACTTTTCAAAACTAAACCTGCAACAAAGTGTTTGAAATCATTTTTATTTTGAATCGATTCTTCACGAAATACTCGATGAAATACACATCGCACCTGAAGTAGATAGTACGATCAGGTTATGTCCACTGTATAATATACTATTATCTTCATCCTTCGCACGCGAGTTTGAATTATTTCCTTCTTGATATACTGAGATGTCGCCGTCGGTACTAGTAGACTCTGTATAAGAGATAAATAATTGAATACCAAAATGTTTAAATATGTTCTCCTCTACAAACCAATTTGTTTCAAAGCCATAGCAGCTATTAACTTTCCTCTGGACATTTTACTACCTCTTTCTATCGAAATCACTTCACAAATGAACGTAAACAATGGAAAACAGACTTGTTGGAAGTTGTAAAAAATAACATTCATTTTATTTGACATATGTTGGTCAACCTAACTCAAAATCACTAATGTTGTAGTTACGCCTTTGTGACACTAAGGCCTCGATATATATATATATATATATATATATATATATATATATATATATATATATAAATATAAATATAAATATATATATATATTGGCAATTATTGGGGTAGCAGCAAATAAAAGTACACTCTTTATAATATTTCCAAGCTTTCGGAAACATTTATTCCCATCTTCAGGGAGCACTACAAAAGATCATAAAAACGTTACAACAACTACACCATGCGACCAACATCACAATCCGCAGGGTCAAAACAACCCCGACCAATCGCAAAAACTCTCTCTCTCTCACAAAAAGCAGCGAACTAGTTGAGAATGTTCCAACCCAACTAAAAGCACTGATGGCGACACAAACATGAATTGTCATATTCTGGCTGACAAAATTTGGAAGTGGTGGTAGGAACGCATAGATTGTAGTTTAAGAGAAACATGTACGTTTAGCGTAATGCAGTAATTTTATAAACTAGTTTTTACAATGGATAATTATGTTATAGCATAATTTTTACCGAAGAAAGGTGGTGAAAGGACTATAAGAAACGTGTGTAATCCAATAATTGAACAAAACATACTTGATGCTGTTGATAATGAACTTATAAACAGCTTAAGGAAACTTTAATATTTCAAAATCAAGCGTACATAGGAGCGTTCAGGAGCAACTAGTGCATCCATTTCATGTACAAAAATTTCATACTATGTCACTAGATGACTATCATCCTAGGCTTAATCATACGAAGTGTTTTTTGGGATAAACAACGGGAAGACCGGTATTCCATTGAAAATGTACTACTTACAGATGACATAATCAATTCTCATAATCTACATCTGTCGGATGATGAAAATCCTCACGGCATAATTGAGACTAAACACTAACAAAGGTTTGTGGTCGGTCAACGTATGGGCAGAATTATTTGCAACCGCTTAATTGGTCCGTATATCCTTAATGATCATTTAAGCGGACAGTCTTATTTACAATTTTTGAATTCTGCTAATTTTTTTAGAGGATGTACCTTCACAAAAGAGCCAATGTATGTGGTTTATGCTCGATGGAGTACCACCTCACTTCAGTCGTGACGTACGAGACATCTAAATAATATTTTTCCAGATAGATGAATTGGAAGGGTTGGACCATTTCTATGGCTAGCACGTTCGCCTGATATTAACCAATACGATTTAAAAAGTTAATCTACAGTACACCCGTAATTACAAGAAATTAAATAATTGATAGGATACATTTTCATTGCGAAACCATCCAAAATAATTTTGAAATGTTATTCCAAGTACAAAGATCTAATCGTTGAGCACTGAGGAAATGTATGGATGTAAGAGCATTTGTTGTAATTTTTTTAAAGCATTTTGACTTTTTTAATATCGTTAATTATTTGGTTACTCGTTTTTTTAAATCTGTTATTGGAACGTATTTATTCATATTTCAGGATTTAGTTGTTATTTTTCCTTCTGTTAAATTAATGTTCGTTTTGATTGAAGTTTTTTATACATAAGCAATGCAACATATTATTTCTATAAACGTAGAGTGCACCGATCTATGAATAATTGACTAATTATACAGAATGCTTCCTGTAATCGTACATTCAAAAAAAATGTGAATGTGCAAACAGGTGTGCAGTGCGACATTAAATTACCCGTATCTCTTAAACCGTCAATTTTTTCGAGTTGTCACAAGAGGTATCTCGAAAAATGTTCATATTGTCAATCGTTGCATTTATAACTGGAAAAAAATATATTTGGCAATACATTGCCGCGTTCACCATTGAACTTAGTCCGTACCTGAGTTCACAAGTAAAGTGTACATTTGTTGATAACGCCAAAAAGTGTGTAATTATGGTGTTTATTAGGGGTTAAAATTTTACTATTTTCTAAATAGCTATCTAATAATTATTAATAAATAACCATATTTAATTCATAACTTTAGAGCCCTATAGTTCGGTAACAAAGGGCGTAAAGAAATTTTTTTTATATGAAATACCCTCATTATTTTTAGTCTCTCTATCATCTCATAAGTTTTTGTACAAACTCCTGTATTTTTAGACATATTAAATTTGATATACAATAATTTTCATCCATTCAACAGATGAATGGAAGAAGTTTCCTATTCGGATCCTCTACTACAAAAAAATATTTATTATTTCAAAAAAAAAGCCGATACCCATAAGGGTGTAACTGTCTGTAACAACTCCATTACACGTCCAATTCCCAAATCTCATACTATGTATCACAATCGGCGTTACTTGCAATAAAAAAAGGGGTGTTAAAAAACGTTATTTCTCATCTCGTTGGCCACGAATGTCTACCACGTGGCTTCACAAAGTGACACGTGTTTCATTATATCGTTTCTGTAGCATAGTGCGTGCGTCTCTCTGTGCATCTCGACGCCGTTCAAAAACGGCTAAACACGCACCATTTTTATATTTACGAGAATTAGCTATAAATTGAGGCAAATCGGCCGTTACGACGCGTGTTGCGGCTTCTAGACTTTCATTCATATGTGGCCAAATTGGAGATTTTTTTTGGCAGGAATAATTGACAGATTTGCATATTATTCACGAAAATATCTGAAATAAAATTGACGTAATTCAAATTTAATGATTATTCCGAAATTCTCCCTGTTACGGTTGGAAATGAATATTAGTAATGTGGAACAGTTAATTTTTGAGTATTTCCAATAGTGAATGTGTATCAATATTACAACATTTTATAAATATTATGTATTAAAAGACTTCATAGATTCTTGCGGCATATTTATAATAGGCTATTCGACTTATAACAAACTGAATTAAAAAATGTTAAATTAATAAAATATTTATCCAAAGGAATCCAAATATATCGATTTAAATTTATAAAAGTGGGTTACGGCTCTAGAAATTTAATTTGAAAATATCATAATAAATCTTTGTATTCGCATGTCAACATTTTTTTGTGTTTACATATATTTACACCGCAATCATAAGAGTCGGATATTGGCCAAAATCATTTGAAGTTGCACAAATCATACTGATTGGCATGTCGCTGCCTTTTAAAAACATGAATATTGTTGTATTATTGTATTATAAATATAACAACGGCAACATCGTGAGAGAGTTCACAATCCGCTCACTCACGCATGCTTGTCAAGAGAAATTGAAATACGTTAAAAAGGATACGATTCACCTCGATTGTCATGTTCACGTTGTTTTTGTTAGAATAAAGTTATATTCACATGTATCACTTATTTCCATAAAAATAAAAATCCAGAACCAGGTATCGACAAAATGGCCCTTCGGGCCGGGTGGAAAAGTGATATTGAAATTGGAAAACACGAGTGAGTACCTAGCATTCCACATTCCTAACCTCACTTATTCCTTTGTTGCATGCTCGCTCTGTGGTAGAGTACTTATTAGATTCAACTCGTGCTCGATAATATAGTTACAATACAAATATTTGTCTCGTGTTTTAGTTTTATCACGTAACTAAGTAGATATACTAAGCCGGTTCTGGGACGGAAGTCGGCCATGTTGGATTTCGTTGACTGTGCGCGCGCACCGGAAGTGGCATCCATCTTGTGTCAATGGCGGACGTGTTGGTGTGACGTGTGTCGTATCCATCTTGTGTCAATGGCGGGTCGTTGGCGAGTATTTCGAATGTCGCGACTGTGACGGCATCCATCTTCTGTGACGTCAATCATGGTCCACATGTGTGACGTAGCACTTCCAATTTGGTGGGTTGTGTCGTTGGCGGGTGATTCGAATGTCGCGACGGCATCTTCTGTGACGTCAGTAAAATCCCTACGGCATCCATCTTCTGTGACGTCAATCGTGGTCCACCACAACACTTCCAATTTATAAAATTGAAAAAATGGTCGACCGTGAGATTCGAACTCACGACACACACAGCGACTTTCTCGTTCCTAACACAGTCCCTAACCGTTGCGCTATCGAGGTTATTTGTATAAATTTCTTATTTGGGTTTTACCTTCATCCGTTGGGTGTCAGTGACCCCAGATACTTTTGGCGCTCTTGTTAAAAAAGATAGTTGAGTGGGACGTCTAAATTTCATATGGTGTGTATGTAAAAAAAAAATCCGCTTGAAAAAAAAAATCATGCAATTTATAAAATTGAAAAAAAATGGATGTCTGTGAAATTCGAACTAAGAACACACAGCATCTTCTCGTTCCTAACACAGTCCGTAACCGTTGCGCTATCATGGTTTATTTATAAATGTCTTATTTGGGTTTTAACACTTTGCGTTGGGTGTCAGTGACCCCACGTAATTTTGAAAGTTGCACTTTACATTTTAATATTCCAAGATTGATGCCTTCACAGCATACGAGTGAAATCAAAAGTGTCTATGATTCTTTGTCATAAAATGTATACAGGGGTTGTTTCTTATACGTTTCTTGTTAAAAAAGATATTTAGTTTGTTGAGTGGGACGTCTAAATGGTGTGTGTAAAAAAAATCCACTTTAAAAAAATCATTTATTATTGATATAATAATTACAAAGGTAACGCAATATTTAAAAACCATTGTCGGAGATATTGTACATTTCTGGAGGATCCTCCAGTGGCGTGACAGGAATCACGTTCAAAGTTTCCAGTTGCCAATGATGTACCATCAAACTTGCAGACGTCAATAATGATGGGAAAGACACTAAAAATGTGACATTTCTTTTGTAGAAATTCAGCCTTTTGCTGTCCGCGTACGTAAATGAAGTCTGCAGCATACAACAGCTTAGTTTCCAATATTACATTTATTTCGCTATACTCGATGTCACCTGAAGAGTATCGAATGCCATGCACATTTTTTTCCAGGTATTTCACAGTTTTCTTATCACGCTGACTTAATGTATCAAACGATTGAGGTGGCAAAAACATGTAGTGACTCTGCTTAAAACCAATCTCGATGGTGAGTTCTTTGGGAACAAAGCATCCATCAACGACGAATCCTTGGATGTCCACGAATGCAACTCTCATGATGATGATTGCTAGAATACTAACGTGCAGCAGCAGTAGCACATTCTAGTTTAAATTCTTAACAATTTCGGTGAGGGGGAAATACTCCATTACGCAATCGTGTATTATGATGCAATATACTTTGGTATTTTCGGGGAAACCAATGTTTGCTTCAATGTCAAGTTTTACATCAACTGTAGATGCCTTCATGCTTTCTTCTTGTTTCGAGCAATCGATAACAAACAATGCACGCCTCTTGAATGAGGAATAATCCAACAGAGGACGCTTCTGTGTCGAATTCATATAGCTAGGATAAAATTCAGTATAGTTGAAATATGCCTCATTGTAATCATTCTTGGTAAAATCCAACTGCATTCTTTCATTGGGATAATACTCTCCATTTAGCGATAACCTGATACTTTGAATGTCTGCATTGTCAAATAAAGTTGGATCAGTTGTGTTGTTGTCACGTTTGTTGGTTTGAAAGAAAACAATAACATAACGAGGTCGTTCCACTGAAGTTGTAGTTTTAACAGCCCAAACTTCACGTCTAGCATTTCTGGTGATGGATGGCAGTTCATGTATCTCCCACTTTCTAAATGGAATAACTATAGGCTGATCCTTTTGAATGGTCCTCATCAGTTCCAACTTAATATCATCATTAGGATAGATATGCTTGATTTTCAATTCGATGTTGGTAATGTTTATGCTAACAGTTGTAGTGGAAGTCACACCGGCAACATTTTTTTCTGTGATATATACACAATCATTATCGTTTCGAGCTCGAACCAAACGTATTGTTTGCCGTCCACATGTAATCATGGGATAGTCATTGAAAATGTTGAAAATGTGCTTGAGAGGAATTTGTAGGTTGAATGATTTATCTGGAGCATTAAGGATGGGATCTTTGGGATAATTCCAGCCTGCTATAGCCATATGATTGGAATCTTCTTGATTGTAGCACGTCATGGCACGTACAGCACTCACGATTCCAGGATCTCGAACCGTTTCCATTTCTCTTGCGCTTTCACTGTATGTGCACGAATCGAAAAGGAAAGCACCAAAATTATTTGCCAGCTTTACATCACCGGCTCCATGTATATTGAGCGAACCTTTAATGCACAACAATGTTTCGTTCATTGCAAAAAACGAATCAACTTGATTGATGCTAAATTCCACAATGTCACTGCAACTGAACGATTTGATGAACGGAGCATATGTTCTGTATTCAGCTTTGCGAATCGATTCATCGAATCTCGGCTTGCGATAGATATCAAACATTGGAGGCATATCGTTCATACGAGAACGTTTTCCATACATGGTTGTCATCGTTTTTCTTTCAACAAAAAGCCTAAAGATTGCAAGAACAATTTGTTAGCAAACGTAAGATGCTGCTGCTGTTGCTTTGAAGGACGTCGTTTAACTAATGGAACTGAATGTGCAGCGGAACGTCTTTTATGATTAATTATCAATCCCATCTGTTGCTTCTCGCTCTAAGCTCCAACACCAAGGTACTCTTTTCACCACGAAAGTTGATAGGATGTCCGTCTTGGTCCAAAGCCAACACAGTAACGTTAGTAATTTCACGTTGTGGTATAACAGGTAAATAAAGTAAATTATGTGGAGTTTCGTCAATGGCGTACCCAGGATCTACTTTTATAACTAATTCGTAAATAGTATGAGCAGGTCTGTCTGCGTCAAAGGCTCCAGTGGTAATGTTACATTCGAAGCGTATGCTAGATACTTTTATAATTTTGACGGGTAGATCTGAAGAGTACCATTTTTTGGCTTCGAGTATCTGTCTAGAAAAACCCAATATGTCGCCAAGACAGTTGGGAGTATCCTGCTCGCCGAACGGAATTCTATATTTACTGTAAATCATACATTGTAACGTATTATTATTGGGTTTTAACGCAAATACAGTTTCAAATGGATTGCTGGTGCCACCACCACCACCACCTAACTTGTCTAGTATGAACGCTTCAATATCAGCGATTTCGTAACATCCCGTTGGTATATCAAAACTCTGCATCATGTTGTTGTCATCGTAGTAGTGAAATTTGCGATTTTCAATGTTTGGTATACTATGGTATGAGTGGAAGGAACGTAGTGCTAACTCATAGTCTTTCTCAGGATAGAGTACAATAGGCGTAGGAGGTTGGAATGTAAATACGTGATTTGTGCTATTTACTCTCAACAACTGCGACATGATGACTGATGCATGTCAAGGGATGAAGGTACTTTAAATAATACACAGAACTATGTTCAAGATTTATTTAATACACTTTGACATAGAAAACAAGATGCCTGAGAACTTGCAGGACCATCCCAATGCGTTGTCCAATCGGGACGGTTGTAGTGAACGAAGCACGGCAGACGAATTTGTAGCTCAAAATTTGTTTTGTAGTCATTAGGTAGTTTATGCCATATATCCAACAATTCAGACGGGCTGACAAACCCAATCAGATATTGAATGGGGACTTTTTTCAGCGCATCAACAGTAAAACTTCGTGGCTTTTGCATTAATAATGTTTTAATGTCATCCCACTCCTCTCCCATTGTTCCAAGGATGTTGAAGTAGAAATTTCAAACACAAATGTCCACAATTGATTTGATCGTAGTTTTGATACTGATTATTGTTATAAAAAATATTTTTTCCTCCTCCTCCTAGATACTTTACAAGTTCTTTGGGCGGTTTCAAATTACCAAATGAATCGAAATACTCGATGACATTGTTTTTCTTTATATATGCTACCCAATGTGTTCCACTGTTTTTGGATGAGTCCAAGTTAACCACTGCACACTCTTGTTGTCGTCGAGGACCGGATTTAGGTAGAGTGTCACGCATGAAAACACCACGAAAGTGTGAGATTTTATATAATTTTGCATAACGCGCAATATCGGTGTCGTACAGTGGACGATTGGGTAGCTTTATCGCGAGTTTTTTTTTAAATACAATCCAAATCCTCTGCCACTAGGATACTTTTTCAGATATAAACCATTTCCGACATGTTCCATAACCTTATTATGGCGGTGGTCTTCTTCCAATTTTTTTCGAGCATTATTTGCATCAATGACAGTCTTTGCAATCCCAGCAGCTCCACCCGATAGTGCTCCGAGTGCTGAGAGACCGGCAAACAGAGGTATAAGTGGTAGAAAACCTCCAGATTTTACTGGTATCACTCGAGGAACAACAATTTTCTTCGATCCACCAAATTGTTTAATAAGTGATTTGGCTGCTCGTAAGGCAAACAAGGCGCTTTCTTTTAGAGATGCTCCTCTCTTCATTGATTTTCCCACCTTTAGCACTACGTCTCGATTAAAGGAACGTCGTTGTTTCTTTGGACGACTTCCCATTCCCAACTTTCGTTTCACTTTCATGGTACCAGTAACAAGTAATGCAGCAGCTTTTTCACCAAAAGATCCCTCTTTTGATTTTACTCGAGCCCAAGCCTTATCTTCCAACTCCTTATCTGCTTTGTGACGTTCTTCAAGAGATTTATTTTGCGAATAAGCTATATCGTGTTGTTTGCAGGCGTCGTCTAAAGGATTAATGCCTGCGTCACCACGTGCAAGTCGCTTTTGTAGTTTTGTTCCAGCTATAAATGTACGTAATATATGTTTAACGAAAAAAAAAGACAAGTTATATTCACTTACGACCACAATAATTGTAGGTAGGCAAGTGAAGTTCGAATGGCAGTTTATTTATTAGAGAATTCAAAAGACCTTCTCCCTCAAACACCAACATTAAGACTGATGTATGATAATGCTGCGATATCCATATTTATAGAATAACACTCTAATAAAATTCTTCACAAGATGAAGATCGTTCAACAAGAGCAGACGCTACCCATTGAAAACTTGGACTTTACCTCTAATCCATCATCTGTTGGTAAACATGGTAAACTACTACCAAATTCTTTTCGTGCAATCATCTGTGGTCCTAGTGGGTGTGGAAAGACAAATGTTATGTTGTCGCTCCTATTCGATCCAAATGGTGCTAAATTCAAAAATGTTTACGTTTATTCCAAGTCGTTATTTCAACCAAAATATAAATTGTTGCAAGAAGTCTTAGGAGAAGTTAAAGGTGTTGGTTATTTTCCATTTAAAGACAATGAGGAAATTATTAGTCCAGATAAAGCGCAGTCAAACTCGATATTCATATTTGATGATGTTGCCTGCGATGGACAACAGAAAATTCGTGAATATTATTCAATGTGTAGGCACAAGCTCATTGACGCGGCCTACTTATGTCAAACATATTCGAAAATACCAAAACAGCTCATACGTGACAATTGTAATATGATTGTGTTATTCAAGCAGGATGAAATTAATCTAAAACATATATTTGAGGAACATGTGTCACCAGACATGACATTTGAAGAATTTAAAAAGATTTGCTCAGAATGCTGGTCGACTACTAACAACTATGGAACATTGGTGATTGTAAAAGATTTTGCTTTAAATAATGGTAGGTACCGTAAAGGATTCGATAAATTCATAAAGCACTAGACATTATCCTCAGTCATCGTCACCATGTCCAACGATAAGGTTGCTATTGCCATGCGTAAGAAAAAAATCAGTGAATTGGCGAGATCTATTCGCAAGAAATATTTAGCGTTAAAATTAGGAAAATCAGAACATGATACATCTCTAAATAAGCTATTTAAACCGATATCTGTACCGCTAAAAGAAATGGTCAAATCCTCAAAATCATTACAACAAGCCATAGTTTCAAAATTCATCCCTCCAAAAGAGGAAACAACGACAAAAAAAGAAAAAAATGCTGATGTATCATTTCTCGATACAAAACCCATAGCCGAGACGGATGAATCAGGAAATATACGTTATGATGATGAAGAAGGAGAAGACGATTATTATTATGATGATTATGATATAGGCACACATCCCAACGTTTCGCGTGATGTCATAGAAGATTATTTAGATCAATATCCAATAATTAGTCAACCATATCTTGAAGATTACTTTCGCAAAGATGATGAAATTGATAGAAGTTATGGTCCATTATATAATGATGAAATTGGTTGGATGTTGGGCAGACGTAGAATTGCATTCGATAAAAGAAACGGTAATATAAACATATTACGAGAGAAGGATGAGGGGGGTGGAGAAGGAAATATACCGGGGACTTCGGGATTGTATCAGCTTGTGTTTTACAATCATCCCAATGAATACTCTGATGATGATTTGAATAATTACAAAGCTCTGCTAACAATAACAAAAGCTCATCTCAATGCAGCAGATCGTCTGAAAAGTACTGCTACCGAAAAGTATCGCAACATAATTAGACCGTTGTTTAAAACTGACTCATCAAATATTAGTAGTAGTACTATAACCAAACCTCCATCAGCTCGAATATTAAAGAAACAACGACAACAACAACAACAACAATCCATTCAAACCGCTCCATATACTAATGTAGGAAAAGGTCTTGTTGTCGGCGGCGGCGGTGGTGGTGGCCCTCTTTTGTCATACAACGAAAAACCGATGGAATACATTTATTGGGACGATCCCAATGAGCTGTGTGACCGTTTAAGATTACTGATTGCATCCAAGGAAGCTGGCAACACCTCATTCTCACACAACAACGAGATAATTGCAATAATCAATGAGTTGAAAGAGGCCAATATAATTGAATAACAAACGGAAAACATAATCATTTCAATCATGTCTGTCGATAAGTTTGGACATCGCCGCAATCATGCTAATGAGCGGGTTAAGCCGTATATGCCGAAAGTATCGTATCCACATACTCTAGACGGTAATATTGATGCAGAAAACGTAAAAATTTGTAATGTAAAGATGCCGACTGCAAATAGCGATGTTGCTAACAAACTATATGTTGATGAACAATTACATGTGTACCATAATGAGCTCGAAACACTTCAAAAAACAATAATCCCCTCATTACAAACGCAATTGGTATCTCATCAAAATAAAATCAACGAAATTGCTGCATTTATTTCGAGAAATCCTCCCGTCAGAGCTCGAGATATGGCAACTAAAATATACGTCGACGAGGTAGTTGCTATGGGCAAGGAATTTTTGAGAAATGATTTGGAGAGTTTTAAACAAGAAATACAGGATAAATTGTCGAAAAGTAATACTCTAATCAGTGATAAGATCGATATGTATAATACATACATAGAACGTTCGTTTCAAGTTTTGGACAGGGACTTGAAGAAGAAGCATGAAATTGAACAAAAGAAGAAAATAGATGAGAAGAGTAATGGATCATCAGTTTAGAAAGTGCATGCGCTTACGAAACATGTCATCCAAAGTCCAGCTTGTTAACGAACTCCATAAACCTATACGTAAAAATTATCCACGCAGACGTACAATTGTCAAAGGCATAGATGATTTATGGCAAATGGATTTAGCTGAAATGCGACCTTACGCTAATCAAAATAAAAATCACAAAATGATACTAGTCGTCATCGATTGCTTTTCAAAGTTTTTATGGACACGTCCATTAAAGACAAAAACCGGTGAAGAGTTAACTCGTGCATTCTCAGACATTCTCACCAACACAAAACGAGTTCCTAAAAATCTCCAATCAGACCAAGGAACGGAATTTTACAACAGCAAGTTTCAACAACTAATGAAAAAACATGGGATTAATCATTATAGTGTATTTAGCACGAAAAAAGCTTCTATGGCAGAAAGAGTTATTAGAACATTGAAATTAAAGCTTTACAAACATTTCAGTTTAAATGGTACCTATAGATGGATTGACATTCTCCCTAAAATTACACGAGATTACAATAACACAAAACATTCAACAACCAAATATAAACCTTCCAATGTCAATAAATCCAACGAAAAAGATATTTTAAACAAAACCTATACACATCTAAAGATTGCCGGACTTCGTAAATTTAAAGTTGGTGATATTGTTCGTATAAGCAAGTCGAAACATGTCTTTGAAAAGGGATACACACCCAATTGGACGACTGAACTATTCAAAATCATTAAAGTTAAAATAACCAATCCCACCACATATTTGCTCGAAGACTTGCAAGGTATCCCAATCAGTGGAGGGTTTTACGAAGAAGAGCTACAGAAAACGTCAAATCCACACATTTACTTGGTGGAGAAAGTACTTAAAAGAAAAGGCAACAAGATGTTTGTTACATGGTTAGGTTTAGATAGAAAACACAACACCTGGATACAAAGCACAGATGTAGTCACGTAATTACATCGCTTCACTACTCATGAATATATTGTTTTGTAGTAGTAGGAGATGTGAATGAGTATAAATAGAGGAGAGAGTTGTAGGTTAGATTCTCAGTCGTCAATATGAGTTCTCAAGACAGCGGCTATTTTAGTGCTACACAAAGTCATGTTAATTATGACACACAATTAGATCATATTTTACAAGTGTATGAAATGGCAGCCAAACAGGAAAACCACTACTTATTGTACACAGAGTATTGTACAGATGGAGATTTTCGAATTGGTTGTGGTTTGAGCCCCGCAAGAACGTTCAGTACTGCGATCACTCTATCATACACCGATAAACATAAGAAAATCAAC
Source organism: Galeruca laticollis (assembly GCA_963921935.1). Taxonomy (NCBI): domain Eukaryota; kingdom Metazoa; phylum Arthropoda; class Insecta; order Coleoptera; family Chrysomelidae; genus Galeruca; species Galeruca laticollis. Next base: position 32,053,788 of record OY998181.1, on the reverse strand, counting down.
TTCAGCTCATACGAATGGTTCACATTTATCGACATTTTAAATAATAATTCATTTATAAGTGCATCATTTCACGAAGAAGAAAAAAAAGAAGAAGCTGTGTTATCTTGTGGAGACTACTGCACCATTCGACAAATGGTATTTGATCGTGTTAAATGGTTGGAGGTGACCAAACATGATATCAGTGTACCTTTAAGAAAAGAAGATGTTTATCAAATACTACAAGCGGATCGTTGCCTCATCTCCCCACGTCTCACTCATTTAGAATCCATAAATTTTGGTGAATACTATGAAAATTTGGTGGAAAACATTAGAAATTTCAGTCAAACTAATGAAAATTTGACTAAATTTGAACTGATTCAAGTAATGTGTGACATCAACAATAGCGAATTAGCCATTGCACTAAGAGAATATATGTTTTTTTGTAAAGTTAACATTGTCAGTGATTTAGAGAAGTATTAAAACTAATTAATTAAAATTATTGTGTTTTATTTCATGTTCCCATCGTATGTGAGTTGATAAATGAAACGAAAATTGTCAATGATTTTGTTTCATGTTTCCAAGTTGATAGAAGGAGATCACTAATTATTTTTTATGTATTGCTTTTGAAAATTACAATACTTTTTATATTGATGAAATATATTTGAGAATAATATTTCATATATATATGTGTGTGGGTCTTAGAATAAATAAAACATTTACATTTTAAATCAATATTTAACTTTAATGGATAGACATAATTATAACGGTATAGAGAAATTAGATTTTTCGTGGGAACACCGTTTATTAAATTGCTTTTTTCAGTGCGTAGGTTAAGAATAAATAAACCATTTCAAATCAACATTTAGATAGACGTAATTATAATGGTACAGAGTAGTTCGTTTTCTCGTGGGAACATCGTTTATTAAATTGCTTTTTTTTTAGTTTGTATGTTTGAGAATAAATAAAACATTGCAAATCAACATTTTAATAGATAGACGTAATTATAATGGTACAGAGTAGTTCGTTTTTTCGTGGGAACACCGTTTATTGCTTTTTTTCAATATTAGGAGAAGCTATTAAATTTTAATTTGTGTGGGTATCGTTGAGAGAACCACCTTGCAAATAGTGGGGGATATCGTTCCATATAAATTTGATATTTCACATCATACAAATCAGTTATCATTGAACAGTGATAGAATATTAAAATTAATCTGTGTGTTGTGTGAAGGCTACTCAGAAAAAAGTAAGTTTTTCATTTATTTCTTCAAATAACAAATCGTTCACTTTTGTTTTTTATGATATAAAGTTCCACTAAAAAGGTAGAGTTTATTAACACATATTTATTCTTTTGTAGATGGATCTACCTTCATTAAATTCAGTGTCGTTAATTACAGAGAAGAAGCCTATTATTAAACTTCAACATTTGACGCTTGGGGAAGCATACCCTATCTTAGGCGCAAAATTAGTTTCAAGCAAATTTGGTGGTGAAGTCATTTTGATAGAATTCGCAGACAATATCACATTCCTGCCCAAGAGAGTGACGGAACAGTACCGATGTCAACTTGATTATTTCAAAGCTCAAAAGCATTCTCTCATATTTAGAGGATTAATTGAAGTGGGCAGACCAAATCGTGCAATATCGTTTGAAATTGTTGAAAATTAGTTTTCGCTTGGTGAGTTTTTATTTATTATATATGTATATTATATATTTAAAGTGAAAAAATGGTGAATTTAATGAACAAAGCTGATCAAACGTTAACTTTCCTAAAAGAACATTATTCTAAACCGCTAGCTAATTCAATAATTAAATTAATAGACCGTCATGTTAGGAGATGTGTCTTGACTTTGGTTAAGTTCAAATTTTCCATTGGTGAGAAGAGAAAAATTCAATCAAAAATTGGGGAACTTAAGCGATTACGTCATCAAATTAATTCAATTACAAAAAAAAATATGGGTTATGGGTTGAGAAAACGAAGTGTAAAATGGTTAGATGTTGGGGTTATTTTTAATTGTAGAATTAGGACAGGGCTTATTGTAAATTTGAAACATAAAGTAATCGATGAATTTTTCAAAGATGCTTTTAATTTATTCAACGTTAAAATTTCACAAATATTGAAGGATCTAAAAATAATAAAAGTTAATACTACTCTCATTGGTGATTATATAAAGCAATCGAATGATCGGGAGGTGGTAAATCAAAAACATTTTAGTACACCCAATGCAATCATTGATGAGGGAACTGATTTAATAGAATGGTTTAAAAATAATGTCGTAGATCGTATTTTGAATAAAATGTCAGAGTTTCAAGAGAAACAGAGCGGTTGGGCATTAAGCAAAATCATTTCACTAGAGATAGCAATTAACAAATACGAAATGGGTAATGGTTCATCTTTCATTCGATTGCCTGAGCAGATACAGAAAAAACATGCATGCATCAACATCCAGAACAATGATGAAGCGTGTTTTTTCTGGAGCGTTGTTGCAGGTTTACACGCTCCCACAGGGCAGGTGAGCCGAACATCATCATATCCACACTATTCCACCGTTTTGAAAACTCGAGGCTTAGATATGCCAATGAAACTGCCTCAAATTAAGAAGTTTGAAACACTAAATGAAATTTCCATAAACGTTTATATGTTAGAGTACAATGAAACAGTGAACAAAACATTTTACACAGTATTGCCGGCAAGATTGACTAGGAAAAAATTAGACCGTCACGTCAACTTATTACTCATTCAAGATAAATACTTTCCGAAATTAAACGAATATGAAACAACGCCATCTCATAATGATTACAGTACTATTGTTGAGGTAAAATATCATTATTGTTGGGTTAAAGATTTATCGCGTTTAATTAGTTCACAGTTAAATAGAAACGATCATAAAAAATATGTTTGTGATAGATGTCTCAATTACTTTTCATTGCGTGAGAGACTGGATGATCATTCCGAACTTTGTGAGAATTTAAACAATGAAAAGATTTCATTTCCCAAATATGATTTTGTTGAGTTTAAGAATTATACATACAAGCAAAAATGTCCTTTTATTATTTATGCTGATTTTGAATCTCAATTGACACAATGTAATGAAATCATTTCTAAAACAACAAACAAATATCAACATCATAAAACTTACAGTGCAGGCTACTATATAAAATGTTCTTTTGACGATTCTCTATCGTTTTACAAAAGTTACAGAGGTGTGGATTGTATGGATTGGTTCGCTAACGAAATGACTGATATAGCTAAATTTGTAGATTCAAAAATTAAAATAATTGTACCAATGGTAGTCAAACCAAGAACTACTAATGATGCAACTGTTTGTCATATATGTGAAAAAAAGTTTAATAAAAAAGATATAGTTGTACGTGATCACAATCATTTTACGGGGGAGTTTCGAGGATTTGCGCACCAATCCTGCAATTTAAATTTTAGAAAACTGTTTGTTGTGCCGATTGTATTTCACAATTTGTCTGGTTATGATAGCCATTTTATCATAAGAGATATTGCCAAACGTGGTAGAGTCAGCCTTTTACCAATCAATAAGGAAAAATACATTTCATTCACACAATACGATTCGGAAACAAACATAAAATTCAGATTTATTGATTCGTTTCGTTTTTTGGGATCTAGTTTGGATGCTGTCGTTAAAACTTTGGACACCAATTATTTGAAAATTTTGAAAAAAGAAAACCATAATTTAACCAATATCCAATTTACATTATTGACACGTAAAGGTATCTTTCCTTATGACTATATTAATAACTTGGAAAAATTGAATGATGATAAATTACCACCGATTGAATGTTTTTATAATAAATTAAATGAAGCGAACGTAACTGATGATGATTATGCTCACGCTAAAAATGTTTGGCGGTCTTTCAATGTAAAAACACTTGGAGAATATAGCGATATATACATGCGCACCGATATTCTTCTTCTAGCAGATGTGTTTGAAAATTTTAGAGAGACAGCTTTAGCAACGTATGGTCTAGATCCTGGATGGTTCTACAGTATACCAGGATATGCGTGGAATGTGATGCTAAAGTTTACAAAATGTAAACTGCAAATTTTAAAAAATATTGATATGATAATGTTTATTGAAAAGGCTATTAGAGGAGGAATATCACAGTGTTGCAATAGGTACAGTGAAGCAAATAATAAATATATGTCTGAATATGATGTTGAGAAACCATCAATGTATATTCTCTATACAGATGTAAATAATTTGTATGGAAAAGCGATGTGTGAACATTTGCCCTTTGATGGCTTCGAGTGGATCGAAAATGATATGGAGAAATTTAACGACATCAATTTCATAAAATCCATCCCAGATGATAACCCCGAAGGCTATATTCTTCAAGTGGATTTGTTATATCCAGACAAGTTGCATAATCTACATAAAGACTTTCCTATGTGTCCCGAACACCACAAACCACCCGATTCAAAATTAACAAAATTAATGACTACCCTACACGATAAAAAAAGTTACACTTTACATTATAGAAATTTAAAGCAAGCCCTAGAACATGGACTAGTATTGGAAAAAGTTCACAAAGTTTTGAAATTCCAACAATCTGCATGGCTTCAACCCTACATCGAATTAAACAATCGATTGAGGACTTTAGCCACCAGCGACTTTGAGAAAGATTTGAGAAAACTAATGAATAATGCTGTGTTTGGGAAATGTATGGAATCCATCCGTAAACATAGAATTTGTAAATTGGTATCTACATATGAGGGTCGTTATGGTGCTAAAAATCTTATTGCTAGTCCGCGTTATCACAATAGAACAGTTTTCGATGATGGTGATCCACCTTTGATGGCAATCGAATTGAAAAAGTCTGAACTAATTTTCAATAAACCGATATACGTGGGTATGGTTATTCTTGACATCTCGAAAACTGTAATGTATGACTTCCATTACAATTTTATGCTTCCCACAATGGGAGTAGACAATTGTAAGTTGATGTACACCGACACTGATAGTTTTGTTTATCAACTTACTTGTGAAGATGCATACGAACAGTTAATTGACGCAAACATTGACAAATTTGATACATCAGATTATCCCATTAACAATATCTACAACATACCCCGAGTTAATAAAAAAATACTAGGTTTGATGAAAGATGAAGCTAATGGACAAATAATCACCCATTTTGTTGGTTTAAGGTCCAAAATGTATAGTTACAAAGTTCAGGGGGGCAAAGTTGTCAAAAAATCAAAGGGGATTAAAAAATGTGTTGTGAAAAATAAAATAATTTTCGATGATTATGTGGATTGTTTGAAAAATTGGAAACAGATGACAATTACTCAAAATACGATACGTTCCTTCGCTCATAATGTGTATAGCATTGAACAAACAAAAATCGCTTTGAGTCCTCACGATGATAAAAGGAAATTACTTCCCGATTCATTTGATACGCTTCCATGGGGACATTACAGTATTTTGGAATAATGTTTTTTGTTTTTAGATAAAAAATGTCTCCTACTCCCGAAACTGAAGATCGTGCCAAACGGCGTGTAAAATTTCTTAAGAAATCACGTAAATTAATCAGAGATTTTCGAAGTGCTGTTGCAATGATTAAAGTACCTCGATCACTATCTAAAAATGATTGTCGAAGAGTACTAAAACTCATATATACTGATTTTCCAATAGAAATTTTAAATGGATTAATTCTTCATTTCAATTTACCTACAGAACCTGAAGATTCTGACTATGATTCAGATGAAACTATTTTTGCTGACTTTTGAATACAACTTTGTAAAACCATTTTTCACTTTTCACATATATTTAAATATATAATAATATGAACTCAAATATAGTTTTATACTTTTATATTAAACTATTACATATTAAGTTATAGCATGTATTACTACTTTGTGAATTATGGCATTTGTTTGTAGTATTATTAATCTTTCATATTAATTTATAACATATATTACTATACTTTCATATTAAAATGTAACATATTGTTTTTTCCAATATAATTTTAGGATATTGCCTAAATATTTTTGTTAAATGAAACAATGTTTTTTTTTATGAGTAAAACATCAGGTTAATTTCCAAATAAAATCTTCTTCAATGTTCAATGATAGCTCAATTATATCAAGAATAAATAATTTTTCAAGTAAATGGATTAAGTTATAGCATATATTACTACTTTGTGAATTATGACATTCGTTTGTAGTATTATTACTCTTTCATATTAATTTATAACATATATTACTATACTTTCATATTAAAATGTAAAATATTGTTTTTTCCAATATAATTTTAGACTATTGCATAAATATTTCTGTTAATTGAAACAATGTTTTTTTTTTATGAGTAAAACATCAGGTTAATTTCCAAATGAAATCTTCTTCAATGTTCAATGATAACTCAATTATATCAAGAATAAATAATTTTTCAAGTAAATGGATTTTTTTTATTACCTAGTATCTACTCATCAGCTGAAAAATTACAGCATGGCATTCGATACTCTTTTATGTGGCATCAAGTATTACAGAATAAAAATGATTGGAAACTATGCTGCAAACACACAGCAATAAGCTGAATTTCTACTAAAGAAATGCCTCGTGTGTTTCCCTTTAGTCTACTAGTTTGATGACACACACACACACACACACATCATGGGTAACTGGAAACTTTGAACCTACTACACCACTGGAGGACCCTACAGAAATATACAACGTCTCCAACAATGGTTTTTTAAATACTACATTACCTTTGTAATTATTATATCAATAATAAATTATTTTTTTAAAGTGGATTTTTTTTTATTAAAACACCCAATCTACTCATCAGCGGATATATTACATGAAGATTTAAATTTACGTTTAACAATTTTTGGTAAAATTTTAAATAATAAAACGAATATGAATGCTAATAATATACATAGAGTCATTGAAAATATATTATTAAGTTCATTTTTCATACTATGGAACATGCTGCTAGTGTTGGTTATATTGATCATGGTGAAAGCTTTGTAGGTTGAATTCTGTTTAATGGATATGTTGTTGTTTGCGGACATCTAAAGATATAATCTACAGCACTTGAAATCTCCTGTCGTCGAGCTCCGTTTTGTAATTCGTCTGGCACCCAATTTATTGTAAGCTTCTCCCACTTCTTTTGATCTGAGTCGGTAGTATCAGCAGCAGAAAGGCACAGGTTTGCAATTTGCTTCATAACCCTTCGTTTTTCTTCATAAAATATTACATCCTTATTCAATCGATCTATTTTTATAATAAACTCCTCAAATAGACGTCTATACTCAACTAATGACATACTACAACTGATTCGTTTACAGATATATTAGTGTCCTATATTTTGTGTATCTCCACACACACACACACACACAATAATGTCTCAACCTCCTAGTCGGACGGAACGGTTTTTTCTCATAAAGACCTGTGAAGAAATTTGTTATAAAACCCCTCACACCTCCCCATTAATCCATTAAATACTGTCTTTGTAATTATTATTTTTCTCACCCCCTGCGATAGCGCAACGGTTAGGGACTGTGTTAGGAACGAGAAAGTCGCTGTGTGTGTCGTGAGTTCGAATCTCACGGTCGACCATTTTTTCAATTTTATAAATTGGAAGTGTTGTGGTGGACCACGATTGACGTCACAGAAGATGGATGCCGTAGGGATTTTACTGACGTCACAGAAGATGCCGTCGCGACATTCGAATCACCCGCCAACGACACAACCCACCAAATTGGAAGTGCTACGTCACACATGTGGACCATGATTGACGTCACAGAAGATGGATGCCGTCACAGTCGCGACATTCGAAATACTCGCCAACGACCCGCCATTGACACAAGATGGATACGACACACGTCACACCAACACGTCCGCCATTGACACAAGATGGATGCCACTTCCGGTGCGCGCGCACAGTCAACGAAATCCAACATGGCCGACTTCCGTCCCAGAACCGGCTTAGTATATCTACTTAACTATTTCAAGATATTTTACAAGGAATTTTCTCGTACTTTGGTTTATCACGTAGATATTTTCACAATAATTTTACAAAGGTTTTCTCGTCATTTGATTTCTTAACGTATTTAAAGGTTTTTTATCACGTTGATTAAAAATAATCATAGGTAAATAGTCTCATATATTAGAGCTTTAAGAGTTGTCACGTTTTCTCGTATTCAAAAATATTTCAACTGTCACTAAATTTCACACATTTAAACAGTTTTCTCTACTATTTATAAAATAAAATGTCTGACGAAGAAGAAAATAATACAGTTGAAATTCGAAAGCGAGAAGAGTTAAAAGAAATAAAACATGAACGCGGTATACTGAAATCAAAATTGATAAACATGGTTAAGCGGTCTCTAGATGTTTCGATTTGTAAAACAGTACACTATAGGGACTCTACGATTGTCTTAGCTCGGCTAAGAATAAGCCCTATTCTGTTAAAAACATTTGTCGCGAATCGAGTTACTAGAATTACTAATTTAACGAATGTTGACGATTGGCAACATGTGACAAAAGCGAAAACAATCCCGCCGATTTGATTTCTCGCGGAGATGATCCTCGCACACTTACAGATTGTAATCTGTGGTGGATCAGCCCTACTTTTCTACGTATAATTCAAAAGAATCCTAAAGATTTAAATTTACCGAATGAAGTTGACTTACCTGAACTTGAATATAATATTATTTCTTTGGTTTCAAGAAAAAACGGAAATTAATTTTCAAATGAGCTTTTTAAACGTTACTCCAGCTTTACGCGTGGTGGGGTATATTTATAGATTCTTTAACGTTTAAAAATGGGGCAAAAGATTTATTGACCTCAGTTTAACGACAAAATCAAATTTGATCAGATTAGCGCAATGAAACCATTATTCTCAGGAGATTGAATGCTTAAATTCAAATAAAAATATTTGTTCACCAAGTCCAATTCTAAATCAAGCGGCATTTATAGATTCTGACGGGATACTTCGTGTAACTGGGCGCTCAAAAAATTCATTTTTAGATTATAACGCTAAACATCCAATTATCCTTCCTCATGACAACCCTTTAACTTACCTTATTATAAAGGAACAGCATCTACGTAATCTTCACGCCGGGGCTCAAAATTTATGATCGATAATTCGTTTGCAGTATTGGCCAGTTCACGGCAAAAATTTAGTAAAAAAGGTTATAAAGCAATGTATCGTAATTTTTAAGGTTGAACCCATACCGGCAGGGTATTTAATATGGTAATGGTACTCCTACATCTCGAGTTACACCAACTCGCCCTTTCAATCAGTGTTGTGTTGATTACGCGAGACCAATCCTGGTCAGGGAGGGTACTTTGCGCAACAGTAAATTTGTAAAATCGTACAATTGCGTTTTTGTATGTTTCATGACACGTTTCATTCATATCGAATTGGTTCTCGACCTAACAACGTTGCGGAAAACCTTACATAATTCATTCCGATAACGGAGGTAACTTCCAAGGAGCAAATAATTCTTTTGTAGAGCTTTTTGATTTTCTAAACAACAAAACTCATAATGAAAAAATACATGATTTTCTAGTTAACAATGAAATAAAGTGGAGTTTTATACCTGCAAGATCACCGCATATGGGGGGGGGGCTTTGAGAAGCCGCTGTGAAATCTGTAAAATTTCATCTCAGGCGCATTTTAGGAGGAAGTTTAGTTCGTTTCGATGAATTGCACACTAATTTGACACAGATCAAAGCTTGTCTCAATTCACGACCCCTTGTTCCTATTTCCCAAGATCCCAATGATTACCTTCCTTTGACCCCAGTGCATTTCCTAGTAGGAGACTCACTCTTAGCGATGCCACAAATTCCCGAAGAAAATGTTAACTAGAATAGACTTACCAGATTTCACCGCATTCAACAGCTGTACCAGCAGTTTTGGAAGGCTTGGTCACGCGATTACCTTTCCTCTCTTTAGAAGCGGTCCAAATGGAAGAAAGATAAAGCGAATCATTGCAAGGTTGATTCTCTCGTTATACTGGTAGAAGAGGATACACCTCCTTTGAGATGGCCGATGGCCAGAATAACCGAGCTACACCCGGGCAAAGACGGTGTCTCCCGAGTGTTTAGTGTAAGATTATCTAGTGGAAAGATAGTGAAAAGAGCTATAAACAAAATATGTCCTTTACCAGACATTGAATCGGAACTTTAGTTTACAGCTTATTTTAGTTTTTCATGCATTTGTTCTGCAAGCTGTTTTTTATAGTTAATTATTTGAAAGCATAAACTTTCATGTCGCTGCGATTCAAAAACACGAATATTGTTGTATTATTGTAATATAAATATCACAACGGCAACATTGTTAGAAAGTTCACAGTCCGCTCACTCACGTATGCTTGTCAAGAGAAATTGAAGGACGTCAAAAAGGGGATGATTTACGTTGATTGTCATGGTCACGTTGTTTTTGTTAGAATGAAGTTATATTCAAATGTATCACTTATTTCCATAAAAATAAAAATCCGGCTTGGTAAACCAGATAAAGACCTGACCAACGTGTCACCTTATCGTCCAATAAGCCTGCTACTAACAATGTCCAAACTTCTTGAAAAACTACTCCTACGTAGAATAACTGAAGACCTACCCTAATAGCACAAGTGCATTCCTAAAATGTTCCAAGGACGTCCACATGAGACAACAGATATGTTCCAAGAATATCGCAAATAGTCGTGGAACATCCCAGGGACATTCCCAGTAAAGCCATTGTGGGCAAATTGTACATTCCAGGAATGTCTAATTGGGACATTCTCTGAACGTCCTTGAATGTTTGTAGATTATTCCGGGGGCATCCCTTGGGAGTGCATAGGATCATTCCAAGAATATTCAGGAAATTATTTTCAATGAACACACATAATTTAAAAAAAAAACAAAAATATATTAAAACATATATTTCATATTAATATCTATACATTATATATTTGCCCTTCTTCTCCTCTCTGGCGCTCTTCTCAACCAAGCTCCAATAGAAATTTCAGTTTCTTTCCTGTTTACAGTTATATTTGTTTTTTCTGTGGCATCTAAAAATAAGTATTGTATTTTTTTAAGCTCAAATTAATTTGGCGGAATAAAATATAACATTTACACATAAAAGTAAGTATCTTGAGAGAAAACATATACACATAATGTTATTAAATTTGAAATTAACATAATATTAAATTTGAAATTAACATAAACTTACCAACAATTGCTCTAGCCAAGTTTGAAATCCCAAAGTTGAGCTTTCCTTTTCTCCCTAAATATGTGAATTGTACGGTTAACTCATCTTTTATTAATGGCATCAAACATCTCTTCACATATTCGGTTAGGTTATTGCCTCCAATTTTTGAGAAATACTTTACCTATTAAAAAAAGATCAATTCTTGCAATATTATAAAACTGTTTTTGTAATTCATATTATGTTTTATTAGATTTTAATATAACTAAAAAGCTGAAGAGATAAAATAAAAAAAGAAAATTACCAATTAAAATTCTCAAAAATTGGCACACTACCAATAGGGAAATCTATATTGGTCTTCACCAATATCCCTGTTTCAGTCATTTCTTCAGCTCTAACATCTCTTTTTAACAATTTATCAACCTTCCCATTAAGCTCCACCAGTAATGAACTCATTACATACAAAGATTTAGCATCATGACGTGGTTTGATACAACAAACATCACAGAGATTTTTGCATGATGTGGTGGGGCCTGTAAAACAAATACACATTATATCATTACAATATTATTACATGCTTTAGAATAAAAAACAAATGACTGAAAAATGAACAGATGCGACTTAAATACTCACTTTCCACGATAGTCCTATTGACTGGAGACCTGCGAGTAGTTGTTCTAGAAGTATTATCTGAGAATAAAAAAATAAGTAATTTTTTTTCTATACATAAACAGAATAAATTAATTTTACTTTTCATAGTGCAAACATTACAAATATTGTATGGGTTTGACAATGCCTAAAATTAGGTTTCTATTATGCAAATATTACCAATGCAAATGTCTTCTCGATTAAAAGTCTCTAAAGAGCACTGCTTATTTGAACTCATTTGAGGGGGTGGTGGAAGATGATGCAATGGATTCTTCTTTTTATTAGATATAGGATTGGAGCTAGCATCTTCATCTGAATCAGATGAGGAGAATAGTTTCTTCTTCCTCTTTCTATGACCTTCTGTATCAGTACTTAAGTCACTAGTAAACTCGGCTTTCCTAGCTTTAGTTCTAGCCAGTGAATAGTCATCTAAAAAGAAAAAGAATAATATATTTTCAAATGAACGTGGAGCAAATACTAATATTTTCTGAATCGAAAAACCACTTTTACAGTTTATCGAATAACAAATATGTTGTAAGTAATATCAAATTTTATAAAATTGGAACGGATTATTTGCCTGTTGACTAATATAGATGGATAACTTAATGTCAAGACAATTGAATTTAAAATTACTAACATTACTGACAATTTTTATCAGTTGTTTATAATGAGCCTGAATTTGATAAAATACTTAATACCTTACGGGTAACATAAGAAACAATAAAAAATAATGTAGAATACTTGAGAACTTCTTAAAAATTAATTGTGCTTACCAAAAGTACTATTCCTCAGTATCCTCATGTTGTGAGATGGCCAGCAAGAATTGTAATCACAATTTCTTAATGCTACATTGATTTTATCTTGTGGCAAAGTTGGCCAAAGACATTGGTCTCCAACAATCCATTTAGTAGGAACAGCTTGTACTGTTTGGTCTGCTTCAAAAACAACCACTGTCCAAGATCGTGGTGAAGACATGTCAAATACAACTCAAAAAAAACAAGAAATAAAAAAAAATCTTTTTAATTACCATCTTTCATTAAATAAAGTCAATGCTGCAGTTTTATAATGTTGCCTAAATAGTAACGGCAATTTAATTGTGATGCTACACTTAGCCGTATTCACAACTCTCAATTATATTTCAAGATTCCTATTCAAATCTGACAAGAGTGGCCAGTGACATTTCTCAAATATACATTTTTGTGAGAAATGTCAATTTAACAGAGCTGTCAGATTAGAATGTGAACCTTCAAATATAACTGAACTTGTAAATATGGCAGTAAAAAGATCATTATGAATTTTACAGTATCAGATCTAAAAACTCACATACACATATGCAAAAGAGGGTATATTACATATTCATTTTGAAATTTCAATTTGACACATTTTTTAACGATATCTAAGATGCTCCAAACCTGTAGTGAACTTTCCTGACTCACTTTGAAAATATTTAATTCCGAAGAATTACACGGCACTTGAAAAAAATTATTTATCACTTTATACGTTGTACCTATTATTTGAATATCATTATTTATTTGTACTATATTTTTAATATACAACAACTATTTGCATCTTCAACAGATAATACAAATGTCTCAAAAACAATTTTCCTAAACTGCTTAATTGATACAGATTTCAGTTTTGGAGGAACTGGGCCATGAAAATGTTGTGATTTTAACTGAGGAAATTGTGGTATTGGCTGTTCAGTTATTACTGCATTTTTTCTCTCATGTACACGATTAACTATTTGTTGAACTGGTTGGTTACCTTTTCGAATTAATTTTTTCAAGAAAAGCATGTTGTTTTCAAATGGAAAAGCACTGACATTTTCAATACTTCCATATATTTTTGAATCATCTGCAATATGTAACAAGCCGTGGATATTATGTGATACATGTTCGGGACCATAAATAATAATGAAAGTTCTAACAAAATATTTCAACAATTCATTAGCATAGTCAATATTTTTATTTAAAGACAGTAAAATAAAAGCAACATGCAAGCATACAAAATTTTGATAAATGTTTTCATCCACATTTCCTTTCAAAGCTACAGCTCCAGTGTAAAATAAAAATAGCCTAAATTCCGTTGCTTTCCAACGTTTTGATTCTAAAAGTGATCTTGGTTTTCTACAAAATTCTTCAGGTATTTGATTTTTGAACTCTAAATGTTGTAAAGAAATTTTATTAATTTGAAAAACAGAGAATTTATAGGGAGGTTTACCATTAAGCCACAAATTAACTATCAATTTTTTCATTACACCGAGACATGCAAGATGCATATAATCTAGTGGGAAACTATGAACCATATTTATTCCAGGGAGTTGTTCTAATACTGATGTGCCACTGTGATGTTCTTCTTGAATTTTATTTCTGAAGCTGTAATCTGTTCTTAACTGAAAACAAGTATCTGAATCTGGAAAACACACCCTCCCATTTTTGTAATCACCTTCTGTATCACACTTTGTGCATGACATATATCCACTATGACCTCGTATACATTTTATGTAAGATTTGGCAGGTACATCACAAATAAAAGCAACGATCTTTACATTATATTCTTTTCCAAAATATACAAATCCATTATTTATGATAGGTACAGCTTCTTCAACTAACCTGCTCAAAAATTCATTAGAATTGTTTGGCTTTTCATTCCCATGATAAATTCCCATAATTTCTACCACATTTTTATTAGTAATTAGATTTAACATGATTGGCCACAAACTGCTTCCTGAACTTTTTGCTAACGGTAAACCATCTATATTGATAGAAACTTTTAATGTACTTGTTTTCAAATTCTTTGGCAATGTATCAATTAAAATTTTTAGTGAAGAAAGAAATCCAAAATGATAATAAACTCCAGGCTCTACTATCTCTAAATCATAGCCTGTTTTTCTAGGGGTTTTCAATAAAGTTCTCGCATCTTTTGGAACATTCAAATTTTGTTCTCGAAGTATACCTAACAATTGGGAAACAGCCACATGAGAAATGTTATGAGTTATTGTCCAAGTTGACAATTGTTGTGAAAGACTTGTTTGAATAGAAGATTCTTGATGGATCCCATCTATTGCAATATTTAATTCTGTGTTTACATGATTTTCCAAGATTTCAATGTCTGATTCACCGCAACTGTGAAGAATAGTTGAATCTTCTTGAGCAGTAGCTTCTAAAGTAACACATATTGGTTGTTCTTGTAAAATGCGTGTTTTTTGGCGTTTAAACCTTTCAGAATATTTGTTAAGTAACTTTCTTTTTATCACATTTTCACTTGAGGTAGACATTATTTCAGAACGGTTTGAAGAGTTAAAGGTCAATAAAGCAATTTGTCTAAACTAAAGTGACGAATATAGTCACACAATGTTAACCAAAGAAAATCACACAAATGCTGGTACTTATCTCTAACCACAAAATTGAAATATATATGTAACTTATTTTAATTGTTCAAACCTTACCTGCACAAATGTACACACTCAACAAAACCAGGAATATTGCAATCTCTGAATATTTTCTTCCTGTCTTCAATTGTGTTGCGATTATAGATATTTTGTTAGTAATTTACTTGGCGCGCCAAATATTAGCTAAATAAAACGAACTTATTTTAATATAACCTTAGAAAACAATTCGACCATAGAACAGACATTGATAGAAATGTGACAACTGACAGAAATACAATTAAATGGCGAATTAATTGCTCCAGAACTTAAAGTTCTGACAAAAAGAAAGTAATTGACGTTATACGAAAACAGAAACTTAAAATAATTATTTATATTTTATTTTTTCTGTATATGATTTCGTTTTTAAAACGACACTTATATTTTACAATATTTGTAATTTGTATCAAAATAATGTTCCTGGAATGATTTTGCGTGTATGTTCCGGGAACATTATCAGTGGAACGTTCCTTGCATATAGCATAGAAGGCCGGAACATTGCGACTTATATGGAACACTAATTGAACATTCCGGGAACAACGTGTGCTATTAGGGTACCTCCACAGGAGTGGATACCCTACCATAAATTTCGATACCGACATAAACATTTGCCAGTGCAATAAGTCCGCCAACTTATAAAGAGAAATGAATAAAGCCCTGGAGAACAAAGAATACGGCTCTGCTCTTTTCCTTGATATTGGACAGGCATTTGACAGAATGTGGCACCAAGGATTCCTATACAAAATTGAAAGAACTCTTCCACCAAATTACTACCCACTTCTGAAATCTTACTTAACCAACAGAACATCACGAACGAAAGTTAACGAAGAAAAGTCCGAACTTTTTGCTATTGCAGCAAGAGTGCTGCAGGGTACCGTAATAAGGCCACCACTTTACGTACTGTACTCATCAGATATACCAGAGACACAGCACAAAAAAACAGGAACTTTTGCCGACGACACAGTCATCCTATCCACCAGTCAAGAACCACAAGCAGCAACAATGAATGTACCAGGTGGCCAACTGAGAACGGCCGTCGGCCATATCTCAGGAGTGGATTATAGCACAGGTTCGGGAAAAAATATTTTGTAACAAAAGTGGCCTCGAGAAACGCCTCGAAATTATTTTCAGAATTGTAGGTCCATGACAGTTAAAATTTAAAAATGTAAAATTTTTCAAAATTTACTCAATTGAGGAGCATATTAAATATTATAATCAGAATCCTCGACAAATTCTGCATATTTTTAATATGACAAGTTTAAGTCTATCTCTTCAAATAAGGGGCGGGGGAGAGTGGAATTCCGGTTCTGCTTGACCGATTTTAATAAACTTGATGTTGTTTGAAAGAGGTTTTATAATTCAATCAAAAATTTCTAGATATGAAGCAATCTGATTAACAACATCAATCCTAGAGGGTGCTGTTTGATTTTTTTAAATATTGTGTTTTCTCGTAACAATTTTAAATGAAAGCATACAAATTGAAGTAGGTCTTTAAAACGTAGACTTTATTACTAATAAAAGTGCAAACCCCAAGGCGATATCTCTTTTCTATCCTGAGATATCGTAAGAAACAGGTAAATGGCGGGATTTATTTTTCCACCGTCTAGAAGGCTGGTTCGCGTTAACAAAAATTATTAAATTTAGCCTGAATGAAAAATCTTACATTGGTCTGCAGTAATTCAAACTGTTATCATACTAATGTTATGGTTGCCACTAGATTACCTAAACGTAATGCTGTCGCTACTAACAATGAGAATGAATTTTAAAATAATTTGATAAATCGAACAATTGAAACCTTTAATAAATACCTACGTAGTTAGTGCCACCCTATATGTTCGAAATGTCATCCATCATTTCCAATGCATGAAATCAATCACTGACGGGTAGAGTAAACAGCAGCTTCAATTTCTGCTCTTGAAATACTTCGTATTGTCTGTCGTATCCTTTCAACCATGTCAGCTCTTGTTGCAGGTATGGCTGCATAAACGAGATCTTTCACTCGCCCCCATAAATAAAAATCTGAACAAGCTAGGTCTGGAGATCTCAGTGGCTAAATAAATGAACTTTCACGTCCTATCCATCTTCCAGGGTATGATTGATCTAAAAAATTCTGAACATCTCTAGAATAATATGCCGGGCACCCATCATGTTGCAAGATCATATCACGATGAATGGCCAAAGATATGTCTTCTAAATGAAGTGTCAATTCGTTGCTTAAAAAATCGAATTATCTTGCTCCATTAACAGTCTCATTGAAAAAAGGCCCAATTATTTCTCCACCTAGAATCCCGCACCACTCATTTACAGACCAACGACCGCGATGCTGAACCCCCAGCATCCAGTGGGGATTCGTATCAGACCAGTAGTGCATATTATGTTGATTTGCACTACCATCATTATGAAACATAGCCTCATCTGTCAACATAATTCTTGGAAGTATTTCAGGATCGTCGTGTATGGAGCCAGTTGCAAGAATCCAACCTGGTATCGAAATCTTGAGCATTCAAACTTTGGTGTAGGACCATGTGATATGGGTGTAATCTAAAATAGTATAATCATATCAATAAGACACATTGAATGCCTTCGTTGTTAGTAAACGAAAAATGACTTTAAATGCATTAACTCTCGTGATGTTATTACGAATTTTTTTCGCCAGGCCTCATTATTTTTATTATTGGTACATTTTTACTTTAGTTTGCCTCACTTAATTATCATGTTGTTAGTTAAAAATATATTCACACAGCATAAGATAATTTCATTAAATAATTTGGTGTCGGCAAATACATTAGTCATGTTTTCACAAGTTAACTTTGATTTAATCATATTTTCGGTATGATACGAATGATAAACATATAAGTAGTTACCTACTGGACAAACGAAAAATATTAAAACATTTTCATCATTCTAACACTGAATAAGACATGCATTAATAAATAAGTAGGCACCTGAGTTCTCCTAAAATATTTTGAACGGTGGTTCTACATATACCATTTCTACTTCTGGGTTGTCTTCGGTACACAGGAAGATTCACATTTCCAGTAGTACGCACACGGTGTGCGAGTCGGAGAAAAACTCTTCTGCTGTGATGTCGTCTGTTTGGGTACTGCAGTGTATACACTCGAACAGCAACGGTTGCATTTCTCATACATTCAAAATAAACTGCCAACATATCAAATGCTTCTTAATTTGTGAGAATCATTTTATTGCAAAAAGATGAAGAAAGTCTATTAACTGCAACACGATTAATAATTTTTGACATATGCGTCAAAATCATAGCTTGCTTGTTTTCAAATGGGAATCTAGTTTGTATCTTACATGGCCATCTTTACAAATTTTGTTATCATCAGTAAGAGCGCGTTGTATCAAACACCTAAACTCGGTTAAATGATAACTCATGTTTAGACTGTGACAGATTGCTGTATTTATTATCAATCAGTTACATCCGTCTACACATCAATTATCATTAAACCGAGTTTAGGTGTTTGATTGAACGCGACCTAAATCGTAATTCATATTTTAAAATGTATTTGTTGTTGCTGGGTAAATATCGTTTTTTATTAATATTTTATACTTTTTATTACTAACATATCGCTTGAAAATAAATATAACATTCTTATATAATTGAAAAAATGTAGCACAACTTACTTCACCAGCATTCTAGACGTTGGAAGATCCATTCCCGTCATTTACCTGTCTCTTACGATATCTCAGGATAGAAAAGAGACATCGCCTTGCGGTTGGCACTGTTTTATTACTAATTTAGTCTACTTTTTAAAGACCTACTTCAATTTGTATGCTTCCATTTAAAATTGTTACGAGAAAACACAATATTAAAAAAACAGTGCCCCCTAGCATTTATCTTATTAATCAGATTGCTTCATGTTTACAAATTTTTGATTGTTCAACAAAAACTCTTTCAAACAACATGAAGTTTATGAAAATCGGTCAAGCAGAACCGGAATTACAGGCGGTTTCTCGCAACAAGGTTCCCACTCTCCCCCACCCCTTATTTGAAGAGATGGCCTTAAACTTCTCATACTAAAAATATACAGAATTTGTCGAGGAATCTGATTATAATATTTATTATGCTCCTTAATTGAGTAAATTTTGAAAAAGTCTGCGTTTTAAAATTTTAACTGTCAAATGCGCCCTCTAACGTTGGACCTACAATTCTGAAAATAATTTCCAGGCGTTTCTCGAGGCCACTTTCTTAGTTGTCTACCCGGCACAGTGCCATTTAAACAAATTACAAAAGTGGCTACAAAAATGGAGGATTAAAGGAAATGAAAGCAAATCAACACATGTAATATTTACGGTGCGTAAGGGCACATGTCCCCCAGTAAAGTTAAATAATACAGAAATACTATAAGCAGATGGTGCTAAATATTTATCAATCCACCTAGACAAAAAACTATCTGAAAACATCTCATCATAAGGAAAAGAAAAAACTTGGCATAAAAGCAAGAGATCTACATTGGCTAATAGGAAAAAAATCTGAAGTCTCACTCGAAAGCAAAGTCCTTATCTACATATCGGTCATTAAGCTTATATGGATATATAGAGTAGAGCTGTGGGGTTGCGCTTCAAAATCTAACGTAAATATTATCCAGAGATCCCAATGGAAAATACTTCGTCAACTAATAGATGCTCCATGGTATGTATCAAGTTATACCATTCAAGTTGACCTGGGAGTGCCCACAGTACAAGAAGTTACCCAGGAGACAATCATCAAATATCATTAAACCATATAAACTCATCCAAATGTACTACTAGAGGAATTGTTAAGACCAAGAAACACAAAAAGACTGAAAAAAATGGCCAATAGACCTAGCATGAGGTACTAGCGGTTACATCACAGGATGTAAACATCATCAAGACATCAAATATGATAGTTCACCTAACACTTGAGAGCAATTTAACCCATAGAATGTAACTAAATATTCTGATTATTAACAAAAGTTAAAAATAAAAAATATTATTATAATCTATTTTGTGCCTTAACACTTTATTTATAATCACCAAAATCTCTTTTTAACTAACTCAAAAGTTGCTATTTGGTCGATTAACTGATAAAACAAATCATGGAAGTTGGATTTGCGAAAAAAGATACAAGAAAACTCCCCAGAATCTTACATTGTGATGAGCAGTAAATTCTTTGCGCTAGATCCAGATTTCTGCTCTGTAGAGCTAAGGAATGTTAATGCATCTATGTGAGTACATTACGTTGTTTATTCTAGTGTAATAGAAGTCTCCAATATATCGGTTAAAAAATATTGCTCAGGTGTTATAATCACCTTTTTCGTCAGAGGTTTGTTTGTGAGTTATGTGAAATCACGGCAAAGCCCATCATGGCCGACTGCGTTTATAGTTTTCAAGGATCATAAGGAAAAATATTTTTGTGTAGTCTTTTCGGAAAATTACTGAAATTACTGGAAATTTAGTCCCACCTTTTTAAAAAAATTGTCAATATCCTTATTTTTATAGGTTTGGTTTATTGAATAATTGAACAGTATATCGTTTCTAAATTTCCACAATGCCAAATATTATTTTCAAAAGAATAATTTTTCCCATTATTACAATGAGAGTATATCAACCTCTCGGTTACTTCCAATTACTGGTCGGCCAACTGTCAGTTCTTTTTCTGTTTCACAGTCCGAACATGTCTTATGGTAGTAACTTTCTTTAAAAATAAACTTTAATGAACATTCGCTACAATCGATTATTCATTTGGATAATATTTGTGATTGTATTCTTCTTTTAAATTAAATTACAAACTTCCGTTTCAATGTCTATCTCTCGTTATCATCCAGTACATAACTCACATGTTGAAATAGGTGTTTGAGGAAAGTATTGGTTTACCCCAAAAAAGTTGGAATTTGACAAATTTTTCATCCTACAATAGACCAAGAGGAATATTATTCAGGCCAGGCACGAATTCATTGTTTGAAGTACCAATCGATATTGACTCCTGATGTATGATAAACCGACTTTTCGGACTATAGTTGCTCTTGTGAATAGCTTTTCAATTGAAAAAAACATTTGCCAAATATTTGATCCCATTTTTCGTCCTACAATAGACCAAGAGGAATATTATTCAGGCCAGGCACGAATTCATTGTTTGAAGTACCAATCGATATTGACTCCTGATGTATGATAAACCGACTTTTCGGACTATAGTTGTTCTTGTAAATAGCTTTTCAATTGAAAAAAACATTTGCCAAATATTTGATCCCATTTCCCCCTTTCTCTGCATTTACGTCGTCAATACTAGTAAAAAAATATTTCGAAAATCTGCATGTTCAAAAGTTCTAATTAACTTTGCTAATGTTCCTTTCATATCCTCCCAAACAAGTTCAATGTCGTCGTTGTCGTCGACCACTTTTTGTAACATACCATGCCAGCACAATAATGCCTGCGGAGTACACCAAGTCACAAATTTTATCATTGAGTATTCTTCAGAACATATTATAGATGAACCCTATTGATTTTCAGCTCACCAGAGCTTGCATGGATCACATATTTTGTCTTATATTCAGTGGCAATTCTTCCAGTGGACTGATGAAATGATTCTGCAAAAAATTCAAGTAGTTCTCACCATTCAAATTACGAGGTAACTCGGATGGTCCTAAGAAATTGTTACCAATGGTACCACACAATACGTTTATTTTGAATTCATATTGGAAATGGCGTATTCGTTTATCATGGGGATTTTCAATAGCCCAAAGATGATTGTTCGTTAAATTGAAAATACCACGGCGATTGAAGGTAGCTTCGTCGGTAAATAATATTCTGTCGACGAAGGTGTGATTAAGATTTTGCCTGTTTCGGAAAACACTTGCAAATTGGTATCTTAACGATAGATCTGCTGGCACTAAATTTTGTACCGGAGTAAAATGGTATGGGTGATACTTCTCGAGGTGTAGTCTTTTAAAAATAGAAGTTTTACTGATTCCTAGAGCAGCAGATAAACGCCGTGTACTAACTTGAGGATCATCTTCAATGCGAACCATTATTTCGTCATCTTTATCAGGCGTAATTATTCTGGTCGGCTTAAGTTATCACGCTTAGGACGAAACGAACCACTTTCGCCTAAATTTCTAAAAAGTTTTCTGAATGTTTGATGATTAGTTTGCTGCCTGTTTGGATATCTTCTCAAATATTCTCGTTTCGCAGCACGCCCATTAAAATTTTGCTGACAGTAAATAGCGACTTTATCTCTCATATTTGTATTAGAATAATTATTGTGCCTCGGCAGCTTCCGCTTTTTTCAAATTGACTAATAAAATGCAAACTAAATATTACAAGACTGACATAATATTGAAACAAATCGAATGCTTTGCTGTCAAAATCTTTCGTGACGTCAGCCTACTACGTTAATAGTTTCCGAAGTGAATAATTATTACTTTGGGAAGAAATAAATAGAGCAGCGGGTTTTGTTTATCCAATGATGTTGTTTAATATGAGACGATCTTTTATGGAACGTGTAGATAAATGCATCGACGAGAATGGAGGACATTTAATGTGACACTATTGAAGTTATAATGTTATTTAGCTTAGTTTTTTTAATTTATTTTCCAAATGTTTTCAATAATAATCATGCAGCTGATCCCTAAAATGCGATTATATCGTGAACCGTTTCAAGGTTTTAAGGTTAATAACAAGTATACTTTTTTTCTATTAAAATATTCTTCTACAAAAATACCGCTAACTTAAACAGCAAAAAAAATTAGGGCACATTGATACCACAAATGTGGCCTCTGTAGCGCCCTCTACAAATTACAACGAAGTAGGTACCAGATTATGATTTTTCATGCCCAAAAACCTCTATTTCCAAATTTTTATGTATACAAATCCAAAAACATTAATGTTATTGCAAATAAGAAATTTTAAAGTTCAACTTTTAACATCCTGTATATTCCTTATTAGCAACATTTTATTAAAGCAAGTTGGATTTAATCGTAATATTTTAAAGTCAGGAATCTCCCATACTTCTATGTACAATTACTCAAGGACCACCCTGTATATAATATAATTCAAGTTTAAGTGTATCTGAATAAAATCATTTCAATGGTCAACGTCATTACCTGATAAGCGTTGATTTTTATTTCCTTCAGATAACATCAAATTTTCATATTTTATTAAATACATTAACGTTCTTCCGTATTTTTTGCAGAACATACGTATGGTTGTGTTTGCAAAAAGAATGACATTAGTTTTACAAGTTGAGTTGATTGATACTGTTAGTAGATCTTATTAGCTTCTTAGTAAAAAGACTGCAAAAAACTCTGAACTCATGACATTCGATGCTGGCCAGTACTCACTGAATATAGATTTTCTTTTCGATAGACGGACTGATTATCACAAATTACGTCTTGGTGAAAATATGGAAACCACTTGAAGAAATAAAATTATATAAGCTCTTAAGTTTACTTCATGTAATGTCTAAACTTGTTATTCATTATTGACAGACCTCAATCTATAATTGAACAAAACTTTCTTACACCAATCTACAAACTAGATTTTAGATGAGACTACGCCACAATTGAACAAATACACCGGATAAAACATAAAAAACTGCTGCATTTTAGACACACAAACTTTTTGCAAAGTTTAGTATACAAACTATTAGAATAGATTTGTATACAAACTTTTCCACGCTTTTCTTCTACAATGTATTTTTTACTATTGATGCCACATTATAAACGAATTATTTATGAAAAATGATCGATCTCGAGATCGCGTAGGATGTTAATACTTCCATTTGTGTTAAAAGTTCCAAAATCGGTTCATGATAATAATTCACCGCAACAAGACAAGCTATTACGACAATAGCAGGGACATTACGGACACGAGAAGTCATAGAGAGCAGACATTGATACTGCATCTTTCCTCAAACCGGAAACTATTTTGCGGAGGGACCACAGTTAGGCAAAAACTAATGAGCCACGACAAGCCATCCATTAAACGGTACATTATTCGGCTAGGAGGAATCATGAAATATTTTGTTCTTCGTTTACATCTCATAAAATAATGTTTTGAATAGAAGACAAATAATATTTGGTGATATATTAATCTAGAAGTGTAACTATAGTTTATGATTATTCATGTCATTTATTTACGTTCTTAAATAAGGTAGTGAAAGGGAGAAATTGTCAACAATATCTGTCATGTCAAAGCAAGAAGTAATTAAGTAATTGCAAAAAATGTTGAATCTCTCAATAGTTGTTTATTTCGAAGTGATGTACAAAAAATTTAACGTTTAAAAGAATATATCTAACACCTTTAACTGGAAAAAAATCATTTTCGAATGCCCGTTACTTGAAAAAACTAGTTCTTGCTGTAAATATTAGATTTGAATCAATGTTATTTACGCATCTAATAACGTAGTACTATGTTGTCATTTACACTGTCAAAGGCTTCAGCAAAATTACTAAACACGAAATAAAACTATTCCTTGATAAATAATAGATATTATTGGGAACTACATTGTTAGTGCCCATATTCAAACGGATACCAAAATGGAAGAAAAGAATTTTGTAATAAAAGATATAGCAATTGGGAGAAATCCTGGTTTCTAAGGATTCAATAATAACATTTGTAAAAGTTTGAGAGATATTTAGAGGGAATATGGATGGAGGCAGTTTATCTGCCTGGACACGGGAAAATGAATTTGAAGCAAATCTAATTTTAAAATTTAATAATTTGATTCGTTCCAATTTTGTAGTTATGCGAATTCAGTTACAGAAACTTTAAAGCATGCTTCTTCGTTCAATTTAACAATATTTCGACTTACAATGTATATTAGGGAATCCAGTGCAGGGCCGATCCTAGCACTGGATTCCCTAAGCGCGTGCACCGCACGCGGGCGGCCAAACTAAGGGGCGGCCGCAGGCCGCATCTAGTTACTTCAATCAGCTATTTTTTTATAGAAGAAAAATGAAACGTTAGTGCTCAGTTGTGTTGTGTGTTGGTCTATTGTACATTGGTAATTAGTAGGTATATCTTCTCCTACTCTCATCTACACACATTCTTCATTTGAGAGCAAAATTCAAGGCAGAGCCGGCAATGCAGCATAAAAAATTTAAATTGCCATAAAAAAAACCAAGGGCCATATTTTTGACACGACTAAGTATGTTTGGTTCCTGTGTGCGGCGCGACGGCTTATTTATGTACGCTATTAATGATTATGCCTTAGTCAATGATAAAGATGAATTCTTCGGGCAACTGTCATACGAAATCTCGAGAAATAATACTGTTAGAAGACGTAAACTCTAGAACGGGAAATAAACAGCAAGATAAAATAGTGGGACAATTCGGAGGACACTGTAAATGACAATGGAAATAGACATATGAAAATATGTGCGACCAAAACAACCTGCGAATTCTGAACGGCTGTTTTCAACATCGAGAAATACATAAGTATAGCTGGGTGCGACACTCTAGAAACCCAAAAACTATCATAGATTATGTGATAGTCCGGTAAACTACAACACTGAAAATACAGGACGTTAGAGCCTATAGAGGCGCGGCGTGTGGAAGTTACCACCATCTTGTCAAATACAAAATACTACCCTTCCGTGTAACAAAGGAAAAAGGAAAAGACACAAGCGAACAAGAACAAAAAAATACAGAAATCAGGTACAACCTAGATACCCTCAACCAAGATAGCGTAAAGGAATTTCACAAAAACTCACTTGATGAAAAACTCATACAAGAAAACTTTGAAAACACAGAAGATCAATACGAGTATCTTAAAAGATGTTTTAAAATAACGCAAAGCCCAATCGAAGAACACCATATTGGTGGGATGAAGAAATAGAAGAAATGATAGAAATAAAGAGAGACAAATACAACAGATTCCTCAGCACAAAGTTGGATCAAGATAAAAAATAATACAAAACAGCCCAAACAAAGGTACGCACAGCTATAACAAAAAAGAAGAACGAAAGCTGGGAAAGAAACTTTACAAGACTCAATACATACCTGGGAGGTAGTAGGAGTACCGGAAGATGGAAAATGTTAAGATCTCTTCGTCAAGAAAAGACAAAAGATATTATCTCACCAATAACGTTAGAAGGATGGGATAAATACTACGCGAAACTGCTGACTGAGCAAAGGACACAATATCAGCAACTACAACAGCCACAATCCTACACTCAAATACGAACTACAGCATCCCCACATAGAATCAACACCAAAGAAGTTAAACTGATTTGTCAAGCACTGAAAAACAGAAAATCTCCTGGCCCCGGTAATATCCCCCCGGAGTTACTTAAACACGGTACAGAAAAGCTATATCGACAATTAACCTGCATGTTCGAGAAATGCATTAAGGGAGAAAGTTTGCCAGAAGAATGGAAAACGTCGTATATAACAACGATACTTAAGAAGGGAAGTAGCGACGTGTGTGATAACTATAGAGGAATCTCTGCACTTGGTACTATTTCGAGAGTTTATGGTAAGCTAGTGAAAAAGAGAATATTGTGATAGCGAGGCCGAACAGTAGGCTGGATTTAGAGCTGGTATATCCACTGTGGATCACTTATTCACAATAACACAGATAATTGAGAGAAATATGACACGCAATCAAGAAATACACCTCCTTTACGTAGATCTCAAGAAAGCGTGCGATAGTGTACCCTAGCTAAGACTCTGGGAGGCTCTCGAGTTAACCAACATCAGCATAACATAAAAGCTGTTCGAGAACTCTACACAAGCCAAATAAAGAAAGGGCAGACATTATCAAAGGGGTTTAACATTAACAAGGGTCTTAAGCAGAGTTGTTGCTTGTCACCAACTTTGTTTAAGATATATTTAGAACAACCTCTGAAAACATGGAAAAGAAAGTGTGAACAGATGGGAATACCACTGAACGATCACATACTATATACTCTCTGCTTCGCTGATGATCAAATAGTTCTAGCTCAAGACTACGACGACTTAGGATACATAACCCTTAAATTAATTGAAGAATACGATAAGTGGGGGCTGAAGGTAAGTGTTCAGAAAACGAAATATATGTGCATTGGTGGAGAACAACAGAACCTTATCTTGGAACAACAGCATCAGATAAAACAATGTAGAAAATACAAATATCTTGGAATACACATCACTAATGAAGGTAGTTTGGATAAAGAAATCAAACACAGAAACAACCAAGGAAGACAAGCAATCAGACTCAACAGTATTTTGTGGGATAAGGCAGTATCAAAACAAAATCAGCATAGAATTTACAACAGCATAGTGAAAGTGTCATCAGCAATGGTAGTGAAATGTGGCCTCTAGAGGAAAAAACTCGTAAGTCTCTTGAAGCCACCTAGATAGATTATTGGAAAAGCGCTGCCGGGAAATCCAAACTGGATAGAGTGAGGAATGAGAGAATCCGAGAAATCATGGATGTTAAACACAAAATGACGGAAGACATACAAATTAACCAACTTAGATGGTATGGACACGTTCAAAGAATGGCGGAAGAGAGAATCCCAAAGAAAATACTAAATTGGACACCACAGGGAAGAAAAAAGAGAGGAAGACCCAGACTGAGTTGGAGAGAAGGAATAGATAGAGACATCAGAGAAAGAGGAGTAGATGAAAATTTCTGTACCGATCGAGAACAATGGAGACTGGAAATCAGAAGACGGCGGAGATTGTTATAAACTGATTTAAAGAGATGTCAATGTCAGTTGGAACGGCGAAAAAAAATTTAAAGGAGGTACCAGCGGCGAAATTTATTCCTAAAAACTGAAAAATGACAAAACTGCAGCCTAACTATCAATTTAAGGTCATTTGACCTTGAACAGATAAAAAAATTTCGTGAGTGGCGCTTTCCTTTTCTGTCACCCTCGCGCCACGAATTACTCGCCCTCCCTGCCACCCATGGAACAAAGTTGTATACGCACTGAGTATGTCCAAAATCATTTTGTGTGAAACTGTGAAATAGCGTTATATAGGCAGATGAGTTTAAGAGTTTATAACGTCAACGTTAAATATTAGTCAAAATAAGATAAAAAATCTCTGGAGGGGCGGCACATCTGGTGTTTGCACGCGGGCGCCAATACCCTAGGATCGGCCCTGATCCAGTGTCGTTTATCATTGAAATCGTTTATGATATGATACAACTATGAACAATAAGCCGATGCATAATAAAAGAGTTATAACATTCTTTTGTTCGTGTACTATATGCATGAATTCTTATCACCGTGTATTATTATTATTATATTTGTGACAGATCTGATGTCTATTTGAGGATCATTCACTACACACTTGCATTCATTGGGACGATAACTTATATGCGATTGAGTAATGTCTTAGAACGTCGCGTCAAGAAGTAACCAAATTGACACCCTATTTTATAAATTTTGGTCATAATATGTCGTTATCGGGGTCAGATTATTCGAATTCTTAGTTAGGTGATATTGAGGATGGCACTCAATCTGGGGATAAAAGTCGTAATGAGCGTTTTAAGGGTATTTTTAAGGACGTAGCTAAACGATTGGAAGTAGCTAATAATAGGAGTTGCAATAGGAATAATCTTCGACGACGTCATGTGGACTACTCACAGAATCAACCACTATGGAAGCACAATTGTGTATTATCTGATGCCGCTAAATTCTATGCGAAGAAGCTAGCTCCGAAGTTCGTGGGCCCTTTATACATTAAGAAAATGATTTTTCCTGGACATACGAGCTGCGTGATGACAAGGGTAACAGCGTAGTATTGTGGAATGTAAAGGATCTTAATCCAGGTCCAGAAGAAGAAGATATTGGGTTTGCCTTATGAGGCTATGCAAATAACCTTTATCATCTGTTCAGAAAGACGGTTTGTAGGAATTTCCAAGGTAAATCCCCTGAACAAAGGGGGGATTTGATACGTTTCAATTTTCTCTCACATTTTTCGGATGAAATAGTTTCACCTTATAGTAAGGGATGATCGAGTGGTGACACATATTTCCCGGGTATCGTTGGGAATTTTGAGAGTTGTTTGGTGATTATAGACCAGTGAAAATGCCGTTTTTTGGGATTATATAGATCGACACAATAGGAAAAAATTTTATGGAGAAATTTGGGGGGAATTATAGGATTTTACCCGGGGGGGATTTGTATTATTTTAGTTGTGGGGATTTATAGGAATTAATTTGGGGGGATTTTTAGGATTTTAAAGTTCCATTGGGTGTTTGAGAGTACAGCCTGCTAATAACTCCCCAGTACAAATTGTGGTACTGAGGTGGTACCGGGGGAGGGTTACATTGGCTATTAAAGGTACGGGATACACTTTTGCTTGGGATATTTGTTTATTTTTTTATCATTCAATCAAGGAGACATTTTACTTACCGATGACAAATTGTGGTTAGGATTTATGGGTTTTTAGGGCATTTGGGTATTTCTTGTAATTTTTGATTTATGACACACTTATGCGTAGTAGTTCTACTAAAGGGATTTTGTAAGATTGTTCCGACAAAACCAAGGCATTTTATTAAATTCAGACTTGAGTAAGTGATATCTGACTTTTATTTCTCCACCTATTTGGTAGTGTTAGTGCGGGAAGACTTGTGTAAGTAGTTGTCGGGAGGCAAGTTTGCCTGGCGACCTTACACTTTATTTAGTCTACGAACAACGCATTCTCCCGTCTTCGCAAGAGTTGGAGGCAACGTCTAAAAGCGTACAGTATGCACCGACTTTTAGGTTGATGAATCTTAGAGTGAGTAACGGTAGGTGGTACATTAATAAATACATTATATGAGAAGTATAGGATTTGGTTTGTAAATTTGAGGTATTCGTGAGTCATAATAAAATACAGACTTCTTCATAATTTTATGCATAATATTAAGAAAACTTAGTGATATTGCACTAATTTTTGTAGTTGACTTTGTCATGATGAATCATATAATCGTTATTTAAGATACAAGCCTGAAATGTGATTCTTTATTGCACGAACTCGCGTTTATAAATGCGACAGTGCAATAACGAAACTTGTTACACGTGTACCTTACAAAATTTTATTTTCGATCGTGTAGCAATTTTTCAAAGAAATTGTTCATATGAGTAATATTCACCAAACGTCATTTTAACAGCCGCTAATTATTCAATGAATAAAATTTAAAATATTTTGTCCATATTGCATTGACGAAAATGTTACTTGACAACCAGTAAATAAATTGCGCAAATGTCCTTCGCCATTATTATTTGTGGAACAATTTATCTATGACTGTTATACTGTAATACATTGCAAAAAAATGTGTGCCAGTGATATTCTAAACATTTCTTCCGATTAAGAAGATACTGCGGCAATGGCACTGAAAACTTCGCTTCCAGCAAAATCTCGGAAGCAATATGAATGAGTTTATAATAAGTGCAATTAAGGGTGTACGTCAATAAACAACCATGACTTAATGGAGAACATCTTCTTAGCCCAGAGTATGATTTGGTTAAGTATTAGTTAACAAAAATATTGACATAAATAGTTTCCCAAGTTAACGCCATTTATGAAAATTTTTCGTTGAAATTTTGTACTACAATATTTTCATCTGTCAAATTTCCGACATTTCCGTGCTATAAAAACATGAAAAACACTGGTGTTCTAACTTTTGCAACGACAATTGGTGCCAAATGCGCCTACTTTTTAAACGATCGTAAAATACTTTTTAGAACGTGTGGCGAGAAGTTTTCGAAACTGTTCTGGGCAATATTTTGAAAGTCTTTAGGAATAATATGCCAAATAATAACTTCCAATAATACGTGGCAGTATAGAGCTGCTTACTTATTTGAATTTGGCCCTCTGGAGGGGCAATTGTTCGGTGAGAGATGGAGGTAGGCGAGTAGGGTCAGCAAGTTCAGGCAAGCTAATTATGTGAATAAAAATAAGTCTCCACGAACAGTACGGATACAGAAAAAATTGACTTGGTTGATTTATTCTGCGATCTCCTACGTGCTCTGATCGAAAGCATGTTACTACTGTTGGCACTGAAAGTTCTGTGGGCGTTAAAACCACAAGAAAATTAATGTTCTTCTATGATGAGGAACAATTACATCTTTCGGAATGTGACCTTGAATCCTCTTAAGAACAAAATTCGTCAAGTTATAGCCAATAGACCCATCAATACGCCGGAAAGATTGAACGGAACTTCAATAGTCGACTGACGCAGTATTTTGAGAATAACTTACATCATCTGCCTGATATCGTATTTAAAGCAGCGTGAAGACTTATGTTACTTTTACACACCTGCCATGGTTTGGCAAACATTCACAAGCTTCAAGTCTTCACAAAGGCTTGGATGCCATTTACATGCTCGCGAATGCGTTAGTGTGTTCTGGAGAGGCAAGCTGTTCAGGCCATTGAGGTTGTGTCGGCTATTGCGTTTAGCTTGACATATTTTAATTCAAAACATTAATAGAAACGAAGATAGCAAACATATTGACAGAAAAGATGGTGGATGTCCAAAATCCATAGAAACCGTAACCGGTAACTATCAAATGATAATGTTCTTAACATATTTAATATATTACAATGTATTATTTCGAATTGGCTGTAATTAGAAGAGAACATAAATGTTACAGATGCTTTAATCTGTCTTTATCATGCGATTTCTAGGCGGCGTATATTACTATATCAATCAACGTACGCAGTTTTTGTTGCAGTTAATTTATGGAAAATAAATTTAGTGAACTTTTATATGAACCTTCTGGAGAATTTCATAACTTCTGGCGTATGACTTACACTACTTTTGAATTTGTATTGAGCAACATTCCACCAAGCAAAATACAGATTTCAGACAAGCTATGTCAGCTAAATATCGTCTTGCAATAGTACTACGATTTTTAGCATCTGGCGAGTCATACAGAAGTTTACACTATTTATTCAAGGTATCCTCCTGATCATATCAAAAATCGTACGTCATGTTTATCAAGCAACTGCTACTTTCTTTTTATCTTTGTGGTTCACGTCCTTCGGGTTCCATATGTACAGTTCACTTTAATTTGCCTCGAGAAAGGCCATAATTTCGTCGTTTAACCAACTACTACGGTCGTACACAGCGCAGCATAAATAAACCTGGTCGGAGCGAGTTCGTCAGCTTCCTTTGTTCTGTATTAACTCTAGCCTGGATCGACGATCTCACGCAAGCCAATCCAAACACCCCGTTCACACGCTTGTGTTTGTGGACACTTGCCGAGACTTGTTAAGCATGTGAACGTAGCCTCACATGTTGATGTTGGGCTTGTAATTTGCTCTGCACCACCCGGTATATGAAATAACAGTGCGTACAGAAAATTACGTAGCTTGCTAATATTTCGATTCTTGACATGTAAACAAGACAAGAAGTCAGTCAGTTAGAAATATATAGGGTGTATGTATTATTACTCCATAATAACGTAATAATATATATTTTAAATGATACACCCTATATATTTTCTGAGAATCTAATGAAATAGAAATATAACAATATAACCCTTAAAACCGCCTGTTACTAACTTCATTTGTTCCAAATTACATGGGTTTGGTAATTAAATTACTAAAAATATGTAGAGGAGTGTTGCCATGACCGTATCCTTCATCGTACCAGTTCCTATTTTCGCACTAACAGTGATGCTAGAGCACTCAAGCGGCGAGATTACGTACTTGCTATTGTGGAGAGCCAGTAGCAAAAGTTGCACTTGTTTGTTTGTAGTGGTTTATGTTTCATATTAGTTTATGTATTTGTGGCTGGTTCCATGTAATATTTCACCATCTTTCGTAACAATCGAAAATGATTGAAAAAATCTCTCCCGAGATACTGTGGCAACCAACCTTCATTATAATCTGGTGAGCGTGTATGCACCAAATTAGTGGAGAGAAATGTTGGAAGAAGTTCTTCCTCCAGGGTATCATCCCTCAAATATTTGTAAATAAGATCTTTGGAGATCCTGCTCATAATGAATATCATTAATGAGTGCTAATATCATGCAATTCATTTTAAATTTGAATCAACACATTTTCCCACACAAAATTGATAAATGGAACAAAATAACGAAAACTTTCAAAATAAACGACTTTTTTCTTCACGGCTTGCTCAATGACAAATGACGACATTGTTTTAAAAATATTTCGTTTTCGCCATCGTCAAATCTATGACGTAAAATTGAATACGTTTTTAAAACATAATTGAATACGGTTCAACGCCAAAAAATAGCTCTGTAATCCGTATTTTTTATTTTAATAGCTATGTTTGAGGTTATGTTCACTGGATTATTTGATTAATGTGAGAATATAAGATAAATAATACTGATTGTTTGTTCTAATATACTTTAAAAACATTCTACCTTTCACAATTTGTACCATTTATATTAACATTATAAAAAATTTTCATGATTTTAAATTTTTGTTTGTTTCATACTAACAAAATTAAATTGCGGAAAAGTTGCGAATTTACCTGATTGAAAATAGGCCATTTAGTCTGAAAACTCGTGTCACATTTTTGCCTCAATCTAACCATATTTGTATCAGTTTCAGAGTTTCTGTTGGTTGCTTTCAAATTTCATTTGATATGATGGCTCTTTTTTCAACTACATGTGTGAATATTTTCAATTTTTACCTAAAAACAAATAATATAAACAAAAAGTTTCCAAATTTCTTTATTACACAGAGAAATATTTACTTGTAATAGAATGCTTTACATTTAATAGAAATAAGAAAGTAAGGTAAAGTGAGGAGTTTCAATTTAAAATAGCAAACATTTGAAAAAACTTACAAAGCAACTCTAACAACTAATAAAAAATGTGAAGTGAAAGATCCGTATTGACAAATAATAATGTATATATTGTAGGGAGATTGGTACATACAGTACAAAAGCAAACATACAATCAACATGTACAAGTTTGCTTCCTCTTTGTTTGCAAAGATTGATCATGTGTGTTGTGGAGATTGGAACTGGAACATTTTTCATTCATTGTACCAAAAAATAGTTGGCTCATTTTCTTTTTTCCCTCTATAAAATGACAGATACACATATATTTGATGACCTGAATGGTAAATAATTTTTTTGTTCTTATATAATACATTGTCATTCGTATTACTATTTTTCCGTCCCACCCATCTAATATGCGAGAGATGTATTGGTTTACGCAAAAAAAGTTGGAATTTTGAATTTCTTTAGTTATTGTTACGTTTTTCAGTTTTTTTGTTTGTCCGAGGATTAAGTAAATAGAAAATGTAGCTCAGTTGCCATGTATGCATAAAAACAAAGAAAATGTATTCAGTACTTATGTATATCAAATTTGTAATATGGCTTCCAAGATAAAATTGATTAATTGTATACTTTTGCTGAATTGGGAGAAAAATAATTCTGTAACTAAAAATATCATTTATTTAATGAAAGTATTCAAATAATATTTTTTCAGTCTTTATAACTACATGGATCAAGACTTCAATATGTGGATGGGGGGTCACCACCCCTTTGTAAGTATAGGATCGTAAAAACTGGATATTTTTATGAACTTTTTAGTTTCTTTTTGTTATGAGGAGAAATGGTAGAGAAAAATGGAAGATGAACTTCAGTTGCCATGTAATAATAAATATGAAGACAAATACATTAAATTTTTAATAATATTTTTATATAATATTTTTTATTTGTTAATTTTTATTAAAAACATACACTAATTTTTGCTATAAGTTTTTTGAATAATTAATCAGGGTCAATGAAAAAGCGGACATGTCTGTTTATTGCTATAATAAACATTTTTATAGTTTACCTAATTAATTACCATTTCGTTGCTACAATTCATTTGAATGATTAAGAGAGGTCAGTGGAGAATCAGACAGTCTGTATTATAATAAATATAAAAACTACCTACTTACTTACTCTTTACTTCAAATTTGTAATACTACAATTAAACAAACAGATTGCCTAACTGATTTGATTTGGTTTTCAATAAAAGAAAACACTTTTGCTATAATTTACTTGAATAATTGAGAAGAGTCAATGGAAAACAGGCATGTCCGTTTATTACACAGTGGAGGAAAATGCAAAAAGTGTAACACGATATATAACCTAGAAAAATTGAAGATAAAAAATATATAACATTTTTATTCCTACGCTTCAAAAATAAAAGATTATATAATGTATTACGACTTGAATAGAATATGAAATGTCTATTTTGTTCGTTATCAGTCTTTGAAGTTCTATACAGCGCCATCCATCAAGACGGTGGAACGGGGGAACTGAAGTAAAAAGGTCGTTTGCAAAAGTTTTCGTGCAACGAATCTCAAAAAATACAATCATTTGAGTTTTCATATTTTCAGAATAGAATTCTCAACCTTCATTTTGAGGATCAGATTTTGGCGTTTCAAATTGGTGACCACAAATTGTCAAAACTGTCAAAATCACACCATCACTTAATGAATTATCTATTTTATAACAATATCAAACTTAACCAAAATACCGTATCCCCAAGAAAAAGGTCCAAGTTATATTGTGTTCAAATTTCAACACTTAATTTCACTGCGTTATTTACATTTGTTGTTTACAGAATGACCCATATTTTGTTGAAAGTCACGGGTGCCAACTGTTTTCAGGTTCCTAAAACGTGAGGCAACTCTTAACCATGCGGCTAATTTCCGGTTACCCATATAATTGAGTTAATTGATCACTTTTCTTCTGTAGCTTCCGTCTTCTCTCTTTACCTCTCCGAAGATTTTCTTGACCACTCTTTTTCTCAATTTGTTAATTTTGTCCTCTTCCTTTCTATTAAATATCCAACATTCGCATCCATACAGTGGAGTTGGCTAGATTACCGTCCTGTATAGTCTAAGCTTCACAGCTCTTGATACATCCCTCGATTTCCATATTTTCTGCACAACTTCCATTGCTCGACTTCCATTCGATAACTTTTTGCCCACTTCCTTTACCTAAGTAACTTTAGTTACTCTCAGATATTCGACTTGCTCAACCTTCTTGATGCTGTATTCTTTTTCTCGTTACCGTGCAAGCTTTTGTTTAATTTTCGAATACAGCAAAGACCGCTAGCAATTCCTTCTTTGATCTATTTCATCTGTATATGCCAAGATCTGGCTTTTGTTATCAATATTCTACCTCACGTCCTCATTCCACTCTCTCTAAATATGGTTTATAAAATAAAGTTGAACAAAACCGTTGATAAGGGGTCCCCTTGAGTGGACTCCTTTTTTACTTCATACTTTTCTGACATGTTTTATAGTGCCACCCTACTAACCGATTTCATTATAGTTCAGTTCCCAAATATTAGGCACTGAATTCTCAGAAATATTTTATTAAACCGACAACAATTGTAGTAGTATCATTTCTGAAAATTTAGTGCCTACTGTTTTGGAATTGTAGTATAGCACCATCTGAACAAGCTCATCAACTTATTTGGCAGTACAAGTTTTATTAACGCCAGGTATAATAGCTTTTTACAATTGATCTGAATATTGTCAAACAGAACAAGGAAGCCACTTTGAACAGCTCATGAAAATTAATTGGTCATGAATTGACTGAAGAAGGACCTATTTTTTTAAATACATATTTTTATTTCCATACCTTTGAAACGAAGAAAGTTAGAAATAACGGGTTTTAACGGTTGTAAATATAAAAATGTATGTTGTTCTATTTAAAAATACATATCATACGTATTTCTGGAGTCACGGTGCACTCTAATATTTCTGACTTATTCTGATAGCTTGATTTATTTAGTATAACTTTTATTTGAAACTATTTTTTGTAAACCAATCATAAATTGAAATATTAACAAGTTACGTTATTTTTGTACACACTATTGTATAATAACAGTCCCAAAGAGTTACTTCTCCAATTAATTCCTTCAATAAACATGAATAAATTTCAAATGTACATCTGGAGTTTAAATATACAAAATTTGGAATATATAAGTATTATAATTTCATTAAGTTCCTAGACTGCAAACATGACTTAACGAATCTCAAACTGCCAAGTAGCAAATTAAATTAATTCAACTATTAGTATGCATTAGCGAGTACAAATAAAAACTTTAAAGACTAACAAAAGTACAATTAATATTCATATTGGCCGCCTTTATCTACTCCGAAAGGGTAGATTGGCTAACTCTCTAACAACTGTATATTAAATATGAATTTAAATTTCATCTAAAAGCCCCTCCGCAGTTCCCCATCGTAGCCCGTTATTATAAAATCATAGTCAGAGCGTTGTAAGTAGTTAAAAGTAACAAAAGAATAGCGATCGCATTACGCCCCAAGTTTTTCGGCTGTATCCATGACAGTTAATTCTAAGTCTCACTTCACCCCACGGGAAGTGTTCTGATACTTTCTGAATCCTGAGCCATTATCTTCCCATCCAATTCATCATAAATGATATTTTAGATGGAGGGTGTTAATAGCGCCGGGGTTAAATCTGCAATCATATTTTGTCTTGTCGTATTATAATCATAATAATATATTTTGGACGCCGAGGGAACGTTGTAAACATATTTGAAGTAGCATAAGAATAATAGGTTTTTGACCTTCAATGCATCACTTAAAGCAACAGAAAAAAAATATTCATTTTAAGGATGCATAACATGGCAAGTCCTGCCGTATATCTAGATATCTTGTTATTTTTTCAATTGTATTTCATAAAAAATATGTATACTGTATCTTACTGTATTCTATCCCCCATGTTATTTAACATATTCTCAGAGTCAATTTCAGATAGTCTCTTTGGAATTAAAGTAAACGGAATCTCCATTAACAATATACGCGGATAACACCGTATAAAAGTCCGGTCCTGGTAAGTACCTGTATGGTTGTGTTGAGTTCTGTTCCGTAATAAATTCCGATTATTAGAAGAATTTTGAACTAAGAAATCAACAAAATGGTGTAAGATTGTCCTGTGAAGTGTTATTGAGTGCCCAGTAAATGTATGGCAGGAACTGAACAAGATGTGAATATATATTGATAATTTGGTTATTATTAAATTACTGATTATTAACGTCGAAGATTCGCGGAAATTAAGAGAGAAAACTTGCCTGGTGGTGCTGAGAAACGAAAAGGACAAAGAATTAGAAATTAACAATAAATTCAAGCTGCGAGCACTAAAAAATTAAAAAAATTACATACATCACGATATGTGAAAAATGGAAACAAAAAAGGCAAAAGTGGTAAGAAAACTTGCCAAGCAAGAAATAGGGATAGGGAAACAGGTAAAGGCTGGCTACAATAAAATAGATGGAATCCTTTGGAGATGGAATGAAGATATGGAGAAACTGGAACAAGTTTTAAAAACTAGTAGTAAATCCAAATCCCTTATCAGAAGTTGAAAAACCAGTAACGACGAATGCAATGAATAAGGAAAGGATTAGAAATAATAAAGAGGGTTATAAGGAAGGAAAAGGTTTAAAAAAAACAACTTGGAACGTAAGAAGTACTTTTGAGGAGGGAGCGCTTGAAATAGAGAAATATGAGTTTGACATAATAGCACTACAGGAGACAAAACTGATGGGAAATGAAGTAAAAGAAATTGATGACTAAATTCTCAAATTCTAAATTCCTAAATAGTGATATAAGTAACAGATTGTTTGGTACAGGATTCATATTACACAAAAAATGTCTATGATAGTAGAATTTTAAGACATTACAGATAGAATGTGTAAATTGAGAATTAAAGGAAGAAAATACCAAAAAATAACATTTATAAACATACCTGCCCCAACTGAAGACAAGGATGTACAAATGAAGTAAGAATTTTATAATTATCTGAATGATGAGTTTGAGAGGATAGTAAAATATAGTCTGAAAATAATACTTGGTGATGCAAATGCTAAGATAGGAAAGGAAACAATTTACCAGCCAACGATATCTGGGAAATTATAGTAAATATGATGAAACATGTGAAATAAGTTTTAGAAGCATTAACAAAGTTATAGGAGTGAGAATGTCCATTCACTAAAGCAATAATTGAAAAAAATCGGGAACGTTCAAGACGCAAATGTATTAATAAAATAAAAAATAAACGGTTTTAAGGATTAAACCTAACTTCTCTGCATCTGTGAGATGCCCTGAACAATATTCTATCATAAAATTGTAACGTGTATACACTTCGGGGAATGTATCGTGCTAACAAACCGAAATCTCTCCAAAAATAACCAAAAATTCAGTATATCTGGAATTATAGGACCCGCTGTACTCGCTCTAGTCAACTCAAAATCAATGGGGTACATCTGTGAGACACCTTGGACAATATTCAATCATGAAATGGATCGATCGTATACTCCCTGGAGGCTGTATCGTGCTAACAAACTGAAAATTCTCCAAAAATGACGAAAATTTGGTACTTCAAGTACCATATCACCCGTTGTACTGGCTTCACTGAGTTGAATATCAATAGGGTCCATCTTTGAGACGCTCTGAATGATATCCAATCATAAAATTGGTCACTTGTATATACTCAGGAGGCTGTATCGTGCTAACAAACTGAAACTTTCACAAAAATGACAAAAATATCGTACTTAAAGTACTGTAGCACCTGTTGTATAGGCTCAGGTGAGCTGAAAATCAATAGGATTCATCAGTGAGATGCCATGAATGATATTCAATCATAAAATTGGTGACTTGTTGAACTCCGGAGGCTGTATCGTGCTAACGAACTGAAATTTCTCAAAAAATTACAAAATGTCGTACCTCAAGTACCATAAGCACCCATCGTACTGGCTCTGGTGACCTGAAATTCAATAGGGATCATCTGTGACATGTCCCTAACAATAACCAATCATAGAATTGCTGACTTATTGCACTCCGGAGGCTGTATCGTGCTAACTAGATATTTAAGGAAAAGTGGCCGACGACAACGACGACGACGACGACGACGCCATACACACAGCATTTTTTTTTCTAAAAACCGTTTTTTCGTGTTGTAGTTGATGGGAAACG
This sequence comes from Galeruca laticollis, assembly GCA_963921935.1. Lineage (NCBI taxonomy): Eukaryota > Metazoa > Arthropoda > Insecta > Coleoptera > Chrysomelidae > Galeruca > Galeruca laticollis. The sequence goes on along the minus strand of OY998181.1, from coordinate 32,013,686 downwards.
TAACGATAATTAAAAAAAAAATTTAAAAATTCCTACTTTTTTGGGGTAAACCAATACTTTTATCGCATATAGAAAGGTTGGGCGGAAAAGTAATACCTTCGCATTGGCCTCTCTAGACGCTCACCAAGTTTGGCTAACCCTCCAAGAAACACCCTGTATAATGGTTAAGTTCAGTTTTCGTTGCATTTACTCTGACATTATTTTTGAAAACGTGCCTTATTTCAATAAATCTGTATTAAAATTAGCTACGCTACTAAAAAAATTATTATTATTGTATTGTCTTGTCTCTAAGTTACGGCCAACATCTGGATCGGTTGAATATTTGCTCATAAAGGTTTTACCGTGATGAATACGGTCCTTAAACTTCAAGTGTAAGTCAACAATTGATTTAGGTGACATTACAAAGTATTTAAAAAAATTGTGATCTATTAGCTTTGGGAAAATGGTATAGTAATTCCAAATACCAAATTCTTGCCGCAAAGTGATTAGAGGGTGCATCCAATGAATTCTTGTGTTTCTCTCTCGTTTTTCATTCTTCCATACACTAAAACATGGCTATAACTTGCTTTCTCTCCATGATTACTACAATACCAATTATCACAATGCCTGAAAATTCTTCAATTGTTTTTGGTTTGAAGCAGGCCCATTGGATGCATGAATAATTAAAATGAGATCCGGATCAGGAGATAAGATGCAGGATCGAACAAGCTAGTACAACTTCACTAAAAATTTGGAAACTCCTTACAATTAACACGCACACAAATAAATACGTCAAAACCTATTGATTATTAATAAATACAGACAGGTTCCCCTAAACGAAACAACTAACCTTAGATCGTTGGAATGTTTGAGTTCACAGAACACCACCCAAGTTCGCCTTCTTATGATGACGTAGCAGGTTGCTGACGTTAATGCACCCTGGCCGTGTTAGCCTAGGAGGTAGTGATAATACCTGATGTACCAAGAAGTACTGTTCATCTAATTTTAAAGTCCCACAAATGTTATCCATATAAAATACGATTGGTACAAGACTTAAGCGAAGATGATCACGACCGACTGCTTGAATTCTGCGAGATTGTTACATAGCTAATACATGGTAATGCCGATGCAATACAAGTTTTTCAGATGAATGTACTTCTATTTCAAATGGTGATGTAAATAGACACAATTTCAGGTAATGGAGTGAAACTAATCCACATTTATTTGTTGAAAGCCATATCCAAAGGCCTCAGAATTCAAATGATTTGGTTGGTATTTCAGGGAACCACATTTACGGACCGTTCTTTATTCCTGGTAAACTAAATGGCCTCAGTTACTTACATCTGTTGGAATATTAAATCGATCCAATAATTACCCAAATTCTTGAAAACGACAACAACCTTTTGGAGCACGACCTATTTTTTCAACCAATTTCTGAATAATACCTTTCCTGGTCGATGGATTGGAAGAAGAGAACCTGTGTAGTGGCCCGCCAGATCACACGATTTAAACCCTTTAGATTTATTTCTTTGTAGTCATTTGAAATGGAAGGTATTTGCAAGACAACCTGAATCACTAGAAGATTTACGTCAAATAATCGTTTGAGAATGCCGTTTATTGAATGATAATAATATAATAATAATAATATTTATTCACCATTCAATTTGAATTATACAATGATTTTTATTAACAATGAATGAATATAGAATTCCTACAGAAGGATGAACCTGTGCGTGAGTTGTAACCATATTATATAACATAGATTGTAATGAGTAAATCCGTAAAAATAAAGTTTCTTCCGGTATTAGCAAAGATCACCAGAAGATATATAGATATCATATCAAAAACACTTATGGAAAATCCAGAAGAAGAACCTACCACTTCACAAACAAAACAATTAGCAATAAGATTATATTAAATAAAATTGTAAAAATAAATGTTATCTCAGTGTGAACTGGAAGGCACGGAAAAAAATATTTAGGTAGATATCACATTAAAAATCATTTGTAAATATTATAAATAGAGCACCCTACTATATAATAACATTTGAACAATAATATTTCCTTGATAACATAATTCACAAAAATTACTTTTCAAATTCGCAAGATTGTTAGAGTATATATACGGTTGGAGATAGTATGAACCAACATATCAAACAGTGACTGTATTCCAGCTCGTTAAAAGCGGTATGGTTGTGCACAAGCAGTTGAATAAGTGTTTATGATTTTTACTTTTCCGTCAACCTATTTATATGCGAGAAAAGTATTGGTTTACCCCAAAAAAAGTTGGAATTTTGAATTTTTTTTCCTTACATGTCTTGCTAGCACGATACTGCCTACGGAGTGCAATAAGTCAGCAATTTTATGATTGAATATTGTCAAGGACATGTCACAGATGAACCCTATTGATTTTCAGCTCACCAGAGCCAGTACAACGGGTGCTATGGTACTTGAAGTACGACATTTTGTAATTTTTTGAGAAATTTCAGTTTGTTAGCACGATACAGCCTCCGTAGTCCAACAAGTCACCAATTTTATGATTGAATATTATTCCGGACATCTTGCTGATGATCCCTATTGATTTTCAGCTCACCAGATCCACTACAACAGGTGCTCCAGTACTTTAAGTACGATAATTTTGTCATTTTTGGAGAAGCTTCAATTTGTTAGCACAATACAGCCTCCGGAGTATATACAAGTGACCAATTTTATAATTGGATATTATTCAGAGCATCTCCAAGATAAACTCTATTGATATTCAGCTCATTAAAGCTAGTACAACGGCTGCTATGGTACTTGAAGTACCAAATTTTTGTCATTTTTGGAGAATTTTCAGTTTGTTAGCACGATACAGCCTCCAGAGAGTATACGATTGATCAATTTTATGATTGAATATTGTTCAAGGTGTTTCACAGATGTACCCTACGGATTTTCAATTGACTAGAGCGAGTACAGCGGGTCCTATAAATCCATATATACTAAATTTTTGGTTATTTTTGAAGAAATTCGGTTTGTTAGCACGATACATCCCCGAAGTGTATACAAGTAACAATTTTATCATAGAATATTGTTCGGAGCCACAAATGCGGAAAAGTTAGTTTTAATCTTTAAAACCGTTTATTTTTTATACAAACATGAAAATAAACCTATACAATCCTGCAAAAATGTAATCACAAATTAAGGTAAGAGAAGTAAAATAATAATCAAATATTAATAAAAAAAGGTGGAACGTGTGACTGGTGGAGAGGTGAGTTTGACTATATACTAATTTTAAGGTTTCCCCCATTATTAATGATTATTTTACTAATTTTTTTGGTCTATTATAGCAAGAAGCTCTTGCCTGTTTGAATTGAAGACAATTTTTTTAAGAAATCTTTTAATCATGTTCAAGGAATTAATAGTTGTTATATAAATTTTATACATATTGGGCAAATAATTGAAGATCTTGGCAGATAGATATAGAATATTCCTATGTCCAATTGTTTTCCTACTTATATTGGTAGCTGCATAATTTTTATTTTTTAACCTAGTAGAGTAGTTGTGTTCTATATTTCGTAAGATTTTTTATTTTTATAGATGTTCAATATAATAGATTAAACATATAATTGTCTGATATCCATGACCCTATTTTCCAAAAACAGTAAGTCAGAGGTATAGTCAATTTTTTTATTATATATAATTTTTTAAATTTTCTTTTGAAGTACTTCTATAGTTTTTAAATGTGTTTGTAAAATACCACCCCATCCAAGAATCCCGTAACTCAATCTTGACTCTACGAGTGAGTCATAAATTTTTTTTAGTTGGCTAATATCTAGAATTGATTTCAAATATTTAAACATTGAAAGTAGTAATCGTAAATCCCTCGCAATGTCTCCAACATGTGTATCCCGTTTTAAGTGAGAATCAATTTTTATACCTAGGTATTTTATTTCATGGGTGGATTTTATATTAATATTTTGTGAACATTCAATTTCAATTTCAGTGTCAGGTGGCAAGGAATTTTTATAACTACTGAATGGCATAAAATAAGTTTTGTCAAAATTAATTGTTAGCATTTTATGCCTGAACCAATCGATAATTTTTGGAAAATCTGACTCTATTTTTATTTTTAAGCGCACCCATGTGTCACAGCAGTATCATCGGCAAAACTGATTATTTTACTCTCCACTTCAACATCGAAAAGGCCATTAATATATATACTGAATAAAAGTAAGCCCAATACGGTGCCCCGAGGGACGCCGTAAGTTGTAGTGTGAAAACTGCTGACAACGTCATTAACTTTCACTTGTTGCTGTATGTCCTTCAAATAATCTAAGAAGATCAAATGTTGGGCCACTATTGCGTCGCTATTAGACAAACCTTCCTGGAGCCCGTACTGACCTTTTGAAATATAGTTATTTTTTTTAAAATGTAACCAATCTTTGTTTTACAGTTTATTCAAATATTTTTGTTAAATTTGTTATCGGTAGTAATAACCCAAGGACAGTGATAATTGTTCGAAAAAATTTTGTAACAGATTTCGAAATCTTGTTGCTTGGAAACAGACCGAGGCCGCAGGCGGAGGTCTGTTGCCTATAAGCAACAAGCTTGAGAAAGTTGTTATAAAATTTTTGAGCATTTATCAATGTTCGAGGGTTATTCGGATAGAAAATTTTTTGCTAATTATAGAGAAAAAGTACAGAGCTTCTATAAATTCATTAATATTCTCGTCAGTATTATGACCAAATCGTGACATTTTGAAATATTAAATATTTGAAACGTGAATATCGAAATAAATAATCAAATTGTATCCATAGCAACGTGATAGAGTGAAAGCAGCCCATGGGATCCGTTTTCAGTATAATGTTGTTCTGATTGGTTGTGTTCAATCAAATGACCTCAAATTAACTGATTTCATTGGATTTTTACTAGAGCAAAAAAATTTCAAGGTAATTGGTCTGTAATTATATATATTGCTTTTGTCGCCTGTTTTATGTAATGGGACATTTACCTAGACGAAATGTAAAGTTCATGAGATTTACTATTTGTGGTATTATCTCATATTTGATATTTTTTTAAATCTCAGCCTTTATGTCATCTACGCCTGGTGCTTTACTATTTTTAAGTGAATCTATTATGATTTCGATTTCGTTTTCAGTGGTGTCAGATAGGAATATAGAGTTTGCATTGTTTTTGTTTCTTGGGGGTGTCGTTTGTGGTTTCAAGATTTTATTAGCATAATTTTCACCAATTTTACTAAAGTGCTCAATAAAGAGTTCAGCCATGTTGTATTTGTCTACTGAGCGGCATCTACCATCATGAGTTTGCAATTCTGTTACTTTTTTTTGAGAGTTATTTTCGGTTGAATTATTATTTACTATGTTCCATAAATTTTTAGTGTGGTTTCTATTTTTAATAATCTCATTTCTGTAATAATTCTTTTTTGTTACTTTTATTAGTGTTTTTAATTTTTCTCTATAATTGCAATAATCGGTTTTCTTTAATGTATCATTGGGACTTTTTATATATTCTCTATATAATTTATTTCTTTTATTAACTGAATTTACCAAGCCCTCCATCATCCACTTATGTCTTTTTTGTTCTGATTTTCTTATTTTTATTAATTGGATATTCTGTTCTACTATTTTTTGAAGATATTAACAAATATATCACATTTTTCATTTATATCCTCAGAGTTGTAGTAACTATTCCAATCGTTGTTTTGCATATCATTTTTCAGTTTATTGTAATCAATCACTTTTTCATTGAAATGTTTAATATTGAAGGAATTCACGGGTTTCAGTGGAATATTCAATATTACAGCTTTATGGTCTGACACATTGCTTTCAAACGTTGCTGCTAGGATATTTTGTTTGATATTAATGCAGTTACTTTTTAGAAAAACGTGATCAATGCAACTTTTCGATTTTCCTCTTATCTTAGTGTACTTGTTTATTACCGATTCAAAATTAAATTCATATAATATATTAAGGTGCTCAAAGGCGGGCTCTGAAATATTTCCCTTAATATTTGGATTAATATCTCCCAAAAATATATTGTTGCAAATTTAATTGATGTTTTTGTTCAAGGTACTGCCGTAGCTCAATAATGAATTCATTACTATCAGTGGATGGAGAGCGATACATACATGTTATTAATATTTCTTTTTTGTTCTTACAAGTAATATATATTTCTACAACTGAAAATGGTCCTATTTTTACTATTTGAGATCTGTATTTGTATTTATTCTTTAAGAAAACCACTACTCCATCGTTTCTATTTAAATTACCATAATTATACACAAGTTTATAATCCGGATTTTCGAAATACTCTATACCAGCGGTTCCCAAACTGTGGTACGCGTACCACTGGTGGTACGCGGGAACGTTGCTGGTGGTACGCGAGTGAAGTTCGAAAATTGGTATACTCTACTAGTAGCGTGAGGGTGAGCGAGCAGCGGATGGAGGGGTGACAGTCGGAGTGGGAAAGATTGTGAGGGCGTGGAGGGGAGTAGCGCCGTTCAAGGCCGCGCGCTTTGTTATTGTGTTGTGCCAGATGCCAGTCAGCCAGTCCCAGTCGCCTGTCTGTCACCTCAGCGAGCACTATCTACTACGTAGCTCCGTAGAAAACCTAACCTGCAGTTTGACGTGTTGTTGTTTATATAGAGTTTGTGTCTATCAGTCAGTGAGAATAACATTGTTGGTAAGTGTTAGCTGTCGAATTGAAATGGATAAGTTTTTGGTAAGATCTACGTGTAGTAGTTCTAAAAAGCAAAGAACTTTGTCACCGGAACAAGAAAAGCCTATTGCAGCAGGAACAGATGCTGAGCAACCAAGCTGTTCCTCTACTTCTACGCCTTTGTTACGAACTTGTGAAAACAAAAAGAAATCAGGTAAACGTAAATATGATGAGAAGTATTTATCGTTTGGTTTTACTTATACTGGAAATTTCAGTGAACCTGTTCCACAATTTGTCATTTGTTTAGAAACTTTGTCAAATCATTCGATGAAACCATCACTTTTATTGCGTCATTTTAATACAAAGCATATCAATCTCATAAACAAGCCATTAGAGTTTTTTAAACGGAAGGAGTCTGAGTTAAAAGTGAATAAAGGAGCAATCACTTCATTTACGGGGTTAAACACTAGGGCTGTTGAAGCTTCATACAAGGTTAGTCTTAGAATAGCACAAGAACTAAAACCTCATACTATTGGAGAGACTCTAATTTTGCCAGCAGCTAAAGACCTTGTTTCCACAATTATAGGTGATAAAGAGGGAAAACAGCTCGATGTGGTTTCCTTGTCTGATAATACTGTTTCAAGAAGAATATCTAATATGGCTTTAAATGTAAAAGACATTTTACTCAAGAAAGTGAACAGTAGTAAATACTTTGCGATACAAGTGGACGAAACAACAGATGTCGCAAATTTGGCTCAACTGTTATGTTATGTTCGCTATGAAGAAAAATACTCAGTTGGTGAAGATATGTTATTTTGTGAAACTCTTTCAGCTCATACTACTGGAGAAGACATATTTTATAAAGTAAATGAATTTGTGCTCAGGAATGGAATGGATTGGAAGAAATGTGTTGGTATATGCACGGATGGTGCGAGAGCCATGACAGGAGCTCATAGTGGATTGGTAACTAAAATAAAAAAAGAAGCTCCGGAGGCACAACATATTCACTGCAGCCTTCACAGAGAAGCGCTTGTAACAAAACGCTGTCCAGCACAACTAAAAACTGTTTTGAACGAGGCTGTAAAGACAGTGAATTTTATTAAGAGCAGAGCCTTGAATTCACGCCTTTTTCACAACTTATGTCAAGAAATGGACAGTATTCATAAACAACTACTGCTCCACACAGAAGTTAGGTGGCTTTCAAGAGGAAAGATGCTGACTCGCGTTTTTGAGTTACGTCACGAGATATTGATTTTTTTAACAGATTCTGATTTTGAGCTACGAAGTCGTTTTACTGATGAACTATGGCTGTGTCGACTGGCTTACTTAGCTGACATTTTTTCAAAACTCAATGATGTGAACATGAGTTTTCAAGGTACTTCTAATACCCCGTTTCGAGTGTGTGACAAAATTAATGCCTTGAAACAAAAAATCACCTTTGCAGATGATGAAGCCAAGAAAAGCAAGGTTTCGTTTTTTCCTTCTCTCAGCACTTTTGTTGAAGAAAATGAGCTTTCACTTAGTAAGACAGTTCTTAGTGATATCAGTGACCATTGTAACATTTTGAAGGAAAACTTGAGCATTTACTTCCCAGAAAACTATAAAGAACATTTGTGGATGAAAACCCCGTTTAGTGACATTAAGAAAATGACAATCCCAGAGAATCTCTCATTAGCCGAAAAAGATCAACTGTTCGACTTAAATTGTGACTCAGATTTAAAGGAAGTTTTTGATAAAGCTACCCTGATTGACTTTTGGATTCAACGACGCCAAGACTACGGTGAAATCGCCAACCTAGCAGTCAAGTTTTTACTCCCATTTTCAACATCCTACTTATGTGAAGCTGCGTTTTCTTCTCTTTGTTACCTTAAAAACAAATACAGAAATAGACTGGCTTGTGTTGAAAATGACTTGCGTTTGAAGCTAAGCCCAATAAAACCAGACATTGCAACTTTAAGCAAATCGCTACAAGCTCATCCTTCTCATTAACTTGTGTGTACTTATGTTTGAATTTGTTGTATTGTTTTCCAAATACAGTTTTGTTCTACACCTTAAAGTTTATTTATATTCTTTCATCCTAATTTTTATTTCAAAATAAGCATTGGTTATAACTATGAAAAGTTTAATTTTAACTAATTTATTTACAACTAACTGCAAAGAACTAAATAAACATTGTTTTAAAGTAAAGTACTTAAAAGGCTAAATGTTATTTTTTAATTGTTATTTACAAACTTTACTATGTTGGCAATGGAATGATGATTAATCATTTTTATACTGGTGGTACATGAAAGGAAGACTTCATATTAGGTGGTACGCCATCAAAAAAGTTTGGGAACCGCTGCTCTATACCATTTCTAACAAATGTTTCGGTTGAAACAATCATATCAAAATTTTGTTCTAATTGAGATAATAAAACAGTAAAATCATCCAAATTCCTTTTCGGGCTGCAAATGTTTTGATGAATGATAGCATTATTTAGATCATTAACATTTGAAAATTCTAAAGTGTCATACATCTCACACGTATCATCCCTCAAAAACTGATCCATCTTATACAATTTAATGAGAACCACAGAAACACAAAATATAACTTTCAATTAATAAATGAAGTTTTTAAAACATAATTTCCAAAACACAATTATAGAACCTGTACCAGCGTTTTACTAAACAATATCCACGTAGACAATAACAACAAATATACAAAAAACAGGAATTATTCTTCAAACAAGTAGGTAAACTTGTCTTATATCGAACTCAGTAATGAGTAGAAATGTGTGGACAAACTGCACAGGTGAGTAAATTTTAATATAATTTAAAGTTGTTTCTCATTTGATGTACTATTTTGTCTTGTAATTCTTCTACCTTCAGTCTCATCACTTCCCGCGCCATTTTTACCGTAACTCAATATTTCCTTTAAAAATTTTCCCCGGATACATAGTTCAGATCCGCAACAGAATAGACTTTGTCTTTAATGTGCAGATTATTTTTCTTAATATTTGCTTTTAAGTTATTTTCTCTTGCCAATGTAAGATGTTTATGTGGGATTTTTCAATATTTATACTTTTCTGTGGTGTAATCTCTGGATATCGCGATGGATTATTGTACATTCTCAAAGATGCTGGTTATCTGCTTATAGTTAATCAGTTCAACGATAAGAGGTCTTATTCTGTGGTTTTCTAATTTTCCTATTTTGTGAATATCTCTTATGTCTTCAAATCTACAATTTACTTGGCACCTTTTGTTTATGGTAGTCAGGAAGTTTTGGATATCTTCAATTTCGGTTTCCTTTCCTTCTAATCCGTACACTACCAGATTATATTTTCTACCTTTTCGTTCTATATTTTGCAATTTTCCTTGTAGTTTCGTCACTTCTTTTTTTCATTCATCATTTTCTTCCTCTAGCTCATTAATTTGTTTTTCTAAATCTATTCTTATTTTTGATACTTTTTTTTTGATTTCGTTGTTGTGTTTTTTTTATTTCAGCATTGCTTGTTTGAAGACCTATAAGTATTTCGTGTAATGGTTCTAGGGTAACCTTTCTGTTGACTTCACCAATTGACATCATAGAGTGGTTTGAAGATTAAAATTTACTTGTTCAGTTGATATTATCCTCAACAAAACTACTGTATTAGGAATTGAAACAACTATTGAAATAAATGGGATCTAAAGTACTTATTTTCGATTGCAAAGTGATGATTTTTGTGTTTGTAATTTCTTAATACTACGGTACTTTACCAGGCCAAGTTTGAAAATTATTGCACCTTATTCTACCAGGTTTTAAACACAACAATAACAGAGCACCTTTATAAAGAACCTGTCTCTTTGACTGAATTACCACTATCATCCAGATGTACTTAGAAATGTCCGCGAATCATTTGAAAATAAATTATACCATTATATGAAAGTCAACGAAGATCATTTTGAACAATACATACGATAATGTAAATTCTATCCTTACTGTTTTTATTTTTAAAATCTAAAATTATTGAAACAGTTATTTCCACAAACCCATTGATAAATGAAAAAATTATAACGATTGTAAAGACAATTCAAAGTCAGAATCTTTCAAAAGATGTATCACTCGGATCCCCTTGCAATTTAAATGTTTTAAGTAGGTGACTGTGTAGGGTAGATAGGTGACGTTACATATACAAGAATTATGGTTAAATGTTCCCCCCCCCCCGAAGTCAAGGTCGATGTATTTCACCACCTTTTGTAGAAAGTTATTACCTCCGCAGTTATTTAAGGTGGGTATTTTTAGTTGGGACACAGCGCATATGAAGCATGTCAAACGCCAAGAAATTAAATACATAACGCTAATAATTTGTATTTACGCTTTAAAAGACATTTAATGAGTTAGTGTTTTAAATGAAACTCACGGTTTCTAGTTAATTCCACAATATAATAAAAATTGTTGAAAATTCTAAGAAATTGACCATTATTTCGATAAATCAATATCATCGTCAGAATGACAGAAGTTACATTTCATTTGGTGCCTACCTGATGTTTAGTAGTTATTTTTGGCTAGACCAAGAAGTGACCTAACTTGTGATTGACTTAATATATGTTAATAGCAAGAAGAAGAAGATGTGATATTACAAATATTGAAGCTTAGATATTATTAGCCCTATGGTGATATTCTGGATATAATTTTTCCAATTAAGCTCAGTATAACTGTGCAATGATATAGAAAACCAGGAAAACCATATCTGCTGATCTTTACAATTATCGCTCAAGAAGAAAGTTTATTAGTGATGAACTCCCTAGATTCAACTGTTCATTGACAACTTCATATTGTGAGTTTCTTAAATGTCTTCTAATTCCAATTCTTCAAGGAAATCCAGTTCATGTTTCTTTTCAGAAATATGCAGCACTTCTAGTTTTGTGTTAGGTGTCAATGAATGATAGGTGTCAAGTTGATGTTTTGCGTAGTGGGATTTATCTGGTTGTTTTAATATGAATGCTCGTAAGTGCTCACTGTATCGGATTTCAAAATTCCTAAGGGTCTGACCCAAATAGACAGCATTACATTGTGGACATTTGAGTTTATATATATATATATATATATATATATATATATATATATATATATACCTGACTTCTTTAATTGTGGTATTTTTGTTTTTACATTTAACAATTTTGTACTAACGTTACTTTCTGTGCCCATTCCATTTAATTCCCATCCCCCCGTGTCCCATAAACTAGCGGCATATAATTCAATGATACATAGAGCTTTTTCAGTTCCTATGAACAAATAAAATTTTGATAGAGAGATTAATACAATTAGACAAATAGCAACATCCAACGGTTATCCATTAGATATGATAAATTAATAAAAAAGAGAAAGAAGTGGCATTACAACTAATATTTCCTGAACAAACTGATGAAATAAAAACTTATAAAACCATCACATATGCAGGTAATATTTCTAATAATATTTCAAAGATAATATCTTCAGCAACGAATACAACAAGTTCTTTTAAAACAGAAAGTAACGTTAGTACAAAATTGTTAAATGTAAAAACAAAAATACCACAATTGAAGAAGTCAGGTATATATAAACTCAAATGTCCAGAATGTAATGCTGTCTATTGGGGTCAGGCCCTTAGGAATTTTTAAATCCGATACAGTGAACACTTACGAGCATACAGATTAAAACAACCAGATAAATCCCACTACGCAAAACATCTACTTGACACCAATCATTCATTGACACCTAACACAAAACTAGAAGTGCTGCAAATTTGTGAAAAGAAGCAAGAACTGGATTTCCTTGAAGAATTGGAAATTAGAAGACATTTAAGGAACCCACAATATGAAGTTGTCAATGAACAGTTAAATCTAGGGAGTTCTCCACTAATAAACTGTCTTCTTAAGTGATATGTATTATCACATCTCCTTTTTTTTCTATTAACATATATTAAGTCAATCACAAGTTAGGTCACTTCTTGGTCTAGCCAAAAATAACTACTAAACATCAGGTAGGCACCAAATGAAATGTAACTTCTGTCATTCTGACGATGATATTGATTTATCGAAAGAATTGTCAATTTTTTAGAATTTTCAACAATTTTTATTATATTGTGGAATTAACTAGAAACCGTGAGTTTCATTTGAAACACTAATATGAGTAGATTCCACCGAGTAAGGGTCGAGACAGTTAATTTCATTTAATAAGTTAGTTACTAGAAATTTGGACATTTAAAAAGACAGCCTAAAGGGATCGCCTTTGTGCGATATCTCTCTTTTAGTTTGTTTACACAGCTCCGTTTTATCAGTTCATCTTAAATTTTCTTAGATGTTTTGTCATAAAGGTTAAAGATATCGAGGAAATTTGTATATTCAAAAACGGTAAAGTCGTACTGAAAAATTTTCATTGCTTTGGCCGGCCATTAACTTCTTCGACCAAACTCAAAATCACTAAAATGAAGGCAATGGTGACAGAAAATCTTGGTTTAATACTGCAGTATTTTAAAAGATTATTTGTACACGATCATGAAGCATCTCATAAGACTGTCATTATGAACGCACATCTGTCCAAAAAGTCTGCTCATATCGCTCAGAGCCCCTACATGATTGCATGATCAATGCAACTTTTCGATTTCCCTCTTATCCTAGTGTACTTGTTTATTAACGATTCAAAATTAAATTCATATAATATATTAAGGTACTCAAAGGCGGGCTCTGAAATATTTCCCTTAATATTTGGATTAATATCTCCCAAAAATATATGTTGTTGCAAATTTAATTTATGTTTTTGCATGATTGCATGATCTTTCGCTAGCAATAATTAACCATGAAAATCTTCTGATAACGATGTTGTATATTTGCTTACTCGGGAGTTTTCATGGAGAACAGATCATCAGGATCTAGCACAGTTCATGGAATGAAATAGATCAGTTAATCTTTGAATATCAACAATATCTGCTAAAAAAATTAGAACTGGGTATGTAAAGAACTTTTTCCATTGTTTAAATGTTCAACATTGAAAACTAAATATAAGACAAAAAACCCAATTGAATATGAAATTTATTGATAAATTAACCTAATACAACGTCAGAGCTTTTGCAAATCGGTTAAAAAACGATTTAAATCATAGGTCAAGGATGCATTTCATTCAAACAAATGATTTCAATCAAAGATACTTTTTCCAATAAAGAAGTATTTAGATAATAAATCATTTTGAGATGTGAATCTTTTTTGCGATTTTAATCTTTTTAGAAAATATTTAATATTATATATTGTAATCATACAAATTATGTAATGATTCAAATCATGTAATGATCTAAATCCTCTAGTGATTTGAATCGTTTTATAACATATTGTTGGTAAAGGATTTAAATTTAATATAACAGTGATTAGTCTGATGATTTTGCTCTGAACTCTCAACATCATTCATCAATAACTATTTCTGCTACCGTTTCTTATTCTAATTATTTATCAATAAATTAATATATGTATCTTTTTGCGAAAGAAGATTTAAAAAAAAACAAGACATCGTCATTTTCTGTATAATAGATTTTTTAATAAATTCATAATATTGATAAACGTATAAAATCCGGGTCAATATTTTAGACTGCAATGGTTTATTGAAATCAAATTGACAAAACCGAATAAACAATAACATTGATCAGAAATGCAGACCGCTACTTGGTTATTTGATAATTATTATTTATAATTACTTAATATCTCAATATTTAATTTATTTGGTAATTTATAAGGACTATAGGTATTATTAATTTAACTGCTGTTCAACTTCAAGGTGAAATAAAAACCTGTATTGATAATATTTCGTTAGGTATACAGGATGAACCAACCAATTAAATATGTTACACATTCTCACCCCAAAATTGGAGAATTCAAAAATTGTTTACACTTTTATACAAGAAAAAAAAACCGGTGTTATAAACACATTTCTAATATTTACCAAATCTCCAAATACAAAACGACAAGAGAAATTACATTTTTCCGTTATCCACACAACATAATATTCGAATATTATTTTTTAAACGTTTTTTACTGAACCAATCTTTTCGTATTCACTTCACTACACAAATTTTTTTTATAATAATTCTGCACTTTTTTTTATTATACCTAATATTTACAAACATTATACTATACAATTCTCAATTTCTCGACCTTAGAAAGTATCGAGAGCTGTTTTCATTGTCAGCATTAGAATTGTTTTCTGAGTTAACAATACCTGGTGAAACAGAACTGTTAGTTGCAGTTTCTGCTACAAGCTTATTTTATGTAGTTCCTGATGTAGAAGGATCGTTCTCTGTTTCATTTGATTCGTTGTTAACCAATTATGCTTGCAATTGATTCGAATGACGTCTTAAATCTTTGCTATCTGTAGTCTTTACATTAAACATGACTGAACCTTCTGTACCAGTTACTACTCCTTTCGTCCATGATGGACATTCTGGATTTCTAAAACCCCTTAAATAAACTATTTCATCGATTGTAAAATTTTTAGAATGCCCCCCATCATATTCTTTTCATTTTTCAATTTTGTCCTCCACTATTTTCTGCGTCTGGTATTAACAAATCTAATTTTCCTCGAATTTTCCTTTGAAACATGTTTTTTGCTGGTGTTTCATCTGTTGTACCGTGAGGAGTATTGCGGTAATCGAATAAAAATTGTGTGGGAGAATCGTCCACATTTTTATTTTCAATACAAGCCTTTTTACTTTTCCGCCCAACCTATCTAATATGCGAGAAAAGTATTAGTTTATCCCAAAAAAAGTTGGAATTTTGAAAAAAATTTTTGAGTTGTTTTCACGTCAACAACTTCAACATCAACAACAACACGAAAAAACGGTTTTAAGACAAAAATCCTGTGTGTATGTCGTCGTCGTCGTCGGCCACTTTTCCTTACATGTCTTGTTAGCACGATACAGCCTCCGTAGTACAATAAGTCACCAATTTTATGATTGAATATTGTTAAGGACATGTCACAGATGAACCCTATTAATTTTCAGCTCACCAGAGCCAATACAATAAGTACTACAGTACTTTAAGTACGATATTTAGTCATTTTTTGAGAAATTTCAGTTTGTTAGCACGATACAGCCTCCGGAGTCCAACAAGTCACCAATTTTATGATTGAATATTATTCAGGTCATTTCACAGATGAACCCTATTGATTTTCAGCTCACAAGAGCCAATACAACAGGTACTTTAAG
Source organism: Galeruca laticollis (assembly GCA_963921935.1). NCBI lineage: Eukaryota > Metazoa > Arthropoda > Insecta > Coleoptera > Chrysomelidae > Galeruca > Galeruca laticollis. The sequence continues at coordinate 31,997,864 of OY998181.1, read as the reverse complement.
TACTATATTTTTGTCATTTTTGGAGAAGTTTCAGTTTGATAGCACGATACAGCCTCCGGAGTATATACATGTGACCAATTTCATGATTGGATATTATTCAGAGCGTCTCAAAGATGAATCCTATTGATATTCAGCTCACTAAAGCCAGTACAATGGGTGCTATGGTACTTGAAGTACCAAATTTTTCTCATTTTTGGAGAATTTTCAGTTTGTTAGCACGATACAGCCTCCAGAGAGTATACGGTTGATCAATTTAATGATTGAATATTATTCAGGGTGTCTCACAGATGTACCCTATTGATGTTCAGTTGACTAGAGCGAGTAAAGCGGGTCCTATAAATCCAGATATACTACATTTTTGGGGAAATTTCGGTTTGTTAGCACGATACATCCCCCGAAGTTTAAATATTTTATGATAGAATATTGTTCAGCGCCACAGATGCGGAAAAGTTAGTATTAATCTTTAAAACCGTTTATCACGTTTCCGCCCAACCTATCTAATATGCGAGAAAAGTATTGGTTTCCCCCAAAAATGTTGGAATTTTGAAAAAAATTTTTGAGGTATTTTTAAGTTTTTCATGAAAAACAACATGAAAGAACGGTTTTAAGTAAAAAAATCCTGTGTGTATGTCGTCGTCGTCGTCGTTGTCGTCGGCCACTTTTCCTTACATGCCTTGTTAGTACGATACAGCCTCCGGAGTACAATAAGACACCAATTTTATGATTGAATATTGTAAAGGATATGTCACAAATGAACCCTATTGATTTTCAGCTCACCAGAGCCAATACAACAGGTACTACAGTACTTTAAGTACGATATTTAGACATTTTTCGAGAAAATTCAGTTTGTTAGCACGATACAGCCTCCAGAGTTCGACAACTCACCGATTTTATGATTGAATATTATTCAGGTCATCTCACAGATGAACCCTATTGATTTTCAACTCACCAGAGCGAATACAACAGGTACTACAGTACTTTAAGTACGATATTTTTGTCATTTATGGAGAAGTTTCAGTTTGTTAGCACGATACAGCCTCCGGAGTATATACAAGTGACCAATTTTATAATTGGATATTATTCAGAGCATCTCTGTAAACTTACGTTTGATGGGTTATTTTTCATTACATTGCAAGTATGGCATTTTTCATACAATTTTTCAATATCATCGTCGACTTTCGGCCACCAAAAATATGAACGAGCCATCGCCTTACATTTATTTATGCCTAAGTGTGCCATGAGAATTTGTTCTACTACCACCCTGTACCCCCATAAAATGCAACCGTGTTCCAAATGTAACTCATCGCGTTTTGAAAAATATGCCTCATATTCCTTCGCAATTTTAGACTTTTCTGGTGAACCATGTAAACCAAGCCTATGAATAGAATTCAAAATTTTATCCTTCCTGGTAAATATTGCCACTTTTTTATAATCAATTGCAAGGTTTTCTTCTAAATAAAATATGTGTATAATCGTATGTTGTTTCTTTGGTATTCTTAAGAGGTAATCGTGACAATGCATCAGCGTGATTTTTTCCGTTGGAATATATTTTATTTCGTAATTATTCGTACTCAAAATAATACCCCAATGTTGCAATCGCGCTGCTGCATATTGTGGTATCCCTTTTTTACAATCTAATTATTGTCACATAAAAGGGTAAAAAATCTACCAAACAAAAAATCATTGAATTTTTAAACTAAAAATTATAGCGGCTCCCTCCTCATCCATTCGACTATAAGATTTTTCTGCCGAAGAAAGGGTGGGTGAGGCGAATGCGATTGGGCGTACATCTCCATTTGGATATGTTGCGAAATTACACCCCCTACCGCCAATGCGCTGGCATCAACTGCAAAAATTACTGGTAATTTACTATCGTAATGTAACATTTTAGGTGATGCTATTTCCTTTTTAATTAACTCAAAGGCTTGATTTTGTTTTTCTCCCCAATACCATTTATTATTCTTTTTTAATAATAAATCCAGTGGGTATAATTTATCTCTCAAATTTTTTATAAATTTTCCATAAAAATTTACCAATCCAAGAAAAGATTGTAAACTGGTTATATCTGTAGGTTGTGGTGCCCTTAAAATAGCTTCAACCTTGTCATCAGATGTTGATAAGCCTTCTCTATTCATTGTATACCCCAAAAAATTTATTTGCCCTTGGAAAAATGAACATTTGTTTAATTTTACCTTCAATCCACACTGTTTTAAAATAATGAAACCCGTCATTAAATTATTTAAATGCTCTTTAGAATTTATTCCGGTAATTAAAATATCGTCCAAAAAATGGCTACGTTTTTAATATTGCTAAAAGTACTATCTATAATCCTTTGAAAGATACCAGTACTAGAAGACACTCCGTAAGGCAAACGGTACATTTTGAATAAGCCCTTGTGGGTATTTATAGGCATGTTTTTTGAGTAAGTACCGTTTTGAAATTAAAAAAAGACGTACAAAGATATCGCAACAATTTTATTTTTACATGAAACCATGTACTTTAATCTACTTTTCTACATAATTTCCTTGATTATTGAGGCACTTGTCATAACGTGGCACCAGTTTTTGAATACCCTCTCCATAAAATTCTGCCGCCTGACTGGTTAACCACTGTATCACAAATGTCTTGACTTCGTTATCGTCTTGAAGTCGCTGACCGCCCAGGTGTTTCTTCAAGTGCAGGAACAAATGGTAGTCGCTAGGTGCCAGCTCAGGGCTGTATGGAGGATGATCTAGAGTTTCCCATTGAAAACATTTGATAAGATCTTTGGTCCGATTAGCCACATGTGGACGGGCATTGTCATGCAGCAAAACGATACCCTTAGTTAACTTGCCATGTCTTTTGTTCCGGATTGCACGACGCCGATTGTCCAATGTGTCACAATAAGACGCTGCATGGATTGTCTCATTACGAGGCAGAAACTCCACTAGCATTACTACTTTTTTGTCCCAAAAAACTGTGCACATGATTTTCCGGTCATAAATTGTTTGCTTAAACTTCACTTTTTTGGGTGATGATGAATGTCGCCATTCCATGGATTGTTGTTTCGATTCTGGTGTGACGTAGGCCACCCATATTTCGTCACCAGTAACAATTTGGTCTGAAAAATCTTCACCTTCATTATGGTACCGCTCAAGGAAAGTCAATGCACTGCCTAAACGTTGGACTTTGTGCAAATCCGTCAACATTTTTGGAACCCAACGTGAACACAACTTCCGGTAATTCAAGTCTAGGTCACAATGCGATACAAAACACTACGAGAATATTGTGGAAGCAGTCGCACATTGATGAAATTGTAAAGCGTCTGTTTTCTCTCACCTTTTTGTCCACTTTCTGCACCAAATCTTCATTAACGACCGAACGACGCCCACTCCGTTCTTCATCATGCACATTTGTGCGGCCATCTTTAAAAGCTCTCACCCATTTCCTTACCATTCCATCACTCATAATGTTTTGTCCGTAAACTTCACAGATCTCACGATGAATATCGATCGGTTTCACGATTTTAGCACCAAGAAATCGTATAACAGCCCGTACTTCGTAATCGGCGGGACTCACGATAGTCGGAGGCATCCTAAATACTCAGTAAACAACGTATACAATGAAGAATCAGACTGTCATGGCGTCAGTGCATCGACAAGAGATGTAGGTAACCAGCGCGAATGCGCGGAGCGCCGACCGTAGCGCTGCGGCAGCGGAATCGTAATACGGTACTTACTTAAAAAACATGCCTGAACTTTTGACGACTCATCAAGTTCGATTTGAGCATACGCCTGTGATGTATCTATCTTGCTAAAAAAACTCCATTGTTCAAAGCGGCAAATAAATGTTAAATTTTTGGAATGGAATATGCATCCATATGTAAATTAGGGTTTAATGTTATTCGATAATTGCCGCAAATTCTAATTTCCCCAGATTTTTAAGCACTGGGTCTATTGGGATAGCTCAATAGCTAAAATCTACCTGCGTCAATATTTCATTTTTTACTAAATTATTTATTTCTTTTTCCACCTTATCTTTTAAAGCTAATGGCAGGTTACAAGCTTTACAAAAAACGGGTTTAACACTTTCTTTTAAATGCAACTGCGCCTTTCCCTTATTAAATTTTCCCAGTCCTTCCAAAAATCCTTCAGGAAATTTTCTTTGCAAAACGTCAGGTATCTCCCCTACGTTTATTTCCTTAATGTAATTTAAATTGAAGAGTTTATATATAGAGAAATTGAATATAGCAATCCATTCCCTACCTAAAATAGGTGGACCACCGTTTTTGATAACATACAGTTTTAATTTTACGGACATATTCATGTACAAAACAGAAACAAAAATATATCCTAAAACATTGATTACACTGATCAACACTAATTTTATTGTCAACAATATTTGGGGGATATCTAGGTAATTTCGTGGTGCTGATCACGAATTTGGAGTCCATTTAGGTGAATTGGTTCTAATTTTAGAGATATATTATTTAAATATGATAAGATAGAGAAAAATATCAATTTAATAGACCAATGGCCCTTATAAGCAACTTTTAGTAAAAAATATTAAAGTGGTTCCAAAAAAAGAGAAACGAAAAAATAATAAAATTCATTTATTGATTAGGTATAACAGCAAAGAAATAATTTTATTTAAAAAATTACATCTAATTCGTAGGAGAGAAGCACTTTTTGTAGGATTTTCTTTTATGAGGACCGTCAGGAACATCACGTTGGAGACTCCAACAATAGTCTGACATCATATCATGATCCCGTCTGCCCTGATACCCTACCTCCATCTCCTTTATATCCTGGTGGAATCGTTCCCCTTGTTCCTCACTGAAATTGCCAAGATTGTCGGGAAATTTATCCAAGTGGCTGTGAAGAAAGTGTACTTTAATACTCATATTAGTACCCAAGTTTTTAAAGTTTAATAACATCTGTTGCACTAATTCCTCGTAATTGTCCGCTTTGTGATTACCCAAGAAATTTTTAACTACTATAACAAAGCTACACCAAGCAGCAGCTTCAAGTGTCGTCATGTGATTTGTAAAATTAGAGTCCTTAATAAGTTTGCGAATTTGAGGGCCATAAAAAATACCCGCTTTTTGCTTTTCCATACTTAGCCTAGGAAACGATCTACAAATGTATTTGAATCACTCGCCATCTTTACTAAAAGTCTTAACAAATTGTTTCATTAGTCCTAACTTTATGTGGAGCGGTGGGAGAATGATTTTTTCACGGTCAACCAATGGTTCGTTTATGACATTTGGTGTTCCTACAGTCATATTTTGTCTTATTGACCAATTAACCATATTCCAATGATCTTGCTTCGCCCTACTATCCCACAAGCAGATATAACAAGGGTATTTTGTGTACCCACCTTGCTGCCCAAGCAAGAATCAGGATAATCCCATTTGCCTTCCTTGTATTTGTTAAACCTTTCACATTAACTAAACAAAAATAACAATCATCATGGTGGTTTTTAGGTTCTCTCCACACCATGGACACACCAAATTTCATTCCTATTTTCGTTTGACCACTGTCGTAAACATTCGACACACGTTTTGCACACTATATGGGGAGCCCAGGACTTGTCTTGGTCTCCAAGCTGTACGTCGAAATAAGCTTGATAAGCTTGTCTAACAAAATCTGTGATATTTTTTATTGGTTTCGCTACAGTAGAATCGCCACAAATGTAGCAGAAGACATTAGGCTGTTGAAACAGCTTCTGCGTGAAGAACTCATTCCTCTGAAAAAAGAGTAACTTTAGTTAGAAATATAGGTACAAATATTCGTCACATGTACTCCTACCGTCCACTTGACGTCTATTAAATTTAAATAACTTCACTAGGTGCGCAATAAGAACTAAATACACAAAATACCTAAGAAAAGCACAATAACCGCTACGCTAAGTCTTAGTAGAACAACTGCTTACACTGAACTGACAGTTAAAATCAAGAGACACAAGACAAACAAGTGCACGCACTGATCACGTGATCAGCAGTCGGCACGTGGTACGCTCTGCGTAAATTTCTTATTCGTAAATTATTCTTAAAAAATAAAAAGCATATGTTATAGCTGAATTCCTTAAAAAATTATGTATCCATTACCTGAAAAACTAGAGCCAATTTCGAAAAACTGCTTTTATTTTTGAATTCAGCAGACCTGAATTACACTAAATTCGTTCAAAAATGCTGGGCAACAAAATTTTTTTTAAATTTTGTAGGGCGGTGTTATGATTTCAAATTTAATTGAGGTTTATTTAGTCGAAAATTCTTAAAATTATTTGAATAAAATTTATCTAAAATGGCGGATATAGGTGAATCAGAATCACATTCCATGGAAATTATTTTATTATTTATGGAAATATCAACTTTTAATGGTTTGTCATTACCATGTGTTTTATTATTAAAATAAGAATCTAAATATGAATCATAATCGTCATTATTAATAACTACAAACTTATTATACTTATAAGAATTTGATTTTTTCTCGGTACCCTTTTCTGCACACCTCGTGCTGATGTTTCCTTTCTTGCCAGGTGTCGTTCCTGAAGAAACAAGTGGAAGTGACGTGGTTATTCTTGCCACAATGCCGGCAGTGGAGACTTCCTCCCTGCCGTGACTTTGTAATAGGTGAGCGATTTTTCTTGAAACAGGCGTTCTCGTATGACTTCATTTTTTAATCCAAAAACTAGTTGATGTCGTAGCTGAGTTTCCAAGTTATTACCAAACTTACAGTATTTTGATGGCTGTTTCAATAATGCTAAATACATTGATGGTGTCGGCTGTAAATGCTCTTGTAATACTTTTTGTAATGCAGCAAACGCTTTATCTGCCGGCTTTTCTGGACTGCACATATCTTCTATTAATCCGTATGTCTCATCTCCTACTGCGGTGATCAGGCAGTTTTCATGTTTTCCTCAATTTTATTTACCTTGAAATACGAGTGATGTAGGAACTCCAATTTCCTTCCTCCAATTTAAAAGATTTCAATTGTCCGACGACCATTTTTTTAACACAGACAAATTTATTTTTGGTTACCAAAAACACTACTACACTAGTTCTTATCAAGTTTTTTTCTTTTCTGACTGCGCCAGTGTTATAACTCTACTTGGTTATTTGATAACTATTATTTATAATGACTTAATATCTCAATATTCAATTTACTTGGTAATTTATAAGGACTATAGGTGTTAAATAATTAACTGCTGTACTCAAAACTGTATTTATTTTCCACAATATCTACAAGCTCAACTTCAAGGTGAATAAAAAGCTGTATTGATAATATTTCGTTAGGTATACAGGATGTACCAACCAATTAAATATGTTACAAAATAGGTCTATGTTTAATTTTAAATATTGATTTTTAAATAATATGCGAACATGGTGACGTCACCAGTTTTGACGTCATGATGTAATTGTTAATTTTTTTAAATTGAAATGTTGGTCCTGTAATACCCATTTTAAAGGCCTTTTAATACTGTATTCAGTGATGGCATAGTTGGTCAATTGTCATGTCTACGGATTGAACACAAATTTGTTTTATATTTCAGTTTGAAAATTTGCTACTACTGTTAAAAATTATTAACAATAAGCTGTTGTAGTTCAATGTTTTAGGTGGCAGACCAGGTATTATATAAACTTCATCTTTTAGTAAAAAAAAGACGAAGCTAAAGTTATACTTATAAACACAACATCAATTAATCGTCAAAAATCAAGTGGCTATTAACCGATAAATTCAAGTTGCTGTCTAATGTCATACATACATCATCCGTCACTCAAGAACGTACAGAGCTTAATATCCCCCGGTTCTGGTTTCTTACGCAGAGCAAGGTCGGTATAAAACAATTAACACGTGAAATCCAAAGACTCTGCCGCCAAGATAAGAACTTCTTTCTCCAAGAACTCTGCAGGGAAATACAAGCCCACGCCAACACAAACCAGCCTAGAGAGATTTTCCTAAAGATAAAATACCTTAATCGGGATTTCAAACTCAAAACTTGGTCAGTTGAGAACACCGATGGACATCTCATCACCAGCTTAGACGGGATAATGGAGGTATGGCGCACATATTGCGAAAACCTATATTCCGACGTTCACATTCAAGTTCCTTTTTTAAATCACGAGCGTGAGCCGGATATCCATTTTTCGGACGTGGAACAGGCCATTAAGAAACTAAAAACCGGCAAAGCTACATTCATTGAGACGCTTTCAGCCGAAACTTTGAAGTGCTTAAATGATGATGGCCTACAGTTTTTACGTATTTTTCAGAAAATTTGGTCCTCCGGTGTCTGGCCAGACGATTGGACTATTTCAATCTTTGTCCCGTTACATAAAAAGGGATCTCCGAAAAAACCAGACAACTATCGTCTCCTCTCATTGATCTCCTATTCAAGCAAGGTCATGTTATAGATGCTGCAATCTCGTTTAGAGGGTCTTATCAGATGGCAATATCTCCAGTGCAGGCAGGTTTCGTAAAAGGATGTGGTGCGCGTGGACAGATCTTGAACCTGGGGCAAATTGTTGAGAAAGCTAGGGAACATTACTTCTCAGTCTATATCTGCTTTGCGGACTACTCTAATTCCTTTGACAACATTGAGTGGCCTAAACTATGCAAAATTATTTTCACCATGGGAATTCTTTACCACCTGATATTTCTCATACAACAGCTCCATACGTCCAACACAGCTCGAGTAAGAAGGAGTTCATCAGGGTTGTGTATTGTCGCCGATGTTGCTTAACATCTATTCCGAATTTGTGATGAGACAGGTACTGGACGGCTGGGAAGCTGGTGTAATTATTGGTGAAATCAAGATATCGAATTTAAGGTTTGCCGATGATACAACCCTTATTGCTGCTTCTCAGGATGAATTTTTAAATTCACTCAATATCTAAGGGTGCGTTTAGATTGAGCGAAATTGTTTCGCGCAACAGTTTCGCGAAAATGTTTCGCGAGTCGCTGTCTCGGCATAACTGTTTACACGAGGCAAAACGTTTCGGGTTGACAAGCGAAAACAAGGTGAGCCGCCAGTTTGTGAGAGACAAGAATGCCGGTTGCTCCGAGTGCAGCATTTGCAATTATGATGATCATTGTGTTGAAAAAGAAAAGAAAAAGAAATAAAAGAACACGCCGATGGTGGTCGGAAGACATATTTCGTCGGAGATTTCAATATGGTTTCCTGAGGGATATGACAGCGGAACCTTGTGAATATTCTCGGATGACCACAGAAGATTTTGAACAGCTCGTATTACTAGTTGATCCTAGAATAAGAAAAATGGATACAACATGAGACAGGATATATCTGTAAAAGAGAGGTTGTCAGTTTGCTTGAGACTTCTTGTTACGGGAGATTCCTACAGCAGCCTACAATACCTCTTCAGAATATCGAAAAGCATAATATCAAGAATTATTCCAGAAGTTTGCGATGCGTTAGTTCAGTCACTTAAGGACTATGTAAAGGTAAAAGATATCCTTATTTTATTTTATTAGTTGTTATTATTTATTGAAACGAAAAATGTTGCCATATCTAATAAAACAGATTGTATATCGACTTCTGGAGTGATATTTTCTGAGGTATCTAATGTTGTTAGAGGAGCGTTTGATGAAAAAGTCGATGTTTGGCTCCTATATTCATGTGACGTATGTGACGACGCAGAAGGCGAACTGTGCGGGATGTGTATTTGTAAAGTATTACCATATAGCAGAATACATTCCCATATCTGCTTCAAATAAAATATTAGCGAAGGCTCGTTTGACGTGCGCCAGCGAGTGCTGGTCGTATTTTTGTAGTTCATTCGCCAAATTCGAAGCATAGGTGAAGTACGCATCATTGGATTAATTAACAGATGACTTCAAGATTTGCATAGCTTTGTGCATCATTGAGTCGGATTCTTGCTCAGCTGCCTTACGTTTGATGCCAGTTCTCTGTCTCCTGCTAGTATTTGGGGTAGGAAAGGTAGTCTCTTGTGACATCTGCTGACGTGTGGTCGAACATGAAGTAGCTGCCGATGTAGTAGTTGCAGTTGCTGTAGTTGCAGATGTATATTCTGCGGGGGTGACCGTAGGCGAAGTTGGCGTTACAGGAACTTCTATTTCGGAGTGTTCCTGAAACAAAACAAACAACGGTTAAGTAATTCTTTTCGGAACCAAGATAAGTTTATTTTCGACTCCTTGTGAACATATTTGGCATAAAAATGTTTTCGCCTTTATTTTGAATGTTATGAATTTATTTTGTTTTGATTTCAGGTACCATCTACTTCAGATCTCCTCCGAATTTGAACGAAAGTGGCAATTTCTTCACGTTATCGGGGCTATGGATGGAAAACACATTATTTTGAAAGCACCTATTAATTCAGGGACTGAATACTACAACTACAAAAATTTTTTTAGCATTATGCTGTTTGCAATAGTCGACGCAGACTACAATTTTATCTATGCTGATGTAGGATGTCAAGGGCGGATATCGGACGGTGGTGTATTCAAAAATACGGCATTGTACAATAAATTGGAGAGGCGCGAATTAAATATTCCTCGCCCAGAAGTCTTACAAGTTCCATATTCTATGCAAGTACCATATTACGTATTAGGTGACAAGGCGTTTGCTTTGAGTGAGTACACGATGAAACCATTTGATGGTAATCCCGTGGTACGTTCACCGGAACGTGTATTTAATTACCGTCATTCGCGAGCACGTCGCGTCGTGGAGAATGCCTTTGGGATAATGACTTCAGTATTTCGTGTATTGAGAAAGCCTCTACTTGTGCAACCAGAAATAGCAACAAAAGTTACTTTAGCAATCATTTATTTACATAACTTTCTACGCAAAAGTACTTCTCATGGAACGTACACTCCTCCTGGAAGTTTCGATACTGCCAACAATGGCGACATTATAAATGGTAGATGGCGCAACGACGCACCTATGACATCGTTCTTTCCAATCCGCAATATTCCGCGAAGGACATCCGCAGAGCTCAGAGATGTTCGCTCACATTTAGCTAATCATTTTATTTGAAATCAACTGTTGCCGTGGCAGGACCAATATTAAGGATTCACTTACCTCACTAGCAGTATTCACAGTTTCCCTTGGGATGTCTTCATCAGCCAAAAACTCAAAGTATTTGTAGGCGAACCATTTAGAGTCATATACTTCATCGCTACCTGTAACAATAATACTGATAAATAGTACGCTTATTTTAGTGTATTTATTTAAGGAGTTATCTCGCTTTATAGTACTAGTATGCATGCTGTGACACAATTACAAAAAGTCCGACAAACAAGTATATATTAATACAAAGCATAAAATGATAAAAATTTACATACCGGAACCAGTGACTCTGCTTTTTTTCTCCCTGGACCTCTCATTCCTATAGGAACCCATCCATGTTTTCATTTTTGCCTTCAAGGTAGCAACAGGGTACTGCAATTTTGAACTCATTTCCTTCCAAGCATTCTCTCTCTTCATGCGGTTATGTTGCACCATATCTTTGGCATCCCATAAAAATCGGTACTTTGTATAAAGCTCAATGAGGCGGATGCTTTCCTCCTGGTCCATTTTTGGCGCGAAACAGAAGAATCGGTTTACACTACAAGAAACACGAGGCGCGAGGCTCTCTGATGCGCGCTTCAATACCGACTGACGAGTGGCTCACCACGAAACATACTCGCGAGAACGAACGAAATAAGTTTCGGGTTGAGTACCAGGTATATACGACGCGGAACATTTTCGCGAAACTGTTACGCGAAACAATTTCGTGCAATCTAAACGCGCCTTTAGAACAGCTCTGCCAGTGGTTAGTTGCCGGGTGGATTGAGTAGCTCGGTAACGCCACTGCCGGTCCCAAGCCCGGACAAAAGAGGAGGGTTCCTAGGTCAGGCTAGCAACCTACCTAGGGGAAAAACACAAAGCTCATAGAACCGAAACTTTGCCTCGGAACAGGGTTGGATTGAAGGTGACGACCCATGCTGGACAAAGGATTAAGAATTGGAAAAAAGGGACATTATACGATTTGCAACCTGGAACAAAAGGTCCTTCAATAGTAAAGATCAAAAATTGATATTAGAATTTAACGATCATAAAATTGACATATGCACAGAACATAAAACAAAGAAGAAGGGAAATGGTGAGAGAGAATACGGGGGTTACTTCTTTATATATAGCGGAGTGGGTTAAAACGAACGTGCAAAAGAGGGAGTAGCAATTGCTCTACACAAAAAATACAAGGACAACATAAAGGGATGCCAGTACATATCTTCAAGAATATTGGTTTTACAATTAAACACAGGAAACCAGGAACTGTTCGTAATTTCGACGTATTCACCAGAGGAGAGCAAAACAAAGCTAGAAAGGGAACAGTTTTATGATCAACTCCAGAATGTCATTGAGTCGATACCACGGAATAAACCAATGGTAATGCTAGGAGATTTTGATGCTCGTATTGGAAATGATACACTGCCGGGAATTAAACAGCGGTTCAACGAAGAAGTATTGAACCACAATGGAGAACTTTTAGTTAACATCTGTGCACTTAATTAGTTACGCATCAATAACACTTTTTTATCACAAGCCACAATACAAATATACTTACGGTAACACGCGAGGACAGCAATCAATAATTGATTATATAATAACTAATCGAAATTTGCAACCACCCCAGATACTGGACATAAGAACTCTTAATTTAGATAACATCGGTAGCAACCACAAATTGGTACTTGAAAGGATCAAAATGAAATTAAAACTTTGTAAAAGCACAAAATCTGGCACAGTTGTTGAGAAGATATGCGTGGAATCGTTGTATGAAGAATGAACCCGGAAATTATATCAAAGACGTCTCACGGAAAAATTAGAGAGGGAACCAATAGATGAGACAGATCGCATTAACAACAGCTGGGAGAAATTGAAACGAAATATTAGAGAGGCAGCAACTGAAGCACTGGGAACACGAAAGATAAAACAAGGAAAGACAAGTCCCAACAAGACGCCCTGATTCTGCGAAGAAGTCGAAGAGCAATGTGAGAGGAAAAGAAGAGGTTATGTAAAATACAGATGAACACAGTCCCTGGAGGATTACAGAGAGTATAGGAAAATTAGAAACATCACCAATACGTTAGTGAGACATGTCAAGAACAAACACTGGGAAGCTTTTTCGAAGAGGATGAAAAACGATTCCTACGGACTCCAAAAACAAATATGGCGGCTAATAAGGGACCAGAGAAAAGAGACACATGAACTGATTAACAGTAATCGTATACCAAAAGAGGATTGAGTGAAATATCTGAAGGAATTGAACAAGAAACAGAACATTGAATATTAACTTAACACACCTGAAATAATGATTAACGACGACATATATGTGAGCAGGGAAGACATAGAATCTGCTGTAAAAAAGCTAGAAAACAGGAAAAGCGCAGGACCCAATGGTATTACCAATGAGATGTTGAAGTATGGAGGAGAGTGTCTGATCGAACAACTGAAAACGCTTATTGACAAAATCTTATACCAACATAGAATCCCCGACGAATCTATTCTCTCCTCTCTCCTATTCAAAAAAAGCGACAAGGAGGTGCCTGCTAATTGTAGAGGAATCAATATCCTCTCCTTCTTCTTCTTCAAGTGCCCTCTTCACTACTGAAGGTTGGCGACAATACCAGCAAACTCCTCTCTATTTCTTGCTGCTCTCAATAGGGTACATGTGTCTAATCCTGTCCACTCTCTTATATTCTTAAGCCATGAGCATTTTCGTCTTCCGGGTGCTCTTCTGCCCTCTATGTTTCTCTCCATAAGCAGTCTTAAAAATTGATATTTTTCTCCTCTGTATACATGTCCCAGATAACCAGTTTTGCGCTGTTTCAAATGTTGTAAAAGTTCCCTGTCTGTTCCCATCATTCTTATAACATTTTCATTGTTCATTTTTCGGGTCCATAGTATCTTCAAAAGTCTGCGGAAGATCCACATTTCAAATGGTTCCAGTCGCTGCATTATCCTCTTTCCCATTGTCCAGGATTCCGTGCCATATAAGAGGACAGAATAAATGTATGACTTCACGAAACGGTATCGAGTGACAGGGTGGCATTCGTTAGAAATGTGTTCATTCTCACGAACGTGGCTCTTGCGTTTTCAATTCGAGCTCGAATTTCGGTCTCTGGTTCCAGGTTTTGGGTAACCCAGCACCCGAGATATTTGAATTTTCTCACCTCTTCTATTGGAGTACCATATATTCGTATATTGGCTTGTGGATTTTGATATCTGCTGACCACCATCGTTTTGATTTTTGCTGTATTTATTTTTAGGCCGTGTTGGTCACCTGATTTCACAATCTTGTCTACTAGTTCCTGTAAGCCTTCTGGAGTATCTGCGAAGATGACAGTGTCATCTGCGTAGCGTATATTGTTAAGTATTTTACCGTTCACCTATATGCCAATTTCACAGTCCTCTAACGCTTGCTGAAATATGCACTCGGAGTAGATGTTAACTAAAAGAGGCGAGAGAATACAGCCCTGTCGTACTCCCCTTCCTATTGGTATTTCTGACGATACGGTGTCACCAAACCGAACATATCCTCTCTGTTCCCAATATAAATTTTTTATAAGTCTTATTTCTTCGTAGTCTAGACCCTGTTTTTGAAGCAGTTGTAACAGTGTTGGATGCTTTATGCGATCGAACGCCTTTTCGTAATCAATGAAACACAGATACACGTCTTTTCTTTGGTCTCTACATTTTTCGAGTAAAACCGTTAATCCGAAAAGTGCTTCCCGAGTTCCCAGCCCTAATCTAAACCCAAATTGTTCGGGACTTATATTTTGTTCGCATTTCAAGTAGATACGTCGATGTAATATTTTTAACATAATTTTCAAAGTATTGCTCATAAGGCTAATTAATATGAAATCGGAACACTTTCTTGATGTGTTTTTCTTGGGAATCAGTATGAACACTGACTTGAGCCAATCACGGGGGTACATTCCTGAGCTGTAGATCAGCTCAGGAATCTCCTCTTCACTTCCTTGAAATCAACAACAAAAATCCTCACAAATAAAATTATTGAGCATATTACCTTGGTAGACGAACAGCAAGGATTCCGCTCAGGAAGATCATGCACGGACTATCATTATAAGACAAATAACCAAAAAGTCGATCGAATATAACCGCCCAGCCTTCATGTCTAGAGGAGACGTTCGATGGCATACAGCTGGAGGATGGTATACAATTGCACTACGACAGACAAGTGCTTCAAAACATCATTAAAACAATTTAAAATATTTATAAGAACAACACGACCCAAGCTAAGATAGAGGGTGAATTAACGGAGAAAATAGAAGTAAATAATGGCATCCGACAAGGAGACTCCCTCAGTCCCATGCTGTTTAACATCATTACGGATGAAATAATAAAGCAGGTACGCAAAATGAAAGTGTACAAAATGGGAGACAGAGAGTTCAAAATACTATGCTACGCCGACAACGCTGTACTCATAGACTAAAACGAGGACGACTCACAAAGACTAGTGCATAGATTCAACACCACAGCGAAAAAGTTCAGAATGAATATATCAGTGTCAAAAATCAAATGCAAACACCACTTAGATGTAAACTTGAAATAGAAAACAATATTGTACAGCAGGAAATGAAATTTAGGTATCTTGGGATATAAATATCCGGGTACAGTGATATTGAGACGGAGGTGAGTGGGTAAGCTATGAAAGCATCGAAAACAGCCGCGTGACTTAATGATATTATATGGAGCAACAAACACATAGGAATAAAGGATAAATCCAGAATATATAAAACAGCTATCAGACCTATTCTAACATATACTACGGAAACCCGACCAGATACTTCGAACACGAAGCAAATACTGGAGACAACAGAATTTAAAGTAGTACGTAGGATGGCAGGCAAAACACTGTTAGATCGAGAGAGTAGTGAGGATATCACAAGAGCATGTGAAATTGATAATATCAGTGAATGGATCCTGCAAAGAACGAGATAATGAAATGAGCATATTAGCCGCATGACACCCGACAGATTGGTAGGGATAACAAGGAATAAGTCACCAATGTGACGTAGTAACATCGGAAGACTCCGCAAACGATGGAGGGATAATCTTACAGTGGACTAAAGAGAACAAAGGGACGAAGACAAACGAACCAATTTTACCTACATATAAGAAAGAAGAAGAAGAAGAACACAGCGCAGAGAGTGGTGTCAGTATCAACTACAACAAGACCAAAGTCATGATCATCGATAGAGAACATAACAATCATCCTGAAATTACATCGGTGGGTCGTTGTCAGGTGGTCCAAAGTTTTGTATACCTTGGTTTCCTGATTGACAATTCAGGCGGTTGAGAGGCTGAAATTCGTCGGCGCATTCAACAAGTACGGTCAGCCACGACAAAACTGACTAAAATATGGAGCGATAATAATATCACCAAAGCCACCGAGATGTTGCTGTTCCGGTCTCTTTTTTTTTCAATATTTAGGTATGGCTCTGAACTTGGACCATTAGAAAGGCAGACCGCCACCGTATAGACGCTTTTAAAATGTGGACCTGAAGAAGAATGGTCCCCACATAACTAACATCTCTATATTAAATGAAGTCGGCAATCCAAAGCGACTATCCTCCATTATTTCGACGCGTATCCTAAGGTTCTTTGGCCATATTCATAGAGGTGATATTATGTGAAAACTTGTTATCGAGGGCCATGCTCCAAACGGAAGGCGTCGTGGGCGCTCTCCTACACGTTGGGTGGATGCGACAAAATAATTGCTAGATATTAGTGTCACAAGAGCAACCGAACTGACAGAAATCGCGAAAGATGTAGAAATACCATTCTCACAGCAATGGAAAATATTCGTGGCCATAATCCTCTAATTGTGATCTAATACATTTTAGGAGTTTACAACATGTCTGATAAGATATTGTAACTATAATGATGATGACTAATGTCAATCAAAATATCAGTTGACGTTTTGTTAGATACACCAAATTTCAGGTAAAAAAGTTTTAGAAGAAAATTATGGCCACTTGAAGCGAAACCTAACGCATAGGAATTAAAATTTTTATAGGATGTGGAGATAAAACGAGTACTCAGCAACAGATATATTTAATACAAAGTACCCAGACAGACCTATCAGCCCATCAACAATCTGTAAAATTGAGAAAATACTGAGAGAAAGTGGTCAGGACAAAAATATTCAAGATGCTGTACGTCCTAAGGTATCAGAAAACGTGAAACTTGATGTTGTATTAAGTGTTGAAGATAATCCTCATAAAACTTCTCGCCAAATTGTAGCGAACAGCGGCATATCTCAACGACCGGTATTACGTATTCTGAAAGACGAGAAGTACTATCTATACAAAATCCAGTTACATCAAAAACTCAACGATGATGATCCCGATCGCCGTATGCAGTTTTGTGACATTTTGCAGGATTTATGTAACCGCAATCCACGTCTTATTACGCAAATTATGTTTTCTGATGAGACTACATTTTGCTTATATAGTTCAGTCAATAGTCAAAATTGCAGATATTGGATTAGGGATAATCCTCACTGGATGACTGAAGGTTATACTCAACACCATCAGAAAATAAATGTCTGTGCGGGAACAATTAATGACACAATTATTTGTCCATATTTTTTTGAAGAAAATCTTACAGGGGAACGTTATCTGAAATTTCTGGCAACAGAAGTTATGCCAATCTTTGTCAATATGATTCCAAACGCCAACAATCGTAGTTTACCAGATGATACAGTATCTGGTTACAACAAGAGAGTGCACTCCCACAATATGCACGTGATGTTCGCGAGTTTTTAAGCCAGTGTTTTCCTGCTAAGTGGATTGGTAGATTACGGATCAATAGAGTGGCCCTAAAATCTCCAGATCTAACACCACTAGACTTTTTCTATGATTTTATTTAAAATCAAAGGTTTATGTAGCATCTACAGGAGTTGCAAGACGAACTTAATAAAATAACTCCGGAAGTTATTCGAAATGTGCAAGAAGAATGTGTTCGTGGATTTGCTTATTGTCAATAGACCAGTGGAGCAACAACTTAGCTCAAAAGTGTTGTGTATTGTAAAATTATTATTTGACTAAATCAAACTACTTTTTATTTTCCCTGCATTAGTCAGTTAGGTATGATACTGCTAAGTACAATATTAAAAGACCTTTTAAATGAGATATTACAAAACCTATATTTCAATTTTTAAAAATCAGCGAATACGTCACCGAGTTAAAACTGATGACGTCATCATTTTCGCACAGTATTAAAAAATCAGCAGTTATAATGCAAAGTCGACCTATTTCAGGATTTTTATCTAAAATTTCAAAATAAAAGATAGTTTCCGTGAAGATTCAGTTAAATCTTGAATAAAAATAACTTTTTGTGAAAAAAATAAAAATCAGATGATTTAAATCGTAAAAAGTATTTAAATCATAAAACGATTTATATATTATTGGAGGAGACAGCTCTGCCCTACCTAACAAAACAAGTATTACTATAATTCAAAATACATAGTGTTTGAACGGGAAACTAATAGTTACGTTACGTAAAACCTCTATATTGTTCTGTTGTCTATGGCGCTTGATAATCTATGTTTGTTCGGATCTCTCGTCTTATTATTAAAACAATTTATCCAATTATTGTTCATTCAAGTGCATAATATACTTGAACGCCATAGAAACGTACATTGAACTTTTTTATGCCTGCAAAGTATTCTTTTAGTGTTTTTTTTACCTATTTCAGTATTACACTCTTCTTTCTTTCCAGTGAATAGTCGGCATAGGTTCTGTTACAGTTTCCCATTAGAATGGCTCTAAAATATTAAAATGTGGTTGCAGTCAACCGTAGTTATGAATAATGGTGATGTTTGAAAGGAATGAAAGAGGGTTGTATTGTAATTAAAAAATATGTGTATACGAACAATGGTTTTGGCGAACAAAGACTTATTTGAGGTGGAGGCATTTTTTTCTCTTGTACTATTTTCTGGCAGGTAGGTATTTTTTATAGAGATTCGCGCTTTTGTATGTAAATAAAGATGAGAAATTTGTAATCTACTTATGAATGTCTAATAATATAAATAAAAAAGCTTTAGTTGTGAAACTGTATCCTGATGTTCATCTGTTAATACCTTCTATTATTCTTGTAAATAATAATGAATACAATAAATACAGCTTCAGCCTACCTGAAAATATGAAATAGCAATTAGGTAAATTAGGTATGTAAATTGAAACATTCACCAAGCAAAGAAAGATACATTTTCTAGCTTCAAATAACTGACTACTTGTAAGTGTTTGAAGTAGCTATTAGAAGAGATAAATAATGAGAATGGAAATTGAGAAAGTCTGAAATCAAAAATTTGAATACAACTCGATCAACAGGGCAAGCTCTATTTTACAAGATATTTGCAAATGAATCTGGAGTATTGTTGTTGAAGATATTATCAAATTCAATATTAACAAACAAACGTTTGGTAAGTGTATGTAGTTAATGAGACACGGGATACTCAATAAGTCTAGTACTTTTAAAGAAACTAGAACATTTTATAACGCGACAACTTCAACCAACATACAAACCTCTAGTGTCCGTTAAGATGTTAGATTGCCGACTACTAGCTTCCAGTCGAAGAAGGGGTGGATTCCTGAATAATGAAATTTTCAATACACTTTGTAAATACACTTATGTGAGGTATATAACATGATTTCTAGCTTTTGAGAGAGAGAATTTTGAACGTTACATTACATTATAACAATCTATTTCTCACACAATAAAAGTCATAACATTCTGATTTGTTTTCAAAAATAATAATTAGATATTGAAAGAAATTTTCTGATAACATTGTGTAATTATTTAATATTTGTCAAGGTAGAAAGTAAAAATAATAACATTAAGTTATGTATGACATTAAGTATGACATTTGTGAAATGAATTGTCATTCCGAATAGATCTAATTGAAATAAAAAGAGCTGTCATTTCTAAATATTTTGGAATATAATTTAAAGGAAGTAATATATAAGATTGAATCATTTGAAGACTTTAAAACAGAATGTCCTAGAAGTATAGATGAGCAATTTATGACTTGAAATGAAATTTATCAACAAGAATTTTTATAGCCAATTTTGATTGGTGAAGTAGATTCGAAATATTTTGATTAGCGACAAGCGTATTGAAAACTAGAAAAATTGAATAGAAAAATTTGTTGATAATGTACACTATTCACTAGGTAGAATTCTTTTTGGTAGAAATGAATGGGTGAGAAGCTAAATTTTTAGAAAAATAATTCAAACTATGAAAAAAGCAGCACATTGGAGTGGTAATTATAAAAGAAATGCATTATTCTTAAATGTAACTCAGCAAATTTATAAATCAAGTAAATAAACCTAGATTTGACAAATAATTGATAAAAATTAGTGAGTACTGACCGTAAAATTTCATCTATATAACCAAGTAAAATATCGTATCGTGGGAATGGTATCTCCACGATACATTTCAAAAAGGACTGGACTATGGAATTCCACTTAAAATGTATTGATGTGGATGAAATGTAATATCAACTTTAGCTGTTATCCAAGCACGACAGGCTGTTTGGCTTTCCAGGAGGTAATCTTAAAACAATCAATGAGGAAGACTGAACAGGTATTTAAAACTATTTCATTCATATAAAAAAAAGGTTGAATAAACTTACTTGTGTTGTGCAAATATTTGAACTTTGATATTTCATATACTCTGGCCATCATTATTTTAACCATGTTTATTTCATAGAACTTCATACCAAGATTCGTTTGTAAATATGTATATAATGTTGCCTATTTTGTAATCACATATAATAATAATTCATTGAGTGTATGTTTTGTTGAATGAATGATCATCATAGATAGTTTGTTTTCATAAGTTTTTTGTAAATGAATAATGTATTTGTTTTCAAAATATTAAATAACGTTTTTCACTAGAAAAACTTGAAATTATATTGTTGAGAAGTTCCATCTATATTCAACAGTTGGCAGTATTGACCAAACGTTTCTGAATCGTAGAGGGGTTTGAAGTTGAGCATACAAGACCGTTTCTAGGGTTTATAAAGTAATTAAAGCAAGTATTTTTTGATTAAAAAAAGTTTTCTTTATTTAAATGCAAGGATTTTACTTTTTTGGCGCTCATAATTGAAATTAAAATAGTTTTGTTCTAACATATGAACCCTACTTTGAGATCATAGAGTTTTTCATGCAATGTATAATTAATTTTATGACATATATTGAAATTTTCTAATATACCGGGCAAACTAAAACTAATAATTTTTATTGACTAAACTACTTTACAATAATAAAGGTATCACAAGAGTACCAATCCAGTATAATATATATATATATATATATATATATATATATATATATATATATAAATTGTATAATATTTTTAATTCTTCACCTACCATATATAATTTTCATAATAACTATTCTTGGAATAAAAGGTCTACTTTACTTTAATTAGAATTTTATTGACGTTTCGACATCAAACGTGTCATCTTCTGAAGTATATTGCTAAAATTACATAAATAATACAGTTTCGACGTTATTTACCAGGTAATAAAATACTTACATAAAATCTATTACTAAACAATACAAAACATTTTAAAAGTTATTTTAGAATTTATATCTAAAATAAATGATCGGGTATCAATTTATTTGATGTTAGTTTTCGTAATGTTTTTTTGACAAGTCCCCCGGGCACCAGATCCGCTCCAACAGGTATACCAGATGTTTTTTGTTGATACCTCCTTCACTGATTGTTAATTCCACTGATTTTATAATTTTTTTTACTTATTTCAGTTAATACCTTTCAAATTTTAGTATATTATATTTGTATTTTAGACTATTGTGATTTTTTTGACTTCTCTCCTTCAAACTTCAAAACCGTCTACACAACAAACTTTTTTTATCGTTTTCCTCCTGAGAAACTCTTAACAACCAATTAGAACATTAATGATTGAATTTTTCTAACCAATGAAGGGAATCAGGTTTATAAATTTAAAAATACTTCTTAAATACCTCTTACTTTGTTAAAATAAATTTAAATTCATTAATTTCCATAATCATAATTTTCTTTAATCCTGTTTACTTTCATATTCACAATTCTATTTTGAAATTATGCAATGAAAATTCAGTTTTTAGTTTTATTATTTAATAGTTTCTTCCAATAAAATTCCTTCTATTTTCAATTGTTTGTGATCTATAATATCTGCTCTTTGCCTGCAATCTAACCTCATTTGAACAATGACATATGTCAAATTGTGATCATGAGTAAAAATTATAATTATTATTATTACAATTATTAATTAGATTCTAATTTCTTTTAAAATAATTTAATAGAATATTTTACCTGTTTATAATATGTTTATTTATCAGCAAAAATTGAAAGAATTAGAAGTTCATTTGAGTTCATTTTGAGTAGCAAAGAATAATGAGTTAAATTTATCGTTTATGAAAGTAAAAAAGTTTGGCCAGATAAGTCTATTTAAAAAAATCATTATCAGTTCAATAAAAGAAAACGTCCAGTAGAAAGGGATAAAAAAATGTATATATTTTTATAAAATAAGGAAGAATAAAGAAAGGATGGATTTTTTCCAATATTCACGGTGGTTACTAGAAGTTGAATTCACTCGATGTCACGATTTTTCAAAAACCAGAACCGCACAGGTTCGGTGGAAAAAACTAAATTTTCACTCCAAAAAGAATATCCCAGGCCCCAAGTGTCTATTGCCGACCAAAAATAAAAACCCTAATTTTTTGTGAGTTCCAAAGCAAAGTTCCCTACGAGGCGACGTAAAATTAAATTTCATAATCCCGTCAAAACAGTACCGACAGCTGATCCTGCATAAAATTCACCCAAATATTTGATAACCAAAATCCCATAAATCAGTCTTGTCTTGATATTGATCTTGGTGGAACGAAAATCCACATCTCGTGACAGCGAAAGTTTGTTTCCAATGGCGTTCCATCAAGTGAATTTTAGTTTGAAATCTCGCCGAGTAATCCTTCAGAACTGACCTATGCATTACCTGCACGTCATAGATCCAATCGCAAATCTCAATTGTCTCACGGATTACCTATTGGCCTACCAGTTTTTTCACGAGGACTAAATTTTTATACTTACAGTTTTGGTGAATATAAATAAACTTAGTACCTTTGATAGCTGATATTCGATATGAACACCTCCAGCCTAAATAAAAGAATTATCACGTTGTCTAATAGAATACCAGATATTTGGTTTGGATAGTTAGGTTAGGTTAGGAGAAGGAAGAACGAAGAATAGAGTATAAAAAGTAAGAAGACAAAATTATCAAGAAAAGATAAGAAAAAGGAGACAAAAATAAATGAATCAAAGAAGTAGGTAGGATCATGAAATCACTGACTTGGAATGCTAGTACGGTTACCATAATAAAAAAATACTTTTAGTAGCCATTGTGACATTGTTGTGAAGCATTAAGTGTGAAAAAACCCATATTACTAGAAAAGGAATATAACTAATTATATATCTTTGAAAGCCCGGGAAACAACTACCAAAATAAACTTCAGTATGTGATTCCTACCCTTGGCTTCAATAAAAATCAAAACAATTAATATAGTAATCCGTAACTAATATAAGGCACGAACGTTGTTATAATTTCGATGCTTTGACATCTTTATTGTTCGATTTCTACAAATCAAAATATGCCACGTGCTCATTGTTTCGTGGTATTTATCCAATACTAGTATGCGATTTGATTCGAACAAAACAGTGTTACAGTACAATTTGATGGGTCTTAAACTCATGATTAATTGATTAGTGTCAGAAGTCAGAGGCGTTACCGAAAAAAATTGAATAAAGATATGTATTTCCAGACAGAAATACTATTTTTAAAAAGATATTTTATTTAATTATTACGAAGAGAGATGTTATTCACGGAGTGGTTATACAAAAACTGATTTACAAATATAAAGCAACTAAAGAACTATGATAACAAGTATACATGAATTCTAACTAATGATATATGATATTAGTGTTTTTAAATGAAACTCACGGTCTCTAGTTAATTCCACAATATAATACAAGTTATTGAAAATTCTAAAAAATTGACAATTGTTTCGATAAATCAATATCATCGTCAGAATGACAGAAGTTACATTTCATTTTATGCCTACCTGATGTTTAGTAGTTATTTTTGGCTAGATCAAGAAGTAACCTAACTTGTGATTGGCTTAATATATGTTTATAGAAACAAGAAGAAGATGTGATATTACATATATTGAAGCTTAGATATTATGAGCCCTATGGTGATATCCTGGATATCATTTTTCCAATTAAGATCAGTATAACTGTGCAATGATATAGAAAACCAGGAAAACTATATCTGCTGATCTTTACAATTATCACTTAAGAAGACAGTTTATTAGTGGAGAATTCCCTAGATTTAACTGTTCGTTGACAACTTCATATTGTGGGTTTCTTAAATGTCTTCCAATTTCCAGTTCTTCAAGGAAATCCAGTTCTTGTTTCTTTTCACAAATATGCAGCACTTCTAGTTCTGTGTTAGGTGTCAATGAATGATTGGTGTCAAGTAGATGTTTTGCGTAGTGGGATTTATCTGGTTGTTTTAATATGTATGCTCGTAAGTGCTCACTGTATCGTATTTCAAAATTTCTAAGGGTCTGACCCAAATAGACAGCATTACATTCTGGACATTTGAGTTTATATATACCTGACTTCTTTAATAGTGGTATTTTTGTTTTTACATTTAACAATTTTGTACTAACGTTACTTTCTGTTTTAAAAGAAATTGTTGTATTCGTTGCTGAAGATATTATCTTTGAAATATTATTAGAAATATTTCCTGCATATGTGATGGTTTTATAAGTTTTAATTTCATCAGCTTGTTTTGGATATATTAGTTGTAATGCCACTTTTTCCTCTTTTTTACTATTAGCTTATTTATCATATCTAATGGATAACCGTTAGATGTTGCTATTTGTCTTATTGTATTAATCTCTCTAACAAAATTACATTTGTTAATAGGAACTGAAAAAGCTCTATGTATCATTGAATTATATGCTGCTAGTCTGTGTGACACAGGGTGGTTAGAATTGAATGGAATTGTCACATCAGTCTGTGTTGCAAGATAACTATAAACTCATTTCGTTCGATGTAACTAATATGTTTACTAAAATTCCTCCTAAAGAATGTCTAATACTTGTAAGAAAATCACTAGAAGATAAAAATATTAATCCAGGAATAATATCAGATATACTTAATTTATTTGATGTATGCATTAATCAGAATTATTTCACTTTTGACAATAAAATATATATTCAAAATGAAGGTTTACCAATGGGAAGCCCTATATCATCTATTTTAGCAAACATGTTTATGGATAATGTAGAAAGAAAGTAATATTTCGAAAAATATTTTATTTTGGTATAGATATGTAGATGACATATTAGCTTGTTTTATGGGTAGTGAACGACAATTAGATGTATTTTTCAACCACATCAATAATTTACACCCGAAAATTAAATTTACATTAGAAATTGAAGAAAATAGCTCAATCAATTTTCTTGATTTAAAAATTCAAAGAGTTAATAATGTACTTGATTATTCCATTTGCCGAAAACCAACACAGACTGATGTGACAATTCCATTCAATTCTAACCACCCTGTGTCACACAGACTAGCAGCATATAATTCAATGATACATAGAGCTTTTTCAGTTCCTATGAACGAATGTAATTTTGATAGAGAGATTAATACAATTAGACAAATAGCAACATCTAACGGTTATCCATTAGATATGATAAATAAGCTACTTAGTAAAAAAGAGGAAAAAGTGGCATTACAACTAATATATCCTAAACAAGCTGATGAAATTAAAACTTATAAAACCATCACATATGCAGGAAATATTTCTAATAATATTTCAAAGATTATATCTTCAGCAACGAATACAACAATTTCTTTTAAAACAGAAAGTAACGTTAGTACAAAATTGTTAAATGTAAAAACAAAAATACCACTATTGAAGAAGTCAGGTATATATAAACTCAAATGTCCAGAATGTAATGCTGTCTATTTGGGTCAGACCCTTAGAAATTTTGAAATACGATACAGTGAGCACTTAAGAGCATGCAGATTAAAACAACCGGATAAATCCCACTACGCAAAACATCTACTTGGCACCAATCATTCATTGACACCTAACACAGAACTGGAAGTGCTGCATATTTGTGAAAAGAAACAAGAACTGGATTTCCTTGAAGAACTGGAAATTAGAAGACATTTAAGAAACCCACAATATGAAGTTGTCAATGAACAGTTAAATCTAGGGAATTCTCCACTAATAAACTGTCTTCTTAAGTGATAATTGTAAAGATCAGCAGATATAGTTTTCCTGGTTTTCTATATCATTGCACAGTTATACTGATCTTAATTGGAAAAATGATATCCAGGATATCACCATAGGGCTAATAATATCTAAGCTTCAATATTTGTAATATCACATCTTCTTCTTTTTTCTATAAACATATATTAAGCCAATCACAAGGTTACTTCTTGGTCTAGCCAAAAATAACTACTAAACATCAGGTAGGCATAAAATGAAATGTAACTTCTGTCATTCTGACGATGGTATTGATTTATCGAAACAATTGTCAATTTTTTAGAATTTTCAATAACTTGTATTATATTGTGGAATTAACTAGAGACCGTGAGTTTCATTTAAAAATACTAATATGAGCATAATCCACGAAGTAAGGGTCGAGACAGTTAATTTCGATATATGATATGGTGCAGGTGCAACGAATTATTACCTCGTAACTCCTCCGTCCTTAAGAGGCGAAACTAATGGAGTGATTTTCGTGAACTGTCTCCAAGGGAATTTCTTCTATGATTTTGACTTTTTCTTTCTTGATTTTTGATTTTTGGCATCTTCGTCTGATTACGTAGATAGTTACGACGATACATCCAATGATTAAGATTGTTGGAAATATTGATAGGATTCGAATTTCGTGTGTATTATGCTGTTCTTCTATCGGTGTTTTGCGATTCTATGGATTTCGTATAACTCATTGAATTTTATTTCTGATATATTCGGCGTTTGATAGTTTCTTCTGATCTGTTCTGATTTGTTTTAATTCGATCTTTGGTAAAATTAATGGTTTGCCGTCGCTAATTCCTTTGACTCTGAAGAATTTTAATTCTTTCGTGGAGATTTCGCATCCTTCTGGTATGTTAATAAGGGTTGGTTTTGCTACTTCGAATATTCTGTTGTTTCGGCAGTTTGATTTTATTTCTACTTGTTTACCAGGGATTTTTAGAACTTCATTAGCTGTTATCTGCTCGATTAAAGGATTTTGGATATGGACCTTGGTGGCGTAACAGCTGTCCGGTAGTTTTCTGCTTCTTATCAGTTCGTTGGTACAGTTATGAGTGGGGATTGTTTCTGAGGTACAATAGTAAATTTCCTCCAGGTTTTCGCATTCTTGGTTTCCAAGCTGCACATCTTCTTCGTTACGTGCCAAGTAAGGGTGTGAAGGGACAAATATTTTATTATCTTGGATAATAGGGTAAATACTGTTAAAGACTAAGGATTTACTTTTCAGAATAGGAATATGGACAGCAAAGATTAGTTTTGATTCGGTAAAGGTTGCTTGCGTTCCGAGAAAGGTGTAGTATGTTAAGACATTTTTGAATCTGGGAATTTGATTTTTATCATAAATGCTATGCAGATGTTCTATGTCAAGAATTTCCTTACTTGATATCATGGACGGATGAAGAATATTCAGTTTTGAAAATAACAAGGCGTTCTCAAGATTTTCTACGAATAATATTAAATTTTCACAATTGAGATGGATTTGACTAATTGTTCCTTAAAAGGTTATGTATTTGCTAAGCGAATCTATTTGATTAACGATTGCGGCTTCAAATTTTACTAGATTATTTTTGAGAAGTTTGTGATTTTGTAAAAGAACTGTTACTGATTGATTATAATGATCGATTAGTTTCTTAAATAAAATGTTGTGTGAATTAACTTAAGTAAGGATATTTTTCTGATTCGTTTGCAGTACCCTAATAGCATTATCGTATCGAACGCCATCGTCTGAATCTAGATTTCCAAACAACCATTTTTTGACTTTTCCCATACCATTGATTAGACCTCTTTTTGAACGCATTTGGGGATATAAATTGTCGAATTTACGTTCTAAGGAATTAATCAGAAACTCTGTACGTACTAAAATATTTTCGCTAAGACCCTGATATGAAATGGAATTTGAACTATTAGTATCTAGAATTAATTTTCTTACTTTTAAAAAGTGTGTTTCGAGGATATTTATTTGATTAACCACTTCTCTAACATCTAAGTAATGAATAAAAGTATGTTTTGAGTAAATTAACTTAGCTTTACCTGAATCTATCGGAAGAATAAGATTTTCTAAGGGCGTTACAGTTATTTCTTCCGTGAAACAATTAATACTGACTATGGATAGGACCAGGTAAATCGGGATAGCTACCGTTTTCATCTTTCCGATTCTGGCCCTATAAAATATTTTAATTTAATTTCGGTTTTCTAACGATACTTTTATGATAAGTTCCTTCCTTAGTTTTTGAAACTACGTTATCGTCTCCAATTATTTAGGTTTTCGTGAATTTGGGCATTTTTTTATTCGATGTTTCGTTCGAACATAAGCTTTATGTTGGTTGGAAAAATCTGGGGGTTCATCGCGTTTCTCGTTAGCTTTGTTTATATTCCGTTCTTTCACTTTTTCATTCCGTTCTTTTATAATTTCATATAGTTGTTTACTGATATTTTTGTGGTTTTGAACATAGTAGGAAAGAACAAGATGATCGTCTAGATCAAAGGGGTCTGGACTTCCAATATGCTCTTTAAGGACTTCAAATGGGGTAAATTTGGTAACAGAATGTATGGAGTTGTTATAGCTTTAAACCTAATGCTTCATTAGTTGAATAGGGGTTAGTTCCGGGTTTTGCTCTCGCAGGCTTCTAAAATGCTCAATGAGGCTCGAATGGAATCTTTCTACATTTGAATTTGAGTTGCTATTTCTTGCTGTTGTGAGATGTAGTTCGATTCTGTGTAATTTACAAAAGTCTTCTAGATCTTTGTTTTTAAATTCGGTACCGCAATCGGCTGTAATTTTATAAGGTAACCCGTGATGAGTTACAAAATTTAGAAGGGTGTCTACTACTGATATGCCGGTAACGGTTTCGATCGGATAGGCTTGGCCGTATCGAGAGAAAAAATCAATTATTGTGAAGATAGGGTATTTGAGATTCGAAAAACATCAATGTGAATATGTTCATATGGTTTAGAAGCTGTTGGGGTGAGATTAAATTTGATGACGGGTGGATTTCGGTAATACTTATTTTTTAAACAAGTTTCGCAACTATTAACAAATTTCTCTATGTCCTCAGACATTTTGGGCCAATAATAATTTTTTGTAAGAGACATTGCTAACTCATTGATTCCTCTATGACCCTTTTTGTAAACGTGGCAATTACTCTAATTTTTCGCATTGTTCTTCTGACGTTACTAAATCTTTAAGAAATTTTGTTCAGTGAATTACATTAAAAGCTGAATTTTTAAAGAATTTTTGCAAGGTTGTATCATATATTTCGGGTAAATTAGTTTGTCTAAAATATAAAGCATACGTAATTCTAGGATTTAAAAAATCTTTGGCGAAGTGAATATATTATATTCTAGATTTCTAGAGGAAAGAGTGACATTGAATCTAGTGTTATCGAATATTTCCTCTTGTATGCAAATGTAAGAGTTTATTTCTCCTGTTGTTAATATTATTTGATTTTTATGCTGATTTACAGATTTTTCGGAAATTGGTATGGATAGAATCGGATTCTCTATGGAACTATGAACCGTGTCTAGATCAGTATATTGAGCAATTCCGATATCAGGGGGACGGATTTGAATATCTTGGAATACCTTTATTTTACTGCTATCGTTAAGTAAATTTCCTATGTCTAACTCAAGGAGATCGAGTAGGTTCTCATTGACTAAGGGAGGATTATCAATTATTTGGATTTCTGTTTGTATTATTTCGTCTATATCGTCAATATTAACATCTAAGGAACTAGTTTCTAATCCATTTAAATCTAGTTTAGAGGGTGAACGAGAAACTGCGTCCGCTACCTTGTTAAGCTTTCCTTTTTGGTATTTTATTGTATACTCGAACTCTTCTAGTTTCAATCGCCAACGTATCAGGCGAGAGTTCGGTTCCTTAAGGGAAAACAACCATTCTAACGGCTTATGATCAGTTAGAATTTTAAATTTTCGTCCGATAAGGTAAGGACGGAAGTATTTGCATCCCCACACAATTGCTAGGAGCTCCTTCTCTATAGTAGAGTAGTTGATCTCGGCAGAATTTAACGTTCTGGACGCATAGCAAATGGGGTGATTGTTTTGACTTAAGACAGCTCCAATGGCGTTCATTGATGCGCCCGTCATTATTTCAAAAGGTTTTTTGAAATTTTGATATGCTAAGATAGGCTCGGAAATTAATAGATTTTCGCAGTGATTGAAACAGTTAATAAATTGTTGTGAGTGTTCTATCTTGTTATTCTTTTTGAGACAATTTGTTAATGGCTTTGTAATCCTAGCAAAATTGCGAATACATTTCCTATAGTATCCTGAGAGGCCTAAAAAGGATTTAAGATCCTTTTGTGTTTCAGGTATAGGGAAGCGTTACACGGCTTCGATCTTTTTGGGATTGGGTTGAATCCCGTCGGGCGTCATAACGTGCCCCAAGAATTCTACTTCTCTACGCATGAATTCGCATTTATCTAGCTGTAGCTTTAGTCCTGCTTGTCTTAATTTTTCAAAAACGAATCTAAGATTTTCAATGTGTTCTTGCAACCCTGTACTGAGAATAATTATATCATCCATATACACAAGGCACACCCTGTTCTGCAGATCTTTAAGAACTTCGTCCATTACCCTCTGAAAGGTACTGGGCGAGTTCTTTAGACCCATGGGCATACGTAAGAACTCGTAGTGACCGTGGTCTACGTTGAATGCCGATTTTTCTAACGAATCTTTGCTCAACTCTGTTTGATAGAATCCGCTAGCAAGGTCGATTGTACTGGAATATTGGGCACGCCCCAATTTGTCCAAAATTTCATTTATATTTGGGATGGGGTACCGATCGCTAATAGTCTTTTCATTCAGCTTGCGGTAATCTACCACAAGTCGCCATTTTTGTTGCCCCGATACGCCTAGCTTGTTTTTTACAAGCCATATGGCCGAGCGCCATGGACTCGACGACGGTCTTATTATGCCCTATCGCAAAGAGAAATAAATTTGTTGAGAGTATTCGTATCCCCATCATAGGGATTGATATTTGAATTTTTTTTCTCAAACAGCTCCCAGTTAATAGGACGAGGTTCCAATTGACCGATTGGCATCTTAACTTTACTTTTATATTCAAACTCTGGAGAGATTCTACTATGGAATCAGTATCGATCATAAAGGTTTTAATTAATTACAAATAAAATTGTCTCAACAACTATCCTTCCCGAATTAATGAAAACAAGGAAAAGTTAAAAAAGGAAACTTAGCACTTACCTCGATGGTTTTCTGGCTAGTTGTACCTTCCTCGAGTTTTTGTCCCCCACGTAACTGTACCACAGAAGGGACGATTTCCACAGAAGGGATGAGATGATTTGCACTGGTTCCACTGAAGTGATGGGCTCCACTGAAGGGATGTAAGTTCGTATTTTGAAAACACGTTAGGATAATACGAGTTATCCTACTGACTGCGCCAGATATATATTTCCAAACAGAAATATTATTTTTAAAAAAATATTTCATTCAATTATTACAAAGAGAGATGCTATTCTCGGAGTGGTTGTACGAAAACTGATTTTCAAATATAAAACAACTAAAGAACTATGATTACAAGCATACCTGAATTCTACCTAATGATATATGATATGGTGCAGGTGCAGCGAATAAGGACCTCGTAACTCTAATATTCTTTTTATACAGTGTGACGCATTTAAGTTGAAGACACCCCCATATTTTCGTTATTTGAGAGAAATCAGATTCAACTTTTTACAGTCTTACAGAGCCTCATTTTTGAAGATTATCAACTGAAATTTAAAATTCATACTAACTACGAGTTGACACATAGGAACAATTCTCAATATTTTGGTTCACGTTTGAGAAAATTTATAAGAAAAGTTGTTCAGAATAAATGCAAAAACTGGGCAAATCTTATGATTTTTTTCTTGCCAATTGATTTTTTAGATCAGCTTAAATTCAGTTGGGAAATAACTATGTATATATGAAACATTTATCTGAATAAATTTCAGTAAATGAATAGAGAATTCTTTGCAAGAACATTTCTTTGTATAGTAAGTAAATAAATATAAACAATATAATTAAATTAAGCTACAAAGCCATAAGAAGTATACCTAGATAATACTACAATATTAAATTATTAATAAAATATTATAATTCAATTTTATTATGATTTTTAATATTGTTATCATTTTAATTTTATTACTTTTAAACCAATAGGTATATACTATGAAATATTTTAAATTAATGAGTATCGCCCTTATCAATTTTTGAAATTTATTATTTCAAAGATAAATATTACTAACATATATCTAAAGTTTTTACATAATCTTTCAAATATCCTGGCTGCTTTACTACTCGAGCACGAGATATTTGTATCCTTATTTATTACCTCTCAATAGATTGTGCCTTTAGTCTGTACTATGTGGATTATATGACTGTTTCTTCAGTAGAGCAACTGAGATAATCAAATACCTCTTCTCTTTCTTGAAAATTATTATTTTTACATAATGTTTCAAATATCCTGGCTGCTTTGTAACCTTACCTTGCTGTTGTTACTCCAAGAAGTGAGATTACATTTCCAAAGGTTCGCTTTTCGCCGGAGAGCATAAGGTCATGAGTTAGTGAGGAAGATTTGAAAGCTTGTCCTTTATTATTTTTCACCACTATAGTTCCCAAAATAAATGGATTAAATCATGTGCTACCGGCCATTTAGTATACTCACGACTTGTCCTCATCGATACCCAACTTAACCATTCGAGAAATATCGGACACTTGGTTTCAACAATTTTTAGCTTCCCTTTACCACGGACACTTATAATCAGTGTTACCAATGGCAGTCAAATAAAATCCCCACATAAAATAATAAAATACTCATAGATTGGTTAAATCACATGAAGAATATTAATAAAAATATTACTCTAGGCACCCATTTAATTATTTACATCCGGTTATTCCAGGATATGCTTAAAAAATTTTAAAATCCATAGTTAATTCCCTTCTGCAACCAACTATACAGAAGTGTGTATAAAGTTGCATACTCAGTGGCTGGCTTAACCGAATTAATGCACCTCCGTGAGATACTCGTATAATACAATACAAAAACATTGTATTTTTATCATGCTACAGCTTTACTACCCGAGCACGTGATATTTGTATCCTTATTACCACTCACTACCACCACTACTAGAAGCAGTGTGTTCCATTTAAAACGCTAATCCCTTATCACATCACCTCTTGCGTTCGTAAGGCCTATTCTTGGCTATTTACGTATAGTTGACAGGGGAACTTTTGTTAAATCAGATACTGCTTGCATTAATTCTGTTTCTTCATCGAAACCAAACTTTTTCCGTAGATTGTTATACACATTGAAACATATCTTCTGTGTTTTAAAATTTAAAGGACGTTTAATCCTGTTTTCACTTCGATCACGATTATCTAAATTTTCGTTGTTACACACAATATTTTGGACCAAATTCGATATTTCCCAAAACCACCACATTCTAAATATTTAACTAAAAATATAATTGCTATACAATAAATACGTATCTTACCAATATTCCTCAGAAAAACACTACACTCTTTCTTGATGTTAGCCAACCAACTAAAGACTGAGTGTTGCTTATCTGTGGTGAACATCTGTTGTGTTCGAAAAAATTGCTTCCTCAAAATATACTTATAGTAAAAGATGTGGAAAATAATAAGAAATTTGAAATTCATATTCCTTATTCTTCTCAATAAAATGAGATATAAGGTAGTGTTAATTGTTTGGTGTTATGTGTAAGATGTTTCTAAATATAAATAGGTCAATATTGTTTAATGGAAAGCATTTTGTTCTATGCATTAACGCTAAGTACCTTAAATGGTAGGATCGTTAGAAGATCGATAAATGTATTTAATAATTATTAAATTATTAAATACATTTTAACGATTAGTAGTTGAAATTATAATATTAAATGAATATATCGTCAAATAAGCATTTTAAATTATAATATTGACTGGACTATGACGATATTTAAGTCAAACCATAAGCCAAAACCTTAAAGTTCGCACTTACGTCGACTATACCTCCTATCTGTGGTAACTAGAGAGCGCATCATAGGGTGAGAGGTCGCCTCCGTCCGATCACAAACATAGCACATGAAGAGGAAGTTGAATTATCTTACGAAAATTATACTATTTCCTTTTAACTCCGTATATTTTTAATTTTTCTTTTATTATTTCTAATTTCCTATATCTGCTGCCTTCACTATTATAGTATCCTTAATAATACTTCTCGAAACTCTTTATTGCTTTTGGTCACTACCGCAATGTCATCTACAAAACTGCCTTTCGTGTTATATCAGTTCTGTTATATTCATAGTATTTTTCTGCACTACAAATTTCAATACTTGATTGAACTACGTTAAAGATAAAATCTCACTTTTATCTCACTTCCAATTCCAATATTCTGTCCCGTTCATTGTTAACATCGACATTCTAAGCTCTTTATCCAAATTATTTTCAAGCTACGTACATCTTAATCCCTTCTATTTTATCGAAAGCTTTGCTCAACGTAGAAAAGTATGAGGATTGTGTGTTTTTCAAAATAATATCTGTTTCTGATACGTATTTATAAATAAAAAATAAAATTTTGTCCACCACGTCTATGTCGATTACAATGCTATTCGATGGGTATTTGTATGTTATAGCAAATACCCCACTTCCCTCTTTCGAAAAACGTTAATATTCCTAACACGTGAACGGCACGTGACAGAAACGCGCAACCGCCTTTGATATCTCAATTTTGCAAGAGATATTTGAAATATTTGACACTATCTAGTGACGAGTTTAATATCAAAGCTAAAACAGGCGACCACTTGAACTTGTCACTAATGCTGACACCAACCTAACGTATAGGGGACTATAATGAGAATGTGTTAGTACTTGTAAAATATATTAAAACTATTTTGTTTGAATTTTTATAAGAGTTTTGTCAATACAGAAATATTGTGAGAGATATCATAAAAATGATTTCGCATAAAATTTTAGTGTCGTCCTTGAAATTACTGTATCTTACAATTTATTTATTGTATTGCGAATTTTACCATACATAGACAGTGCTGAAATGTGTAATTTCAATCAATCGTTTGATTCGTGACATGATGAATTTTCAGCGGTATTATTTTCAAAATTTACTCCATGATTTCCAGTCATCATTTCTTCATTTCAGCGCAACGCCACACAAAAAGTACTCAAGACAAAAAACTTGTAGGAGCGAGGATCTAGCCTCCTTGAAGCTATCCCAAATACTGGAGTTCACTCAAGCTCTGGAATTGGATGGCGAGCTGTAGAAGTAGCGATAACAGCTTTGATACGCGGAGGGAGGGGCACAAATAACCTTATGCAAGGAGAGAGAGTCCGATTTAGGTCTGCCGGAGGATGTCGCCAAGAAGGTGTACTTTCACAACTTATCTGGATGATTCAGGTAGACAACCTGCTGAATATACTCTCTAAACAGGGACTGGAGACTCAAGGCTATGCAAATGACCTAGCAATCCTAGTTAGTGGAAAGCATGAGGAAGTTATTCCCAACATCCTTCAGCAAGCCCTAAAGACGATAAGCAAATGGGGCGACAGGGAACAGATGTTTGTAAATCCTAGCAAAAATGTGATCGTTCCATTCACAATGAGGAGAAAACTAAATAAACTACTAACACCCTTAGTATATGGAGTACAAATTCAGTTTGGGAGGGGTTCAATCATTTGGTTAATATCCTAGATAAAAAATGACCATTAATTGGCATCTGGAAAGCAAAATCCTCAAATCCAGACGGTCCCTCGGGAATATCAGAAGGATATGTGGCAACTCCTGGAATATAAGCCCCACGATGATATATCAAACGGTAACTAAACCAATAGTAATGAATGACTCGGTCGTCTGGTGGCACAATGGACTAAAACGGACGTCCATAATGAGGATGTCTAGTACACAGCGCCTCGTATGCCTGGTTATTACGGGAGCGATGTC
Organism: Galeruca laticollis; assembly: GCA_963921935.1. Taxonomy (NCBI): domain Eukaryota; kingdom Metazoa; phylum Arthropoda; class Insecta; order Coleoptera; family Chrysomelidae; genus Galeruca; species Galeruca laticollis. The sequence goes on along the minus strand of OY998181.1, from coordinate 31,961,520 downwards.
GACGACACCGATACTTGCCATGAAGAACATCCTTGACCTAATCCTTTTGCATATAGAGCTAGAGAGAGAAGCTAGGATGGTCATCTACAGACTATTAACGTCAAGTAGCCAGGGCCTCAAGGAGCTACAAAGAGATCACACGGTTCTTCTGAGTGAAATTGTTACGGGTTGATCTTGCAACTCACCCCGCAACATTGTAATTATAGTTTCTGTTAATTAATTCAATATTATTTCGACTTTATAGGTACGTCCTTGTTGACATTATCAATCACATCGTGTACATGTACATTTAAGAAACCGAAAGATTCCCCTCAAATTACTTGTTCACTACCTGCATTCTCCGCTTACAAGCTTACTATGAGAGTGCATTGATAGATCAATGTAGTTTCAATTGACTTGTATTTGCTAAACATCAGTTTGACTTGTTCAACATATTATCAAGGAGTCAGATTGCTGTCAAGGCAGATTGTATGTAGGATTTGTCAAAATCGAATTTGAGTAGAATGCGAAGGAATTCACTAAATATTGGCTAATTTTGTTGGGGAATCAGGTAAGTTGAAATAAATGATTCAAAGCTCTGCGTCGAGCTTGGGTTTTTGTTATTTCAAGTGTGATATTCTCTATGAGGCGTGGAAGGAGTAAAGTCGCATGTGGATTTGTAGAGTGGAGAAAAAGGAGTTTAGAGAGAATAGAATGAGATCCCTCTAACGGAGGTAATTTAAACGTGATGGATGTGATTGGTAAGTCATTTCAATTATTTATAAATATTGTAGGGTCTCAGTCAAGCCAAGATAATAGGGATAGTCTCTCCGCCTACGTTAGTGGAATTATTTTGAAACCTTATTTTCGAAAACTTATATTAGAGGCGAACATACCCCTTTGGATAGTACCGTAGTAAAATAGTTAACAATAGGTTTAGGCATTATATTTTCTTTTGTAAGCTGCTCCGTGACGTCACAGTGGCGCATTTCAATTCTGTATATTTCTTTCCGTTTTGGTGAAGAAGTTGTTTGTATATAATCTCTTTTTGTGTAAATAGTATTATAGAATTTTCATTACAAGGGTGTTTCTTGTTCTTCCCTCTTGTAATACCTAACATCTTATATATTGTCTGCTCCATCCTGACCATCGTGGCGATCTACTAGTTAGGGCTGTCTCATCAAAATTTAACTGGTGGCGCCCATTTTTAACAACAAAATAAAATAGGAATTTTCGCATACCCACCCCCGACCGAACTAAGCTTGGGCATGAGGTTGCGCTTCTGGAGCTAGCGAGCAGACAATAATAAATAGAGCTCGTAACACATTAGGCGCCCATATCGTGGGGAATTTTGTTGTGTAGAGTTGAGAGGCTATACGAGTGATATTGTTATTTATTGGAAAATTGAATATACCTTTTTACATTTTGTTTTTGTTGTTCTATACCTATTATAGTATTGTTGTATTCACGTGAAGTTTATATTAGTGTTCTTGTGTATGAGAGTAGTTAAAGTACATTGTCTGTTGAGAAATGTTCTGAGGGAAATCTGTGAATAATATAGTAAGTGATTATTCTGTACAAACGCATTCGAGTTATCAAGTATAGTTGGAAACCCTGTTCTGTTTTGATTCTTTTGTAATTAGTTATTTGGTGTAATTTATCATTGCTGTAGTATTTACATACAGGATGGATGTCAATAAAATTTTGAAAGATGAACTTAACTATGAACTGCTTGTTAGGGGGTTTACTGGTCTACAAGGAGAAACAGCATCGTCTATGAGACGTCAGGTACAGAAGGTCATGAGAACAGGGGCATTTGGGAAAATTAAAATACAGGGTGATTTTGTTCCAACCCCTATTAGAAGAGGTGGAGATAATTATGAATAAAACAGAGGTTCTAGATAATCTAGAACAATATGTTAGGTCATGGAAAATCAATGTTAAGGAAAAGGGTGAAGAGTATATAAACACAAAATTGAAACACTGCTATGGAAGATAACAGCGTTTAAACATCGAGGATAAACCAGAAACTAAGCCTCTTCTTAATTTAGTGTCGAATGTTATTAGGAGATTGGAAGCAATTGCAAGCAATTACAGGTAGACGGTATTCGAGATGCTATTCAGGTACAGATATTAGTTCGCAGTGGGGAAAATATTCTGATGTCGGCCCCACGTTGGGCGCCAATTGTGTTACGCGCTTTATTTATTATTGTCTGCTCGCTAGCTCCAGAAGCGCAACCTCATGCCCAAGCTCAGTTCGGTCGGGGGTGGGTAAGCGAAAATTCCTATTTTATTTTATTGGTAAAAATGGGCGACACCAGTTAAATTTCAGTGACCCAGCCCTAACTAGTAGACCGCCACACAAGAAATACCGTTTTAATGAAAATTCTATAATACTATTCACACAAAAAAAGACTATATACAAACAAATTCTTCATCATAACGGAAGGAAATATACAGAATTAAACTGTGACGTCACGGAGCCGCTTACAAAAGAAAATATAATGCCTAAACCTATTGTTAACTATTTTACTACGGTACTATCCAAAGGGGTATGTTCGCCTCTAATATAAGTTTTTGAAAATAAGGTTTCAAAATAATTCCACTAACGTAGGCGGAGAGACTATCCCTATTCTCTTGGCCTGACTGAGACCCTACAATATTTATAAATAATTGAAATGACTTACCAATCACATCCATCACGTTTACATTACCTCCGTTAGAGGGTTCTCATTCTATTCTCTCTAAACTCCTTTTTTTCCACTCTACAAATCCACATGCGACTTTACTCCTTCCACAATTCTACTTCCACGCCTAATAGAGAATATCACACTTGAAATAACAAAAACCCAAGCTCCACGCAGAGCTTTGAATCATTTATTTCAACTTACCTGATTCCCCAACAAAATTAGCCAAAATTTAATGAATTCCTTCGTATTATACTCAAATTCGATTTTGACAAATCCTACGTACAATCTGCCTTGAAAGCAACCTGAATCCTTGATAATATGTTAAACAAGTCAAACTGATGTTTAGCAAATACAATTCATTTGAAACTACATTGATCTATCAATGCACTCTCGTAGTAAGCTTGTCAGCGGAGAATGTAGGTAGGGAACAAGTAATTGGGAAATATTTCGGTTCCTTAAATGTACATGACCGAAATGATTGATAATGTCAACAAAGAGGTACCTACGAACTCGAAATATTATCAAGTTTGTAAACATAAACTATAATTACACTGTTGCGGTGTGAGTTGCAAGATCAACCCGTAACAAAATCAGTGATCATCACATACTTGGAATGATCCCAGACTCGTTAGCTCCCAGCTGCACATACTAAAAGCATACAACGTCCTCTTTCCTGAGAGAGGTATGATAGGAGGGACAATTTCTTTTCACCCTCAGAATATGTACTCTTCACGGACGGTTCCAAAACCGAGAAAGGTGTAGGAGTGTGAGAGTATTTGGAACTAACCCAAGAGTTAAAGTCTCATTAAACATCGGCAAGTTCACCACTTTCTTCCAAGCATAGATGATAGTTATAGAGCTCGGCGCCAGAAAGCTAACAGGCATCCGGTAAACAGATCTATTAAAATCATCTCATATATCCAAGTGTATATAAAAGCACTGAGCTCCAATTGAGTGAATTATTAGCTGGTTTGGAACTGAGTTCAGATCCTTGACCACTTGGGCAAGCGGAACAAATGTGCTTTTATGTGGGTCCCAGGTCACAGCGGCGTGGAAGGCAATGATGAAGCCGACACGCTCGCTTGAAAGGGAACCGACCCTGCCTTTAACGGACCAGAACCCGTCATTGGCATCGCAAAATGCACCTGCGTCTCCGATTGGGCCAAGTGTAAAACGCTTAGGCTGTGGAGAAGGCCACTCAAAGGCGTTTGTCGCAAACCGGTCCTAGAATTGCGTAGGTGGAATTTACGGGATTCTCACAGGACTGTTGACAGGACATTGTTGTCTAGGAACACTACTGAGAAGGATAGGCCAGCAAAACAAATAGGATTATCGCCTATGTAACGTGGAAGACCAAACTGCAGAACACATTCTCTATATCTGCTCCTTACTGGGTAGACTCGAATTCCAGACCTTCGGCTTTAGCCAACTGTACACCACGGATTTCAAAGAAATCTCGCATTGTACGTCTATCTCCTTTATCAAAAGGTGTGGACTGTACAGCGAATTCTAGCAAGGTGTGAGCTATAATAGACATATCAGGGTCGCAGTGGAAAGCGTTATTATCTAACCCCCTCACCTATAACCTTAAACCTCATGAAATTGACTGTCTCGACCCTTACTTCGTGGAATATGCTCATATTAGTGTTTTTAAATGAAACTCAAGGTCTCTAGTTAATTCCACAATATAATACAAGTTATTGAAAATTCTAAAAAATTGACAATTGTTTCGATAAATCAATATCATCGTCAGAATGACAGAAGTTACATTTCATCTTATGCCTACCTGATGTTTAGTAGTTATATTTGGCTAGACCAAGAAGTAACCTAACTTGTGATTGGCTTAATATATGTTTATAGAAAAAAGAAGAAGATGTGATATTACAAATATTGAAGCTTAGATATTATTAACCCTATGGTGATATCCTGGATATCATTTTTCCAATTAAGATCAGTATAACTGTGCAATGATATAGAAAACCAGGAAAACTATATCTAACTTCATATTGTGGGTTTCTTAAATGTCTTCTAATTTCCAGTTCTTCAAGGAAATCCAGTTCTTGTTTCTTTTCACAAATATGTAGTACTTCTAGTTTTGTGTTAGGTGTCAATGAATGATTGATGTCAAGTAGATGTTTTGCGTAGTGGGATTTATCTGGTAAAAACAAAAATACCACTATTAAAGAAGTCAGGTATATATAAACTCAAATGTCCAGAATGTATTGCTGTCTATTTGGGTCAGACCCTTAGGCATTTTGAAATACGATACAGTGAGCACTTACTAGCATACAGATTAAAACAACCAGATAAATCCCACTGCGCAAAACATCTACTTGACATCAATCATTCATTGACACCTAACACAAAACTAGAAGTACTACATATTTGTGAAAAGAAACAAGAACTGGATTTCCTTGAAGAACTGGAAATTAGAAGACATTTAAGAAACCCACAATATGAAGTTGTCAATGAACAGTTAAATCTAGGGAATTCTCCACTAATAAACTGTCTTCTTAAGTGATAATTGTAAGGATCAGCAGATATAGTTTTCCTGGTTTTCTATATCATTGCACAGTTATACTGATCTTAATTGGAAAAATGATATCCAGGATATCACCATAGGGCTAATAATATCTTAGCTTCAATATTTGTAATATCACATCTTCTTCTTTTTTCTATAAACATATATTAAGCCAATCACAAGTTAGGTTACTTCTTGGTCTAATCAAATATAACTACTAAACATCAGGTAGGCATAAAATGAAATGTAACTTCTGTCATTCTGACGATGATATTGATTTATCGAAACAATTGTCAATTTTTTAGAATTTTCAATAACTTGTATTATATTGTGGAATTAACTAGAGACCTTGAGTTTCATTTAAAAACACTAATTTGAACCTTATGGCTGCAGTGCAATGTCTCCGTTAACAATCTAATCAACTTCACTTCAGCGATGTTAGGAGTAGTTGATTGCAAGCCAATGCAAAATAAATCTTTCACAACATCTCGACCATATTCAAACACAATCATTTTTGATAAATAAACTCAATTTTCAATGAATAGTTTGAGATTTTTTTTGCATCTATTGTGAAAAACCAAAGTAAAATTTGGTTATCATAAAATTTTAAAAATATGCTATTGCACCGATATTTATTCTTATTTATAGGGCCTTTTTCAAGATTCAATGATAAACATAATTTTAAAATTTATAAATAATTCTTAGTTCTCCAAAAATAACCAAAAATATGGTACTTCAGGCTTCAGATACCATAGCACTCGTTGTACTGACTCTGGTGAACTGAAAATCGAACAATACCTAATCATAAAATTGGTGACTTTATGCTCTCCGGAGACTGCATCGTGTTAACAAGTCATAATTATAAAAAGTGGCCGACTACATTCAGACAAGATTTTTTTTCTAAAAATCCTTTTTTTTGGCGTTCCAACTTTTTTTAGGGCAAACCAATACTTTTCTCGCATCGTAGATAGGGTTGGCGGAAAAGGAACATCTTGAGGGCATCACATGACATGTCAATTCTGTCGTTCTGACGATGTATCGAAACAATTGTTAATTTTTTAGAATGTCTATAATTTTCTCATTATATTGTGAAATTATTTAGAAACAGGTTTATTTGTAACGGTAACATAAAAATATTTCATGTTGCATAATGTAAGAATCACAAAATAATATCACACATAAACATTATACCAAAAACCCTAGAAGCTACTTCTTTTTTTTTCGCACAAGATCTGAAAGGCATGTGTAACAGACCGAATGTTTAAAATCCTTACTTAAAACTTATTGTGAGGCGGCAGACTATTATGGACAAAGAGACCTTCTGTTAAAGGAAAATGATAGCCTTAGGAGACAATCCAGGCTAAGAAGGGAACTAATAGGGCACAATCAACCGACACTGTTGGTGCTTCCTACAATGACACGGTAACTTGTGAACGTGATATCTAAAGACGAGAACAATATGAGTGAGATTATTGTGTAATACAAGGTGTTGTGCGAATTGTATAAAGGTTAGGTGATGAATGTGTCTTCTAGTTAGTTAGAAGTTGAAATATGAATGAAATGAGTGCCATTTGAGCGTAATAATAATTAAGTATGAAATCAAATTAGTCTATATCATGGACTATATTTCTATTGTTAATTGATTCAATAATTTTCAATCTAGTTCAATAAAGCATGGAAAGTTTGTTTTCTAATGAAAACTGCGATCAAGCAAGTTTATCGTCTAATTGGTTAAGATACTTGTTTTCATTTTAATGTAAGTACAGAAAAGGATCGAGTATAGTTCACGTAAGAGATATAGTGCGAACTTTAAAGTTTCGACTTATCCTTACCCTGGAGAGTTCCACAACAAGTAAACCAGTGATTCCAGCACAGAAACTAATACAGGGAAAGCCAAGAACACGGTCAGTCAACAAAATTTAGACGCAGTAACGACACCCCGACAGTAGTAAGACTCTTATCATTGATTAATTTGATTATTAAATGACCCTAATCAAATTAAATTTTTAATATTGTGTCTATACAAATTGTTGTTGAAATCTTTTTATGTATGAAATAATAAAAAAGTCAACACTATTGTAGCTCGGTGGAACTAAAATGGATCAATAATATAATTCGGAAAATGGATCCATATATACACGATTTTGATAGCAATAATGTAGAAACCTTCACACTGACCAGTGTGAAAGAGTGTAAAGACTTGCTAATGATAAATGAAAGTAATCATAATTTCAAGTTGTTGAATCAAAATATACGTTCAATTAGTGCGAATCTCATGAGTTCAAAATATTTCTTAGTCTTTTGGATAAAATGTAGATTGTATAGTTCTAACAGAAACTTGGCAGATTGCGGATACAAGCATATTTGAGATCGATGGATATAATCTAATATACAATAAAGGTGATCTAAATCAAAATGACGGTGTTGTGTGTATCTGAAATCTCATTTCTAATATGAGCACACAGTTGTACTAATTAATAATATTAAAGTGCTGAATATTAAGATAAATTTAGATCAACAAAATTATATAGTTGTCACAGCCATGTACAGATCGCCATCCACTGATCCTAAAGAATTTATTATTTGTCTGCAAAATTACCTACTTGGAAGAGAATGAGAATAATACCGAAAACTTCAATATTCCACGGGAGGCGTTAATTTAGATCTATTAAAGAATAACGATATTATTTCTGAATACGTAAATACGCTAAATGAGTTTGGCTACAACTCAAGAATTAATATTATCGCCAGAGTTCGGGACAACATGAAAACTTGTATAGACCACATATTTATCAAGGCAAAATTCAATATACTTGAGAACATTTTGCCTATGGTTCTAGAAACGAATATTACTGATCATTATTCGACACTACTACAAATAGTTTTAGTTATACCTAAACAAGACAAAAAAAAGATGTCAACTAGCACACAATATGTTGATCAGGGTAAACTGAAATCTCTTCTTGAGAGATCATCTTTGGCTGCCATTTACTCTACTGAAAATCATGATTCTAAAAGGAACATATTCGTTAATACTCTATCAAATTTGATTGGCGGAGCGACGATATCCAAAAGCAGTAGGAGAAAATATACAAAAATTGAACCTTGTGTGACAAATGCTCTATTGAAATCAATAGATACAAAAAATGAAATGTTCAAAAATACCATTAAGTATATGTGAAACGTAGAACTAAAAAATGAATACAAACAGTGCAGGAATAAATTGAATTCGTTGATACAAAGAACAAAGTTTGATTACTATAATAATATTATAATAAAAAAAGGCACCATCACGAAAAAATTATGGGAGGTGGTAAGCGACTTGAGTAGAGGTAAAAAATGTAAAACTCCAATACGCTCCATCGAAACTGACCCAGGTTTGATGATAACCAACAAAAATATTATCGCCAACGAATTTAATAAAAAATTAGTAAATACCGGAAAAACCCTTGCTGATAAAATTACTAGAGTTATACTCCGAATAGACAACTCGTTTGTCTCATTACCTACGAACGACAACGAATTGAAAACGATATTGCAAGTTTTGAAGGATAAAAAATCGGTTGAGATTGACGGAATTGGAGCTGAAACTCTCAAAATTATTGGTGATTTTATTATGAAACCATTATGTCACATAATCAATAAGTGCATAGACGGTGGTATATGGCCATCAGCCTACAAGAATTCTATTGTAATACCACTTCATAAAAAGGGGGATAAAACAAAAATAAATAATTTCACATCCATATCATTATTACCACACCTATCAAAATTTTTCGGGAAACTAATGAAGAACAGGTTGACTTCTTACCTTGAAAAATATAAAATTTTGTCTCACAGGCAGTTTGACTTCAAAGAAAACACGTCAACAGAGGATGCAATTCTGGCCCTAATGATGAAACTAAATAATGCTTTGAATGAGAGCAAGTCTTGTCTGTGTATTTTCATAGACCTATCGAAAGCTTTCGATACTGTGAGTCACGACCTGCTTCTGCAAGCATTAGAGGACATTGGTATAAGGAATGTAAACCTTAACTTATTTAAAAGCTATATTACCAATAGACGGCAGATAGTAAAGGTGGACAATGTCTTCAGTTAGAAAGAAACTGTTGAGTATGGTGTACCTCAAGGTAGTGTTCTGGGACCACTTTTATTCAATATTTATATAAACGGAATGTTCTCGTTGAAAAGCAGTGGTGAAATAATTGGATATACTGATGACAGAGCAATAGTATACGATGCTGAAAATTAGGAGGCACTTCGAGATAAAGCTCAGGCTGCTATTTCAAACGTAAAGAATTGGCTTGAGCATAAACTATTGACGGCTAACCTGAGAAAACTTATTACCTGCCTATCAGTTGCAATAATGTGTGCAGACCGGATTTTGATCATCTTGAAATCATTACTTTACGAAATCGAAGTATGTCCATATTGCCTGTAGACAAAATCAAATACTTAGGTGTAATGATTGATAGTAGTCTGAAATGGGATGTTCACATCAGGTACGTCATCAAGAAATTACAGAGCATCCTCTATAAATTCAGGTACCTCAACAAAATATTAACATTAAAGCATATGAAAATATTATATTTTGCCTTAGTGGGAAGTCACTTACGTTACGGCTTGGTAGGTTGAGGTGGAGCACTATGAACTCACATAAAACCACTGGAGATTGTCCAAAAAAGGCTCCTGAAATTGATTTTAAGAAATCCTCACTGATATCCTACAGATCGATTATACGAGGAATGCGGGATACTGGATTTGAGACAACTATATTGTTTGATTGTTATAATAAAATATAAAAAAAATTATTCTCGTTTACCTACGCATAATTACGCTACCCGACAAAGACATCACTATGTTATTCCCCAAATGAGCAGGTCGGTTTGTCAGCGATCATTCTTCTACTTAGCACCAAAGGTGTTCAATTCTATTCCTGACCATATAAAAAACATAAACAGCTTCAAGATTTTTAAAAGTAGAGTAAAAAGATTTATTCACGAAACACCAAGAGCTGGATATGTCCATCTGATTCATTTCATACATTTCACATCTACTTACATCATTATGCACTGGTTTTATTTCTTTTATAATTTTTATTTATACAGTGTGTTGCTTGTAACAGCATGTCTGTGAAACAAACGTGCTTTGATAATTTTTACATTTCGAAGCGGTTGCAAGTGCTCTCTAGTGTTGTTTTTAAATTGATTAATTGTTGTTATGATCGTAACTATTTTTATTTGTACAATGTGTTGTTTGGGGCAGTTCTTTTGAAATAGAGACATACTTTGATGGCTTATGTGTTTCAAATTGATTGTACTTGAAACGTTTTTTTTTGTTATTGTATTGTTTTGTAACGCACAATTAATGTTATTCATCTTTTTTAAGTGTGCTACATATTTCGTTATTCTGATATTGTGTTGAATATTTTTTATACTTAAATAATACTGTATTTATATTTATATCTTGGAACAAGTGTTCACTCACTTACAGAGTATGGATCATTTATACACTTTTCATTATTGTATACGTTTCATATTTTTTATTCGTCAATAAATGATAATATTATTACTATTATTATTATTATTATTATTATTCGTCTCTATTTCTCACAATTGTGGTTTCTTATAAATAGCAGACGGAGTTTGCACTCAAGTCTACTTTTACTCTATCTTTGGTTTAGAAATGATCTGGTGATATTGCATGTGTGTAGGATGACTGCTTTTTGTATCTGGATGTGGGTGTAATGTGGAAGATTTAACTGCGTGAGGTGTGTGATGAATGTTTTTGGGGTAATTCCTGTAACAGATATTATAATCCTGTAACAGATATTATAAAAGGTATTACAATTACTTGTTTCTGTTTCCATATACGTTCTATTTCTATTGCGAACTGCTGGTATTTATCTTTCTTTTCTCTGTATTTGTTATTTATATTATTGTCAGATGGAACAGCAATATCAATAATGTATGTGATCTTCTCTTTTATGATTTGTAATGTTATATCCGGTCTATTGTGCATTACTGTTTTGTCTGTATGAATGGTAATATCCCAATATAACTTGTATTCTTTGTTTTCCAATATCGTTTGTGGTGTGTAAGTGTAATATGGTTGTGTTTCTGTGATAAGTTTATGTTGTAGTGCAAGCTGCTGGTGTATGATCTTTGCCTCTGTATTATGTCTGTTAGTATATTCAGATCCAGCCATCAACTTACATCCTGCCGTAATGTGGTCGATTGTTTCGGGAAATTGGTGGCATTTTCTGCATTTGTCGTCTGTGGTGTTAGGGTCTTTCATTATCTATTTTTTGTAATTTCTTGTAGCAATAACCTGATCCTGGATCGCTAATGTGAAGCCTTCTGTTTCAGGATACAGTTCCCCTTTTTGGAGCCATTTGTACGAGTCTGTCTTACTGATGTATTCATTTTTCATGTTGTAAGTATGTTTACCATGTAATTTTTTCTGTGTCCATTCTTCTATCTTCTGCTCTTGTGTTTGTGTATTGTATATTTGCTGCGTGTGCGAGAGGTTGAGAGGTGTGTATTCTCTATCTGCTTGTACAATTGCTCTATGTAATAATGATTGTTTACTATAGAAGAAATTTCTGAGTTTTTGTATCTGGTTTGTGTGTAGTGTGACAACATCCATCATTCCTCTTCCTCCCTCTTTTCTTCCTATTGTTATTCTTTCTTTGCATGCGTGTGGGTGGTGGTTTCTATGTTTTGTTTGTTCTGTTCTCGTAAGTCTGTTGATGTTTTCAAGGTCGGTTTGCGTCCATTTGATAATCCCGAATGAATATGTAAGGAGGGGAATTGCGTATGTGTTTATTGCTTTGGAGAGGTTTTTCGACTTCAACTTAGTGTTCATTAGTAATGTTAGTCGTTTTTTGTATTCTTGTACAATATGTTCTTTTATTTCTGTATGATTTATCCTTGTGTTCTGTTGGAATCCTAAATATTTGTATGTTTCATTTTGCTGCATGTTTCTTAGTTCTTCATCGTTCAGTATTTCTGTCTCTATCTCTTCCTTCCATTTTCCTCTTTCTATGTGTAGTATTTTGCATTTGTTGATTCCGAATTCCATTTTTATGTCGTTTGTGATATGTTCTGTTACTTTGAGCAAGTTTTTCATTTGTGTTTGAGATGGAGCATATAATTTGATATCATCCATGTACAGTAGGTGGTTGATGGTGTGTTTAACTGTTTTCTGATGTTTGATTTGGAATCCATGATTTGTGTCATTTAATGCATTTGATAAGGGATTTAGGCACATACAGAACCATAGGGCGCTGAGGGAGTCTCCTTGGAAGATACCTCTGTTGATTTCAATGTTCTCTGTTATTATTTCTTCATCGCTTGTTGTTAAATGTATTCTTGTTTTCCATGTTGTCATTACGTGCGTAAGAAATGATTTAATCATCGGATGTATCTTATATATGTCCAGTATTTTTATCAGCCAGGAGTGAGGTACAGAGTCAAAAGCTTTCTTATAGTCAATTATTATTATTATTATTATTATTATTATTATTATAATAACTTCAACTAACAATCGTTAAAATGTATTTATTAATTTCATAATTATTCAATATATCTTACACCAGACAATTAACACTACCTTATATCTCGTTTATTTTCACCATATATCACTGAACTATAAGTATATTTTGAGATAGCAGTTTTTTCGAACACGCACGTGTTCACCAGCGATAAGCAACGCTCACTATTTAGTTGGTAGGCTAGCAGCAAGATAGAGGGTGAGTGGTACTGATAAAAATATACAAAATCTTAATACCTTTTAGAGTCTAGCTCCGCAACATAACTTAAAGGGGATATGTCATTACATTTCTGCACTATATGTTTTGCGCGTACTATACATTAGCTTGTGGTACTTCGAATATAAATTGATAGTAGTTGGATTATATTTCTTTGGATTTAGTTTGAAAGTTGCTGTCTGACAAATACGAGTATATATGTAGGTCACACTTCATCGAATGCTTTGTATTGAGGATATACATATTTTTTTTTCTTTCGAGTTCTTTGTTGATGACAATTTGTTTGGTGATTTGCGAAAAATACTGGTGATAAGGGAATATTCTTTCTAGAAATATTATTATCGGTATATTAACTAAAAACCTTCAGAGCAATTTATTAACATATGCGACAACCAATGCCCGTTATTTATTTTGAAGCGTCGGTGGATGATATAAACAACTCAATTGTCAACTTTAAGGTAAGAAAAAAATAGTTTTTAGGAAACCATTTCTTGTATGTATTTAAAGAAGGAAATTGCAAAAAGTTCGCCCCTTCAGAAGGACAACAGGACGAGTAAAAGGGCCGAAAAGCATCAGAGAAGGGTCTGTCGCGATATCCTGCAGTTCCGGATTATACTTTAATTGATTCGGGCACGCAGACTGAAACTGCTCAGCCGTTAAGGCTTGATTTAACCCCTACAGGGTGATTCAATGTACTTTATAACCGTTCTATTTATCGTTTAGTTGACTGTGATATATACTCAATAATCCCGATTTCCCGAATGTGAGGATGATAAATATATTTTGAAATACATTTCGAAATAAATCTGCGTTGTATTGACAATTGATTAACTCATAGGGAATCCAGTTGGAGTTTTCTTGATTGGTATTATTGAGGAGATAGATAACCTCAACATTCAGTTTTTTTCAATGCTGTTGACATTACAATGTTTGCAAATTCGAATTGAGTGAAAGGTAGGACAAAAAAATGAGATTACATATTTTTACAGTTGAACCAACCTTATTCATTAAACGAGTGTTTGTCCATTAAACTCATTCCTATGCGTTCTCAGCCTCCTTATTCGCCTGACTTGAGACTTTGTGACTTTTTCCCTACGCAATATTGAATAATGACTCAAGGGAACTCCTTTTGAGATACTCGAAAGCATTTAAACGGCTGTAACCGACCAGCTAAAAAATATTCCAATATCTGAGTGTGGAATGCTATGAGGATTGGAAGACCTATATCCAGTTTCCAAAGGAAGTTATTTCTAGTCTCATTAGTAAATTTATACTAAAAAATGAATGTACAGCTTTATGAAGTTCGTTTTCAGGAATGAATCTATTCTGAGGGGTGTAAGGGGTGATGGTGAAGATGGTAAAGATGATACCAACCCAAATGACAACCTCAACTGCACGTGGTGCACCCTGCTAGATAACTAACGAGGCTCTGCCGACCGGGTTACTGCAGGGATAAGCAGTTCCTCTTTTTTCAGTCAACAGCTAAGGATGGAAGAACTGACAAGGGACTAGGGCACCTTCTTGTCTTGGAATGAGAAATTGTTCCAACAGGCGAATGAGCCGGAAAACGACCTACGGCATGGAGATATAGTAGGCAACGGAAAACCACTATATTGAAGATCCTGATGGATATTCCAAGAATAGTCATCATGGCATGTAATGGCGATAAAATAAATGTTACTGATCTTGGAATCGGACCCCAAGATCCGGCAGGAGAAGATCTCAGGGCTTCCCCGGTCGTTAACATGCGAAAACCCTGTAAAAAATCAATGAAGTTAAATCATAACCAGAAGCTTAAAATATGCACATGGAACGTGAAAACACTATACGAAGCCGGAAAACTAAGAAACCTATTACAAGAAATGGACACACTCGATATTTCTGTCCTAGGAGTCTGCGAAGCAAGATGGCCAAACAACGGGCGCTATACTTCACAAGATTGTCAAATATATTACTCGGGAACCAACGATGAGTCACATCAAAACGGTGTAGCGGTCATTTTGAAGAAATCACTTGTAAAATTTGTAAAAAAATTTGTTCCATTATCAGATCGGGTAATGCTAGTACAGTTAGCTGCATATCCAGTTAAAATAAATATAATACAAATATATGCACCCACTGCTGACAAAGATGACACAGTTGTTGAATCTCTTTATCGACTTATGTCAGAAGCCTTAGGTATAAAGAAAAAACATGAAATTACTATCATAATGGGTGATTTTAATGCTAAGGTTGGATCAGAAAACACTCTTAATATTACTGGTAAGTTTGGATTAGGAAATAGAAATAGTAGAGGAGAACGCTTGGTACAGTTCTGCTAGAAAGAAAAATTTGTAATCATGAATACGTGGTTCTGCCTGTCAAATCGTAGACTGTACACCTGGAAGGCACCAAGTGATAGAGAAGGCAACGTTATACGAAATCAGATTGATTATATATTAATCAATGAGAGATTTAAAAATTGCATAAAGTCGGTTAAGACCTACCCAGGTGCAGATATCCATTCAGACCATACTTTATTGTGTTCTATAATTAAAATCAAGTTAAAAAGAGTCAATAAAGCTCAGAAGACCCCTACGATAGCCCTAGATGCACTCCATGAACCTACATACTAAATAAGGTCTCTCAAGAAATCTACACTAAAATGCACGACATTTTAATTGAAGACCCTAGCACTGCAACTGATTACTGGAAACAAATAAAAACCTCAATAATGACTACAGCTCAAAAGAATTCACCAAAAACGCGTAAGGCTAAAAAGGAGTGGATGACACAGGATATTTTTGACGTAATGGACATAAGAAGACAACACAAAACCAAAAATAGAGAAAAGTATAAGGTAATTCATAGGGAAATACGGAAAAAAATTAAAGCAGTAAAACAACGATGACTAAAGGAATCTTGTCTAGAAATTGAAAAACTGGAACAACAGCATGACAGTTTCCACGTACACAAAAAACTAAAAGAATTCACGGGAACACGTAAAACTTACAAGACAAGTATCATCCGAGACTCTAGTGGAAGAATATTTAGTGAGGTAGAGGAGCGCTGTACCGAATGTGAAAATTTTATAAAAGAATTATTCAAAGACGACCAAAGAGAATATCAACAAACAACATCAAACATGGACAAAGCCCCACCGATCCTAGTTTCCGAAGTACAAAAAGCAATAGATCAAGCAAAGCGAAGAAAGACCCCTGGACCGGCGAGGTACCTGCAGAAATGCTAAAATTATTAGACGACGAGAGCGTTGAGATCATCGCATCCTTATTTAACAAGGTATATAGCACTGGTGAAATACCAGACGACTGGTTAGAATCCTTATTTGTTACTATCCCGAAAAAGAGTAACCCAAAAGAATGTGGTGACTACCGACTCATCAGTTTGATGAGTCACACAATTAAAATATTTTTGGAAATATTGCACCATCGTGTATATCGACTTTGTGAGGACAGAATCAGTGATACTGAAGTCGAGTTGAAGGAATATATTCTGTTGCTTTCTAAATTATATTACGGATTGACTCCTGGTGGGCTCAGAAGGCTAGCATTTAAGTATGCAGAGCATCACTTAATCAATCACAATTTTAATCGACAAAAGGGTCTTGCTTGAAAAGCATGGCTTTATGGTTTTCTGAAAAGACTTACTGAAATAAAACTTAGGCAGCCGGAGGGAACCCGTTTGAATCGGATCGCATCCTTCAATAAAGAAGCTGTGGAACTATTTCACACTAATCTTCAGATTCTGATGCAGAAATTCAAGTTTGAACCAAGCAGAATATTTAACATGGACGAGACTGGAATCAAATTTATAATCCTTACGTCAATACTTCATGCAAATATTGTTTTACTTACAATGAAGTACAAGAATCAGTGACTCTGAATTTGTTCTCAAAGTTAGAAACCCTTTATTCTTATTGAGATAAACTGGCTTTATGGTTTTCTGAAAAGATTTACTGAAATAAAACTTAGGCAGCCGGAGGGAACCAGTTTGAATCGGATCGCATCCTTCAATAAAGAAGCTGTGGAACTATTTCACTCCAATCTTCAGATTCTGATGCAGAAATTCAAGTTTGAACCAATCAGAATATTTAACACGGACGAGACTGGAATAACAACGGTCCAAGCCAAATGTCCAAAGGTTTACGGAGTCAAAGGAGCAAAAAAAGTTGGTTCGGCTATTCCTGCTGAACGAGGAAAAACTATAACGGGTGTCTTTTGTACCAGTGCAGCAGGAAATTACATTCCTCCTATGCTTATTCATCCTCGGAAAAGGATGCCAGCAACTCTTCAAAAAAACGGCCCCGTGGGGGCCCTTTATCGATGTTCGAAGAATGGATGGACCAATTCTGAGCTATTTCTGGACTGGTTATCTCACATGGTAAAGCACTCAAAACCTACAGCTACCGACCCCATACTTTTGGTTTTAGACAACCACTCAAGCCACATTTCGATCTTCGCTTATAATTTCTGTAGAGAGAACAATATCCATATGGTGTCTCTTCTACCCCACACTTCGGATCACCTTCAGCCGCTGGACTTAACATTTTTCAGTCCATTGAAGAACGCTCTTTACCGAGAATATGATCTGTACCTCTCTACAACTCGCCACCAAAAAATAACAGAGTATGATGTAGCTGAACTATTGAAGAAGGCCTTCATGAAAGTCGCGACGATGGAGAAGTGTGTTTCAGGATTTTGCACTGCGGGAATCTGCCCATTGGATCCGGACAAGTTCAAAGAAGACGATTTTGCTCCTTCCAAGCATGTAAGAGAATACACAATAGAAGGCTGTTCTGCTGATGCTGATAACTCTGCTGTATCTGGAGCTGAAGCTGCTAATTCATTGCCCGATATTGGTACAAATTCTTTGATCGATTTGCAAGTCTCTCAGCCTAGTACATATAAAGATAATTCTTTTCTGGCCCTAGCTCCTATATCGAAGAAATAGGTCAACAAATAAATGAGAAGAAAACCACCAGGGAATTAGAAGCGGCTGAAGAAAAAAGAGATTGAGGGAAGAAAGTCTGAAAAGAAAAAATTATGACAAAACGGACAAAAAGAAATTGGTCCGCAGATGCTTCAGCAGTGAAACCACAAGCAACAATAAACTCAAAGGAAAAAAGAGACTGAAGAAAGATGCAGAATCTGACTCATCAGACGACTCCGTGGATGAAGATTTGTCTGACATATGTGACGACGACGAACTGGACGATGTTGAACTGAGCTTCATACCTCCTCTGCTGACAAAGCCTTCGAGCCCCAACGATATTTGTGGCATATGTGGGGAATGTGGCAAAAACGAAGTATGGTACCGCTGTGTAATGTGTGCTTCATGGGACCATGCGGCGTGCACAGGTGCAGACACGGCAGAAAACTATAAGTGTGACGATTGCTCATAAAACAATTTTGATTTAATGTTAACTTTCAGAAAAAAAACTCTATTTGTGAAATGTATCGTAATTTTTCCAATCAAGGCTTAGTGCGCACCATTCCCTAACCCATGCGCATCATTAACCGCCGGGTCGTGTAAATGTGCGCAAATTCATTTCCACATATTTCAAATGTATACTCCTTACGTCAATACTTCATGCAAATATTGTTGTACTTACAATAAAGTACAAGAATCAGTGACTCTGAATTTGTCCTCAATGTTAGAAACCCTTCATTCTTATTGAGATAAACACATTTTCTGCTTAACTGCGCACCATTTCCCAACCCTCCCTTACGTATGTTTCATCGTTTTCGAGAAATCCTTTGACAACATACCACATACACCACTGTTTCAATGCTTAGATCGAATTGGTCTTGACTCATATGATGTAAGACTGCTCAAAAACCTTTACTATAACCAGACTGCTAAAGCACAAGTGGAACAAGAGGTTTCAGAAAAAGTTCCTATTAAACGTGGCGTTAGGCAGGGATTTGTCATATGACCAATGCTTTTTAATGTCTACTCGGATCTGTCTTTGAAGAAGCGCTGAAATATCGTCATGAAGGTGTTAAAATTGGTAGAGAAGTCATTAACAACATTGGATATGCTGATGATACTGCTATAAAGGCAGAAATCCTCGAAGACCTCCAAACACTTCTAAATACAGTAAACAATGCATGCAAGGAGAAGAGACAAAGAAAACGAAGTGAATGGTTGTCGGTAAAATTATTATTGAGTATCCAAAATTAAAATTAGGTGATAAAATTGTGGACAGAGTACAACACTTTAGGTATTTGGGTAACTGGATGGAGTGTAGAGTTGAAAGCGATGAAGAAATCTGTACCAGAATAGAACTGGCACGTAAAAGATTCACTAGTTGGCGTTCTGTACTATGTAATAGAAGTCTTTCGATGAACATCCGTCGAAAAGTATTAAAGTGCTACGTTTGGTCTGTTTTGCTTTATGGTTGTGAAACCTGGACACTGAAAGTCAAGCACCTAAATAAATTGTAAGTGAATGAGTTATGGTGCTATCGCCGTATGCTAAAAATTCCGTGGACAGCACAGGTAACTAATGAACATGTGTTAGAATACCTACATAAAGAGCGAGAATTGACAAACACCATCAAGATAAGAAAAGTCGAATACTTTGGACATATAATGAGTGGGCATAAATATCCGATTAATTATCCAGGGTAAAATAGAAGGAAAGCGATGAATTGACAGAAAACAGCTTTCTTGGCTTCGTAATATTAGACATTGGACAGGTCGAACAGTCGCAGAATTGTTTCATGTAGCTACTGATCGAGGAGCTTTCCAACAAATTGTTAACTCGATGATAACCAATGCCTGAATGCTTGATGATAGCCAACGTTTGATAACAAGCATGGTACACAAAGAAGAAGATCTATTCTGAAAAAAGTTTCTTCTATATTGCCGAATGACCCTGTATTAATTCAGTATTACTGTGCGTCTCGTTTCGATATCCCTAATCATTATCTCTTTCTATGCACTCTTTAATTGTACGTCTTTTATTCCTTGATACGTAGCGAATGTTATGAGATCTTTTTATTGTTAAGTAATTGGCGTTTCTACTGTATTTTAATTTCAATAGATGTGGTTAACGCAAAGGAACACGTGTGTTCAATAATCTCAGAGAGGACATTGAAAATAAATTCATATCTATGAATTACTACTTTTGAATAACGTGGAAATTTAGATCGTACTTCAATCATGATGGTTTGGGAAAATGTTTAATGATAAATTATGAAAAGACTGCTCTGCTCTTCCTTACTTAAAACATAAAGTCAACTACTGTTTTCGTCTACACTGAAATAAATGTGCACCCCAGAGGTAAACTGTTGTTACATGTATAATATCTTACCTGCTTAGGTTATTGAAAACAATAACAAAACGAGGAAAATTCTATGTGAATAATATTAAAATGAAATTTAATTAGCATGGATCTCATCCTTTTAGTAGGTCAACTCTCCAATTCCCTTATGAATAAATAAATCTCATTAGAGAAATCCTTGTCTCTCGAGATCACCTGAAAGATAAATAAAACTTTCAGATATTCAACTACTCATTTAATAATTATAAACAAATAAACTTGACCTTCAATTAGTGTATTCTTGTTATTTGATATGTAGCATGATAAAAATACAATGTTTTTTGTATTGTATTATACGAGTAACTCACGGAGGTGCATTAATAAGGTTAAGCCACCCACTGAGTATGGAACTTTGTTCACACTTCTGTATAGTTGGTTGCATAAGGGAATCAACTATAGGTTTTAAAATTATTTAAACATATTCTGGAATTACGGGATGTAAATAACTAAATGGGTGTCTGGAGTAATATTTTCATTAATATTCTTCATGTGAGTTAACCAATCCATGAGTATTTTATTATTTTATGTGGGGATTTTATTTGACTGCCATTGGTTACACTGTTTGCTGATGTCAATTGTAAAGTAAAGGGAAGCTAAAATTGTTGAAATCACTTGTTGAAATCACTTGTCTGATACTTCTCGAATGGTTAAGTTGAGTATCGATGAGGACAAGTCGTGAGTATACAAAATGGCCGGTGGCACATGGTTTAATCCATATATTTTGGGAACTATAGTGGTGAAAAACCCTTGGTAACAAGGTAAGCTTTCATCTTGTATATATTTTCACGGCTATAACCCCCAATTTCTTTTTAGGGTTTTCTTCTATACTGCATAGCTTTTTTACAAGCAGTTTTTACAATATTTTTTGCCAATTGAATATGGTTTGATAGTTTGTATGGGTGATGGTGATCAATGATAGGATGATATAGTGCCGATTTTAAGAAGCCTCAATTTCGGATGATTCCTGTATGGTATATATTCTCGTAGGGATAGCTGACAGGCTAATGTTCTCCACCCAGGGTTGTAGAGACGTTTCGTACCTCGGATTGCGATGAACGTCATGGAGCGACAAGAGCTTCTAACGGCGTTTCCAGTTCAAAGGACGAAGCTGGACTTATGTTTGTTGGTGACAACTGCCGAATAATTTCATCATGAACAACGATTATTAACCGCATGGCTGAATGTTGTTCCATAAGTCAGATGTTGCTTGTCAAATAAGCCAATTGACGTCTAATAGTTTGGACACTAACCGCAAGTAACATTTAAAGTTTTATTTGTTTTTATCTGAACTTTGAGAAAAGTATTAATTTTATACCTTCATGTTTTAAACGTTTAACGACACATTAACTTTTATTTCCTACTATTTAGTAACTTCACATTTTTATAAAGACGTCTATCAAATTCACAATTTTAACATTACATTCTTTCAATTCTTTAGAGTTGAAATATCAACTTTATTAATGTATACCGCCCTGAAATTATATTTCAGTTTAATCTTATTATATTAGAGATACTTTTGACCTACTTGGTTGTATATGGTTGATTATTTCAGTTGTAAAGCGGTAACTGGTATTATACCATTTACGTGTTGCTAAAGATTTAGTGTATTGTATATTATGATATCAGTTTGTTGATAACATTAGAAATTGTTAAACATTTCAAATTAACCTATCATTGATAACTGATTATCATATCATAAATAGAGTTGATCACCTCATATTTTTGAGACAGGTTATTACAACATCTGTGCAAGGTACCATCCATTTAATTAAACTGTTTCATTGGCAACAAAGTGTTTTATTTGATTCACAAACGTAAAAGCAAAACGACATAAATAACATATTTGAAAAGTTATAATAGC
The DNA here is from genome assembly GCA_963921935.1 of Galeruca laticollis. Classification (NCBI taxonomy): domain Eukaryota; kingdom Metazoa; phylum Arthropoda; class Insecta; order Coleoptera; family Chrysomelidae; genus Galeruca; species Galeruca laticollis. The sequence continues at coordinate 31,939,372 of OY998181.1, read as the reverse complement.
TAAACTTTTTCATTATTGGTTTCTAGATTAATCAGTAAATTTCTTGAATGTCCTACTAATCAAGTGGCGCCTCAAAAAAATAATTAAGGACACGCTTTCAAATATTCCTCACGACCTTATGCTCTCCGGCGAAAAGCGAACCTTTGGCAATGTAACCTCACTTCTTGGAGTAACAATAGCAAGGTAGGGTTACAGGTATAAAAATGGTCTTAATCTATATGGGTAATTAACTTGCTTAGGAAGCTCCCATGGTCAACAGTGGTATTGGCCTATAGGGAAAGAAGATATTTTGTGTGACAGATATTTCCGTTTCCCTTTTTGAAAGCAACGATTGTGGAACAACGTGCTACGCTGTGAGCGGATTAATAAAAATGAATTTTGTGGTGCAATCAAGGAGGAAGTGGCTTGGATATAGGTTTTAAAGCCAGCAACAGATCGTTGGATATAGTTCTATGAAAAGACAAGATTCCAGTTTAAACGAAAATTCTATTGGAAACCACATGTTAAAGCCCCATACCAACCGAGGTGAATAGTTTTAGGCCTTTTCTTATCAATGTTTTGTCAGGCGGCTGCAACTTGTATGAGGAAACAAGCTGATAATGGTGACATGCTTTTCACGAGCAAGTTCTAAAAGATCAACATTACGAGTTTGGCTGTAATGCCCATCTAGTATAAGGAGTAAAGGAGAATCCTCTGTTGGATTGGTATTTGATAGAAAATTATTGAATCATTCATAAAATACATTGATTTGTATCCCATAAGAGTGAACTTTTCCGATTGCTTCCTTTCATTAATACATTCGTTAAATTTCTCCTAGGAAAAATCAACATTGGTGGGATATGAAAGTTCCTCATGCACTCATTGCACACACCAGCGTCACTGAAAACGCACGTTCTGCTGCATTTAACGTCCCTATTCGCCTTTTACCTCTTTGTTCTATTACGTGCGGTACTTTAGATTGAACGATTGTTAGACCAGTCTCATATACGTCTTAGATTCGATCGGGAGAATAATGTCTTTTTGCATATTCAACTCCAATTAGGTCAAAAACTCCTCTACTGCTGTGCGATTGAAACTTTGTATTCTAGCGTGAGATGTTCCCATTGGTTTTCTTAGAGACAATTGATTTTTATATCTATTCAGGAAATGGTAGAACCATGCTCCACCCGCTCTTCCATCATTAAAAGGATGGGTGAATTGATTTTTCACCGGTAATTGAAAAGACATTCGCCTAACATCCAAGCGTGTTTGTTCAAAAGATAATTAACACATTTTTTTTCGTGGATTTTGCTCTTCCCTGGATAAAGTCGTTCTTTTCTGATTGTTGGTTGGTGCATGCATTTTTTGCTATTTGATCTGCCTTCACATTTCCTCAAATTCCGGTGTGGAACGAGAACCACATGAAAAATACATCTATGTTGCTGTTTCTGGAGACCAGAAACAATATCAAAACTATAAAGGTATAACCTTATTAAACACCATTAAAAAGATATACGAACAGCTTATAAACAACAGAATTAAACCAGTTCCAGAAAACCAGCTTTCAAAGGCACAAAGTGTATTACATCTTCACAATAAAACTGTTTTTGATTATATATCTAGCTGAACTTCGTCAACTGGCGTAGACATTCAACTAGATAAATAATCTTAATTTGACAAAATTATTGTCGAAATTAATAATTTATTATATACAAATTTACAAAATGGTACAAAGTTGTGAATTCTGAACTTCAGTGGTTTCAGATCGGAAGACACTTTATGTTTCCATTCGATGAATATTAAAACTAACTTTGTTATTGAGTGTTGAACTCGTTTCGATGAGTATAAGAACTTGTTATTGAGCGTTGAGCTCGATTCGATGAGTGTGTTAAACTCGCGTCGATGAGTGTAAAACTTTGTTATCGAGAGTATTGAACTCGCTTCGATGAGTGTAAAAAACTAACTTTGTTGTTGAGCGTTGAGCTCGATTCGATGAGTGTGAAACTCGCGTCGATAAGTAGTACAACTGATGAGTGAGAAACTGATTTCTTCACGTTGTGAGACGTGTTAAATAGAAATCTGCGAGGGGCGTGTTTACACGTGGATTGGGTTGACCAAACGGAAATAAATATTTCCTATTGGCTAGTATCATTTGACTTGTCGGGTTCCTAGACAAGAATCAACTATGGGTGCCGCCAAAAAATAGTTAAATCTCTAATGAATACTCCAATAGCAATTGTTACCTTTTTACTCAGAAAGGTTATTCAAAAATGTCTTTCAGATGTTCCGACCGTCGACCATAAAATTCATGCAGAAGTGACACTAAATTTAGGGTTCTTACAATACAATATATAATAGGGTGGAACGTGACCTTTTCCTAACTTCTTAACTATAGGACAATGCGACAAGATGTCGACTTTCAAAAATGTGCTATTTCAATGCCCAAACAAAACTATTTACAATTATTGTTGCAAAACGTGATATTTTAAAGATATTTAACAAAAGTTGAAAATAAAATGAAACTATCCTTTGAGTTTACAACAATATAAAAGATCTTATCAATTCTGAAACATATTTTACAACGCTATTAACTAAAATGAATTTACGCCTTAAATATATACAATGAAGAAAGGAAGCATACAAATATCTTACATATTTTAAAAAGTATCGCAAGCAATAAAATTCAAGATTTTATAATCTTGAACAAAAACAATTAAAAGAAAAGAGATATCCAGAAAATAAAAACACATATCTAGTGTTCATAGATCTCGAAAAAGCGTTTAATAATATACCTAGAGAAAAAGTATGAGAGGGGCTGAAATAAAAGAGAATACACAGAAAAATTATTGGAATTATTCAAGATATATGAAACGACCATACATTTTATCATAAAAAACAACATAAAATCAGAAGGATTTAGTATCAACATAGGATTAAGACAAAGTGGAGGACTGAGCCTAACATTGCTCAATATACTATTGGCAACATTATGAAAAAAGCCAACAGAAGGTATAGAAAATGTTCATTGGTTATAAAAATTTAGAAAGAGTAGAGATAACCCAAGGGGTTTTTGCAGATGATGTGGCGTTAATGGCAGGAAGCGAAAACCGATTACCAGGAAACAAGAATATATGGAAAGCTATCATGGAAGGAGAAGGCATGAAAATGAACACAAATAAATCCAAAATACTTGTAATACAAACAGAAATTAAAATAGATAATGTACAAATAGAAAAAGTAAAAGAATTCATATACTTATGCGTGACTTTTGACGAAACAGGAAAACAAGACGCAGAAATAAATGAAAGAATCGAGGAAACAATTATGCTATACTATGCCATGAACCAAAAATTTGTAAACAAAAAAGAAATCACCAAAGAAACAAAAGTAAAAGTGTATAACAATATATCGACCATTTCTAATTTATGGGTGCAAGTCTTGGACTCTTACAAAAAAGCAAAAAAGCAGAATACAAGCAGCCGAAATGACATACCTAAGAAGAACATTTGGAGCAACAAGAAAAGACAAAATCAGAAACACAAAAATGAGAGAAGGATTAGGTGTTCAGCCTGTATTCAAATTTATAGAACAATGACAACCCAGTTGGTGGGGACATATTCAAAGAATGGACCATAATAGACTAGTTAAAAGGACATATGAGGCAAAAATACGAATAAAAAGGAAAAAAGGAAGACCAAGACAAACATGGAATTCAGTTTTGGGTACTAGACTAAAAGAGAGAGGTAAATCCTGGGAAGACCCAAAAATATTAACAAGAAACAAGAAAGACTGGAAAAAAATTATATACGAAAATTAAATGCAAAACCGACACCTTAGCGTAAAAAGATATGGTATTATATTATATTACATATTTTTTTCTTTATTGCATTTAAGAAATTTACAAAATCTTATTGCAAGGGTCCTAACCACAAACAAAATTAGTAAGTAATTAATAGTATTTGACATTTCGATATTTCAGGTTGTCATTCACCAAATATATTATATGAAGAAATGCTGGGCTCTGAGACCATGTAATATTTCTTCTAATATTTTTTTCATTAGTTTTCGAAAACGTAAATGTACACGACAAGTGAACTGCGATAAATATACTTAACAACATGCCTAAACAAATGCCACATTTCTGAATCTAGACAATCCACGAGAGTGTACTGGACATTGTTTCCGCCGTGCCTCAGCAACTACGTTGGTAAATTTAATGCAGGTGTTCGATATTACAACATTAAAAACGCACGACGGCTGGAATATATATTGATTAATACAATGTAATACAAATGTTTCAATAAATAACCTATTATGTTTAGATTTAATTCAATTTTGATTCTGGTCGTGGAGAAAATTTAGTCTGTAACAAGGATAGAATAAAAAATCAGTACTCCTGGTTTTTCCACTCGATCGATTTTTTGTCATCCTAACCTTATTGCAGAATATACTATTATTGCTTCATTAACCAGCATGGTGATTGGTTGACAAAGTGTAAGAAAGCATTTGGTACTGTACTGATGATTTGAAAGAAACAGTCCCGCAAGATTTTGGATCGTTTTAGGCGTTTAACAAGTTAAAGTATTCGGGGAATAAACTTAGTTGCTACTAATTTACCGGATAAATTCGACAAATCGCAATAATAATACGATTATCATAAAAATAGAAGATTAGTATAATTAATACTGATAATGACATTAAACTAAACAAGATGAATGTGTAATGATAGTCATAATTTTAGTTTACTCTTTAATGCTTCTACTTAGCATTTAAGAATAAAATATACGATTAAAGAAGAAAAGAATCACGAATCACATATAGGTAAAAAATAATAAGTTTATGAAGTCAACGATGACATGTATAAGAGTGAACAATTTGGTCATCGACGTGTGAATGAGAAACGACTCGAATGGATCAATTTCTGGATTAATCTAGACGAGAACCAGGACCGAAAGAATAGGAATTCAGAAGATTCTGTAGCTACAACAATAAGAAACTAACAGAGGGAATAATAACTAAAAAATTGAAATGAAATAGATATGTTCGACGTTTGTTGACTATCATTTGGAATAGAGTACGCCACCAAGTCCGATACTTGCACATTTTATTAAACCATTTGACTCGTGCCTGTTTTTGCTTTTCTGATAAATTGTGAAGAAACGAAAGAAAAATTGGATTGTTTACTAGATGCAACTGCTCATGAAAAATGTTATGTAACTGTTCTGACGTAATGTCTAAGCACACCTTATTTCAGTATATGTCGTAATTTTCCGAGCAAGCGAAGCGAGCGCGTCAATGTTCGAGAATGTTAATCGCCATTTTAATTCAAGAGTTCGTTACAAAACTTTTCCGTCGACCCTACTTTTGATTTTAAAATATACATAGAATTTAAAAAAAATTGAACAATAAAATAAATAATGACAGATGACAATGACAGAATGTTTTAGTAGGTAAGCCTATTGGAGTGCGTTCATAATTTATTGGCGACGTGAGGAGCGACCTGTCAGGGAAACCTGTCAGTGAGACGCCGGGTAGACGCGCAGGGAGAAACCAACTTGAACGATTAGAGCGTGCACTACCGATTTGTAGGTCGACACTGTCAAAATTTGGTTTTCTCATTGAAATTTGTTGTTTATTTTACATTGGTTGCAGAAAAATGTGGATCGTGGAATGTTTCTACCTTTAACATTATTACCAATGTAATTTGAAACTCTTCTGTTGATGTAAACTGATAGCCAACCTTAACCCACAGAATAACGATTACCGGCGCATTAACCTCTATATACAAGAAAATGTGTATAATACGGATTGCGCATGTCAGGTTAACAATTTTCCCGGAGAACTAGTAGTGCACTAGGACTGCACTCTCGTGTTGCGTCTGTGAACTCTGTGGTGTAGAGTGTGAGATATATATTACATGTTTTATGAATGCTCATTTTCAGAGTAGTGAACACATCGACCGGAGAAGGGTACCAGCAAGTAGTAGCTCGAGTGAATAACCTGGTCACTGATTCAAACCAGGCCCTTCCAGCAGCGCTTGCCACCGGAATCGGCAAACACATTGATATTGTCATCCCAACTCGTCCTTCATAGGACGCCTTTATTTATGAAATTCCGCTCTTTATAGATCGATTTTATTCATGAAAACTGCTTGAAGCCAACAAATAGTGTACAAGACCAACGAGAAGTGCCAACTACCATCCAGCCAACGGAGGAAGGAATCAATTCAGGTGAATATAAACACTAACCTGCAGACAAAAGGGTCAGGAAACCTTTAACCGGGGAGGAAACTCCCTCCGGCAGTGAGTCCGCTGTCCGGCTTTTGTCCGCATCCCCGAAACTAACAACGAAGCAATCATCTGCTTCGTCCTCTTCTGCCCCACAATAATCTACAATGGCATCTTCAACTCGCTCTCCGATTAAAACCCGGAGCCAAACGGTGCCATCGATCTCTTCTCACGAAGAGTTTCCCCCGATAGCACCTACCCTACCCACCGACGCTTTAGCCGCCCTTGCACACATAACCAAAGAACTCGTCGAACTTAAAACCGAAAACCAACGACTCAAAACTCAACTACAAGACGTAACCAACCAACTAAAAGCCCAAACCAACTCTCGAAGCTCCTCCAAGTCCCGTTCCGTCCACTCCGCGCAATTTCACGTCTCTATTCATTCATCTTCACAAACCAACCGACAAACCAACAGCCGCCGAGATCAAGGAGGGGACTTCACTCTCTTGGGAGCCAAACCCAAGAGAGATCGAAGAATCCTTTCCCCTCCACCACAAGCTCAACAGCCCCGTTCTACCCGACAATCTCGCCCCACACAACAACCTCGCCCCACACAACTACCCCGCTCTACCTAACAACAACAGCAACCAACTTCCCAGCAAAACCAACACATTTCTCTTCAGACACTCAACATCCGAAACCTACCACAAAGATTCGTCCCTCAGCAGGAGCTTTTCAATCTCCTCAACACAAACGAGTTGTTGAGAGGGGAAATCTCCTACTTAAAGGCGAATCTAAACTGCACCGCCCTTCTCAGAGGCTTTTGCAAAGAAGATTCGAAACACCATCGGCGACGAACGAGTTATCGTCGTCCCACTTAATCCATTTCCCCGCACCAGATCGCAATCACGCAACCGAAAACGTACTTTCTCGCTCCTCTGCAGAAATGTAGACACTTCCGTCTCAGAAGAAGAATTCGAGGAAATCCTCACCGATCTCAAATTCCCCCACAGCAGATCCTGGCGCATTCACTCCCGCCGTCGGAGCCGTCCCACCACAATGCTTCGAATCCTAACCGATTTCGAAATGGACTACCACCGAGGCCTCTCTCATGGCATCAAATTTCACGGTCTCTCACATCCGTGCGAGGCCTCCAACCCAACAAATCCCCTACCCGCAGTACCCAAATACTGCAATAGATGCACCAGCACAGGACACCTTGCCGAGTCATGCAAGGCTAAACCGGTGTGTCCTTCCTGCGGTGCATCCGACCACAAACCGAACGATTGCTCTAAAGCAAAAGAACCTACTTGTAAAAATTGTGGCGGCCCGCACGCCACCTACCACCCCAAATATCCGAAGCGGCTGGAAACTCCCTTAACCCCACAAGAAACCGCTCCAGTAACCCTCGAAAAACCACCAACCCCGTACGACCTCTCGACCGACGCTAAAATTTTAATTGAAATTTTAGCAACGACAATTATGAACGCCGTCCCCACAGCCCGCGGCCGAGTGGCTGACACACTTTCTCACCTCGTTCCTTCGTTTTACGGCTACAACTGCACCGTAACTAGTAGCGCGGGCAACCGCATCCACTTTGCATTCAGCTCCAAACGCCAAAATTAAGTCATGGACTTCGTAATCGGGACCGTGAATTGCCAAGGTCTAGCCAGGAAGCGACATCCTCTTAAACACCTTTTGCACTCCCAAAACATTCAAATACTTTCAAGCACTGACACTCTGGTAAAAAATTCCCCTCGCTTCACTGGCTATACCACTTTCCACTTAGACAGGAACTTCTACTGTCACGGCAACGGACTTCTCGTCCGAAACGGACTCCTCGCGTCACCACACCCACTCCCCGCACTTCTGTATCAACAGAACCTGGACTGCATAGCCATCGACGTATCGTGGAATAATACCACGACGACCTTCTTCTCTTACTACAAACATCCCTATCAACAATTATCAATCGACCTCCTCGAATATGCATCCTCTCTTCCACGAGTCATAATAATGGGTGACTTAAACTCACGAAACACTCTCTTCGGTGATACACACATCAACCCCAACAGCAGATCACTTGTCGACCAACTTGTCTCACTTTCCATCTCGCGGATTAGAAACAATAATCCAACCCTAATAAGTCACCTCGGCTCTTCCATCGTCGATCATATAATCTGCACTGACATATTATACACACGCATGGACGACGAGTGCTTTATAGGCGACCCTATCTCATCAGACCACGTTCCACTATTGGTCAAAACCACATTAAATAACCCAATACCACCACCATCAACAAATTTTACATTTCGCGATTTCAAAAAAGCCTATTGGAATTCCTTCGCATAAAATGTCTCAACTAATTTACCACAACCCGTCATTCATCAGAATACGGATGACATAGATAATCACGCAGAAGAATTCCAATCCCTCCTAATCGATGCACAAGACATCGCCGTTCCTCTCACCACCAAAAACACCAACTTTCACGCCCTTCCGCCAAGAATTCTGCACAAAATTCGTCAGAAAAGACAGACATACAGGTTACCCGAGCTTTAAATCAACGACGCTGTTCTGCCGCCATCCTCATGGACGTTCAAAAGGCTTTCGATCAAGTCTGGCACGCCAGATAATTCGAATAAAAACCTCACCATATTCTCACATTATTCTTCAGACCGTTAACAAACTTTATACAATATTTCTCACTTAGCACCGAAAAAGCACTATTTCTAACATAATCACTCTATACTCAAATAACCATCATTTCAACAACTCTCAATAATTTGTTCAACAATTTGGACAAACCCTGTACTTTCCAGCCGCTTCACACCACCCAAGTCGGTGTTGCAGGTTTTTCTGCGGTTTTCCTGCATACTCTGTGAATTTATTCACTAGCCAAATGGACCGACGATCGACGCACCCGCATTTTTAGATTTTTGATTATTATCATTTGACGCCAACCACCATAAATGTTAACAAACCACCGAAGGCACGACACCGCAACTTTTCACCAAACTTCAACAAACCACCCAATTCCATACACTTTTTAAAAATGTCTCATATACACTTTTTCTCGAAAATTCCAAAACCCAGAAAAAAATTTCAAATCTCTAATTTTTCATAAAATTTCCTCTTAAAAGATCGGAGACATCAAATTCAGCAAATAACACCCTATTTCACCAAATAATTTCTGACACCTAGCCAGCTCAACGCATATATCTATGTATCGGCAGCGATACATAGTTCGCCTTCTACATTTACGATTCCATCCTAGACACTTTTCGTCACACCATCTCCGCTCACTTCTGAGCTTCGCTGCTTCCAAACATCAACCCCCGATACACCCCATCACAACACAACCCTCCAGTTACCTTCTAGCGAAAAGCCCATCCAATCACTCTCAATTCCACACACTATTACTTACATTTATTATTATGTATTTTAATAATAAGGGTTAAGCTAATGTTTGCACCCACTTCAGCCTTACTACCTTTAAATGTATACAGTGTCAGTATTCAAAAGTTATTTACCTGAAGGAGGCCTACGGGTTCGTATCTACCATTACAATCTAAATCAGAAGTTAACATAAAAAAAAGGAAAGGTGGTAGTGAATAGTTTATTGTTGGATTAATATGGTTTCTTTCAACTCACATATATGAAGATATCAATCATTAACAATTATGAAATTTCCCCTTTAGTACTAAAAGGTGTACAGAACTTAAATTTGGGTAAGTTTATCATATAATATTCTATTGGTTTATTAATAACTGAATAGCTACACTACTTATTGAGAGTCTGTTATCCTCCAAAATTTTCGAAACAGCACCTCTAATCGGTATACTCGATATATACCTGGATTGCAATATATTAAAAAGTCTAAGTTACCTTGATAATCACTATAACTTCAATTATTTATTGATAAGTGTCTACTCTGGGTATTCCATACAGCAGGACATATAGGTTAGTCAGTTATAAGATGAATAAATCAAAACCAAAGAAAAAGCCTAAAAGAATTATAGAATTTATAACTAGATGTCTAATATTAAAAGAATAACAATCAATGACAAGCAACTTGATTAACTTACCAAGGGTGGTGTGTGGCTTTTATGTGAAATAAATTAAACCAAGTAAAGATCCCCCTTATGGTTTCTCCCCAATTCTCTTGAAGATAAAATTACGCAGAAGTTTAATTTACTATTTTCCTTTTTGTTTTCAGGCTATTTTATATCCGAAATTGCTTCGAAAAATTGTAACCCATGTGGTTAAAAAAGCAACCATTTTCAAAAAGAAAAAGATTATAAAGAATGACAAGGTACAAGTCAAGGTTCCTAAAACAGGTATTGAATGTTTATGTTATTAAGCCAGGTAGGGCTAATTAACCTATAAAGAAGTCATTAGTGAGCCAAAACGTTGAGTGCTGTTTTACTTAATAATCACAAATCAACAAATAATTCAATGAAAAAGAAGAACATTAGATTGTAAACAATAAAGGATATTTTTCACATTAAAATCAACACATTGTAATATTTATGATTTTGTTTTACAAAGTGTGAATCAGTATAGACGAATTAAAAGTTATCTATTTTTCCATTTTCAAAGTAAGCATTTGGTCATTTATAGCGAATACTTTTCATAACTCATTTTAAACCGTAACACACCCCTCTTTCTCAGATAAAAGGTTTTTTTCTCATAAAAATAAACTTGACTTTAAAACTATCGCATAAGCGCAAATGTTTCCAGATTACTTTCCTGAAGTACAACCATATAAGCTAACCTACCAAACAAAAAAATAAAATTACCCTATCTACCAAAAAAAATTAAAACTACCGTAAATCTGGTGGGTGGGATTTTAAATCCTTCGCATGCCAGATTCCACTATTTTTACCCCCTTCATCCTCCAACTCGTAGGTTCACGGGGAGACTACTCGTATGACTTTATAAGGTCCTACAAACTTGTTTGCGAACTTAGAAGTAAAACCTACCGACGCGTCGGATTTAGCGAAATTTTTCTTCCAAACCTTTTGACCTATACTGAACCTATCGTCTCTATGACGGAGATTATATTGTTTGCTACTCTGGTCATAGGCTTTGGTTAACCGCCTGTTGACTTCATGATAAATATCTACAATATTATCGAGACGGGTCAAGTCATCCATCTTACGTTCAACCCAAATAATATCACCAACAGGTAACTGAGACTTCCCAGATATGTTGATTTCTCGTCCAAACATAAGAAAATTTGGCGTATAACCGGTGACTTCATGTCGCGCAGACCGAATAGCCCAAGAGACCTTAGCTAAGACACTATCCCATTTTTTATGATTATCGGAGGTATAAGCTGTTAACATAGATTTTATAACACGATGAACACGCTCCACAGGGTTACTCTGCGGATGGTAATTGGCGGTATACGCTATTTCAATATCGTATTTTCTCATGAGTTTCTGAAATCGATCACTGTGGAACTGAGTGCCATTATCAGTTATGACCTTTCGAGGTGCACCATAAATTAGAATAACTTGTTCCTCGAAGACTTTTGACATAAGTTCAGCGGTTGCTGATCTTAATGGAAATAATAGTACATACTTAGAGAAACAATCCGACACAGAGAATATATAAGTATAACCAGCGCTTGTTCGGGGTAACGGTCCAACAAAATAGATACTAAGGAGTTGAAAAGGTCTAGATACCATCGGAGTTCTACTTAACATTAGGCCTGTGGGAGGTTTTTGTTCAGGTTTAGTTTGTATGCAAACCGTGCAATTTTTAATATATCTAGTTACGTCGTCCCTCAATTTCGGCCAGTAATACTTTTGACAAATTCGACCTACTGTTTTATATACTCCCAGGTGTCCACAGGTGGGTGGATCGTGATGGGTCCTGATAATGTCTTTCCTACATTCTTTGCGAACCACCTCTAGCCACTGTTCTCCACCGTTAAGGTACGTATTAAAAGTGTTCCTTTCCCTTTTAAAAATTTTTGACCCTTCTATTCTCCATAAAGAATATTTACATGGAAATTTATTAATCAAATTTCACATTTTCAAAAACCATCTATCAGTCGTAACCGGCGGATCCTGGACAACAGAACAATCGATTTCGTCCAGTACAGGAACAGCTCTAGACAATGTATCTGGAACAATGTGCTCCTTACCCTTTCGATGTATTACATCGAAGTCATATTGCTGTAATCGGATGACCCATCTAGCAATTCTTCCAACAGGATCCTTGATTTGATGAATCCACTTCAAAGAGTAATGATCTGTGATAAGGGTAAAATGGGAACCTTTAAGATAAGGACGAAGCTTTTCAATTGCAAACAGTACAGCCAAGCATTCTTTTTCCGTCGTGCTGAATTTTCTTTCGCTTTTTGTCAGAGATCGGGACAGGTAACAGATAACTTTTCCCTCGCCGTTCTGAATTTGGCATAAGACTGCTCCTAATCCATAGTCTGATGCATCTGTTTGCAATATGAAAGTTAAATCAAAGTCTGGACACGATAGGACAGGTGCCGATACCAGGTGCTCCTTGATGGTGTTAAGGGGTACATCGCACATTTCATCCCAAACTAATTTAGTATTCTTCCTTAGTAAGTTTGACATCGGAGCAATAATGGTAGAAAAATTTGGGACAAACCGTCTGTACCAAGATGCTAAACCCATAATTCTCCGAGTCTCAGAAACATTCCTGGGAGGTGGAATACGTAAAATTGCCTCTACCTTCTCGGGATCCACAATCAATCCTGAGCTATTAACTACATAACCAAGGTATTTTAATTCGGCTTTACAAAACTTACACTTGTCTTTATTTAATGTCAACCCTGCATCCTTTATTCGTTTGATAACTTCTCGAAGGACTTCAAGTTGTTTACTAAAGGTTGGAGTGCAAATCACAATATCATCCAAATATACCAAAACATAATTTTCAAGTTCGACCCCAATAACTCGATCAATAAATCTCTGCCATGTGGCAGGAGCATTATGTAAGCCGAAAGGCATGCGTCGAAATTGGAAAAGACCTCTAGTTGGGACCACAAATGCTGTAAGGGGTCTAGAATCTTTTGCAACTGGAATCTGCCAATATGCCGATTTAATGTCGAGTGTGGTTAAGTATTTCGCATCTCGAAGTTTATCTAATGTGGCACTTACAAACGGTAAAGGATACGCATCTTTTTTACTGACTTCATTCAATCGTTTGTAGTTTACACAGAAACGATAGCTCCCATCCGGCTTTTTAACCATAACTATTGGAGATGCCCATGGTGAGTTTGATGGCTCTATGATTCCATCTTTTAACATTTTATCCAACTCTTCGTTGACACATTTCTGTAGGGTTGGTGATAACGGATAATGTCGTTGCTTTATGGTTGGACTGTCGGTTGTTATAACATGTTCCACCATTGATGTACATCCTGGAGTCGTTGGCATATCCTTAAAAGTTTCATCTACAAGCTTTTCTAGGGCAGTGCGTTGCTCGGCCTCAAGATGATCCAGAGGTTCCACGGCACAAAGGTATTCCGAAGTGCCTGCTTCGTCAGAACGAAAACACCATTGATCCGAATACAAGTCAGGAATTATTTTCATCCGAGTCCAGAAATCTACTCCCAAGATTAGACTGTGAGGAATGGACGGCACAACCAAAACTTTAAAAATTTTAATTTATGATTCCAACTCAATTGGCAAACTAATACTTCCCAACACAGGGCACACATTTCCATTTGCCACTGTACACTCTTTCTGAGAGCTAGTTTCTAGAGTACAGATATTCTTTAATATATTCCAACCTTGTCCTCCAATCACGGTTAGACTACAACCACTGTCTAGTGACCCTACAAACTTACGACCATATATATGAATCTTGAGATAAGGACGAGTATCATTCTTTGCATGTGACAATACAAAATCTAATACCGCCATAGTCAATGGTTCGGTGGTCGGGGTTTGGTAAGAAGAGGTTGGCGACCGACCTACTGCTGACCTCTTTTCGCGTTTTTTTGTATACACTTTGAACAAGAGCTTAAGACAATTCCTTCTTGACCACATCCGAAGCAAAATTTATTTCGTGGCTTAGAACATTTACGAAACCGATGGCCTGTTTCCTTACAGTTCCAACATAGAACTTTATTCGACGTTGCAGCACAAGTATTGACTACGGTAGCAATATTGGTGTCGGTTCTATTATTAGTGAAGTTTTCTCTTCTTGTACCGATATAGGATAAGTTAGAGTTGTTTTACTATTACCACCCTTTCGGTAAGCTAGTTCTGGCTCAAGAATTTCCTTCAAATTGGTAGGAGGAGGGCAGAATCGCATTGTTCTAATGGACGTTTCTTCTATCATCCTATATTTCAAAGTTAGTTCCTGGATCGTTTCAATTATATGAAGAACAAGTTGAGATTGAATATAGGGTAAGAGATTCCTGCGGATCATTTTCACACGAACCGATTCTTCGGGCCTTGATGATCCTAGTTTGATAAAAAGATTTTCCATGATGCAGATATATGATATCACTTTTTCTTTTGCTCCTTGCGTTCTTCGTCGGATCTCTTCCCAGAGGTCAAATTCATAATCATATGGTAGGAAGTCATGACGAAGTCGATGGGTTAACTCGTCTCAAGACTGAAACGACTGAGTTCTAAACCAAGCTAGTGCATCTTTCTTAAATAACTCATATGCTGATCTTAATAACAGCTGTTTTGAAACACCCCGAGAAATCCTCATTTCTTCAATTCTTTCTAAGAAATTGGTAACGCTACCCTCTCCATCAAAAAATATTTTCCAACGACTTACATCAAAGACTGGCTTAGAAGACTCCGCAATAGACGTAGAATTTAAGGTTGATAATTCTATATTTCTAAGACGTTGTTCAAAATCATTCGTAGAGTTATTCGTAGGATCTGTACGGCTTTGATTTGGAACACCTCTCGGTATGTGCGTTTGCTTCTGCATAGGTGGCACAAATTGTTGATAAGAAACAGGAGCTTCTGCTTGTGAGGTCGAAGGTCTAAGCAAACGTGAAGGATAATTAGCTCTTGAGATCCATGGTGAATTTCCATAACAATTATTCGGTCTTTGATTCACAGATTCGACATAGGAGAATCTCACAGAATGAGATCTAGACTGAGTAGGATAGAGTAATTCCAAAACCGGATCTTTTCTTTTTGGCATGGTAGACGAATAATTCTCCGTAGTTCGACTATCTTCTTTATATGCTCCCATTGACGTCTTCTCATTATTGAAGTTAAAACGATTCTCTCCTGCCTGATGATGAGATGAGCTAGCAACCTCTAGTCCAACATGATTTCGTTCGGATTCTCTTTCTGTATACCCCTCTAACCTCTCTTCTCGTCTGATACTATTTATCAGTGTTGCGCGGATATCATCATTAGAATGAACCAATTCTGGTACCAGAGGGTTCGGTTCATCTAATATAGATCCTTCATACAATATATTTGCATCCAACAAGTTGGAAAAACTATTATGATAATCGCCTTGGCGACCGGCGTCTATTATACGTCCTAATTCATCTGTGTACATAACACATTTAGAAATTAAGTTGGATCTAGCTTCTTCCAAGTCCGCATCACTACTTAAGTGTTAGACGTTCTAATCGAGAA
Organism: Galeruca laticollis; assembly: GCA_963921935.1. Taxonomy (NCBI): domain Eukaryota; kingdom Metazoa; phylum Arthropoda; class Insecta; order Coleoptera; family Chrysomelidae; genus Galeruca; species Galeruca laticollis. The sequence goes on along the minus strand of OY998181.1, from coordinate 31,923,543 downwards.
CGGACATGCGATAATCTTGAAGATATCCTTTTATACTCGTTATCTCGGTTGGCATAATTAAAATTTCTAATACCTTTCCCTAAATCTTCCAGTTTTTGTATACAGATGTTAATTTCCTCTGTTGGGATTAATTTATCAAGTGCCATTTCTTCAACTGTCAATCCAGCTTTTTCCATCTGCATAGCTACTCTCAACGCAGCACGATTTTCTTGAACGGTATTATTCACCGGTAAGTCTCTTACTAACAACTCATAGACTAGTTCATCTCCTAGGAGTCGATTTACTTCAAACATTTTAAAAATATAAAACTAATATGTATACTTCTTAAGTTAAACGTTACTAACCTTCAGCTACTTATATCTATTGAACTTTGTGAATGTCTCGAACTTTACCTAAAGCTTTACCACAAATATATCAACAATTTTTCCTCGAATTTTTAAGTGGATGGAAATGATATAATTACAGTTTATAAGTATATAAGAATTTAATTCAAATTCAACCAATAGATTTCTATTACATATAACATCTGATTACTGCTTTTGGTACACCCCTAAGAATTTAAATTCAACCCAAGAATAAATTTCGTATTAAGTAATAGTAACAAATTATATCTTAATTGTAATGCGCATTGCGTTTAGAATTAAATTTAATTTAAAGGAAAAAATCAAAACAGTATTACGTGATAATATCAATTCACACACCCCCCTCTCTTAAAAAGAAAACCATAAACAAACAAATGCCAGCCAGCCCTGAAAACAAATGAACACGAAAACCAGAAATCGATTCTTGAGAAATAATCGTAAAGCTACAGAACGAATGTATAAATCGAATCAGTCAGCTTGTCAATTGTCAATCTATAAACGTGAAAAAGTTTATTGTTGTTTATTTTATACAAAATAATATCCACCTTTGTGAAAAAATCAAATAAATCCACCTTCTGAGAGATTATAAACGTTGGTGCGCCATTTTTATTACTTACATTTATTATTATGTATTTTAATAATAAGGGTTAAGCTAATGTTTGCACCCACTTCAGCCTTACTACCTTTAAATGAATACAGTGTCAGTATTCAAAAGTTATTTACCTGAAGAAGGCCTACGGGTTCGTATCTACCATTACAATCTAAATCAGAAGTTAACATAAAAAAAAAGGAAAGGTGGTAGTGAATAGTTTATTGTTGGATTAATATGGTTTCTTTCAACTCACATATATGAAGATATCAATCATTAACAATTATGAAATTTCCCCTTTAGTACTAAAAGGTGTACAGAACTTAAATTTGGGTAAGTTTATCATATAATATTCTATTGGTTTATTAATAACTGAATAGCTACACTACTTATTGAGAGTCTGTTATCCTCCAAAATTTTCGAAACAGCACCTCTAATCGGTATACTCGATATATACCTGGATTGCAATATATTAAAAAGTCTAAGTTACCTTGATAATCACTATAACTTCAGTTATTTATTGATAAGTGTCTACTCTGGGTATTCCATACAGCAGGACATATAGGTTAGTCAGTTATAAGATGAATAAATCAAAACCAAAGAAAAAGCCTAAAAGAATTATAGAATTTATAACTAGATGTCTAATATTAAAAGAATAACAATCAATGACAAGCAACTTGATTAACTTACCAAGGGTGGTGTGTGGCTTTTATGTGAAATAAATTAAACCAAGTAAAGATCCCCCTTAGGGTTTCTCCCCAATTCTCTTGAAGATAAAATTACTCAGAAGTTTAATTTACTATTTCCCTTTTTGTTTTCAGGCTATTTTATATCCGAAATTGCTTCGAAAAATTGTAACCCATGTGGTTCAAAAAGCAGCCATTTCCAAAAAGAAAAAGATTATAAAAAATGACAAGGTACAAGTCAAGGTTTCTAAAACAGGTATTGAATGTTTATGTTATTAAGCCAGGTAGGGCTAATCAACCTATAAAGAAGTCATTAGTGAGCCAAAACGTTGAGTGCTGTTTTACTTAATAATCACAAATCAACAAATAATTCAATGAAAAAGAAGAACATTAGATTGTAAACAATAAAGGTTATTTTTCACATTAAAATCAACACATTGTAATATTTATGATTTTGTTTTACAAAGTGTGAATCAGTATAGACGAATTAAAAGTTATATATTTTTCCATTTTCAAAGTAAGCATTTGGTCATTTATAGCGAATACTTTTCATAACTCATTTTAAACCGTAACAACACTTTTAAACAAATTTTTCCTAGTCACTTCTTAAAAACTTTTTACTAGACACTTTTTCAACCCCCAACTCAATTTCTCAGTCAATGCGCACTTAACCATCCAACACAACCCCAACTCAGCCCTGAAGAGGAAACCTATCCTACACCAGGGCACCAACAAGAAAAAAGAACATTTCACCCAAGAAAACTCCATTCAACAAAATTCATTTACGAACTTCTCTCTCTCTTAATGCTCATTTTACACCCAAGTATGACTCTTACACTCTAGGTCAGACATGTCAAACATGCGGCCCGCGGGCCGCATGCGGCCCACTGAGCATTTTCCTGCGGCCCCGAATCAATTTTGAAAACAGCCATGTAATGCGGCCCGCGAGCCTGTTAAAAACCGAAAATAAAGTACTGTGATGATGAACTAAGATGCACGCTCAACCTAAAAGCCTGGCTTGTTCCGGATTGTTCTATCGTGCGAGAACACAGATGACGCTACCTGAACATTCTGGAAAGAACTGTCGAGAAATCACAATCCGTATATAAGCCAATACCGCTCGATTGAGTTCAGTTGTTCAGTCAGTTATGCGTCAGTTGCGATAGAATTGCGAGTTTAGTTGCGTACTTATTGTTACAACACGTAACAGTACTTATTGTTATTTATTTCGGATAAAGTTTTTAACATGTCTGTTTCAAAACCAAGTGGAAGTAAGAGGAAACTTGGAGATGAGCATCGTATCTTTCAAGAAAAGTGGGAATTAGAGTTTTTTTGCTGTGAAGTGAAAGACAAAATTATTTGCTTGATTTGTAACAGTACAGTAGGTGTCCCAAAATTATATAATATAAAACGTCACTATGATAGTCATAAAACTAAGTTTGACAAGTATACAGGCATGATTAGAAACGAAAAGTTAAAAGAGTTAAAATCACGGTTAAAAGATCAACAGCTTATGTTTACACGTACAAAGCAAGAAAATGAATCTGCCGTTCAAGCGAGCTACGTACTGTCGGAGTTAATCGCAAAACACTCAAAACCATTTGTTGAAAGTGAATTTATAAAAGACTGCCTTGTAAAGGCCGCGGAAATTGTAAGTCCCGGGAGCGTGAAGGCTTTTCAAAATATATCCTTGTCCCGGAATACTGTCGCTGAAAGAGTTACCGAGTTGGCTGCCAATATAAGCGAATACTTTTCATAACTCATTTTAAACCGTAACAACACTTTTAAACAAATTTTTCCTAGTCACTTCTTAAAAACTTTTTACTAGACACTTTTTCAACCCCCAACTCAATTTCTCAGTCAATGCGCACTTAACCATCCAACACAACCCCAACTCAGCCCTGAAGAGGAAACCTATCCTACACCAGGGCACCAACAAGAAAAAAGAACATTTCACCCAAGAAAACTCCATTCAACAAAATTCATTTACGAACTTCTCTCTCTCTTAATGCTCATTTTACACCCAAGTATGACTCTTACACTCTAGGTCAGACATGTCAAACATGCGGCCCGCGGGCCGCATGCGGCCCACTGAGCATTTTCCTGCGGCCCCGAATCAATTTTGAAAACAGCCATGTAATGCGGCCCGCGAGCCTGTTAAAAACCGAAAATAAAGTACTGTGATGATGAACTAAGATGCACGCTCAACCTAAAAGCCTGGCTTGTTCCGGAATGTTCTATCGTGCGAGAACACAGATGACGCTACCTGAACATTCTGGAAAGAACTGTCGAGAAATCACAATCCGTATATAAGCCAATACCGCTCGATTGAGTTCAGTTGTTCAGTCAGTTATGCGTCAGTTGCGATAGAATTGCGAGTTTAGTTGCGTACTTATTGTTACAACACGTAACAGTACTTATTGTTATTTATTTCGGATAAAGTTTTTAACATGTCTGTTTCAAAACCAAGTGGAAGTAAGAGGAAACTTGGAGATGAGCATCGTATCTTTCAAGAAAAGTGGGAATTAGAGTTTTTTTGCTGTGAAGTGAAAGACAAAATTATTTGCTTGATTTGTAACAGTACAGTAGGTGTCCCAAAATTATATAATATAAAACGTCACTATGATAGTCATAAAACTAAGTTTGACAAGTATACAGGCATGATTAGAAACGAAAAGTTAAAAGAGTTAAAATCACGGTTAAAAGATCAACAGCTTATGTTTACACGTACAAAGCAAGAAAATGAATCTGCCGTTCAAGCGAGCTACGTACTGTCGGAGTTAATCGCAAAACACTCAAAACCATTTGTTGAAAGTGAATTTATAAAAGACTGCCTTGTAAAGGCCGCGGAAATTGTAAGTCCCGGGAGCGTGAAGGCTTTTCAAAATATATCCTTGTCCCGGAATACTGTCGCTGAAAGAGTTACCGAGTTGGCTGCCAATATAAGCGAACAGATAAAAACAAAATCAGACTCTTTCATTGCATTTTCTATTGCCTGTGACGAAAGTACAGATGTGTGTGGTGTGGCGCAACTCGCTGTTTTTCTTCGTGCTGTTGATAGAGATTTCAACTCTTATGAAGAATTACTGAAATTAGTACCATTGCATGATACAACAACTGGGGAGGATATTTTCAATGCGGTTTATGGACTTCTGCAAAAGTACAATTTAGATTTGTCAAAACTGTATTCCGTTGCAACAGACGGAGCTCCTTCAATGACTGGAGTGAATAATGGCTTCATTAAAATATCACAAACAAATATCAGAGAAACGGGCAGTGACAAACCAGATTTTCATCATGTTCATTGCATGATCCACCAAGAAGTTTTATGCTCAAAGGTGATCAAGTTGGAAAGCGTTTTAAAGTCAGTGAAAAAAATGATAAACTTCATAAGGTCACGTGGCTTGAATCAGCGACAGTTTTCTGCGTTTTTACGTGATTTAGAAAGTGAGTACACTGGTTTACCTTATTATGCAGAAGTGCGATGGCTTTCGTGTTCTATGGTTCTCGATCGGTTTTGGAAACTCAAAGAAGAAATACGCCTTTTCATGGAAGTGAAAGAACAATATGTCAGCTTATTATCCGACGTACCTTTTTTACAAGATCTTTCATTTATGGTAGACATCACAAAACACTTGTCGCACTTAAATACGAAATTGCAAGGACCACGTCAAGTTATAACAGATATGCATGATCATGTTAAAGCTTTCAAGTGTAAGATGATGCTGTGGAAAAACCAGTTAGCGGTGGATAATCTGTCACGTTTTCCGACTTGCAAGGCGTATCAGGAAAGTACAAGTGGCCCAATATCATACAAAATATATACAGAGAAAATGGGAAGCCTTCTGTCAGAATTTGAAAAGCGTTTTCGGGATTTGAAGTCCCAAGAAAACAATTTTTCTTTATTTACTGGTCTTTTCACTATCGATATTGATTAAAATTCCCCTCACTTGCAGATGGAAGTAATTGAGATTCAGTGTCAAAACCATTTAAAAGAAAAATTTGATAGTGTTGGTACATTCGAATTTTATAAGTACTTGCCTTTTCAATACTAAGAAATGAGAAAACTTGCCTGTAAAATCCTGTCAATGTTTGGAAGTACCTATAAGTGTGAACAATTATTTTCTTTGATGAAAGGAAACAAATCTCCGGCAAGATCGCGATTGACGGACGCACACTTGGACGCAGTTTTAAAAGTTATTTCCGCCGATAAATTCACGCCACAAATAGACAACTTAATTAAAGACAAAAGATGTCAAATATCTGGCAAGAGAAGTTAATGTTTGTAAGTTTTTGTAATGTCCTTTTTATTGGAAATTTAATAAATATACTTCTAACATAATAGTACTTTTTTTCGTTAAGATTTTCAGTAGTTTGTCTTCTTTAAGATTAGGTATTGCGGCCCACCCAGTATATGGTCTTCATGCTTTTGGCCAACCAGTGACTTTGAGTTTGACATAGCTGCTCTAGGTGTTGTTTTGTTAACGCACTCTGCACAACAGGTCACTGTCAATATATAGTCCAGGAAATATGGGTATGTAAGCGTCATTTTCGAGGTAACGGCTGATACTTGGTAAAAAGTTAGTAAAAATGGTGTACAACAAAACTTAACTTATGCGACCTCTCAAATCGGACCGGAACATTGTTTATGATTCGATTTACACTCATTTTTCATGCCTTTTGTAGATTTTTCAGGTATATCTTTTTTCTCGTGCATAGTACAGACAAAAAGTTAAATACTTTTTTTTTCTTCTTTCAAAGACCTACAATTCTAGACCTTACACGTAAAAAAAATTGATTGGGTCAAAAGTTATTGGCAAATAAACAACTGATAATGTTATTGTTATTAAATAAAAATATAATGAGCATTTTTTACACTAACACTTCCACATCACGCTTATCTATTCTCACTCATTAAAAAATGATACTCACGAAAGATGGAGTCTGTAAGTTCAATAGTTTATGAATTATGGCCTTATAAACAAATTAATTAAAAATTGACTTGCAGAGTTCTGTAAGCTATGCGACCTCGCGCCAATTTTTTCACTGTTAGATTTCATAATAAGACATCGATACTCATCATTGTTTTTTTAAAAAATACATTTTTGCAACAACGCGATTTTTTTTTCATATTTGTCTTAGTTGCATACTTAATTTGACACTATATCCGCTAATTTTTGTCGAGAATAAGGTACGCACATAGGAGGGGCATGGAAAGATCTTCAATTATAAAAAAATACGCTAAGATTTATTGACAAACGACTGAGTTACGGACAATCGAAGTCGGAGGCCTGTCAGTCAACAATTTATGCGACTATCGAAAAACAAAACTTTAGCTCGACTACACTCTCTGAGTTTCACCGTACGACTACCAACACAAAATACGGACGATGATAGAATGAAAAGCTAGGCGTTCCCCCCATTCCGCTGCCACGCAGTAGCCAGCCGAAATATCCACCCTGCTGACTTTCGAATTTTTTTTTATTGGGTTGCAATTTACGCGACGTCTCGCTATTTCGTACAATAAAAGTACATTGACTAAAAATTTTAGGGATATTTTTTGTTTTTCGATACTCGCATAAATTGTTAACTGACAGGCCTCCGACTTCGATTGTCCGTAACTCAGTCGTTTGTCAATAAATCTTAACGTATTTTCTTTTCAATCAAAACTCTTTACATGCCCCTCCTATGTGCGTACTTAATTCTCGACAAAAATCGGTGGATATAGTGTCAAATTAATTATGCAACTAAGCCAAATATGAAAAAAAATTGGCGTTGTTGAAAAAATGTATTTTTTTAAAAAACAATGATGAGTATCGATGCAAGTCAATTTTGAGTTAATTTGTTTATAAGGCCATAATTTATAAACTATTGAACTTACAGACTCCATCTTTCGTGAGTATCATTTTTTAATGAGTGAGAATAGATAAGCGTGATGTGGAAGTGTTAGTGTAAAAAATTCTCATTATATTTTTATTTATTAACAATAACGTTATCAGTTGTTTATTTACCAATAACTTTTGACCCAATCAATTTTTTTTACGTGTAAGGTCTAGAATTGTAGGTCTTTAAAAGAAGAAAAAAAAATATTTAATTTTTTGTCTGTACTATGCACGAGAAAAAAGATATACCTGAAAAATCTACAAAAGGCATGGAAAATGAGTGTAAATCGAATCATAAACAATGTTTTGGTCTGATTTGAGAGGTCGCATAAGTTAAGTTTTGTTGTACACCATTTTTACTAACTTTTTACCAAGTATCAGCCGTTACCTCGAGAATAACGCAAAATGATCATTTTAGGTCTGATTTTCCTGGACTATATAAATGTATAAGAACAATGTACCTTGGGATACATATAATAAAATCTTTGATTAATTGAAAATCATTAATTAATAGGTGTCATTAATCAACGATTCTGATTGCGTTAAAATACATCGTAAACTGACGGTCGACGAAAATAGTATATTATGTAATAAGGTTAGAATGAAGAAAATCGATACTAGTGGAAAATTCCGGACGCCATCGTTAGGAACAACCAGTAACGATTTTTTATTCCAACCGAGTAACAGAATATATTTTCTCCACGGCCAGAATCTATGAATCAAAATTCAATTAAATCTGATCAAAACAAGTTACTTTTTGAAATATTTGTATTACATTGAATTAATTAATATTTATATTTATTGTGTTGGTGCAATTACTAAAGTTTAGAAATGGTGCATTGTAAAATATTGTCTGTAACATTTTTCAAAACAGATTGATATTTAGTCGTGTAGCAGCAATAATTGGAGGTTGAGTAATCGGTTACTGACGAATTAGATCCAGTAACTGAAAAATCTTATTGATTTGCCATATTTATTCGATTTTGTATACAATTTTTCATATTTATCCTTCTGCTACTTGAGAAGACTTCCAACCTCGATGTATTTTTAATGTTGTAATATCCGCACCTGGATTTACCCGTAGTCGTTGATGTACAGGTAGATTGACCAGTATACTCTTGAGCGTTGTATAGATTCAAAAAGATAAGAACGATGGACGAGAAAATGAAATCGGATATTGAGAATATGATGACAACGATAGAAAATCAGATGAACGAGAAAATCAAGGAATTATAGAAAACCCAAGACACGCCAGCAGAAGAAAAGAATATCGATAATATGAAACCCTGAAGAGACATTTAACCATTGCACCGATACTAGGATATTCATTACCAAAGGAAGACTTCATTCTTGGCACTGATGAAACAAAACGTATGAATTGGAGGAGTGAATGGTTGACAGAATGAACAGGACCATTGGAAAATACTTGACCAAAGTAGTTTCCAGCCCCCAGAAAGATTGGGACCAGTATCTTCACCTATCTGTATCTGTATTTGTAAAAGTTGGAAGGGTGGGTGACCCCACAGCACTTAAGGTACAAATGGCCCATTATGCATCCTTCTGAGGTTCAAAACTTCCTTCTAGCTCGTCATCCAGCCTACTTCTTTGATGTAGGCAATAACGTCGCCCGAATTAGGTTTCCTCATACTGGCGTGTGTTAGCCTGTGCTCGCGAATACATGAAACCTAAAATGAGAGAGTGTCTGACAATCGCAAAAGAATGACAGTCTTATCATTTTGTTCACATCCTCTACAAAGTGGGGTGTTAGGCAGACCCAGTCTGTGGAGGTGTTTTCGTAGGTGGCAGTGACCCGTCAGAATACCCGTGGCTGTTCGTAGGTTCCATCTGTTCATAGTCACGTATTTTGTGGCAACTTTGCTGTCCGGATACTGTAGCAGTTCCTTGGCGAGCCTGCAGCCATCTGCGTCGTCCCATCTACCCTTAAACTTATTAAGGGATTGTTCCTTTAATAGGTCGGCCATCGTTGACGCCGATAGACCAATGAAAGTGCCAGGTCCCAAGATTTTGTGGGAGGCTGCCTTCCTGGCTAGCGAGTCTGCAATGCGACTTTCTTTCGATTTCTCATGGCCCTTAATCCAGCCTGAAGTGACCGTGTTGTTGTTACAGGCTTCGATTAAGGCCATGTGACATTCTAGTACTAGGCCTGAAGTAATACGTGGTCTGTTCATGGCTAGTAGTGTTTGTCTACTGTCCGTAAGGATATATATATATATGAGTACCTGTGGCGCTCCTTTTGATAATCTCTTCTGCAGCGATGCAGATAGCAGTGAGCTCTGTTTGAGCAACACTTGCATTGCAGTCCATTGCCCATTTTATGTTCAGATTCAGGGACCTGGAGAAAATTCCACATCCTGAGCGTACATTTGATTTAGACCCATATGTGAAGATGCAGATTGCGCCTTCTTACAATGGGTCTTGTGCGTTGTTTTAACAGATTACCTTGTAAGGCCTGTTGAAGGCATATCGCTGTGGAATGGAGTCCTTATTGGCCTGCAGGAGTGGGACCTCTCTGAGGGCATCATGCCGGAAGTTACGTCTCAGTTTACCGGATCCTACATCAGGTTGTATACCGGTAGAGCGTAGACGTGTCATGGTCATCAAAACAACCCACTTGATGTATATTTCAAGGGGAGTGATACCGTGGATTATCCCCATAACTCTTGTTGGTGTGGTTCTCATGCCTCCTGTTGTGTTGAGGCATGCTCTCGTTTGGATTTGATCCAGTTTACATACGACTGTCAGCTGGTTTGCTTTAGTTCCCCAGGCAATCGCGCCGTACGTTAGCATAGGTCTGATGATGGCAGTGTAGATCCAGGCAGCAACCCTAGAGGTGACATTCTCCAGGTTCTACGACACTGCTCATAAGAAATATATGCTTTTTTCCCTTTGTTTTCTAAGTGAGAGTTCCACGTTAACTCACTGTCAAAGGTGACCCCTAAATATTTCACCTCTGAAGGGAAATTAAGTTTTTATCTAGGATCTTTGGGGCTTGATGTTTTGGAAGCTTCCTTTTTTTCGTGAAAAGATCCATCTCCGTCTTTTTAAGATTCATTGACAGCGAATGGTCTCTGCACCATTGTTCTATGATATTGAGGGCCTCTTGCATTGAAGCGCAGAGTGTCTCCTCGAATCCTCCTGTTAGCAGAATCACTAGGTCATCTGCATATGCTATTGTGTAGAAGTTGCTATCGTGGAGGTGGCTGACCAAGGAGTCTAAGACCACGTTCCACGGTAGTGGCGAGAGCACCTCTCCCTGTGGACAACCTTTTACAACTAAGCCTCTTATGGTTACATCATCCACAATGATTTTTATTGCTCTTTTTAAGAGCATGTTATATATCCAGCCATTTATGGTTTGGGGGATATTCTTGTTGGAAAGTGTATTTGATATTTTAGGAAAAGTGGTTCTATCAAATGCTCCTTCTATGTCTATGAATACACCCAGGGTGGACTCCTTATTTTTCAGCGATCTCTCGGTGCGGCCCGCTACGAGATGAAGACCCGAATCGGTGGATTTCCCTGGAGTGTACGCATGTTGATTTGGATGCAGTGGATTTCGTGTTATCACCACATCTCTTATGTATCGTTCGCACAGCCTCTCTAAAGTCTTTATTGAAAACGATGTGAGGCTAATGGGTGTATCTTCACCTATTTGTATTTGCTTATCGATCCATCAATCAGTCCACTGGTGAAACACCTGCGAAAATCCTGTTTGGACGCGAAATAAGTTTCCTTGTGACCTGGAATTTGGTTGTCGACCCGAAGAAGATCAAGCGGGAATAGATTACATGAAAAGAAGGATGGACGATGTGTATGAATTGGTTCGAACGAATCTTCAAGTTGCCAGCCACAGAGTGAAAATCGGCACGACATGCAGGTCAGAGGAGGCAGTTTCAAAGGAGGGGGCAAAGTATGTTTACACAACCCGACGAGAAGAAAAATATTTTCTCCAAAATTAGAAAAATCTTGAGAAGGTTCGTACTTAATTAAGAAGAAGATCAAAGACGTCATCTATCGCATAAGCAAGATCCCTAATAGAAAACTGAAAGTAGTCCATCAAAAATGGATAGCGCCATTAGAAGGAGACCATAACAAAGAGGAAAGAGCGAACCATATCCAAGAAGAGCCTGACCTTGCGTTCGAAGAATTTATGGGCGCATATGGAGGTATCAGGAAAAATAAATATGGAGTCACTCCAGAGCAACCACAAAATTTGTTCACTCTTCAGGAAGTTTTTTCACTGGCACATAACATTCCCGCCAGTATTAAAGGTTGACAACCGGCTTTCGAAAGAAGTTTCGGTAATTAGAAAAACTTGAATCTCAGATTCCAGACCCTGGAAAGATACTGAGACTCAAACACATTTCGCAGTAACACCTGCAAACAAAGAACTAATTTCAAGATCGATCCACACACCGGGATATGTGTGAAGCGCTTTAACGCCTTCGAGGTCATATGCTGTAATCCAATGTGAATAAATTGAACAAATTGGCTGTGCTAAAAATAGAGAGCAACTAGTTGGATAGGCGGGTCATCAGGAACATAGTGGAGGGGATCTTCCACTGTATCCGGAGCAAAATTGTAATGAAGTTAGGTGTCGTCAGCATATAGGTGTATCTTACAACAATGAAGATTCTTTTCTAATCTAGAAGTATATATAAAGCAAGAAACAGTGGCCCCAGAATAGAACCCCGAGGCACCTAACAATGTTGATCCATTTATTCCGATGATTATCCATCAGGTGTTACTAGTTGTTGACGACGCTTAAAAACCAGTTGTGAAGCGCCACAGTGTGGCGTATACGAAGACCTCTTAACAGTAATTTCAGTCTAATGAATATTTAAATTGCAGATTTTGTCTAATAAAATCAATACAATAACAAAACAATGAAACATATACAGTTTCTATTGAATAAAAAATTTTGCCTGAAAATGTCAGTGGCAAGAGTTTCTAGATGGCAGCAGTCAGAAGAGGTCAAAATAAATCCTTATGAAATTTACTATCTCCACCCCTACTTTGTGGAATCTACTCATATTACTGATTTAAATGAAACTAACTGATTCTAGATGATTCCACAATATATTGATAAAATGTTAAAAATTCTAAGAAATTTGACAATTGTCTGACGATGATATTTAGTATCGATCAATTCTCAAATTTCTTAGAATTTTCAACATTTCATCACTATATTGTTGAATTATCTAGAAACAGCTAGGTTCATTTAAATCAGTAATAAATCCTAATGTATAGAACTCAATTAAAGTTGTTTGTCGCTGTCTCTTTTCATTATTTAGATATCATAATAATTGTCTTTAAACGCATTTGAAAAGAGGGCATTGATAAGAAGAATTGGGTGTGACAACCAAAATTACCCTACAACAAAACCGGTGACAAATAACCTGATGTTTACATCTCACCTTTTATGACATAACATAGGCATATATAAATGGACTGGGCGATATTCTCACAAAACTGAAAACTCTCTAGAGAGACAAAGAGCCTTCGCAGCCAATATCTACCAATGCAACGGTGTGTCTCTCGTACTTTTCGGTCTGTTTTCACGAAATACGGATCGCTCAGTCCATATACACCTATATAATGTGTATATTTCAAGATTTAAACTAAACAGTTCAATAAATAAATGTCAGAGCCATTGAAGAGGTTTCAGAATATGCTGATCCAGATCCGTTTATACCTAAGATCTAGCACTTATCTTTCATCCACTGATGCTTAAAACGAACGGACATCTGGACACCAGAAGCCAGAATATAATACCTCGATTTTTTCATCGACTTTGCCGACTCGTGTCTGAAAGACACATTATTTCTAGGAAGACCAATATATAATTTAAAATTGCCAATATCAGCTTGTGATTAAGTGTTTCACAAGATCTACTAAAGTGAAATAATACCTGTGCTGCACATGTTCCTTCCTCTGTAGAGCTTGAGGGTTATTAGCCTACCTTTAAAAAGGTAAGCAGTATGAAATGGCGAACCAAAATATGTCACCAGCTCCCGGTCCATTTGTTAGACAATTTACGTTAAAAACGTATTTTTCATCAACATCGTCTTCATCATGTATTTGGAAAATAGCGTGACAAACCGATCCCAAACAAAATCAGCTTCATTTAATATTTAAAACTCCGATACGTTACGAGCCTGGGACCCTGTTTTTTTGTATGTTGAAAATATCAAAGTATTCGTAATAGTAGTATTTTAGCACACAAAGAATCTCAACCAATTATATAGTAAGTCATTTTTTGTAAGGTTTCTTTATTACTAAAATTGCCAAAGGTTCAGAGTATGTCTATTAATATAATTAGGCACTTTCCTTATTTGTAAAGTGCCAACCATGAATTTTTCAAATAATCTATTTGTTATCATTCTAATACAATCACTTATAGTCCGTTACTGTTTTCGGCCGGTCAATCTCAGACCGGACTCCAGGATAGGATAAACTGTATTCCAGGATATTTCTGGATCTCGCACGTAACTGTGACGATATATTGGACGCTTACCCGGGGTAGACGGCTCGATTTATAGACCGATAAATCTTATTCGGGCTTTGTGAATTTCAGATGGGTTATGTGTGTTTCTTTTGTTGGTCCGACAAAAGAAATATTGCTTGTTTTGGGTTGGCTAGAGATAATTAAAGAGGAAGAAACGTTTTGTTATCGTTTGGTCATGCTGAAATATTGCTCTTCCTCAAGAGGCAAATTGCGTTGCGTATATATTCTGGAAATATCCGACACTGCAGTGCGTTATTTCGACGTTAAACGAAAAATTATTGACAATGACATTTTTTGAACTTTTCGCTTCGCACGGTTGTAATTTATGGAAAAAAAGGTAAAAATGTGAAACTACTCTCTTTTTACACAATATGAACAAATTTTGTTTGTAGTGCTGCGTGGAAGGGCTACGTATAGTTGTTCATGGGAATACCACTGAATGTTCAGGTCTAAGCCTGCAATGTTGAATTTCTGACCTTGTGATTAGTTAATAGTCATTGAAATTGACAAGTTTATTGGAAATTGCAATCATTTGAATTGGAGTCGACGATCCGTGGATATAAATGGAATCCGGGGAATTAACACGGTTTCCCCAGTTCCACATCCTATTATAATTATACTCCATAGTATAAGTTTTTCGACGTTTGACCTGAAGTAAACTGCTCAATTGAAAATTTAATGGGATTTTTATAGGACATTGACTTACTGAGTGCAGGAAAAAGTATAACAAGAAGCAAACTAGAGAAAAATTTATAAGATGAATTGATGAAATAACCTTAGCCAATACTAAAAAGAAAAACAGTAAGACACACAGCCTTTCAAAATAAAGAAATGGTCAGTACGAATCTTTACGAATATATAAAGAAACAAATTAACCGCCACAAACCAACGGCAAATATATCTAAGGAAACATGGAAAACCCACTCTACTAATAACTACAAAAATAAGAAGAATTGAAAGAATAAAACGAGGACATATAATTAGACAGAAGATGAAGAAGAACCACCAGATATGGAGAATTCATAGAATTAACAAACCAACTAAAACTAAATAAAATGGCAGAACCTAATGCACTTAACAATGAACTATTAAAATTAGAAGTAGAGACACTACTAAATGTCTATATCTCTGTATAAGCTGCTAGTCAATATATGGACAGAAGAAACGATGTCAATAGATTGGAAGAATTGTAAAATAATACTAATATACAGAGTGTGCCACAGAAAACAGTCCACCCCAATATTAGACAGTATTCATTAGATTTTAAGGAAATGCTGAAACAAGTCGAGACACATTTTTACGATACAGACATCTGTTATTTGTCAACCCCCTCCCTTCCACTTCCCCAGCCCCTTATTTTAAAATAGGGAATATACCACATCATTAGAAAGGCATTTATATGGAGACTTCAGACAATGATCGTCAACGATTTTGATTTATATTTGGACCGTCTTTGCAAAAAAAATCTCAATTAATTAAAAGTACAACACTTCTTAAAAATGAAACACAACGCCTGATTAAACAAATTCTCGGTTCTTCTTGCACACTTCCCGTTTTTAAAAAATATGGAAATAATCTAAACCCATTCTGCTATAGAATATACCATTTTGGCAGTATTCAAAAAATACCTAAATTTGTTAAATATCAATAATATGAAATAAACTATCTTAGTCTCATATTACTAATTTTTTTCAATATTTACTTTTGATGTGACAGAGAAAATTATGCATTAACAAACCATATTCGTTGCGTTCCATTTTTAAGAGGTGTTCCACTTAAAATTAATTAATACTTTTTTGCAAAAACGGTGTAAATATCGAAGTGGAATCGTTTATGCTTATTATGTCTGAATACTCCACCTAAATGATGATGATCTAATGATGGGCTATAAATGGTATATTCTCTATTTAAAACTAAAGGGTTGGGGACGTGGGAGGGAGGCTGTGATGATTAGAGGTAAACCTGGACCTGTGGGAACGAAATAATTTCAATGTTTAAAAGCTCACTGGAATATAGTATAGTTAACATAATTAATATCAATTAACCATGACCATAGTCAACATGTCGATGACCAGTGTTACACTTACGAGTACGAAGTACAAGTAATGTTTACTATACAGAATTAATCTATTTAAGGTAAAATGGATGATTACCGGCTTATGCAAAATCGTAAGGTAATGCCGGCTTAAATACGTACATCAACTTTACTCATGATTTATCTATATTTGCCGTAAAAGAATCTGATTATGGCACCCACTCTATCATAGGATCTTTATCCGCCAATCAAATTATGCATAAAAAGTGGGGATGCTGGCACGCGCCTGAAACAATTGCCAGTCTTAAGTGAGATGTGCAACGAAAAAGTGCAGTGCTGTTGTTATTTGCTCTATATTTGGTAAGTGATTTGACTTCACCTCTTAAGGAATTCTGACCAATAACTCCTAGAATTAAGGCTGTTTAGGAATGTTTTTGATCTTGTTTGATTCATAAAGGTCTATTTAATATATTTTTCACATTTTGTATAAAAAATGGTGAAAGTTGCAAAAATAAAATAGGCCGGTATTAGACTAAGATTTTGTATCTCCATCTAATTGCGGCTTATTGAGCCGGAATTGCAATAAATTGCAATTATTTTCAAACATATTTTTTACACATTTGTAACTAAAAACAAGAAACTTTCTTTCTGAGTTTATGTAACATATAATTGGAAAAATATTTAAAACTAATTCCGGCTCACCAGTTTCTCTACAGAAATAGGTAAAATATAACTTTTATTGCCCAGTTTTAGGTGTTTTCAAGAAAAGATTCAGTGAGAAAAAAAAGTTTGTTTAGGCAACCAGTTTTTCAATAAAAATGGTAGAATTTAGAATGATTAAATATGTTTTTGATTTTGTTTGATTTATAAAGGTGTATTAAACGTATTTTTCACTTTTTATATAAGACTTTCAGTGGAAAAATGGTGAAAATTGCAAAAATAAAATAGGCCGGTATTAGATTAATTTTATTACCTGGATCTAATTGCGGCTTATTAAGCTGGAATTGAAAAAAATCGCAATTATTAACAATTGTTTTTTAATATTTAAAAAAAACATTGTTTTCGGATTTTTGTTATATATTATGTTTTAAAAAATATATTAAACTATTTCCGACCCACAAGTTTTTTTAAAAGAAGTAGGAAAAATACGACTTTCATGTTACCCAATTTTAAAGAGTGTTTACAAAAAGAGTTAATGAATTTATTTTTCGGCCAACCAGTTTCTTAATAAAAATGGTAGAATTGGAGATTCTTGGATAGGTTTTTAATTTCGGTTGATTTAATAAAGTCCAATAAATATATTTTTTAGATTTTATAAAGTATTTTTGTATAAAAATAAAGGTGCAAATCGCAAAAAAAAAAATTACGATTGTTTTAAATATATATTTTTAAATATGTTTAACAAAAACCTTGATTCTAAATTTCTATGACATACACTTCAAAAAAATATAAAAAAATAGATCCGGCTCACAAGTTTCTTGATATAGATAGGACTAAAGGCCTCTTGTATTAAACTTTTATGAACAGTGTTTACAAAAAAAAATCAAAATCTATTACCAACCTTAAAAAAATATTGATCTAAAATTTGTGCCTGTTGTATAAAATGTACTATACAAAATATTTTTACAAGCTTAAGCTTTCTCATTGAATTCATTTCTTAAACATAAGTCTTATATTTTCTTACTTACTCAATTTGCAAAAATATAATGTATTTACTTGTACCTATTTCCTGCAGAAAGATGTCACCTAAGAAGATAACCTGGCCAAAAATTAAACAAAAATACACCAAAGAAAACTTGGAACATGCCTTGGAGGAAATGTCAAAAGGTATGTCAGCTTACAAAGACTCAAAGATATACGGTATACCCAAAAGTACCCTAAAAGACAAAAAAAATAAAAAATATCTGAGTGATGACTGTGGCGCAAAGCCAGTGCTCACCTCGGATGAAGAAAATCTGATCGTAGCTTGTATACACCATTTGGGAGTCGCGGGATTTCCAGTAACCAAAGAACAGTTACTGGAAACAGTTGCTGCACTTGTCACGAATTTGAAGCGACCAAATCCGTTCAAAAACGGTGTTTCTGGTTATCAGTGGTATCAAAATTTTCTCATGATATTTGTCTTCGGATGTCTCAAAATTTAACAAAATCTCGCTCTGCCGTGACGGAAAAACAGATTAGAGACTGGTTTGAGAAGATTCACAGATATTTTCAAGAAAACCAAATATTGGATGTATTACTATATGGCAGTCCTATATTCAACTGCGATGAAACGGCATTTTTTCTATGTCCTCAAGAGAAACAGGTCCTCGTCAGGAAGGGGTCCAAATCGGTGTACAGCAGAATAACCAACGATGAAAAAGAGTGCTTGGCTATGCTTGCTAATGTGTCGGCAGATGGAAATATTGCGCCATCTATGGTACTGTTTCCGTATGTAAGACTACCAAAACACGTTCCTGCAACAATGCCATCAGGTGATATATTATTAATTATGAGAGATATTTGAGATATTTTAGGTACCTACTTACTATATTTATATCTACTTTTTTTCAGGGTGGGGCATATGATACACAGAATCAGGCTGGATGAACACAGAAGCATTTTATGAGTATGTAACAAACGTTTTTGACAAGTGGCTATCAAAAAATAACATAAAAAGAGTTGTCGTGTTGTTCTTGGATGGTCACACCAGCCACATTTCGCTGTCGCTAAGCGAATTTTCCAAGACACATGGGATTATATTAGTGGCTTTAGTTCCAAATTCGACTCACATCCTCCAGCCGCTCGATGTTGCTGTCTATAGAAAGGCACATGGCGAAAAATTGTGCATAAATTTAAAATTAACAGTATCTATCAGCAAGTCCAAAGAACGGATTTTTCAGCCTTGGTCAAAGAATGCTTTGATGAATGCCTAAAAGGAAGTAAAATTTAGTCTGCATTTAAATGCACTGGATTATTTCCTTTCAGTCCAGATAGTATTATGGCAAACTCAAAAAAGCTAAAATAGAACATTCAATTAGCAAAGATTCAGTTGAAAACGATACGCAGGGCGATTTCTCAAAGTCCAGTTTAAAGGAAAAATTTGAAGAAAAGCTTTCTCCAAACACTTTGGAGGAATTCCGATCCAACTCAGGTACATCGTAGATGGGAGAAGCTCGGTACGACAAACTCTTCAATTTTTGACAGTTAAATTGTAACAATAAAAGCGAGAAATCGCAACCAGAAGAAGAGAAATGGGAGGCACAACAAGAAAAAATACCAGGCACATCGACACAGTCACGGGTAAAAATAGAAGGATTTTCACAAAACATTGATAATATCCATCCAAACGAATTTAATAAACATGATGAATCTGATTCAAGTGTCTTGAGTGACATCGATAATTTAGAAGATACTACCTTAATAAACAACATGGATTCTGACATTAGCATTTTTCAAATAAAAGAAGATAGAGGACTAGAACTTGATACATTTACAGAACATTCAGATATATTTAATAACATTCAGGTTCTGAGAATTGACATATTGAATTCTGTTAACAGTCTTAATTCCATTGAAAATATAATTCCCGCTAAATCCTATTGCAAATCTGAATAACCTCAATTCTGTTGACCATCTAAATTTTGTTGAAAATCTCAATTCTGCAGAAAATCCTGTTGAAGATGTTGAAACTATTAATCCCGGTGAAAATGGCAACGCGTAATGAATAGATGAAAACGATCGGTTGCTGAACCGAGTTCAAAAAGATCACCTCTACACTGTTTACAAAATCAGAAAGTAGAAAATGATTGCTTAAAAACCCAAGTACCAAAAAAACTAGAAAAATAGAATACATCAGATTATATCGTAACGCCTGCAAAATTACCAACACCATTTAAAAACGTTTTCTTTTTCCCATAGAAACCAAATGCAAGCAAAAAGAAAGTAACCAAAAAATTAACTCCGATCGTCGCAATCTCAGACGAGTTCATTGAATACCAAAGAATATTAGAGCTGGAAAAATAAACTAAAGAACAAAAAAAAATCTAGAAAAGAGAAAACGAAAAGCTATTGAAAAAGCTGAGAACAAAAAGGAGAAAAAAAACAGGAAACCCAAAAGTGTGCCCGTAATTCAAATCAAACAGTTTAAAGGAACTTACGGAAAAGCAGATTGAGAATGTTTCCATGGTGAATGAAGTGAGTGAAGATAAAACAATTACAGAAAAAGAAATGGAAATAATAGATCACGAAGTACTTAAAAAACAGAAAATACAACTACTAGTTTTACAAAAGGGGACTACGTTATCTTCAAATATGAGGAAAAATATTTCCCTGGTTTAATAGAAGACAGCAAAGCAAAATCGTATTACATAAAAGCAATGGAAAAAATTGGAAGTCATTGGAAATGGCCCCATTATGAAGATGTGATATGGTATGATTTAGATGAAGTGATCTCCAAAATAGAGCCGCCTCGGCCCATTAAAAGGAGGGGATTATTTGCAGTTCCTGAAATTAAGGAAGGAAGTTATAACTGATAATCTACCTTATTTTTCGATTAAAATTCATATATATGTTCAAAATGTGAAAAATATAATTTTTTTAAATAAGTTTTTGAAAATATACAAGGTGGTCAAGTACTTTCTGCAGTTTTTGTTTATTTTTTCGTCATAATACACAAAATGTTGTAATAAGCCGGTATTAGATTAAGCTTAGGCCGGCGTTACTTTATGAGATTTTTTGATAGGCCGGTAACAGAAAAAAAGTAAATTTAAAAGAAAAAATTTTGGTATTAAAAATATAAATTGTTATTTTTATTTAATTAAAATTCACAGAAAAACTAACGAACTATTTACACTAATCCAAGAAGGTAAATTTAAAATTTCCCTAAGTGGGCCGGTAATAGCACAATTTACCTTATACATGCTGAATCAATATTTTCCAGCCCGTTAACACTGTTTACATTTAACAATATTAACCTTGTCCGAGCTGGCTGTTTTACAATTTGTTAGCGTTCTAATCTGAACGTGTTTTAATAATTGCCCAAATAAACGTATTCCCCAAAGAATCGTTGTTCTTTCTTACTGACTAACTTAAGTTCATCTTCTGGTTTAATAACCGTCACAAGGTGGTTGACAAATGACAGATGCCTGTATCGTAAAAATGGTTCCCCCTTAGAACAAAGATCGAACTGTTTCAGTAATTCCTAAAATATAATGAATACTGCCTAATATCAGGGTGGATTGTTTTCTGTGGCCTACTCTGTGGGTAAAAGAAAGTGCAACGTGAACTTTCTTCCCGACTCAGGTAGAGGTATTTGGCCTCAGTTACAGTAATTTCTATTACCTCAACTGGGATAAGATGAATCAGTCAAAAAAGTTTCGGGAATAATGTACTTATTAATCACACAAAATAAATTCACATTAACTATGTATTCACAATACAATACGAATAAAAATCAGTTAACCACCTCATATATATATATATATATATATATATATATATATATATATATATATATATATATATATATATATATATATATATATATATATATATATATATATATATATATATATATATATATATATATATATATATATATATATATATATATATATTTATAATGGATATTTTTGTGGGGATGTGGCAATAAGACTCCAGAGTAAATTCTTTCAGATATTTATTCCCGAGCTTTCGAATGATTTTCATTCATTATCAAGGGCTATAAATAATTGGTCAATGTTATCATTAATAATAATTAAATGAAATAATGAATACTTACATAAAATCTATAGCGAATTTTGGAATAGTTGTAAATTTTTATAATAAACTCTTTTAAACATAAATCAATGAAAAACTCAAAAAACAATATGACAATAAACAAAATATTTGATCTTCAACTACTACAATTTTTATTTTTTCATCATAAAATTAAAGATTGTTATGAATCTTCTGTTCTTTTTTCATAATCTAAAAGATATGCATAGATAACACTAAGGTTATTTAAATCTGTTTTTTTATTTATTACATAATTTTGTTCTGCAATATATGTTGTTTCCAAAAAAGGCGTTTTCTATCATTACTTTCTATTGCTAAGACTTTGGCAGATTGATAATCCATAGAATGGCCTTCATAAAACACGTGTTCCGCTAAAGCACATCTATCAGGATATAATCTACTGTCACTTTTATGAGAGGCGATTCGATTGGTTAGCGATCTTTTACTGTGACTAATGTATTTCTTATTACAGATATTGCAAGGAATCTCATAAACTATATTAGTTAATTTAGTAGTAGGAGTCTTGTCTTTGATCTTACTGAAAATTGATTTTATTGTAACACATTGTTTATTCGCAATTTTGATATTATGTGGTTTGAATACTCCAGAAATTTTAGGTGTGATAGATTTTATATATGGAAATGAAATATAAGTTGGAGATGTAATATTAGTAGTTAAAATGTCACTGTTTTCTTCGTTTCGTATTATGTCAACAGTAATGTCATTTATATTGTCAGAAGTATTATATAAAACATGTTTCAAAAGATATGAAGGATATGAGTTATTATAGAAAAGTTTGTAGAGTATTTTTAGATTTTTATCGTGAAATATTGGATTGGAAATTTTTAGGACTCTGGTTTTCATCTGTTTAATCAAGTTAATTTTTGTACTACGTCGATGATATGAATGGTAATTTATATATTTCCCAGAATTGATAGGTTTCCTATACCAGTCAATCAAGATTCTATTATCATTATTTCTAATAAATTTGGTATCAAGAAAAGGTAAAGATTGTTCTGTATTTTCCCTTTCCATTGTAAATTGTATATGTGGATCGAAGCTATTGAAGTAAAACAGTATATTATCTATTTCATCACATGGAAGAGATAATATTATATCATCTACATATTTTTTGATGAAAAACAAATTAAAGGGTAAAACAGAAATAACATAGTCTAAAATATAATTCATGACATAGTCTGCTAATATAGGAGATATTGAAGAGCCCATAGGTGTTCCAAAGGTTTGTTGGTAATTTTTGTTATTGTGAGTGAAAAATGTATTATTAAAAATAAATGTAATTAATTCTAAAAAAGTTTCTTTCCCCAATTTGCAATTTTTACTTATATCATTCCATTTATGTTGAAGAGATGTTGAACATATATTCAAATGGACATTACTAAACAGTGATACCACGTCTAAACTTAAAAGAACGTAATTTGATGGTAATAGTAAGTTATTGAATGATTTACTAATTTCAAAGGAGTCTTTAACATAATATTCATTGTTATAGTCGTAAGATTTTGTCAATATTTCAGTTAACCAAAGAGTTAGAGGTTCAATTGGAGTATTAATTGATGCTACAATTGGTCTAGCTGATAATGTTGGTTTATGAATTTTAGGTAAGCAATAAAATTTTGCGGAAATACCGTTATAAGTAGTTAACTCTTTTTTTGTACTTTCATCAATTAGTTTTTTATTAAATAATTTTTTTATTAGTTTGTTACAATTATTAGTGGTTTTAAGAGTTGGATCATTATTCAGTTCTTTATATGATGAGTTATTATCAATTCTTTCATTACATAAATCTAAATAATGTTGTTTTTCCATGATAACTGTGATGTTACCTTTGTCTGATGGTATGACTATTAAATTTGGATTTTCTTTTAGAAATTTTTTTGTTTTATATAACAGTTCTCGGAATATAGAAGATTTTTTAGGTTCATGAATATAATTAGTTAATATATTTGTTGTTTTAGCAATAACGATATTTCTTTCTTGTTCGTTTTTTATAAACGATGACATGTAATCAACATTAGCTAATATAGTTTTTATTGAAATGTCCTTGGTAATTATAGGTTCAATGCTGAATTTAGGGCCTAGTGATAAGAACTGTAATATATCCTTAGGTATCTCTGTATCTGATAGATTTTTAATCCAATTTTCTTGTGTTGATAGAACTGAATTAATTTTTTTCTTGATTAGATTATTAAGTTTGTTCTTTTGCTTATTTTGGATTTCAAAGAATAGTTTGTTATAAATAACTTGTTGTCAATTAGAAAAGTTTTTAAAAATGAATTCATTGGTTGTGTTAATTATTTGATTTTCCAATTCAATAAGATTATTTTCAAGTCTAAATATTGTTTTTTGATTACAAATAATTTCATTATTTAAAAGCTTATTTACTAACCTATTGTAGATATGATAACTGTTATTTGCTTCTTGTTCTTGGCGTATGAGTATTTTTTCTAAATGTTTGATGTTATTTTGTAAAAAAGTAGGAATAATGTTCTTTTTTCTGCATTGTAGGAGGAAGCATCTTCTATTGTATACTCTCGCCAATTTGAGTTTAACTTTTGACCATGTTTTTAAATTTATTACTGCGGATCGACTATTACCATCAAATTACGTTCTTTCAAGTTTAGACGTGGTATCACTGTTTAGTAATGTCCATTTGAATATATGTTTAACATCTCTTCAACATAAATGGAATGATATAAGTAAAAATTGCAAATTGGGAAAAGAAACTTTTTTAGAATTAATTACATTTATTTTTAATAATACATTTTTCACTTACAATAACAAAAATTACCAACAAACCTTTGGAACACCTATGGGCTCTTCAATATCTCCTATATTAGCAGACTATGTCATGAATTATATTTTAGACTATGTTATTTCTGTTTTACCCTTTAATTTGTTTTTCATCAAAAAATATGTAGATGATATAATATTATCTCTTCCATGTGATGAAATAAATAATATACTGTTTTACTTCAATAGCTTCGATCCACATATACAATTTACAATGGAAAGGGAAAATACAGAACAATCTTTACCTTTTCTTGATACCAAATTTATTCGAAATAATGATAATAGAATCTTGATTGACTGGTATAGGAAACCTATCAATTCTGGGAGATATATATATATTACCATTCATATCATCGACGTAGTACAAAAATTAACTTGATTAAACAGATGAAAATCAGAGTCCTAAAAATTTACAATCCAATATTTCACGATAAAAATCTAAAAATACTCTGAAACATGTTTTATATAATACTTCTGACAATATAAATGACATTACTGTTGACATAATACGAAACGAAGAAAACAGTGACATTTTAACTACTAATATTACATCTCCAACTTATATTTCATTTCCATATATAAAATCTATCACACCTAAAATTTCTGGAGTATTCAAACCACATAATATCAAAATTGCGAATAAACAATGTGTTACAATAAAATCAATTTTCAGTAAGATCAAAGACAAGACTCCTACTACTAAATTAACTAATATAGTTTATGAGATTCCTTGCAATATCTGTAATAAGAAATACATTGGTCACAGTAAAAGATCGCTAACCAATCGAATCGACTCTCATAAAAGTGACAGTAGATTATATCCTGATAGATGTGCTTTAGCGGAACAAGTGTTTTATGAAGGCCATTCTATGGATTATCAATCTGCCAAAGTCTTAGCAATAGAAAGTAATTATAGAAAACGCCTTTTTTTGGAAACAACATATATTGCAGAACAAAATTATGTAATAAATAAAAAAACAGATTTAAATAACCTTAGTGTTATCTATGCATATCTTTTAGATTATGAAAAAAGAACAGAAGATTCATAACAATCTTTAATTTTATGATAAAAAAATTAAAATTGTAGTAGTTGAAGATCAAATATTTTGTTTATTGTCATATTGTTTTTTGAGTTTTTCATTGATTTATGTTTAAAAGAGTTCATTATAAAAATTTACAACTATTCCAAAATTCGCTATAGATTTTATGTGAGTATTCATTATTTCATTTAATTATTATTAATGATAACATTGACCAATTATTTATAGCCCTTGATAATGAATGAAAATCATTCGAAAGCTCGGGAATAAATATCTGAAAGAATTTACTCTGGAGTCTTATTGCCACATCCCCACAAAAATATCCATTACAAATAAGTTGGCAAATATCTTTTTTCAAATTATATACTATTATGGGGTATTACCAAACCATTTCAAGAACTTATGGTCGATCCGCAGTAATAAATTTGAAAACATGGTCAAAAGTTAAACTCAGATTGGCGAGAGAATACAATAGAAGATGCTTCCTCCTACAATGCAGAAAAAAGAACATTATTCCTACTTTTTTACAAAATAACATCAAACATTTAGATAAAATACTCATACGCCAAGAACAAGAAGCAAATAACAGTTATCATATCTACAATAGGTTAGTAAATAAGCTTTTGAATAATGAAATTATTTGTAATCAAAAAACAATATTTAGACTTGAAAATAATCTTATTGAATTGGAAAATCAAATAATTAACACAACCAATGAATTCATTTTTAAAAATTTTTCTAATAGACAACAAGTCATTTATTACAAACTATTCTTTGAAATCCAAAATAAGCAAAAGAACAAACTTAATAATCTAATCAAGAAAAAAATTAATTCAGATCTATCAACACAAGAAAATTGGATTAAAAATCTATCAGATACAGAGATACCTAAGGATATATTACAGTTCTTATCACTAGGCCCTAAATTCAGCATTGAACCTATAATTACCAAGGACATTTCAATAAAAACTATATTAGCTAATGTTGATTACATGTCATCGTTTATAAAAAACGAACAAGAAAGAAATATCGTTATTGCTAAAACAACAAATATATTAACTAATTATATTCATGAACCTTAAAAATCTTCTATATTCCGAGAACTGTTATATAAAACAAAAAAATTTCTAAAAGAAAATCCAAATTTAATAGTCATACCATCAGACAAAGGTAACATCACAGTTATCATGGAAAAACAACATTATTTAGATTTATGTAATGAATTAATTGATAATAACTCATCATATAAAGAACTGAATAATGATCCAACTCTTCAAACCACTAATAATTGTAACAAACTAATAAAAAAATTATTTAATAAAAAACTAATTGATGAAAGTACAAAAAAAGAGTTAACTACTTATAACGGTATTTCCGCAAAATTTTATTGCTTACCTAAAATTCATAAACCAACATTATCAGCTAGACCAATTGTAGCATCAATTAATACTCCAATTGAACCTCTAACTCTTTGGTTAACTGAAATATTGACAAAATTCTACGACTATAACAATGAATATTATGTTAAAGACTCCTTTGAAATTAGTAAATCATTCAATAACTTACTATTACCATCAAATTACGTTCTTTTAAGTTTAGACGTGGTATCACTGTTTAGTAATGTCCATTTGAATATATGTTTAACATCTCTTCAACATAAATGGAATGATATAAGTAAAAATTGCAAATTGGGAAAAGAAACTTTTTTAGAATTAATTACTTTTATTTTTAATAATATATTTTTCACTTACAATAACAAAAATTACCAACAAACCTTTGGAACACCTATGGGCTCTTCAATATCTCCTATATTAGCAGACTATATCATGAATTATATTTTAGACTATGTTATTTCTGTTTTACCCTTTAATTTGTTTTTCATCAAAAAATATGTAGATGATATAATATTATCTCTTCCATGTGATGAAATAAATAATATACTGTTTTACTTCAATAGCTTCGATCCACATATACAATTTACAATGGAAAGGGAAAATACAGAACAATCTTTACCTTTTCTTGATACCAAATTTATTAGAAATAATGATAATAGAATCTTGATTGACTGGTATAGGAAACCTATCAATTTTGGGAGATATATATATATTACCATTCATATCATCGACGTAGTACAAAAATTAACTTGATTAAACAGATGAAAACCAGAGTCCTAAAAATTTCCAATCCAATATTTCACGATAAAAATCTAAAAATACTCTACAAACTTTTCTATAATAACTCATATCCTTCATATCTTTTGAAACATGTTTTATATAATACTTCTGACAATATAAATGACATTACTGTTGACATAATACGAAACGATGAAAACAGTGACATTTTAACTACTAATATTACATCTCCAACTTATATTTCATTTCCATATATAAAATCTATCACACCTAAAATTTCTGGAGTATTCAAACCACATAATATCAAAATTGCGAATAAACAATGTGTTACAATAAAATCAATTTTCAGTAAGATCAAAGACAAGACTCCTACTACTAAATTAACTAATATAGTTTATGAGATTCCTTGCAATATCTGTAATAAGAAATACATTGGTCACAGTAAAAGATCGCTAACCAATCGAATCGCCTCTCATAAAAGTGACAGTAGATTATATCCTGATAGATGTGCTTTAGCGGAACACGTGGTTTATGAAGGCCATTCTATGGATTATCAATCTGCCAAAGTCTTAGCAATAGAAAGTAATTATAGAAAACGCCTTTTTTTGGAAACAACATATATTGCAGAACAAAATTATGTAATAAATAAAAAAACAGATTTAAATAACCTTAGTGTTATCTATGCATATCTTTTAGATTATGAAAAAAGAACAGAAGATTCATAACAATCTTTAATTTTATGATAAAAAAATAAAAATTGTAGTAGTTGAAGATCAAATATTTTGTTTATTGTCATATTGTTTTTTGAGTTTTTCATTGATTTATGTTTAAAAGAGTTTATTATAAAAATTTACAACTATTCCAAAATTCGCTATAGATTTTATGTAAGTATTCATTATTTCATTTAATTATTATTGATGATAACATTGACCAATTATTTATAGCCCTTGATAATGAATGAAAATCATTCGAAAGCTCGGGAATAAATATCTGAAAGAATTTACTCTGGAGTCTTATTGCCACATCCCCACAAAAATATCCATTACAAATAAGTTGGCAAATATCTTTTTTCAAATTATATATATATATATATATATATATATATATATAAGTAGTAGGATGGGTGGATTTGGCCTGGGAAAATTTTTTATCGACCGTCCTCGCTCTTATCAGTTTGCGGTTTTCCACCCACGCACTTGGATACCACAGTATTTATGTCGTATACAGAGTGTAGTCGTAAAATATTATACAGGGTCAAATGCCATAAAGGCGCTACGGGCGATTTTACGGCGTTATAGATTTACGGGGCGTTACGGTCATACAAGGTATGCAAATATTATACAGGGTGTAGTCGTAAAATATTAGGGTGTAAAGATATACAGGGTTGTAAAAGATTAGGATCTTAAAAATACAGGGTGTAGTCAAAAAATGCCATTAAGGCGCCACGGTCGGAACGGCGTTATTTACGGGGCGCTACGTTCGGCGGGGGATGGGGCGCTACGGTCGGGATGCCATAAGGGCGCTACGGTCGGTCGGGATGCCATAAGGGCGCTACGGTCGGTTTTACGGCGTTATAGATTTACGGGGCGCTACGGTCTTCTTATCTCTTTTGATGTTCCCCAAGAGAAGGTCAAGGTCGACGACGTTACTACAACAGGATGTCATTGCAGATTGCAAGATGTACATTGATAAGATTATACAGGATGTACAAAGTTGCCATAAGGGCACTTGCATCTCTGGTCAGATTGAACGCCATTATGAATATTTTCATATACAGGATGTACAAATATACCATAAGAGCACTTGCATCTCTCGAATAAACGCCATTATGATTATTATCGTATACAGGATGTACAAAGATGCCATAAGGGCACTAACGTATATTTCTGATTGGTCGAATAAACACCATTATGATTATTTTCGTATACAGGATGTACAAAAAAAGATGCCATTAGGGCACTAACGTATATTTCTGATTGGTCGAATAAACACCATTATGATTATTTTCGTATACAGGATGTGCATTAGGGCACTAACGTATATTTCTGATTGGTCGAATAAACACCATTATGATTATTTTCGTATACAGGATGTGCATTAGGGCACTAACGTATATTTCTGATTGGTCGAATAAACGCTATTAGGATTATTATCGTATACAGGATGTGCAAAGATGCCATTAGGGCACTAGGACATATCTCTGCTATTATTGGTCAGAATGAAGTCAAATAAACGTTATTATATTTGTTAGATTATTATCGTATACATGATGTGCATTAGGGCACTAACGCGTCTGGTCGGGTCGAACAAACGCCATTGTGATAGTATTTTTTTATGAGTCATCTGTCAAATGTGTCAACAGTCATGTGTGCCATATATCATTGACATGTGACGTTACACGCGACGTTAGACGTTACACGTGGTGCTAGACATGTGACACGTTAAACGTGACGTTTGACAGTTCACTACAACGTTCCATATACATGGTATCGACATAAAGATGCCATGAGGGATTCACAATGTTTATCTACCATTATTGCGACGTTTGACACGTGACACGCGACGTTAGACGTGGCGTTAGACACGTGTCATCTGACGTTAAATGTGACGTTTGACATTACACGTGACGAGGTCTCTATTACGAAAATCTAAAGCGACGTTTCGATAATCATAATCATAACGAGGCTCTTCTTTTAGGGTGTATAAAGATGCTATTATTGTGTTTGTTAATAATGATTTGAATCATCAGCGGTATGGTTTTTGTCGAGTATAGACGTCAAATTGAGGAATTTATGATGAAAATTGATCGATTGAGAAAGGACGTTACTTTTTATGAAGATAAGAGAAATGTTATGAGGGGCATTGAAAACCTACGTCCGATTCAAATCAATGGGAGAAGCTCACGATGAATTGGGCACCTGAAGAAATACAAAAAACGGGGAAACAACAGGAGATTTCGAATGCTGTCGATTACATCTTTAGACGTCAGATCCCTCAAACATATCCATTAAATCGAATCCAGATCAGATTTCAACATGAATGATGAGCTTAACATATTTTTTCAATGATGTGTATAATAATATTAGTAACCGTATTTGTTAAACTCTCATGTAATATACTGGTTGAGAATATACGAGGTGTTTTAAAAAAAATGCAAATCATTCCTTGAAACAATTTATTATTTAGACGTTACAATGGTAATACAGTATTCAAAAACCAATGTCGGAGACGCTCTACATTTCTTTGGGCACAAGAGTATAGTCCAGTAGCGTGACAAGGATTTGGATCTCGTTCAAAGTTTCCTGTAGCACATGGTGTTCCATCAAACTTGCAAACATCAATAATGTGGGGAAACGCACTAAAAATGTGACATTTCTTTAGTAGAAATTATGCTTTTGGATGTCCGCGTACGTATATAAAATCGGCAGCATACAATAACTTAGTTGCCAATATATCATTCAATTTGGAGTACTCAATGTCACCAGAAGAGTATCGAATACCATGCACATTCTTCTCCAAGTATGACACCGTCTTCTTATCCTGGTTGCTTAACGTAGAAATTGATTGGCATGGTAGAAATATGTAGTGACTTTGCTTAAAACCAACTTCAATGGTGAGTTCTTTGACAACTAAGAATCCATCTATAACGAAACCCTGAATGTCTACGAGTGCGACTCTCATGATGACGTCTGCTCGAATACTGACGTACTGCACTTCAGTTTAGAGTCTTGACTATTTCTGTGAGGGGGAAATACTCCATCACGCAGTCGTGTATTATAACACAATATACTTTGGTGTTTTCGGGAAAACCAATGTTTGCTTCAATGTCAAGTTTTACATCGACTGTGGATGATTTCATACTTTCTTCTTGTTTCGAGCAATCGATAACAAACAATGCACGCTTCTTGAAAGAGGAATAATCCAACAGAGGGCGCTTCTGTATCGAATTCATATAGCTAAGATAAAATTCAGTATAGTTGAAATAGGCCTCATTGTAATCATTTTTAGTAAAATCCAACTGCATTCTTTCATTAGGATAATACTCCCCATTTAGCGATAGTCTGATACTTTGAATGTCGGCGTTGTCGAATAAAGTGGGGTCGGCTGTGCTGTTGTCTCGTTTGTTGGTGTGAAAGAAAACAATAACATAACGAGGTCGTTCGACTGAAGTTGTAGTTTTAACAGCCCAAACTTCACGTCTAGCATTTCTGGTAATTGTAGGCAGTTCGTGTATCTCCCACTTCCTAAATTGAATAACTATAGGCTGATCCTTTTGAATTGCCTTCATGAGTTCCAACTTAATATCATCATTAGGATAGATATGCTTGATTTTCAATTCGATGCTGGTAATGTTGATGTTAACGGTTGTAGTGGAAAGTGTACCAGAAACGTTTTTTTCTGTGATAAGCACACAATCATTATCGTTTCGAGCTCGAACCAAACGTATTGTTTGTCGTCCACACGTAATCATAGGATAGTCGTTGAAAATGTTGAAAATATGCTTCAGAGGAATTTGAAGGTTAAATGATTTGTCGCTGGTATTCAGGATGGGGTCTTTGGGATAATTCCACCCTGCTATAGCCATATGATTGGAATCTTCTTGATTGTAGCATGTCATGGCACGTACAGCGCTAATGATTCCAGGATCTCGAACAGTTTCCATCTCTCTTGCACTTTCACTATATGTACACGAATCGAAAAGGAAAGCACCAACATTATTTGCCAGCTTTACTTCACCCCCTCCATGCACATTGAGTGATCCTTTAATACATAACAAAGTTTCATTCATTGCAAAAAACGAATCATTTTGATTGATGCTGAATTCCACAATGTCACTGCAGCTGAACGATTTGATGAACGGAGCATATGTTCTGTACTCAGCTTTGCGAATCGATTCATCGAAACTAGGCTTGCGATAGATATCAAACATTGAAGGCATATCGTTCATACGAGAACGTTTTACATACTCGGTCGTCATTGTCGTTGTTGTTTTTTCAACAAAAAGCCCAAAGACTGCAAAAACAATTTATTAGCAAATGTGAGCCGCTGCTGATGTTGCTTTGAAGAATGCCGCGTAATTAATGGCGTTGAATGTGCAGCAGAACGTCTTTTATGAATAATTATCAATCCCATCTGTTGCTTCTCGCTCTAAGCTCCAACACCAAAGTACTCTTTTAACCACGAAAGTTTATAGGATGACCGTCTTGGTCCACAGCCAACACTGTAATGTTGGTTATTTCACGTTGTGGTATAACGGGTAAATAGAGTAAATTATATGGAGTTTCGTCAATGGCGTACCCAGGATCCACTTTTATGATAAATTCGTAAATAGTATGAGCAGGTCTGTCTGCGTCGAAGGCTCCCGTGGTAATGTTACATTCGAAACGTATGCTGGATACTTTTATAATTTTAACGGGTAGATCTGAAGAGTGCCATCGTTTGGGTTCGAGTATCTTTGTAGAAAATCCTAGTATCTTTCCTAGACTGTTGGGTTGTTCAAACGAAATTCTATATTTACTGAAAATCATGCACTGTAACGTATTATTGTTGGGTTTTAGTGCAAATATAGTTTCCGGTCTAAGTGAATTGCTGCCACTCAACTTCTCGAGTATATACGTTCCAATATCGGCGATTTCGTAACATCCTGTAGGTAAATCAAAACTTTGTAGCTTGTTGTTGTCGTCATAGTAGTGAAACTTGCAATCTTCAATGTTTGGTATGCTATGGTATGAGTGGAATGAACGCAGCGCTAATTCGTAGTCTTTCTCCCGATGGAGTACAATAGGTGTAGGCGGTTGGAAGGTAAATACGTGATTTGAACTGTTTACTCTCAACAACTGCGACATGATGACTGATGTAAGTCGACGTATGAAGGCAGTTTAAATAATACACACAGGATACCTACTTACAAGATTTATTTGACACACAAAATACATTTCAAAGGTTTACTTAATGCACGTTGACATAGAAAACAAGATGCTTGAGAACTTGCAGGACCGTCCCAATGCGTCGTCCAATCGGGGTGGTTGTAGTGAACGAAGCACGGTAGACGAATTTGTTTTGCAATCATTAGGAAGTTTATGCCATATATCTAGCTATTCAGACGGACTAACACACTCTATCAGGTATCGAATGGGAACGTATTTCAGTTCTTCAGCAGTAAAATTTCTCAGAGGTTTTTGGTGTTGCGTTAATAATTTAATGTCCTCCATTGTTCCAAGGATGTTGAAGTAGAAATTTTAAACACAAATGTCCACAATTGAACTGATCGTAGCTTTGATACTGATTATTGTTATAAAAAAAATTTCTTCCTCCTAGATACTTTACAAGTCCTTTGGGCGGTTTCAAATTACCAAATGAATCGAAATTCCTCGATGACATTATTTGTCTTTATATATGCTACCCAATGGGTTCCACTGTTTTTGGACGAGTCCAAGTTAACCACTGCACACTCTTGTTGTCGAGGACCGGATTTAGGTAGAGTGTCTCGCATAAAAACACCTCGAAAATGTTTAATTTTATATAATTTTGCATAACGTGTAATATCGGTGTCGTACAGTGGACGATTCGGTAGCTTTATTGTGAGTTTTTTTTCAAATACAATCCAAATCCTCGGCCTCCAGCATACTTTTTCAGATACAAGTCATTTCCGATATGTTCCATAGCCTTATTATGGCGTATATCTTCTTCCAATTTCCTCCGAGCATTATTGGCATCAATGACGGTCCTTGCAACTCCTGCAGCTCCACCCGATAACGCTATAAGTGCTGAGAGTCCCGCAAACAGAGGTATAAGCGGTAGAAAACCACCGGATTTTACTGGTATCACGCGAGGAACGTTAATTTTCTTTGATCCACCAAATTGTCGAATAAGTGATTTGGCCGCTCGTAAAGCAAACAACGCGCTTTCTTTCAAAGATGCTCCTCTCTTGATGGATTTGCCTACCTTTAGTACAACATCTCGATGAAAGGAACGCTGTTTGTTTGAGCCCATCCCCAACTTTAGTTTAACCTTCATGCTACCCTTAACAAGTAATGCAGCACTCTTTTCACCAATAGATGCGTCTTTTGATTTGACTCGAGCCCAAGCTTTATCTTCCAATTCCTTATCTGCTTTGTGACGTTCTTCAAGAGATTTATTTTGCGAATAAGCAATGTGCTGTTTACAAGCCTCGTCTAAAGGATTAATGCCCACGTCACCACGTGCAAGTCGCTTTCCTAACTTTGTTCCTGCTGTAAATGGAAAGAGAGTATAAGTATTTAACCAGTTATATTCAACATCATCACTTACGCCCACAATAATTATAGGTGGGTAAATGAGGTTCGAATGGAAGTTTATTGATTAGAGAATTTAAAAGACCTTCT
Organism: Galeruca laticollis; assembly: GCA_963921935.1. Classification (NCBI taxonomy): domain Eukaryota; kingdom Metazoa; phylum Arthropoda; class Insecta; order Coleoptera; family Chrysomelidae; genus Galeruca; species Galeruca laticollis. Next base: position 31,888,353 of record OY998181.1, on the reverse strand, counting down.
CCCTCAAACACCAACATTAAGACTGATCTGAGGCGATAACATCCCGTATATATATTGTAGTCACTTTAGTAGCACCCACCACAAGATGAAGATCGTTCAACAAGAGCAGACGCTACCTATTGAGAACTTGGACTTTACCTTTAATCCATCATCGGTTGGTAAACATGGTAAACTACTGCCAAATTCTTTTCGTGCCATCATCTGTGGTCCTAGCGGATGTGGAAAAACAAACGTGATGTTATCACTTTTATTCATTCCAAATGGCGCTAAATTCAAAAATGTTTACGTCTATTCCAAGTCGTTATTTCAACCGAAATATCAATTGCTGCAGGAAGTACTAGGAGAAGTTAAAGGTGTCGGTTACTTTCCATTTAAAGATAATGAGGAAATTGTTAGTCCGGACAAAGCGAGATCCAACTCGATATTCATATTTAATGATGTTGCCTGCGATGGTCAACAGAAAATTCGTGAATATCATTCAATGTGTCGTCATAAAGACATTGATGCGGCCTACTTATGTCAAACATATTCGAAAATACCGAAACAGCTCATACGCGACAATTGTAATATGATTGTGTTATTCAAGCAGGATGAAATTAATCTAAAAACATATATTTGACGAGCACGTGTCACCAGATATGACATTTGAAGAATTTAAAAAGATTTGCTCAGAATGTTGGTCGACCGACAACTATGGAACATTGGTAATTGTAAAGGATTTTGCTTTAAATAGCGGTAGGTATCGTATTGGCTTCGATAAATATATAAAGGTGTAAGTCAAGTGTACATGCTACTAGTCTGCATCATCATGTCCGACGATAAGGTTGCAATTGCTTTGCGTAAGAAAAAAGTTAATGAATTGGCGAGATCAATTCGCAAGAAATATTTAGCGTTAAAATTGGGCAAATCAGAGCGCGATGAGTCTCTTAATAAACTATTTAAACCGATATCTACACCGCTAAAGGAAATTGTAGAGTCCTCAAAGACATTACAGAAAACCATTTCAAATTTGATGCCAATTAAAAAGGAGGAGGAAGAGGTAAAAAAAGAAGAAGAAAAACTAGATGATGTGTTTGTACCACCGTCTTTTCTGGAATCGAAATCTGTAGCTGAAACCGATGAGGCGGAGGATATTATACGTCCCGAATCTCCAGAGGAGATGCGTCCTGACGTTTCACATGAAGCTTTTCAAGAATATATGGAACAATACCCCACCATCAGTTTGGAATACATTGAGGATTATTTTCAAAAAGATGATAAAATTGACAAAAATTACGGTCCTATCTATGATGATATGTTTGGATGGATGTTGGGTAAACGTCGAATTGCCTTTGATAAAACAAACGGTAATATAAACGTGCTACAGGATGGTAACAAAGAGGCAGGATATTTGCCTGGAACTCGAGGATTGTACGAGCTGTTATTTTACAACGATCCCCAATATGAAGAGGAAGATTTAAAACATTACAAAATTCTGTTAAACAATACACAAGTCCATCTTGATACTCTCAATCGCCTTAAAGGTTCCAGTACTGACAAATACAAATATATAATTAAGCCATTATTTAAAACTGCTCTGCGATCAGACTCAGTACCGAGTAGACCACAAAATATGTCTCCATTCCAACGATCTGCTTCCCTATCAACACGAACTCGCCTGAAATCAAATGCACCTAATAAAGGAAAAGGACTTTGCTTAACGTACAACGAAAAACCCATGGAATATATTTATTGGGATGATCCAAATGAATTGGTTGAACGTTTGAAATTATTGATTGCTTCAAAAGAGGCAGGTAATACGTCCAACGACAACGAAATAGTTGCCATCATAAATGAGTTAAGAGAAGCCAATATAATTCAATAACCAAAAAAAGTCCATTCATTCCAATCATGCCTGTCGATAAGTTCGGACACCGACGTCGTCATGCTAATGAACGGGTTAAGCCGTATATGCCGAAAGTAGCACACACTCCGGACGGTAATATTGATGCTGAAAATGTCAGAATCTGTAATGTTAAGGCGCCGACTACAAATAGCGATGCTGTCAATAAACTTTATGTCGATGAGCAAATGCAAGTGTATCATAATGAACTTGGAGCACTTCAAAAAACAATAAACTCCACATTACTGACACAGTTGGTATCCCATAAAAACAAAATCAACGACATTAATACATTTATTTCGAGAAATCCACCCATCGCAGGTCGAGATATGGCAACTAAAAAGTACGTCGATGATGTGATTGCTGCGACCAAAGATTATATGAGACAAGAATTCAAATCTTTTATTCAAGGTTTTGGGGAAACATTTTTAAAAGATATACAACAACAACTCCAGGGAAAAATCAATGAGCATGAAGTATCCATAAACGAATTACGAACAAATTACTTGAAGAAATGTATCAAATAGTATTGAAAAGATATAATCAGCTTAGAATGTGTATGTGCGCTTACGAAGCATGTCGTCCAAAATACAGCTTGTTAACGAACTCCACAAACCTATACGTAAAAATTATCCACGCAGACGTACAATTGTCAAAGGCATAGATGATTTATGGCAAATGGATTTGGCTGAAATTCGACCTTACGCTCATCCAAATAAAAACCATAAAATGATTCTAGTCGTTATCGATTGTTTTTCAAAGTTTTTGTGGATACGGCCATTAAAGACAAAGACTGGCGAAGAGCTAACTCGTGCATTCTCGTACATTCTCGCACACACAGGGCGAACACCCAAAAATCTTCAATCGGACCAAGGAACGGAATTTTACAACAACAAGTTTCAACAACTAATGAAAAAACATGGAATTAATCACTATAGCGTATTTAGCACGAAAAAAGCTGCTATCAGTGAACGAGTAATACGAGCATTAAAATCAAAACTATATAAACATTTCAGTTTAAATGGCACCTATAAATGGATAGACATTTTACCCGAAATTACTAAAAAATACAATGATACAAAGCATTCAACTACCAAGTATAAACCTTCCCAAGTCAATAAATCCAACGAAAAAACGATTTTACACAAAACCTATAGTCATCTAAAGATAGTTGGACCACGAAAATTTAAAGTTGGTGATATTGTACGTATAAGCGAGTCGAAACATGTCTTTGAAAAAGGATACACCCCCAATTGGACGACAGAACTATTCAAAATCGTTAAAGTCAAAATAACCAATCCCATCACGTATTTGCTCGAAGACATGTATGGTGTACCAATCAGCGGTGGTTTCTATGAAGAAGAACTGCAGAAAACATCAAACCCCGATATTTACTTGATCGAAAAGGTGCTTAGAAGGAAAGGTAACAAGATGTATGTTAAATGGCTTGGGATAGACAAAAAGCATAATAGTTGGATAGAAAATGTTGATGTAGTGTAACAACTTTTTCGTATGGATACAGACGATGAAAAGGAGGGGCCTGTATACGATATAACAATCATAATGGCGTTTATTCGACCAATCAGAAATATACGTTAGTGCCCTGATGGCATATTTTTTGCACATCCTGTATACGATAATAATCAGGTTTTTAAGTATAATACCATTGTAATTTTGCTTAAATAGATAATATTTTGGAAAGATTGAGTTTTATTGAAACACATTGTATACTCATTAATATTTATATTACAAGAAGAATTCATCTTTCTTTGTACAATTTTCAATATTAAAATAAATACTGTTGCTAAAATTACACATGTGTGTATGGATTACTATTAATTGAATTTTTTCAGTATCAGCAGGATTTCCTAGAGTATAACCCATCAGTGCAAAGATTCAAGAAAATTGTACTTATATATTTTTGATAATGATTTTTCTTAAAGTTTTTATAGTGTAGTCGGGAATTACCACAATTATTTTGTAACAGTTATGAAATCATCGGTATTCAGAGGATACATACGAAATTATATCCGTTAATATTTGTCACATCCTGGAAAGAAGATGAAAAATTCTACTACAAACGTTCATAATATGAAAAAAGTCTTTTTAAAACCCTAATTTCCGTCTTATATCAGCAAATATACTGATTCCTATTAATAACATTTTTGTGGCTATTTTACACTCATATCTTTTTTGATATTTAAATCTGTTTATAATCATTATTAAAACAATTTTGAAATCAGTTGATGAATAATATATTTATCTTTGTGGTTTGGTTACTATCTTAATGTAATTATAAAGAAATTATACAGAGTGATGAAGCAAAAAAAAGAATGGATATATAAAATCAAAACACTTAAAATATATGTTTATAATCGCGAATGTTGACAAGAATTACAGTAAGCAGTGATATGACTTTTGTAGCATTTTTTAGGAGGATTGATGATTGTAAAGATCGTGGAACTATTGACCCTCGTATCGGTATATCAATTTACAAATACCATTCCTTTCTCCAAAAACTCCCCAGATTGAATTTTACCCGTGTTCTAAGGTCTGTTTTTAGAGTGAGGATTGTTTTAGCATCAGAAGGTTCTTGCTCGACCATCACATGCTTTCTCAAGGAAAAACATTCGTAGACGACTTTTTTTTTAGTAATACATTATTTTTATCACTTTTTAGAGGAAATCTGATGTAATTTGAGCTGATCTGTCGTAATTAGAGGCTGCGGCCAGCTAGTGCCCGGCATGTACATCCTGTAAAAATGTTCTACCAATGGCGTTCGATCAGGCTAGTGCCCCTATGGCTTTACATACTCCCGACCAGAGCCCTGCTTTGCAAACGTCAGGATGCGTCCGATGCGCAGATCGACGCCCTTGCGAAAAAAAAGCACTTCTGCAACCATTGCGCATGTCCATAAGATTTTAAAAATATCTTCTATTACGTCACATCTTTAGTCTCCAGCCGGTGGGACGTCGAGTATCCAATGGTGTTCGATCAGGCTAGTGCCCTTTGTACATCTTGTATACGAAAATATTCATAATGGCGTTCAATCCGACCAGAGATGCAAGTGCCCTTATGGCATCTTTGTACATCCTGTATACGATAATAATCATAATGGCGTTTATTCGAGAGATGCAAGTGCTCTTATGGCATATTTGTACATCCTGTATACGAAAATATTCATAATGGCGTTAAATCCGACCAGAGATGCAAGTGCCCTTATGGCATCTTTGTACATCCTGTATAATGTTATCAATGTACATCTTGCAATCTGCAATGACATCCTGTTGTAGTAACGTCGTCGACCTTGACCTTCTCTTGGGGAACATCAAAAGAGATAAGAAGACCGTAGCGCCCCGTAAATCTATAACGCCGTAAAACCGACCGTAGCGCCCTTATGGCATCCCGACCGACCATAGCGCCCTTATGGCATCCCGACCGTAGCGCCCCATCCCCCGCCGACCGTAGCGCCCCGTAAATAACGCCGTTCCGACCGTAGCGCCTTAATGGCATTTTTTGACTACACCCTGTATAATATTTTACGACTACACCCTGTATGTTTACGATCCTAAGCTTATACAACCCTGTATATCTTTACACCCTAATATTTTACGACTACACCCTGTATAATATTTGCATACCCTGTATAACCGTAACGCCCCGTAAATCTATAACGCCGTAAAACCGACCGTAGCGCCTTTATGGCATTAGACCCTGTATAATATTTTACGACTACACCCTGTATAATATTTTACGACTACACCCTGTATACGACATAAATACTGTGGTATTTTCCCAGGCCAAATCCACCCATCCTACTACTTATATATATTGTTATAAAATTGATGTTTATATTATTATTATTATTTTTATCTATTATTTTATTTTAAATTCGGCGCTAACTCAGATTTTCATTTTATTTTATATTATAACTTTTTTAGAAAAAATATTGAAAAAAAAATATCCAATTTCTTCAGTCTATTTGTGGGTCAAATTATATTATATACAAAAAATTTGCATATGATCTATATACTACTAATTAACTATTTCTAATATAAAATACCTTATCAGTCCTCAAAATTTTCCTTTCCTATCAAATCTTTATGTAGTCCATTTCTAACTTCTCCAGTCCATTCACATTGTCCCAAAATAGTCTCGTATCACCTCCAGTCCCTTCAAACATGTCCACTACTTAATTTTCGTTCTTCTCGGTACCCTCACATATAAGTTTGTTTTACTTTCTATGCCTATTACTTCTTCTCACCAACACTTCCTATCATGAAATATTTACATTCCTAATCCTCAATTTTACAATCTTTAGCAAACTTAAAACACATTTGCGGAGAAAAAAAAATTCTCAACCTCATTTTTCTGCCCGTTCAAAAAAAATGTTTCCTCTTACTTCCATTCCATGCATATAATTTTGACACTCTCAATTCCCTCGACACTATTTTCTCATTCCTATTCATAACATTATTTATAATTATATAATATTCATCCTCATAACCTATATTTCCACTAAATTCCTCTTCTTCATTGCCATAAGATATATATTTCATTTACCTCTTTATATTTCTATTATTTTTGTGCCTAATCATGTTACTTCAAATACTTTTTTATCATTTACCCAATTTAAGTTTGTTTTTTAAATTTTTTAATCATTATTATCATTAAAATTGTTATGGAATTGTAGATTATTATATTCCATTTAATTTCTTCAAATACTATTATTTTATCTATATATATATATATATATATATATATATATCTGATTATCTAAATGTTACTGATGGTAAATCTATTTCTATTATTATAAGTAGAGAAATTATTATTTGAATTGTTGTAGTTATAACCGTGATACCCATCTGTTCTAATTATATATTTACACATCATAATTTATATCTATTTTACCTATATTTACATAAATTTCCCATACTTTTAATTTTCACACCTATTTATTACCTCTTGTATGGTGAACCACATCAATACGTAATGTTCTTCATTTTCCCTTATTATTTCTTTAATGCCCCCCCTATATCCAATATTTTGAATATTCATTTTCATTTCATCTATTTTCTCAACTTGGTTGTGTATATTTACTATATCCATTTTCAACCGACCTTTTGTCTTGTAATTCCCTTTTTCTGCTATTTCATGATTCTTTTTAATTTTTTTGTTCATATCTTATTCTTTGTTTTATATGTTTTTATTTGTCTTTATTATTTCTCTGTCTAATTTCGTTATCCTTTCGCTATTCCCTTTTATTTTCTTAGTATTCTCTCATATTTCAATTTTCAATACATTTTCATTTTTCATTAAACTTTCTATATTTGTCGATTGCATTTCTTCCATTTCCATTAATCTTCCTAACATTTCATTTCAAATTTCTTGTTTTGTTTGATAGATTCTTCCTTTTGTGTATATTTTAGATTCTTCCAATTGTTTTCTTACATTTTCTATCTTCTCTTCCATTCTTTGACTACTTGTCCTTATTTCCTCTCTTATTTCTTCTCTCATTCTTTGATTATTTGTCTTTATTTCCTCTTCTATTTTTTTCTTTCCGAATATCAAAATTTCTGCTCATTGTGTCATTTTGATTATTAAATAATTGTTGTGACATTTCCATCATTATATTTTGTTCACTCCTACTTCCAGCTCCTTCTCCTTGATTCTGTCCTACCACCTCTTCTCTGCTTCTCATTTTTTCTTCATGTCCTCCAATTGGTTCAGCTCTTTCGCTTCTCTCTGTCTCTTCATCATTCTCCTGATTATGTATCCCTTGTTTCCAATATTGTACTTGAGAATCACCAATTCCATGTCTCCTTTCTTCTCGTTCCTCTTCTGATTTTCCTTCTGTTCCTATTTGTTTAACATCTCTGAGTGTCATTCTTCGTTCCATTTTGCTTTTATTTTATTATTTGTCAATATAAAATTTAATAAATTTATTGTTTTATTAATAGATAGTCTTTGTGTTAAGATCTTCAAAATTTTCAAACCAAATTTTTTTAATGTCAATTCTTTTTATATGCAAATTTTTGAATGCCCCACGTTGCAGCGACAAATTGTTATATTATTGATGTTTATAATATTATTAAATTTTTTGTATTTATTATATTATTTTAATATATATATATATATATATATATATATATATATATATATATACTTGTGAATCTAAAAACAGTGCAGAGACTATATACCAATAATGCAACTAATTTCGGCGTACAAAATTCTAACTTCACTGATTAGCAATAAGATAACGAGAAACCCAGAAAAATAGATAGGAGACTACCAGCAGGGCTTTAGGAAAGGAGAGGTCGACGATAGACGGCATACACTTACTAAAACAAACAATAGGAAAATGAACATAACTACTTTTTATTGATTTTGGACATGCCGTTGATAGCATTAAAATAAACTGTTCACTAAATGAAATGAAGAAAATGAATACAACAGGAAAACTAATCTGGATAATAAAGATGACAATAACTAACGTAACAGCGGAACTTATAACAACAGAAGGAAACTCAGAAATAATTAATATGTAATGAGCAGACAGATAAGGAGATGGACTATTAACAGTACAATTTAACATTGGTCTGGAGGCAGTGAAATCAATAAAACAATCGCTCAAAGTACAACCCAGATAATACCCACAATGCTAATAAATGTCACAGTCATGTTAATTCAACATCACATTGTGATAATGTTCTTCCTTTTTTTCCTCTTCTTTTCATCACATGTACATCTATACAACCGCTCATGCCCAGCTTCTGGCTGTTAACTTTTGTGATGTTTCAACTTATCTACTCAGCGATGTTAAAGCGCTGCATTTTACATGTGACTGTGATGTTACTGGAACATCCTCTAAAGTAAATCTTTATAACGAACAAAAACAACATTTCTGTTACATTCTGGAATGCCTTTCAACATCTTGAAGATGTTAATGCAATGCCAAAAAAATGACATCTTACCAATGATCTAAATACAACATTTCAAAAACAATACAGTATATTCTCTTACATGCTACATGGACATTACTTAAACTTCTGAATAATATACCGCGAATATTCTAGATGACATCCTATAGATTTTTCCGTGCCTAATCAGCAAATACAGGGTGAACAATTAAGAACGCCGGCTGTTTGCCATATTTCAAAAAATAGTCATGGTACAACTTTTAAAAAAATACCTTCTGGAAAATGACCCTGAAAAATCGCTGGAAAATATCCTTTATTTCCTAAAATATCTGCTAGGGGGTGGAATGAACACTTAAAAATCTGATAGTGGGTGGAATGAACACTTAAAAACATATACTGTGATTATCTCAAAAAAATACATACTTAAGGTATCCTAAAAATAAAATTTTTCATTTATTGGTGAGATTATGAAAAAAATTAGTTAGAGACTTTTTGTCCCTATTCTGCAAGTAAGGGGTGGTGGAAGGTTTAAATCGTTAAAAACAAATGTCATAACACTTTTTTGTTTTTTAACCGATATCAATGTTTTTGGCGTCATTTAAAAGAGTTTTTCCTCTTTAATAAGATATAATTAACAAAAATAAAAAAATTGAACAATTTTGTCAACGCTATGTCAAAAAGTCTACAATTTTCCCATTTTTTTCGGAAATTTCAAATGTAATGAGGCATTTATTAAATTCTGATGAAAAGGGGTTGAAAAAATAGGAATTTATTATTGAAAACCGCAAGTCTAAATCTTAATTATATTCCAAAATATAAGATTTACAATATCAGATTTAAAATTAGAAGAAATGCTGCATTTTACATTTGAAATTTCCGAGCGGATACAAAATTATCTAATTTTGTTATAAATTAGACAGAACAATTCTTTTAAATGAAGCTGAAATCATTAACATCGAATAAAAATCGAAAAAGTTATAAATTTTTTCATAAGTTTGAACCTTCCCGCACCCATTATTTGAAGAATATTGGCAAAAAATCTCCCTAATTAAATTTTTTCATAATCTCATTAAGATTTTAAAAATTGTATCTGTAGGACACCTTTAATATGTTTTTTTTGGAAAAAATCACAGTATTATGTTTTCGATTGTTTATTCAACCCCTAGCGGATATTTTGGAGACTGCAAAATATTTTCCAGCGATTTTATAGGGTCACTTACCTATAGGTATTTTTTTTTGTACTACGATTCTTTTCTGAGATATGGCCTATAGCCGTTCTCAGTTGTTCACCCTGTACAATTGAAAGAATACCGAAAAAAAAGCAATAACGGATTTAATTAGTTTATCCACTATTAATAAACAGTACAGTAAATTTGGAAAAATAGGTACAAAATTAGAAAAAAAAATATCTTGTCCAGGAATCCAGCCCAAAAAAAATTTGTATAAGCATATTACATTACAAGTGTGGAAAGTGGAAACTATTGAACGCATTCAGTGAAAGCAAGAAATAAAAAAGGGTATGTTAGTTTGTAGTTGCCATAACGTAACATACTTGTAACTGAATTAATAAAGTTTCACGGATACACATACATTACAGCTAGTTTACAGAAATTTTATTAGAATAGTTTTTTAATAATATTAAAACTAATGAAAATTTTACACCATAAAAATTTTATGAAAGATTACGGAAAATCAGCAGAAATCCAATCTGATTAAAGACAATTCTATCGTTCACTTACGGTTACTTTCTCTCAAGCAAGAGTCGCTGTTTCGAGTGTCTCAACCATTCCATAACGTACACTTCAAAATCCTTATCTGCGAAATCCCTAAAGGTGTTCTGAACAGCAGCAAAAATATAGTTACTTTAGATCAAATTGTGCCCATGGAGACCTTTGATCAGAACATCATAAACTACATCAAACTAGATTTTCAGCCAATCGGCTGGGACCCATTTTCCATAAAAACATGCGGTGATCTTCAAAGGAATAATAATATATTATATTTCGAGAATTGACTTTTCATGGTTTAGCTTCTATTACATGCCTCACACCATTTGGCAAGTAAATTCAGGTGTGCTATGAAAATTCATACTTCTTTTCTGTATAAAACAATATACTATTCTCATCTTGTTATTTTCATTCTATAATATATTATATATTAATATCGTGGAATTGTAATTTAATGGAAACCAAGCATTATTAATACACTGCATACAAAAAAAACTACTTATGAAGAAGAGATATGAACACAGCAAGTTAAATGAGTTTATAAGTAATTGTATCCAATTGAGTATCCAATAGTTGTGTTTCTAGAATATCACTTTCAAACACTTTGCCACAATTAATTTCATAAGATGAACTTGGTTCATAAATAATTGGAATTAATTTGGAATATTTTTGAAACTTATCATGACACTTTCTATTTAGTTCAAAACTTTATTTAAAAATGCAATTAGGACTCTCAATACTGAAAGATAAAGATTTTGGTATTGAACTCGTTCATAACTATCTGTAAATGTATCATTAATCTCCTCTCCAAGGAAATATGATGCAATAATGAATAATTGAATTATGTTTGTTGATTGGAGCATTTAGTGTCACAAGTTACATATTCCAGATTAATATACTATTGTAAGGGACATCTAGAGGTTATCACTTCAGCTTATTTTTTGTATACTGTGTATTTTCAAATGGAAATAATCTTTTTAATAGAAATTTCTGTTTTTACTGTCTCAAACAGTCTCTAATTGTTCACAAGAATTGTTATTATTAATTTCTAAACATGGAAAACTATATTGATGGCTATGACTACTATTGCTACTACTTTGAAAACTAGAACTAGAGATACTTCATTCAATATTTCTTATACTGTTTACTACAATGTCTGTATCAGAGTATCTGAAATAGGTTCTCCCCTTTATTTACATAATTATCAACTATTTGTTTTTTATTACTTTTCCGTCCAACCTTTCTATATACGAGAAAAGTATTGGTTTACCCCAAAAAAAGTTGGAATTTTGAAATTTTTTTTGAGTTATTTTTACGTTTTCCATCAACAACAACACGAAAATTATAGAAAAAAAGTCATGTGTGTATGTCATCGTCGTCGTCGTTGTCGTCGGCCACTTTTCCTTACATGTCTTGTTAGCACGATACAGCCTCCGGAGTGCAATAAGTCAGCAATTTTATGATTGAATATTGTTAAGAATATGTCAAAGATGGACCCTATTGATTCTCAGTTCACCAGAGCCAGTACAACGGGTGCTATGGTACTTGAAGTACGACATTTTGTCATTTTTTGAGAAATTTCAGTTTGTCAGCACGATACGGCTTCCGGAGTTCAACAAATCACCAGTTTTGTGATTGAATATTATTCAGGGTATTAGACTGATGAACCCTATTGATTTTCAGCTCATCAGAGCCAATACAACAGGTGCTAGAGTACTTTAAGTACGATATTTTTGTTATTTTTGGAGAAGTTTCAGTTTGTTAGCACGATACAGCCTCCGGAGTATATACAAGTGACCAATTTTATGATTGGATATTATTCAGAGCGTCTCAAAGATGAACCCTATTGATATTCAGCTCACTAAAGCTAGTACAACGGATACTATGGTACTTGAAGTACCAAATTTTTGTCATTTTCAGTTTGTTAGCACGATACAGCCCCCAAAGAGTAGACGATTGATCAATTTTATGATTGAATATTGTTAGGGGTATCTCACAGATGTACGCTATTGATTTTCAGTTGACTATAGCGAGTACAGCGGGTCCTGTAAATCCAGATATACTAACTTTTTGGTTATTTTTGGAGAGATTTCGGTTTCTTAGCACGATACATCTCCCGAAGTGTATACAAGTAACAATTTTATGATAGTACATTGTTCAGGGCCACAGATGCGGAAAAGTTAGTTTTAATCTTTAAAACCGTTTATTTTATAATCAATCTTTAGTTAATGTTTTTCCAGTTTATCCGATCCAAGAGATATATCGTCTTCCATATTTTTTACAATCACAATTTGTACTATTATTTTTACTTTTCCGCCCAACCTTTCTATATGCGAGAAAAGTATTGGTTTACCCAAAAAAAGTTGGAATTTTGAAAAATTTTTTGAGTTATTCTCACGTTTTCCATCAACAACAACACGAAAAAACGGTTTTTAGAAAAAAAATCTGGTGTGTATGTCGTCGTCGTCCTCGTCGTCGTCGTCGTCGTCGTCGTTGTCGTCGGCCACTTTTCCTTGCATGTCTTGTTAGCACGATACAGCCTCCGGAGTTCGATAAGTCAGCTATTTTATGATTGAATATTGATAAGGACATGTCACAGATAATCCCTATTGATTTTCAGTTCACCAGAGCCAGTACAACGGGTGCTATGGTACTTGAAGTACGACATTTTGTAATTTTTTTGAGAGATTTCAGTTTGTTGAGACGATACAGCCTCCGGAGTCCAATAAGTCACCAATTTTATGATTGAATATTATTCAGGGTATCTCACTGATGAACCCTATTGATTTTCAGCTCACCGGAGCCAATACAACAGGTGCTACAGTACTTGAAGTACGATATTTTGTCATTTTTGGAAAAAATTCAGTTTGTTAGCACGATACAGCCACCGGAGTATATACAAGTGACCAATTTTATGATTGGATATTAATCAGAGCGTCTCAAAGATGAACCCTATTGATATTCAACTCATTAAAGCCAGTACAACATGTGCTATGGTACTTGAAGTACCAAATTTTCGTCATTTTTGGAGAATTTTCAGATTGTTAGCACGATACAGCATCCAGAGAGTATACTATTGATCAATTTTATGATTGAGTATTGTACAAGGTGTCTCACAGATGTACCCTATTGATTTTCAGTTGACTAGAGCGAGTACAGTGGGTCCTATAAATCCAGATATACTGAATTTTTGGTTATTTTTGGAGAAGTTTCGGTTTGTTAGCACGATACATCCCCCGAAGTGTATACAAGTAACAATATTATGATAGAATATTGTTCAGGGCTACAGATGCGGAAAAGTTAGTTTTAATCCTTAAAAACGTCTATTTTATTTATGTAAGTAGCTTCTGAAATATCTTGAACATTGAACATATTTTCTTCTAGATCCAAATCTCTGCCAACATATGAGCTAGTTTTATTATTAATAATAATATCTACCATATTACAATATAAAGTTTTTTTGTATGCATAATGCATAATATAGGATTTGGAATATTGTGAATCGTTTTTAAAATATACTTATTAACCAAAATATTTTAGAAGTTGAAAAAACCCTAATTTTGTAAACTCTATTATATAATGTTAGGATACAATTTCGCCACCTGGAATTTCAATGAACTATAGCCGATTAAAGTACTGAATGCGTATTGAGTTTTAATAATGATCATTTTGGAATAGGTACTTACCGATAACTGTTGTTCGTCCATTATAACACTAACTATAGCTAAGTATAGGAACTGTAGCTAAGTAGGAACTAACGAAAACGAAGATAACTTTATTCAAGTACTTCTTGCAAAAAATGTGCTTCCTCCAAATAAAATATAACACCAAACTCAAAATCACGCTACGATCCGCCATGTCATGCTTGTCATTTGTTTCCACAGATCATGTAACTACTGTTTGTTTCGTTCGTCAGTTCCTCTTCTGTTTTCTTTTTTTTTGTAATTTTATGAATATATCAATCAAACAGCTCACCCAATTATGTTACTGCGATGTTTAATATGAGATACTACTGAGAGTTTTATTAACTAACATCGTATAGACGTGATCGAAGTTACTAAAAATTATTTCGAAAGATGTAAAAGTAACTGCAACATGTGATCATCTTAGAAACATGTTAATTTGTAATATTACAGTAATGTTATGTATGTGACATTAGTGAGAAATATACAAATCAACATCGTATAAAAATTTCCTATAGGAAATTGCTTTAAGAGGGGCCTCACGTTTTAGGAACCTGAAAACAGTTGGCACCCATAACTTGCAACAAAATTTAGGTCATTTTGGATACAACAAATCTAAAGAACGCTGTAAAATTGAGTATTGAATTTTTAACACAATATAACTTGGACCTTCGTCTTGGGGATCAGGTATTTTGTTTAAGTTTTATATTTCGAAGATAATATCTTCAGCAACGAATACAACAATTTCTTTTAAAACAGAAAGTAACGTTAGTACAAAATTGTTAAATGTAAAAACAAAAATACCACTATTAAAGAAGTCAGGTATATATAAACTCAAATATCCAGAATGTAATGCTGTCTATTTGGGTCAGACCCTTAGGAATTTTGAAATACGATACAGTGAGCACTTACCAGCATACAGATTAAAACAACCAGATAAATCCCACTACGCAAAACATCTACTTGACACCAATCATTCATTGACACCTAACACAGAACTAGAAGTGCTGCATATTTGTGAAGAGAAACAAGAACTGGATTTCCTTGAAGAACTGGAAATTAGAAGATATTTAAGAAACCCACAATATAAAGTTGTCAATGAACAGTTAAATCTAGGGAATTCTCCACTAATAAACTGTCTTCTTAAGTGATAATTGTAATGATCAGCAGATATAGTTTTCCTGGTTTTCTATATCATTGCACAGTTATACTGATCTTAATTGGAAAAATGATATCCAGGATATCACCATAGGGCTAATAATATCTAAGCTTCAATATTTGTAATATCACATCTTCTTCTTTTTTCTATAAACATATATTGAGCCAATCACAAGTTAGGTTACTTCTTGGTCTAGCCAAAAATAACTACTAAACATCAGGTAGGCATAAAATGAAATGTAACTTCTGTCATTCTGACGATGAGATTGATTTATCGAAACAATTGTCAATTTTTTAGAATTTTCAATAACTTGTATTATATTGTGGAATTAACTAGAGACCTTGAGTTTCATTTAAAAACACTAAGTTTTATATTGTTATAAAAAAGATATAAGCCATTAAGTGATTGTGTGATTTTGACAGTTTTGACAATTTGTGGTTACCAATTTGGACGCCAAAACCTGATCCCCAAAAGGAAGCCTAGAGAATTCGATTCTGAAAATATGAAATCTCAAATCATTGTATTTTTTGAAATTTGTTGCACGCAAATCTTTGCAAACGAACGACTTTTTACTTTACTTCAACCGGTCCACCGTCTTGATGGATGGCGCTATAGAACTTCAATGACAGATGACGACGGTCAAATCGTAGAGAAATAATTATTATTACTTTCTCTATGAGTCAAATGTTGTCATGTTTTGTGTCCATAAAAATATCCCAAATTTATAGTTTATAGTTTGGTGTGTATTGTAAGTGATTATAATTAAATAATTTTCATGCTGAATAAGTAAATTTGTGCTTCGTAGATGCTGTTTATATTTACTCCACATGTGCTTCATCACAAGATTGTGTTTAGTGTAGCTGACACAATATGTAGTCTTTTATTTTCGAAATGCAGGAAATAAAAATATTATATATTTTTTATCTTCAATTTTTCCAGGTTATGTATTGAAATGTTATGCTTCCTTCATTTTCCTCCAATTTGTAATGAACGGACATGCCTGTTTTACCATTGGCTCTAACCTAACCTAACCATTTCTCCTCATAATAAAAAGAAAATAAAAAGTTTATAAAAATATCCATTTTTTACGATTCTATACTTACAAAGGGGTGCTGACCCCATCCACATATAGAAGTCTAGATCCATGTAGTTATAGAGACTGAAAATATATTATTTAACTACTTTCTTCAAATACATAATATTTTTACTAACAAAATTATTTTTCTAACTCCCAATTCAGCAAAAGTATACATTTTATATTGGAATCCATATTACTGAATACATTTTATTTATTTTTATGCATACCTGGCAACTGAACTGCTTAATCCTCTGACACAAAAAAAAAGTTTATAAACTATCCCTTACAGTTACATCAGGCTTCATTTTAGTTTTTGTTTTTACTTACTAAATAGCTGTAGTGAACACTGCTATATGGAAAGTATTTGGACCTGTGCGGGCAGTTACATCAGGTTCCATTTTAGTGAAATTGTCAGTTCTGAAAATGAATAGAAATTTGATTTTTGTAAATAAGTCTTGTTAGTGCTTTTACTTACGGAATGGTATCAGGAAACTCTGTTTTATGAAATATTAATGGACCTGTGGGGCAGTTACATCGAGCTTAGTTTTAGTTACATAATCAGAACTGTAAATGAAATAAGAAAATTAGATACTATTTCTAAGTAGGCTTTGCCATTTTTTTACTTACAGTATAGTTTGAACCATGAATGTTTTGAAACTTTGTCTAGCCTATAGTCGAAATTTCCATGCAAATTTCCATTTCCATTTCCAAAAATCAAAGAAAATAAGAAACCAAATTATTATGGAATGACTTAGTAATAGTGCTAATTGTTGATATTAAAAAAAATTGTGAAACAAAGGACCACTGAAAAATTTATTTTGTCTACCTACTGTAGAAATGGCAATAGCGCCTCTAAATAGAATAGGACTCGTTATACTCGCTCTAGTGAGGTGAAAATAGATAGGGTTCAACTGTGAGACACTGAAAAATATTCAGTTATAAAATTGGTCACTTGTGTACACTCCGGACGCTGTATCGTACTAACAACCCGGAATTTCTCCAAAAACTGTTGCACTTCAGGTACCATAGCACCCGTTGTACTAGCTCTATCGAGTTGAAAATCTATAAGGTTTATCTATGAGATGCTCTGAATAATATCCAATCATAAAATTGGTCATTTGCATACACTCTGGAAGCTGTATCGTGATAACCTGAAATTTCTCCAAAAATGTGGCATTTCGTGAACCATGGCACCCGTTGTAGTAGCTCTAGTGAGCTTAAAATCAATAAGGTTCGCCTATAAAAAGCTCTGAATAATATCCAATCATGAAATTGGTCATTTGTATACACTCCACAGGCTGTATCGTGCTAACAAACTGAAATTTCTCCAAAAATGTGATACTTCAAGTACCATAGCACTCGTTCTACTGGCTCTGGTGAGCTGAAAATCAAAAGGGTTCATTTGTGAAATATCCTGAACAACATTCAATCATGAAATTGGTGACTTGTTGCACTTCGGGGGCTGTATCGAGTTATAGGTTTTTTTCTGAAAACAGTTTTTTTGTGTTTTTCTTGCTGAAAAACGTAAAAACAACTCAAAAAAATCAAAAATTCCAACTTTTTCTTGGGCAAACCAATACTTTTCTCGCATATTAGATGGGTTGGACGGAAAAGTAATAATACCAATAATGTAATAAAAACAAAAGAAATATTTACCATTTACATATGTGTATCTGTCATTTCATAGATGGAAAAAAGAGAATGAGCCAACTGATTTTTTGTACAATGAAGGAAAAATGTTTCAGGTCCAATCTCCACAACACACATGATCAATCTTTGCAAACAAGGTAGAATCAAAATTGTACATGCTGGTTTTATGTCTGCTTTTGTACTGTATATATCGATCTCCCCACAATATATACATTATTATTTGTCATTACAGATCTTTCGCTTTAAATTTTTTATTAGTTGTTATAGTTGCTTTGTAAGTTTTTCAAACGTTTGCTATTTTAAATTGAAATTCCTCACTGTACCTTACTTTCCTCTTTCTATTAAATATAAAGCATTGTATTACAAGTAAACATTTCTTTGTAAAATAAATTTGGAAACTCTTTGTTTCTAGATAAAATTGAATATATTTACACGTGTAGTTGAAAAAAGAGCCTACATGTCAAATAAAATTTGAAAGCAACCAACAGAAACTCTGAAACTGATACAAATATGATTAGATTGAGGCAAAGTTGTGACACGACGTTCTGTGTTTTCAGACTAAATGGCCTATTTTCAATCATGTAAGTTTGCAACTTTCCCGCAATTTAATTTTCTTAGCATGAAACAAACAAAAATTTATAATTATGAAAACATTGTATTATGTTAATATAAATGGTACAAATTTTGAAAGGTAGAATGTTTTCAAAGTATGTATATTTTTTTCCATTATTGATTTCTAGCAATTCTCACAATTCTGTCACTTGGTATCCATATTATTACACAGCACATGTCCTCTCATGCAATATGTAATGCACCTTGTATCAGGTGATAACAGTTATATTTATTAATTATCACTATTATATTTTCATCAAAATGAATTATGTAATTCTCGTCTTTTGAGAGCGGTATTAATTTTTCTTCATTCAGATACTTCAAAGTTCACTTCACCTCAATTAAGCATTTTTCGCTTTTCGCTAACAAATCCATTCTATCATTAAAACAGGGTTTCAAGAGAATGTTGAAAGATGTTTTGATGATACTAGAACAAACAATCAGTATTATTTATCTCATATTTTCACATAAATCAAATAATTCAGTAAACATGACCTCAAACATAGCTTTTAAAATTAAAAAATACGGATTGCAGGATAATTTACATTATCATAACTATAATTTTTGATATCGGGTCGATTCGATTACTTACTTTTTAACAATTTATTCCTTTCAAAAACATTCATGAAACTCTTAAATAATCAAAAATCTACACTCAAATGTAAATACTATGCTGTGGTTTGGATGCAACATAAAAAACAGAGATAAGGAAGAAAATGTGGATTGATCATCCGCGAAGAAAAAAGGTTCTTCAAGAGCAGTAGATACTCCTTTCAAGGAGAGAAAGAGAGAGCTATGTTCGAAGTTTTTTGTTTTTGGGTTCGTTTTTGTTTTATAAGGGTGGTCTTTTTAGATACATTGGGCCCTGATATAGGATATAGTTTCTCTGCAGGGCTGGAGTTGGGGGTGTTTGATTGGGTGTCGTAAGGGCCTCGAGAATTGAGTTTGACTTGGATTTTGAGTGGTGACTGAGGACTCAGTCAAGTGGAAAATGATTGTTGAGGGTGCCATTGGGGAAGAGGTTTCAAGAAGGGTGGATCGGTTGAAATTTGCTTTGAGGTAGAAGATGTGTCCATTTAGGAGTTCAGAGGGTGTAAAGTGATTTTTGGTTTGAGTATTGGAGTGGGAGATTTCTGAGGTTTAAGGTTTGTGTTGATGTAGGGTTGTAGTATTCTTGAGGGGTTTGCTGGTCTTGGTTTAGTTTTTCCTACGAGGGTGAATTCGTCGTCGGAAATTGGGGGTTGTAGGGCAATTGAAGGGGTGAGTGAATGGGATCTTTCGGAGGAAGCGTAAGACCTGGAGGAGGATGCAAAGGAAGTGCGCTTTGATGTTTTTTGAAGTTTGAGGAGAGGGTGATGAATTGGTGTTGGTTTTATTTGAAGTGTGATGTGAGGGTGTGTTGGATTCTTCAGTTTGAAAGGGGGGGATTCCTTCTCGGATTGGGCTGAGGTTTCCTGATTTTTGGGCGAATTAAGGTATTCTTTGTAGGATTTTAAAAATCCTGAAGTGTAGTTGGGGTCGATTAAGTCGAGAATTGCTTGAACTTCAGGAGAGAAGGTGATTTCGGTTTTGCACTTTTACTGCAGCCACGGTATCTGGAGGACATTTTCAGGTTTGAGCGAGAGTAGAGTTAGGAATTGGGGGCGAAAGCTAACAGCGACAGCGGACTCACTGCCGGGGGCGTTACCTTCCCAATTTAAGGTTTCCTGACTTATTAGCTTTCAGGGAGTTTTATATTTACCTAAGGGCATCTGGTGGATGTGGCGTCGTTTGAATTTGGGATCTACGGATAAACTATTTTCATAAATATCATTGTTTTAACAGAAACAGTTGTATACGATTCCTAACGTTTACTTGTGAACTGTCGAAGTTCGACAGAACATGTGGGTTGGCTGGGTTTCTTCGATGACAGCATCCACGTTGCCGGTGCCGCTGCCAATTTAAGGAATTTGGGGCCTACATATTTATATGATTTATTGAAAAAATATTGTAACTTGTTAAACTATTGTATCATCCCTAATCGCCATTGAATAAAAAAATTATTACTCAATCAGGAATAAAGCAAAATTTTTGTAAAAATATCCAAGAAATTATTCAGGGAATGTGAAATTGAAACTTTTTTCTCATTCGGAGATTTTAAACTGAATACAATTCGAAGTGAACATAAAGAATTTGCAATTACACAGAGCAATTTATCAAAGGCATTTCCACTGTGTAAATCAATCCACATTAGTGTATTAACGGTGAACGAGTCCCCGGAATTTCGTCGACACACCCGGAATCGCCCGGAATGGAATCAGTAGCTATTGTCTTCGCACATAATGTAATCTGCCTTTGTTGTTGTCGCTTGTCGCTTTTGCAAATTTTGTTTAACACTCGAAATCACTAGCAAAATATGGGAATTCTAAATAAATTTAGTGGTTGTCTAGAATTTTATTGGTAAATACATAAAATAAATAGACAATGGAAAAGTACATTTGATGTATATTATGAGGAAATTAATTGTTCGTATAATACAAAAAAATTTAGTACTAGAATCAAATATAGAGATATGCAGAACAAGCATATACATCAAAAGGAAACGTCTTGGTGGTCAGAATGAAAAGAGAATGGAGTCTAAAAAAAGGAACTTGGAAACGGTACATTTAAACAACAAGAAAAACCAACAAAATCGGGTACAAGATGGAAAGCAACTGCAAAAGAATGGAAAATTAATAAATTGAATTTTTGAAATTGATGAGAGAAAATATTATTATTCAAGACAATAGCTAATGGGATTAGAAACCATGTAGATGAAGAACTTCTCATAGAACAAAACGGCAGCAACCATTCACAGCTTCCCATAAAAAGAGAAGAAAACCATATGAATGAACAAAAATTGTAAAATAACCAATAGGCTAACAAAAGTAACAAAAGACTTGAATTTGCAATCATTTTATAGTGGACAGCTTAGGATTAGTAAGAATAGAAAGTATCTTAGTATAAGACAAAGTCGCTTTCCGTATCTGACGTAACGGATTTTCATGGGATTTTCACCATCATCAAGATAATATTCCATGGAAAATTCACACAGAGTGTCCCAATGGAGAGTACCAACCCTAAATACCTACGGAGATTATAACTTTTTAATAAAGTGGTGAAATACGTCGACCTGGAGTTCAAGGGAGACCCATTCTACTATAATACCTATATACGCACCTAACGTCACTCATCTACCCTATAGTCACCTCTCAAAAAATTTCAATTGCAAGGGGGTCCGGTGATTCCTTTTTAAAAAGATCTTTGAATTCTCTTTACAATCGTCTATATTTTTTTATAAAATTTACCAATGAGTTTGCGGAAATAATTGTTTTATTAATTTTGGATTTTGAATATAAAAACAAGAAATTAAAATGATCGCGTCTTTTTTAACAGATGATTGTTAGAATTACCCAAATACTGGACAGCACACCAAGTATATGCTACCTAACTAGCAATTTGCTATTTTAAAAAAGACGTAGAAATGTTTTGGCGATAAATATTATAAAACAATGTTAGTCTCAGAAACGTTTTCAAAATGTTTATAAAATAGCTGTAAGCACAAAATGGGCCCAATTTATGAAACATTTTGTTTATATAATATATTTCATAAGTGCTATAACAACTACCATAAAACAGATATATAATGTTTATAAAGATACAATAAAATTGTTTTAAAAAAGATTTATTAGTATTTAATGAATGTGCTAGAAAATGTCTTAAATTTTATAATGCGATTCTTATATAATAGTTAAAAAATTATTATATAAAGATTATATATTTGTTTAATAATTGAATTACATGCTACATTACTGTTATCGTAATAGTATTAATAGTCGGCAAGAGCAGATCCTGTTAAAGCCTAGATAATAGTTATGACTGTTTTGAATCTTGTGTTTTGGTTGTAATTAATAAACTGGTGGACTGTAGATATTTCTTTATTTTTAGTTTAAATTTAGTGAAATAGCACAACTGCAGCCATGTCAACATTCATGGCGAGACTATTTTTTTTATAACAAAATGCGCTGATGCCATATTTCATAAATTATCGGCGCTAAATACTCATTATAAATTTTCAATTTTTGGTACTTAACGTACCGCCCGCCTTGAAAGTACCCTAGTACTTTAAAAATTCTTACACAATTTAACATAATAAAACGAACTATGATAAATTTAGGTTAAAACAACATAAATTTAAAAAAAAACGTACTTGCTTAGACATGCCAAAAAAACTAACAGTACAACATAAATTCACATGGTTCTTAATAACATCTAATGTAAAGTAAGATGCTGCAATGAATAACTAAGATTACAGTTATTCTCAAACAACCGATCCAGTTGTTTATTTTATTTTAATTGTAGTAACAATTTTATTTTTAAGACAATGAAGAAAAGGGTATAATATAACTATTATACCAATAATAATTACTCGGCCTTTGACCATTTGGTTATGGTTACATTAATTTCAATTAATTGGCAACGCACATACGCGATTTACTGCACGTGTTATTTTACCACCGTTCACCTTTAAGTTCACTACACGGTTAATTCTGTCCTTTCCTGGGTGGATGGCAATAACTCTGCCTAAATGCCAGTTCATAGGCGGAACATTGTCATTTTTTATTAAAACTAAAGTTCCAACCTTGATCAAGGTCGTGGAATTCTGTCGCCATTTCAAGCGAGTTTGTAGTTCCGACAGATATTCTTTTTGCCACTTACGCCAAAAATGTTGCGCCATATATTGGAGATGCTGCCATTTGGTGAGGCGATTCTCTGGAGTGGTTGTTAAGTTAATTTCTGGAAGGTTAGTGAGAGGTTTGCCGATCAAAAAGTGTCCTGGTGTTAACGCCGATACGTCGTCCGGGTCCTGTGTAAGTGGATATAGCGGACGCGAATTTAGTATACTTTCAATCTGTGTCAACACCGTGGCATATTCTTCGAATGTTAAACGATTGTCACCTATAACGCGCTTAATGTGACTTTTTGCTGACTTGATGCCAGCTTCCCAGAGTCCGCCGAAGCTTGGAGAAGACGCTGGTATAAAATGCCATTGTATACTATATTCAGAGGCCAATTAATTAGCAATAACTTCTGACTTATTTATTAAAAAATGGTAAATTTTAGAAAGTTCGTTATTAGCACCCTTATAGTTCGAACCGTTATCTGAGTACACATTAAATGGTTTACCACGTCTACTCAGAAATCTAGTAAATGCAGCCAAGAATGCTTGCGTGGTCAGTTCAGACACAAATTCAATGTGTATGGCCTTCGTGCTCATACATACAAATATACACATATATGTCTTAATAATTTTGGCACCGCGAGTCTGCCTATCCATTAACAAAATTGGACCGCCATAATCAGTACCGATATTTACGAAAATACTATGAGAAGTAACTCGTACTTCAGGTAAGTCACCCATTAAGTAGTTAGACTCTCTTGGAGCAACACGAAAACCTTTCACACAATGTCGAATTATATTCTTACAGGCATTTCGACCAGATATAGGCCAGTATCTTTCTCTTACTATGTACAACAAATGTTGTCCACCACAATGAAGCAAACGTTCATGTGTTTGTCTCAAGATTTGATTAGTCAGAAAATGATTGATAATACCGCCTACACGCATTATACCGTTTTGCAAAGAAGGATTAAGAGACAAAATTTTACTTGATTTATTAAGTTCTTTTTTATTCCCTAAATTTGCATATTCAGGTGGAAAACATTCTATATCTACATTTTTAAGTATTACATTTAAAGCTCCGTCGAGTTCTTCGGGGAGCAATGGACCATAAATTCTGTCAGTATGTCTTGCTTTGATATTAGTCACAAAACGTAAAATATATGCTAGTATTTTTAGGGTTTTTGAAAACGAAGAAAACTTATGGAGTATAGACATTGTTTCATTATTAGGCCTGATTATTGCACAAGAGACACTCCTTTGCTCAGTTGTATTGGTGAATTCATGGACAGGTTCAATCACATTCCAGTTTTCGTTATTTGCCAAGAGCCAATCAGTTCCATGCCACCATAATTTTGGATTTTTAAAAACTTCAATAGTTGATCCTCTGGATAATAAATTGGCGGGGTTATCGCTGGACATCACATAAAACCAATTTTGGGGTTTGGTGAGTGACCTAATTTCACTTACCCTGTTTGCCACAAAGGTTTTCCATTTGTTGGACTCACTTCTCATCCAACACAAATTTATTGTAGAGTCTGTCCAAAAATACAATTTATTGAAATTTATTTTCATTACCTCCAATATTTTAGAAGACAAATTTGCAAGTAATTGCGCACCACGCAATTCAAGACGAGGCAGGCTTATTTGCTTTAATGGAGCCACGCGTGATTTTGCACACAATAAACTAGAATAATATTCCCCATCGGCATTTAAACAACGTAAATGGATGCACGCCCCATAAGCCTTTATCGAAGCATCGCAAAATCCGTGCAATTTGATACTTACATATTGTGGAACAATTATGCATCTTGGGATTTTTATTTCCTCAATATCGCAAAGATTGGTATAAAATGAAAACCATATATTCATCAGATTTTGAGGGATATCATCATCCCAGTCTACCTTTAATTGCCAAAGTTCTTGAATTATAAGTTTTGCAATTATTAGAATTGGACCCAGTAAACCTAGAGGGTCAAATATTTGACAAATTAGTGATAAAATCGCGCGTTTTGTCAATTTATTGTTACACAAATTATTATTAATATTGATTTTGTATCTAAGGTTTTATTTCGCTCGTTCAGTCCTATATTAAGTATACTAACGTCTAGGTCCCAGCTGATTGGCTAAAATCTACTTTTATACGAATACCTAAGAAAAGTACTCCAAAGAGGTGTGAACATTATAGACTCATAAGTCTTATGAAACATGCTCTTAAGGTGTTACTTCGAGTCATCCACACCCGAATATATGACAAATGCGAGGTAATGAGTGGAGAAACCCAATTTGGTTTTATCATGGGTTTGGGTACAAGAGAGGCCCTTCTCTCAATGAAATTACTTGTACAAAAATGTTATGACCAACAAAGAGACGTTTATATATGTTTCATAGATTATGAGAAGGCTTTTGATAACATTAAACACGATCTTCTTCTGGAAAGACCATATGAGATTGTCATCGATTCTAAGGACATACGAATAATTCAGCAACTGTATTGGCATCAGACCGCAGAGGTAAGAATTAACAACGACTTAACCACAGAGACATTTAAAATATCCAAGGGAGTACGACAAGGATGTATTATATCGCCAATGCTATTCAACATATATGTCGAAAAAGGTTTTCAAATGGCATTGGAAAAGGAAAACAGAGGAATTAAAGTTATTGGAATTCCAATAAGCAACATCAGATATGCGGATGATACCGCTATATTGGCGAATTCTCCTGAGGACCTTCAACAAACTGTTGACAGAATCAACCAAATAGGAAAACAATTTGGCCTGACGATCAACAAAAATAAAACAAAAGTTATGGTAATAGCTCGACACCACAGTAACATCACAATTAGGATTGACGGCCAAAAACTGGATGTGGTGTCAAAATTTGTATATCTGGGCGCCACCATCAACCAGAAATGGGATTGGGACGAGGAAGTGGAAATACGAATCGGACGTGCAAAAGACACATTTCATAAACTTAAGAACTTCTTTCTTGCCCGAACATTGCCCCTGGCACTTCGGATTCGAGTAGTTAAATGCTACGTCTGGCCTATCTTGCTCTATGAGGCAGAAACATGGTCTCAAAAAATCAAAACTCTGAATCGGATAAAGGCATTTAAAATGTGGACAATTCGTAGACTCCTACGCATCCCATGGACTGCACATAAAACTAATGAAGACGTGCTGGAAATGGCCGGTATGCATAGAGAACTTCTTCAAATCGTGAAGAAGAGAAAGATATCCTATCTTGGACACATACTCAGAGGCGCCAGATACTCAATACCTAGGTTGATATTGCATGGAAAAATAGAAGGTAGAAGAGGCCCGGGAAGAAAACAACATTCATGGCTGCGAAACATTAGGGACTGGTGCCGAACTAGAGATGCAGCCACAATCTTCCGAAAGGCAGAAAATGGCACCTTACATTTGACATGAAAGAAGTACAAAAGACCGCCAACGTGCGAGAAGCACAAGGCACAAGAAGAAGAGCGTCTAGATCCTTGTTTGTTTCGAATTTGTTTAGCAACTCCTTATTGTTGCATAGAAACTTCCTAAGTTCAAACCCATAATTTGCCAACAACTTAACTTTATTATTCTGGATTTCTAATAATTCTGACATTGAATTAGACCCTGTTAACAAATCGTCCATATAAAAATCTCTTTCAATTATTTTACTAATTTTAGGAAAATTTGTTTTATTTTCAGCAACAATCTGAAATAAGCATTTGACCGGTAAATAAGGAGCGGACGACATGCCATAGGTTACGGTATTCAATTTTAAACTTTTTTTTCGTCTGATTGTGATCGCCAAAAGATCTTTTGATATTTTAATTCATCTGGATTAATAAGTATCCGACGATACATTTTCGATATATCACCCGTCATAACAAATTGGTGAATGCGGAACCTAGCTAAAATAGAAAAAACATCTTGTTGTAGCGTAGGGCCACTAAATTGGACATCATTAAGGGAAAGTCCACTTGATGTTTTAGCCGACGCATCAAATACTACCCGACATTTGGTAGTGAGGCTACTGTTTTTTAATACCGCATGATGAGGTAGATAATATCCTTCATCTTTTAAATCATCAATTTCCGACATATGACCCAGACTATGATATTCATTCATAAATGTGCAATATTCCGATTTTAAATTTGGATTTTTTTTGAGTTTTCGTTCAAGTAAATGGAATCGATTTATCGCCATATTACGAGAATCGCCCAATGAATCAAGATTATTCTTAAATGGAACCCTGACAATAAATCACCCTGTTCAGTTCCTTGTCGTAGTATCACGAAAATGAATCTCGCAGTATGTTTCAGATTCGGACATACTGATTATTACTACTAATCTCTTCGATTTCCCAAAATTTTTCAATTTTATTTTCAAACATAGCATTGGAATCCGAAATATTTAAACAACTGAACGATTTATTAAAATATGTGAAATTTATATTACCCGCTATTATATAAACAAATTTGGTATCTTGCAAAATTGGCATTTTGGGTATAATAGACCAAAATATGGTTGATCCTAGCAATACTTCAATTTCTGCGGATACATTAAAATTAGGATCAGCCAGTTGTAAATTTGAAGGGATGTTAAGGTTATCTTTATTAAAGGACATGATTGGTAAATTATCGGTAATTCTAGGAAGAACTAAACAACTTATAGTACTCTTGTACTAACACGTGATTTTATTGTCACGTTAACTTGTTTATTTATGTTAGTTAATGTTTGGCCTACACCTTTCACTGCATGATTTATTTTAATTGGTTTTATACCTAATTTGTTACAAATATCTTGCGAAACAAAATTACTCTGTGAGCCACTGTTCAATAAAGCCCGAGCAGTAATTATTTTTTCCCCATTTGTCAACTGAATAATCGCAGTTGAAAGTAATACTTGCGAATGACTTGCCGAAATTTCCACAAATGGTGTAACTTGGCTAGAGCCGTAAGCTGTCGCATGTGAATTCAGCGAAGAACCTTGAATTTGGACGATGCTGATATTTCCCTGAGTGGGAGGAGCTTCTTGGATTCCTTGATCTTGGCGCGAAATATTTCCACTGTTTGTTTTTCCTGATTCAGGCCCATGATCATTTTTATTGTAATCTTTCCTGTGGAGTAGTGTATTATGCGCCTTCTTTCATTTAAAACATTTTGATTTTGGACATTTCCATGAGTGATGTGAATCTCTCAGACAATTTAAACATAATTTAAGTTGTTTAGCTGCACCTATTCGATCATTAATTGATAGTTTTAAAAAGAATTCACATTTAAAAATGCTGAGAGATTGTTGGTTGCAAAAATAACACTTAAAATTACTTTCTGATTTTTTGTTATCTATAGACTGATAACTATTACTGTGTCCATGTTTATGTATTTTTTTAATGATTGCTTATACTTATTTGTCTCGACACTATTATTCGATACCTCCAATTTTTCCAGTATCTCACACTTGTTTTTCAAAAAATTATTTAAATCACTCATTGTTGGTAATTCTTTCGCATATTTATACGTTTCCCAATCACGTCGCGTAGTAGGGTCAAATTTACCGGACATTATATATATATATAATCAGACGATCCCAAGCATCTGTGTTTTCTGCGAAAGAATTAAGGGAACGTAAATCTTTTGTGACACGATCTTACAAATTGCGTAGGTCTTTATATAATTCGTTTATTAAACAAGGATGCTCAAATATTAGCTTTTTGTTTTCGAATCTATCGGTCAAAAACTGCCATGCAATCCTATAATTCTCATCGGAAACTTCTATTGACTTGATTATGTCATAAACCTTTTTACTTAACGAGGACCTTAAATAATAAAATTTCTGAATGTCATTTAATGCAGTATTACCATCCACTAAGGCTATAAAAGAATCCTTAAATTCTAACCAGTCACCATACTGGCTATCAAAAGTTGGTAATTTATTAGGTGATAACTTCACTAATGACTGTACCGAATTTAAATTAGCTACACCGCTTCTTGAACTGACCACGGAACCATTACTACCGTCATTCGAATTTTCTTTATTATATTTACTTATTAAGTTATTTATATTGCTAATCAATTTATAATATTTCGTTTCAACTTCATTTTTCTCAGCTTCGTCGGGCCGAGATTCGGATTCATTTCCTTTAATACTTAATTGTTCTACTCGTTACAAATCGGTTGTACGTATTCTAACCGAACTTTCATTTCATTAATAATTTCATCATTTAACGTTTCTCGATTAAATGACTCAAAATAACTTTTAAATCGTGTTAGCTTACACGACAATTTTATTCTCACTGCCTTCCTGTTCTCTCTCTTCTGTTTGGCTTGGAATATAGTGGATTTCGCGCTGACACTATGGTTTCTCTTGTTACCGCGCTTTTTGCCGGTTATATTTATCAACAATTTACTTCTTAATTGGTAAAATTCACTAGATAAATGTCACTTATTCTTCACGAGGCTCGATGGAGCAATGTTTTGGTTGTAATTAATAAACTGGTGGACTGTAGATATTTCTTTATTTTTAGTTTAAATTTAGCGAAATAGCACAACTGCAGCCATGTCAACATTCATGGCGAGACTAATTTTTTTATAACAAAATGCGCTGATACCATATTTCATAAATGATCAGCGCTAAATACTTATTATAAATTTTAAATTTTTGGACTTAACAACTTGCTTAGAGCAAATTATTAATGACAAAAACCAGGGAGCAGCACCTAAATAAAGTTCATGCCAGTGGTTCACTTAAAACTATGGAGAAATTAGAGACTGGTGTATTATTGGCAGTGTGGAACAATATTCTATCTAATTTTGATAAAACAAATAAACGTATTCAAAACGTAACGAAGAACGTACTTCTCGTGGCGAAATTATACGATTCTTTGATAGGTTCTTTGAATTTTATTAGAAATAATTTCCAGAATTATGAAACAATTGACAAAATGCTCAATTTATGAAGTCGAAACTAAAAGGAGAAAAATTACGAAACCTGTCAGTGGAGAATCAAGGGAAATCCACACGAAATTTTGAAGATGATTAAAA
The DNA here is from genome assembly GCA_963921935.1 of Galeruca laticollis. Lineage (NCBI taxonomy): Eukaryota > Metazoa > Arthropoda > Insecta > Coleoptera > Chrysomelidae > Galeruca > Galeruca laticollis. Next base: position 31,857,901 of record OY998181.1, on the reverse strand, counting down.
CTGAAAAAATAGTTTCAACCTTTCCGAACGTCGAAACAATTTTTAAAATATTTTTATGCATGCCCTCAACTAATGTTTCGGGAGAAAGGTCCTTTTCAGCCCTAAAAAGAGTGAAAAGTTATCTGAGAAACTCTATTAGGGATGAGAGATTGAGGTACCTTGCCCTTTTGAACATTGAACACGAGCTGATAGATACACTTGATGATCAATTCCTCAATTTGAAATTCATATCTCTAAAATATTAGATGAAATTTATCCAGTGCCAGTGGTTACCCTATCTATTAAGAAAACTGTTAAATCCAAAAAAGTAAAAATGAACGAAAAATCAAAGAAAAAGAAAAAAAAGTCGAGTACTCTTCAGAATCAGAAGAAAATCGTCAATCAGACGATTCTGATGAAGGTAAAGATCTGGAAGATTTTGAAAATCAATGTGTAGGTTGCGGTGAAGATTACAGGGAAGAAAGAAAAAGGAAGATTGGTTCAATGTATTATATGCAAGCGATGGCTCCACGAAAGCTGTACGAACTTTGAATCCATATGCCATGCTTGTGGTATTAATGTAGTTCAGAAAAAAACAAGATGTTGAGTTGGTCAATCTATCCTAGTGTATGCAGTCCATCTATCCTCCGACTAGGAGAAGAGTCGGTCCAATTTAATGTTTTATTATTTTCGTTGCCATGTTCTTTAAAATAGTCGTTATAACCAAATTTTACTTTAGTTCTAAAGTATGAGCATTACTTTATATTTTACCAATTTTGTTTATATATGCTTTAATAAATTTTTAGTTGTGACATTTATAAAATGTGGCCCATCTCTCCTCTTTTAACCCTACAAGAATTTGTCTATATTTTTATGTAAATTTAACAAGACAATGTAGCTTTTCCTGATATCTAAATTGCCAACAATTTAGACCGCAGGATATGGTTTCTTTTCGCACCAAATTATTTTATACTAAACTATATTCTTACAATACAATTATTTGTGAAAAAATGACACAAGCAATTTCTCTAATTAACCTGGTTCTATGAGAAATCGTTTCCTTCAAAACGACGTATTTTAATAATCATCAAAGCATTTCTTTTTTCTATATTTCTTACGCACGACATGCCTTTTATTTCAAGAGAACATTACTTAAAAAGAAGGCATTATTAAGCAAAAGAGCAAAACAAATATACACAAATTGAATTGTTCTGTAAACAAAGGTCTGTCATCAAATTCGCAAAAGGAAGTCGCAGAAAAATACTCGACTTCATGGGTTAAAACAAAGTGGACTTAATTTTTTCGGATACAAATTTTAACAGAGCACAAGCTCTCTTTTGAAGTTAATCAAATTATTCCGGAAGAAGGTAATTAAATGTTTTATGTAATGTAACTTTTGTCCGAATTTTATAACGAAGTGGAAAGAGGATTTTCTAAAGAAATAATTTTGAAACGAAGTTAATATCGATTCCAGAGGTTATTATCTTTTATTTTACCATTTCATCTGTAACCAGGATTGTTATATTCATAATGTAATGTTTTTGTTATTTATTTAAACAATAAACGGGTGGGATAAATTTTAAACACTCCGTATGGCTACTTACTATTTTATTTAAACACTAACTCACTAACATATATACTTAACTAATCACTTAATTATTAATTTGTATTAACTGTATATTCACTCAGACTAATTTATATATTCACTTATTTACTTGTTTATTTTACGATGTCAAATTATCAACTGAACTCACTCTTCCTGATCAGTCTCTTATATATTAAAGCCGTTTTTACTAGTAAATTCTGGGCTGCGGCTTACACAGTGACGAATAATTTTACTGGCCTTTTCTAGATAACTCTGGTCACAAAAACAATGTTCACATAAGATAGTCGTGAACTCGTAAACAGTTATTTATAACTGCGTATCCGCCATAATTTTAACTTTTATACCTGGCTTAGACTGAGTCGGTTTTAAGGACTATACCAGTGTGCTGTTTCGTAACATTACCCCCTCCTTAAATGGAAGTTCCTCCTGGAACTTTTGTGTAGCCGAGACTGGATATTTGAATCGGCAACTGGCACCATTTCTACACTTTCCGATCTTATGGAAATAGCAGGGCACCGTCTTCATCGGATACTGATAACGGGGGCTGTAGCTGCAAATTAATATCTGGACACCGGTATCTTGAAAGATAATCTCTACCATGTTCCTGATGATTCGCCAATCCAACTGGTTACTCGCTATCTTAGACATAGCCAGTTTCTTCACGTTCGATTCCAACACATGGTCTCGGAGGTTTCGAAGTGCTTCCCACACATCGCGATAGGTAGATCGATCTTGGAATTAATTTTTAGTTACCACGTAGAAGACGTACCGCGAATTATGCTTCAGTTTCAGTGTCTTGCCAGGGGCTGGAATCTGGTCTTCCAGTTTTTCTAGTTGCCCGAACTTCTTTCGAAAGACGGTTGCCAACCCTCGTGCGTTCTTGATACGGGCGGGGATGTTGTATGCCAGTGAATAATCTTCCGGGAGAGTGAACAAATCTTGTTGTTGTTCCAAAGTGACTCCATATCTAGCTTTCCCGGTACCTCCATACGCGCCCATAATTTCATCGAAGGTGGGGTCAGACACATCTCGAATAAGGTTTACTCCTTCCTCTATATCATGGTCTCCTTCGAATGGCGCTAGTCTATTTTGTTGAACTACTTTTGGTATTCCGTTGGGGATCTTGCTTATGCGATATAAAACATCATTGATCCTTTTCTTGATTAAGTATGGACCTTTTGAGGATTTTTGTAATTTTGGAGAAAATCCTTTCCTCTTCGCCGGGTTGTGTAGCCATACTTTGTCTCCTTCTTTAAAACCGCCTTCTGTGGCCTGCGTGTCGTACCGACTTTTCATTCTGTCGCTGGCAACTTGAAGATTGGTTCGAACTAATTCATGAATATTGTCCAGCCTTCTTCTCAATTGGATTGCGTAGTCTTCGCCTGCTAGATCTTCTCCAGGCCGGCAGCCAAATTCCAGGTCACAAGGAAGCCTCATTTCACGTCCAAACAGGATTTTCGCCGGTGTTTCACCCGTGGCCTCATTGACAGCAGATCGATAAGCCAATGCGAATAGGGAAAGATGGCTTTCAAAATTTCTTCCCTGGTCATTGTGGACTTCCAAGGGTACTCCATATCGGCTGATAAATTCCTTCACCAATACATCCGCGACAGTTGTGGCCTCTTGGTTCGGGATAGCGTAAATTTCCACCCTCTTTGTGAAATAATCCATTACAACCAGTATGTACTTGCTACCATTTTCTGTCGTCGGAAATGGTCCAGCGATATCTAAAGCAATCCTTTCGAAAGGGCTACCAACATTGTACTGTTTCATGGGTGCCTTTCTCTTGCGATGTGGTTCATTACTCGTAGCACAGGTCGTACATTTCTTACACCAATCCTTCACATCGTCGGAGCTGTTCATCCAATAAAACCTTTCACAGACTCGCTGAAGGGTTTTCTTCACTCCCAGATGACCTCCCGATGGACTGTCTTGTAACTTCTTCAGTACATCAGCTACTCTCGCTCTCGGGATAACTATCTGTCTTCTCTTCTCGGAACCATCATCGTTCTCAAAGATTCTTATAAATATGCCTTCTTCCGGGACAAGGGAGTCCCACTGAGCCCAATACGCCTTGAGTTTCGGTGAAAATCTAGACACTTCTTGCCAGGTAGGTCGCCGGTTTTCTTTCTTCCATTGCCGAATCATCTTCAGGTGAGGATCATTCTCCTGATCTTCTCTGATCCTGGTGGGTGACCATTCCTCGTTGACTACAGTAGTTCTTGAAACTGCAGCTTCCCTATATTCCACTTTGTTGCAGTGGGAGCAGTCTGTTGGGCACGGCCGTCTGGACAAAGAGTTGGCTTTTTAGTGATTCACATTAGCTGGATGTTCACCCCTGTCTGATTTCCCCTGTGACTGAAGTTCTTGGGTTACAGGAGTCTTGGGGCGCTTAGAGGGACTGCGTACGTGCTGGAGCTCGCCACACTTCCGGCATTTGATCTTCTTCGGCTTCCTGTCTGCCATACCTTTCAACAAGTTGACGATCTGATCAAGTTTGTCATCGTTATCTTCTTCCTGCATGGTTCTACCTTTGTTGTACCGCGAGCTTTTCTTGGCTGCTTTGCATTTAAGAGGTTCCTGGTTTACAGGAGTCGTAGGACGCTTACACGAACGGCGTGCATGTTCTAGCTCGCCACAATAACAGCACCTGATTTTCTTCGCCTTCTTGTCTACCATACCTTTCAACAAGTTGACGATCTGGTCAAGTCTGTCATCGTCACCTTCTTCCTGTATGGTCCTACCTTTCCGCAGTCTTTGTTGTATCCCATCGTGGCTGCTTCACATTCAAGAGCAGCAGTCAATGTATCGGCCAATGTTTTAGGATGGGCTAATCGAAGCGTCTTCTCCATATGGTGGTCACACAAGCCGTCAATAAAGGCCTGGATGCCTAAACATTCCATCATGTTCTCTGGTGCTGATAGATAAGCAAATCGAAGTAGTCGGGCAATATCCATTTCATACTCTTGAAGGGGTTCGTCACGTTTCCGCCTTTGGTTCTTCAGCTGGAATCTGTACAACTGTTCCAAATGTTTGTGACCATATCGCATGTCCAACCTCTTCTTCGGCAGCTCGAAGTCATCCATTTCTTCAAGCGGTATCGTCTGAAGTACATCTAAGGCATCTCCGCGAAGCGCGATGGTTAAGTTCACTGCCTTCTCTCTATCGGACCAATTATTCACTCTAGCGGCCGCTTCAAATTGTTTCACATAATTGGTCCACGACATTTTTCTATCGAACGTTGGGGCCTTGACTCAGGCAAAACTGCCAATATCATCTGTCTTGGGTTGCGTTTCTGGCTTGCAGATATCGATCTTCTTTTCTTCTGCTGAAGTGTCTTGTGTTCTTAAATCGGCAATCTTCGTCTCTAACTCCTTGATTTCCTCATCTATCTGATTTTAAATCGTTGTCATCTTATTCTCCATGTATGATTTTATTTTCTCGTTCATCGTTGTCATCTTATCCTCAATATCCGATTTTAGAGACGTGATTTTATTCTCGACTTCAGCAGCAATGTCATTTTTCAATGATAAGATATCTGCAGGAATATCGGTCTTCATAGCAGAAATCTTCTCGTCCATATTAGTAGAAATTGACGAGATTACGGTGGAAGCCTCGTCATGGAATGAAAATAATTCTGGATCAAAGCCGTCATTTTCCAGGGCCACTTTAAGTCTTTCTACTAATTCACTTTTCTTACCGGACGTTTCCAACTCACGATCTTCCAATTCTGCTCTTAATTCCGTCACTTTGAGATCACTCAGTCTCTTGGCCATTTTTACGTAGCTATTTATTTATATTATCCCACTTCTGACACCAATGTAATGTTTTTGTTATTCATTTGAACAATAAACGGGTGGGATAAATTTTAAACACTCGGTATGGCTACTTACTAATTTATTTAAACACTAACTCACTAACACCTAATTTATATACACTTAACTAATCACTTAATTATTAATTTATATTAACTGTATATTCACTCAGACTAATTTATATATTCACTTATTCACTTGTTTATTTTACGATGTCAAATTATCAACTGAACTCACTTTTCCTAATCAGTCCCTTATATATTAAAGCCGTTTTTACTAGTAAATTCTGGGCTGCGGCTTACACAGTCACGAATAATTTTTCTGGCCTTTTCTAGATAACTCTGGTCACAAAAACAATGTTCACATAAGATAGTCGTGAACTCGTAAACAGTTTTTTATAACTGCGTGTCCGCCATACTTTTAACTTTTATACCTGGCTTAGACAGAGTCGGTTTTAGGGACTATACCAGTGTGCTGTTTCGTAACAATAATATCTGTGGGTACGTGGTTTGAGACATCACTCTAATATACAAAGTTGCGCGAAAGTACGGAATAAAATTATTACTTTTCAACCAGTAACTTAGGAAAAAACACTGAAACACGTGAATTGATTTTACGTTTTACATATTTGTTGGCAATAAAACGAATGTTTCTCTTCGATCCTTTAGCTGCATTCCTACCCAACTTTTTGTTTTCAAATACAAAGATATGCTATGTTTAGGGCCATGGAAAAGCTCGTGAAAAATGGAATCTCACCGTACTCTATTTTTTCTTCCACTCATGTGTATTAGGAAATGAGAAAAATATCTTTTAAAAACAAAAAATTACAAATACCTTTTTAGTGCCATCGACGGTTCAATTAACGTCGCATGTTGAAAATGTCCTCTACCGTCTACTTGGTATGCTTCAAGGCGATGGTAAAACCTAATATCGGTAGACAATCTTTGAATGAATGAATGAAATATGCGAGCGGCTGATGGCAAGTAGGCCACTTCTGATCATTTTTACTATCCCCCAGTTTCTCCCCCTTTACTTCACTCATTAGGTCTCCTTTGAAAACACCTCGACCTACGTATAAAGGCCGTGACGTCTTTTAGGGAAAGGCAATGTAGGTCTTCTTCTTCAATTCTATCCACACCAAAGATTTCATTTTTGTGTGTATACCTCACAGGCGCCGGGAAAGTTGTAACAGGATTCCTCCTCCCCGCAATATGTGTCTGAAATGGTCTTTAATAGATGTAAGTGTCTTCAAGTCCGCAATGGCCAGTCAATAAACCAATGATAAGTCGTAGCTATGATCTGGGTTTATCCAGCAGTCACCGTCTCCTTGTATCCGGGCAGGCGACTGTTTGTTTCACCTGTCTGAGGCCGTTCTAGTATCCCCAGTATTTCTCAAATCTTCTCTTGGTCAATTCTTTGAGCAACGTTGAATGTCCAGCTTCACTCAACCCGATTATTGGTTTGGACCCGAACTAATAACACTGTAAGGACAGACAACAAAGTTTTCCCACCCTAGAACATCGTGTGCTTTACAGTTGGTTCCCGCATGGAAATAAGGTCGGGAACGGGTGTCCTGATAGAGGAGAAAGGAGTGCAAAATAGCTATGCTCTGGGTAGATACTCCACGGTCTTCCAATCAGAAACATTTTCAGCAAGTCATATTGGCACCTCGCCTGGCAAGCTTAGCTGCCCGGCGGTTGCCTTCGATCCTGTTATGCCCCGGTACCCACAGTAGGGAAACTCCTCGTTTGGAAGCCAGGCTATCCAGATTCATGATACAGTGTCGTACTAGTTGTGGGGCTGCAGATTGTTTGAATAGCGGCTTGAGTATCCGATCAAATGCTAAAATGATTTCTAGATGCGTCCCGTTCTGTTAATTCGTCTACGGCTTTAAGAACAGCAAATATTTCTGATTGAAAGACCGTGGAGTATCTACCCAGAGCAAAGCTATTTTGCACTCCTTTCTCCTCTATCAGGACACCCGCTCCCGACCTTCATTTCATGCGGGAACCAACTGTAAAACACATGATGTTCCAGGGGAGGAGGGGAAACTTTGTTGTCTGTCCTTACTGTGTTTTCTTTGGAACAGCTTTGAAGGCTAGAATTGGAAGCTCTCTCTATGGAGTGGTCTTCTCCATCCCATTTCCAGTGCCCGTTATCCCGCAATCTTGCAAAGCCCCCTCTCGCGCACATAATAATCCATATGAGCAGAGGCGGCTATCGTAAGAGGATATGAAGCTCTGGTGTGGGTGTTGTCCTAGAAGCTTCTGTAATTCCTAAACTCGCTACTCTCTGGACAATCCCCAACTTGTGAGACACCCATTACTTCTCCACAGCCGGCCACCAGACCACGAAACTATATTGGATTATGGGACTTATGACCGCAGTGTAAAACTAATGGAGGATGTTGGGATTTACTCCCCAGCTCTTCCCCACGGCTTGTAGCAGCTATCATAGTGTGATTATTGACTTGTTGATAACTCTGTCAATATGTGATTTCCAGTTTAACTTCTTGTCAAACACTAGGTATGTGGCCTCCTATCGAAATTTTAGGGTTGTGTTAAATAACTTGGGTGGCTTGGCGTCTTCAATTGTTCTTCTTCTTTTAAACAATAACAACTCGGTTTTCTTTGCATTAACCAAGAGTGCTGCTTCATTCCACCATATTTCGATGATATTTCCTGCCCTCGCTTACCGTGGTAATAAACCAGCCTATTACTAGCACCAGTCCATCTTCGGAGTATGCATGTGCATAGAATCCTTTCGTTAGTTTTTCTAGTTGTCTATCCACAATGAGGTTCCATAGACGTGGCGAGAAGCAGCTTTCCTGAGAGCAACCTCCCTCCGGGCGACTCTCTTGAGAGCAGCCTTTTAGTGTCGCTGCTATTCTTCAGCTTTCTGGGCCAGATCTTACTCATGAGACCAGGGTCAGGGAGGTCCCCTTGGAGAGCAGTGCGGTATCAATAAGATTTGCTCTCTCCCTGTCGAAGGCTCCTTCGACGTCCAATAAGACGGCTGGAGCTACCTCCCTGGTTTTGTAGTACCTTCTCCATCCTTCACACTATGACACTATGGCGTGGAGGACCATCTCTGTTGACCTACCTTGCCGCTAACCGTGCTGATTGGTGGAATAAGCACTGTTTTAAACCTACACCCGCTGCTTTATAGGGTTCGAACTCTCCCACCGCCCACTTTATGGATCCATCCACTACAACCCTGTCGGCTAATTCCCAGTCTTCATCAGACTGAGCCTGCAAGCTCAGTTGTTGGGGCTCCATATTAGGGAAGTGGGTTTCCAAGATGTGTCTTAATGACTACTCTGTAGATGACGTCCAGGACCCGTCTGCTTACTTGAGCATTACAATAGGAGCATTATTCTATCGACTTAGTATTTTAACTAATCTGGATGCATCCGGAAGTGATTTCACTTCGCTGCAGAAGCTTCTCCAACTAGACCTCTTGCTTCTTCCGATTTCTTTTTTGAGTTCTCTTCCAACTCTTCTGTAATCGTTCCAGTTGGTTTCGCCCCCATGCTTCATTGTTTTATTGAGTCTTCCTGGCGTCCTTCCTCAAGGATTCGAGTTTAGCACTCCACCATTGAACTCTCCTAAACGGAGTAGCCTTAAGAGGACATGCTTTTTCGTAGCTTCCAACTATTGACAATTAGGTCGTCTCCAACTCCTTTCTTAAATATTGTCTTGTTCGGTGAATGCAGGCTATTCCGAAGCTCTCTAATATATGTTACCCAATTGGTGGCCCTTGGATTCGATTGACAAATGTGGGCTCTTCGCGTTAATGTTTGAAGCCCAGTGGTTGCCAAGAAATCCAGTAGGGCTGTACCACGAGCATTATCGTCAGTACTGTCCCACAGTAGATGGTGTGCATTGTCATCACATCCTATGATAAATGGTAGGTTTATATCTCTTGCATATTCAACAACTCGAACTAGTTCCATTGAAGGTGGGAGGTAATCCATGTCGTATGTCTTATGGAAGATAAATGCTACTTATTGATCTGATTATTCACCTTCTGCACAATGACCACCGTGGTGGCATCCCTGATACCTAGATCGTGTATTTGTAACACTCTCAGATCCTTGGTAGCCTTAATGCAGATCCTGTGTGGTTCACCTTAATCCACTTTTCCACTAATGATATTGTGGGCCGACTTTAAGCCTTTCATTTCATTTCTGGAACAATAAGGTTCCTGAATTAGGTCAGCCTGGCTTACCTTGACTCCGTTGATTGAGGCTTGTAGGACAAAGTGGGACGACGCAGAAGGCCCGGTAGCCAGTTTCCCAAAGGGACCGCCACCAGAAGCTGCCCCTCGAGCTGATAATCTCCTTACGAGGATAGTGATCAACTCATAGAAGAGCTCCCTGATCTGATCCTGCAGGCGCGTGATCATCTCTGGACTCGCCAGGAAGACGGGGAACCGCCCACCGGGTTCTCCCCTAGTCTCTACACGCTCCTCTACCTCCCGGTTTTGGAGCGAAAGGGCCTCCTTCAGTTCTTCGTTGTTCACCTCCTTGGGCGCAGCCTAAACCCGATTCGCTCAGGCTCAGGCGCCTCGCTAGCTTCGGAAGCTTTGAAGGTGTCGCCATCGTCTTCATTATTCTCTGGGAACCACTGATTCAGGAGCCATTCCATGGATTTAACGTCTTTTCAAAATCAATAAAACACGTGTATGCTGGTATGTTGTATTCGTTTGATTTTTTCGTTATCTCTATTATGACAAAAGACGCATCCGTGCATGATCTAAATCCTTGATCTTGTTCTGCTAAAGATGTTATCTGTTTTGTTTGCAGTTACTTTAGTTTTAAGTTTCAATGTGGTGTTTAGAAAGTTTATACCTCTGTAGTTTCAGGGTAATTTCTTATCTCCTTTTTAAACATAAGGATAGTGTTGCTATGTTCGCCATTCATCGGGTATTCTATGTTGGTAAATGCTTTTTCTAATGAGAGAAGTTAACTACTCTGTAAGATATTGACCACCATATTTAAGTAATTCAAATGGAAAGCCATCCTGCTTTGAACTCTTCCTATTTTAAACTTTCGAAGAACTGTATTTATATAGGCTGTCTCAATTTGTAAATTGTCGTTCGTTAATATTTCTGGTTTATTTAGTCAACTTCAATTTCCTCTGATTTATATATTCATCTTAAATATTTGGCCCAGGTTTTTCTTGCTATCTAATTCATTTCGACGAAATCGTTAATCTCTTTTCTTTGAGTTGTAATAACGCATCAAATTTGTTTTTAAGTCAATAGGAGTAATTCTACAAGCGCTTTGAAAAAGTCTCTCAATGATAGTTTTTTATTTGTCTCACTAGTTTTGGATTTGTTTATACCTTTCTTATGATTCGAGTCTTCTTAATGTTCTGAAAAGAATATAATAATCAAAATATCAAAATGTATCAAACTTTTATTATGTGATCTTATTAAATAGGCATATAAAAAAGACTCCACGAGGGCGAAAATATTTTTTGATGTCTATAACGTAGACACGAGTCCGGTAAAATTTAGTTAACTACCAATCGTCTAGCTGATTGAAAAATTCCCTTATTTCCAAGGGGAATAAATTCTTTGAAATCTTCAGAACACACCATAACTTGAAGTTTTCGAGCTGTTGTGAATAGGAATGCCGTGTTACTAAATTTTGTTTTTCAAGTTGTTGTGTTACTAAATGTTGACTGTTGTGTGACGCGCTGTTTCAGGGTGCTTTGGTTAGGCACATCGGTGTACTAAACTTTGAATTCCATTTATAAAAGACAGTTTTCGAACATCCGGAATGTTTTTAATGTAAGGAATGGATTAGGTTTATTTTCATCAGGTGCTGGTTCCGTCTGACACAATGTCATTGTTTATTTCTTCTCTAAATAGTCCTTTTCTGTTTTTCAATTTCCAGTAGGGCGTCAACTTGATTCATCCTGTGACGGCTTTTGCTTGCAAAGTTGTTGGAGGCTTCTCATAAGCTGAAGTGACCGTAGATGTAGGAGGAGTCGGATGAGGATCAGTCGATCCGCTTTCTAAAAGCGTAGGTTATTCTCTTCTGAAGTTTGTAAAGTGTCTTCTTCACTATCAGAAAGAGCGTTACTCGGAGGTGGCGGACTGTTGAAAGATTGGTGTTTTCAAAATCATTTTAATCGGCATCGGATATAATAGAAATATTACTTTGCGATTGCCGAGGTGTGAATTGATCCTGCAGAAACAACGTTTTTTTAAGTGGATCCCATGGACTTCAACTCTGCATCTCCAGGATCTCCAAAACGAAGAAGGGGTCATTTTTTAAGTTTTACTCTAAAATAATGCCTTCGATTGTTCCACTTTGCTTGTGATTCTTTTGTGTTTTGCATAATATTAACATCCACAAAGAAGGTTTTGAGGAACATTCAAAACTTGTTACTGAGGGGGTTCCCAAAAATCCTGTTGTACAAAGGTCAAGAGGACGAGCTACTAATTAAGCCCAATGTGTACGAGATATCTTCAAAAAATTATGATCATTCGTTTCCTATTCAATATATTAATACATAATAGTGTTACTTTTAATATACAGGACGTTCATAAATCCAAGTGTATGCATGGCGATCTGATGATGACCCAAAACTATTACTAGAAAATATGATTATTGACACTTTCCATAAAAGTCCAATTATTGAATAGAGGCAAAAATATATTTTTTATGATTCGCTTATAAAAGAGACTTCATTAAAACATTGTTTACAGTGTCACAATGAAATCTCTTTGAATACTTTTTTTTAATTTTTATTGTCATACAGTTGGTTATTGTGTGTATTTTTATTTGACATTTGACTTAACCTTACCTTAAAACAAATTATGAAATGGTCTAGCGTGGTTCTAACTAGCAAATTAATAGATTAAAAATGGTCTTAAAGGTAAATTGGAACAAATTGTATATTGAAAATTTTAATAAATAAAGTATGCCAACGTCTATTCATCAATGATTTGTTAATTGTTCATTTTTTTATTGTATAGGATCAGTACATAGGTATAGATAACGTTCGAGTTATGGAATACATAACCAGATATCTATGTAAAGATATACTAAAAAATAATTCTGTACATGATATAATATAAACAGAACGCAAAAATATACGAGAAGAAGCTCGTTTTTAAACAAATAATCATCCTCGATTTGCTTAAATCCTTGTTAATATATACAATGTATCATATATAAACAAGGCTTAAATGATAGTTTATTACCAATTTACACACTTGTTCAATCATAATGTTACGAAACAGTACACTGGTATAGTCCCTAAAACCGACCCTGTCTAAGCCAGGTATAATAGTTAAAATTATGGCGGATACGCAGTTAAAAAAAACTGTTTACGATTGAGACTATCTTATCTAGAACTGGTTTTTGTGACCAGAGTTATCTAGAAAAGGCCAGAAAAATTATTTGTGTGTATAAGCCGCAGACCGGAATTCTCTAGTACAAAAGGCCCTAGTATATAAGGGGACTGATCAGGAAGAGTTTAGTTAGTTGATAATTTGTCATCGTGAAATAAACAAATAAATTAGTGAATACAAATTAATTAAGTGTTTATATAAATTAGTTTGAGTGAATATACAGTTAATATAAATTAATAATTAAATGATAAGTTAAGTATATATAAATTAAGTGTTAGTGAGTTAGTGTTTCAATGAATTAGTAAGTAGCCATACCGAGTGTTTAAAATTTATCCCACCCGTTTATTGTTTGAATAAATCACAAAAACATTACATTGGTGTCAGGTGTGGGGTCTTGACTCGTGGAAAACTGCCAATGTCCTCTATCCTGGAAGTTATTTCTGGCTTGCAGGGTTTCATATGTTCAATCTTCTTTCCTTCTGCTGGCGTGTCTTCTGTTCTTAAATCTGCCATATTTCTCTCCAATTCCTTGATTTTCTCGTCTATCGTTGTTATCTTGTTTTCAATGTCTGATTTTAGAGACGTAATTTTATTCTCGACGTCAGCAGCAATGTCATTTTTTAACGATAAGATATCGGCAGAAATGTCATTCTTTTTGGTGGAAATCTTCTCGTCCATATTAGTAGAAATATCATTCTTCATAGTAGAAATATCGTTTTTCACATTCGTTGAAATCTTCTCTTCCATGGCAGAAATATCGTTCTTCATTGCAGAAAATTCATTCTTCATATCAGAAATTGACGAGATTAAGGTGGAAGCCTCGTCTTTGAATAAGAATGTTTCTGGATCCAAGCCTTCACTTTCCAGTACCATTTTGAGTATTTCTATTAATTCGCTCTTCTTACCGGACGTTTCCAACTCGCGATCTTCCAATTCTGCTCTTGATTCCGCCACTTTCAGATCACTCAGTCTCTTGGCCATTTTGATGTAGCTATTTATTTATATTACCCCACACCTGACACCAATGTAATGTTTCTGTTATTTATTTAAACAATAAGCGGGTGGGATAAATTTTAAACACTCGGTATGGCTACTTACTATATTACCCCACACCTGGTTAGGTTAGACGTCCAGTCTTGGCTACACAAAAGTTCCAGGAGGAACTTCCATTTAAGGAGGGGGTAATGTTACGAAACAGCACACTGGTATATATAGTCCCTAAAACCGACCCTGTCTAAGCCAGGTATAATAGTTAAAATTATGGCGGATACGCAGTTATAAAAAACTGTTTACGATTGAGACTATCTTATCTAGAACTGGTTTTTGTGACCAGAGTTATCTAGAAAAGGCCAGAAAAATTATTTGTGTGTATAAGCCGCAGCCCGAAATTCTCTAGTACAAAAGGCACTAGTATATAAGGGGACTGATCAGGAAGAGTTTAGTTAGTTGATAATTTGACATCGTGAAATAAACAAATAAATAAGTGAATATAAATTAATTAAGTGTTTATATAAATTAGTTTGAGTGAATATACAGTTAATATAAATTAATAATTGAGTGATTACTTAAGTATATATAAATTAAGTGTTAGTGAGTTAGTGTTTCAATAAATTAGTAAGTAGCCATACCGAGTGTTTAAAATTTATCCCACCCGTTTATTGTTTAAACAAATAACAAAAACATTACAATACTATATGTCTAAAGTGCTGAGTAAAACCGTCTAGGATCTAAGCAATCAGGAATCTACAGAATTGCGAACTTAAATTTAATTCTCTCCTCCTAGTTTAAAAACAGGGATAATGTTATTATATCCTATTCAAAAAATTCAATAAATACGAATTATAAAAAATATTGTGTAAAACTTGAGTCACAATGACTTTTTGGAGTATTTGTGCTTTGCGTGACTCACCGCTACGCGGTCTGTTCCGCAATCTGCACTTGTACTACAAAACGAGTCATTGTGACACTTGTTTTACAAATAACTATTTGGCAAGCACTTTGTGACATCGAAAACAGTGTCACAAAATTTAAAATTTGAAACTTCGGTCAACTGTCACTTCTATATGTGAGCGTTACCAACATAAATAAAGAAATACAAAAATTCCTAGTATTACAATTATATTTTTATGAAAAACATTTTTGCACGTTCATTATAAAAAATAGTATGTGAAACTCTGATCACAATGACATTTTGTAGTACTCGTGCTTTGCGTAACTCACCGCTTCGCGGTTCGTTACACAAACTGCACTCGTACTACAAAATGAATCTTTGTGATACTTGTTTTACAATATACTATATACAGATCATGGTGCAGAAAACCTACAACAACTGAAGACAAATCTTTAAATGTTTGTGTCATGTTAGAAGTAGATCCACATTTGTGAAGTACAAAAATAACGAATTTTAGAAAACATACAGTAAAAGCGATTACAGCAGATGCTCAAAATGTTGTCCATTTACTTCAATACAGCAAGCCATGCGACTTTTAAAACATTCTAGTATACGAGTATTTTACAACTGCTGAATTCTTCTGTGCTAATACTCTCTTTTAATTCCTGAATATTGGCAGGTTTTGTTTTATAAACGAAGTTTTTTAAGTGACCCCACAGGAAATAGCCCAAAGATTCATATCGGGTGACCGCGGGGGCCATTTGATAAAACCACGCCTTCCAATCCATCTTCTGCGAAACACATTATTTAGGTATTGCCTCACCACACACGCATAGTGAGGTGGGGCACCATTTTGTTCTAGCCAAATATTGTCGTTTGGGATATTGTTATTGTCTGATAATTTGTAATAATGAAGTTTTTTTTAAATGTAATTCAAAATTTGGAAATATCCGATATCCAATAAATCTAAATACGCCCGACCATTTAAGTTACCCTCAATGAAAAAGGAACCAATTATTTTGTCGCCTATTATTCCAGCCCATACATTCAGTTTTTCGGGATATTGGGTGTGGAATTCACGCATCCAACAAGGATTGTTACGTGACCAGTATCTACAATTATGCCGATTTACGTTTCTATTAACACAAAAAGGGGTCTCAACGCAAAAGATTACTTAAAAAATTTGGATCGTTTTGATTGTAACATTTTTCAATCATTAGGTCTGCAAACCCTTCACGTCTACCAAAATAGTCATCTGACAACTCTTGAACCAACGTTACTTTGTATGGATGGAATTTATTATCACGTAAAATTTTCATTACGGATGTTTGCGAAATATCAAGTTCCCTGGATATTGGTCTAGTACTCAATAACAGGACACAAACATCTAAAGATTTGTTTTCAGTTGATGCAGTTTTTCTGCGCCCTGATTTGAATAAATCGTTTACTGAACCAGTTTCGCTAAGCTGTGTTACGAATTTACTGACAATAGATCTTGTTGTGGGATTTCGGTTAGGATATAAATGATTAAAGATAATACACGTTTCATGTTGACTTCTACGCGTATCACTATATCCTAATATCATTAAAATATCAATTCGTTCTTTTTCAGATAAACGATCCGTTGTGACCTTTCAATAAACTTCGACAATAATAATTTATTGAAACTTCAAATTTGTTATTGTAGCAGTCATAGTCACCTAAATGTATTATTGGCGGAGATAATGCTATAAGTCCGAAATTATGGCACTGGAAATATTATATGAAAAATTGTAAATTCGGAAAGCAAAAAATGTACAGGGTGATCCATTTGGAATAACAAATTTCATTATTTTTCCGGAAAAGGTGAAAGATCTGACAACAATGTAAATACCACCATAATACCGGCCGTATCACAAGACCCTTGCACACAAAAATTTATAAAAATCGTACCAGCCGTTTCCGAGATAATTGCGGCGTTCCATACATAAAACTCACTCCGTATATTACACACACTACACATAAGGTGATGTAAAAATTACAGAATTTTTTAATAACTTGTTAACTAATATTTGTTTGACATATTGTTATTGTCTGGATATTTAATATATTTTTGTATCTAGAATGCGAAATGATACTTTTGCGTTTAATAATTGAAGTTATTTTTCCGAGCCTCAGCGAGGCAAAATAACCATTCGAGACCGCAAAAGCATTTCGCATTCGAGAAGCAACCAATATTTTTCCGAAAACTGCATTAAAACTAATGTGAGAATGAAAAATTAATATATAAGTATATATATATATATATATATATAAGTATATATATATTTATATATATATATATATATATATATATATATATATATATATATATATATATATTAATACATATACTCTATCTAAATTCTAAAGAAAACATTGAAATAAAGAAAAATGTACATATTTGGATGTAATACTAGTGATATACAATGTATTATAAATAATTTAAAAGATTCAATATGCAAATAAAATTTGACATTACAATTTCGAATGACAATAATGCAGAAGATACTTAATGATACATAGATTTTATAAAGATTTGAAAAAAAGAATACAGATGTCGCTGGTAGCAAAATTACAATTAGAATTAAATAATGAAAATCTCTCTTTGTTATATGAAAACATAAATTTGTATTTTTTTTAAAAAAAGGAATTTTTTGGTAACCAAAGGAGAACAGAATTATTTATGGAAAAAGTTTAGTTAGTTGATTTTGAACCCCTCTCGAGAGAACATCTAATATGAGTTCTCTCAAATTTGCTGAATAATATAATAGTAATTGATATATTAAAATAGCATCAGATTATAATAATTAGCATGATAAGATCAGTGCGTGAATAATTCCTTAAATAATTATATTGAAATAGTGTTAGTGATTTTTCCGGGTTCTAAATTATAAATTTAGAAAAGTGGTTCCGGCGATTCTAAAAGACGTGCTTAGAATCAGAACGAGTGATCCTGATACCTAGTTGGTGAGGCCAGTCCAGATTTTATAAATTATTTTTCAAGAATTAACAGGCCTTTAAATAAAATTATGATAGATGCATCTATATCACATTTTTGAATACTGACAAAATTAACGTTAAAGATATATAAAATTTCACCTGAAGAGAAGAGAAAATATTTTTGAATAGACAATTTTATCGCATATAGTTATTTGACATTTATACACGTCAAGTGTAATTTTCGACGATTTGAACGTTTAGAATAAGTAGTTAATTAGGTTGTTCTTCTAGTATATAGGTTGTTTTTTTAATTTTAAGGTTCGTAGAAAGTACGATTATTGTTCTTCATTATATTTTGGGAATAATAATTCATTTTCACTTGTTATCTGATGGTATATAATATATAATTTTTGATTCCAACTCACTTTGGTATTAATTCAACTCCTATTTCATTGAATTTGAAAAATTTTGGATCCTATAAAACTTTTGATATAATCAGTGACATTTAGTTAATTTTCAGTGACAGAAAAATTGTAGATGTCATTAGATAATTTAATGGTCTTAGAATATATTGAACAAGCAGTCACTATAGATTTGCAATAGTATAATTGACAATTTTGGAATATTCTTTGGAAATTTATAAATATAAAATTTAAATTATTAATTTTTTTTAATCTTTGAACCCTCCCTGAGGTAAGAGCGAGTAAGTCGATTTTGTAGTAATTTATCTTTCAAAATATAAAATTTCATATTCATCTGAGCCGGGCATAATAATTTGACAATTCCTGTCAAAATTTCAAATGGGTTATATTCAGTGATAAAGGTGTTTTCACATTAGTGTAGTTACTACCACGATTGTAACAACAGCATCTAATAATCAAATTTCAAATAAAATCATATAATACATAATTATAAAAACAGTAGAACATTAAATATATTATAATTTGGCGACCCAACGTGTGGCGAATTAAGAATTTTTCTTGATAATTAGGTTGACGTTAACATTATAATAATTGTCACCCAAAACGTGGGGTGATTAAAACTGTGCATATAATCATAAAAATATTAAAAATTTATTGACATTATTATAAAAAAAATTTAAATATTTACGATGGAACAAAGAATGACGTTAAGAGATGGTAAACAGGTAGGAGTTGAAAGTGGATCCGATGAAGAAAGGGAAGAACAGGAGGATAGTAGACGGGAACCCCAAGGAGGAACAAATAGCAATGATCATTGGATGCAACAATTTCTTTTGAAAATGAATGAGAATATGAATAGGAAATTTGAAGAAAATAGGGCAGATATGAATAGTATGGGAAAGAATATGCGAGGAGATATGTATACAATGAGGGAGGAGATTAAGAGGGATATTAACAATATCACAGGAAACATGGACAGGCTGGAAAAGAAAATAGAAGAAGGAAAAATTGAAAATTTAAAGGAGATTAAGAAAATTAGGGAAGAAAATAATGAATTTAGAAAGAAAATTGAAAAGGTGAAAGAGGATATGAAGGGCCAGAAGGAAAATTTGCGCATGGAAATTCAAGAAATTGGCATTAAAATCAGGGAAGATACAAACAAGCAGGTGGTAGAAGAAGTTCAAGAACTAGGAAGATGCCTAGAAGAAAATTTATCTGGAGTAATTCGAGTAGAAGTTAAGAAACAAAATGAGAATTTAATTGGAGAGATACAGTCCATTAAAGTACAAGGACAAACAAATAAAGAAGTGATGCAAATTTATAAAAAAAATATTTATTGGAAAATAAAAGACTTAGATGGTAATACCGAAAAACAAATCATGATATATGATAAAAGAAATAATAATTATGATAGGGGGAAACAATTTAACGAAGAATTGGAGGAAATGAATAAAATATTACAAGAAAATGTAAAAGAAATAGAAGAAACTACAAAACAAAATGCCGGACGAATAATTTATACACAAAATATCGAAATAAGAGTGAAATATGACAGAAATATGAAAATAATTGATCAAAAAATTTTTATTAATATAATTGGAAATGAAATAATAGGAATTGAGATTATGGTGGATAAGAAAATAATAAAAAATAATTTCAATGATATAGAAGAATTTGAGATACAAATTGTAATGCATTTCTGGGAAGAAAATACAGAAACGAGAATATATGATGAAGATAATGAGATATGGGGCAATGAATTTAAAAAGAACATAGTGGAAAAGTTAAAGAAATCTAGTAAACGAATATGGCAAAACGATTTTAAACAGAACATCATGAAAAATTTGAACATATTTAGGAAACTCATAGAGAATCAAACAATAAGAGAAGAGAATAAGACGAAGTTTAGGAAAAGAAAATAAAATTGAATTATATGACAGGATTATAGGAATGAAATCTAGAAAACGAAAAGGAATTGTACATGGTAAAGAATGGATATAAAAACAATATGTAAATAAAATATTTATGATTAACAAGTAATATTTAAAAACATATTTAAATAGAAATTATAATAACATGGATTGATAATAGAAGAAATGATAGACATGTAGATATGAATTATGGAAATGAAAATAGAAGTTACAGAAATGAAAAACGAATATATGGAAATGGAGATAAAATTTATGACAACAAGTATTGTGAGAATAAAAGAGATTTTAGAAACTTTGATAGAAGATATGATAATGAAAATAGAAATGAAAATTAAGCAACAAAATAGATGGACAGGATGAAATAATTACATTTATAGGAACAAACGGACGGAAGTTATATGAACTAAGCAAATATATGATACAAAAGATTGAATTAAAGGATGAAAAAGAAGTTGATATGTAAGCATAGTCGATGAAGAAATTAGAAACAGACATAGTTATTGATGAATTGATGAAATATAAGGAAATAATTGATTTTGAATAGATAGATAGAATTAAATGGTTAAATAATTGAATTTGAGGAGGTAAATATGGAAGTATTGGCAATTGAAGAGGATAATAGGAAGTTATGGAATATAAAAAGGAATGGAATTATGGTAGAATTGGAGTTAATGAGTGGAAATAAGGAATATGAAGAGAAAGTGAAGAGTTTGATGATGAAATATGAAGGATTGATTGAAAAAGAAATTAGACTGGCGAATAATTATGAGTGTGAGATAGAATAAATGGAAGATGTGAAAAGTAATGGTAATTGAACAGATTGTAATGAAGAATATTATGAAGTTATAAATGAATTATTAAAGACGTATGAGAAAAGAATTTCGAAGGAACTAAGACTTGCTTAATGAAAATATGGATTATCTAAATAAAGAATACTAAGAAATGCTGAAACAAAACCATATCCTGTAACATATAAATGTTTAGACAGAGTAGAACAGAGTTGGAAACATTTGAGACCATAAAAAAATTGATCAACATGTATATAGGAAATTTTAGAATAGAATAACTATTATGTTACGTGAAATTTTAATAGATATAGTAGATTTAAGAAGTTTTATAGGAATTAGGAATAATAGTTTAATTTGATTGAAGATAAATTTTAGAGATAATTATTTGAAAGATATAACTATGTTACTAAGATATTAGTATGATATTTGGCAATTTTGAAAGATAAATTATAATTATATGCAAGAATCGATTTATCATTCTTTTATTAGGGGGATTTAATACATATACTCTATCTAAATTCTAAAGGAAACATTGAAATAAAGAAAAATGTACATATTTGGATGTAATACTAGTGATATACAATGTATTATAAATAATTTAAAAGATTCAATATGCAAATAAAATTTGACATTACAATTTCGAATGACAATAATGCAGAAGATACTTAATGATAAATAGATTTTATAAAGATTTTAAAAAAAGAATACAGATGTCGCTGGTAGCAAAATAACAATAAGAATTAAAGAATGAAAATCTCTCTTTGTTATATGAAAACATAAATTTGTATTTTTTTTTAAAAAAAGGAATTTTTTGGTAACCAAAGGAGAACAGAATTATTTATGGAAAAAGTTTAGTTAGTTGATTTTGAACCCCTCTCGAGAGAACATCTAATATGAGTTCTCTCAAATTTGCTGAATAATATAATAGTAATTGATATATTAAAATAGCATCAGATTATAATAATTAGCATATTAGCATGATAAGATCAGTGCGTGAATAATTCCTTAAATAATTATATTGAAATAGTGTTAGTGATTTTTCCGGGTTCTAAATTATAAATTTAGAAAAGTGGTTCCGGCGATTCTAAAAGACGTGCTTAGAATCAGAACGAGTGATCCTGATACCTAGTTGGTGAGTCCAGTCCAGATTTTATAAATTATTTTTCAAGAATTAACAGGCCTTTAAATAAAATTAAGATAGATGCATCTATATCACATTTTTGAATACTGACAAAATTAACGTTAAAGATATATAAAATTTCACCTGAAGAGAAGGGAAAATATTTTTGAATAGACAATTTTATCGCATATAGTTATTTGACATTTATACACGTCACGTGTAGTTTTCGACGATTTGAACGTTTAGAATAAGTAGTTAATTAGGTTGTTCTTCTAGTATATAGGTTGTTTTTTTAATTTTAAGGTTCGTAGAAAGTACGATTATTGTTCTTTATTATATTTTGGGAATAATAATTCATTTTCACTTGTTATCTGATGGTATATAATATATAATTTTTGATTCCAACTCACTTTGGTATTAATTCAACTCCTATTTCATTGAATTTGAAAAATTTTGGATCCTATAAAACTTTTGATATAATCAGTGACATTTAGTTAATTTTCAGTGACAGAAAAATTGTAGATGTCATTAGATAATTTAATGGTCTTAGAATATATTGAACAAGCAGTCACTATAGATTTGCAATAGTATAATTGACAATTTTGGAATATTCTTTGGAAATTTATAAATATAAAATTTAAATTATTAATTTTTTTTAATCTTTGAACCCTCCCTGAGGTAAGAGCGACTAAGTCGATTTTGTAGTAATTTATCTTTCAAAATATAAAATTTCATATTCATCTGAGCCGGGCATAATAATTTGACAATTCCTGTCAAAATTTCAAATAGGTTATATTCAGTGATAAAGGTGTTTTCACATTAGTGTAGTTACTACCACGATATATATATATATATATATATATATATATATATATATCTTTCACTGTTAATTGACATTTTGTGCTTGAACCAAGAAGATCTGGGTGACTAGCGTCTAGACGCTTCTAGCTAGGTTGTATTGACTATCGTAATGGTAGCCTCATTCAACACTCAGAAATAGAAGCTACGATAATTAATACCACTGAATCTGGTATAAATTTTACTCACTGCAAAATCGGCATTTTCAATTTGAATTTAGTACAAGATAAATTATTATATTGTTCATATTTATAATAGTTTCAATAATAGTTAATTATTATGTATTGAAAAGTACTCGTATTCAATTAATGAATTCACAAATACACTTTAAATTATTGGCCTTTACCCTGACGTCCCGAATATCTGATATCATAACCGACAAATGCCAAATTATTTTGTTCTGTTCTTCACTATTAATAGAAAGAGATGCCACTTAATAATTATGTCGTTTATGTTACCAGACATAAATAACGTCAGGGTAAAGGTCAATAATTTTAAGTGTAAGTTCCTCACATATGCAAACTGTTGAACATTTACGTTCTTAAAAATATTTCTCAGCTGAGTGACAAAAAAGAACCACTTCGCTAACTGACATTTTAACGAAAATGTCAAGATTTGATAACAGTTTTTGAAAAAAGTATTTTGTTTGTTTTTTTCTTGAATAATTTGTATGTTTCAGTAGAAAATTGAGGTGTGGGTACCCAAAATTGTATATTCTATATCAAGGGTAAAATAAGCAAAAATCTACACGGGTAGAAAGATTTATTCCATGAGCCGTAGGCGAGGGAAATGGTTCTACAGGTGTAGAATTTTGAACCCTCCCTGAGGTAAGAGCGAGTAAGTCGATTTTGTAGTAATTTATCTTTCAAAATATAAAATTTCATATTCATCTGAGCCGGGCATAATAATTTGACAATTTCTGTCAAAATTTCAAATAGGTTATATTCAGTGATAAAGGTGTTTTCACATTAGTGTAGTTACTACCACGATATATATATATATATATATATATATATATATATATATATTTCACTGTTAATTGACATTGTTGTACTGGCTCTGGTGAACTGAAAATCAATAGGGATCATCTGTGACATGTCCCTTACAATATTCAATCATAAAATTGCTGACAATCAGGAGGCTGCATCGTGCTAACAAGACATGTAAGGAAAAGTGGCCGACGACAACGACGACGACGACGACATATACACAGGATTATTTTTCTAAAAACCGGTTTTTCGTGTTGTTGTTGATGGAAAACGTTGAAATAACTCAAAAAAATTTTTCAAAATTCCAACTTTTTTTGGTGTAAACCAATACTTTTCTCGCATATAGAAAGGTTGGGCGGAAAAGTAATAAACGGTTTCAAAGATTAAAACTAACTTTTCCGCATCTGTGGCCCTGAACAATATTCTATCATAAACTTGTTACTTGTATACACTTCGGGGGACGTATCGTGCTAACAAACCGAAATTTCTCCAAAAAAAACCAAAAATTTAGTATATCTGGATTTATAGGACCCGCCGTACTCTCTCGTCAACTAAAGATCAATAGGATACATCTGTGAGACACCTTAAACAATATTTAATCATAAAATTGGTCACTTTTGTACACTCTGGAGGCTGTATCGTGCTAACAAACTGAAAATTCTCCAAAACTGACAACAGGCGTTAGTGAGCTGAATATCAATAGAGTTTATCTTTGAGAAGATTTGAATTATATCCAATCATAAAATTGGTCACTTGTATATACTCCGAAGGCTGTATCGTGATAACAAACTGAAATTTCCCCAAAAATGACAAAAATATTGTACTCAAAGTACTATGGCAACTGTTGTACTGACTCTGGTGAGCTGAATATCAATAGGGTTCATCAGTGTGATGTCCTCATTAATATTCAGTCATAAAATTGGTAACTTGTTGAAATCCGGAGGCTATATCGTGCTAACAAACTGAAATTTCTCAAAAAATGACAAAATGTCGTACTTCAAGTACCATAGCACCCGTTGTACTGGCTCTGGAGAGCTGAACATCAATAGGGTTCATCTGTGATATGTCCTTAACAACATTCAATCATAAAATTGGTGACTTATTGCACTCCGGAGGCTGTATCGTGCTAACAAGACATGTAAGGAGAAGTGGCCGACGACAACGACGACATAAATACAGGATTTTTTTCTAAAAACCGTTTTTTCGTGTTGTTGTTGATGGAAAACGTAAAAATAATAAGAAAAAAATTTCAAATTTCCAATTTTTTTTGGGGTAAACGAATACTTTTCTCGCCTATAGATAGGTTGGGCGGAAAAGTAATATAAAACCATCACATATGCAAGTAATATTTCGAACAATATTTCAAACATAACATCTTTGCAACTTCTGTGATCGTATCCTAAAGTATCATTCATTCATTGTGGTCTGTGGTTTTGGTTACCAGAAACGTTGCTTCTTCTCGTATTCCATTAGATCAATGGTTCCATGTCAACGGGACTTTCTGTCATTCGTTCGTTGTGATTCTGTGCGCACAAGTGAATTTTTCAGCCGGCCTACTTCACCACATCATGTTGAATTTTAATGTTTAATCTATAATAAACAAATTTCAATTATATTCTAACATGTTCAACTGTTTGTCCTTGTATGGATTCATTTTAGTATTGCCTGGCGAATAAGTAACCTCACTTCTTTAATCTAATTTTATTCTCAATAAATTTATTGGTTTACTCGCTTGTAGGTAAGCACCGATGATGACTTGACAGTCGAACGCGCTTTGCTACGATTTGAAAATTTTTATTAAATTTTACACGAAATACAAAAAAGTTTTATTTAAATTATATTGAGACGTGTACACAGCTTGAACGTTTTTTATTTAATCAATTTGAAGTTTTTGTATTATCATGGATCGTCAGTGCCAATTTTGTCAAAAAACAGCCGAAATTACTAAGGCTATGTGTCTACAATACCATCCCCACATTTTGTTGTTCATTCATTATTTCACTACTGGCGTTTAAGATTGGTGGCCACAAAAATAAACGTGTGTATGAATGAGTAGCCCCCTCTATTGTATATTATTACTCTTAGATCAATTCCTTCTAGAGCCAGCATAATAGCCTCCAACTCTGATTTACTTGTTTATGTTGGATATATAGATTAAACTAAAAAATATTATCTTTATATAAAATATTACTTAGCATTACAAATGGTGAATATTTTAATTAATATTGACATCAACTCCTGTATAAAGGAAGTAGGCCTATGAACGCACGAAGCATATGAACAAATCCATGGCAATATTTTTTTCCTGTAAATTTTCCGCATTTTAGGTTAGTTTATGTAAAGCGCATTATATGAAGAAAATTAGAGCGCACACTATTGGACGCTCCGATAAACTTTCTCAATTAACCATAGATAATCATACACGTGTTATAGTTTACATCGTTAAACCATAAAGTTGTAAAACTGATTTAACATATTAGATATTATATAGAGTGTAATTTATTATAAATTTTATATTGATTGATAAAATAGGAAATTTATAGTGGGGTATCCGTCCTTCGCCTATGTGTTTCATGGATAAAAATTATTTTATATCATATTTAATATGCACAGAAAAATACTGAATATACTGAACGCAAAAGATTTAAAAGCCCATTTATTCGAAAAATATTTTGCGAACGTACTTAATGCTACATTAGCAACACTTATATGATTTAATACTCGTCAGTAAGGTAGATCAACTGCTTCGACTACATTATAAACGGAACTTCCAGCAGTTAAATACACCCGTGAAAATACTAGCGGTCTTCTACTACTGACAGCTTTAGATGCCCAAACCAGTAGACTTCTGGTAAGAGCAGTCTCGCGCTACAAAGCACATTGTAAAAATAGCATTTCTCCATGTCGACCCCTAACTTATCTACGGTCATCATGAGCTCATAAACAAAATCTCGAATCATCTGAAAAAAGGACTCAACCCCATTCGTCTTCCCAATTCGTTCATTCATTGCACCATTGTAGTCTGCGAGAAAGTAGAATTAACCTTGGACGATAAGATTACAAATCAAAAGGGCGAATTTGGCGGTATACTAAGCACACTGTAGCTAATTTAAGCCTGAAAAATATTTCCCACTGACGCACCGACCTTGTGCTACGGAAGTTTCTAAGAGCTAATAAGAATTGATATATTAATCATAATTAAGTAATTCATGAATTTAAGGTTAACTCCCATCAATCTAATGAAATAAAGAATATATTCCTACCCATATCTAAGGCATTCATATTAATATTTATTTCTCACATGGTTTCTATAATCATTATTAACTTGTATATAGCTGAATGAGACTACTTCAATATATATATATATATATATATATATATATATATATATATATATATAATATTTATTTTGATTGTTGTTTTATGTAGATTAATAAAGAATGTTGTTCGGCTAGCTCAGGGTAAATGTATCATAGTTGGGCATGAGTACTCCTTAATCTCTTTGAGTTCAGGTCTAAAGTTTTTTTATATGATTTATTATTTTGTTTTATATATTTTAATAAAGAATTATTTGTTTTTGTCTATTATTTAAAATAAAATTAAACCTTGTATAAATTTATGTTGAGACGCCTATGTTATTGATTATATTCCTGTTTTTAATAGAGGGTATAGAAACAAAAATGAACACTATAATTATATATTGTCAAAACTACGTTGGAAATTGGAAAAGAAATACATGTATTAATATAAACAAATTTAAAATCAAAATAGTGGAACAAACAACTAAAATCTAATAATTCAACAAATAGGTACCTTAGCGCAAATTTATATTGTTTGAAATGGCCAAAATTTGGAATTTCAAATTGGTTAACACTAACCTTTCACTAACAATGATGTCTTCTGGCACCGACGATCACCAATTTCCAATATCACCAACTCTCATATTAATATGTCAACTGCATTCACTCAACCTGAACTCCAGCTTGACAAAACTTCCCCAGGTGAGTCTTGAAATTCTTCACCGTGTCCCGTTTAACGTTTCAATTAGCTTCTAAATCTTCTCAACATACTTCTTCAACTTTATTTAACTTTTTTCTGTTACTTTTCTTGAGTTTTATGAGAACTTTACTTCTATTTTATTATAATTTTAAAATTTTATGTTGGTCTGTTTTCACTGCACAATTCAATAAATTAGTAAAGGTCAGATATCAAATTTTTTCGCTATTGAAGAGGTTTCAAACTATGCTGATTCGAAATCTGTTTACACCTAAGCTCTAGCACTTATCGTTCGTCCGCTGAAACTTAAAACGGACGGACTAAAGAAGCCAGAAGATTAAAACTAACTCTTCCGCAAATATCCCCAAAAATAGCCAAAAATGTAGTATATCTGGATTTATAGAACCCGCTGTACGCGCTCTAGTCAGACACCTTGAAAAAATATTCAATCATAAAATTGGTCACTTGTATATGTTATGGACCTAGTGATTATTAAAACATTGTAAAAAGTGCCCGCACAGCTTGAAAATTGCCCAATATGAGAGGACAGAGTGATAAAAAATTTTGAAATGATCAAATAGTCCTGGCATTATGTATAATGTGTGTCACCTATGGGGAACACTAATTTAATCGAGGTTTTAATACTGTTATTTTTATTTCAAACAGAATCAGTATTTAAAAACAAATAAACTCTTTCCTTTCATAGGAACTCTGCTAACCTATGATAATAAAATTGAAAATCAGACTAATCAGACTTATAATTTATACTTATTAGATAGAGATTGTAAATCTCCTAATTTTTGGTAGTCTTAATCACAGTTATTTGTTTTTAATTTAAACGTTAAACTGTTGTTGAGACTGGTTACAAGTTGATAAAAAAAATAAACTTTAAAAACTCCACAGACTAATCAGACTTACAATATATACTTAGTAGATATGTAGAGGTTGTAAATCCTCTAGTACTTACGAGTCTTAATCATAGTTACTTTTTTTATTTTAAAGTTAAACTGTTGCTAAAACTGGTTACAAGTTGATGAAATTATAAATTAAAAAGTCCAAAAATAACAAAAACAAAACTACCCATATAATCACAAAAATTATAAAACTTTTTTTCTTTTTATATATACTATGACTCACAGAAGTATTGTATAATCTAACTGAACAATGTTTATAGTCAGGCTTACAATTTCAAGGAAAACTTAAAGAATTGAACATTGAAACAAAATAAATGTCATAATTATTTGTTAGAACAATTGCCGCTTTGATGGCACTTTGAGTTGCAAAGCTTCTTGTTTTTACGACAACTGCGTTTGTCAGACTTACAGCTACCTTTGCAAGTACAACGACTGTACCTTGCCCGCCACATTTGGAGGACAATTTTACACACTCTCTCTCAATAAAATCTCTGTCTTCGGAACATCTGCAGGCGAAATAAAATTTTCCTTGCACACTGTAAACTGGTTTCTAGAATAAAGTTGATTCAAAACACCATGTTTCGTTCCCAATTTATAAATATTAGCGGGTGTTATTTCAATTACAGTAACAAGTATATTTTTTCCGTCACTACAAGCTCGATCGACATCTGGAACCCGGACCCTCACTGTATCGCCAACACTAGCTACGGGATATTTAGCATTAGATGCATCCAACATTTTTTCGCCTTGTTTCTGCAAATTAATTAAAGCTGATTTTCTAAGAAGCATAACATTTTCTGTCTTGCGCTTCACGTTTTGTTCTAATGGAAGCATTTTTCAGTTTCATCATCCTGAGCATCGAAACTAATAGGTGATGAACATAAATGTATTGCATTGTGGGTGGATTCCACATATTTTGTTTTGTTGGAATCTACTTTACCATTTTCAATGGGTTCTCTTTGGCCTGTTTCATTTTCAATGGACTCTACTTTATCATTTTTAATGGACTCTCTTTGGACTGTTTCATTTTCAATGGACTCAATTTGATCATCTTCAGTAGTCTCTACTTGATTATTTTCGTTGGACGCAACTTGCTTATTTTCGATAGCAGTACAGTGGATAAGAGTTTTTTTAATTCTTCTTCCAAATTAATATCAACCAAGGCCTCATTTGGTATGGGAGAACTTTTGAGTCCTACTTTTAACTTCGTCCGAAACATGGCTTCATATGGAGTACAGTTAATGCCTGTGTGATGCGCTCTGTTCTTCATCAATTGAACAAACCTTAAACCTTCGGACCATTTATTGGTGTTCTTATCTTCCAACCACGTGTTGAGGATATTCTCTATATCTTGGTTGGCTCTCTCTACCGGTCCAGCAAACAGACCGACGAGTTAATGACGTGAATTTTGGGTACCTGTTTCACCAATTTAAGTGAATTATTTACGTGAATTTTACGTGATAATTTGGTTGGAATGTCACATTGAAAAGGCGTCTTCAAGTTACGTGAATAACTCGTCTTCAATATACGTGTTATTCACGTTATATTGTAATAAAATGTTTCGGGAAAATACGTTTTCAGTTCACGTGAATAATTCGTCCTTTTTTACTTATGAATCGCGTAATTATTATTCTCATATATTATGATATAAATAAAACAAGCATATGAAGTATTACCAATGTATTCATTAGTTGACATATATAAAAAAGTTGCACATAGGAAAGCCCCGATTTGATATAATTTTTTGACTTATAATAATAAAAAAACATTTATCTTGCATTATTATTATATAACCTGGTTACAAAACAAGCATTCTTATTTCAAAAAACAATGTCAATGCCTAAGAATAGTCTAAAGAAATATTAAATTAATATTTTTGACACATTTGTCTTATATTATATATTAATAGAGTTTTATCTCTTCCTTTACTTTGCCACACTAGTGCCAAGAATACATACTAAAAACTGTTGAATTGAAACATCTGTCAATAATCTATTTATATTATTAGTTTAAAAACAATTTTATTTTACCACACTAGTATGATAAAGTATGCAAACCCCTATTAATACATACTAATACAACATTTAATATTTTAGTTTAAGTAAAATGTTAATTTTTTTACTTAAAACATACAGCTGCTGTTAAAATGATTACAGAATAACGTGACAGAAAAATGCTTCACAATCCACTTATAAATAGGTTATGTCACATACCCACTCCATAATTCTGCATTTATTTATAATATTCATTCAATGAATGCACAATGGGGAGTGATACCCATTGATTATCATCTAACTTAAGGACAATACATTTCACTATTAGGTTTCCATTTATTGGCAAAACAGTTAAATTTTTAGATAAATCAGAAGCTAAGTATATATTTAAACATTCTGAAGTAAAAGGGTAATTATACCAGGCAGACTTTGATTTGAATACTCGTGTTGTAATCATAATCAATTTCTGGTTATCACAAACTATGTTTTGTATTTGCATTATATCTGAATTATACATAATGTAACAATCTGCATTGGAGTGAGAATATATTGATAATGTTATATCACTGAAAATTACCTGTTTATATTGTACACAGAAAAATGTTCAGGAAGTAAAGGACCATTACTATGTTTCATTTTAAGTTCTGTTTTTTTTTACCCATTCGTCTATAAAATGACGCTATTGGCTCCTACTAATCTATTACATATTTGCGCTAAAGGATTAGTTGTTGATTTGACCAACCGTTTAATTTGATTCAAAGCATTTTCAAATGGAAACGCTGAAAGTGGACCATACTGATGGACATCATCACTTAAATGGCACAAATAATGAATATTATAAATCAAATAATTCTGGCCATAAATCTTAGGAAAGTGTGTCACAAAGATTTTTAAGAGAGTATCAGGATAATATATTCCAATATCTGCCAAACGTTGTTTTGATATTAATATGTTTATTGCACAGTGCAGTAACAAAAAATGCTCATAAATAGCGATAGGTATGATGCCTTTTAAAACTACAGGCCCTAAATATAAAACAAACATTCTAAATTCAGTTGCTTTCCATCGTGCCAGTTCTGACAGTGACCGACATTTTCTATTAAATTCAATTGGAATGGACTTACTAAAACGTTCTAAAGAGTCAGATATTTTCTGATCTTTAGAACTACACAACCTAACCTTTAGTGGCCCACTTGTCCAAGTATTCAACAGTTTTCTAACTACACCCAAACACACTATATGCATATAGGCAATTGGGAACTGAGATACCATTCCAATTGAAAGTTCCACCAAAGGTGAAATATCTGTATGGTGTTCATCATCAGTCTGCCGCAAAAAAGTAGCATCAGTACGTTTTTTCCTTGTAACAGAATTATTCGACCGTCGATATAGTCCCCTACTTCGAAGCATTTTTCACATGAAGAATATCCATTATGGAACTTAATACATTTTAGAAACGAACGAGCGGGAGCGTCGCAAATAAATGCAAACACTTTTATTTCATAAAATTTGCCCTTAAAACAAAATCTATTATCAATTAAATGTTTTAATTCAGATATAAAATCATCAAGAAAAATATTCAAAGGCTGTGGTTTTGAAGATCCATAAAATACTCCGATTGGAAGTGGTTTACTATTAAAAATTTTTATCTGGCCTAAAATTGGCCACAGCTGACTATTACAACTTTTAAATAGAGGTAATCCATCGATATTACAAGCCATTTCAATTACAGAATCTGTAAATTTTGGATTGCGTAACAAAAAATTTTCTAATGCTGTAGAAATTCCTAAGTGACAATAGTTTCCTGTATTCGAGGGGCGCAATAAAGTTTTCGTTGGAGTTTTTACTAAAGTTCGACAATCTAATGGAAGTTCAGGATGATAGTTTGACAAAACATGTAGTAAATCAGTAACACTATTATGTGCTACGCTGCCTGACCTAATTACCCAATTTCTTAGATCATGACATATTCCTTGTTTATTAAAAGATTGAGAATTTTATGGTACATCTTCATATACAGCTAAGTCATGTTTACATGGAACTAGAGTATTTATTTGAAGTGTTTCATTTACCAAACAATTATGTACATCATTTAAAATGTTAGAGTTGCCTGAAGAATTATGACTGCACTCACTCACAACATTTAGAGCACTATTTGAATCAACAGTATCAATATGTTTTACATTATCATTTTCATGGCTTACCTCATTTGGCACTTTTATGCTATTTAAGTCTTTACTAATTAATTCACGACGTTTCTTTAGTCTTCTATAAAATTGACGTTTACCAACAACAGCTTTATATGGCATCCTCAGTTCTATTTGATTTAATTTGCTCTATAACTTGTATTGTTTAGGAGCCCGTTTTAACCAGGTTTTAATACAGTATTCAATATTTCTGGTACTTGAACCTGGTATGGCTATCTTTAGAGAATCTGGAAAAATTATTATATAAAATATACAATCACCTACATTTATTTAGTCATCCTTTCCAACAATCACTTTTTTAAGAAGATTATCATTATTTCTTGATCCTAAGAAGCTCGTTTCTTTAGCTACTTTATAAGACAAACAACATCTTAGTGCTGAATTGGTAGC
The DNA here is from genome assembly GCA_963921935.1 of Galeruca laticollis. Lineage (NCBI taxonomy): Eukaryota > Metazoa > Arthropoda > Insecta > Coleoptera > Chrysomelidae > Galeruca > Galeruca laticollis. Next base: position 31,824,669 of record OY998181.1, on the reverse strand, counting down.
AGATACCACACTATTCTTGTCTAAGCTGCCCAGATATTTGCTCTATAAATAAAATAATTTAATAAAGATATCAGTATACATTACAAAAGTTTTACCAAAGATATACAGTTGGCTTCGTTTTCAGAGAGAAATTTTTCCAAAGTCTGTAGGTCCTCAAAAGAACCAATTGGTAAATTTACAGGAACATTGGGCTTTAACACAGAAGACTGTTCAATTATGGGTCTATTTTTCAATAGAGACAAAATTTCCTTATTTTGTTCAATTATCAGTGCTAAATGTGATACCAGTTTGGTCTGAAAATCTTTAAAAAGGAAGATATAAGTATTGAGTGGTCAACAAATGGCTATCTTCAACAAATACAAGGTCATATACCTACTGCAAATAGTAATTCAACATCTACTTACTACTTTGTACATCTGCATTGCTTTCAAGGCTTCTTTCAACATTCAGAGAACTGACTTTCAAGGTATCACTACTATATGTACTTGTATTACACAATGTAACTGAACTGATACAGGAACTTGTGGAGCTTCTAGGGCTATGCGAAGAATTTTCCTGAACAGCTGAAAACAGAAAGTATTAATAAACACAAACAAAAGTTGACTAACCACTACATACCTTTCAAAATCTTGGGTGGCCGTTTTAATGACGAATCTTCTTCAGATTCAGTGTCACTGCTGTAAATGAACCGGCTTGGTTTGATTCTGTCTTTTCTTCTCCGAAGGTACCTCATCCACTTCTGACTGTAGATCTGATGTAACTTCAGCTAAGTTCGCCTTTGCTTGAGCTTCTTCAAAGCTTTCTACAAACAATTTTGTAAAAATATGTAGATCACAACACATAAATTCATCTGATACAAGATATTAATAGTAGTAGCTTAATAATAGAGTACTTGTAATACATACCATAGTATCTGAAAATACGTTTCACAGTGAATAACTCACAGTCTTCTTTGCAACTTTCTGCTTTCTTTACCGCTTTATCATAAAGTGCTTGAGTTTTATAAGGGGGCCAGTAAACTTCCTTCTTTCTTGGGGTGAGCCAGTTCTGGTGCACCACAGCAACAGAACCTCCGTCTTTCTCATCTAACTCGATTAATACAAACGACATTATACCTAGTGCATAGTACTACTTAAAACGAGGGAAATTGTCATTTGGAGGGAATCAGTAAACAAGCTCTTTTTTAGAGGTTATAATCATCATCTTACTCCTGTCAACACAAGTTAAAAAATCGATTATGAAAATCTATTATATTTAAATTGAAATTAAACTATTTACTTATTTCAAATTTTTATCTTTACTGTATTTTCTATGTTATGTTGTTATCTGTCCCAAATACACTTTATATAATGTCACAAACCAGTGGTCAGTGCATAGATTAAAAAATAAAACATCTGTGGATGTGGATAATGTCCGATTATGGTTCGATTTTCGATTCTACGATTTTCATTGCTGAGTAGTCACGTACCCGTCAACATCGCGCGTGTTTTAAAAATTAGACTCTAAAGATCTCAAGGGCGTTACTATTGCAAATTATATTTTTATTTATAACAAAAAATAGGTGATAATAAAAATAAAGGTTATTGGGTATAGATAACCTAGACATGCTTATAATATTCTTAAGGAAACAAAAACATTAGGATTCTGATAACAAAAAGAGAAATAATGAACTTCTTTTATTTCGTATCATATACACGTTACTTTTACGTGAAATACACCTAATTTATCGACGTCCATAACAAACAGAGAGGAAATTTCAAGCATTTTATGTATTCGACCATAACACCGTTATACAATTGTTTTCAGAAAATTCCTCCTAATTTAACTAAAAAACGAAGGCAGATATATGTTTCGTAATTTTCACGTGAAAACAACGTAAATTTTCAAGGTAACCAATAGTCACACCTATTATAAAAAGATGTACTATTATTCTGCCTTAAGATTTAAGATTATGTTCTAAACGTCAAATGTATAAAAGAAGCACTTATATATACGTTGAAATTCAACGTAATTTTCACGTAACTGGGCTCAAGTCTGTTTGCTGGGGACACTTAGCTTTGAGAGTGCCTTCGTTTACCATGTTCAATTTTTAATTCGGGCCATATGCTACAAGTTTCCTGGACAATTTTATTCGCAAACTCTCTCGCATGATTGCTTTGAAGAATGATAGGTGCACCGAATATTGTAAAAATGTCAAGGAGTACATACGCTATTCCTTCGGCGTTTTTAGTCTTGAGCAGACGCAGCTGAACGAATTTCGTAAGAGGATCTTGGTATACCAATACAAATTTATATGGACCATCTTCTTGGGTCTGCATGTCAATTAAGTCGACTTGACAGCTTGCATTCATTTCGCTGCTAAGAATAGGTTTGACTACTAATCCTTTCTTCAGAACGTTGCGTTTTTTTCCCACAATTGTCACATTAGTTTGAATAAATGACAATCATTTCACTCGTAATATTTTTATAGCGCAAATTCAACTCTTTCTCTATCCGGTTTCTTCCACCATGTCCAATTTTTTGGTGGGTCTCGTGTAGAACCTGAATTATTTTGTTTTCATTCACGTAATACCTGATTATGTTGTCTTCTTTAACCAGGACAATTAATTTTTCCGCCCCTCCAATAGTCATAACATCGAATCTCCACAAACGCTGATCATCTTCTGGTTTTTACTTTTCCGCCAACCTATCTAATATGCGAGAAAAGTATTGGTTTACCCACAAAAAAGTTGGAAATTTGAAATTTTTTTTTGAGTTATTTTCACGTTATCCGTCAACAACCACACGAAAAAACGGTTTTTAGAAAAAAAATCCTGTGTGTATGTCGTCGTCGTCGTCGTCGTCGTCGTCGTTGTCGTCGTCGTCGGCCACTTTTCCTTGCAAGTCTTGTTAGCACGATACAGCCTCCGGAGTGCAATAAGTCACCAATTTTATGATGGAATATTGTTAAGGACATTTCACAGATGAACCCTATTGATTTTCAGCTCTCGAGAGCCAGTACAACGGGTGCTATGGTACTTGAAGTACGACATTTTGTCGTTTTTCGAGAAATTTCAGTTTGTTAGCACGATACAGCCTCCGGAGTTCAACAAGTCACCAATTTTATGATTGAATCTTATTCAGGGCACCTCACTGATGAACCCTATTGATTTTCAGCTCACCAGAACCAATACAACCGGTGCTACAGTACTTTAAGTACGATATTTTTGTCATTTTTGGAGAAGTTTCAGTTTGTTAGCACGATACAGCCTCCGGAGTATATACAAGTGATGAATTTTATGATTGGATATTATTCAGAGCGTCTTAAAGATGAACCCTATTGATATTGAGCTCACTAAAGCCAGTACAACGGGTGCTGTGGTACTTGAAGTACCAAATTTTTGTCATTTTTGGATAATTTTCAGTTTGTTAGCACGATACAGCCTCCAGAGAGTATACGATTGATCAACTTCATGAATAAGTATTGTTCAAGGTGTCTCACAGATGTACCCTATTGATTTTCAGTTGACTAGAGCGAGTACAGCGGGTCCTATAAAACTAGATATACTAAATTTTTGGTTATTTTTGGAGAAATTTCGGTTTGTTAGCACGATACATCCTCCGAAGTGTTTACAAATAACAATTTAATGATAGAATATTGTTCAGGGCCACAGATGCGGAAAAGTTAGTTTTAATCTTTAAAACCGTTTATTTATTTGACCCTTTTGATTTTGAAGATTTCACCTTTTTAATCAATTCTGTGTAATGAATGTAAATTTTTTCCTTTGAGTGAAATCAATTCTTTTAATCTCTCGTCAAATCGACGATTCATGTCGACTAATTTCGATTTCTCCATCACAAACTATCAAAATAATTGCGAAGAACAAGTGCCTTTCACTATAATTCAACACAGAATCACGAAAATATAACCTTCCTCGTTTGTCTATATTCGTTGTGAATGCAAAACTGAACTAAAGATGACGTTCGCTCGTAACCGTCTCCCGTCGCGGGCTCTGATTGGTCAGCGTGAGCCACGTGATTGTTCATCCTCCCTCACCCCATGCAGTGTCAAATATACAGAGTATTATTAGATTGCCCGAAAATTACATCACATAATTCACAATGTCTTGGCAATGCGATAAATAAGAAACTTCAAATTATAATTAATTACTTCGTCCTAAGTAGCTTGTCATTATTCATAATGCCCGGGTATTAAGAAAAATGCCCCGATTTATTACTCGGTCCATAACATATAAATAACGGGAGCTGAATCATGCTAACAATCCAAAAAGGAAGGTACCATAGCACCCGTTGTACTAGATCTGGTGAGATAAAAAGCAATGAGGTTCATCTATAATATACCCTGAACAATATTCAATCATAAAATTGGTCACTTGTATACACTCTGGAGGGGCTTAATGGTGCTAACAACCCGAAATTTCTCCAATAAGGACCAAAAATGTGGCACTTCAGGTACCATAGCACCCGTTATATTAGATCTGGTGCGCTAAAAATCAATAGGGTTCGTCTATAAGATACCCTGAACAATATTCAATAATTAAATTGGCCACTTGTATACACTCTGGAGGCTGTATCGTGCTAACAAACTGAAAATTCTCCAAAAATGACAAAAATTTGGTACTTCAAGTACCATAGCACTCGTTGTACTGGCTTTTTTGAGCTGAATATCAATATGGTTCATCTTTAAGATGCCCTGAATAATATACAATCATAAAATTGGTCACTTGTATATACTCCGGAGGCTGTAACGTGCTAACAAACTGAAATTTCTTCGAAAATGACAAAAATGTGGTACTTAAACTACTATAGCACCTGTTTTACTGGCTCTGGTGAGCTTAAAATCAATAGGGTTCATTTGTGAAAGGTCCTGAATAATATTCAATCATAAAGTTGGTGATTTGTTGCACTCCGGAGGCTGTATCGTGCTAACGAACTGAAATTTCTCAAAAAATAACAAAAATATCTTTCTTCAAGTACCAAGGCACCCGTTGTACTGGCTAGGGTGAGCTAAAAATCAACAGGGTTCATCTGTGAAGTGCCTTGAACAATATTCAATCATAAAATTGGTGACTTGTTGCACTCCGGAGGCTGTATAGTGCTAACAAGGCATGTAAGGAAAAGTGGCTGACGACGACGACATACACACAGGATTTTTTTTCCTAAAAACCGTTTCTTCGTGTTCAATCCGGTCAAATTAGACTAAAAAATAATAGTAAAGGTACATGAATTTACAACAAGCTGCAAATGCGTGTAACTGTTCAAAACATAATTAAAAATAACATGTTAAAATTCCGAATCATTGGGATGCCTGGAAAAAAATTTATTCGAGGTCAAAGGTCAAAAATCTTGAAAAAAATCGGTTTTTCGCGATTTTCAGCAAAACGGTAAGTTTTATCATATAATCACCTCAGATAAATATTGTTAATCATAAAATTCTCTACAAAAAATGTATCAATACTTTTTTTCTGAGAGCCACCGTTTTTGAGATAGAACGAATCAAAGAGTTGTAAAAGTTGTAATCGTCAAAATGTGCATAAGTACGCCACGTATATACATCTCTGAAGCTGTAATTTATTATTATATAATATTTCTATTGCAAGTGGTGTCGTTGGTGATGATAAAATAAACTGTTATAAAGCTCGTGAAGTTGGACTTGCCTCTATAGCAAAAATAATAGGACCAAAATTCAATGATATTAAATTTAAACGTGCAGACAAAGTTGTTCCTCTTTTAGCGATGAGTAGCACTATAAAAGTTCACGACGAAAAAGTACCTGTTGACCCTGTATTATTGTTCCAGCGCATGAGTATTACTGCAGCGTTTCAAGATGAAATAGAGAAATATTTTGAATATGAATTGGCTCCCTACCCATTATCGTTGTTTGATGACATTGGGATGCGTAAAACACAGAAGTCTACCATTTACGATTGTTTTCAACAGGTCAATATTGAAATTAACAATACTAATACGACATACATCATTGACGGAGGATACTTACTACACCGTGTTGTGTGGGATAGTGAAGAAACATTTAGCATTATTTTAGATAAATACATTCAGTATGTACGTAGACATTTTGGTGCCAGAATTACTGTCGTATTTGATGGCTATGATGATTGCACGAGGAATATTAAAGCTGCAGAACAACGTCGTCGAACTTTAGCAACGTCTTCATCTTCAGATATTCTATTTGATGAACTTATGACAGTTCCTACCAGTCAACAGAAATTTCTTGAAAATACTCACAACAAATCTCGGTTCATTTCAATATTGAAAGATAAGTTTATTGCCGAAAATATATTTGTTAAACAGGCTAATAACGATGCCGACGTACTGATTATTGAAACAGCTATAGAGCAATTTAATTTGACAAATACAACCATTGTTGTTGGTGAAGATGTTGACTTACTCGTACTACTTACTGCTCGAACTCCAGCTGAAATAACTATTTTCTTTTTAAAGCCAGGAAAAGCTCAAAATCAAACGGAAATATATTCATCAAAAAGTTTATCTACTTTTCCAAAGAGTCAAAATCATGTAATATTTTTACACGCAATAACTGGCTGTGATACGACGTCTGCATTTTACAGGAGAGGTAAAGCAACAGTCTTCAAAATGTTTGAAAAACAAGATTTAGTTCCATGTGCTGAAGTCTTCAAAAAAAGTAATTCAACTCAACAAGAAATTATCACGAACGGGATTCAGTTTATTCTTTCTATGTACAAAGCTCCGAAAAAAACCACCTGCCTAGATAAGTATCGATATGCATGTTTCGTTGAAAACACTAAAAATAAGAAACAGGTGCAATTAGCTTGTCTTCCTCCAACCTCAGTTGCTGCTCATCAACATCTTTTCCGGGTGTATTACCAAGTTCAAGTGTGGCTTGGTTATCAGCTAGACCCAAAAGACTGGGGTTTGAAGTTGGTCGACAATACATTAGAACCTATTCAGACTTTACTCCCACCTGCGCCGGAAAAACTGCTGAACACTATTTTTTGCAACTGTAAAAAGGGATGCAGCGCTAAATGTGGTTGTAAAAAAGTTGGACTGTTGTGTTCTCTGGCATGTACACATTGTCAAGGCCAGTCATGTTCTAATGCTGAATCACAAATAGTAGAGGATTCGTTTGATACCAACGAAGAAACATGCGATACATCGCTATCGATGGAATTTACTTGCACCCAGGATGAAGAAAACGAACAAGACAAAGATCAAGAAGAAGAAGAAGAAGAAGAAGAAGAAGAAGATCAAGAAGAAGTATTTGAAGGTTATGAATCAGATGAATAAATTTCTGAATTTTTTTAGTTTCAATCGCTTTTATCATTTCCAACTGTATCTAATATATTTTATTATGCAAGTTTCCAATTAGACAGAATCACAACAGACATGTGGAATAGGCCTACTGGGGAAACCACGTTAAAAAAAAACGCGCCAAGTACACTACCTCACAGGTGGCGTGGAAACGTGTGCATATAATGACGATTACAACTTCTTAACTCGTTATATCTCAAAAACGGTGGCTCTCAGGAAAAAAAGTAATGATACATTTTTTGTAGAGAATTTTATTATTAACAATATTTATCTGAGGTGATTATATGATAAAACTCACCGTTTTGCTGAAAATCGCGAAAAACCGATTTTTTTCAAGATTTTTGACCTTTGACCTCGAATAAATTTTTTTCCAGGCATCGCAATGATTCGGAATTTTAACATGTTATTTTTAATTATGTTTTGAATAGTTACACGCATTTGCAGCTTGTTGTAAATTTATGTACCTTCCAATGTCTAGATTGACCGGACTATTGTTCTGGATGGAAAAGGTGAAAATAAATCAAAAAATGTTTTCAAAATTCCAACTTTTTTTGGTGTGAACCAATACTTTTCTCGCATATTAGATAGGTTGGGCGGAAAAGTAAAAAACAAATACTCACGAATTCACTTCACTGAATTCATAAATTTAATTACCTCACTAAAACGGCTAAATTATTTAATGTAAAATGTTGATAATAGATAGACTAAACTCAAATTTACTTATATGTTTTCCAAAATTGTAGAAGACGAAATGCAAAAATCAAATACCAACCGTTCACGCTAGAAGTTACCAGAGAAGAGAGTGAATTTTTGCTTGTATAGTTGGCGTGAAAGATATAGTGCGAACTTTAACCTGTCGGCTTTTCGTTTGGCTGAAATATGAGGATATCGTCATAGTCCAGTCAATATTATAATTCAAAATGCTCAGTGGACGATAAGTTCATTAAATATTATAATTTCATTTGATAATCGTTAATATGTATTTAATAATTTTATAATTATTAAATACATTTACCGATTATTATTAACCCGCAATTATGTAGCGCCATCCTACTTTTTAAGATACTTAGCATAAATATATAGAACAAAATACATTGCTTCAAACAATATTAACCTATTTATATTGAAAAATATCTTAACCATAACATCAGACAGTTAATAGTACCTTTTATCTCGTTATATAACGAAGAATTAGAAATATAAATTGCAAATAACTTATTATTATGGAGTTCCTCTCTGTTCACGAGGCAATAAACAGCTTTTGAATCGAGTGCGTAAATTTAATCAAATAACCAGTTATTAGGCAAAATAATACAGTGTAAAGTTAGTGATAGCATTAAGACCAATCCACGACACCATAACTGAGTGAGTACAAAACATAACCTACAGTGGTTTGAATGATATCATTTATTCAATACCTTATATACTGACAAATACAACAAATTTTACTTGTCAAGTAAATTCCAAGTAGCAAAAACAACCTGCTAATTAACTGGAATCAACCGCCAGTGCCGTACTCAGAAAATAAGGCTCCGGAAACCATTTAAAACAAAAGATGGATAACAACAACATGAATATAACCCCTATATCACCTAATACACCATCAACTACTCCAATACAATCTAACTCTCAAATGCTCAAACAACCAACTCAACCAATATATCCAGCAAAAGACAAGGTAATCATCTTTAGTGCAATCAATGATGCAAAAATTCAAGACTATCTTCTGAGTTTAGGCCCAATAGTTCAACCACGCAACATCATTTTCTTCTCGAGGATATCTAATAATAGAGTTTGTATTTATTTATCGACCAAAGCTGCAGTTGATCAATTTATAGAAAATGGAGGAGAAATCGAAGTTTTGGGACAAAAATTAAAAGCGCGACATTTAGTAACCCCTTTAGACAGGCTAGTCATTTTTAACGTTAGTCCGACTATACCACACGACACACTTAAAACTACGCTAGAAGAATTAGGTCTAAAATTATTATCCCCAATTACATTTCTACGAATAGGTGCAACAGATCCTGCATATAGCCATATAATGAGTTTCAGACGCCAAGTTTACATTACTCCTCTAGAATCTCTTACTTCAGCCGAATCTCTAGAAATCACATACAACCTCTCTTATCGTATTTTTCTCTCCTTAGATAGTCAGAAATGTTTTAATTGCAAACTATCGGGTCACGTTGTTGCCAATTGTCCTACCTTACAGAACCAAAAGTCTCCTATCCAAAGGAACAAAATAAACAATGACGCCCCTCAAACATCACATGAGCAAACAAAACCAACAACAATCTTTTCTCAACCAACTCCGATAGATATATTCTCTACCCAATCAAATCTGACAGTAAACACCCCCACAGCTGAAGTAGGCAACATATCACAAAAAACCACAACCACTTTGCCCAATTCTACAAATAAACGATTCCTATCATCAGAATCCTCTCCGGAAGCATCCACTATCACAAAACCAGCTTTCTCAACCTCAGAAAATCCAAAAAAGAAAAAACACTCTGCAATCCGCTCCACTCCTGTCTACTCCATCCCAGAAGAAGCAACCAGCCTTTTAAAACCAATAATTGAAAATCAAACACCCCTTATCCTCTGAACTATGACGAATTTAAAAGGCTGCTGGAGCACACACACGGAGTTCAGAGCGCATATACCGTTGCAAATTACTATACATCAGATATAAAAGGCCTCATTGAAATGTTACTTACACTTTACCCTCAGTTGAAAGATAAGACTCTGAAAACCCGATTTACTAAATTGAGAAAAAAGCTGGAAATGCAGACAGATGATACCGGCAGCGAATCCTCCATACAATCCCGTTAATCACGTCAAAATATAAATTTGAATAACAAAATTCAATAGTATACTAAAATGGAACCTGAATGGATATTATCTCCATTTAGGAATGCTACAAAAGCTCATATCGGAACATCTTCCAGACATTATATGCTTACAGGAAACTCACTTCCATGAACACAAAACACATACCCCAAAACATTACAATGGATTCTTTAAAAATAGAAATCGGACAACGGCCAGTGGAGGTGTAGCCATATTCACGAGATCAACAATAGTAGCGGAAGAAATAAACATCACTACCAACATTGAAGCGGTAGCCATTAAAATTAATGCTCCAACGGAAATAAATATATGCAACTTATACCTCCCGCCTAACATACATGCAGATCCCAAGGAACTGGATGCGTTATTTAAACAAATCCCTTCTCCCAGGCTAATTATAGGCGATTTCAACGGGCACAACATTGCTTGGGGATCCAGGTCAAACGATTCGAGAGAAAAACAACTATATGAGACATTCAACTGCGCTAACTTAGCTATATTGAATGACGGCAGTGGCACCAGGTTCAACATAACAGCGAGCACTTCTTCAGCAATTGATCTCAGTCTATGCACACCTAATCTTCTACCCCAACCCTCTTGGCAAGTTAATAAAGACTTATATGACAGCGATCACTTCCCAATAACAATTACCAACACCATTAAACGTTCTCACGATACAATACCCTTACAACGTTGGAGACTAAATAAAGCAAATTGGACTAATTTCTCACAACACATTGACGACAATATTCATCTGGCAAAACTGCAAGATGATATTACGGCTACAGTAGAAGACTTTAACAAAATAATAATAGATGCAGCATACCACGCTATTGGTAAGACAGCGCATATAAAAAAGTACAATGCAGTACCATGGTGGAACGAAGAATGTGAGTCAGCAATAAAAGCAAGTAAACAATCCTAAAATGAATATAAAATATATAATACTCTTGAGAACTGTATAGAATACAAAAAGAAGCGAGCGTTTGCTAGACTAACCATCAAACACAATAAAAGAAAATGTTGGCATCAATACGTTCAGAAGATCAATAGTTCAACACCAATAACAAATGTCTGGAAAAAAATAAAGAGCATAGCAGGTTAAAGCTCACATATGGAAATTGCAACGTTGACTATCATAAAAACGTGGTTTGCATTCACATTGATTCCAAACTTAACTAAAAGCTACAAGAAGACCTAACTACAATTTCTTTAAATGGATAATAATTTGTATTTTGAAGATTCTTATACAAAACAACAACTGATTGAAGTTTTACAGACAGAGAAATTTAAGAAATTATACGCCCTAGAGAGTATTGCTAAAAAACATGGACACTCTATAGTTAGACGTCCTCCTTATTTTTGTATTTTCTATCCTATCTTGTTACTTTGGGCACAATTATAACAGAGATTAAAAAGTAATCAAAATTGAAGATGAGTATATGAATATTGGTCAAGTCCATATCAATGGAGGAAATAAATTTATTATTGATTTACAAGTCGATAGTGATAGTAAAGCAGATGATATGGGAGAAGGATTCATAGAATTTTTGGAAGAAGAAAATTAATTAAGTTTAATATATTATGTTACTTATATAATAGTGACAGACTGGAGTTAGACATAATATTTATTTTTGAAGAATTGTTTTATTTATTGCTATAAAATTTCTTTTTTTTTGTTATTTTTTCATAGAGTTTAGATTTGTTCATAAAAAATCGAATGGGATACAGAAAAGGGCTCAGTTCACGTCTGGTATCAAACGTAACATCAAATACAATATAGGTATTGGTAAAAGTAAACAAAATATTATTACCTTTCAGAGTTTAGCCCGGTAACATAATTTAAAGGGGATATACGATTACATTGCTACACTATATGTTTTACGCCAACTATACTCAACAGTAAAGTTACTTCGAGAATTTTTTTTCTTTTTAAAAAGCAAATGAGTTTTTTGTTTCTACGATTCTAATTAAGTTGGTTAATTGTTTTAGGAAAATTTTGATTTTTTTTAACTATTGAACAGAATGCATTTTGCATATTTATTTTATATGAAATATTGTTACACCTCATCTATCGCATCGTATACCTACTTATGTCGTACATGCTCATTCATTTTTTACAACTCAACTGCAATTGAGGGCACATTTTTTGCAAACAACTTCATATAACTGTTTTCGCAATGATAATATTATCTTCATGTTGATGTAGATATACCTAATGTTTCTCCATTAAACAGATAAGTGAAGATTAAAAGATTACTAATGCCAACTGACTAGTTTATACCTGGTCAACCTCAAAATGATGGCAGAAAAAAAATAGACAAACCATCGTTTCTTTATTCTATAGGCATCATATACTTTCGATTGGTATATAATTTATTAAACAAATGAGTGCGATATAATTTTTAAATTATTAATCATTCATTGCCTGGGAAGAAATTTTTCAGCCAACCCACTCGCGATTTATTTTTAAACATATTAAATTTGCTATAAAATAATTTACATCCATTAAACAGATGAGTGAAGGACCTTTCCTACTAGGATTTTAGAATACAACATTTTAGAGATCATCAACCTGATTTTATATTTTTTTATAATTCCTATTACAGTCTAAAAAATAATTCCCGCAAAGTCTCTACACCAATTTCAAACAGACATGCCCTGTCCGGTCAACGGAAGCTCTTTTGTGTTGTCACAGTTACACAACCAGTTGTCGACCAGCTCAGAAATTTTATATATATGAATGGATGTTCTTAGCTGGAAGTTGACGGGTAGGTGAGGGCGGTACAGTAAGGGGCGGTTTATTACTCATGCACCACTGAACATTGGTGAAAAAGATGCAGAAGGCGGAGCTCTAGGATTCTTGTGTAGGTATATCTTTTATTGATATCCTTATATTGTGTATTGCGAACGAGCATGTGATTGATAGGATAGGATAATTTTCTAGAATTATGTAATGGGTAGAAACGGGAGTAACAAGTATTCAGTCAATTTTTTTTTGTTAACCTCCTACTTATTTATGCATCCAAAGTAGTTTTCGCAAAGATATGATTTAGTGTAAACATACCTATAAGGTTGAGTGAAACATCCCTAATTAGTTTATATATCCATAATATATGATTGGAGTATGGAAGCCATAAATATAAGTTAAAATTTAAAATTGTCTCTACTTCTTCCTTTAAATCATTACAAGATTCTGTTGACAAATTAGTGTAGAAAAATAAAAACGAAAATCTCATTGATCTGAACCGTTATTCGGTGCCATTACCCACTGTAAATTTTGAATTTTTGTGCAACAAAAACACTTTTCGTTTATGGCGTTGTGGTTGGAACCAAGTATATACCTTGAGGCAAATTATTCTTTCAACACGTAACAGAACAGGGGAAATTCACTTCCAACTAGTAGAAGGAGAAAGAGCTTTGAATCTGAAGTTAATGAGAAAATTGAGCTGAATGATTTCATCCAAACGATAGAACAATTGTAACGAGAAACTGAGAATTTTATGACAACGAACTTGCAACATACTGCCACCACCAGGGTGCAAGAACAGTAGCATATCATACTGTCCACACCAAAAATGGAAATATACAGGAGAGGGGCGAGAGAAAAAACAAAGGATAAAAATGTCAATTGTGAATGGAGAATAGTCAACCGCCAAGGACTGAGGTTCTTCAAATAGAAACAAGCGGGTCTACAAGTCCATACTTTCAGGCCTTTCAGATACCGCCATCGAAGGTGATAGAGGAAGGGAGCAAATTTTTGTTATTGGACGTGTAAATTCACCGTCCGAAGTGCGTAATTGCACCACTCTGATATGACCATCCTTACCTTCTATGGTTTCAAGGATACGAGCCAGTGGCCATTTCAAGGGTGGTGTATCTTCATTCAATAATAGAACCACATCAATAATGTTAAAGTCTTTAACAGGATGTATCTATTTTGTACGATCTTGTAATCAGTTCAAGTACTCTACAGTCCATTTCTCTTCAGCACTGAATCCAAAAGGATAGTCTGTTCGTAGGAGTAGTAGCTACATTCTTCTCGGGATACGCTGTTACGGGAGGGCCTATGAATAGATGCCACGGAGTAAGGGGGCTTAGATCGTTTGGATCATTAGACAGCGCATAAAGGGGTCGAGACTTCAAGATCGCCTCCACTTGAGCTAGAATGGTGCTAAACTACTCATATGTGAACTGAGATTCACCGACAAGACTACAAATAATATTTGGCGCTTTTTATTGCAGATTCCCATAAGCCTCGCCTGTGAGGCGATCTGTCAGGGATGGATTTTCAATGAGTCTCATTTTGAGTCAATAAATCGCAGATTTTATCTAGAGGTTCTGAGGAGTTGAAAAACTTTTAAAGTTAATATAGTTGTTTTAAATGAAACTCAATGTTTCTAGCTAATTCAACAATACAATTAAAAATGTGGAAAATTCTCAAAAATTGACAATTGTTTCGATAACTGAATATCATCTTCAGAATGACAGAAGTTACATTTCATTTGATGTTTAATAGTTATTTTTGGTTAGACCAAGAAGTGACCTACCTTGTGATTTACTTAATATATGTTAATAGAAAAAAGAAGAAGATGTGATATTACAAATATTGAAGCTTAGATATTATTAGCACTATGGTGATATCCTGGATATCATTTTTCCGATTAAGATCAGTATAACTGTGCAATGATATAGAAAACCAGGAAAACTATATCTGCTGATCTTTACAATTATCACTTAAGAAGACAGTTTAATAGTGGAGAACTCCCTAGATTTATCTGTTCATTGACGACTTCATATTGTGTGTTTCTGTCTTCTAATTTTCAACTCTTTAAGGTAATCCAGTTCTTGTTTCTTATCGCAAATATGTAGTACTTCTAGTTGTGTGTATATGTCAATGAATGGTTGGTGTCAAGTAGATGTTTTGCGTAATCGGATTTATCTGGTTGTTTAATCTGTATGCTCGTAAGTGTTCACTGTATCGGATTTCAAAATTTCTAAGGGTCTGACCCAACTAGACAGCATTACATTCTGGACATTTGAGTTTATATTTACCCGATTTCTTCAATGTTGTTTTTTTTGTTTTAACATTTAACAATTTTGTACTTACGTTACTTTCTTTTTAAAAGAAATTGTTTCATTCGCTGCTACAGATATTATCTTTGAAATATTATTAGAAATATTTCCTGCATATGTGATGGTTTTATAAGTTTTTATTTCTTCAGTTGGGTTAGGAAATAATAGTTGTAATGCCACTTTTTTCTCTTTTTTATTAATTAGTTTATTTAAAATATGTAATGGATAACAGTTGGATGTTGCTATTTGTCTAATTGTATTAATCTCTCTATCAAAATTACATTTGTTCATAGGAACTGAAAATGCTCTATGTATGATTGAATTGTATGCCGCTGGTTAAGGTGACATGGGGTGATTGGAATTATATGGAATTGTCACATCAGTGTGTGTTGGTTTTCGGTAAACTGCATAATCAAGTACATTATTAACTCTTTGAATTTTCAAATCAAGCAAATTGATTGAGTTATTTTTCTAATTGTCGTTCACTACCTATAAAACAAGCTAATATATCATCTACATACCTATACCAAAATAAAACATTTTTTGAAATATTACTTTCAAAGATTTTTCTTTCTAAACTGTCCATAAAAATGTTTGCCAAAATAGGTGATATAGGACTTCCCATTGGTAAACCTTCATTTTGAATAGGTACATATGTTATTGTCAAAAGAGAAATAATTCTGATTAATACATACATCAAATAAATTAAGTATATCTGATATTATTCCTGGATTAATATTTTAATCTTCTAGTAATTTTGTTACAAGTATTCGACATTCATTAGGAGGAATTTTAGTCAACATATTAGTAACGTCAAATGAAATAAGCTCAGCGTTATCTTGTAATTTGAATTCGTTTAATTTTTTGATTACTTCAATCGAATTTCTAATTGAGTATTTAGATGCATATCCGTAACTATTAAGTATATTGTTCAGCTTCTTGGCCAATATATTATTAGGAGTATTAACATGAGAAACTACAGGTCTAATTGGTTTCGTTATTTAATGGTTCCATATAATTGTGGACAATGAGGATTCTTATTTATCCTGGACCTCTTTTCGTAGTCACTTAAAAGATAATTTGAATTATTAACAATATCCCTTACATTATTAGAAAACTTCTTTGTTGGGTCTGCTCTAAGAACTTTTACATCGCTAGATTCTATGAAGTTATATATTTTTGAATAATAATTTTCAGTTGTCAATATGACAGTTGTGTTCCCCTTATCATATTTTGTAACTGTTAGGTTATTATATTCTACTTTCTTTTTTTTGCGTTTAAAACTGTAATCTCATTTTTTGTTTGACGTTTAACTTTTGAAGGTTCAATATTTTTTATTTAATTGGTAATTTTCAATTTCGCATTAAGGAAATTATTTGAATTAGATTTTAAAGCTATTTCTGACCCTGTAGCTATAATTTGTTTAATATTATTAGTAAATTTTGGTGGTATGCTGTACTTTAAACCTTTATTTAAAAATTCTAGTTCATCAGTAAAATTAGTGTCTGAAAGGTTTTCAAATCTTGGTGCAAAGTGTGTTGGTATGTAGGTACTTACAGTTTCATGATGTTTAGAGTATTGAATTCTATGTTGTGTGTGTTCAAGTTTATGTAGCTTTTGTTCTTGTTACTTGAATTTCTTGTGCTTAATCGTGCTGGCACACTGATTTTGTCATTAAACAGTCAAATTCTACTGGATGTAGTTTGAAAGTGAGTTCTGAATGTAGAACTTTTATGTAGTTGTCTAAGGACTCTCTTATCTTAAATCATTTTTTACACCCTTCTTTTAGCCATACTCGTTGAGCACATTTTATTGCTTTTTGTGCTTGTGGTGTTTTAGTATGGCATTTTATATTCACATAATTTGGTATTACCTTCTTTCTAAGGCGGTCTTGGTAAAACCAAATGTTTTGTGATGCTTTGTAACGTTTTTGTAGTAACTTCTGGTAAAGTCGGGTCAAATCTTCTCTCGAAGTTTTTTTAATGAAATTAACTGTCTCGACCCTTACTTCGTGGAATCTACCCATATTAGTGTTTTAAATGAAACCCAATGTTTCTAGCTAATTCCACAATATAACGAAAAATGTTGAAAATTCTAAAAAATTGACAATTGTTTCGATAACTGAATATCATCGTCAGAATAACAGAAGTTACATTTCATTTGATGCCTACCTGATGATTAGAAATATGTTCCATAAATTCTATAGAATTGGAACGCCACTTATGTAGCATGAATATATGTGTATATAACCGCTCAAGTTCGGTTAAATTAGAAGCTCCTCCTAACACATCATCGACAACAATACTTCAGACGTAAGCTCAAGATTTGAGTTTAACAGAGCTACTTCTTTAACCACCCTGCATCTGAGGAAAGATGAAGAAGATTGTCCGAAGGACATCGTTTGAAGTAAGTCCTGCTCAGAATTCATGCGAACGATTTTTTTGAATGTTGCAGGTGAGAGCATATTTATCTGTTCGAAATCTGGCAAAAACGTCAAACAACTCTGGGTGCACTTGAGGACCCCTAAGAATATCGTTTAATGACAATGATGAAGTCGTCTTGGCAGAGAAATCAAAAACTACGCGAGCTTTGATTAGCTGTTGTAGATCTGAATACGCCCCATACATATTGCTGGCATTATCTTACGATTGCCCCCTGCAATTAATAATATCTAATTATAAAGCATTCAATGTTTTTATTATAGACATATAGGGAGCTTTATGTACACTCACTTCGTGTTTTCAAAATGGATATCATCTAAGTTTTGAACTAATGCATATTTCAAGACCGCATCTATCAAGAGATCATTGATTGTCCAAGTAGCAGTATCTATACAAAACTGTTTGATTTCAGCACTAAGATCCAGAACTTCGCAATCACCTCCATTATCAATAATTTTCTCGTCCAATTTTGGTTGTTGAACATGCCGGTCCACTGGGTCCACACATGGGCCTGCATTTTTACTACTTTGACTATCAACTGAAATCAGGGATAATAAACAATCAATAATGATAATTTTCAGAGCTGCGGTTTTCCGCCATTAGGATCGCCAACCTCCATAGGGAGATGGCGTCCTAAGAAGAAGAATGATAATGGATAATATCGCTGCCAATGGAATCGGTTAATCGGTACTTCCACTCCGTATATAGACACATATTTTTTGCTGATTACTATTTTTCTCGACGTTTCTGATCATTTTGAGTCATTTAAACAAAACAAAGAAATCTAAAATTTCCAGTAGGTATTACATATCGTAGAATAGATGCTATATACCTGTGTGGACCGAAAACTCATATTGAGAATTCGAGCAGCTAGATTTATTTCTGTCGATGAAGAAATTATCCAATTTGAGAATTTTCTCTAGCAGTTTTTCAGACTTCTCCTGCTTTTGTTACTGCGCGTTACGTCTCTGTGCCCCACTAGATTTTATATAACTCATTTTGAGGTTAATTTAAATTTTACAACTTTTATCTCAAATGACAATAGCAATAGTTCAGAGGAGTGGATTGGGAAAACTGATTCTAGAATTCCCTCCTTTTATACAGCAAATTGTAAGTGCAATAGTTCTCTTTGAGTCCTACCGATTTTTTAAATGCTGCTGTCGATAATGCTGACAACGTTCAAGGAGGCGAAAAAAGTCGGTTTTGCCTTTGAAGCCAGTAAAAGTTACCGAGTGGCCCAGTGCGAGATTTATCCGACGCGTCCTCCGGCAAAAAGTCGAAAAAAAGACAAAGGACGCCGCGCCGGTATATAAACATAAAATATCATTTCCCTATTTAGATTTAACGAGTATGATTTGAAAGGTACGGTCTATTTGCAGCGATTAAACGAAGCGAACAAACGTTACGAGTGGATGCAGCGATAACTCGTTCAGGCATGGTCTCAATTGCAACGATTAGTGGAAACGATTCATTCCAGTGTGAGTCAGTATTTAGTTGTGTTCTGCAATGTAGTGTTGTTTGTAATTTGAAAATGATAATGAACAATATAGTGCTGGCTGCAATAGCGTTAATAAAGCAGGAAGAGGAAGAAGAAGAGGTTTTATTGACAACCATCTGTAAACCACGGTGCCAAACGAATAAAAATTTTCTTAGTAGGATAAGCGAGGGATGTTTCAATACTGTTACGAAACAGCACACTGGTATAATCCCTAAATCCGACTCTGTCTAAGCCAGGTATAAAAGTTAAAATTATGGTGGATACGCAGGTTTTTTATAACTGTTTACGACTATCTTATCTAAACATTGTTTTTGTGACCAGCCTTACCTAGAAAATGCCAGAATACCATTTCTTTCTGAGTAAGCCGCAGTCCGGAATTTTCGAGTAAAAAAGGCATTAATATAAATAAAGGACCGATCAGCGCAGGAGTTTAGTTGATAAAGTGATCTGAAAGTGGCGGAATTAAGAGCAGAATTGGAAGATCGTGAGTTGGAAACGTCCGGTAAGAAAAGTGAATTAGTAGAAAGACTTAAAGTGGCACTGGAAAATGACGGCTTCGATCCAGAAACAGTTTTATTTAATGACAAGGCTTCCACCTTAATCTCGTCAATTTCTGCTAACATGGACGAGAAGATTTCTGCCATGGGAGAGAACATTCCTGCTAATATTTCTGCTAACATGGACGAGAAGATTTCGACGAATGTGAAAAGCGATATTTCGGCTATAAAGAACGATATTTCTACTTCGAAGAACGATATATCTGCTGATATCTTATTCATGAAAAACGACATTGCCGCTGACGTTGAAAATGAAATTTCGTCTCTAAAATCTGAAATCGAAGATACGATTACAACGATAGACGAGAAAATCAATGAGTTAGAGGAAAAGATTGCCGATTCAAGAACGCGAGGCACGTCAGAGGAAGTAAAGAAGACCGAGCAAACGAAACCTTGCAAGCCCAAGTTTGAAGACATTGGCAGTTTTACTCGAGTCAAGCCCCCAACGTTCGATAGAAAAGTGTCGTAGACCAATTATGTGAAACAGTTTGAAGCAGCCGCTAGAGTGAATTGTTGGTCCGATAAGGAGAAAGCAGCGAACCTAAACGATAGCGCTTCAGGGAGATGCCTTAGATGTACTTCAGACGATACCGCTTGAAGAAACGGATGACTTCGAGCTGCTGAAGAAGAGGTTGGACATGCGATACGGTCACGAACATCTAGAACATTTGTATAAATCCCAGCTGAAGAAACGAAGGCAGAAACGTGATGAATCTCTTCAAGAGTATGAAGTGGACATTGCCCGACTAGTTCGATTTGCTTATCCGTCAGCACCAGAGAACATGTTGGAATGTCTGGGCATCCAGGCCTTCATTGATGGCTTACGTGACCCCAATATGCAGAGGACGCTTCGTTTAGCCCATCCGAAAATATTAGTCGACGCATTGACAGCTGCCCTTGAATATGAAGCAGCAACAAAGGCTTCGGTCTATAACAAAATTAGGACCATTCAAGAAGAAGGTGACGAAGACAAATTTGACCAGTTCGTCAGTTTAATAAAAAGTATGATGGACAAATAGCCGAGAAAGGATTATGGCGAGCTACGGCATGTACGTAGTTCGTGTAAGCGCCCCAAGACTCTTGCAAACCAAGAACCCCAGTCACAGGAAAACTAGAACATGTCAGCTACGAGGGGGCAGCACCGACCCATGATCCTTCGCTCAGATGTCGCAACGACAGTGTATAAGTAGATGGCGAAGTGAATGGCAAGAGATATACTCTGCTAGTAGACACTGGAGCAACTAGAACCATTACACGACCAGAAATAATAAACCCCAAGAAGAAGCATCTACCAACGAGACTGCGACTGCAGACCGCCACAGGTGAGAGTGCCAACGTTCACGGTGGAACGCAAATCCAATAGGGAGTTGGCGCATAAAAGTTCACGCATACGGTAATCGTAGCTGACATTGAAGAAGACGTGATTCTGGGAATGGACGTAATTAATGTACATGGTTTCCAATTACACTTTAGAAACAGTGGGTTCCGAGGAGGTATTCCTTCATCCATATGATGGCAGCGCGGTGTTGGCAGCTGTACAGGAAGATACCGTTCTACCTGCACGGAGCGAAACCATGATAGTAGCACGGCTACAGGGAATCATGGAGGAAGGTACATCGGTGATGATGGAGCCAAGGAACCACGACGAAGAAGTTGGCAAATAAGTACTAATTGGAAAAGGATTAGTTACGTCGGCGAAGGATATCCCTGTACGGTTGATAAACGTGAACGATTAGCCAATTACCATCAAGAAGGAAACCAAGATTGAATCCTGCGTACCAGTGACGTCTATAGTTCGCCAAACAACGACCAATGACAATTCTTATGCCAAATTCGAACTAATGTTATCAGTAGCTGGTCAATCTATGGATCGAGCTGAAAAAAAGGGAATGAGAGAATTTCTCTTGCAGTATCGAGACTTATTCGTACCAAAAGGAGGAAAGACTGGTAGAACATCAGCCGTTAAACAAAAAAACGATACTGGTAATGCCAAGCCAATTAGGCAATCAGCTCGACGACTACCACGAGCGAAGAGAGAGGGAGTTGAAAGAATAATTCGAGAGATGGCTGAAGAAAAAGTAATAGAACCATCTACTAGTCCATGGATGTCTCCAGTAGTACTCGTTAGGAAAAAGGATGAAACTACGAGATTCTGCGAGGATTATCGCCAGCTTAACAACGTGACGGAGAAAGACAGCTATCCTCTGCCGCGAATTGACGATACGCTAGATACTTTGGCCGGCAGCAAACTTTTTTCCACCTTGGACCTGACGTCTGGTTATTGGCAAGTGGAAATGGACCCAGAAGACAAAGAGAAGACTGCTTTTACCACCAGTTCTGGGTTATGGCAATTCAACGTCATGCCATTTGGACTCTGTAATGCGCCTGCGGCATTTGAAAGACTCATGGAAAATGTCTTGAGAGGGTTGTCTTGGAAGACATGCCTAGTCTATTTGGACGACATCGTACTACTGGTGAAGACATTTGACGAACACCTGAAGAATTTGGAAGACGTATTCAAACGACTCCAAGCTGCCCAGCTCATGTTGAACCCGAAGAAATGTCAGCTGTTCCAAAACCGGGTCAACTATCTAGGTCATACAGTGAGCAATGAAGGAGTGGCGGTGGATCCAGAGAAAATTGCTACCATTCAGCAATGGCCGCAACCAATCGACAAACATCGAATTAGGAGTTTCCTTGGACTTTGCACATATTATAGAAGATTTATCAGGAAGTTTGGAGATATTGCCAAGCCTCTAACTCGACTTACAGAAGAAGCAAGAGCTTTCCAATGGAACGAAGATTGTCGAACGGCTTTTGATACCTTCAAGAAGCATTTAACCACGGTGCCGATATTATGATACCCTGATCTTGACACTGACGCAAGCAACGTAGGAATTGGTGGAGTGCTCTCACAGATCCAAAGAGGGCAAGAAAGAGTGCTGGGGTATATCAGTAAAGTCATCTCCAAACCAGAACGAAACTACTGCGTCACAAGAAGAAAACATTCGGTGGTAGTGAAGTCCGTGGAACAAGCACTCAAGTGGTTGATGCAGTTCAAGAATCCCGAGGGCCAGTTAGCTAGATGGATTGAACGACTTCAAGAGTACGATTTCAACATCGAACATCGAGCTGGTGTGAGTCACCGAAATGCCGACTCCCTGTCCAGACGGCCGTGCCCAACAGACTGCTCCCACTGCAACAAGGTGGAATCTAGGGAAGCTGCAGTTTCACGAACTACTTTAGTCAACAAGAAATGGTCACCCACCAGGATCAGAGAAAATCAGGAGAATGATCCTCACCTGAAGATGATCCGGCAATGGAAGAAAGAAAATCGGCGACCTAACTGGCAAGAAGTGTCAACATTTTCACCGAAATTCAAGGCGTATTGGACTCAGTGGGACTCACTTGTCCTGGAAGGAGGGCTGTTGAAAAAAGTCCTTGAAAACGATGATGGTTCTGAGCTGACAGCTAGTTATCCTGAGAACAAGAGTAGCTGAGGTACTGAAGAAGTTACACGACAGTCCATAGGGAGGTCATCTGGGAGTGAAGAAAACCCTTCAGCGAGTCCGTGAAAGGTTTTATTGGATGAACAGCTCCGACGATGTGAAGGACTGGTGTAAGAAATGTACGACTTGTGCTACGAGTAATGAACCACATCGCAAGAGAAAAGCACCCATGAAACAGTACAATGTTGGAAGCCCTTTCGAAAGGATTGCTTTAGATATCGCTGGACCATTTCCGACGACAGAAAATGGTAACAAGTACATACTGGTTGTAATGGATTATTTCACAAAATGGGTTGAAATTCACGCTATCCCGAACCAAGAGGCCACAACTGTAGCAGATGTATTGGTGAAAGAATTTATCAGCCGATATGGAGTGCCCTTGGAAGTCCACAGCGACCAGGAAAGAAATTTCGAAAGTCGTCTACTCCAGGAGATTTGCGACAAGCTGGGAATGAAGAAGACCAGGACAACAGCATTACATCCACAGTCAGGTGGAATGGTCGAGAGAATGAACAGGACTATTGGAAAACACCTGTCCAAAGTAGTATTCAGCCATCAGAGAGATTGGGACCAGTATCTTTCCCTACTCGCATTGGCTTATCGATCTGCTGTCAATGACTCCACTGGTGAAACACCGGCGAAAATCCTGTTTGGACGTGAAATGAGGCTTCCTTGTGACCTGGAATTTGGCTGCCGGCCCAGAGAAGATCTAGCAGGCGAAGACTACGCGATCCAATTGAGAAGAAGGCTGTACGATATTCATGAATTAGTTCGAACAAATCTTCAAGTTGCCAGCGACAGAATGAAAAGTCGGTACGACACGCAGGCCACGGAAGGCGGTTTTAAAGAAGGGGACAAAGTATGGTTTCACAACCCGACGAGGAAAAAATGATTTTCTCCAAAATTACAAAAAATCTGGCAAGGTCCATACTAAATCAAGAAAAGGATCAATGATGTTATTTATCGTATAAGCAAGATCTCCAACGGAAAACCAAAAGTAGTTCACCAAAACCGACTAGCGCCATTCGAAGGAGACCATGACCTGGAGGAAGGAGTGAACTTTATTCGAGATGTGTCTGACCCCACCTTCGAGAAATTTATGGGCACGTATGGAGGTACCGGGAAAGCTAGATATGGAGTCACTTCGGAACAACAACAAGATTTGTTCACTCTCCCGGAATATTATTCACTGGCCTACAACATCATCGCCCGTATCAAGAACGCATGAGGGTTGGCAATCGTCTTTCAAAATAAGTTCGGGCAATTAGAAATACTTAAGACCAGATTCCAGTCACTGCCAAGACACTAAAATATAATTCGCGGTACGTCTTCTACGTGGTAACTAAAAATTAATTTCAAGATCGATCTACCTACCACGATGTGTGGGAAGCATTTCGAAACCTACGAGACCATGTGTTGGAATCCAGCGTGTAGAAACTGGCTATGCCTAAGATAGCGAGTAACCAGTTGGATTGGCGAATCATCAGGAACATTGTAGAGATTATCTTTCAAGATACCGGTATCCAGATATTAATTTGCAGCTACAACCCCCGTTATCAGTACCCGATGAAGGCGGTGCCCTGCTATTTCCATAAGATCGGAAAGTGTAGAAATGGGGCCAGTTGCCGATTCAAACATCCAGTCTCGGCTACACAAAAGTTCCAGGAGGAACTTCCATTTAAGGAGGGGGTAATGTTAAGAAACAGCACACTGGTATAGACCCTAAATCCGACTCTGTCTAAGCCAGGTATGAAAATTAAAATTTTGACGGATACGCAGTGTTTGGGAATATCTTATCTAAACATTGTTTTTGTGACCAGCCTTACCTAGAAAATACCAGAAAACCATTTGTTTTCGAGTAAGCCGTAGTCCAGAGTTTTCGAGTGAAAAAGGCATTAATATAAATAAAGGACCGATCAGCGGAGGAATTTAGTTGATAAAGTTATCTCAATAAATAAACAAAAATACACCGAACAGTAAAGTTCTAATATAAATTAATAATCTAGTTTGTGTGCATATAAATTAAATTCAAGTGATTAGTTGAGTATATATAAATTAAGTGTTAGTGATTAGTTTAGTGTTTAAATAAATTAGTAAGTAGCCATACCGAGGGTTTAAAATTTATCCCACCCGTAATAAAAACTTTTAATAAATAAGGAAAACATTACAATACACTGATTCAAAGACACTTAATGGATGATGACACTAAATTTAAAGAATATTTTACACTCACCAAGAGCCAGTTCTTCAGTTTATTGTCATATATATCCGAGAACATAACAACAATGCCCTCTACCTTTGTGAAATATCCTATTTCACCTTGTCAGAAGCTTGCCATAACCCTGAGGTAAGTATTTTATTAATAATTTCAACAACTACAGAAAATCTCGATTCAAGAAAAAGTATGTGCGTAAACATATAGGTATGGTTTGTTTCAGATTCCTTGCTACCGGAGAATCATTTCGGTCCATGGCTTTTGATTTTAGAATTTCTCATAACCATATAAGTAAACTCGTCAGAGAAGCTTTGAAAGAACTGCGTAACAAGTTGCTTCCGATTAATTTACCAAATCCTACAACAACAGAGTTGAAGCAAATAGCTGAGGATTTTAACACTAGATGGAATTTTTCAAATTGTTGTGGAGCAATTGATGGAAAACATATACGCATAGTTTGCCCGAAGGGGAGTGGAAGCCTATACTTCAGCTATAAGTCATATTGTTCTATTGTTTTATTGGCAATAATTGATGCTCGTTACAAATTTACTTGGGTTGATGTTGGTACTTATGGCAAAGAAGGAGATAGTGAAATATTCCAGAGGTTTTCTATTTACCAACTCATACACAATAACAACTTTTCACCAGAGCCTACTCTTTTACCTAGGACTGATATTATTCTACCTCATGTCATTATTGGAGATAAAGCATTTAAATTGACTGAAAACGTTCACTAGAGATCAAGCTAAGGCGGACAAGGAAAAGAAAATTTTTAATTATCGTTTGAGTCGAGCTCGAAGAACCTCAGAAAATGCCTTCGGCATTTTATGTCAAACTTTTCGTATTTTTTATACACCTATTGCAACGAATGCAACACTCGTAGATGACATTGTTATTGTTTCGTGTTGTTTGCACAACTTATTCAGGGGTTCACGCACAGCTAATCAAGAAGAAGATGATATTGATATTGAAATGCCCACCGAAAATATGATACCTTCACGTCACACGGGTGGGAACACTTCGGCAGCAGCATTTCAAAACAGAAATGCTTTTAAGGACTATTTCAATAGTGGTTTGGGAACTGTTGTTTGGCAGATGAGGAACATTACTAGAACTGATATTCGGTAACGTTTATTAATAAAAGTCATGAAAAATATGAGCGTATAGTCTTCACTGGAAAGTTGTGCTGCTGAATAAATCAGCACAGTCTTCGTAAACTCTAGGCGGCTCAACCGAATAACACGAGTCTACATAAGATGTGGTAGTATCTGACTCTCGCCTTGTAGGATGATACGATGACGTAGAACTCAAAGAAGTAGCAGGGGCACTTGGCTAAGGGAGTCATACGATGACGTAGAACGGACTCCATAATTTTCCAACTCCAATTCATGGACGACTTCCATCACTCGCATCTTAGCACGAGCAGCAAGCGCTGGCAGAAAAAGCATGACAGTTTCTGCCATACTAGCAAAAAACAGTTTTATCGGATGAGGTTTGTCTTCAATTGCCGATTCCAATTTCTTGAAGAAAACTGAACGACCCTCTTTTTGATAGTGTCCAACAGCTTTTCGTTATTTGTTTTTCTTTTCGTTGGTGGCCTGAACTGAGTTGATTCCACTGTATTCCCTCCACCCTGACGGTATTGAAATTATGCCATTCCGTCCACTGCTTCAGTGTCTTGAGTTGCTTCCCCTTCTAGCGTTTCCTCTCTATTTTCGACCACGTCTTCATCAACTACTTCGTCTGCTGCTTGCGATGAATTATTATCTGCCTCGTTTGTTGCCGTTATTACATTAGTTACTGTTCTATAAAATAACAATAAAAATCAGTTACCTCAACAATTTACCAGAGTATGTGTTCATACTGTCTGTATGTCGTCACTCTAACAAGAAAAGCTAGCGCATCCATGTGTTCCCATTTGGTGGTTCGCTTGGCTGCTTCACCAGTTCTGTGTTTGCCTTCCTTTTTCTTCTTCCAATACACACCCTTCAAACTTTTCCATCTCTTCTTGCACTCCTCAATTTAAATATAAAATACATATTTTAAGTTCATTTTATAATCGACTCTTGATCCACCAAATACTAACTATTTTGCTTACCACCTGTGAAATTTCTTCCCAGGTATTATCTCGTACATTTTGATCCTTACATAGATTGTGTTTAGGGTCGTAGAGAGCAGGATGTTGAGCGACCTCATTGATCAGTCTTTCCTCTTCTTCTTTTGAAAACCGTAATCTGTGACCTTTATTATTATGTTTCGCCATATTTTAAAACAATAATAATATGGTAAATTCAACAGGCACAGTATTTGACACTTTACACAACTTCAAAAAGATGGCGATTAGCAAAACGTGCGCGTTTAAGTTGCCTCCGAAGCAAGTCGACTGTGAGACGCGGCGTTTTGCTACGACTTGTCACAGAAAATAGACCGCTTACTAACATACGCATATCAGCAACCACCACGTCTTTTCGCTACGTCTAATCGTGTCGATTAATCACTGCAGATAGACCGTACCTTAATAGTGATGAAATTTTTTCGCCCCCTATTTGAATTTCGCCCCTGGACAGTTGCCCAATGTGGTTAATCCGGCGCTGATAAATATACCTCCTATACGAAATAAAAACAGCAAATGGGCAAGAAATCCAAAACTAAAAATTGACGCTTTCGCTGACTATCTTCCTACCCTTTCAAATTCTGAGGAAATTCGAGTAGACGATGAACTGGAAGTCACTGGTTTTGAGAACACATTATTGGCTAGTACAAAAGAAACAAAAATATTGATTAATATTTTAGATAAGGTGCATTCCCGTTATCAAATTATAAAAAAAAACAGTAGTAGATTATGAGTAATATTATTATTACAACAATATATTAACAAGGATCATATAATAAAAAACTATTCACGTGAGCTGAATTTCACAGATATCATCTATATTTTCATAAGTCACGTGTTGAAAATATGATACGGAGTTTATTCCCTCTCGCAAAGTTCGCTTCCGGTCGAACTCATCATCAACACGTGCCGCCCTTTTCACACTTCCGGTTCTCCATCATGCGTTTCATCCTTTTGTTGCACTGCCCTTCAAAATATTATTGTCACTTTAGATGATGTCAGATTACGAACTGATGCGGATACGAAAATAAAGCAGCAAAAGTATAAAATAATGGTTTATAGGCTCGAAATCGTTATCATTTCTCCAATAAAATGAAAGAAGGGGAAATAGAACTGCTAGTAAATGAGAAAAAATACTCCTTAAACAAGTGATTTGGAAAGGAATTGTGGGAGAAAACATTTATAATCACCTTATAAAAAAGAATAAAAGATCATAATATTGTTTAGGTAGACACATCACGTATATGTAATTGTGGTAAAAAATTTCGAAATATCAGTAGTGAAATTAAATGTCTCGATACTTACTTTGTGGAATCTACTCATATTGAAAAATGTTAAAAATTCTAAAAATTTGACAATTGTTTCGATATTATCTAAATATTATTGTCAGAACGACAGAAGTTACATTTCATTTGATGCCTACCTGATGTGTAATTATTTTTGGCAAGTCCAAGAAGTGACCTATCTTGTGATTGACTCATATATGTTAATAGAAAAAAGAAGATATGATATTACAAATATTGAAGCTTAGATATTATTATCCCTATGGGAATATCCTGGATATCATTTTTCCCAATTAATATCAGTATAGATTTTAAGGGGGTTACAGTGCACTGAAACCAAAGGTTTATTGTGCCCCAAGATCAGTATAACTGTGCAATGATATAGAAAACCAGGAAAACTATATCTGCTAATCTTTACAATTATCACTTAAAAAGACAGTTTAAAAGTGGAGAACTCCCTAGATCTATCTGTTCACTGACGACTTCATATTGTGGGTTTCTTAAATTAAACAAATAGAAGCATCCAACGGTTATATATGATAAACAAACTAATCAGTAAAAAAGAGGAAAAAGTGGCATTACAACTAGTATTTCCTAAACAAATTAACGAAATAAAAACTTATAAAACCATTACATATGCAGAAAATATTTCTAATAATATTTCAAAGATAATATCTTCAGCAACAAATAGAACGATTTCTTTTAAAACAGAAAGTAACATAAGTACAAAATTGTTAAATGTAAAAACAAAAATATCACCATTAAAGAAATCTGGTATATACTAACTCAAATGTGCAGAATGTAATGCTGTCTATTTGGGTCATACCCTTAGAAATTATGAAATCCGATACAGTGAACACTTACGAGCATGCAGATTATAACAACCAGATAAATCCCACTACGCCAGACATCTACTTGACACCAATCATTCATTGACACCTAACACAGAACTAGAAGTATTGGGAGAATTTGAAATTAGAAGACACTTAAGAAACCCAAAATATGAAGTCGTCAATGAATAGATAAATCTACATTTAAACTGTTTTCTTAAGTGACAATTGTGAAGATCAGCGGATATAGTTAACCTGGTTTTCTATATCATTGCACAATTATACTGATCTTAATTGATAAAAATGATATCCAGGATATCCCCATAAAGCTAATAATATCTAAGCTTTAATATCTGTAATATCGTATCTTCTTTTTCCCTTCAACATATATTAAGTCAATCACAAGATAGGTCACTTTTTGGATTAGCCAAGAATAATTACACATCAGGTAGGCATCAAATGAAATGTAACTTCTATTATTCTGACGATAATATTTAGATAATATCGAAATAATTCTCGATTTTTTAGAATTTTTAACATTTGTCACATATGTTCTCCCCCCGCTTGGGACTTTTCCTCAGGTTGTGGTATTCGACTCCAGTTAATGCATTTTCATAGCAATTACTGGGATGGGGTGAACAATGGATATTAAGTTGGATGCCACCAGTTTTTTAAGCGATACTTTAATTAAACAAAAAACTAAAAGGGTTAAAAACAGGAAAACCTTATATTCACTTTAACTTAACAAAACACTATAATGAAAATATTTCAATGCGATGGTCCAAGTTAATATAAATTGCTGGAAATCAAATGTTCAGCAAATTATATTTATTCATAACTCAATATATAATTCACATTAACTGCATATCCAAAATACAAGACGAATACGAACTTCATTATACAATAAAAATCTCCAATTCTAGATTTCCATGAATTGAGTATAAGACAAAGGACTTATCTTGGTGAGGTTCTGGAATTATTCAGCTAGGTCATAATGGATGGAGATAGTCTTCTTAATCCATCCCGGCCGGTTATATGTGTCTCTATGGTGGTGTTGTCATAGGGCATACCCAGGAGCTGCAGAGCTGAGGAAAGAAAAAAAAGAGTAAAAATCAAGGGAAAATTTTGGGAAGGAAGGGTTAGATAGAACAGATAGGAATCTTATGCTTCAACAAATAAAAAACTGAATCTAGTTTTTAAAATAAAACTAACAGAAATCTGTTCTATCATATTCGCTTTTTTCCCTAAATATACAGAAAATGCGGAATTATGAAGCTAAAGAAGGATGAAATAAATTATTAAGAATTTGCTTCAAAAGAATATACATTTTTTACAATAAAAAGAATTGAACATACAAAATTCATCAAACGCCCGCCCATATTATAATTTGAAATAAAACAGAATACACATCGAGAAAAAGTATTCCAAAAATCTAACTCACCAGCAAATATGTGACACCACTACTATGTAGGTATTAACTTATAATTGTTACTATAGGAAGAGACTTTTCTTATGTACGATATCGTTTAAATATACAAAATTTGGAAGTGAAACAAGTTTTTTTAATTTCAAATCATTAGTACGACGAAATTAAAATATCATAGTCCGATGGAAATCGTAACAGCCGATCGGCTTGTTACACATTTTTCAATATACTGTAGAGTTAACTAGAAACAGGAAGTTTTATTTAAAACACTAATATCAGTACTGAACGTAACGAGAAAGTAAGCAATACAAATCATTTCGCCAAATTGGAGAAAATCATTATGACTTATTAGATATAGGTACCCAAGGATTCAAACATCGAATTCATGATCTCAAGATTATGAGAATTACGCTATCAACTGCCAAAAAGTATAGTTTTATGATGTGCTTGTCATAAATTTAGAAATAGACAAATTGGGATGGCGAGGAGAAGCAGTCGTACATAAAATTTTTGTCTTCTTTTAGGTCTGTTTGTTATAAAAGCTGGACATTAAGTTCAAGTTGAATCCTGTTGTTCGATTTCCTTCTTCCTAAACATTCCATCATGTTCTCTGGTGCTGATGGATAAGCAAATCGAACTAGTCGGGCAATATCCATTTCATACTCATGAAGGGTTTCGTCACGTTTTCGCCTTCGGTTCTTCAGCTGGAATCTGTACAAATGGTCTAGATAATCATGAACATATCGCATGTCCAACCTCTTCTTCAGCTGCTCGAAGTCATCCGTTTCTTGCAAAGGTATCGTCTGGAGTACATCTAAGGCATCTCCGCGGAGCGCGAAGGTTAAGTTCACTGCCTTCTCTCTATCGGACCAATTATTCACTCTAGCGGCTGCTTCAAATTGTTTCACATAATTGGTCCACGACATTTTGCCATCGAACGTTGGGGCCTTGACTCGGGTAAATCTGCCAATGTCTTCGAACTTAGGTAGTGTTTCCGGCTTGCAAGGTTTCGTTTGCTCGGTCTTGTTTTCTTCCTCTGGCGTGCCTCGCGTTCTTGAATCGGCAATCTTTTCCTCTAACTCCTTGATTTTCTCGTCTATCGTTGTAATCTTATCCTTGATTTCAGATTTTAGAGACGAAATTTCATTTTCAACGTCAGCGGCAATGTCGTTTTTCATCAATAATATATCGACAGATATATCGTTCTTCAAAGCAGAAATATCATTTTTCACATTCGTTGAAAGTTTCTCTTCTATGGCAGAAATCTTCTCGTCCATGTTTTATTCCATGGCAGAAATCTTCTCGTCCATGTTAGCAGAAATATTAGAAGAAATTGACGAGATGAAGGTAGAAGCCTCGTCATTAAATAAAACTGTTTCTGGATCAAAGCCGTCATTTTCCAGTGCCACTTTAAGTCGTTCTACTAATTCACTTTTCTTACCGAACGTTTCCAGCACACGATCTTCCAATTCTGCTCTTAGTTCTGCCACTTTGAGTTCAGATAGTCTCTTGGCCATTTTTACGTAGCAATTTATTTATATTATCCCGCTTCTGACACCAATGTAATGTTATTCTAATTTATTTAAACAATAAACGGGTGGGATAAATTTTAACCACACGGTATGGCTACTTACTAATTTATTTAAACACTAAACTAATCACTAACACCTAATTTATATATACTCAGTATATTCACTTAAACTAATTTATTTGAACACTAACCTAATTTATATTTACTCTTTCCTATTTCGGTGTATTTATTTCACGAGATCACTTTATAACTAATCTCCTCCGCTGATCGGCCCTTATTTATATTAATTCCTTTCTTACTAGAAAATTCCGGGCTGCGGCTTACACAGACATAAATAATTTTTCTGGCCTTTTCTAGATAAGTCTGGTCACAAAAACAATGTTTAGATAAGATAGTCCCAAACAGTTAAAAAACACTGCGTATCCGCCATAATTTTAATATTCATACCTGGCTTAGACAGAGTCGGATTCAGGGTCTATACCATTGTGCTGTTTCGTAACAGTAAGATATATATATATATATATATATATATATATATATATTTCTGTCTATTTATTTTTATTTAATTATCTGTCCTATACCCTATACCTTATCGATATATTAACGAGTTTTGCAAAAGTAGTATACGAATAAATACGTTTCAGATCAAACGTTGTTTTATTTGTAATGTGTGATTATATTCAAATTAATATTTTCTTATACACAACATTTAGCAACGAGATGTTTTCTTTTTGAATTCACATGTGTATCGTCGGCAAGTATAGCTTATCAGTTTTATTTTTAAGTAAGTTCTAGTGGTAAAAAAATGGCGGTTGATAAAGACAATCAACAATGTTTTGGGTTATTAGGAACCTTAAATACCTTTGATCCCGATAGATCAGACTTTTCGGTGGTTAAAGAAAGACTATTCCAGTTTTATTATTGCAAATGAAATAAAAGACGTTAACCGTAAAAAAGCTATACTGTTAAATACTTTATCGGGGAATTGTTATAAGTTAGTGCGGAATTTATATGTACGAGATCTTCCGGAAGCAAAACCTTTCAATGAATTACTTAAATTATTGGCCGAACATTTAAACCCAGTGAAGTCGTAGGGGAAAGTTGCCTATATCATATCATTTTTGCAAAAATTCAAATAATTCAGCCATTTTCTGAAAAGAAACACTACTTTTTCTTTAAAAAAAAACTACTAACCTACAATAAATATCTACAATATCTACAATAAATATCTAACACCCAAGTAAAGAAGTTCATCGAAAACACTATTTATTAATTATTATTCAAAAAATAAATGCAAACGGTACTATTTAGGAAACTAGTCTCCTAAAACGTACCCCCATATCCTAAATCGTATCATGTATAGAAAAAGTGGATGAAAAATACGATACGTTTTCATTTATAAATTTTTATTATCTTAAAACAGATAATTATTTGTTTTGTTCTTAAAATCTAAGTTTACAAGCATTTGTCACAAATATAAATTTTTTTGTTTGTTTCGGCTGTGGAGCAAGAAAAGTGAACCCATGTTTCACACTGGTAGCACTGAATCATATCTTCAACCACTCTTCCGTCACATATGAAGCAGTAACATTCATTCAAATTCATCTCAATTTCTATGTTTGATGTCGAAGGTCCAGGTACTTGGCCATGTCTTTTTTTAACCTTTTTCACATTTGCCTCAGACTTGTTTTCCGTCACCAACTTCTTTTTGACTCCGAAAACTTTTGTCGTTTCCATCTTCTCCTTTTTAGCTCTCAGATCTTCTTGGTAGGGGTGGACGTGAGCTCAATTGCTCTCTGTGCTGCTCTTGATTTCTTCTGTTGATTTGATATTTTCGGCAAAGGCTTTAGAATTTCGGGCGAAAAATATAACTTTTCCTGATTAGGTTCTTTGTCGCTTTCCACTGTAACTTTACTGCTTTTGTTTTCCTTTGTGAAGTTCATTACTGGGATGTCATCATCTTCGGCAGATGTCTGGGAATTGTTATTATTTTCTTCTGTAATTAGAGGCTCAGAAGTTTTCGGCAAAGGCTTTAGAATTTCGGGCGAAAAATATAACTTTTCCTGATTAGGTTCTTCGTCGTTTTCCACTGTAACTTTACTGCTTTTGTTTTCCTTTGTGAAGTTTATTACTGGGATGTCATCATCTTCGGCAGATGTCTGGGAATTGTTATTATTTTCTTCTGTAATTAGAGGCTCAGAAGTTTCTTTCTCTTTGTTTTTATCCACTATGATATTGTCACTTTTTCTATTTCTTCTGGAAATTCTGGTGCAGTTAGGGCATCTGCAGCTATGAAGTCAGAATCTTGGAAGACAAACCTATGTATAGGCCATAGTCCTGCTCCTCGAAATGACCCCATAATATTTGAAATATTTGCTGCTCTTGTGTAAGCTTGGCATAGTAGTTCTGAGACTTGAAACTGTGTGACCACGGAGAAAGGATGCCTTTTCAGCTAGGTCTCCGCAGCTTGTTGGTAGTAAACCTCCATTGGCGCAAAAAATCCAACGTCGAACGTCGAGGGGTTGCAGAGGGTGGATGGTATGGCCTGGGAGCTGCAACAATAGCACGCCATTTGGCTTCTGGCTTTTGTAAAGATAGATCAGGTTTTCTTTTTAAAAAACCATAATACCATTTCTTGCCGGCCATTTTTGTTGCATGATTAAAATTATGCTTAATTTTATTTTTAACAGCAACTTGATAGGCTAGTTGTCATACCTCAGTTGATGATAATCCAAACATATGTTTCTCCATTGCAATTATATGTTTTTTAAATCGGACTCTATTTTTCGTCGAACACAGCTCCGCAGCCTTTTTTTTGTTTAGCATCATTAGCATTTTGGTTCAACTTGAAGAGGTGCCTCCGGAAAGTTGGCTTTGGAATTTTGTATCTACGACAACATTCATTAAAACCCAGTTCCTGTGTTCGATAAGCAGTAATGGCAGCCTCCATTTGCCGTTCTGTCCATGTGAAATATTCTCTTTTCTTTTTTTCTGTTCGCTCCATCTAGAAATAAAATATTTTTCACAATTATTAAGGTAAGTAAGATTTTTCCGAGTAGACAAAAAACCGAAACCCTATATTTTTTTCTAAATAACTTACAAGCCTACAATTTAATGGCAGAATAAAATTTTGTTCTATAGATGGCAAGCGCCTATATCGTACCGGTACGATTTAGGTAACATGAAAGAGGTACGATATAGGAAACTGTTACATTTATTTTTCTAACCTAATATTTTTATCCTAACTTTTCGATAATGAACACAACAAGCACACTTTTAAACAGCGAAAACTATGGTCTATTAAACGACATATCACAGGATATTAGTTTCTTGATAGCAAAATAAGAGGATACTTACCTTTAAAGGGAAAAAATAACTTCCAAAACACTATAAATTTTCTTTCACCGATGTTGCTTCTCATGCGAGCTTTTAGACGACTACTGTTGTTTTCTTATTGGTTGTTAGTGAAGTGGTTTGTTAGGAAATTACCGGGATGGCGCTGAGATTTACCATTCAGGAGAAAATTCGGAGGTACGATTCAGGAGCCGGTACGATATTGGCAACCTTCTCCTTCTTTGCAGGAAGATTACAATTATATTCTGCACGGCGGAAGCCTAGTGAAAGTGTCGGATTGGGAAGCACGTGTAAAATGTTTAGCTTCCAAGTGTAATTTTGGCACTGAATTGGCTGTCATAATGCGTGATACTTTTGTTATCGGCATTAGTGAAGAAATGATAATGGATCGTCTTTTTGAAGAAGATGCTTCCAGCGCAAATATTACGCTGAAACCAATAGTTAGATTAGTCATTTCCAAAGAATCTGCTTTGAAGGAACACGCGTTGAGAGGAAGCTTGGGTGCGGTTGTAAAACGAGAGCCGACCAACTCGTTGAACGTCCTTCAGCAAAGGAAGAATAAGCGCCAGTTTACACGCAATTCTTGTAACCAGCGGTTTCATCGACATCAAAAAGACCAAGGCAGTAGCGGTTCAGCCGGTAAGAGTAGTGCTTGCTATATACATTCAACAGATATCCTCAGAATATTCTTGAATATTCCTTGGAAATATTTATAGAATATTCATAGAAAATTCAAAAAAAAATCCATTTCATGGTCCATGGAATATTCGAGAAAGGATATAAATATTTAAAGTGGGTCTATAGAATATTGCAATATCCGAAAACGAATATTATTAGTATGTCCATTAAATATCTAGTGCTATCTGGATATGTAATGATAGTTCAGAAGCAAGTGATAGGGATAATTTAGTTGAGAATAATTTGAATCAGGAAAAGTCGGTTTCAACTAGCGTTGATACTTCGCGTCAGTTAAGACGACGAAGCTTAATAAACAAGCCAAACCGACTAGTTTATTAATTTATCTGAAATTATTATTTCTTCTTTATTTTATTAGTTTAACTTGTATATTTTTTTTGAAGGGAGAAAAATTGTAAGATACTCCCTGTATATATATTTCAGACTATTCATTTTCATTTAATTACATGTTTTTTTATCATACAGTATTTCTTCCATATTAGTAACGAGACAAAACGGTATGAAGCCCTCTGAAAACTAATCAAACTATTTTGAGTAGAAAACAGACCAGCAATGGGCGTAGGCAAATTGGGCACAGTGGTCATGAAGTTTCCCAAAATTGGAAGGGTTCGTCAGGTAGTTGCAACCAGGGGATTAAGTCTCTCTATAGGTAAATTGCGCACAGTGGTCAAATTGTACCTCAAAACTTTTTCTTTCTGATATAATCAACGAATAAAAGTTGATGAAAAGAACAGTTCTTGTAAACTATCTAACCTAACCTAACCCAACCTAACCTAACCTAACCTAACGTAACTTTTAAAATTCGTGGAATCGATAGAAAGTTGTATGCCATTTACATACCCTCTTTAGGGTCACTTGTGCGCAATTCACCTATGAAAAAGAAACATTTTGGGTATACCTGGCTACAAACTGACCGCTGTGCGCGATTTACCATCCCCGACCAGCAATAAGATAAAATCTAAGCATATGTTGGGATAATAGAGCAAATGAAATTAAATAATATAGAAAGGAATAACGCGAATTTGTTCGATTGACATTGCACATAAAATAATATAAGGAATATTGATTGCACAATAAAACTAGATATTTGGAAGAACAACGTTTCAGTAGGTCTAAAATGTCTAACTTTTCCAATATTCACCAGCTTTCTTTCCCAGGATACAATAAAAAGTGAGGATCTAGGTATTTACGAATACACCAGTTTATATTTTACGTAAGTTTGTTGCTTACAATTCGAAGAAAACCACGGTACACTTTAAATCGTATTATAATATTGATATTATCTTTGAGTTTTCTATTAATATTCCTTAGTGAATATTCACAGAACAAGTCTGATGAATATTCTTAAAATATTCATTTCAGAATATTATCAAATTGAATATTTTTAAAATATTCATTTTAGAATATTACCAAACTGAACATTCCTAGCATATTCTTTTAATTATTTTTAAAGAAAATTAATAAATTTTTTCATACAGGTCGAAAGTTATAACTCATAGATTTATCCGGATATTAAACCCTAACATAGTTGTAAATAGTTAAAATAACTTTCATACAAATAATAATAAGTATGATATAACAAATAATAAAATATTAACCATGTATTAAACCCATCAAAGATCAGATAAAACTATAAGATAAGAAAAAGATATAAAAGTATGCCCGATATGAACACTAGAGGAGAAGGTACAAATAAAGAATACCATTTTGTTTGGTACATAAAAGAAGCTGGGTTAGTGAATAGAATTAAGCGAAATTTAGGGAAAAGTTACATTAGACAATTAGACACCAAAATGTGAAAGCAAATGTGTAATTATTTTGAACAGATTTTCAAAAAATAAGTTCGAAAAAAAACTACAAAATACCCACCGTAAAAAAGGTGGGGGAAATATGGAATACCTTATATATCTACATATTATTTGCACCAGTCACAAATATATTCGTCTTTTTAGGAGCCTTCACACTTATTTTAAGCCCACATTAAGCACTATAAACATTGGAGCCTTATCAGTAAAAGATGCACTAGCAATGAGCATGACCTCATTCGATTTCAGTTGTCCCGGCATATCTTCCAAAACGTTGTCAGAATCGTCAAGTTTTACATCTTCGCTTGAATTCTCATATTCATCAGCAGAAGCTGCATTCTTTTGACGTTTCATTTTGTACTTTGACTTCTCCTGTTTTTGAGAATCTTTTTTTTGTTTCAAGGATTTTCCTGAAGACAAGTTTTTTTACGCCACGAGCTTTTGCTGCCTCCTTTTCAGTTTTTTTATTAATTGACTCATTTAGTTTGTCTTTGTAAGGTGACGAGGTAATCACAATAGATCCAATTTTCTTCCCACTAAACAAGAAACATAACAAGTCTTTTTTGTGATGTTATTTTTAGAGCCTTTTCGTGATGTTTATTTAAAACGTTAATAAGATATCTCCCATATGTCTTAATTTTTTTACCAACTCTATTAACATCCATGTCATGTAAATAAAACATATTTTTGATGTACACAATAATACTTGAATTCGCAGTTACATACACATCCTATGAACTGCTTTTTAGCAACTTCCTATAGGAAACATTAATACGATGTTAATTTGTATACTTCTCACTAATATCACATACAGAACGTTACTGTAATATTACATATTAACATGTTTCTAAGATGATCACATGTTGCAGTTACTTTCACATCTCTCGAAATAATTGTTAGTAAGTTCGTGTGATTACGTCTTTACGATGTTAGTTCATAAAAATCTCAGTAGTATCTCAT
Organism: Galeruca laticollis; assembly: GCA_963921935.1. NCBI lineage: Eukaryota > Metazoa > Arthropoda > Insecta > Coleoptera > Chrysomelidae > Galeruca > Galeruca laticollis. The sequence goes on along the minus strand of OY998181.1, from coordinate 31,785,208 downwards.
ATTAAACATCACAGTAACATAAAAAAAGAAGAAAACAGAAGAGAAACTGAGGAACGAACATTATCTGTGGAAACAAATGACAAGCATGAAATGGCGGATGGTTTTCTGATGGTTTTCAGTTTTGTATTATATTTTATTTGCAGGAAGCACATTTTTCCAAGTACTTGAATAACGTGGTCTTCGTTTTCGTAAGTTCCTACTTAGTTTCAGTTTCTATGCTTAGTTATAATTCTTGTTATAATGGACGAACAACAGCTGTTATCGGTAAGTACCTATTCCAAAATCATAATTATTAAAACTTAATACTCATTCAAGACTTCAATCGGCTATTGTACATTGAAATTCCAGGTGGCGGAATTTAACACTAACATTATATAATAGAGTTTACAAAATAAGGGTTTTTTCAACTTTTAAAATATTTTAGTTAGTAAGTATATTTTGAAAACGATTCCCAATATTTTAAATCCTAGATATGCATTATACCCTACAAAAAACTTAATATTGCAATAGGGTAGATATTATTATTATTAATAAAACATGCTCATATGTTGGCAGATATTTGAAGCTAGAAGAAAATATTTTCAATGTTCAAGATGTTTCAGAAGCTACTTACATAAATAAAATAAAAAACAAATAGTTTGTAATTATGTGAAGAAAGGGGAATAACTATTTCAGATAGTCTGATACAGACATTGTATTAAACAGTACAAAAAATATTGCAGGTTTAGAAAATTTTGACATTAAAACTAACAATTCTTGTGAACAATTAGAGACTGTTTAAGACTTTAAAAACAGAAATTTCTGTTAAAACCCTCATTTCCATTTGAAAATACACTGAATACAATAAAAAAGCTGTAGTGTCCCTTACAATGGTACCTATATTAATCTAGTTGAAGAATATATAACTTATGGCACTGAATGCTCCAGTCAACAAACAGAATTCAATGATTTATTATTGTAGAAACACAGCTATTGGATACTCAATTGGATACAATTAATTATAAACTCATTTAACTTAATAATGTGTTCATATCTCTTCTTCATAAGTAGTGTTTTTTTGTATACAGTGTATTAATAATGCTTAGTTTTCATTAAGTTACAATTCCACGATGGTAATATACAATATATTGCAGGATGAAAATAACAAGATGAGAATAGTATATTTTATTATACAGAAAAGAAGTATGAATTTTCATGGCACACCTGAATTTACCTGCGAAACGGAGTGTTGTTATTCCTTTGAAGAGTCCCGCATGTATCTTGTGGAAAATGGGTCCCAGTCAATTGGCTGAAAATCAAGTTTGATGTAGTTTATGATGATGGATCAAAGATAGAATGGGTGGGGAAGGTTCAAACTTATGAACAAATGTATAACTTTTTCGTTTTTTAACCCATATTAATTATTTTAGCTGCAGAGTTTTCTGTTTAATATTTTTATATTGTATTCACTCGGAAATTTCAAATGTACCTAAATTGAAGCATTTTTTAACTTTTAAATCTGATAACGTAAATCCCTTTTCATCAGAATTTAAAAAATGTATTATTACATTTGAAATTTCCAAGAAAATGGGAAAATTGTCGTCTTTTCACATAGCGTTGAAAAAATTGTTCAATTCTGTTATTTTTGTTGATTATATATCTTATTAAAGAGGAAAAACTCTTAAATGATGCCAAAAACATTGATATCGATTAAAAAACGAGAAAGTGTTACGACATTTGTTTTTTAGGTTGAAACTTCCCCTACCCCTTCTTTGAAGAATAAGTACAAAAAGTCCCTAAATACATTTTTTCATAATCTCATCAATATATCAAAAATTGTATTTCTAGGATACCTTTAGTATGTCTTTTTTGAAGATAATCACAGTATTATGTTTTTATGTGTTCATTCCACCCCATAGCAGATATTTTAGGAACTCAGAAATATTTTCCAGCGATTTTTCAGCGTCATTTTCCTGAAGGTATTTTTTTAAAGTTGTACCATGAATTTTTTGAAATATGGCAAACGCATTCTTAGTTGTTCACCCTGTTTTTGCTGATTAGGCTCAAACATCTATAGGATGTCATCTAGAATGTTTGAGGTATGTTATTATGTTATTTAGAGGTTTAAGTAATGTCCATATAATATCTAAGAGAATACACTGTATTGTTTTTGATATGTCGCATTTGGATCATTGATAAGATGTTATTTTTTAGACACTGCATTAACATTGACGAGAAGTTAAAAGGCATTTCAGAATGTTACACAAATGTTGTTTTTAGTTCGTTATAAAGACTTCGTCTTGAGGAAGTTCTAGTAACATCACAGTAATGTAAAAAGGCAGCGCTTTAACATTGCTGAGAAGTTAAGTTGAAACATCACAAAAGTTAACAGCCACAAGCTGGGCATAAGCGGTTGTATAGATGTGCATGTGATGAAAACAAGAGGAAAAAAAGGAAGAACATTATCACAATGTGATGTTGAATTAACATAACTGTAATATTTATTTGCATAGTGGGTTACGTCCTTTATTGTTTTTTTTTGCGGATTGTGTCTGGGACTGGAGATATTTTGAACAGTGAAACAGACTTCTGGGTTGAATCTACGTCTTCATCTTTGTCTTGGTCGTATTCATCCTGGTCTTGGTCATCTTCATCTTGGTCAAAAGCTTGAAATCGGCCAGGAGCATTGTCTTCGCATGACGCTTTAGAGCATGAAAGTTTATGGATAGGGGTAGTAGAAGCTTTTGTAGTTTCGAATTCTTGAATGGTAATGGTAATTCCACTTTTCGCTGCTTCTTGTTCCGCAACAATGAAGTTAGATTCGGAAAATACACCCCTGTTAAAAGGGTAAATAGCAGTGGTGCGAAAACCATTAGAGGCATTACAAACCTAACCTAACAGTTCTTCTATTGTTTTTTCCTACTAAATTGTTCTATAGTTCATTCCTAACTTCTCTTACTTACACACAAAATATTTTCACACCGTCAAAATTTCTCACCAATGTCTTAATATCTCCAGTTCGTTTAAATAATGTCCACTACTTACTTTTCGTTCTCCCCGGTATTTTCACTTATTCACTTTTAAGTTTGTTTAAATTTTCTTATTTCTATCACCCTTTCTCACCTCCCAACATATAATATTTACAATCTTCAATTTTACCATTTTAACTATTTTCAATTAATTTTACGGAGAAAAACCTTTAACATACTTTACGCAAGATCATCCTTTTTGGACTATCTATTTATTGTTTTCAACAAACCCCTTCCCAGTTACTAGTTACCAAGGAAAAAGTTTCTGGAACCAATCAAATTTTATTATTTATTCAAGGCAATCTTTTAATATATAATTTTGAAATATAAAGTCTTTTAATTTTCATTATTCATATTATATTGTCACATTATTTAAAAATATTATTTCAATCGAAGATTTGAAGTTATTCGGAAATTGAAATTTATACCTTTTTGTCTCCAACGTAACAGTTCCTAATTATGTAACATTATATATCATAAAATTATGAACTTAGAGGTCAGTAATATATTTTTTTGGTTATGAAATCTGTCAAGTTATAAATCATTGTGATGTGGATTATTTATTGCAGTATTCTATGTTTATGCTTGTATGTACTGGTATATTTACTTATTTACTGCTCAATGTACCTCATTTATTTCATCTATATTCCAAATACGTTCAAATACATAATAATAATAGTAGCTTCATGAGGAGATACTACAGAATTTATTCAATAAATATTTGTAAACAATAACAATGTGAACTTACAGAGTTTTAGAGTCAGGAATTCAATAACGTCTAGAAACTGAAAGGCTTGGGATAAGACTAATTAAAATAATTTAAAAAATACCAATCAGGTATAGATACAAAAAAGTTTACAAAAACCTAACAACAAACACACTAAAAAAATTTACAGAGTGATAATACAAATTTATCACTAAAAAGATTTTAAAAGTTGACAATAAATATTACTAAGTCTATTAGTGTATGATTTTAGGTTAATGGCATTGCTTGATATATTTAAGAACAATGGTTACCCAACAGGTATTATAAAGAAATTAATATATAACGCTGACATTTATGACGGTCAAGTTGACGAACATAGTGAGCATGCGATAAAATATTATACACTTCCGTACATTACTAATCTGACTCATTTAATTTTACCTCTGTTTAAAAATTTAATCAATATTGAAATTGTTAATTATAATTTAATTACAAATTTTAACCTTTTGTCTAAAGTAAAAGACAAAACACCTACTTTATACAACACAAATGTTATTTACAAAATGAATTGCACAATGGCTTAAGTAGCGCATTACCCAACACAACTGATTGGTTTTTTTCTAATTATTTTAACTAGTCTTGTCCCAAGCCTTTTAGTTTCTAGAAGTTATTGAATTCCAGATTCTAAAACTCTGTAAGTTCACTACTGTTATTGTTTACAAATATTTATTGAATAAATTTTGTAGTATCTCCTGATGAAGCTACAAAGCGGTAGCGACATATTGAGGATAGGATAATAGAAGTTTCTAATTTATCTAATTTATATATATATATATATATATATATATATATATATATATATATATATATATATATATATATATATATATATAATTAACGAGGACATTTTATAATTTTTCCCTGTAAAAAATTCCTTTTAGGCCGACTTAACGAGCATATGATGAAAAGAACATCTCACCAAACGATTGAGTGATTGTTGAATAGGCGAGTAGCTGTCAACAATCAGGATACACAAGTGGCTCACGTTTAATTACCTGTTTCGGCAAGTGAGCATGAGGGTGTATCTTGGCGACCAACAATTTGGGGGTTCGAGAAATCGTATTGGCATTATCTCACTTTTTGTATGTTTGCAATTATTGAAGCGTGGTGCCTATAAAGGAAGAGCGCTTTATTAGGTATACTATTTAATTAATCTGTATTATATGTATCTCCCCTCTTTTGTAGTTTCTTTTATAGTATATTTCAAGTATAACGTATAGTAAATTCTCAAAAAACCTACTAATGTGGTGTGTATACTTTAGTACGTGTGGTTATCGTACAACTGCAATATTTCAGCTTAATTTATTCACATTGTTTTCGTCTATTTAGGTGCACAATTTTGCACATCACTCAGATTATTGTCACGTTTAGAAATAACACCCAGTATATGGTAGACCAAACAAAAGTAGGTCAATGTTTTGAAATATGTTTTGCTAATTACTTCAAAGTAGACCATAATATTTTCTAATATAAAAAACAACAAACTAAGCATTTTTGGAGAGAACACTTTCTTGGTTCGAAAAATATAATTTTTCGGGGCGGTGGGTTTTGAGAAAAACTCGCGACCAGTCGAGTGAATCGGGAAAGGCCTACCTGAGAAGTGTATACCGTGACTGAAGACAAAGTGCCCCTTCGAGTAGAGAAGACGTGCCCTAGGACGTTTATGTAAGTAAATAGGTAATTATATATATATTTTGTATAATTTTGTAATTGTAATTTTGGGGTTGGATATTATATTGCCCCTTGAGGATTATTATTGAATATATGCCCGGAGGGGCTGGTTATATTTGTTTTATATTTATTGGGCTGGTTATAGCTGTTTTATATTTATCCTGTACATAGTTCGGTTAAATGTATTTTCTGCAATACATTTGTTAAGTTTTAATGAGTGGTTCCTTAATTAACCCCCAGACCCAAATAGTGGATGCAGTAGCTACATCGTGGATGTTGGTAGACGGATAGGGATCCAACTCGAAATCCTAGCGTTGGGACAAAACCCTATATCGTCGCATATGCTGGAGGCGCCAGCTTGTTCCTGTTGCGTTGTTCTCCGTAATGCTCAAAACAAGTTGGAAAAGATTAAAGAATTTTTCTTATAATACACTGATTATAACATTTTAACATTAAAAAGACGTCACAATAAACTTTTTCGTGTAGCAACAATAACCTTGTAGAATGTTGATGAGTCGACACGTTACCTGCTGACCATATATACAGATTATGTCGTGGCAAGGTAAAGGTCAATTAGTCGGGTCACCAACTGAAAACAGCAAAACACAACTGTTTCTTACTAGAAGAATTCAGCATTTCGTAATATAAGTATTGTATAATCGTAATTTTATTTATTAAAGGTTTCTTTTCTCTTGAGATTTCTAGGCACCAAAGGTCAGTACTTCAAGGGGAATTATATCATTCACTACTGAACACGAGAATTTGAATTATTATTGACTTTTTAGAGAGGTAACTGCGAGATCTATCTATCTATACGTTTTCATAATATCAATTATTCATTTTTAATTGTCACAATTTCCTATAGTGTTCTCAATCGGCACACTTTTCTCTGAACTTCACCAGGGTTTTCCAAATATAACCACCAACAAAACAATTGGAAAAAATTTAAGAAATAATTTAGAAATGAATCTAGGGCTAAATTATTAGAGGCATTTAACTAAAGCCAGGCAGTGAAAGGAGGTTCCTACGCAGCGATAAAGCCAAGGAAGAGAAAAAATTCGAATTGATATTCAGACCAACTGGTAGAAGTAGCACAGGGCATCTAGAAGAGGAAAGGAAAATCTTTGGCGCAGCGACACGACTCCAACGCTCTCCAGTTAAAAAGTATAGCATAATAGAACCGGTAGTCGAGGGTGGCGATACCCCTAGTTTCTGGGAGGACTCCCTACACGTCCCAAGAGAGGACGAGATAATAACAGAAAGTAATCTCACGGAACAACTGAAGGAACTATTCCAGGAGGTAACGTAGGAGGAAGATAAGGATCCTAGATACGAACAGCCGGGAGACAGGACCCTAATCCCCCGTACACATAAGAAGGAAAGTCTTGGCTACACAACCACCATTCACGCGCAACCAGGCAATATGGCTGACATAACATTATCCCAAGCGCTGACTGCCGATACTAAACCAGCAATACCACAGTTTTTAGCGCCCCCGACATTCAACCCATACACTGGTAATGCCCATGCCTTTCTAAACATTTACGAGAGGACGGCGATAGCGAATGGATGAACCAATGCACTAAAAATAACATATTTTGGTTCGTACCTGGAAGGAGCGGCCAACATTTGGTTCAGAATTTTCAGGAAGGCAGCAGGCAACCAGGACAAAAAATGGGAGGATATAAAACAGGCGTTCCTGCGAGAATTTGAGGAAGGTGATATAAAGAGGAATATGGAAAGTAGTTTACTGGCAAGAAAACAACGAAAAGGGAAATCAATCAAAGCCTACTTCTACGACCTCAAAGCTTTATTTTACGAATACGACTCGACAATGGACCTGGAAGAATTAAGAAAATTTTTCGAGAACGGCATAAGTCCTGAGTTATACGGCCCATACAGGATGCTGAGAGATCCAGCAATGTCCATGGAGAAGTTTAAGGAAATCGTGCTCCGCCTGGAAGACATTATGGACCATTCCAGTACAACAACGACTAAATTGATTGAGAGTTTGAAGAATATATCCCTCTACACGCCCTTCCCCAGAAGGGAAGGGACGAGTAATGGCCAACCAAGAGACGACACCGATAAGGCTCAGGAACGGCGCACTCAAAGAAGAGGATCCGTCGAATTCAATAGGGAAATACGATACCATAGCCCCCAGTGTAGGGAATCCGGTATCCCACAGCGAAACTACTCGAGGAGATCGAAGTGGGCTCCTAGAAGTAGAAGTAAGGACAGAACATATCGGGATACCCAGTTCGTACCATCCAAACGGACCCGAGATGACAGACCGAGGTGCTGTCTGTAATAAACCTGGTCACTTCGCGGCTTCGTGCTACTACCGCGCGGAACACTACCGTAGGTCCCCAAAAAGACAAGGGCGAGACGAGTAGCTTCACGTCACGTCCTCTCAACAATGGGGGCTGGGGCCCTTACCGACAACGGCATCTTAACGATAGAGCTATACTTCAATTGGATATATAGGTAAGAGCCATTGTAGATACAGGATCGGCAACCAACATCATTAGGGCCGAGTACGTAAGGTCCATATACCAAAGACATAGTAGCCCACTACTGGCTGTCGGTAACATACGAGTAGCCACAAAGGGGGTAAGCAGAAACAACGTGAATATTGGGGGAGTGACAACTACATGCGAACCACTAGTTGTAGAAAAACTACCCATACCGTTAATTTTAGGTATGGAATTCCTAAGAAAACATAAGGCAGTGATCGACGTGACCAAAAACCAGATCTCCCTAACGCATAACGGGATTAGGGCAATAGTCCCCACCGCGGGGAGGACACAAGCGACAGAGGCAATTACTTGCCAGGTAACGACCTCATTTGGGAGGACACTGGTTAACTACCGGCGACTTTTTCTGGAAGAGTGCCTGATGAAAGTAGGGCACAGGAGGAAAACGGATAAACGATCAGCGAAACACGAGAATCAAGTGGAAAAAATCAGAATTTAACAACCCCTAGGATAAAGACTAAATCAGACAGTGACGAAAAAATAAGAAACGGAGACACGTTGGAAAACAAGGAAAAAATAAGGGAGGAAAAATATGTGGAAAGTATTGAAGATTGTTTAAAATATAGGAACGAAACTACTGAGGTCACAGCGACATGCGTCCTAGAAGGCAGCAGGGAAGCAGGTCCCTTTGCACATATGGGAGTCCTCCAGGAAGACAAACTTAGCAAAATGGCGCTGAAAAGGGATATCATATTAAAACTCTGGTCAGACACCGAGGTAGAGCTGCCGACTTGCGCCACCAGAAAGGCGGGAATAATAAAGATCAATGAAATGTCTCTCGTAAAACGAGGCCTTGTCTGCCAAGAAATAGCAGACAAAGGAGAAGAGTTGAAAACGATAATTTCGAACTTAAACAGCACAAATATAAAGCTATATAAAGGAACCACGGTGGGATGGTATTGCTCGCTGGAATCGACGGGAGGAGAAGTCCTTGTGCTATACGTTGAACCAAGCGATGACGAAGTTAGCCTAGAAGACCATAACATTGGACATCCAAAGGAGGGGGAATTCAAGGACAAGCTAAAAGACCTCTTAAGCGAATACCAGGATGTATTCTCAAAATTGGCTAGGCACATGGGACGCACACGAAATCGACGTCGGGGGGGCGGATCCAATCGAAAACCGTTCGTACAGGGTATCCTAGAAAGAAAGGGATATAATAGACCAACAAATTAACGAAATGTTGGATCACGAGGTGATTCGGCCCTGTCATTCGCCCTGGTCGAGCCCAGTGGTCCTCTGCATGAAACGGGATCAGACTTACCGTTTCTGCGTGGACTATGGGAAATTAAATGCAGTAACGAAGAAATCATCCTACCACCTCCCCAATATTCACGATATTTTGACTTATATGGGAGGATCAAAATACTTTTCTACCCTGGATATGTTCAGCGGATATTGGCAGGTACCGATAGAGGAGAATTCCAAACAATATACGGCGTTTATAGCACAGGGCCACGGAACATACGAATTCAATGTTCTAAGTTTTGGACTGTGCAACGCACCAGCAACCTCAACGCACCAGCAACCTTCCAGCACTTAGCGGATGAAGTGTTCAAAGGGATGAAAAGGAAGGATATTTTAATATACCTGGACGATATAGTAGTCTTCTCAGAGACGCAAGAGGAGCACTTGACAAAACTTAGAAGGGTATTCCAAAGACTTAGAGAAGCGGGACTAACACTAAACCCTAGTAAGTGCAAGTACGTGGAGCCTAAGGTGAGAATTTTAGGACACCAAGTGAGCGAGCGAGGGATACCGCTAGACGGAGAGTTGGTGAAAGCCATACAGGACTTCCCAACTCCAAAGACGACTAAGAATCTCCAGAGTTTCTTGGGGTTGTCTAACTTCTACAGGAAAGGTATCAAAAACTTCTCAGAAATAGCACACCCCCTACACTCAGCGACACGGAAGGATTGGTTTACATGGGACAAGCCGCAAGAAGACGCGTTCAGAATTCTAAAAGAGAAAATGTCCAGCGCCCCAGTTCTTCAACACTTCAACCCAAATAAGGGATGTGAACTAAGAGTAGACGCCTGCAAATACGGCATTGGAGGAATTTCACTACAGAAAAGAGAGGATGGAGAGTCACATCCAGTAGCTTTTATCAGTCGCAGCCTATCAAAATGCGAACACAATTACACGATTACGGAACTAGAGGGGTTAGCAGCAATTTGGTCACTAACCTACCTAAGACATATGGTGCACGGAAAAGCCGTGAAAATTGTAACGGATCATCACGCTCTTTGCTGGCTGAAAACCATTAAAGACCCTACTGGGAGACTAGCTAGATGGGTATTAAAACTAGCAGAGTTCGATTACGAAATTGTCCATAAGAGTGGTATAAAACACAGCGACGTAGATGGCCTTTCAAGAAATCCCATAGAAGTGCCAGTAGACCCTGATGACAGCGATTTAAACGAAGTACCTACCTTTCTGGCGCTACCGGAGGACCTTGCCGGTGAACAGAAGAAATACCTCGACTTACGGGCAATCTTTGAGGCCATATCGGACCCCCAGGGGGCTCCAGTAGGAGTAGTTAAGAGGGCGAAAAATTTCAGACTACGGAACGGCGTGTTGTACAAAGTAAACACGAGTCCAACAGGAACCGATGACCTCGTAGCCATCTCAAGACATCTCATAGCTGAGGTACTATTCTCCCATCATAGTGAACCCATATCGGGACATCTAGGGATAACAAAGACGTTGCACAAGATATCACGCAGGTTCTACTGGAGGAACTTACAAAAGGACGTAGAACGCCATGTTAAAGGGTGTCGTGATTGTCAGGCGAGGAAGGGTCAGGAAAACAGAAAGCCGGTGGGGCTGTTACAACCGCTGGAAGTAGGACAGCCCTTCGACAGGGTAGGGATTGACCTCTTGGGCCCATTCAGAAGAAGCAGAAATGGTAAGACATTCACCGTAGTGGCCACCGATTATGCAACACGATGGGCCGAGACCGCAGCTATTAGTAGTGGGAAAGCCGGACCGGTGGCACAATTCATCCTAAGGAATATTATAACCAGACACGGGTCACCCAGATTTTTGTTGAGCGACAGAGGTAAAACCTTTATGTCAGAGACAGTAATAGAACTTGTTAATATCAGGGGCACAGTGAGCCAATTCACAACAGCGTATCACCCAGCAACAAACGGCAGACTGAATAAAACATTGGCGAATATGCTCTCAATGTATGTGAACACGCAGCACACGGATTGGGACGAGTATCTTCTACTCGTAACCTTCGCGTATAATTCAACAATACCAGACACGACGAGATTCTCTCCGTTCATGCTAGTTTATGCTAGAGAGCTAGTCTTACCATCAGAAGCATCACTGATGCAAGACATTAAAAGCAAAGAAGTGCAAAAAATTAGAGAGTGGGCTCTTTGGGCACGTAGTCAGGCCGACGAAAACATAGTCAAGAAGCAGGGTAAGGCCAAGAGTTACTATGATGCGAGACACAGAGAACTCGAATTTAAACCGGGAGATCAAGTAAAGATTTTTTCCTCCGATTGGCAGCAAATATTAATTTTGCTGACACATATTAATCAGCAGAGTATTACTTTTCCTGCCTAGGCAGCAAAGTGATTATATCAATTGGAATAAAATATTTGACGTAAACATTTATTAGCAATTATTACATAACACTTTTAACAAGAATTTAAAAACATATGTTTAGTTGTTATTAACACTGATCGTAAAATTACTACAATTTTGAACGAATAGGCCATCTTTTCTTTCCTCAGATACCGTTCTCTCTACATTAATTATATTACCAGTTTGATTCGTCTCATAAGTAGTTCCTATATTTGTCAAAACTTTTCCACAAAGGCTGGTTTTACTTGCCATTGAATCTTCAATGTACCCTTCTGCTATAGTTGAGGATTTCCACCCACCATGTCGTTTCAACATTGTTATGTCACCTCCTGCGTTCACAAGTAAAGTGGCAGAACTTCTGCGGAAGCAGTGTCCCGTATATTCCTTAGCATTCGGTAACTTTAAATAGACAGCTATTTTTTGAGGTATTTTACCAAATTTATGGATTCCAACAAATTGCTTTATGGATTTACCTTTCACGTATTTGAAAAAAAATCTTGTGTCTTTTAATTCAGCAGGCCGAAGAGCTATATATTTTCTAACAACATCCAAATATTCCATTATTACGAAAGACCTCGAATTCTTCGTCTTCGTATTTAATAGGGATACCAATAGTTTATTGTTCATATCTTCAATATTTTCTAACTTTAAATTCAAAAGTTCGTCTCAGCGACATGCACCCGCAATTCCAGAAATCAATACAACCTAAAAGAATGGATTATAAATATTTTCTCTCCATGGTATAGATATCTTATTCAAAACTTACTTTTGCTAATAAATATTCATCATCTGGTGCATCCAGTATAATGTTTATAATATCTTGTTTTTCGAAAACTCGGGACTTCTTTGCCTTGTAGCCTTCAGATGACCGTTTTAAATATGCCCGCAACTTCAAGTATCTTCCTATAGCTACGCCATTTTTAACATTCATAGTTGCCTTCAACATGGAATATACAGATCAAAAAGTAGAACTCTTCATTGTTTGAGATAATACACCAAAATAAGCAAGTAATACATTCTCCGAAAAAGTCTTCGCATTTTTCTCCATGCAATAATCCATAAATCGTTTATAATTTCCTTCATATTTCATCCGAGACTTTTCCGGCAACAAATTCAACTTTATATTTTTTGCCACCACCCTTATTTCTGGAGGAGTAAGTACTTCCAGGTCGCTATCACTGTCCATTAAATAATAATTTATATATACCGATATTTTTTCGCACAACTGTCAGAAATTTCATGAATTGTCAAACTATAATTATTATGGACATTTCCATAGCAGCCAAACATTCCAACAACTGCGATTTCTATCAAATTTTATTTTAATTGAACACTACAGGAGAAATAAAGAGATTGTGGGAATTGTAATAATTTGCAAATACAATATCCTCCTATATCATTATGAACAATCGGAGAAAAAATATATGTTCAACTCGGCAGCAAAGTAGATTGACTGCCTTAGCTGAATTCCTAGCCTCGCTACGCTTGGCTATGAATTCAGCCTCGTCAGTCAATCTACTACTTTGCTGCCTAGTTAAACAAATAACTATTACGCCGATTAGAAAGGTAGGACGGTCACAAAAGCTTTTGTTGAAATAGTTTGGTCCTTATTACATAAACCAAAAGAAAGGAGATGTGGAGTACGAAATTCGCAAAGGCATTTCCCCCAACAGTAAAAGAGAGGTGGTCCATGTAAGTCGCATACTACCATACAATGATCCCTGGTCGCCAGAAGTAGTACCTCAGGATGTAGAATAGTTAAGAAAAAATAGGTACCGTCAATTTTCTTCCTCTTCCTTTTCTTTCTTCTCACCATGTTATAGAGGATCGGGGTTCACCTAAATAAATGGTGCGGGATAGTCCTGGCAGAGTAGGATTTATTTAAGTTAATAAGAACTTAAATTTTGTTTTGCGTTAAGAACTTGATGTGGTGAAATGGATATTAGAAATGTAACTAATTCATATTTTCTGTGTGGGTTAATAGGGACAATCATTCTACTGCAACCAGTAGTCACTGGTAACGTAGTGGAAGTAACGGCAGGCGCCGATTGGAGAGCATTACCAGATGTCGTAACGTACAAGGCAACAATACCCATAGTGTACGAAGCTAAATGGAGCGACCAGGAGGAATACAGAGAAAAATATGCAATTACGAGTAATATAAAAGAAATTTCCTCCCGCTCCACAAATTACATCCGAGATCACCATGTGGATACGATCTCCATTGTAGGGAACATACTATTAACTTCAGGAGTAATATATTTATTTTTATCACAGGGGCAACATGGTCGCGTTCACAGCCGAATCAGAAATGTAAGAGAACGTCCAGTTTTGGCTGGTACTGACAGCTGTCGGTGTCTTCACGGGATGCAAGGGTCTTCATTAATTGAATCGAGCAATTCTCTGCGGAGCACCTCCGGGATTATTATTCGTGACCCAACCATAAGGCACTCCTTCTCCACTGCTGGGTCATTTTTTTTTAGATAGTATGGTTTTATATTATCAGACACCTTGCTAGGCCTACCGGTTTTCACATAATCTATGACTTTAACAAACAGAGACTTTGGCAACATCTTCAAATATTATAGGTAAGTCACCTGATATGTTGAAAGAATTTACTGAAGAATCAATATCCGTAGCATCTGGTAGGGGTAACCGAGACAGCATATCGGCGTCAAATAATTTTTACTCATTACGAAATTCAATGCTATAATCATAGGCTGACACAATAATATTCCATCTTCTAGACATTACTGAGATATTCTCACTCGGATTAAAAATAACCTTCAAATGCTAATGGTCTGAAACCAAAATAAAGGAACGCCTATATATAGACTTATGGAACCGCTTGACACAAAATATTATCGCCAATGCTTCTCGCTCTAACTGAGAATAACTTTGTTCACAAATATTACGGGCTTTTCTGTTCCGTTTTCCCGATGACTCAACACACCTCCAACACCGTAATAACCGGCATCACACAAAATTACAAAGATCTTACTGGGATCATACTGTTACATGTACTAGACATTGGTTTTGCATCATCAAATCTTCACTTAGCTGAAAAGCCTCACGACAATTATCATCAAACTGGAATTCAACATTTTTCTCCAACAATCTATATAACGGTTATAATTGACACGAAATCATTGGGAAAAACTTGCTATAATAATTCAAAAGTCCCAGAAAACAGCGCAACTGCGTGATTTTTTGAGGTTCAGGTGCATCAGGAATTGCTCTTAATTTTTCTTGAGTCGGATAAATACCCTGATTATCAATATAATGTCCAAGATACTCCACTTTACTTTGAAACAACTTACATTTTATCCCAGTTCACCTTCACATTCTATTCACTTCGTCACGAAAAACGACATCTAGAGCTTTTTTTGCTTCCTTCACCTAATTAGAGGCAATTAAAATATCATCCCGATAACAACTTACTTTACGTATTCCACTAAAATTTGATCCATTACTCATTGAAATATTGCTGGGGCTGAAGCTATGCTATACGTTAAGCAAGTGAATTGAAACAAACCCATATGTTTATTTATTGTTGAATATTTTTAAAAATCGGGATGAACTTTGAGCTGTGGGTATGCCCCAGAAAAATTTGAAACTGAGAAAACACTACCACTCGCCAAGCCTGCTAAAATGTCTTTTGGATTGGGAAGGGGGTATTCATCAACATTTAAAACGTTATTAATAGTGATTCTAAAACCGGAACAAATTCTAATAACATCACCTGATTTTTTAGAACTACTACTATAGGTGATGTCCACTCACTATACTTAACGGGCTTTAAAATTTGTATATATAACTTTTGTCTTAATTTAGCCTCCACTTTAGCTCTCTTAAAAATGGGTACAACATTGTCTTTGATGCAAAAACTTGTGATAGGACTACACAGATTAAGATTAAACACATTTTTTCATTCACTTTTCAGATTAACAACTATATCAACACCAATATTATCAATTTGACCATCGATAGAGAACTTATTCTGCCAATGCGTAAACAAAATGTTAGGCCAAGTAATGGCATGAACTCTTTCTTTGAATCTATAACAGTTAATGGCAATGAAAAATGGTTACCGGCAAAATCTACTACAACTATGCATTGGCCTAGGGCTTTGATATTTTGCTCTGAAACTACATTTAAATTAAAACTAACAGGTGACAAAGCCACATCAAAAAATGCTCTAAAATAGCTTAAAGACATCATTGTTTTACATGCTCCTGTGTCTGTTTCAAATTTAATATCTTACCATTTACCTTTAAGGACAAATGATGTAGGCCCTTACATTTGAATTTACAGCTTTTACCATGTTTAAACTCAAATTGAACAAGTCGCTGTTGACTTCTTCTTGATAAACTGCATTTTGATCTCTTATTTGCTCCTCTAATGATCCAACTATATTTTCAGCTGGACATAAATTCCTAGCGTCGCCGAACTTATTGCATTTAAAACGCTTCCATTTTACAGCTGTACACCTATTTTTTATATGCATTCTGCCACATTTGCTACAGTCCTTCCTCGCTCACTACGTTCCCAAATTTGATTTGACTTCATTTTCACATAATTAAGTCCTGAAGCTTCACCATCTGTCAAATTAAGAACTTGTTTTTAGGTCATTTCAGCTGCTTGCGCGATACTACACCCCTTTGTAAAAGAAAGCTGGGCTTCCGATAAAAGTTTCCTTTGGATACTTTCAGTACGTACTCCACACACAAACCTATCACGTAATGCTTCATCCAAAAATTGCTCAAATCTACACGAACTAGCCAATTTACGTAGCTCCAGAGCCAATTCTGCTATACTCTGATCAACCTTCTGATCACAATTATTAAACACAAATCCTTTATAAATCTCATAAATCAGTGGCACATAGTGACTTCTTAGCTTTGTGACCACCTGCTCAATGGATAAATCACCTGGTTTCTTCAGCGAAATTGAATTTTTCAAGGTCTGGTAAACTTCTAGGCCTGCCAAGGTTATAAACATTGAAACCTTCATTCTATTATCGGTAACCACATTTACTTTAAAGATATGATCTATTCATTCTAAATATAACTCGAACTTTCCTGCTGAACCTTTAACATGTTCTATACTTGCAATCATATTCATTTTAAGAACGTAACGTAACTAGTTCCAGCAACCAAATAGTTCGCGGCATAACTGTTCACTCCTTGAAGGACTTTTGGCCATGTTAATGTTCGCTCTTTAATTCCACATTTGAATGCACTACACTTGCACATTAATGCTGAGAAATACAATATGATAGATATCACCGAGACATGGCTACATCCAGCAATACCAAACAACGTAATCGCAATACAGGGCTACAATTTTATTAGACTTGATCGTTTGGTGAGAAGAGGAGGTGGAATTGGCATTTTTTAAGGAATAATTTAAGTGCCAATATTATCTGGAATGCATCATCCGACCATTTAGGACAATTATGGCTAGAAATTAAGTTAGGAAATTAAAAACATGCTTTTGGAGTAGCATACAGACCACCAAATTCAGATTATGTAACTTTCCTTGGAAATTTTGAAGATGCCTTGATCAGAATATTCTCAGACTATGACAAAATTACATGCATGGGTGAATTCAATATAAACCTACTGGACATCAATTCACTAGCATCAAGTATTCTCTTATCCGTTACAAATTCATTCAATTTGGCTCAAATAAGGTCCTACTCGCACGTCTAACAAGAGAATGACACTCATAGATCTACTTTTTTCGAATCTTGATCATATCACAGAGGCTGTCGTTTTTGACTTCGATATAGCAGACCATTTTCTCATCCGTTGTTCCTTTCCACTTACGACCAATTGTTCTTGTGAAACCAAAACTTATTTTTACAGGGATTTCAGTCGTATCAATATAAACTATTTCCAAGCAAATCTGGAGGCATTACCGTGGGAGAATATTTACACTATTGAATCAATCGATGATAAAATTGAATGTTTAAAACATAACATTACTTTGCTGCCTGATAGACAAATAAAAATATACTCACCGACAACATAAGGCTTATGCAAAAATTGCGCGATAAATCATTGAGACATTATAGGAAAAGTCGATTGCCAGCGCACTTCGAATACTACAAACAGAATATGCACTACGACACTCTAATAGTCGACAGCAGTGGCAAACATTCAGGAAATTGGATATATTGAAGACCACGCATACGGAACTGCCGGACAACCTGAATAATGTGAATTTTTTGAATAATTATTTTGTTAATGCTTCTAAAAACGATCAACAGCCATGCTCTGTGATAATTGATTCTTATTCCAATAGAGTAAAAGATGGTGTTACTAGTATCTTTTCGTGCAACCGGACGCAAAACAAGCATTTTGCAGCCGCAACAGAGGCCGCAAAATGATATTTTGCGGCCGTTACCCAGAGTGACGGCCGACAAACATTTTTACGGCCGTTCCCATAGTGACTGCCGGCAAACTGAACGCCACTACAGCAGTTAACATTTCTGAAATATGACAATAACAATGTATTTCGAACCATCTAGTTCAAATGTAGTCAATCGCAAAATGTTAATGTCCAAAGGAAATAATACGTTTTTGTCTAATGTAAATAATGATTGTTCAGAAACAATAGATTTAGTTGCTTCATCTTCAGGGATGAATATCAGTAATAATATAAACAGTACAATCAATGTTAATATATATCAAAAATAAAGTATGTTTCTGTTGTGAATTTGGAAATAGTTTTTGGTAAGCCGAGATATTTTGCAATCATACTAGGTATTTTTCCAATCGTATGCACTCCAACAACCTGTGCCGAGCACTTTCCATTTTCATATCTCAGAAATAGACGACGAATAGCAGTATGTTTTGGTCGAAGAGTTACATATTTATAGTAAATTCTTATATAATCTTGATTAGTAATGGTAAAAACACGCTTTTGATCAGTTTTAGTATCAGAAACAGTTACTATCAATACAGTTTTGTCTTCCTGAATATCTTCGAGGGTCATTCTCACTAATTCATCTCGTCGCAATGCTCCTGATATTCCCATTATCAAAACTACCTATAATAATAATTATTATGAATAAAACATCATACTTCACTTTTTTTCCATATTTATATACCTTCCACAGTAGATGATTTGCATCACTAGCTTGTTTGAGGAATGAATCAATTTGTTCGTGCGTAAAAACTTTTGATTTCTTTGCTCGATAACCAACTGACTTTTTCTTGACGAACGGTACCAATTTTAAAAACTACTTTACGTCAGTTCCATCTCGTACGTTAAGCATAGTCTTTAACATAGAATAAATGCTCCATAAAGTTGAACTCTTCACAACTTTTGATCGCTGCATCAAATATCCTATTCTGACACCGTCTTGACATTTTGGTTGACACACCAATCTTTGAAGTTGCTGTAACATTTTTCATATTTCCGTTTAGATTTTCCGGGTATCAAATCAGAAAGTGCTGAGTCTATGAGATCTCTCAGCTCAGGAGGAGTGCAAGTAACTGAAATATCACTATCGCTATCGGACATCTTCACGACTTCACGAGAAATGTCAAATTGATTTGTATTGCTAAATATTTCATCTCCATAGAAACATTGTGATATTGACGTGTAATTTTCTCTATTCGCGTTGAAACGCTGACTTTTCTAAAGAGACGTAATGTTTATTGAAATTATGTAATTTTCACGGTTGCACGAAAAATATTGTGTATACTATGGCCGCGAAATGTTTTCGCGACCTCGAGATTATCTTGCCTCGGCCGGAGCGGCCTCGGCGATAATCTCTCTCTCGGAACGCGAAAAAGCATTTTGCGGCCTTAGCATACAAATAACTATTACCATCTCTCAAGTAAATAATGAATGATGTCGTCACCTCTATAATCAAAAACATAAAATCCAAATTATTTGGTTCGGATAACTTAAATATAAATCTCATACTCCTCTGCTGTCCGTTTATATTATTCTTGTCATGAATGAAAGTGTGAAAAAGAGTGCCTATGTACTACCATTACCCAAAATCGAAGTCCCAACGGAACTCCCCAACTTACGAAGCATAAGTACGCTTCCAATACTATCTAAAGTTTTAGAAAAAATACTTGATGTGCAAATAAGATGTCATCTTAAAATGCATAATAAACTTCCTCTACATTAGTCAGGATTCAGATTATCAGGTTCTAGTTGCGCGACAGCACTCTCTGCAATATCAGATGATATATTCCAATCACTTGGCAGTAACGAATTGTGTGCTCTTATCTTACTTGACTACTCAAAAGCATTCGACACCATAAATCATGAAATCATGAATGCCATTCTACACTTCATTGGGTTCAGTGAATCAGCGTGTTCCTTTATGGAATCATTTTTAGCCGCTAGAGTTCAACAGATCAAACTGAATAATATCACATCTGCTCTGCCGAATTAGCAACAAGGAATTCCTCAGGGAAGTATTAATTCATTATTCATTCATTTATTATTAGTACCATGACTGTCTCTTAAGTCATAAAGTTGAACACATCAAATGAGTTATGCCTCAACCAAAAAACTGTCACTCAAACGGTGACACTCTGACAATCATATAATGTTCCTTCACATCGAAAAGATCCTTTTGAACTAGTTAAACTAAAGAAGTATCTATACATAAAATATTTTTTTGTTGTTCCGATTATGAACTGTTTTAATAACTATTAACTCACTTTGCACGTAAGTATAAAAATTAGTTATTTAATAAAATGTACCAGCATGTCCATATTTCAGCCTTGAAAAAGAAAAGAAAATGTTTCGAAGCTTTGGGTAGTAAATACGAAATCCCTAAGATATTGAAAGATTCTTGATTTATCTACCGCCAAGAATACCCTTTTGGTTTATACATATATATATATATATATATATATATATATATATATATATATATATATATATATAAACAAAGAGCAAACAACAAGTGATTTCATGGGAAAGCACGCAAAAATAAGGAGGTTACTGAAGAGGAGTGGTAACCGTAAACATGCATTCTAGCTCATTAGCCTTTATCAGTACGGTATAACCAAGTATGGATGTGAAACTTGGGAGCAACGATGTGGAATGAACCATGGAAGAACACAAACAACGGAAAATAACAGGACAACCAAACGCACATTTGTGCTATCAATTGGAAGATTCCGATTTTGGAACAACAACCAAAATCAACACGGAGGCGCATAAAGCCCTCCTGTCTGGAGAAAACCAACCCAAGGTGAAGAAACAAGTTCAAAAATGGATAACGCGTGAATTTAACAAAAACAAAGAGCAAACAACAAGTGTTTTCATGGGAAAGCAAGAAAAAATAAGGAGGTTCCTGAAGAGGAGTGGTAACCGTAAACATGCATGTTTCTAGCTCATTAGCCTTCATCTGTACGGTATAACCAAGTATGGATGTGAAACTTGGGAGCAACGATGTTGAATGAAACATGGAA
Organism: Galeruca laticollis; assembly: GCA_963921935.1. Classification (NCBI taxonomy): domain Eukaryota; kingdom Metazoa; phylum Arthropoda; class Insecta; order Coleoptera; family Chrysomelidae; genus Galeruca; species Galeruca laticollis. Next base: position 31,764,171 of record OY998181.1, on the reverse strand, counting down.
GAACACAAACTACGGAAAATAACAGGACAACCAAACGCACATTTGTGCTATCAATTGGAAGGATCCGATTTTGGAACAACAACCAATATCAACACGGAGGCGCATAAAGCCCTCCTGTCTGGATAAAACCAACCCAAGGTGAAGAAACAAGATCAAAAATGGATAACGCGAGATTTTAACAAAAACAAAGAGCAAACAACAAGTGTTTTCATGGGAAGCACGCAAAAATAAGGAGGTTACTGAAGAGGAGTGGTAACCGTGAACATGCATGTTTCTAGCTCATTATATATCGCAAAGTAGAATAAATATAGAGTCAATAAATAATAATTTGTTAATGAATTTAAAGAAATATTTGATGAGACAGTATAGAATTAGTGTGAATAATTTGAAGCAAAGAATGTAGAGAGGTTACATAAAATAATTTATGTTTATAAATAAGTATGATTGTCACAGTAATAAATTGTCAAAAACAAAACTAGGTATTGGACTATTAAAAGGTAATTATGTATATCACCAACTATAAATCATTTGTTTGATAAAAATTCAAGGAACTCTAAATGAAAACTTAAAATGGCAAGTGGAATTTACATTAGTACATGTATAAAACTTTTTTGTAAGTGAAATAAATGTAAACATAATTCGACTGCTCAAGACAATATGTGATTGGTTGAAAAAAAAGTGACAGAACGAACTTCAATCAACGAATAAAGGAACAAATTTTCAAATAGTGACCTGAAAAACAAAATACTTGTTTGTTGAAAAAAATTGAGAATCGGCAGGGAAGCGTTGGTAGTTAGTAGTTGGGAGTTGGCGTCGAGATAACAAGAGGCTGATGTAAAAGTGTTCCCGAAATTTCATGAAAATTCCCAATTAACATGCCTAAACTTATGAATGACTGTTAAATACAATACTACTAATACGTACAAACATTTATATCCAGTTTTCCTGCTAGAATAATCAATATTTCTCCTAATTATATGTGTTGGAACTTCAGAGGAGTATTCCTGGGTCCAGAGGTGTTCATCCCGATTCCAGAACTACAGGTCAGTGCTTATTTGAAATATTATTAGCCAATAATAAGAGTTAAAAACTCATGAATTCAAATCAGTGCATAATTTCATGAAATTAATAAACTTTGCGGCAAATGATCGATCTAAAAAAGAAAGAAAACGGACTTTATGTAGTTAATTAATTGAACAAATTTTTAATACTAATTAAAATGGCATAATTCAATATTAATAAAGTTTATACTTACGCCATTTTATAATCTCATAAGAAAGATGCATCATAAGATATTCATGTAATATTCCCATGTGTATATAAATCTTATAATCTATTTCTTCTACAGCAATTTGTATTTTGTGTATGTATATTTTTCAACATAAATTCTTTTATATGTAAAACCATTTAAAAATATTCGTAGACAACAAACGAAGCTTCTCTAAAGAGCACAGAGATGCTACGCATAGTAAAGGTTTTGTTCGCTTCGCTTTGAATCACATGATGAGAGTTAAGCATGCGCACAGGATGGTGTATAAAATCAATAATATCGTTTAGTAATCCATAGGCGTCGCAATTTATGAATATTGAATTAAAAATTTTCCTGAAGGAATTAAATTCTTTAAAAAGTAAAGTGTTTCTTTTTATTTTATATAAGTGAAATGTATCTACGGAAGCCAGGACTCAAAGAGTGGACAGGGTTTCATGCTCCCGAACAATATAAAATAATAGTATAATAATATAAGAATAAACAACTGAGCTAGCCACACCACACAACACAAAAATTCAAACAAATCTAAATAAATATTTATCTAAACAATTAAAATTATAAAACTATATGTAATAATTGGCACCCAGAACGTAGGGCGTTTTAAAAATATAGGAAGCATTTGTAAATTTCAAAATTTAATTAAAATGGCAAAACGACTGACGTTGAGAGATGGAAGGCAGGTAGGAGCAGACAGTGGTTCGGAAGAGGAAAGGGAAGAACGAAGTCATGGTATGGGAGATTACCAAGCGGTATATTTGGAGCAAGGACAACAAGCGGAAGACGATGCACAGGAAGAAAGTTTGACAGGAGATGGGGAAGGTGTAGAACAAGAAGATGGGATACAAGAGAGAAGGGAAACACAAGGAGGAATGAATATCAGTGAACAATGGATGCAACAATTATTTATCAGAATGGAAGATAATAGAAAGGCAGACAAGAATGAGATGAAAGAACTTATGAACAAAATGGATACAATGAAGGACGAGTTGAGGGGAGACATGAACACAATGAAGGACGATTTAAATGGAAATATGAAAACAATGTGGGGAAATTTAAATGGGAAAATGGATAGTATGAGAGAAGAAATTAGAGGGGATATAAACAACATCAATGGTAATATGAACAGATTAGAAGAGAGAATAGAAGTGAAATTGTAAGGAGATTAAGGAACTCAAGAAAACCAATGAAGAATTTGGAAAGAAAATTGACAAGGTGAGAGAAGATATGGAGGACCAAAATAAACATATACGGAATGAAATTCAAGAAAATGGAATTAAAATTAGAGAGCAGATAGAAAATCAAATGGTAGAACAAATTCAAGAATTAGAGAGAGGTATAGAAGAAAAATTACCGGGGATAATTCAAACTGAAGTTATAAAACAAACAGCAGATATAATGAAAGAAATGGAGTATATTTAATTCAGGGAACAAACAATCGAAGAAATTATGCAGAATTATCAGCAAAGCGCGGAACATAAATTTAAGGACTTAGATGCAAAGGTACAAAAACAAACAGGAATATGTGAGGAGAGGAACGAGCACATTGGACAAATATTTCACAAAGAACTGAAAGAAATGAACAGAAAATTGCAGGAAAGCATGGAAGAAATGGAATTTAATGTTAAGAGAAATGGAGGTGGAATAATCTACACTGGGAACATGGATATCGGAGTAAAGTTTGATGGGAATATAAATACCATTCATCCGAAGGTGTTCATCAAAATAATTAAAAGCAAACTTAAAGGAATGAGAGACATAATGGAGAAGAAGATTATCATTAGAGGGATGTTATCTGGACATGCCCTATTATGGTTCTGTAATAAGGAGGAAAGCATAAACAATCTAGAAGAATTTGAGAACCAATTCATGACCTATTTCTGGGGTGGGATTCATCATGCTAATTTTAGGGAAAGATTGTACTTCGGAAAATTTGATTATAATAGGAATAAAAATTTAAATGCATATGCTATGCAACTATATAACATGGCGCAATACTTGGAACCTGTTATTAAGGAGGAGGAATTAGTTTTATATGTCGGGAGACATTTTAATTCATAAGTGTATGAAACAATAGCACTTCATAATATAAAAACGATGGACAACTTATCTAGATATTTACAGAGAGTTGAAAGAAGTGTTCAAAATGGAAGTGGTTTTCTCAGATCAGATATCAACATGGAAATGGAAACATGAGAAATGATATACGAGGAGAGAATGGAAATGGAAATATAAGAAACGATACACGAAGGGAAAATGGAAATAGTAATTTCAGGAGAGATTATTATGAAGGTAATGGAAATAGAAGTTATGGAAACAGGAACTTTGAAGATAGACGATACCAAGGAAATGGGGAACAATATAAAAATAGAGAGAGGAATAATGGGAACAGATATTTGGAGAACCATAGGAACCAGAACAATTTCGAGAGAAGAAATCACTATGGTAATAATAATAATAATAGAGGAAGAAATTGGCAAAACGGCAGAGAAAACCAAAGTAATCAAGAGCAAAGCAGAAACAGGGATGACGATAATAGGAGACAAGTAAATATGGTCAGACAGGAGATACAGGTAGAAGAATGTATTCCTGGACAGGACAATATAGCGAATTTTGCTTAGATCGTCCTTACGTGCATAATATCATCTATTCATCGCGATATCAACATCCTGGAGAATTTATTGTAGATCATGAAAATAATAGTAAAAAAGTAGAAAAACCTAATTTAATATTTATCCGGGGTAGATTACAAAACATTATTTGTAGAATTTTAATAGATACAGGTTCAGAGGTAACATTAATTAAACAGGATATAGTAGATAATTTAAATAAGGATGATATTATGATGATAAATACAAAGAAACTATCATTAATAGGGGCGAATGATAAAAATTTATATTATACAAATAGTACCATAATTACAGATTTTTATTTGGGAAATATAGCTTATAAAATACAATTATTAGTAGTTAAGTATTTAAAATATGACGTAATTTTGGGAAATGATGAATTGAGCAATCACAAGATGATTATTGATTATAAACAGGGGTACATGGTATGCGAATGTAAGATAATAACTTTTGATAAAAAGGAAGAACAAGAGGTAGAGAAAATACAATGTCAAATAAATGAAATAGAAATTTTGGAAGATCTACAAGAACAATTTTGTCCCATACAATATAGAAGAGAGATTGATGAGTTATTGAAAAAGCATGGGAGACTCTTCAACAAAGAAGTATGCATAGCAGCAAAATATATACATAAGTTGGAAATGAATAAGGATATTAGTAACTTCAAGATAAAAACCTATCCCATTCCTTATAAGCTGAAAAGTGAAGTATACCAGGAGTTAGAAAAGATGATACAAGATGGTATTATAGAAAGATCCAACTCTCCATATATAAGTGCAATAACATGTGTCCGTAAAAAGTCAGGTGAGATTAGATTATGTCTGGATGCCAGAAATATCAACTCTTATACTAAAAAACAATATGAGAGTCCTTTAAATGTAGAGGGGATAATCGGAAGAATTACAAGAGCTAACATATTCACAAAACTGGATTTAAAGCATAGTTTCTGGTAGATTCTATTGGATAAAAGAAGTCGTCCATATACAGCATTTATGATTGATGGTGTAGTATACCAATTTTGTGTTGTTCCATTTGGTTTACAGAGTTCGTGTGCAGCATTGGTAAGAACACTTCCCACTGTTCTTAACCAATATGAACATTTTACATTGCACTATATAGATGATATTTTAATATATTCAGAAAATGAAGAATAACACCACGAACATTTGAAGACTATATTGGAAGAATTGGAAAGAGCAGAATTAAAATTGAACATGAAAAAATGTCAATTTTACCAAAAGGAAGTGCAGTATTTGGGATATATTTTGAATTCTACTGGAGTGAGAATGAACCCTGAACGAATTAGAACTATAAGGGAATATAAGACACTGACTAATCTGAAAACTCTTCGAGGATTTTTGGGAATTCTCAACTACTTCAAACGACTAATACCAGACCTCAGTAATAAAGAAACTCCACTAATTGAATTACTCAAGAAGGAAACGAAATGGAAATGGGATGCTAGGAGAGAACAAGCTTTCCAAGAACTAAAGGAAATATTTTTACAAAATTTGCAGGTTTATCATCCTCAATATGACAAGCCATTTATTTTGAGAAGAGATGCATCCATAGATCTGTTAGCAGGAGTTTTATTGCAAGAACAAGAGGAAGGAGAAGTACCAATTGGTCTTATTTCCCGAGTAACGAAGAACTTTGAAAGAAAATATTCAGTTTCTGAATTGGAGATGACAAGCATTATATTTTGCATAACTATATTACGTTTTTATCTATTAGGAGCAAAATTTTACTTGGAAACAGACCATTCAGCTTTAACAGCAATGTTTAAAAATCGTTATGCAAATAATAGAATACATCGATGGATTCTTCTATTACAGGAATATGAATTTGAAATAAAATTTATTCCTGGGAAAACTAATATATTAGCGAATGCTCTTAGCCGTGAAACAGAAATGAAGAAGAAGGATCAACAATTCCAAATTGGCATCAATAGGTTGCAAAAAAACAGAAGGTTTGTTTACTTTGGAGAAAATAATGGAGGATCAAAGAAATTTGCAAGCATCTTGTAAAAGAGGCGCATTTCAAAACGAGGGAATTTGGTATAAGAAAATGGAAGATAGGGAAATTTATTTAATAACATCTGAATATGCTAAAGAAATTCTCAAACAGCTACATGAGGAATATGGACATATAGGATCTCGGAAACTATGGATGTTGTTTACAGAAAATTACACCGCAAAGAAGGACATATCATTAGTTAAAGAAATCTGCAAAACGTGTGAAACTGCCAGTTGGCAAAGGAAAGGAATTATCATAATATTAGTGGATCAAAACCTATAATAGCATTCAAGCCTTTACATATAGTAGCTATTGATTTTATATCACAATTTATACCTAGCAAGCAAGGCAATAAACATATTTTAGTCATGGTAGATATTTTCTCAAAATTTGTAAGAACTTTTTCTTGTCAACGTACCAATGCGAACACAGTAATATCTTGTCTGAAAAATTTTATAGAAGAAATAGGAACTCCTGAAATTTTAATACTGGATCATGCTACTTACTTTGTGAGTGAGAAAGTCAAACGTATTTGTAGAAATCGTAATATAAAATGAATTTCATAAGCATAAGAAGACCTTCATCTAATCCAGCTGAGAGGTATATCAAAGAAGTTGTTAAGTATTTGAGGATTTTATGTAATAATAGGCACAATTCATGGGAAGAAAATCTGAGCCAAGTAGAAATTTTTTTAAATCAATTACCTAATGGAGTTACTGAAGAATGTCCACAATTTATTTTGAAAGGAATACCCCCAGAACGTGATTGGATAATACAGAGAGAATGGGATATGTCTCAAGTTTTAAATAAAGTAAGCAATAATTTGGAGAGAAGTGCTATGAGATTTATTAAAAGAAAAGGAAACAAAAATAAAAACAAGATTAGGTTTGAAAAAGGAGATTTAGTACTAGTAAGATCTATAAGAATACCAAAGAAAGGTGAAAATCAATGTAAAAAGTTATTATCACCTTTTGAAGGGCCATATGTAGTTGACAATAGTGATGCTCAAAACAGTTATCGCTTATTCTATCCAGGTACACAATTGGGAAGGGGAGTGTTCAATGTAGAACATGTATATAGATATTATGAATAGATGATGTTATGTTACGAACAAAACTTAAAAGGAAATAATAGTCATAACTATAGTTTTAAATTTAATATTAAATAGTGTATAAAGATAAATTAGATAGTAGACCGAGTTTTGTTTTCTATTTGGCAGCTGGTGATCCAATTAAATTCCTCACGTTTGTTTCTTCAGTACCTAAAAAAATAAATGAACGAATAAATACAATATAATATAAAGAAAATTTTATTAGGTAAAACTTATAATAAAAACATCTTTGATTATAAAGAAAGGGAAATTTGAATATGACAAATCAATATATAACAAATAAAGAAAAACAATATATAAAAAATACTGGCTTTATATAGAAGGAAAATATTAAAATATAAGATAGAGGGGATAGAAATAAGAATAACTCAAGTATCAAATAGGAGTTCACATTTTAAAAATAAGGAAATAAGATGCAAGTAATCAAGAATAGGAAAGGAGAATAATGAATGATATTGATTAAAAATATAGGAGGTAATGTTTGATGTCAATTAGAATCTTATAGAATACTTGAAAATACATGAAAGAATAAGGAAATTGATATTGATATATATATATATGAATTTGAGAAATAATTAATTATATTGAATAATGAGTATTGAAATGAAATATGATATGAGGAGTATATAGTAAAATAAATTGTAATGAAATTAAAAAGAAATAAGTTGATATAACTGGATGTTAATATGAAAATAATAGTAGAGAAGTATTATAAGAAGTAATATTAAGAATATATAAATTGACATTGATCCTAATCAAGTGTATTTTAGGAAAGAATAATGATACAGGTATTGAAAGAAATAGGGATTGTAATAGGAAATATGTGAACATTTATTTGAGAATTAGAAAATAAAGTTAAAGAAAATTAAAATTATGCCATAAAGTTATAAAAATTTAAATAGAATAATATTAATCATTTATAGTAAGAAAATTGAAATTTAAATAAATATCCAGGGAATGGATATCATTGAAATTTAAATTTGAGGGGAATTGGACCGGATATCATATATATTAAAACAATTCAGTTGTGTGGGAATATTTTGCTTATATGAAAATGGATTGAAATGATGTAATTTAAGAAAACATTATAAAAAGAAAACACCATTCATAATAAAAAGCATATAAATTAAAGATATATTAAATAATAAGTGTACAACAATTCATTAAATAAAGAAATCACCTTAATAACTGTACAACATTAGAAATTGCCTAACAAATGTAGTGGAGAAAGTTAAAGCTGATCAAGATGATGAATGAATATTTGCTATAAAGTAGTCAGCTGTTCATCTGAAATAAAACAAATCTTAGTATAGTCAATTCATAATAATTATCAGTTTGAGTAGTTAATTTATAAAGCATATACATATTTAGGAGAATAAATTTCATAGATAAGTTAGTAATGACATAGAGAAAAATTATATATTACAAAGTAGAATAAATATAGAGTCAATAAATAATAATTTGTTAATGAATTTAAAGAAATATTTGATAAGACAGTATAGAATTAGTGTGAATAATTTAAAGCAAAGAATGTAGAGAGGTTACATAAAAGAATTTATGTTTATAAATAAGTATGATTGTCACAGTAATAAATTGTCAAAAACAAAACTAGGTATTGGACTATTAAAAGGTAATTATGTATATCACCAACTATAAATCATTTGTTTGATAAAAATTCAAGGAACTCTAAATGAAAACTTAAAATGGCAAGTGGAATTTACATTAGTACATGTATAAAACTTTTTTGTAAGTGAAATAAATGTAAACATAATTCGACTGCTCAAGACAATATGTGATTGGTTAAAAAAAAGTGACAGAACGAATTTCAATCAACGAAGAAAGAAACAAATTTTTAAATAGTGACCTGGAAAACAAAATACTTGTTTGTTGAAAAAAATTGAGAATCGGCCGGGAAGCGTTGGTAGTTGGGAGTTGGCGTCGAGATAACAAGAGGCTGATGTAAAAGTGTTCCCAAAATTTCATGAAAATTCCCAATTAACATTCATAAACTTACGAATGACTGTTAAATACAATACTACTAATACTTACAAACATTTATATCCAGTTTTCCTGCTAGAATAATCAATATTTCTCCTAATTATATGTGTTGGAACTTCAGAGGAGTATTCCTGGGTCCAGAGGTGTTGATCCCGATTCCAAAACTACAGGTCAGTGCTTATTTGAAATATTATTGGCCAATAATAAGAGTTAAAAACTCATGAATTCAAATCAGTGCATAATTTCATGAAATTAATAAACTTTGCGGCAAATGATCTATCTAAAAAAGAAAGATAACGGACTTTATGTAGTTAATTAATTAAACAAATTTTTAATACTAATTGAAAAGGCCTAATTCAATATAAATAAAGTTTATACTTACGCCATTTTCTAATCTCATAAGAAAAATGCATCATAAATTATTCATGTAATATTTCCATGTGTATATAAATCTTATAATCTATTTCTTCTACAGCAATTTGTATTTTTTGTATGTATATTTTTCAACATAAATTCTTTTATATCTAAAACCATTTAAAAATATTCGTAGACAACAAACGAAGCTTCTCTAAAGAGCACACAGATGCTACGCATAGTAAAGGTTTTGTTAGCTTCGCTTTGAATCACATGATGAGAGTTAAGCATGCGCACAGGATGGTGTATAAAATCAATGATTTCGTTTAGTAATCCATATGCGTCGCAATTTATAAATATTGAATTAAAAATTTACCTTAAAAAATTAAATCCTTTAAAAAGTATAGTGTTTCTTTTTATTTTATATAAGTGAAATGTATCTACGGAAGCCATGACTCAAAGAGTAGACAGGGTTTCATGCTCCTGAACAATATAAAATAATAATATAAGAATAAACAACTGAGCTAGCCACACCACACAACACAAAAATTCAAACAAATCTAAATAAATATCTATCTAAACAATTAAAATTATGAAACTATATGTAATAATATATATATATATATATATATATATATATATATATTATAATGGATTGTTATAGTTGTATACTTTGCCGACAATACCACTATAATTGTTATATTATCAATTTAATATATTCAACTCTAGTATAGCTAGCTCAGTAATGAAGTAAAGAAAATTTTTTATGTATTTATATATTTATGTGGAGAGCATGAGAAACTCTTACTACTCTTTGGGATCTGGAAGTGATTTTAACTCTATATCTACAATATTTTACATATATATGAATCATTCAAATAACTGATATTATATTTTTTATATTATTGGTGCGCCTATGTATAGAAACTTTCAATATAGCAATCGATTTTGTCTCACAATTAAAATAGATGGAAATTATCAGTAGAATAATCGATTCCAACTGTCACTCATATCAGTTGAAGTAATATTTATCTGAACATAAACAATAGTTTCAAGAATACCTTTAATACAACAACTATATTATATTGATCAAGAATTATGTATTATAAATTTAAAGTAAGTGATGAACTATCTTAAATACTAATATAATATTGAAATGTCTAACAATAAAATATTTGTTAAATATAAATAGTAAGTACTCAAGTCTATGTTATTACCTTTCTTTTTCAATGCTTTTAATATGTTTAATAGTTTCAGATACTAATTCTTATTACTTTTATTATAAATGTACATCTCTAACCCGAATGTTGGTACCAACAAAAACAAAAAGAAACACTAACCTCTCAACCACTAATATTCCTTTCTTGAAATTCTGTCTGTTAAAAAACCATGTCATGCATACATATGTCGTCCAGATGGAGATGTTTTTTTTCTAGATTTCTTGTTACAGGTACCACGTGTTTGTAATTTCTATTATTCTCCAGCTTCGAATTCCCAATCAATGCTTAATATCTTATTCAGGTACTTTACATCACGATTCCGTACCACATCAACTAATTATTCAATTTGAAATGACTCTTTCATTTGTACCATAGCCTCCAATAACATGTATTTTTTTATATATTGTATATATCTTCGTAGAAATTATGATTTTAATATCCTTATACTAGCTATTTCGAATTAATATATGGAATAACTCACTTCTTTATACAATAACTTAATTCTCTCTTTTTAAATTCTTCAACCATTTAAGTTTTCTAATCTCCGACTTCCATCATTATTCAAAAATCAACAACCAACCCGCCTTTTTTTATTTTTCGTTGCTATCCGAAATCATAAATATCTTGATTTCAGATTCATTTTATAATTCCTAATATATAATTACAAACCATAAAATTCACATCTTTCTTGACTCAATAAATATAGATTTCTATGGTTCTGCTTCTTTTTCAATTTATAACCTTATTCCAGTCAATTGATAAAATTATTTTGACATTTCTGACATTATTTGATATATATAACCAAAACTCTCTAAATGTTAAATAATTAAGTTATTACATGTTTATTTATTGTAACTATTAATAATGTTCAATGAATATTTTTAGAATATGGATTACATGTTTCTTTTAATTAAGGAATTTTGATTTATAACTTGTTATTTATTACTTACAATGGATTGTCGATATGCTTCTTAAATGAACTACTGTGTTTAAAGGTAAGTTTTATCCTTTTTACTCAAATTTCTTATTACTATTGCTCATATATTGTATTCCATTATGAATAGATTACTTCATCAATAAATTCTTTTGGTATCATATTAAAGATATTGAATCAAATGTTCCAAACTTCAATATATTTGTGAGAGTGAGAATTTCAATTATACTTCCATCTAAGTAGTGAAGAACTATCTCTTCTATATATATTTTTTTACTTTTATAAGGTAATAGATATTATGTATCCTGATCAAAATAGGTGCTAATAATTCTCTAACACTTAACAGATGATGTATATATGCTCCAGAATATTTTGTACATGTAAGACATATACAGTTTTTTAAATACTGCATTAAATCTTCTGTATATTGGAAATATTTTCATTAACCGATACTGGTTTATATAATTCTGTGTAGTATGCTGATATGAGTTATATTATTTTAGTTTCTGTGTTCTTGAATTATGTTCAAATCCCCTCAAATTTAAATTTTAAGAGTTCTCAATACCTTGAGATCTTCTTCACATTTAAATTTCCAATTTAAAATTAATTCTTTTTTTTCTGGAGGCAAATCTAAATTTGTGTATTATCCTTCTTTCATTATGTTCTTTGAATACGACGATTAATTTCCCAATCTATTATTATATCTCTAATACCTATCATATATCTACACTAAATCTAACTATTTATAAATTAGCAACATAATATTATCTATTAAATAATTATCAACATATCTCAAAATTATCTTGAATCAAATTAAACTATTATTCCTAATTCCCATAAAACTTCTTAAATCTACTATATCTATTGAAATTTCACGTAACGTACTGTTATTTGTTATTCTAAAATTCCCTATATACATGTTGATCAATTTCTTCTATGATCTGTAATATTTCAACTCTCTTTTATTCTACTCTGCCTAAACAACTTACATGGAACTGGATATAATTTTACTTTAACATTTCTCAGTATTCTTCTCCTTTATTACATCCATATTTTAGTTAAGCAACCCTTAGTTCCTTCGAAATTCTTTTGTTATACGTCTTTAATAATTCATTTATAACTTCATAATATTCTTCATTACAATCTGTCCAATTACCATTACTTTTCACATCTTCTATTTATTCTATCTCACACTCATAATGGTTAGCCAGTCTAATTTCTTTTTCAATCAATCCTTCATATTTCATCATCAAACTCTTCACTTTCTCTTCATATTCCTTATTTCCACTCACTAACTCCAATTCTACCATAATTCCATTCCTCTTTATATTCCATAACTTCCTATTATCCTCTTCAATTGCCAATACTTCCATATTTACCTCCTCAAATTCAATTATTTTACCATTTAATTTTATCTATCTATTCAAAATCAATTATTTCCTTATATTTCATCAATTCATCAATAACTATGTCTGTTTCTAACTTCTTCATCGACTATGCTTACATATCAACTTCTTTTTCATCCTTTAATTCAATCTTTTATATCATGTATTTGCCTAGTTCATATAATTTCCGTCCGTTTGTTCCTATAAATGTAATTATTTCATCCTGTCCATCTATTTTGTTGCTTAATTTCATTTCTATTTTCATTATCATATCTTCTATCAAAGTTTCTAAAATTTCTTCTATTCTCACAATACTTGTTGTCATAAATTTTATCTCCATTTCCATATATTCGTTTTTTATTTCTGTAACTTCTATTTTCATTTCCATAATTCATATCAACATGTCTATCATTTCTTCTATTATCAATCCATGTTTATATAATTCCTATTTAAATATGTTTTTAAATATTACTTGTTAATCATAAACCTTTTATGTACACATCGTTTTTATATCCATTGTTTAGCATGTACAATTCCTTTTCGTTTTCCAGATTTCGTTCCCATAATCCTGTCATATAATTCAATTTTATTTTCTTTTCCTAAACTTCGTCTTATTCTCTTCTCTTATTGTTTGATTCCCTATTGGTTTCCGTAACTCCTTTCTGTTCACCACCATAATTTTTTTAATTTTGAAGTCCCATATCTCATCAATTTCTTCCCATAAATGCATTGAAATTTGCATCTCATATTCTTCCATCTCATCGAATTTGCTTTTTATTATTTTCATATACACCATAATCTCAATTCGATTTCTTTCATTTCCAATTCTCTTAATAAATATTCTTGGATCAATTATTTTTATGTTTCTCTTAAGTTTCACTCTGATTTCGCCATTCTCTGTGTAAATTATTGGTTCTTCAATTAGTCTTATGGTTTCATCTATTTCTTCCTTAGTTTCTTGTAATCGTCTGTTCATTTCTTTTAATTTCCAATTAACTAATTTCTCTATACTTTCTCTCCTTTTTTTACACGTTCCCGTTTGTTCTTCTATCCTTCCATTTGAGTCATTAAATTTCTTATTTAAATTCTGTTCATACATTTGCATTATTTCCTCATTTGTTTGTTCTTGTACTTTTATAGACTGTATTTCTTCAATTGTATTCTCATTTTGTGTCTTCACTTCTACTTGAATTGCTCCTGATACATTTTCTTCTAAACATCTTCCTAGTTTTTGAACTTCTTCTTCTACCTGTTTTTCAATTGTTTCTCTTATTTTAATTCTATGTTCCTGAAGTTCTACTCTCAAATTCGTATTTTCTTCTTTTATATCAATTTTAATTTTATCTATCTGTTTTCTAAATTCTTCATTTTCCTCCCTAAGTTTCTTAATTTCCTTCAAACCTTCCATCTTCACCTCTTCTATTTTCTTTTCCATCCTGTTCATGTTTCCATTTAAATCATTCATGTTCCCATTCATCTTGTCCATCTTTCCATTCAAATCTCCCCTCATATTATCTATCTTCCCATTCAAATCTCCGCTCATATTATCTATCTTCCCATTCAAATCTCCCCTCATATTATCTATCTTCCCATTCAAATCTCCGCTCATATTATCTATCTTCCCATTCAAATCTCCCCTCATATTATCTATCTTCCCATTCAAATTAATTAAAAATTCCATTATTTGATCTCCTCTGCTTACACTATCCTGCCTGTCTTGTCTACTATCCTGCTGTTCCCTTGATTCTTCACTTTCTTTATCTATTAAGGTTTGTTCCTCTACATCTGAATCTCCCATTCCACGTCTCCTTTCTTGTTGTTCCTCATCTGATCTGCCTTCCACACCTATTTGTTTTCCGTCCCTAAGCATCATTCTCTTTGCCATTTTAATTGTATCTAATTCTAATGTTTTTAAAACCTTCTTATCACGAAAAAAATCTTAATTTGCCCCACGTTCGGCCGCCAAATTTATAATGGATTGTTATAGTTGAATACTTTGCCGACAATACCACTATAATTGTTATATTATCAATTTAATATATTCAACTCTAGTATAGCTAGCTCAGTAATGAAGTAAAGAAAATTTTTTATGTATTTATATATTTATGTGGAGAGCATGAGAAACTCTTACTACTCTTTGGGATCTGGAAGTGATTTTAACTCTATATCTACAATATTTTACATATATATGAATCATTCAAATAACTGATATTATATTTTTTATATTATTGGTGCGCCTATGTATAGAAACTTTCAATATAGCAATCGATTTTGTCTCACAATTAAAATAGATGGAAATTATCAGTAGAATAATCGATTCCAACTGTCACTCATATCAGTTGAAGTAATATTTATCTGAACATAAACAATAGTTTCAAGAATACCTTTAATACAACAACTATATTATATTGATCAAGAATTATGTATTATAAATTTAAAGTAAGTGATGAACTATCTTAAATACTAATATAATATTGAAATGTCTAACAATAAAATATTTGTTAAATATAAATAGTAAGTACTCAAGTCTATGTTATTACCTTTCTTTTTCAATGCTTTTAATATGTTTAATAGTTTCAGATACTAATTCTTATTACTTTTATTATAAATGTACATCTCTAACCCGAATGTTGGTACCAACAAAAACAAAAAGAAACACTAACCTCTCAACCACTAATATTCCTTTCTTGAAATTCTGTCTGTTAAAAAACCATGTCATGCATACATATGTCGTCCAGATGGAGATGTTTTTTTCTAGATTTCTTGTTACAGGTACCACGTGTTTGTAATTTCTATTATTCTCCAGCTTCGAATTCCCAATCAATGCTTAATATCTTATTCAGGTACTTTACATCACGATTCCGTACCACATCAACTAATTATTCAATTTGAAATGACTCTTTCATTTGTACCATAGCCTCCAATAACATGTATTTTTTTATATATTGTATATATCTTCGTAGAAATTATGATTTTAATATCCTTATACTAGCTATTTCGAATTAATATATGGAATAACTCACTTCTTTATACAATAACTTAATTCTCTCTTTTTAAATTCTTCAACCATTTAAGTTTTCTAATCTCCGACTTCCATCATTATTCAAAAATCAACAACCAACCCGCCTTTTTTTATTTTTCGTTGCTATCCGAAATCATAAATATCTTGATTTCAGATTCATTTTATAATTCCTAATATATAATTACAAACCATAAAATTCACATCTTTCTTGACTCAATAAATATAGATTTCTATGGTTCTGCTTCTTTTTCAATTTATAACCTTATTCCAGTCAATTGATAAAATTATTTTGACATTTCTGACATTATTTGATATATATAACCAAAACTCTCTAAATGTTAAATAATTAAGTTATTACATGTTTATTTATTGTAACTATTAATAATGTTCAATGAATATTTTTAGAATATGGATTACATGTTTCTTTTAATTGAGGAATTTTGATTTATAACTTGTTATTTATTACTTACAATGGATTGTCGATATGCTTCTTAAATGAACTACTGTGTTTAAAGGTAAGTTTTATCCTTTTTACTCAAATTTCTTATTACTATTGCTCATATATTGTATTCCATTATGAATAGATTACTTCATCAATAAATTCTTTTGGTATCATATTAAAGATATTGAATCAAATGTTCCAAACTTCAATATATTTGTGAGAGTGAGAATTTCAATTATACTTCCATCTAAGTAGTGAAGAACTATCTCTTCTATATATATTTTTTTACTTTTATAAGGTAATAGATATTATGTATCCTGATCAAAATAGGTGCTAATAATTCTCTAACACTTAACAGATGATGTATATATGCTCCAGAATATTTTGTACATGTAAGACATATACAGTTTTTTAAATACTGCATTAAATCTTCTGTATATTGGAAATATTTTCATTAACCGATACTGGTTTATATAATTCTGTGTAGTATGCTGATATGAGTTATATTATTTTAGTTTCTGTGTTCTTGAATTATGTTCAAAATATATATATATATAATATATATATATATATATATATATATATATATATATATATATGTATATATATATATATATTTATTTATTGGATGGTGGCTTTTAAGAATATTATAATAATCACTCATTGTTGTCATTGTCCATTGTCTCAGAATTACCAAAAATCAATAAAAACATTAAAAACTTATGATGAACACACTAACGACAAAAAACCGTTTTTATGCCGCACAGACACCATATTGGTATTCAAGTAACAGATCGTCGGTGACCTCTATAGGAAACATTTTTGACTTCCCGGTTCTTAACCTAACATCATTTAAACTGACATAATAGTTGTGTTAGTTTGTATCAATCGCACGAACGTTTTTAAATGGCAAAGAACGTAGATGACAGTTCATGTTGTCTGACAAGCAAACCGTCAGATTTGTCGGTGCGTTTTCAAAAATTGTGGATGGTCTTAGATTCGTCTAGGAACTGCGACTTCGTTAGATTAGATAAAACCTTTTCAGGCTGAAGATCTCGTCGGACTGAATACGATGACATCGGGGTCACCAATATTTATGAACATTACGCTTTGTATTCCTTTTATTACAGTTGTAGATACTCTTCTATTCATTAGATTTTTCCATATATCCTCTCTTTTTATTTCGTCAAAGGCTTTTGTCAGGTCTATGAAGTAGCCGTGCATATTTCGTTCTTCTCTCTAATATTTTTCTCCAAGCTGTCTCATGTTTATATTCCTTTCCTTATCCTCGGCAAACATGAGCTCTAGTTCCCCAACTTTAGCATTCCTTCTTTTCGCTTTGCTTCCTTTTACATTTTATATTATACAGGACTTAATAAATAATTTTTATACATGATGAGGACAAAATATGTGATGTTTTTAGTCTATTACAATCACTCAACGTTCGCATTATCTCCTTCAACCTTATAAATGAACGAAGCACTTGCAAAGTATCAAGGTGCAAATTAGACCTTAATTCTGTGTACTAACGACGGTATTTTCCTCATTAATTTAATTTTTCTCTTACCTAATTAGACTGCGCAGCCTATATATATTATGTTGTAGAATACTTCAGCGATTTCACGGTGGAATAATTTTATATTGTACACAGAATATCCTAAAAAGAATAAAAATGAATATTGCGAACGGCGAGGAAACGCTGAAACTCGTTTCTTATTATTTCCTTTTTTTCGAATAACGTCTGGAGTGTTTTATTTTCAACTAATGAGACTCTCAAACTCCAGAAACTTTCGAAGGAAATTATTATTAGAAGTTAATAATAAGATGAAAATAATTGATGAGATTTTTGGTTTTCTCTATAGGAATTTCAAATTTATATCTATCATAATGATAATCAAGACTTTCATAATACAGTTTCTTCATTTTACTTTCAATAACAGAAAAAATAGTCAAATAAGTGTATTGAAATACTTATGTTGGCCAGTGAACGACGGAAGTTCAGAGATAAGAAGGGATTCTTACGGGAGGATGCAATAGCTCTATCTTAAGTCTCCTTAGTGAATTATTTAGCATCTTGTTCAAGCTTTTCAATTAGTCATTTTTTCTTAGCAAATACAATAAGATAATTACTTCAATAATTTTCAACTACCCTCTTACGACGGTCTCGCTGATAATAAATAAACGATGATAAAAATATTGAAATTTGTTCTAATTGATACCCGACTTTTAAAATCAATATTATTAAACGAAAAGGAGAACTAAACATTCAGAAATGTCATACTACAATATAATATAAATATTAACACGTATCATGAATAATTCAAAACGTTACAAATGTTACAATAAAATAATATTAAAAAATAAATCAAATGAAGAACTATAACAATTTGAAATATAAATGAAAAGACCAATTGTCATTAAGAACAGTACATCATACAATTTAATAATAATTATTTTCAACAGTGCGCGGAAATGGAAATGAATAATGACGTAACAATACGAAAATCCAGACACTGATATGATATATTATTTATTTATGTATAAAAAAGAGTGACGTGGCAACGAAGGTAGCAACGAGTGTTAAAGAAACAATTTAAGGAGGGAGACTGAGAGAAATTTTGTGAACTTAAAAATAGAAATTAATTAATAAAATCTTTATAACAGTGGAAAATAATATCTAACAGTTTTGAAAGAGATGTGAGGTACCTAGTCTAATAAGTGTAGATAGCGCATTGCGTTTAAGGAAGTTCTAAGTAATAACTGGAATGGAGATGCGGTCTAGTCAAATACATGGAATTTAATTTGTTATGGAATCTACGTAACAGAACATCGATAAGTACTTTTCATTATAATTTCTTTTATAAAATCATTCGATAAACATTTAACAGATTTGAACTCACAAAGCCGCGTGTGTCTGAACATTTACAAATGTTGTAAAATCGTAAATATTAGCTCACCTATATAATCAATAATAATTCCAAAGACTATTTGAAAAATTTTGATGATATGAAACCGTTTGATTAAGAAGTTAATAAATTTTGGTCAACCTTTGAAGTAGTTAACGAACTACACCAATCTTTCTTCATAGAATAAACATCTATTAAAATTATTCCACTGAAAATTCTTGAAAATATTTTTATAAATCACAATCATGTGAGATTACCTTCAACAAATCATCAAGTGATAATTTAGACTAAGAATGTTATTCATATCATATATGACTTTCTTTATTTAATTTATCACTTTAGAATGAGGTGGAAATGTTATGTATTCTTTGATATTAAATTTAGGAATCATTCTGCTCTGTTTCAGACAACCAGTAATACGTGTGTACGAATTTTAATTAACAATCAAATTCTTCCTGTAATCTTCACTTTAATTTCTCCCTGTATAACATAATTATTATATCCTGTTCACATCATACACAGAAATATTATTCTTCTCAAATATTCAATACTTCACTTATACAATTATTGCCTTCCAATTTTTTTACACTTAACATTTCAAACCAACCGACATTAGTTTAAACCTTATCGCTTCACAAAAACTATCGTTGAAACTCCCTTATCTGCCACAAACAAACTTCTTTATGTAATAAACATCGACCCCAGCGAGTATCTTTCACTCGCTGTATTTGACCGTTACATTTTAAACTCTCGCCTTCCATTAGTCAATGTTCCCCGCCATATCACATCAATTCCCACTTCTTCACCCACACATAAATATGAATAAGATCCAATTTTTCACCACTTTCCCAGTCATCCTTCGTACAAAATGGTACTCTCGTTTTAATAGCCAGCCTGCTTTTTTACTAGCATATTTACATTCATTTAATAATATCATAATGTGACTAAATCATTTATAGTACATTCAGATAATCAGTAATATTCTTAGTTGTGTTGCAAGATGAACGACATGTAGCATACCGTTAATATACCAAGTGAAAGTGATACAATAATTCATTTTTTTCGTTCAACCTCACACCTACTATAAACCTATAGTTATTTATTATCGCTAATATGCGATTGGTCCTTCGAATTGAAAATAATAGTGATTGATGACTTCCCGCATTTTACAATCTCATTAACAAAAAAATGAGAACGTCAAACATGGTCCTTCGATCCAGATAGAACCAGAGAAAGTTCGTAAAACATGGTCCTGATTCGAGAGCAGCTTTTGCAGTCCAAAACTATACAGATAAGGTATCTATGACTGATAAAAATTCTAGTACATGTGATTATCAAACTTCTGTGAAAACATTTCATTATTTCAATTTTAGTTTGGACATTTAATAACATTCTTTCATACCAATTTCATGAAACAATCATTTATATATTAAACATCATTTAAATAATTACAAATTCATATTACTTTGGTCTTCTAATAACATGTGTTAATATTTTTTTGTGTAAAACAATCATTCATATTATAAAATATTATTTAAATACCTAACAATTTATCAACCTATGCAATGTGCTATAATATAATGTTGCAATAGCCGTAAAATTCAAAAAGCACGGCCGTTTGCAATAATATGAATATTCGTTACACTGATGTGAAGTAAGTGACGCATTGATTTGTAGTTTTATGTCAAAATGGATTCCTTAAAGACGCAACGAGCCAGTTGCAAGGTGGCAATTGATAGCAATTATAACAAATTTAATTTCTCACGTATTGTAATAAACACGAGATATAACATAGAAAATTTTAAAAACGCCCTATATAGACAATTTTCTCTTAATTCGAAATAATTAATAAATGTTGACCTCAAAGAAAGAAATTGATACCAACAAAGTGTGTTATTGCAAGATTAATAAACATCACAGCTGACGATTGTGTCATGCTTTGTTTACCAATACGTTACAAATTAAAATAATGATACAGAAAACTAACCTTCACACAAGGGCATAGACAAGGTAATTTTTAGAATAAATAACAAGAAATTTTGAATCTAAAGGAGAGAGACAGTAACTCACCCCGAAGTGGCCAGTCTAAGTACGGACGGCTCCTTTACCCTCAACAGTAATATTGTGTAGTTTGTGACTAGTGATATTCCAAAACGTAAGTTTTTAACGTACAGTTAATTTTTATATATTGTATTGATCTGCTTTATTATATTTTCATTGACTTAACCGGGTGTCCCAAAAAGGTGAGGGAACCCATATTTTTTCGGTCATATCGAGTGGACCATTGACATCTGCGCCCCTCATCTACTATTAGAATCTAAAAATTTATAGGTATTTACGGAGATATCGAATGTTCAAGGACTATCTACCTATATATTTGGTTATCTGAAATTGTGCACGGATATTTATATTGTTCAGGGGATCATATTTATTCCTATCTAGAGTTAAACCGATATTTTTACAGTTATATTACAGGATATCCACATACCGGATATATCATAATTAATCTACCGAATTTTCTTGATATAGATTTTTTTTCTACATATCAAATTTTACGAGAATCATAATTAGAATTCAAAGTGGGGGATATAGATTTTTTTTTATATTGTACCGGTTACCCAATTTTCACGAGATTCATAATTATTTTTTTTGCAATCCCAAAAATTTTGGCGATATATACATATATACATATATATATATATATATATATATATATATATATATATATATATATATATATATATATATATGGTTTACTAGAGGTGTACAGGATATCGTAGTACTTGTTCTGATTCATAAAGTTTCGTTTGATTTCTTTTTATTGCCTTAATTTTTGTACAGGATATCCACCATA
Organism: Galeruca laticollis; assembly: GCA_963921935.1. Classification (NCBI taxonomy): domain Eukaryota; kingdom Metazoa; phylum Arthropoda; class Insecta; order Coleoptera; family Chrysomelidae; genus Galeruca; species Galeruca laticollis. Next base: position 31,742,032 of record OY998181.1, on the reverse strand, counting down.
CCCGCGAGACCATAATTATCGCCAAAGTTATATTAGTTACTATTTTTTTTTGACTTCAACATACTACTGCCATTATATGATTTACTGTTGTGTATAGGGTACCGTAATTATTCCAGTTAAGTACCAAAAATCCTGCTCGTTACTTTGTTATTTTTTATATCACGTAGGCTACCCAAAAATCAGGAGATAGCCGGGTTATTATATTTCATTCGATTACGAAAAATTTCGTATGACTGACTACTATATTTTTTCATTTTGTATGTAATATATACTTGTACATATTTAACATCAGCCCTCACCCTCATACCGGCCAATAGGACGGGCCGACTCGACCTGCATTGCGAACTCGGGCATGACACACTGTATAAGCCCAAGAGGCTCCACGAAGACCTTGATCGCTCGAGCCAGGAACAACCCCTCCCTCGAGGTAATCCCGCAGGGAGATTCCTGGTTCTAAATTTTGTACCGCAAGGCACTGGTGACAGCACGCTGCAACGATTTTGTTCTTTCAATAGGGCCCTTGCGGTCACTACCAGCAGAAAAAAAGGAAACCAGAAAGATAACCGATCACATTACACTGGTGTCGGATAGGGATAATTCCGACTCGATTACATTACCGTGATAATACCGATCTATAACATTACAGTATCATTTCAATGTAACTTTAGATTGTTTCTTTTTCAATTAATACCATATGGCAAATTGTTAATGCCCATTTCAACTGTTTAAAAAATTGTAATAATAACCAAATGTACTGCAAAATAATTAAGAATATTCACATCTGAACCAAACATTATTATCAAATCATTAAATCACAAAATAGTAAAAAAGAAATTTCACTTGATTCGGTGATAATTCATATTTATTGACAAAAATCAAATTAAGTCATTGAACTCTTATAATCTCTTGAACAAACATACTTTAATCAAAACTTAATCTCTCTCATTGTTAATCAAAACTTAATTTCTCTCAATGCTTCAATCATTTGAAAAAGAAATGTACTGTTCTGGACACAACTTATTCCCATAATGATCATTACTCTCATACTCACCAAACTGATTCTTCTGGTGTGACTACACACCACTTTTTAATCAAATCTTACCCTCAAATACATTCCTTAATCATAAAACACTCATAAAATCGAAACTTACTCTCAAATTAAAACACTCTTAACTCATAAATAATTCTCAAACCAACACTCGAATAAACTATTCACTTTCTGACTCAACTCTCTTTCAGTGCAGAATAGCATTCATTCATTACTTAAACTCTTTCTCATCAAGAAAACCAAACTTTTCGTCCTCGGAAGAGGACAATGAAACTTATATACGTGGACACTTAAAAAAAATTGGACATGTCGACTTGGACATAGAAAAACAAATACTTAAACCCTTAAAACCTTGGACGATTGAAGAACTTAGACATGAAAAATCACTTGGACGTGAATACCTGAATAAAGGTATTGAAAAATTACTTGGATGTGGATACAAGGATGAAGGGGTTGAAAAAAAATCACTTGGATGTGAATACCTGGACAAAGGTATTGGATGATACTTGGATGAAGAAGTAAAATACTTGGTGGAGGAAGATGATGATACTTCGATGAATATGATACTTGGATGAAGAAGAAAAATACTTGGATGAAACAGATACTTGGATAAAGAAGAAAAAAATACTTGGATGAAGATGATACTTGGAGGAAGAAAAAGATACTTGAATGAAGAAGAGAAGATACTTGGATACTTGGATGAAGAAGAAGATACTTGAATGAAGATGAGAAGATACTTGGATACTTGGATGAAGGAGAAGATACTTGGATGAAAAAGATACTGGGATGATATAAACACTTGGGTGATATTTCAGATGAAAACGTCACACCCTACTCATATGTTACTTAACAAATTACTTTGACGATACTTTGACTTTAAAATGACTTGAAAAATACGAAAACATATACTAATACATCTTACCCTCAAAATACTAAAACTAATACATCTTACCCTCCTTTTTCTTGACGAGAACAGAAAATAACTTCACTTCACTTCAATTAAAACATTTTAAAACTCATTCTTGCCCGCAAAAGAGCAGGGCCCCCTTAAGACAAACGTCTATAGTCATAAACATATACTCGTATACAAAAACAATCTCAAAGAGTAGGAAAAACACTCTCATCATACTTATACACTCGTGGTCACTACCTTGCATTTACTTTCATGCTAACTCACACTTACACAATTACTTGCACTCGCATACAATTGCAACGTATTCACAATTATACTCGTACTTACATTTCCATTTACATTTATTCGTACTTACTCTTACTCACTTGTTGTTGTACTTCACACTTTTTATTGCTCTAATCTCATGAGCACATAGTCTTACTCACATATACATTCTTAATATAAATCGTACTCAAAACATTCACAATGAATTTCCATTTTACTTACACTCTCACTTGAATTCACAACCTCATTCCAATTCTACTCGCACTCGTAGTAGCACTCACTTACACTACTAATTTTAATGTCATTCAAACTTGTGAAGTATTAAACTTGAACTCACTCTTATACCCATACTCTCGCTTACACTTGAAAACTTAGTGATACTCTCTCTTGCGTTGTACATGCATTACAACCTCAATCGTACTCGTACCATATCTAAACACTGGGAAGTCCGAAGTTCCTGTACCGTTACTCGTAAAACAAACTGGTACCACACTTGTCGAATTAGAATCGACTTACACATCTTTTTTTTTTCTCTCATTTTCTCATAATTATATAATTTCCTCACATAAAAACAAAAACCACAAACGAGGAATTAACTCTCAACTACATTTTTGCCGCGACAGAGCCGGCTCCCTTCCTTTACTCTTGGCATTATATTACGTAAAACAAACTAAATACAAACAACCTCATAAGTTAAAAGGTCTCTCGCAAATTTACTCTTACATTAGTGGTCACATTACTTGTACTTATACGATCATGCTCATTCATTAATTAATCACACATCACTTTTTCAAACATTACACACCGAACACTGGGAAGTCCGAGGTTCCTGAGCCGTTACTCGTTAAACAAACTGGTACTTCACTCCGAGGTTCCTGGACCGTTACTCGTAAACCAAACTGGTACCACATTTGTCGAGCAAGAATCGACCTACGCATCTTTCTTCTCATCCCCTCCTCACTTAACTTTCTCTTACTTAAATAACTCGAGGAGACACTTAGGTGATGTTTAAAGAAAACGGAAAAACATTATTTGTTAAACAGTAGTTAATAATATGAGTAATATAAGTAACAATATGAGGGCAGCACATTTTTATTAATCGTATACTTAAGCCATCCTCACCCACGGCATTTGATTTAATGTGTGAAATAATTTGTGATACAAATAAAGCATTTACTTCATTAAATTCAAAATTAGAGTTAGTCACATTAATATTGTAATATGTAAATAGATCATCAGGGGGATCTCTCTGCGGAATGGAGTTTATAAGAAAATTATTAATTTCCTGTGGATTTTTTGAGTTTCCTGGTATATTACCAATATTCTTATCAGGTATTATTTCATTTTGTTTAAGAATCTTCCAAAAATTACGCTTATTATCACTATTAAATTTAAAAAGAAGATACGCCTTCTTTTCCCTTTTTATGGCCGCATTAGTATAATTGCGCATTTCTTTATAGTGTCGAAAATGAGCATCTGATTTACTACGTCGGTACCTAGCAAGCGCTTTATCTCTTAAAGACATCATCTCTCTAATAACCCCTGTTAGCCAAGGAGCTTTAGGTTTGGTGACTCTAGTAGTTACTAACGGAATGTGCCTATCAAAAAGATTATTCAGTAAATTCACTAACAAACAAACCTTTTCATCAATATTATCTTGATCAAAAATGCGAAAAAAAGGAGTCTGATATAAATCAACTTCAAAATTATCCTTATTAAAAAATCTATCTTTCTATATGTAATCATTTTAGGTCTTTGTCTTTCTGTTAAAATGTTCAACGTAATATGTGCTAATTTATGATCAGAGACATAGATCCTAGAAGTTTTATCATCTGTATGAATAACGCCCTTATCTACAACTAAATCATTTTTAGGAAAAAAATTTATTCTTCATTAAAAGTTCTGTATTATCTAAATCCTGAAATACAGTCATCAAATATCAAATTTTTCAGTCGTATACGAGGTTTGGAAAAAAATATGAGTTTTACTCAAGAGTAAAGTACCTTTAAATTTGACAATATCGAAAACTGTTACTGAAAAAGTTTATCAGAGTTAAGAATATGCAAGTACATATATTTAAATTAAAACAGATTATTTTATTTCTTACTAATATTTCTATTTGGACTGAACACTTATCTCTTGTGATTACGAAACACATGATAACATTTTAGTTTTTCGATGTTTTTTAATAATTTTGCAATTAAAATGCGTAATAATTGCATATTCATTTATTTTGCCAATAATAAAATACATTCAAATACTAAGTTATAAAATTAACATCCTATTAATATTAGAAACAAACAAATTTAATTTTCACTCATACTAATGCTTCGACATAACCACCCACTCGTGCAATATACTCAATCATTCTATTGGAAAATTCACGTAATACATTCCTTATCATTTGTGGAGAAATTTCTTGACATGTTTTCAAAATTATCCTCTCCAAGTGGTCAATATCTTAAAACGGCGCTTTCTGGTACATTTTTGTTTCAGGTAACCCCATAAAAAGTAATCAAGGGGGGTTAGGTCAGGGAATCTAGCAGGCCAAAAGAGATCAGAATATCTGTGAATAACTTTTCCATGAAACACATTTTCAAGATAGTTCCTAACATTTATTGTACTGTGGCATGCGGCACCGTCTTGTTGGTACCAAATACATTGACGTTCTAATAATGGTAGTTCGTCCATGAATTCATAGATGAGAGTCTAACATTGTAAATAACGTTCGGCATGCCACAACACACGTTAATAATGCTACCATTTGTATGCGTTTATAAATTCTAACGCAGTTTCAAATTTACTGTCAACATTTCCTTCTACCAACAAATTATTTGTTTGTCAGTGCATCATAGATTACATGTAACTACAGTTAAATTTGTATTATTGTAGACATACGTTTCAAAAATAATGTTATTAATGTAAATGAATGTTATTACATATTTAAACCTAATTTTTAATTCTGTTCAACTTTTTTTTGTAACATTTTCCGATATTGTCTAATTTAAATGTACTTTACTCTTGATTAAAACTCATATTTTTTGACAAACCTCCTATACCACTAAGAGATTTGATATTTGTTGACTGTATTTCAGATAATGCAGAGCTTTCTATGAAGAATCACTTTTTTCCTAAAATTAATAATAAAAAGTTTTCCATATGATTCCAACTTAGGGGGACATATTGTATACATAGAAATGGTCTTATCCTATTGAAACCGTTTGAGAAATAAATATTATTATCAATACCTGAGACATAGGTAGGAAAACCAGAGCACAGAGAACCAATGCACACAATCCGATTTGGGGCTCGAAATATCTCAATAATCGGGACAGTATCATAGGGGAAATATTAGACAGCGATAGAATAGCATTACTCAACAAAGAGTTACCAACATATTTCAACTCAAGATCTAATAATTTTTCTGCCATGGACCTTACCCTTGCTTCCAGTATTCTCCAAAGCTGATTTGAGTGGATACCATCTGGTGATCTACATTGAAGTTACCACTTTCCAATCATTATCAAAGATAACACCGCAGAACGTTCATGGAACCTTTCAGGTAGATGGCTTTCCTCCAAGGCAAATTGGGAAGAATTCTAATCAAATCTAGTACCACCAAACCTAGTCGGAGACCTGACAGAAGATGTGCAAACTCTTACCCGTTCTATCACTGAAGTAGCTACAACGAGTATTCCTAGAAGCAAGGATGGCTCACGAAAAAGAGTGGTCCCCTGGTGGAATGAGAATGTCAGTAGTGTTATTAAAATTAAGAAGAAAGCTTTCGGCAGGTTCCTAATAATCCCATCATCCGATAACCTGATAGCTTTCAAAAAAGCGAGGGTTGCAGCCTGCCGTGAAATCTTAACGAGTTAACGTACCTCCTGGAATAACTTCACAGAAGAAATTACAACAGATACACCGACCACAGAAATATGGGAGAAAATAAAAGCAATAGGGGGAAGAAAATCAAAAACTATACTTACCTGTATACTATAACCAACGATCCCACAGAAATAGTAGAAATTCTAGCAACATAGATAGAAAAACCAAGTAGCATCACTAGCTATGAACCACAATATGCTGAAACAAAAATATGAGGAAGGTACCTCTCGACTTCGAAACACACGACCACTTAGATTATAACTTACCTTTCAGTATAGACGAACTAAACACTGCAATACGCAATTTGAAAACCTCCTCTCCGGGACCAGATGATATTACCAACGAAATGCTTAAACAATTAACTCCTGAAATGAAGAGCACTTTATTAACACTTTTTAATAATATCTACGAACATAAAACTAACCCTAAACTATGGAAAGAGGCAATAGTCGTCCCAATCTTCGAAGAAGGTAAAGATCCAACCGACCCATTAAGCTACCGCCCGATAAGTTTAACTTGTTGCACTGGGAAATTACTTGAACGAATGGTGAGCAACAGACTGCAGTGGTATTTGGAAGAATATCAACTCATATCCTGTTCGCAATCAGGATCCCGACGATACAGATCAACAATTGATCACCTTTTCTATATTGAAAATGCAATACAGGATACTTTCAAAAATCGAAAACACCTAGTAGTCGTATTTTTCGATCTCACTAAAGCTTTCAATATAACCTCGGGATAAGGAATTATCCAGAAACTTCATTAATATGGATTCTGACGTAATCTCCCAATATTTATTGCCTCGGTCCTCCAAGACCGCACTTTTCCTGTCAAACCAGGTAATATTTTGTCAACTCCTCGAATACTTGAGAACGGAATCCCCCGAGGTTCGGTCCTTAGTGCAACCCTCTGCCTTATTGCAGACAATAACCTAGCCACAATCGAAGACATGTCCATCCACAAATGCATGTACGTTGATGACCTCACAATCTTTTCCTCGGGATTAAGAATACCAGAAATTGTAAGGAAACTTCAAATTGCCATAGACCAGATATCTCTAAACGCAAATGAATTAGGATACCGATTTTCCAAAGAGAAAATAGCCTGCGTTCATTTTTGTAGATTGCGAAAACCACATTAACATCCATTCGTAACATTATATAATTAACCAATAAGATGTCTAGAGTCAACCAAATTTTTGGGACTCAAACCTAAATTGGCCAAAAACACGTTGACAAACTGGAAGTGAAGTGAAAGGAATCGCTGTATATCATAAAAATACTGGCAAACACAAAATGGGGAGCTGATCCTGAAAGTTTGTTGAGAATATACCAAGCTTTAATTCTCTCCAAGATTGACTACGGAAGCATTATCTATGCATCAGCCCGCAAATCGGTACTGAAAAAATTGGACCCAATCCACCATGCGGGAATTCGCTATTGCATAGGTGCATTCCCTACAAGCCCCATCCCAGTTGTTCTCTCTGGGGTAGATTCATGCCATTATAACGTAGAGGCGAAGAAATACTCGCAGCGTACTTTGCAAGCATCTCTGCACAAACCTACACCCAAATCATTCGATTTTTTTCCAGAACCTCACTGAATACGAGAATCGGCCAACAATTACCAGGCCAGCGCGAATACGGTTAAACGAACAGATGCAAAGACCACATTTTCAACCTTTTGAAACTTTGCCTATCGGCGCTGCAGAAATCCCTCCATGGCTTAACCCAGCACCAACAATCAAAGTAGATATGTCTATATATCAAAAGCACGATACGTCTCTATCAGAATATGAAATGAGATTTCAAAGACTACTTGCTTTATACTCTGGAGCAACGATCATTTACACTGACGGTTCAAAAACCAACAATGGTGTCGGATGTATTTTTGTAGCTAGCGGTACCGCACATTACTGGACTCTACCAGTTCACACATCAATCTTCACCGCAGAACAATACGCAATATGGCAAGCACTCCTTTCCATCTTTTTCGACCAGTTCGAATAATCGCTATGTGATTATATGCGACCCGCGTAGTGTTCTCGGAGAACTAAAAAGTATGTACACCAAAGATCCACTGACACAAAATATACTCAGCTTCCTTAATGAAATATAGAATCAAGGTAAAAATATTGTTTTTATCTGGGCTTCTAGCCATGTGGGAATAATGTGAAATGAGCGAGCGGATAGTGCAGTAAATACAGCTGCTGGAGAGGATGAAATAGATGTTCAAATAATCAAGCATTCAGACCTTAAACTTCACTTTAAAAACATCTGCAAGGAAACCTGGAAACGCGAGTGCATGGCAGTAGATACCCAGATAAATACTATTAAAAATAATGTAGATGGCTGGAAGCCACCCCTGTGTAGGGAAGATAGGGTAAAAATACAAAGATTACGGTTAGGGCATACACAAATAACCCATGAACATCTATTGACAGGCCAAAATCCACCAATATGTGAAACCTGCAATACTACAATCACAACCAAACATATATTAAATGAATGTGTACAATACAATTATATGCGCATCATTTTCAATATATCGAACAGCCTTACGAACGAATTGCATGAACCTGAAAAAATGGAAAATATACTCAAGTACCTGAAAGCAATAAATGTATATAAAAAGATCGGAACGAAACCTGATGAAAACACTTACCACTATCCCGCTGATACAGTGGGGCCAGACTAATGACCACAGCAGTCGACGTCTGGGTCAAACAAGAAAAAAACATAATAATAAAAATAAAAATTTGTATACCTTGATGAGATTGACAACTGATTTATGTCTGTGATATAATTATCAAGGTTACTAATTAGAAAAAAAAATTACAGTAGTTTGAGAAAACTAAAATAATATTAATATGAGACGCATTTTGCTAATAAATAAGATCAAATTGACAAAATATTAATATAAATTCCAAATTCCTAACAGCATATTTCTCGAAGTAATTTTGAATGAATCCTTCATTGAGTGAGAGTGGGTGAGAGTTATTCATATCCCCTTAGAACCCCATAAAATTGGAAATCGTCTCCGTAGCTAAAACCATTTCAACTCCAACATGTAACGAGGAGAAAAGCAAATTCTCTGACCCAGAAACGGAAAAAATGCCAGATCTCAATCCTTTAGATTTGTTTTTTGGAGATTCTTCATAGTAAAGAATTACTTCGATCCTGTTGAGAAACTGCAAGATATAGTAATTCGAATTCACTCTGAATTGACATTTATAGGCGAGAGCATGCTGCAGAGGATTCGTGATTCAATGGTAAATCGTGCAATGTTTGCAATGAATCAGAAAGCGTCAAACACGTTTTATAAATTAGTTTCTTGTTTCATAAAAATTATTTGTTTTTAATAAAGTTTGAAGATTGACTTTTAGATATTTGCTTTTTATCATTAACTCGGTAAACAAGAACCAGACGCAAAATTTTTATTTCTAAGATTCAATTTATTTTCGTCCCCCGACCCATATTCGGAAAGAACGGACGTCAATTTTGAGACACCCTGTAGATTAACCAATAATTATGGTTTTTGTTATCAAATAAAACTTTTTTCTTCGTGTGTAATATACATAACAAACTAAATATCGTTCTAAATTATGTGAAAGCTGCTTAAGCTTGAAAATCCTAACAGATCGCGCCACTCAAGTCTGCCGTACTGTTTGTTACCCGACTGAGCGCAGACATCGCAATACGGCCAGTCACCGAAGAGGGTCTAGATGAAATCTATCGGAGCGCATCCATGCAAGGAACCGCTTAATGCCGGTTTCACGGCTTGCTAAGTTGAACCGTGTAATTTTGCATTTGCAGCGAGTTGTATAAGCGTAAGGTTTTCTAGTTAAGTGGTCCACAAAATTTGGCAAGTATATATAAGGTTGCTGGAGAAATTCTGACATTCAGTCGAAATGTGTTGGTAACGTTGTAAACGACGTTTTTGCTCCGAGGACGGTAGTTTTATTATTAAAATTTTAGATCAAATTTTTGTTGTTTTATTTTTGTCTCAAAGTGCTGTTTTGTATGATTTTACTTGATGTGGATAATGTGCTGTCAACAACAGTGAGATTATAATATGAAGTGCGATTAGCTCAGGTCACAGTTTCAAATATCTAGTTCTTCTGTTCAGAATCAAAATTATTTTAAGCTTGATCTTGAAATTGTTAATGTACAAGCTTAAATTTTTTTAGTAGCTTCCTGTGAGTTTGCTTTATTAAACATGTTGATTAAATGAACAATTTGATTATATGGTATATCCGTCAGATGAAAGAACAAACAGATAATATCCTCAGATTGTAAGTAGGGGCGAAGGGAGTGAAAGGGGTGTAAATCTCGGTTTTCGATGTTAAAGGACGAATTAAATAATCTCGATTTTTTTTAAATCAGTAAAAAGGTAGTCTTATTTGTTCTGAATAAAACACTAATTTCTATTTTCAAAAATACCAATTATTTTCAGAAATATTGTGATTTTTCGAAAAACGGGAAAAATATAAAAACTGGAAGTTCGAATTTTGTTGTCGAAAATTCTCTTAAAAATCCTATATTATTAACAAAAATTCCAAAAAAATTCAATAATTCATCATTCATCTCCAAAAAAACGGTTAAGTATCGTTTTTTTTCAATAATTTTAGAATTTCAAAATGAGGTAATGATATTTTTTCAGTTTAAATTAAAATAGCTATTTGTGTACCTAAGCGCGAAAGTTCTGGTATCCTACATAAAAATGATTAAATTCTAAAATGAAAAAAAAATGGTTATAAGATGAACGAGTCATAGTTGTTCAAACGTCGATTATTTAGGAAATAGAAAAATGCCCAATAATAAAACTGTTTTAAATTAATTTCATAATGCTAAAGAGACATAACAAAAAAATTAATTATCAAATAATTACTGTTTCGACCCTTACTCTGTGGAATCTATTCATATTACTTTTTTAAATGGAACTAAATGTTTCTAAATAATTCCGCAATATATTGAAAAAATGGTAAAAATTCTAAGGAATTTACAATTGTTTCGATATTTACTATCATCATCAGAATGACAGAAGTTCCATTTCATGTGAGGCCTACCTAATGGGGATATCGTGGATATTTTTCCCATTTAAGACGATTGTAACTGTGCAATGATATGGAAAACCAAGAAAACTATATTTGTTGATCTTTACATTATTACTTACGAAGATAGATTGATGGAGAACTCCCTAGATTTATCTGTTCAACGACGACTTCATATTGTGATTCTCTTAAGCGTCTTCTAATTCCTAACTCTTCAAGGAAATTCAGTCCTTGTTTCTGATCACAAATCAAGAGTGACTGCTCGTCACTCGCGCCATGTCACGTCTCGACTCCGCCCTCTTTTATATATTTTTGCGCTAGACGACAGACACTATTATACCGAAAATTTCGTCTTTTTCCTCTCCCCGCAGTTCTATATTTTTTAATTAATTGAAAAGTATACGGGCAAATTATGCATAAATTTGCCATATAATTCATATATGATCTTCCAGTTGCAGCATCAATGATAATTTTCCATGTATTTATTAAAAAGATATTCAGTTCTAAAAAATAAAAGGTTGTAACTTTTGTAAAAATATTTCTAAAACTGAACGTTGGTCATATGTGATTTCGGTAAGAAAATCAATGTCGCCACCGGTGATTCATTTCTTGTAAATGTGGTGGTCGATGATTGAGTTTCATCCATACTGATGCCCTGAATCTCGAATCGGGGCGTTATTATTGACGTCGTTCCCAACGTCAAGCATACGCAAGCCTGTGAATGTTCTATTTGCGAATAGCTTCAAAAAATGATATTCTCGAGTACCGTTCCTAAAATCATCGAATTGTATCGTCCTCACAACAGCGTCAGTTGACGTTACTATACAAATGTCAGTTGATAATGTCAAATGTAAGGGTGGATTCAAATGCTACGTCGGGTGCGTTTTATGCGATCAGATGCTTAGATCTTTTATATAGTCGTGTCTTTCAGATGCTAGCAGTAAATTTTACCAATCTTCCAACCATTTAACCCAGTCGACACATCGGTAGAAATTGAGCCGCATGTGCTTTGCATTTTATAATGCATGATTGAGAAGTTTGGGTTATGTTTACAAAATTACAAATTATAAATTAATATTCAAGGAGACTGTTTACATTTTTTTCTACACCCACATGTATATTATCCATTTTCTGCACAATTTACAGAAAGGAAATGTAGGCCATTTCGGTTAACTGAACGGATATGATTTCATTTACACCCTAGAATGTATATGAAATCCACCAATCAGCATTTGCATTTAGTACCCAGCATCTCTTCTTTTTTTCAATTTCAATGTAACGTTAAGATAACTTGTCAAAATATTTCTTTAGTTTTCAAGAAAAGTATTTTAGTAAAATGAGTGATTCCAGTGATGAATCAAAAATCAATAAACATTACTCCATCAGATATTCGTTTAGCCGCAAAGGAGACGTATAACACACATCATTACCCCAAAAATATAAAAGTAAATATGAATTTTGTTACAAAAAGTTCCTGGATTGAACTCTGGTAAACGGAGTTACAAATATTATCAGAACATGTTATCACTGCTGATATCAATAAAATATCGAGTAAAAACAAGCTCTCAACCCTTTGGACAACATATTCTATGTAAAGAACAATGATAAATATTAAAAGTAACATTGACATTTCAAGTTACCCTAAATTGCGTTGCTTTCTTAAATTAGAAAGTTTCTTCTAGAAGCACTGGATCAAGAATATTTATTCACAAAAGTAAGTTTGAATAAAATAATCAATACAAATTAAAGAAAACATTAATCATTTAAAAGTAGTAGGTGTCTATATAATGCTCTGTATATTAGTAACGTTCATATAAGTTTGTGATGGATCAATCTGTTAACGTACGTATGTAACTGTATACAGAAGAGAATATAGTTGGTTCAATGCGTTTATTTGATTGCTGATATTTTCATTATGAATAGTAATTTTCTTAAAATTTTAGTTAGTGTTCATTTTTGGAATTTTGGAGGAAGCCGTCGTCAAGAATTGTGAATTTTAAAGATAAATCATGTTAAAGATTTATAAAATGAATTTTAAGTTGAATTAATTAATAAACAAACCCAGATCCTTTGTAATTCCTTGTATGTTTTACGAGGTCTCCAAAAAATATATTCTGCTTAGACCACCAGATATAGAACAATTTTTTGTTAATTACCTAAAAGGAAAATTTTCGAAGGAAGTAGTCAGAATTAACAAAATTGGTAATGAGACAAAAATAATTGTTGAATTTTTAAAATTACCAGATGCGAATTTATATACGGGACATTATTTACGCCTTAAATAGTAAACAAAATCATGAAAAATATTGATCGTACATTTGAATACATCTTCTTGTTCGGGATTTAAACCAAAATTGTTCACCAAATACGTTATAGTATATTGTACAATGAGCATGAGATGACATTCATTTCCCACGAGTAGGTATATGAAATTTTGTAGTACGAGCGTAGCGAGTAATACGACATTTCATATACCTACGAGTTGGAAATGGGTCATTTCATGCAAACTGTACACTATACCCTTTCTAGGACCATCATAAATCATAAACAAAACTGTAATATTTTACATAACAATTTTTATTATAAACTTTCATGCCGTCATTGTTGCATGGTTTAGAGAACTTTTTCTCTGATATTATTAAGTCGGGGTCTTAACCATTTGAATGACCCATATATTTTTTTCCTTTTTGTACATGTACCTACCTACGTCCTGAAACAAATAAGGTTCAAAATTTTAGAATTTTGACAACTCGGAAATCAAAAAATACAGAAAAAATCGTTATAATTCACCTGCGGAAAAAGTTATCACGTATCGTGTCTCTTTAAAGGAGTTATATCACCTCCTGCATCTACCAGGATAGTGAACGATGTCCTTCTAAAGCAATGGCTAGTTTACATATCTGTATCAGCATGTCAATGTCCAATCATCCTCACTATCGCGACCCATTTTCGATTATACATTTTTTTTATGAACGAATTTTGTAAACACCGATGTGAAATGTCAAATTATTAGATAGACATTAACAAACATGACTCGATCATATATTATAATATATATGACCAACAAATTCGTTAATATAATGACAGTCTAGTAGCGCATGATAGTCGTGGGAAATTAAATAGTTATTTCGATACAGTTAGCCCATGGGAAATGAAAATCTGTATTACAATGTGGTAGGTTCCTTAATCGAAGACGCACTTGAAATGTACATTGTTCTTTATGGTCGTAGAAAAAATATTTCATATTTTTATGATAAATTTGATATGCTCAGAAGGAAAAAAAATTGTACGATACATTTTATGATGTTTTCTTTGTGACTCTAGTTCTAATATCTATAGTAAGAAGTAATAGATTTATTTAAGACTGATTCCTACTTTGTTAACTAGGGCAAAGGGAAAGTAAAAAAATTGAACTATTTCAAATACAATGTAGCTATAAAATTTTCTTACAGAATATCCCGCGAGCTCGAGTTATTTTCCATACATTTTTTCTCAGTTGCAAATTTTTTGCCTTACACCAAAAATCTTATAAAAATTCTTTTTGCCAAATGATATTTTAGATCAGCTTAAAATTAGTTGGAAAATGTGTATATATAAAAATCTTATCTGAATAATTTCAGTCAATAAACTAGAATTATTTGGAAGAATATTCCTTTGTAAGTATCAATTGAAAATAGTAACAGGTGGATACATTTAATATACGACATGGTATTTTACGTGATATAAAAAAAATTAAGATTTAAATTTGATTAGGTACTTCAATTGTTTATTAAATGGGAATTTTATTCTTTCTATAGTAACTTGAGACGTGTACATGGCGCAAAGTTTTACTGACATCCGTAGATGGCAATTTTGGGAGTATATACAATACTTCTAATTCTGTGTTGGGTGTCAATGAATGTTTGGTGTCGAGTAGATGTTTTGCGTAATGATATTTCTCTGGTTATTTTAATCTGTATGCTCGTAAGTGCTAACTATCTAATTTCAAAATTTCTAATGGTTTGATCCAAATAGACAGCATTACATTTTGGATATTTACGTTTATATATACCAGACTCCTTTAATGGGGATGATTTTTTCCATTTAACAATTTTGTGCTCACATCACTTTGTATTTTAAAAGAAATTGTTGTAGTTGTTGATAAAATATTATCTTTCAAATATCATCCGAAATATTACCTGCATATGTGATGGTTTCGTAATTTTTTATTTCTTTAGTTCGATCACAAAATATTAGTTTTAATGCCACTTACGCAATGGATAATCGTTAGATGTTGCTATTTATTTAATTTTATTAATTTCTCTATCAAAATTACATTTGTTCGTGGAACTGAAAATGCTCTATGAATAATTGAATTATATGCTACTAATTTATGTGACATGGGATGATTTGAATTTTATGGAATAGTCACATCAGCGTGTGCTGGTTTTCTGTAAATTGCATAATCCAGTACATTATTAACTCTTTGAATTTTTAAATCGAGAAAATTAATTGAGTTACTTTCTTCAACTTTCAATGTAAATTGAATGTTTGGGTGTAAATTATGACCCACTAGGCAAATCAATGTTGCTCATGTTAATTCAACATCACATTGTGATTTTTCCTCTTGTTTTCACCACATGCACATCTATACAACCGCTTATGCCCAGCTTAAGACTGCTAACTTTTGTGATGTTACAACTTAGCTTCACAGCGATGTTGAAGTGCTGCCTTTTTAAATTACTGTGATATTACTAGAACTTCCTCAAATGGAGGTTTTTATAATGAACTAAAGGCAACATTTCTCTTACATTCGTAAATGCCTTTTAACATCTTGTAGATGTTAATGCAATGTCTATAGAATAAAATCTTACCAATGAACTAAATTATTTAAAAAACAATACAGTATATTCTCTTAGATGTTGTATTACTTAAACCTATAAATAGTGTACCTCAAACATTCTAGATGACATCCTATAGATGTTTCTGTGTCTAATACATAGAAATTTTATATAAACGAGAATGCCAATACGTTTTCCAATGATCATATAGAAAATATTTCAAAATAATTGTGTATAAAAATGAAATGCGTAACGATTTATGTTTGATAGAAATGAATCCCAAGTTGTAGTTAGTTTAGTTGGAAAACCTGTATTTTTCTTCATAGGATATTCATAATCATAGCTCGTTTAGAAACAATGGTTTAGTAAACGATGAAATAAAACAATATATTTTGTTTAAATCTTCATATATTTGAACTAATGTTCAATTTAAACTGTTGACGCGTTTCACTAACACAGTAGCTTTGTCAAAACGAATGAAGGTACTAAATTAACAGCCGACATTCAGTATCAAAAAGTTTGCACCATATGTATAATATTTTCATTATTAAATACTGTATGTAAATGGAAAGAAAATCACATGAAATTTGCAAAATGATTTTTATTAACAATTTGTTAGAATACATATAGTTCCAATCAATCCTATGTCACATAAATTAGCAGCATATAATTCAATGACACATAGAGCATTTTCAGTTCCTATGAACAAATGTGATTTTGATAGCAAAATTAATACAATTAAATAAATAGCAACATCCAACGGTTATCCATTACATATGAAAAATGAACTAATTAATAAAAAAGAGGAAACAGTGGCATTATAACCAATATTTCATAAACAAATTACAGAAATAAAAAGTTATAAAATCATCACATATAGAGGTAATATTTCTAATAATATTTCAAAGATAATATCTTTAACAACAAATTCTTTTAAAATAGAAAGTAATGTTAGTACAAAATTGTTGTTGTTAAAACGAAAATATCCTCATTAAAAACGTCTGGTATATGTAAACTTAAATGTCCAGAATGCAATGATGTCTATTTGGGTCAAATCCTTAGTAATTTTGAAATCCGATACAGTGAACACTTACGAGCATACAGATTAAGACAACCAGATAAATCGCAATACGCAAAACATCTACTTGACACCAATCATTCATTGATACCTAACACAGAACTAGAAGTACTACGTATTTGTATTAAGAAACTAGAACTGATGTCCTTGAATTGGAAATTAGAAGAAGAAGAAACCCACAATATGAAGTCATCAATGAACCGATAAATCTAGGCAGTTCTCCACTTATAAGCTGTCTTCTTAAGTGATAATTGTAATGATCAGCAGATATAGTTTTCCTGGTTTTATATACGACGACTCTGACGGCGATGATATTTAGTATCGAAACAATTGTCAAATTTCTTAGAATTTTTAACATTTTATCAATATATTGTGGAATTATTGAGAAACATTTAGTTCCATTTAAAACAGTAATACATTATTCTATATAATTTCCATTCGCATCATCAAATTTCTAGATGTTCAAACAAAAAATTGCACAAAATAACCTGTAAAAATCATTATTATTTTCAAAACACGTCAATGATCTTTTAAACGTTATAAATTGTCTTCTTCTCTTATAACATAAAAACAAATAAGGACCATAATAATTGTGGGTACTTTATCTATGATGAATAATAAATACAACAAGATCAACCTAGTGAGACCAGCATTCTTGATCTGGATTTAAAATAACTGGTGAGAAAATAAAATTAGCTTTGAAATCTCCTTCCTCTTGTACTCTCCCCTAATTGTTTTGGTTTGTTTTTTGGCAATGTTATAAATTTTTGAGCATATTCTCACTAAACTTTTTAATAGTGTTATTTTATGATTATCTTCATATGGGGAACTGTCAAAAATATGATCATATATATATATATATATATATATATATATATATATATATATATATATATTATAATATATCGTATATTTATATTGTTTTATTTATAATCAATGAATGTTGTTCGGCTAGCTTAAATTAATTGTTGCGGCGATAATTTATAATTATTATTGTCTAATTATAGCTCAGGAGAATTATCAAGTAGAGCATGAGTACTCCTTAATCTCTTGAGTTCAGGTCTAAAGATTTTTATGTAATTTATTATTTTGTTTCATATATTTTCATAAAGAATTATTTGTTTTGGTCTTTTATTTAAAATAAAAAAAATTATACCTTGTCTAAATTTATGTTGAGACGCCTATGGTATCAAACCTATTCCTTTCTCTAGTATTGACACGTGAAGTGATCTGAATTTATCTATATAATTGGTTGTCACTATTATTAACTATTTTCTGTTTCTGATATTGTATTGAAACAACAATGACATACACTCTAATTATATAATCAAAAATATGGAATGAAAATGAGAAAAGAAGTACATATATCAACACAAACAAAATCTAAATCTAGTATGTTGAACCAATAACTATAACCTAATAAAATTTTAAATCAGTGTACTATTAAAATGAATTTGAATGTCCAAATCAGATTTTTTTTTGATTATTCAATTGGTTAACCAATAAAATTGCGCAACAATAACCTTACTACTGATGGCTGCTTCTGGCACCGACAATTAACAGTCTCCAACAACACAACTCTTCTATTAATGTGTCTGCTGCATCTACTCCCTCTGGATACTTGACACAACTCCTCCAAGTAAGTTTTGAAATTATATCTCTTGTTATCTTTTAAAATAACTTATTTTTACTTTTTAATTCAAATTCTAGTTTAATTAGTTTATACATATTTTTCAATGATACTTTCAGTTTATTTTATTATTCTAATGTCTTTGATTTCTATCTATTTTAATCATTTATCTTTTGTACCTTCAATTAGCTTCTGAATCTTCTCAACTTACTTCTTCAACTTTATTTAACTTTTTTCTGTTACTTTTCTTGAGTTATACGAGGACTTCTCTTATATTTTATTATAATTTGAAAATTTCATTTATCTACGTCCTCTCTTCAAAATATCACACCACATACTCCATTTTTCCAAATCAACAACCATCCTTTTTCCTGTCCGTTGCTATGGACAAAACTCATCATCTCACTAGATTTTTTTTAACAATAATTTACAAATCGGAGGTTTTCATTTAATTTCATATTTTTCTTAACTATTTGATGATATTTAATGCTTCGTTTATTGCCAAAATTATTTAATTTATATATTTAAAACTCTACTTCTCCAAAAATATCCCTATTTATAAAAAAAACCTCTCATTGTGTAATACGTTTCCATTCGAAATTAGACAAATCTACGAACTGATACTTTTCAAAATATATATAATTCTTTTCAATTTCTATTAAAATTTGGTCACGATTAGGATTTCTCATAAACTTGGCCTAAAATTATATATACAAAAATTCTTCATGTGTTCATATTTCATTGTCCCTCCAGATATCAATCAGAATTACATAGTTCTATGACAACGAATTCCTGTCGCGCACATCGAACTCTGTCGCTGATGTTTCATGCTTTGAAAGTATTTTTGACATTCCAATCAGTTGACAGTTATCTGTGTCATAATAATAATAAACATCTAAAATAATGATTCTGCTACTAATTCTTAATTAAACATGATGTATTATAACAATCTAAATACATTTATTTATTCTTTTAGGGTTTTAGATACTTTTAATGAAGTATATTACACATTTACAAATTATTATATTGTTTAAAGATGATTTTTATGGTCTGATATACAAGTTATGAGTGAATTATTTTGGGAAGCACTGACAATGGTAAATGTTTTGAATATTATTCAGCATCTCAATATTTACATTAAACAAACGATATCATAGGTACAAATGCAATATATAACCCATTTTAATTTCATTCATATCATTAAAAACAAATAATTCCCTATGTTTGGGCAACTTAGAACCAAATTCAGCTTGAAAACCTCACACACCAACACCTTCAAACCCTTATAGATGTTGTGATGAGTTCAATATATATATATATATATATATATATATATATATATATATATATATATATATATATATATATATATACCAGCGTATCAAAATTGTGAGTAGTTTGCATCTTACAAGATCCTTGGCAAAGTTCTAAATTAACTGATCAAATGTCAACCAGTTACCCCACACAGGAGTTAGAATATCATCATTGCAGTTAAATGCAGATTAATAACTAATGTTAATTGTGATACTTTTTGACAGTTTTAAAATAAAATGTCCTTCTACTTCATGAAATTCCAGCATTTCATTTGTAATTATTTTCCAAAAAAGATTCATGTTCCTGCAAATTCAATAATCAGAACTACGATTAGTATAACATTGTTTCTATGTTAGTCTACATTTTAAATGTGAAAAATATTAATGAATTCTGAACTTGTGACTTACACCAAGTTTAATAAATGGAATGTACTCCATTTTCATTCACCTAATAAAATAAACTGAATTTTCAACCAACTCTCAGCTCCCAATCAAATAATTGAAATTCAAATTGTGAAATGAAAATTTGAATCTAAATTCAAAAGGCTTTTAGTGTTGGTTTTTGTAGCATGTATAGTCCTTTCGCGAATGGATTTCATATACACATAGATTTAAGCTGACTGTTATAAACAGGATTGTTTTAATACCATTTATACAAATCGAATTTGTTCCAATAGAGGATTTGGAATTACCCATACTACCGTGTAGGGTCCATAATCGTCAATCGGTATCGTTATGTTTAGGGTAGCGCTGTTAATGTAAATAATCCTTCGCTCTCTTCATCGAGCGAATCAATAACATATAAAATAGTACAAACTATAGGTTTTCATATGATTAGAAAAAAATCGTGAGGACGTTACGAGTGCGGTGAGAGTATATGGGAAAGTAATTACAGTCCATAAAGTAACGCATATATTCAGTATTAGCTAAATAGCAGTAAAATGCAAAAATCCCGAAACATGTCGATTTGAGTTTACTACTTTCTAGAAGAATAATCTATGATACAGGTCTTAATACGTTCTAGAAATTCTGGTGTATGCTCTATTCTCGCGTCCTTCTTTGCATCCAGTTGAAGGTTTCGTTATCCGTCTTTGCTGAATTTTCTGTATTAGCCCATTAATAGCAGAAATCCTCTATTTCATTAGCTGTTTTTGGAATTTGGTAGTCGACAATAGCTTTTATTTTGTCTGGATTCGGTTTAGTTCCTTCTGGAGTCACAATGTGGCCTAAGAAGCTAACTAGTTTGTTTTAGAATTCGCATTTGGATCTTGAGTCCCGTTTCTTGTCCATATTTAATAGAAATATTTCTCTTTGAAATCGTTTAAGAAAATTGTAATGTTGCAGTGGCGTTCTTGAGTCCAAATGGCATACTGAGGTATTCGTAGTAACCGTTCTGGACCTTGAATTCGTTTTAGGGATGTCTTCTTCTGACATTTCAATCTGGTGGAACCCGCTGGCTAGGTCGAGGGTAGAGAAATACTGACATCTTCCTAATTTGTCCAGGATATCTGTGATGATTGGGATTGAATATCTATAATCTATTGCCTTATTGTTGACTTTACGGTAGTCTAGCACTATTCGCCATTTAAGTATTTGTATCAGGTTCCTTGGCGCGTACCCAGATATGTTCAGGCCAGAGTGGTTGGCTTGGTGTAATGATTCTTTGGTTCAACATTAATGCTATTTGTTTCAGAACCTCATCTTTTTTAATGTGTGTATAACGATGACTTTATGTAAGTGAGAACTCCATCTGTTGTTCTGATGTTATACTTGATTTGGTTGTTGAAGGTGACTTTGGATGGTAGAAGACAGCTGAAAACGACAGCCTCTGGAGTATATACAAGTGACCAATTTTATGATTGGATATTATTCAGGGTGTCTCAAAGATGAACCTAGTTGATATTCAGCTCAGTAAAGCCAGTACAACGAGTGCTATGGTACTTGAGGTACCAAATGTTTGACATTTTTGGAGAATTTTCAGTTTGTTAGCAAGATACAGCGTCCAGCGTGTATACAAGTGACCCATTTTATGATTGAAATTGTTCAAGACATCTCATAGGTAGATCTTATTGATTTTTAGCTCACCAGAGCTAGTACAACGGGTGTTATGGTACCTGAAGTGCCACATTTTCCGTCTTTTTTGGAAAAATTTCGTGCTGTTAGTACGATACAGCCTCCGGAGTGTATACAAGTGGACAATTTCATAATTAAATATTTTTCAGGGTGTCTCATTCAAGGTGTCTTACATATGCACCCTATTGATTTTCAGCTGACTATAGCGAGTACAACGGTTCCTATAAATCTAGATATACTGCATTTTAGTTACTTTTGGAAAAATTTCGGTTTTTTGGCATGATACATCCCCCGAAGTGTATACAATTGACAATTTTATGATAGAATATTATTCAGGGCTTCTCACAGATGCCAAAAAGTTACTTTTAGTCTCAAAAACCGTTTATTAAATCCAGTTTTAATAGTTTTCTTACAGCCATAACATTATGGCCGACATTTGTGAATTATTTCAATCGTTGGTAACTCATTACTTTTGTTACAGTCATATATGGTGGTTTTTAATAATTATGTTACAAACACATATAAAGGTTTGATCCCTTATCACATCGCTTCTTACGTATAGTTGTTAAATCAGAAACTGCTTGCATTATTTCTGGTTCTTCATCGAAACCAAACGTTCCTCGTAGATTCTTATACACATTGAAACATATCTTCTGTGTTCAAAATTTAAATGACGTTGAAACCTGTTTTCACTTTGATCACAATTATTTAAATTTTCGTTGTTGATACACATAATATTTTGGACCTGACTTGATATTTCTCAAAGACGCAACATTGTAAATATTTAACTTTCAACTAAAAATATAATTAATTTATAATAAATATATATATTACCGAAATTCCTGAGAAAATTACTACAATCTTTCTTGACGTCAGCCTACCAACTAAATAGTGAGTGTTGCTTATCTCTGGTGAACATCTGTTGTTGAAAGATGGGAAAAATAATTAGTTATTTGAAAATGATATTCCTAATTCTTCTTAATAAAACGAGATATAAGGTAGTGTTAATATTGTTTAAAGGAATGCATTTTATTCTTTACATTAACGATAAGTATCTTTAAAAGTAGGATGGCGCTCCATAATTGCGGATTAAAAATAATCGTTAGACAGACGATAAATGTATTTGATAGTTATAAAATTATTAAATACGTTTTAACGATCATTGGTTGAAAGTATAATATTAAATGAATATATCGTCGAATAAGCATTTCAAATTATAATATTGACTGGACTATGACGATATTTAACTCAAACGATAAGCCGAAATCTAAAGTTCACACTATATCTCTTGCGTCGACTATACCATGCATGAACCATGGGTCAGCGTACTTGTTCTGCCCTCTACCCTACACAGTCACTCCCTTAAAAAATTTGAATTACAAGGGGGTCGAGCGATACCCCTTTTAAAAGATCTTTGAATTCTCTTTACAATCCTCTATAATATTTCATAACATTTATGAACGGGTTTGTGGAAATAACTGTTTCAATAATTTTGTATTTTAAAATAAAAACACGAGATTAATATCATCGCTTATACCTTCCATAGATGAAACTACCCAAATACACGACACTGGATAGTACACCAACCAATTCTTATAATGTTAAAGTACTTAATAAGAGTTTTTTGACAAGAAACTTATCTTTTTCGATTGGTTGTCGATCAATTAATTATAAATACACATCCATTCCGTGCACGTGCAACAAAATTCAAGGCAAATTTAGTTGCTACATTGCGTTGTTAATGTGGTGTACACCATTAATAAGTGAATGGAAATTGTGGGTGATATTTTTAAGGTTATGTACGTTCTACAGTCACAGCGCGCGTATTAAGGTAGCACCTCCACGAATGCAATATTTCATAAATTTCGCTAAACTTGAGAAATAAGTCAGTAAATGCATAATAAACACGCTCTTTCAAAATGAAGACGATTTATCTAACCATTCATGGGGCAATTTCAATTAAAAAGACAAATTTGATACATGAGGTTTGAGACAACCGTGTAAAAATAATAATTTTTTATTTTTTTTCTTAACGAACTTTTACCATTCTAACATAAATCTAGTATTTAGAAGAAGAATATATCCTGAATAATTACAAAAAAAGTGAAACTGTTCACCTAGTCTGTTAATAAAACATTAAAATAAATAACTGTTGTAAATCAAACTAACTGTTAATAATTCCACAATATATTGATAAAATATTAAGAATTCTAAGAAAAGTGACAATTGTTTCGATACTAAATACCATCCTCAGAATGACAGAAGTGACATTTCATTTGGTGCCTACCTGATGTTCAATAATTATTTTTGGCTAGACCAAGAAGTGACCTACCTTGTGATTGACAATATATATTAATAGAAAAAAGAAGAAGATATTATATTACCAATAATAAAACTTAGATATTATTAGCCCTATGAGGATATCCTGGATATCTCTTTCCCATTTAAGATCAGTAGAACTCTGCAATGACAGCATTATATTCTAGACCTTTATGTTTATATATACCAGACGTCTTTAATGGGGATATTTTTGTTTTTACATTTAACAATTTTGTACTCGCATTACTTTCTGTTTTGAAAGAATTTGTTATATTAGTTGCTAAAGATATTATCTTTGAAATATTATTCGAAATATTACTTGCATATGTGATGGTTTTATAATTTGTTATTTCTTTAGTTTGTTTAGGAAATATTAGTTGTAATGCCACTTTTCATTTTTTTTAATAATCAAAATATGTTTCATAATATGTAATGGATAACCGTTGGATGTCGCTATTCGTTTAATTTTATTAATTTCTCAATTAAAATTACATTTGTTCATAGGAACTGAATTATATGCTGCTAATTTATGTGTCATGGGGTGATTGGAACTATATGGAATAGTCACATCAGTGTGTGTTGGTTTTCTGAAAATTGAATAATCAAGTACATTATTAACTCTTTAATAATTTACTTGATTCTCTGTAGTTGTTGGTGTTTAATATTTTAAATAGCAGTAAGTAAAACTCAACATCAGTACTACAGCATATATTAGTGAAAGATGGAAGGGGCAACTAGTTTCGGCTCACTGAGCCATCATCAGGCCTCTGAAAGGTATCAAAATAGAAAAAATCAGAAATTCACAATATGTCGAATTACCTTAATGTATATCCATCCACATGTAAAGTATAATAGAGGGAAAGCCATCACATGTCCGTGGCATCCAGCAGACTCCAACATATGTCAGTAGGCAACAAGAGGATATACTGTATGGAAAATCATTATTAAAAATTAGTAATGAAAAAAATTTCATAACTATGTAAAACGTCGAGGACAATAAAATAAAATTAAAAAAAAACCAAACAGATCAACATTAAGAAAAGTCATAAAATTAGGTTAAAGTATAAAAGAAAAGAAGGAAAGAAAAGAAAACAAAACTGGACATTGCCGTACGACAGAATATGTCCGAAGCTAAAAGACCAGTATTTTAGTATGTAAGCGCACTAAGTACAGTGACTCAGTAAATCCCAAATAGACAAGATGGTCGGAGAACTGACAAATGACAAGGACTGATGACAGCCTTCAATAACAAACTGAAAAATCTTTGAAAACAGAGATGAATGAGACATATTCACTTCCATGTAAAGAAATTATCTAAAACACAGTATAATATAAGGGCACAGTGTCTTTTAACAATATCATAAAGCAATCGTCAAAACTAGAAATTAAGCCACGACAATTAAGAAAAAGAAGAATAAACATAAAAGGCCAAAAATATTCTAATAAGTCGTGACATATAAGTTAAAATTTATGAAATAAAAACCTTGAAAGAAAATAACAATTCAAGCATGGCATTCTAAAAAAGAGCCTTCAAAATACCTCTTTCAGATTCAAATTTCTTTCAATAAGGAAATAAGTATTATTAAACAGATAGCATTAAACAACAATTTTGCCTTACACATTTTCAATAAGTTTTTTAACAAACTTTACGCTAAATTTAGACTGAGTTTTTACACTTCTATATCACCATCTCAGAACCATTCATTTTCGGGTACCTTGAATTTCGTGGGTCCATTATTATATAAAATTTCCAGTATTTTTAGAAAACATATTTAGTATTGTAGTCGCCTTAAAAAAATTCTAATTAAATCAATTTTTTATAAACACTAAGGATGAGGTACCTTTATTTAATAGGTTTATCATCTACCTTGTGGTTCTAGCAATGCCGTATATGTGGACCAGTCTGGACGTATGTTACAGTCTCGTTTGAAGGAACATCAATATTATATCAGAAGATATATGAACACAGACATATAAAATCATTTGTAAACCATTTTTATCGGAACTACATGATTTTAATTTTCAGGACGTCAGACTTTTACATCAGTGTGTGAAGGGTGTTCGACTTTACTTTTTAGAGATGTCTGAAATACATCGTATTAATGATCCTTCCATCTTATGTTCGAACGAACAATTGCAACCTTTAGAAAACTATTCATTCCTTAATTCTTAAAGCTCTTAGTATCATAACACATAATTTATTTGTTTATCAGTCAACCTCAGTTACGTTCTTTCTTCTTTTACAATTACTGTCATTTTACTGATTCTTCTTTTATATTGATAAATACCTATCACAATTATTTTACACTTATGATGTATTTTTGCTATTGAGTTTTTATAATGCTGTGCTAAAGTTGTTATTTTCTTTTAAGGTTCTCATTTCATAACTTTTAACTTATGTATGACGACTTATTACAATATTTTTGGCCTTTTATGTTTATTCATCTTTTTCTTTAATTGTCGTGGCTTAATTTCTAGTTTTAACGATAACTTTATGATATTGTTAAAAGACTTTGTGCCCTTACATTATACTGTGTTCTAGATAATTTCTTTACATGATAGTTAATATGTCTCATTCATCTCTGTTTTGGAAGATTTTTTATTTTGTTATAGAATGCTGACATTTGTCCTTGTCATTTGTCAGTTCTCCGACCATCTTGTCTATTTGGGATTTACTGAGTCACTGTGCTTAGTGCGCTTACATACTGTAATACTGGACTTTTAGCTTTGGACATATTCTGTCGTACGACGATGTCCAGTTTTGTTTTTTTTCCTTCTTTTCTTTTATACTTTGACCCTTTTTATGACTTTTCTTAATGCTGTTGTTTTGTCTATTTTTATTTTATTGTGCTCGACGTTTTACATAGTTATGAAAATTGTTTCATTACTATTTTTATTAATGATATTCCCTACAGTATATCCCCTTATTGCCTACTGACATATGTTGGAGTCTGCTGGATGCCACGGACATGTGACGGCTTTCCCTTTTTGTACTTTACATGTGGATTGATATGCATTAAGGTAATTCGACATATTGTGAATTTCTGATTTTTTCTATTTTGATACCTTTCACAGGCCTGATGATGGCTCAGTGAGCCGAAACTAGTTGCCCCCTTCATCGTTTTCCGATATATCCTGTAGTACAGATTTCGAGTTTTACTTACTACTGTTTACCTACAGACTACATTCGAGATGGATAGTCTTTTTCATTTAATATTTTAGTCGGTTTGTTAATGGGCCATTTCTTTAATGTTCTTATAATCATTATAATTCAGGGCACTTAGAAAAATGTGATAAAATGCTATTCTTTGTTTAATTTAGGTATGTAATAATGTTGTAAATATTGTGTGCACTCAGTTAACAATACATTAATTTCCCCACACTCAGGATTTGCCTAGTGGGTAAATCGGTTTATTCGTGTTTGTTCTTTGTTCAGTTGTAAAATGTATTACAGTTGAATTATTGGATCTTCACCCATGCGTAATTAATATCGGATAACATAACCGACAAATGTCAAATTATTTTGTTCTGTTCTTCACTATTAATAGAAAGAGATGCCACTTAATAATTATGTCGGTCTTATCAGATATTAATGACGCATGGGTAAAGATCCAATAATTCAACTGTATCTAATATTTGTAATTCTAACAATAATAATCATATTCATTATTATAAAGTAAATATACATATTTTTTTAGATGAATAATAAATAGTCATTTATGAACCAAGGGCAATTATAATCTCTAAGCTAAACTTTATGCGTAGCATAGCGTAGCGAGCGAGGGCATTTTTTAGCTGAGGGACTAATGAATTTTACTTCCAAGATGCATACATTATTTTTTCCATGGTCATATGTTTCTATTTTCTATATCACTAGAATTAATGATATTGGTATACGGACATTTTTCTTTTGACACAGTACCTATTCGTAATATCGATTTCTACATTTAAATAATTTTCAAATAAAAGAAAAGTGACCTACACAACAAAAACGGTACAATATATTTAGGTAGGTAAGGTAGATATTCCTGTCAAAATCAGAATACTCAAAGTCACGAAAAGCTTGCGTTTTAGAGCTTTTCTTACAGTAAATACCTTATCTAAAGTATATGCCTATTTATATTTCATACTAAGTAATGAAAATAATAGCTACGCCGATCAAATTCATAAAATAATACGCACAAATATATATGACAGACTGCCAGTTTATTTCATTCCCTAGGTGATAATGTAGTTTATTCCCTCTGTGTAATAAATTGTCACAGCATGTGTCTAAAAAATTGATTTTTTCCCGGTCGGGGAAAAATACTATTATTATATATTTGTATAAGTAATATAGTAATGTAAGATTTAAAAACTTGGCTTATAGTCTTAGTACCACAGATACGTATAACGTTATAATAACGTTGGTACTGAGCTAAAATTTTTCGACTGAACTGTTGCGTAGGAAACTTGATGAATATAACAGAAGACATGAACATCAGCGACCGATAGGCATCTGAAAATTACAGTGACTATATACAAGACAGTGGCGACAATTGAGTATAAGCTCCGCCCATCCGCCATTAGTTTGCTAATTTTGGTTTGTTTACATTTGACTACATGCAACTAAATAACCCTTTTAAAAGAGTTTTACCACATTTCAACTAGTTTTCAGTGTAGTGAACACATCCACCGAGGAAGGACACCAGCAAGTAGGAGCTCCAGCGAATAACCTGGTCACTGACCCAAACCAGGCACTTCCAGCAGCGCTTGCCTCCGGACTCGGCAAAACACATTGAGATTATCATCTCAACCCGTCCTTTATAGGACGCTCTTATTACGAAAATCTGCTCGAATCGAGCAATTTTATTTATGAAGTTCCGCTCTTTATAGAGCGATTTTATTTATGAAAATTGCTTGAAGCAAAGAAATAGAGAACAAGACCAACCAGAAGTAAATACAACTATCCAACCAACGGAGGACGAAACTATTGAATCAGGTGAATATAAACACTAACCTGCAGGCAAAAGGGTCAGGAAACCTCTAACCGGGGAGGAAACTCCCTCCGGCAGTGAGTCCGCTGTCCGGCTTTTGTCCGCATCCCCGATACTAACAACGAAGCAACTATCTGCTTCGTCCTCTTCCGCCCCACAACATTCTACAATGGCCTCCTCTAACCGCTCTCCGATTAAAACCCGGAGCCATACCCACACGGCGCCATCGCTCTCTTCGCACGAAGAGTTCCCTCCCATAACAACCACCCTACCCACCGACGCTGTAGCCGTCCTCAACCAAATAACGAAAGAACTCGCCGATCTCAAAGCCGAAAACCAACGACTTAGAACCGAAAACAACCACCTAAAAGCCCAAACCAACTCTCGATGCTCCTCAAAGTCCAGCTCCATCCACTCCGCGCAATCTCACCAATCCCACGCCTCCATCCGCACCGCTCCTAAATCCAACCAACAACCCAACAACCGCCGCGAACAAGAGGGAGACTTCACTCTCTTGGGAACGATGCCCAAGAGAGATCGAAGAATTCTTCTTCCCTCGCCACCTGCCACCCAAACCCAACAGCCCCCAGCCACCCAGCAACCTCTCCCTACACAACCACCCCGCCCTACACAACCACCTCGCCCTACCCAACAAAACCAACAAGTACAGCTTCAGACTCTCAACATCCGCAACCTACCGCAAAGATACGTCTCTCAGCGGGAGCTTTTCAATCTCCTCAACACGAACGAATTGTTGAGAGGGGAAATCTCCTACTTAAAGGCGAATCTCAACTGCACCGCCCTTCTCAAGATCCGCGCCAGCATCCCCCACGAGGCCTTTGCAAAAAAGCTTCGAAACACCATCGGCGACGACCGCGTCATCGTCATCCCACTCAGCCCAGCCCCCCGCACTCGATCGCAATCACGTAACCGCAAACCAACCTTCTCGCTTGTCTGCAGAAATGTAGACACCTCTGTCTCCGAAGAAGAATTCGAGGAAATCCTCACCGACCATAAATTCCCGCACAGCAGATCTTGGCGCATCCACTCCCGCCGTCGGGGCCGTCCCACCACAATGTTCCGGATCCTAACCGACTCCGAAATGGACTACCACCGAGCCCTTCCTCGCGGCATAAGATTTCACGGCCTCTCACATCCGTGCGAGGCCTCCAATCCAACAAACCCCCTTCCCGAGTTCCCAAATACTGCGTAAGATGCACCAGCACAGGCCACCTTGCCGAGTCATGCAAGGCCAAACCGGTCTGTCCTTCCTGTGGTGCATCTGACCACAAATCAAACGATTGCCCAAAGGCTAAAGAACCCACCTGCAAAAATTGCGGCGGCCCGCACGCCACCTACCACCCCAAATGGCCGAAGCGACTTGAAACTCCTAAAACCCCACAAGAAACCGCCCCGGTAACGCTCGAAAAACCACCTACCCCCTACGACCTCACGACCGACGCTAAAATTTTGATCGAAATTTTAGCAACAACAATCATGAACGCCGTCCCCACAGCACGAGGCCTAGTGGCTGACACACTCTCACACCTCGTTCCTTCTTTCTACGGCTACAACTGTACCATAACAAGCGGCGCGGGCAACCGCGTCCACTTTGCTTTCACCCCCAAACGCCAAAATTAAGTCATGGACTTCGTTATCGGGACCGTGAATTGCCAAGGTCTAGCCAGGAAGCGACATCTTCTTAAACACCTTCTGCACTCCCAAAACATACAAGTACTTTCTGTTACAGACACTCTTTTAAAAAACCCCCCTCGCTTCACTGGCTACACCACCTTCCACCTAGACAGGAATTTCTACTGTCACGGCAACGGACTTCTCGTCCGAAACGGACTCCCCGCATCATAACACCCACTCCCTCAACTTCTGTCCCAACAGAACTTGGACTGCATAGCCATCGACATATCGTGGAATAATACCACGACGACTTTCTTTTCTTATTACAAACATCCCAACCAACCATTATCAATCGACCTTCTCGAATATGCAGCCTCACTTCCACGAGCCATAATAATGGGTGACTCAAACTCACGCAACACCCTTTTCGGAGATACGCACTCCAACCTCAGCGGCAGACTACTCGCCGACCAACTTGTCTCACTTCCCATCTTACGGATAAGAAATAATAACCCAACCCTATTAAGTCACCTTGGCTCCTCCATAGTCGATCATATAATCTGCAGAGACAGATTAATCACTCTCGTGGACGACGAATGCTTTATAGGCGACCCTATCACCTCCGACCATGTTCCACTACTGGTCAAAACCGCACTACACAACCCCATACCACCACCAGCAACAAATTTCACCTTTCGCGATTTCAAAAAAGCCGATTGGAATTCCTTTGCTAACCACGTCTCTACTAATTTACCACCACCCGTCATTCATCAGACTACTGATGACATAGATAACCAAGCAGAAGAATTCCAATCCCTCTTAATCGATGCGCAAGACATCGCCGTCCCAATCACCACCGTACACACCAATTTTCATGCACTTCCACAAAGAATTTTGCAAAAGATACGTTAGAAAAGACAGTTATACAGGTTATATGTCCGCACTCGAGATCCTGCAGTCAAAACACAATGGAACCGTCTCAACGCCCAGGTCCGTCAAGAAATCAATGCTGAAAAGCAGAGAAAATGGAAGACCGAAACAGCCGGACTGGACTTCAGACAAGGGCGCGTGTTTTGGCAAAAATTCAACCGCCTCGTCGGTCTCAAGAGAAAGGTTGAATCACATCTCGAAGTGCAAGGACAGAAGATCTACACATCCGAAGACAAAGCCACCGCCTTCAAAAATAACCTACAAACTGTCTTTTCACCACTCGATAACCCCCAATTTCTTAGGGACTTTGCCGTCGAAACCGACCTCATGACTCGAAATATTACTCGAAGTCCACATATACACATCCCACCTGATGAAAACTCTCCGCTTCTTTCACCATTCACCATCGAGGGAGTTCAGCTGGCGTGCCGGGCGGGGAGAAACAGTGCCCCAGGGCACGACGGAATCTCGAGGCAGGCACTAAAAAACCTGCCAGAAGAAATCTTTCCTCCGCTCTGCGCCCTGCTGAACGCCTGCCTTGCTTTTTCTTATTTTCCTCATTGTTGGAAATCTGCCAACGTAGTTCTCATCCCCAAACCCGGCAAAGACCCCACAAAGCCTGAATCTTACCGCCCTATTTCATTAATCAGCGTCCTAGGTAAAGTCTTTGAACGCTTGTTGAAAGAACGAATCTGGGACTTCTGCACTGAAAATAATATAATTCCGGCATTTCAATTCGGATTCAGGCCGGGCCACTCTTGTCAGAACGCCACCACCAGTCTTCAAACAATCGTCACCCGAGCTTTAAACCAACGACGCTGTTCTGCCGCCATCCTCATGGACGTTCAGAAGGCCTTCGATCAAGTTTGGCACGCCGGACTTGTGAGAAAGCTACTGAGCATCCGATTGCCCAACCAAATTGTCAAATTAATATTTTCTTACCTCACCGACCGATCGATCAGCGTCAAAGTTGGTTACAGCATATCCGACCCTTTTACACCTCAAACTGGCGTTCCGCAGGGCTCGATACTTGCTCCTCTACTATATATCATTTATACGTATGATACACCTGTCCCACGACATCCTCGCGATAACGTCCAACTATATGCGGATGATACCGCACTTATCATTTCTGCCACAGATATTCGCTCTCTCAACATTCGATCCCAAAATCCACTGACCCAATTTTCTAATTGGTGCAGGAAATGGCGGGTGACTCTTAATCCTCAAAAAACACAAGCAATCGTCTTCCAACACCCTGATACCAAGAGCGAACGACTTCTACCAAGAAACTTCCGCCTCGTGCTCTGGGGAGACCGACTCGAAATCCGCAAGGAGGTCATCTATTTGGGGGTGAAATTCACTTACACCCTCAACTGGACGCCCGACCTAACGGACACTTTAAATAAAGTCCGACGGAGAGTCAATCTTCTCAAGGCGCTCGGCGGCACATTCGGACGCACACACCCTCTCACCTTGCTTCATACGTATAAAACATATATCCGCCCAATAATCGACTATAGCGCAAACGTCTACTGCACCCTCCCCAACCATCTTGCCAAACGACTTCGAACTTGTGAGCAGTCAATCCTTAGATACTGCCAATACAAGGCTCCATACTCGCCCACCAACACAGTATATGTCAACATAGACATCGAGCCCCTTCTACCACGCCTTAATAACCTACAAGCCCGATACGTTAGTCGTACTATCGAATCGGGCAGTGAAATCGCCAAAAACACCCTTCTCACACCGTGGGTCGCCAATAGACGACCCCTCGATAGGTACCCCCAGAGGAAGCTCCCATTTCCTCCGCTACGCTTATTAGCCACGGCCTATGACGACCTCCCCGACGAATACGTTGACTACCTCGACAGCTCCCCTATCTCCATTAGATAACGACAAATTCAATATTTCTCACACAAATCCAGTCAAATCTCTTCAACAACCTTGTCAACAAAGCCCAAATTCATAAAACAAACATCTCTAACAAATTCTAAATTTCCTTCCAGCTATTAATTGTTCAACACTTTGGACTCACCCTATACTTTTATGCCGCCCCCACACCACCTACGTCGGTGTTGCAGGTTTTTGCGGTTTTCCTGTACACTCTGTGAATTTATTCACTAGCCAAATGGACCGACGATCGACGCACCCGCATTTTTGGATTTAAAGGTTATTATAATGTCGCCGACCACCTAAACAGTCCCTGAACCACCGAAGGCACGTCCCCGCAACTTTTCTTAAATCTCAACAATTTATCATATTCTATACACTTTTAAATAAAATGTCTCCTATACACTTTTCTTTCGAAAAATTCTCAAAACCAATAAAAATTTCAATTACCAATATTCCATTACTATTCCTCCTTAAAACTCGAGACATTCAAACTGAGCTAAGACACCCTTTTACGTCAAATTACTTCAACAATTTCTGACACCTAGCCAGGTCAACACACAACTATGTATCGGCAACGATACATGGTTCGTCTTCCACATCTAACACCCCTTTCCTGACACTTTTTGTCACGCCATCTCTCCTCACTTTTGAGCTTCGCTGCTTCCAATCAACCAACCCCTAACACCCCAAGATAACACAACCTCCGGTTACTTTCTAGCGAAAAGCCCACTCAACAACTCTCAATCCTATACACTTTTTAGCAAAAGTTTCCTAGTCACTTCTTAAAAAAATTTTCTAGACACTTCTAAACCCCAACCCAATTTCTCGATCAA
Organism: Galeruca laticollis; assembly: GCA_963921935.1. Lineage (NCBI taxonomy): Eukaryota > Metazoa > Arthropoda > Insecta > Coleoptera > Chrysomelidae > Galeruca > Galeruca laticollis. The sequence continues at coordinate 31,707,361 of OY998181.1, read as the reverse complement.
CGCGCACAAAACCACCCAACACCCCCCCCCCCCCCCAACCCAGCCCTGAAGAGGAAACCTATCCTACACCAGGGCACCAACAAGAAAGTCCAGCCAACCAAGAAAACCCCAACCCATCGTAAATCACTCAACTAGTTTTGAATGTGAAATTTTAAATAAAAGCTCTTTTATAAGGCATATCATAAAATATTTTTGGAAATAGTGGAGGGATGTTAATAAAAATTGCACACAAAATTATGGATCTTTATTTACCATCTGATAAAGATATAAGGTAAGCTCTTAAATTCTGGATTATAATGTTGAATATCATGCTAAATAGATACTACAATAAATCGTAATCTGTAGTATACTAGGGAGTCTGTATTTAATCTATGATTACCGCAAATATACTCGGAGCTGAAAGAATGCACCAGGCCTCTTAATAAAAGCAGGTAGTTTAATTAGATAGATATATGACACAGAGGGATGTTAGTCCCTATTCTTGTGTGAATAGAAAAAAATTAAATAAGTGATAGAATATTTTAATTTGACTAGTTGGGATACAAATTTGGACTATTACGGTTTTAGTCAGAATTATATCCAATTTCAGTACATAATTAGGAAATAATTATCATATGTTTATTTTTTCGTCTAATCTGAAATTAATCAATTAATGTTTTTATATGTTACAGACTGTACGTGCGATTCTGACATCGAAACTCCACCAGAAAAAATGAAACACATACCTATTTAATATTTATGTAATAAAAATGTTTTACGCTATTAATAATGAAGATAATATGAAGCTTACCTATATCTAATATTTTTGGCCAGTGTACATGTCGTATTGCCCCAATATTTTTGAATTTGTCTCAGAGATTTTAAGTTTAATTAAAACAACCATCAAGCAAATAAATAGTAAAATAGAAAATGTTCTATTGCAATTGTTTATTGAATATTTATAACAAATGACCAGCAACGGACTTACTAGCTAATTTTTTAGAAGCACTCTTATTCTTTTTTGAACTTATTTTTAATCTGACTACAATGTATCGCTTAATAATTTTATTACAATCAAGTATATTTTAGAACTAAATTTTCTTCACACATTTTTTTGACATAAAAAACTTGCCAATTGTCCCTTCTGGTTTTATTGAGCCACTGCCTCCTTCTTTCAAGATCTTTTGGAAAGTGTTTCATAATAAACCCCTTTCTTGTAGAATTACTGCAATTCACATCAGCACAACCAGGCATTGTCCTATTACAAATAAAAACAAAATAATTTTTAAAAGACTTTAATTCTCATGCAACGTTTTATACCTCTAAGAGGTTTTAGAAATAACAAGAAACAACTGGTAAAACTCGAGAATACATTTATGCTTTAATTTAATCGATGAATTCAATGTCTAAAACTATGCTCAAAATCCACTGTAAGAACCAAGGGCATTTGGTTATAAAAATAATAATGATATATGCATTAATCACTACTTTTGTTACTCTAAACCATACATAAATAAGTCTTCAGTCTATAATTTTTATAAATAGCACTTAAACACCAAATTTTGCACGAAAACTTTCAAAAACCAAAAACTGTGGTAAGAACACAATAGAACCAAATGGTAAATAAACAAACATTTAGCAAACTAATGGCGGCCGATACCACGTGACATAGATAACCAATCACTAGGACGACCATAATTGTCGCCACTGTCTTGTATATAGTCACTGTACTGAAAATAAGATTTCAGCGCTATTGCAGCAAATATTGGAACTCTTTTCTGCGGCATTGGTTTTTGTTGATGTATGTTGTTTAATGTGAATATCTGATCAATTACTTTGTTTTTGCAATTTTATACTTTTATACGAGAATATTTTATGTGATAAAGTTAATATTTATCATTAATTTTGACTACAGTCTACGTCTACAATATATACAAATTAAATAATTTTAAGGTTATGCTATATATTTATCATTGACCCTCCGGAGGATACGCAGCGGCAGTCCGTGCCGCATTTTTAGAGTTTTAGTAATATTTTTTCGTACACGCCACTGTTCATCTAGATATGCGCGAGTGACTATCTTAGGAATGCTAATTGCGGTAGTAGCAGTTTTCTAAGCGTAGTGTTAGTTACATATTAGACGTTGAAGTGAGTGTTGTCAAGCTGCGGCATTCTGTGCCGCAGTGTGTCCGTTCATGTAAGTAAAATTTGTGGCTATGGTTTTTTTATCAACTACATTAGTTGACACATATTTTTTTATTTTAGAGCTACGAAAAGACCAAGAAACTATTTGAGCAATAAAGAGTTGCAAGAGATTGCGGAAAATTTGTCTGATTTAGAAGATGATGTTGTTGACTTTAGCGATTCAAGTGAAGAAGAGGAATTTATTGAAATTAATAATTACAATAGCGAATCGGTACAATCTGAGAGCGATGAGGTTGATAATATAGTACCGTAATAAAGGCAAGACGATGGTGATTACCGGTTTTATATAAGCAAAGATGAAGAAACGATTTGGAAAAGTACTCCAGTGTCTGATTGTAATGAAACCAGAGCCAAAAATATTATCAAAGTATTTCCTGGACCAAAAGGTAATGCAAAAAATGTTGAATCCATTAGATTCGTTCTATTTGTTTATAACACCAGCTATGATTAACAATATTGTTACTTGTACTAATATATATATATATATATATATATATATATATATATATATATATATATATAAATATATTAGCAATAGACGAGCAAATAATGTTTCTTGCCAAAGAGACAGGAATAGCAAATTTACTTCTCGTAATGAAATTCAAGCTTTGTTTGGGGTCCTATTTCTTCTTGCACTAAAAAAAGGAAATCATGTGAACGTTGAAGAAGTGTGGGCAAAAGAAAAGGATGGAACAGGAATGATACGACTGAGAGCTGCATTTTGTTACAAAAGATTCCTCTTTCTTCTTCGTGCTCTACGTTTTGACGATATTGGAACGAGACAAGACCGTGAGCAAATTGACAAGTTAGCTGTTATTAGAAGTATTTATACTGACTTTTTAAATAATTGTATGAGTAATTACTGCTTAGGGGAATTCGTTACTATAGACGAAATGCTCCATCCGTTTAGAGGTCGATGTGGCTTTGTACAATACATGCCACAGAAACCAGCCAAATACGGGATAAAACTTTATGCACTTTGTGACAGTAAGACTTTCTTTACCTGGAATTTTGAGATATACTGTAGAATACAACGAGATGGACCTTACAAGAAAGAATTCAAATAAGCGTAGCGTAGTACAGCGTTTAGTTGATCCAATGAAAAACTCGAAAAGAAATGTAACAACGGATAATTATTATACTAGTTATCCTTTAGCTGAATATCTTTCGCAGAATGGACTGACACTTATTGGCACCTTGAAGAAAAACAAAAAAGAAATCCCTCCCGAATTTCTTCCTAACAAATTACGAACTGTTGGATCTTCTCTATTCGAATTTCAAGATGATATGTCTTTAGTCTCGTATGTACCTAAACGAAATAAGGTTGTGCTATTGCTCTCTACCATGGACGATACAGACGAAATGGACGAAGTAACAGGAAACCCACATATGATATTAGAATATAACAGAACAAAAAGTGGCATCGATACTGTTGACCAAAAATGTGCTTTCTACACGACACAAAGAATTACCAGGAGATGGCCATTAGCAATTTTTTTCCGCATACTAGATTTAGCTGGAATAAACACTAAGGGGCAAGAATCACCACCAAGAAGGAGAAAATTCTTAACTAATTTAGGTTTCGCCCTAATGGAGGATTATTTAAAAGAGCGAGCGAAGATAAAAACACTCCCCAAAGATATTACACAATTTCTTCTTCAGTTTCGGATTGCCGAAGAACCACCCATACCCCCAACGGTAAACCGAAATAGAACTGGAGGATGCCACATATGCAGTGCGCATAAAAATAATAGAACAACCGTTACCTGTGATTCCTGTCAACGGTTTGTTTGCAAAGAACACAGTAAAAAAATGTAGAGTGCAACATATGACTTTATCCCCCAATGGAGGAAGACTGATTTAGATATTTAAAATATTTTTGTTGTTTCAAAGTTTTGTGAGAAAATCATTTTATTTTAGACGTATCATTTAAGTTCACATTATTCTTAAATACTTAATACACATTTATTTTTTCATTTTACTTTTAAGTCCATTCCTCCATGATTATAATATTACAATAAATTGTTAAAATGGCTACCTATTTTTTTCATTCGCCGTATCTACATTATCTCGTAAACGATGCAACTCCGCAAAGAATTGACCATTGATTTACATGCTTTTATGAGAGGAATGTAAAATTTTAGCGGTGTTGCATTGTTCACGAACTAACTCACGACTTCTACTCAATTTTTATAAAATATGTTTGCTTTTTATAATTTCTAATACCGTTTTTCTATAAGCGGCATAAAGTGCCTCAGTGTATCCGCTCATGTAACTTTATGATGCGTGTCCTCCGGAGGGTTAATTTTATAGGTGACCATTTTGACTATTTTTAAGGTTATGCTTGATTTGCTAATGTTTATTTCGAAAGCCAATGTATATTTTCTTATATTTAAGGAATATTTTGCCAAGATCAGGTTGCGCATAATAGACATGGAATCTCTAGAAGGCACAAACACATCCAGATGTGTGTATTACGGTGAGGAAGTGTTAAATGCTGGACATCTAATTTTCTGTGGTAACCTGGACTCTAGGACCATGTAAAGCTGGAAAAAGTGGAAAGTGCAAGCATATTTCTGCATTTGTAATTAAGTGTACAAGATATGTTTTGTTTACAATTTTAAAAAAGGCGTTATCGTGCTTGAAGTAACTTTGGATTTTGTTTTAGGGGTGATGATTTGGAAACATTTGAGATCATTCCACAAACAGATCTAAAATGTACCTGGTCAAAACAAAAAAGGAGGACTGAAGAAAAATACTTAGCTGTATCAATACTCAAGATGCCTCGTTTAGAAGATACAGATGACAAAAAAATGGAACTGGTGGTTAATGAAAATAAAATATACGATTATTTTTGTTCAAAATTTACCATCCTCTGCACTTGCAAAACATAGGTATGTTTAGTAAATTGTTATACGGCAAGAAAGCTGTCTGGCATTGTCTTCTACACCTTTTAGGCTTGGACGAAGGCCAGTTACTGATAATTTCACTCTTTTGACAAATGATTTTAAAGTACATGATCATTATATTCAAAATATTTTAAAGAATGCTGTTCAGTCACCACTAAAGATGGAATTTTAGAAGTACATTTTCCAAGTGACTGTTGTGAACAATTATATGTAAAACTTTTTGGAAACAATGAAGAGTCATTATTTTTATCAATGCAGCGGTCAAAAACGTTGCACGATCAGAGAAAATTTCGTGTGACTGGATCGCGAGTTTATGGTTTGTATACGTATTTTGGTAAAGATTGGGAAAATAAATCAATACAATATTTCTATTCAAAAAAATTTAATGTATTAAACATGGTATCAAATATGAGGCTGAAGCTACAGATGTCTTTAAGGAGAAATCTGGTTTTATGGTTTTAGAATGTGGGTCATTAATTTCACATTTTAATCATTGGCTTGGATACTCTTCTGATGGATTAATAATGGTGGAAGAGAACATGTAGCTTTATTAGAAATAAAGTTCTTGTATAATGGTAATTTTTTATAGCCATCTATTGTCAAAAACTAATTTTTTTGTAGCTATTTCAGCTACAATCAAAGAAGCTATTTCGAAGGCAGCATTTTTGAAAAAAAATATTGGTTCTTATGAGCTAAAAAAAGACATTATTGTTATGGCCAAATACTGTTGGGTATGGCACTATCAAATGTAATAAAATGCTCAAAGGAAATGTTGTCAACTGTCAAACATAATTTTTTTTTAAAATGATGCATACTTTGGGCAGTAACAAATTAGTTTATTAGCTAATAAATTATATTATATGAAGGGTCCAGGGGAAGAACGACTTTAGTCACTTTGGACGGATTCAGAGAAAATCGGAATTATGCGTTCACTGACTATTACGAAGTACAATTTGAACGAAAAACGGAAACAAAATTTTTGGTGGTTATTGTCAAAGAATATTATTTTAAAAAGAAACGTTTATTCGAAATTAGCAACGTAACAAAACAATATCAAAGTTTAACGGTGGATTCATGCCACTTTATCCCCGAATCAGGCGTCTATTGGTGGGTCATCGACAAATTCGTTACCGCTCTCTGCAGATTGTTTGGCAAATGTTAATTGTTGATAAAATACCGTCGCCTCCGGTCTCTCAAGGAATGCAAATTGCAAATTCGTCCATTTGGCATTTTTAATGGGGATTGGACCCTGGTAAAGTTGTCTCAAAGTTTCCTCTTCTCTTCTGAGGTTTTCCTGATGTTTTTGCTTCTTTCTTAGGCTCTTCTTGAGCGATAGTTGGTCTGGTTGGTCAAACTTAGAACTAGCTTATCAGCCCATATAAGTGGATTTGTGGAAAACTAAGCGGCTATTCTGATTACATAATTTCAGCATACTAATTGGCCGTGTCGGAAAGGGGCACTTCGTAGGATAAAGCGGCGTTAAAAATGTACTCCAATTTTGAAACTCAAATTAGTTCTACAATCAATGACAGTAGGTTTCACGCGGTAATTTCTCAATTCTTCTCTCCAGTCATCTGGTATCTCTGTATATGCGTTTTGGTTTACAAGATTCATGTCTCGATCGCACTCGAGGTATAAATGCCCCCTTATCGGGAATGTTACTTTTACTGTATCGAAACGGTTTTTTTTTGGTGACCATGTAATGCAGGAATCGAATAACAGTAAAAATTTTATGTTGTCCTGCGCAGGAATCACAAACCACAGCGAGTTCTTTTACTTCCATTGGCAGGATGTTATAAAAAAGTGTTACAGCATGGACCAGACTTCGCCAGCTCCTTTCTTAGCAACAAATTCATCATAGGTGTAAAACAGAGCTCTTGAATTTGACAAAATATGGACGTTGAAACTGATGACATTTATTTGACGTTTATAGTAAACATCGTTGGTAGTAATGTTGGGACATGGTGAATTTTTCTAGTAATCTATGGTGATACTTTCCATAGTCAGCGATTTTGTGGCACGTTTGCGATAATTTAGCTCTAGAGTGTAGAATCGTTCGCCTTTTTTTATGTAGATCCTTGTCAAAAGTTTTTTTCGCCAACTCATTTCTTACAGTCTTCCTGGTTTTGCCATCTGATATGTAGTTTAAACTTACAGTAAGCGAAGCTGTGTCGGCTTTTAAGGAATCACACGTGCTGCACGTGGCTTTACGTGGATAGCCGAACGCTCTATTAGAGTTACTTTCAAAAATTCCTCGGAAAGATTTATAGGAAAGTTTATTATGAGCATTGCGATCAGTATACATCTTATGTAACTTAACGATATTTTAATTTTCTGGAAGGTAACGTATTCACGAGACTGCCACGGAATAATGGGATTTACGCCCAATAAGTATTCTAATGAACTCAATCACTTTCTCTTTGGTGACTTCAGAAAGTTTGTGAGGTCGCTTGTTGTGTTTTCCACGCATGTCGAGTGGTGATTTCCCAGTTAGAAGCAAGAACTCTCTCACGTATCTAGCACGACGCTCTGTGATTCCGTGGACAGATAAAAAAGCTTTGATGCAAACTGGAACATCACGAGTAATTCCATCCTCAACCACTCAGACGCGGTAACTAATTGGCGCACTATTAAGTCTTGATATGTACATGACCGGAAGAACTGTGATGAAACCACTGAGATAGGAGTTTTGATCGTTAGTGTTACCTAGTTCGTTAAACTCCGGAATGATACTTTGGTGTTGAAGATCACAAACAACATTAAAACAACGAAAACGTTTACAACAATCAGACCCTAGTTCCTGGGTGGTGGTACGCAAAATTTGCATTACATCACGTCCCCTGCCTGTTTTTTGCGTTTCTTCGTTTCTCTACCCGATGGACCGGGTTCGCTTTCACTTGACACTGTATTTTTTGTGAACAAAATCCTATATACTACTCCAAATAAACTGGTGTAGCTAATAATGTTGCCAAAACGTAAGTACAACACATGCACGTGGACACTACATGAACAATAAATTATTGGCTGATGCAATAACAACCCAACTATCGAAGGACTGATGCCGTTTTTCCGTACACGGGCACGGACTCACGCCAATCTTACCCGGTATTGCCAATCTTGTAGCTGTTGTTTTTCGGTACCTAAGTTGTCTTTACCATTTAACGATCTAACTATCTGTTAGTACCGGCAAAATGCCACAAACGTGAACAGTTAACTTGATTTTGCAAAAAATGGACTAATGCCGTTTTCCCCTGGTCCCTCCATATGTTTCCATTGTTTGTATTTTGTTCCTTTTATAGTGTGGGATAATAAATATAACAATTTAAGTTGTTTTGTGTTTAATTCGAGAAGACCGTAACAATATATAAATATCATTGAATGTTAGTGATTTTATAATATATAACCAATTCTGAAGTGCTCTTTATTCTTTAAGATATCGACAATTACGAGTAGCTAATATCGAACTCGATAAGTTGGTTAAACCGCAAACTATAATAAATATATAATGAATATTTTTATCGAGTGACCACTGTAGTTTAGAGCTTAATATTTTGAATATCTTTAATCTTTGATTTACCCTCTCAATGTAAACACTAGCCGCTGTTATATTTGAATTTGAAATCGATTGTTTTGCAGTGATTTGACTTTGTTTTCCTTAAAATGGAGGTCTGATTAATTTTATTTTGAAGGTCTGACAAATATCATCAATCAAAAACCCCTTATCAACCATAATCGCATTTTTATTACTATCAAGTTTGAGTATAATGTCACTTTGCTCAAACATCATCGTGTCAGACGCTCTTCCTTCATAAGGGTCACTAACGTAAGTGATAATACCCCCAGGGGATACACCAGTTATAAATTTCACAGTAGTGTTGGATTTATACTTAGGTTTCTGTATAGTTATTTCTGTTTAATCAAGAACTAATCTAACATTTTGAAAGACCTTGAAATATATTGGCATATTTTGTGCAACTTCTTTTTCACCTGGAAACTTTATGGCGCCTTTTAAAACACTACTTAAAACTGGAAGCGTATCAGAAATATATTTTTTACTAAGTTCTTGAGATACAGCAAATAAAATTGAAAGGGTTATATAAGAAAGGTAATATTTTAATTTTCTCATCACTCGAAATATAAGTTCTCGTATATTTAATATATGGGATCTCTGATCAGTGTAGTTCATTTCTACACCTCCGACAACTCTATTCAACAATTGAAAACTGCAAATTCCAGTGAAACTATTAAGAGTACTGTCTGTAGTCAGCAGATCACACAATGTTGAGATCTTCGGAGAGTTTACTTGGACATCAAAGTCTCGAAATGTAGTGGGTCCTTCATAATTTGGCTATTCATTTAAAAGTGCCAACAGACCTTGTGCTGCTTCTGAGTCATCATGGGAATGTTCAGGCCCTGCTGACTCTTGTTTAATACATTGACAATCAATGAACTCTAAAATTTTGTTATCATTTCTCAAATTTAACCTTTTAGTTCTTTGAGAAACTTCTGGCTCTGGGTTTACTGGAGTTTAAACAGAGGAAAGTGGCAAATTCTGTGAAGGATTAGCTGTCCACTTCAACTCCTTCTACCTGGAGCATTAGCATAAAAAAACTGATTCGAACATAACCTTAAAATGATAAACATCGTATTTACCTCTTCGGAATGAATCATTATCCGTACAATGTTTAGAACAAACCAGCATATATTTGGTTAATGTTCTTCCAATTTTCAGTTCTAAAACCCAAGCTTTTCGCCTGCACATCCAAGTAGGGCGACCTAAAGCAGACTCTAATTTCATGCGATGTTTTCCGGCAATTGGGAACAAATGCTTACTCAACAAAAGCAAAACACTAAGTTGAATTGAAACTGAATGCTATTGAAACGGTTTCTATGTATGACCGCCAGAGTGCGTATCGCTTATTTTGATTCGCCTATTAGGAATGAAGCAGTCGAGGCGGCAGTTTTGGGTCACTTGCAAATTGATAATACCCAATCTATAAGGAAACTAGCTAAAGCTTTTGGTGTATGGCGAAGTAGTGTTTATCGTATTTTAAACTCCCACAAATTTGATCCATTTAAAATACGGTTGGTACAAGAATTAACCGAAGATTATTACAACCGTCGGCTTGAATTCTGCTAGATTTTTCAGAGCTAATACAGGGTAAAAGCAATCTGCTATGCAATACACGTTTTTCAGATGGATGTACCTTATGTTTAATTGGTGGAGTAAATACACGCAATTGCAGGTATTGGAGTGAAACTCATCCACATTTATTTGTTGAATGTCATACCCAAAAGTTAATTTTGCTGTACCGGTTCGTCAATTTCTACACTTTCCTGGACGATGGATTACAAGAAAAGGACCTGTGGAGTGACGATCCCGGTCAGCAAATTAAAACTCTTTACATTTATTTCTCTGGGGTCATTTGAAAGCAAAGGTATTTGCAACACAACCTGAATCTCTAGAAGATGTACGCCAAATAATCTCTCGAGAATGGCGTTTATTGACTTCAGTTGTGCTCAGAAATGTCCACGACGGATTTTAAAATAGATTGTATCATTGCATTGAAGTCAGCGGAGGTCATTTTGAACAATACATAGGATAATTTGAATTCTATCCTTCATGTTTTTATTTTTAAAATCCAAAATTATTAAAACAGTTGATTCCACAAATCCATTTATAAATTTTATAAAAATATATTGAGTATTGTAAAAAGAATTCAAAAATCTTTTAAAAGATGTATAGGGAAATTTAATTTTTTTGTGGGGCTATGGTAGAGGGATAACGTATTACAAGTATTACGGTGAAATTTGTATCCCTTGAAATCAAGGTGAAAGTATTTTCATAATTTCTTTATAAATTTATTATCCCCGCATTTATTTAGTCTGGATACTTTTCATTGGGACACCGTATATAATTTCAGCTGAAAGTTCTGTCTCCAAAATCTCTAAAAATAACCGAGAAGCTTTCGTTTCAGGCTCTTTCAATGTCGGAATAATCCTCTTTGTTTAAGAACAGACTTTCATAAAATTATTATCGTTCGCTGCCTTTCGAATGCTTAATTCCGAAACCAACCACCCTTTTTTCGAATCCTGTGCTCTGGACATGTGTACGAAGCGATAACATTCAGAGTAATGCATTAATACACATACAAATTTTAATTTGGCACATTCAGTATGATCGGTCAACTGATAAATATAGACTAAACAGGCTCATGGGAGTGACTAAGTAACACGGAATGTGTTACGTTAATTTTTTTATTAGATTTATATCACCCTCTGAAAAATGTATGTATGTTAATGGGTTTAAGTTCAAGTATGTTGCGAATATTATCATTAATTTTCTTTTCGGAAGGGATTGTCGTTACTAACATTAGTTAACAAGATTTGAAAATTTACATAGGAGGCGGTTTTAAATGCAGGATGTCTATTTAAGTTGGCATCGCTGATGAAACATATTTATCGTCTATTTTGAAACTAGAATGGGATTATGAATAAACTATCACACAGCTGGGAGTTATGAAGTTACATTTGATTTTTAAATTATAAATAGTTCTGAATTCGGCAACCACTTTTGTAGTATTTAACAGTTTTGGATCTATAATTAACAGTTTTGAATCTATGACTACTAAAATTAATTAGAAAAGTCAATTATTATTAAACGTCAGTGTTGAAAATTTATATTTAAAAAAATAATTTGTTGAGGCGTAGATAAAATATAGCACTTAACGCGAGCTTCACTGTATTACGTACTCGTGGAATTACACAATCGTCACTTCGCGGATTCATGCGTAATTTTTCCACTCGTACATAATATGCTACTTACAACTCTTCATACGTAGGATACTGTCACCTAAATTGGTATATTTGGGTATCCGATTTGAATTATATACGGATCTTCATGCTAGTATTGTGTCAAGTATGCATGTTTATTTTGCTTCGTGCAAAACGTATCAAAGAAGCGGTTAAAACACGACAGAAATTGTGAAAAATTTTAGCTGCGCATATTCTGAGAAAATTTTGAATGGCAACAGAGTCAATAATCCTTATCTTATTAATATATATAATTCCAACCAATCAGAAAACTGATAAGCTAATCATAATAGAAAACAAATTGCATTAAGCAAGTTAAATATATGAATCAGTTGTGGGAATTAAAAAAAATATTTGCGAACAAAATAATGCCTTGGCTACTACACTAACGGAGAAATGAATCAATTAAAACATATTGTTACGAACTCGCACACCGAAGCAGATACTAAGTACGGTCCTGTAACGTTGTTAACGGAGTTAAAAAAATGGCGAGCACGCCGAATTCTGAGAAGGTCTATTGGGATTTATTGTGACCGTTCTTATATACATGTTCTCGGAAGGTCTTTTGAGTATTAAGCCGGCAATCGAGAAATATCGCGAAAGGCATTTGTTTTGTGTAAGCCGCAGTCCGGAATGTTCTAGTAAAGAAAGCTTTGATATAAATAAAGGACCGATCAGCGGATGAGTTTAGTTTATAATTTGACATAGTAAGTTAAACAGTAAATAAGTGAATATAAATTAAGTGATTATATAAATTAGCTTAAGTGAATGTACTGAGTATATATTAATTAAGTGTTAGTGATTAGTTTAGTGTTTAAATAAATTAAGTAAGTGAACCTACCATGTGTTTAAAATTTATCACACCCGTTTATTGTTTAAATAAATAATAAAAACATTACATTGGTGTCAGAAGTGGGATAATATAAATAAATTGCTACGTAAAAATGGCAACCTCAAAGTGGCGGAACTAAGAGCCGAATTGGAAGATCGTGAGTTGGAAATGTTAGGTAAGAAAAGTGAGTTAGTAGTTAAAGTGGCACTGGAAAATGACGGCTTTGATCCAGAAACAGTTCTATTTAATGACGAGGCTTCCACCTTAATCTCGTCAATTTCTGCTAACATGGACGAGAAGATTTCTGGCATGGAAGAGAAGATTTCTACGAATGTGAAAAACGATATTTCTGCTACAAAAACCGATTTTTCTGATATGAAGAACGATATTTCTGCTAATATGGACAAACTTTCTGCTGATATCTTATTAATGAAAAATGACATTGCCGCTGACGTGGAAAATAAAATTTCGTCTCTTAAATCGGATATTGAGGATAATATCACAACGATGGACGAGAAAATGGAGAATAAAATGACAACTATGGACGAAAAAATCAAGGAGTTAGAGAGTAAGATAACAGAATTAAGAACACAAGAGACGCCAGCAGAACAAAAGAAGATCGAGATAAGCAAGCCAGCAACACAACCCAAGACAGAAGATATGAGCAGTTTTGCTCGAGTGAAGGTTCCAACGTTCGACGGAAAGACATCGTGGACCAATTATGTGATACAATTCGAAGCAGCCGCTAGAGTGAATAATTGGTCTGATAAGGAGAAAGCAGTGAACCTAAATATAGCGCTTCGGGGAGATGCCTTAGATGTACTTCAGACGATACCGTTCGAAGAAACGGATGACTTCGAGCTGCTGAAGAAGAGGCTGGACATGCGATACGGTCACGAACATCTAGAGCATTTGTACCAGTCCAAGCTGAAGAACCGAAGGCAGAAACGTGACGAAGCCCTTCAAGAGTATGAAGTGGATATTGCCCGACTCGTTCGATTCGCTTATCCGTCAGAACCAGAGAACATGATGGAATGTCTGGGCAACCAGGCCTTTATTGATGGCTTACGTGAGCCCGATATGCAGAGGACGCTTCGTTTAGCCCACCCGAAAACATTAGTTGATGCATTGACAGCTGATCTTGAATATGAAGCAACAACGAAGGCTTCGGGTTACTACAAAGTTAGGACCATCCAAGAAGAAGGGGACAAGGACAAGTTTGACCAGATCGTCAGCTTGATCAGAGGTATGATGGACAAGAAGCCGAGAAAGATCAGATGCTGGAATTGTGGCGAGCTAGGGCATGTACGTAGTTCGTGTGAGCGCCCCAGGACTCCTGCAAACCAAGAACCCCAGTCACAGGAAAACTAGATCGGGTCGGCTACGAGGGAGCAGCACCGACCCATGATCTTTCCAAAGACCCTCTCATACTGATAGCTTCGATCAGATGTCGCAACGACAGTGTATATGTGGATGGCGAAGTAAATGGCAAGAAATATGCTCTGCTGGTTGACACTGGAGAAACAAGAACCATTATACGACCAGAAATAATAAACTCCAAGAATAAGCTTTTATCAACGAGACTGCGACTGCGGACCGCCACAGGCGAGAATGCCAACTTTCACGGTGAAACACAAATCCTATTGGGAATTGGCGCAGAAAAGTTCACGCATACGGTAATCGTAGCTGACATTGAAGAAGAAGTGATTCTGGGAATGAACGTAATGAATGTACATGGTTTCCAATTAGACTTCAGAAACAGATTCATAAAAGTGGGTTCCGAGGAGGTATTCCTTTATCCATATGGAGGCAGCGCGGTGTTGGCAGCTGTACAGGAAGATTCCGTTCTACCTGCACGTAGCGAAACCATGATAGTAGCACGGCTACAGGGAATCATGGAGGAAGGAACACCGGTTATGATAGAGCCAAGGAACCACGACGAATAGGTTGGCAACGGAGTACTAATTGCAAAAAGGATTGGTTACGTCGGCAAACGAGATCCCAGTATGTGTGATAATCGTGAATTATTACCCAGATACCATCAAGATGGAAACCAAGATTGGATCCTGCGTACTAGTGAGGTCTATAGTTCGTCAAACAACGACCTCTGACAATTCTAATGCCAGATTCGAACAGATGTTATCAGTAGCTGGTCAATATTTGGATCGAGCAGCAAAAAAGAGAATGAGAGAATTTCTCTTGCAGTATCGAGACCTATTTATACCAAAAGGAGGAAAGACTGGCAGAACATCAGCCGTCAAACACAAAATCGATACTGGTAATGCTAAGCCAATTAGACAAATCAGCTCGAAGACTTCCACGAGGGGAGAGAGAGGAAGCTGAAAGAATAATTCGAGAGATGACAGAAGAAAAGTAATAGAACCATCTACTAGTCCATGAGTGTCTCCAGTAGTGCTCGTCAAGAAAAAGGATGATGGAACTACGAGATTCTGCGTGGACTATCGCCAGCTTAACAACGTGACGAAGAAAGACAGCTATCCTCTGCCTCGAATTGACGATACGCTAGACACTTTGGCCGGCAGCAAACTGTTTTCCACCTTGGACCTGAAGTCTGGTTATTGGCAAGTGGAAATGGACCCAGAAGACAAAGAGAAGACTGCTTTTACCACCGGATCTGGATTATGGCAATTCAACGTCATGCCATTCGGGCTCTGTAATGCGCCTGCGACATTTGAAAGACTCATAGAAAATGTCTTAAGAGGGTTGTCTTGGAAGACATGCTTGGTCTATTTGGACGACATCGTCGTATTGGGGACGACATTTGACGAACACCTGAAGAATTTGGAAGACGTATTCAAACGACTCCAAGCTGCCCAGCTCATGTTAAACCCGAAGAAATGTCAGCTGTTCCAAAACCGAGTCAACTATTTAGATCATATAGTTAGTGAGCAATGAAGGAGTGGCGGTGGACCCAGGGAAAATTGCTTCCATTCAGCAATGGCTGCAACCAACCGACAAACATCAAATTAGGAGTTTCCTGGGACTTTGCACGTATTATAGAAGATTTATCAGGAAGTTTGGAGATATTGCCAAGCCTCTAACTCGATTTACAGAAGAATCAAGAGCTTTCCAATGGGACGAAGATTGTCAAACAGCTTTTGATACCTTGAAGAGGCATTTAACCACGGCGCCGATATGAGGATACCCTTTACCAGAGGGAGACTTCATTCTGGACACTGACGCAAGCAAAGTAGGAATTGGTGGAGTGCTCTCACAGATCCAAGGAGGGCAAGAAAGAGTTCTGGGATATTTTAGTAAAGTCCTCTCCAAACCAGAACGAACCTACTGCGTCACAAGAAGCGAACTTATGGCAGTAGCGAAGTCTGTTGAACACTTTTACCAGTATCTCTATGGTAGGAAGTTTTTAATCCGGACTGATCATGCAGCACTCAAGTGGTTGATGCAGTTCAAGAATTCCGAGGGCCAGATCGCTAGATGGATCGAACGACTTCAAGAGTACGATTTCAACATCGAACATCGAGCCGACTCCCTATCCAGACGGCCGTGCCCAACAGACTGCTCCCACTGCAACAAGGTGGAATCTAGGGAAGCTGCAGTTTCAAGAACTACTGTAGTCAACGAGGAATGGTCACCCACCAGGATCAGAGAAGATTAGGAGAATGATCCTCACCTGAAGATGATCCGGCAATGGAAGAAAGAAAATCGGCGACCTACCTGGCAAGAAGTGTCAAAATTTTCACCGAAACTCAAGGCGTATTGGGCTCAGTGGGACTTTCTTGTCCTGGAAGAAGGGCTGTTGAAAAGAGTCCTTGAAAACGATGATGGTTCCGAGATGAGGAGACAGCTAGTTATCCCGAGAACAAGAGTAGCTGAGGTACTAAAGCAGTTACAAGACAGTCCATCGGGAAGTCATCTGGGAGTGAAGAAAACCCTTCAGCGAGTCCGTGAAAGGTTTTATTGGATGAACAGCTCCGACGATGTGAAGGACTAGTGTAAGAAATGTACGACTTGTGCTGCGAGTAATGGATCACATCGCAAGAGAAAGGCACCCATGAAACAGTACAATGTTGGAAGCCCTTTCGAAAGGATTGCTTTAGACATCGCTGGACTATTTCCGACGAAAATGGTGGCGATAAGTCCTTGTTATAATGGATTATTTCACGAAGTGGGTGGAAATTTACGCGATCTTGAATCAAGAGGCCACAACTATCACGGATGTATTGGTGGAAGAATTTATCAGCCGATATGGAGTGCCCTTGGAAGTCCACAGCGACCAGGGAAGAAATTTCGAAAGTCATCTATTCCAGGAGATTTGCGAGAAGCTGGGAATGAAGAAGACCAGGACAACAGCATTACATCCACAGTCAGATGGAATGGTCGAGAGAATGAACAGGACTATTGTAAAATACCTGTCCAAAGTAGTATCCAGCCATAAGAGAGATTGGGACCAGTATCTTTCCCTATTCGCATTGGCTTATCGATCTGCCGTCAATGAGTCCACGGGTGAAACACCGGCGAAAATCCTGGTTGGACGTGACCTGAAATTCGGCTGTCGGCCTGGAGAAGATCTAGCAGGCGAAGACTACGTGATCCAATTGAGAAGAAGGCTGGACGATATTCATGAATTAGTTCGAACAAATCTTCAAGTTACCAGCGACAGAATGAAAAGTCGGTACGACACGGAGGTCAAAGAAGGGTACAAAGTATGGTGACACAACCCGACGAGGAGACAAAGATTTTCTCCAAAATTACAAAAATCCTGGGAAGGTCCATACTTTATCAAGAAAGTGATCAATGACGTTATATATCGCATAAGCAAGATCCCCAAAGGAAAACCAAAAGTAGTTCACCAAAACCGACTAGCGCCATTCGAAGGAGACCATGATCTAGAGGAAGGAGTAAACCTTCTTCAAGATGTGTTTGACCCTACCTTCGATGAATTTATGGGCGCGTATGGAGGTACCGGGAAAGCTAGATATGGAGTCACTTCAGAACATCGACAAAATTTCTTCACTCTCCCGGTGGATTATTCACTGGCACACAACATGCACGCCCGTCTCAAGAACGCACGAGGGTTGTCATCCGTATTTCGAAAGAAGTTTGGGCAATTAGAAAAACTTGAAGACCAGATTCTAGCCCCTGGCAAGACAGTGAAACTGAAACATAATTCACGGTACGTCTTCTACGTGGTAACTAAAAATGAATTTCAAGATCGATCTACCTCCCGCGATGTGTGGGAAGCACTTCGAAACCTACGAGACCATGTGTTGGAATCCAGCGTGAAGAAACTGGCTATGCCTAAGATAGCGAGTAACCAGTTGGATTGGCGAATCATCAGGAACATGGTAGAGGTTATCTTTAGAGATACCGGTGTCCAGATATTAATTTGCAGCTACAACCCCCGTTATCAGTATCCGATGAAGACGGTGCCCTGCTATTTCCATAAGATTGGAAAGTGTAGAGAGGGAGTCAGTTGCCGATTCAAACATCCAGTCTCGGTTACTCAAAAGTTCCAGGAGGAACTTTCATTTGAGGAGGGGGTAATGTTACGAACTCGCACACCGAAGCAGATACTAAGTACGGTCCTGTAACGTTATGTTAACGGAGTTAAAAAAATGGCGAGCGCTCCGAATTCTGAGAAGGTCTATTGGGATTTATTGTGACTGTTTTTATATACATGTTCTCGGAAAGTTTTTTAAGTATTAAGACGGCAATCGAGAAATATCGCGAAAGGCATTTGTTTTGTGTAAGCCGCAGTCCGGAATGTTCTAGTAAAGAAAGCTTTGATATAAATAAAGGACCGATCAGCGTATGAGTTTAGTTTATAATTTGACATAGTGAGTTAAACAGTAGATAAGTGAAAATAAATTAAGTGATTATATAAATTAGTTTAAGTGAATGTACTGAGTATATATAAATTAAGTGTTAGTGATTAGTTTAGTGTTTAAATAAATTAAGTAAGTGAACCTAGCGTCTGTTTAAAATTTATCCCACCCGTTTATTGTTCAAATAAATAATAAAAGCATTACAATATAATAAATGCAGGGTCCCCGCGACCATATGTGCAATGCACACGGGCGCTATCTTTTAGGGGCGCCAAAATTCAGGGTCCAAAAAATATTGCAAAAAGATTTGCAAAAAAAAAACAAAACATAAATTTGAAATATAAGTTGAGAAATTAAATCGGGTTAGGTATAAATACACACGAAATTTTATTAGTATATCATCCAGTTACTGCCAATTTCTATGTTGGGAGAACAAGTCAGGCGGTAGTGTCTTGATTTTTCAAGTACATAAAAACAAGTAATCCTATTAATTTCTACATTTAAAGTTATTTTTATTCTGTCAAGTGTTGTGTTGTATAATATTTTGTTTACTACTTTTTTTTCTAATAAATTAAGTGGTGAATATCAAGATTTGATTTTTTATAAATTGTTAAGTGTTCCCTACTTCATACTATCAACATTAACCCTTTATAGGATACTGGTTATAATTAATTTTTTCACCCAAATACTTTTTCTTAATTCAAATGTCATGTAGGACTTTAAAAAAGTAATTGGTTTTTTATCCATAACTCGCTTATTTTTTATGGTATCGATCTTGTTAAAAGACCATTTTGTGTGGTCAAATTAGTTTAATATGTTATCTGCCTTTATTCCTGAAAGGGTTTGAGCTGAATGGGTTCGAACAAATTGCTTTTTACTCAAATATGCAAACTTGGTGTTTATTATTGTGCTTATTTTACAAGTTGATTACCAATTCTCATGAGTACTAATTATTCATTTGTTTTTTTCAGCATAAAAGAAAGAGACCTTCAGGTGCGAAAAATGACTGGATCTTTGAAGCACTTCTTGCAGAACAATAGAGATTCCACGGAGACTACCAATGCGACCGAATCTCAAGGTTCCAAATCCGTAATATCAGTAACCGTGAGTGCACCATCTGAAATTTCAACACAGGCGACCACGGTAACATCAAGTACTGCAAAAAGTAGCGGCTGTTGTAGCTGCAAAACAACCCGATGATACCATCCTCGTCTACAGCACTTGAAAAATCCATTTGAGGGAATTCAGCTTGTGTAAGAAATTCGGTAATATCAGCTACCGAAATACCTGCTGCAAGTGACACTTTCGACAAAGGCTTTAATGATGGTAGTGTCGATATAATTCCATCCGACCCCGGTTTGTGGCCCGAAAGAATCACCAATGAGATAGCTAGAAAATTGGTTAAACGTGGTCCGCCCTTGATAGACATCAGTTTTAGTTTTCCTAGTAATAAAGATAAGAGAAAGTTTTCGTGCAAATACTTTGTAAGAAGTCTAGCAACTGGAGAAGAAGTCGAGAGGACTTAGTTTATTCACTCTATTTCTAAAGATTCTGTGTTTCGTTTTTTCTGTAAGTTGTTTTGTAAAACTCTTTTTGTGATACAAATGGAGTATCTGATTGGCAACACTTGTCATTTCTAATGAAGAGACAAGAAACGTCAATTTGACACAACAGTTATATGAACACTTGCTACATTTGAAAAAAATGTTGTGGAGATATCTACGACTGTTAATGCTCATCACATGCGGTTTTTTGGAACACCGTCGTGTTGGAAAGAACTATTGCGATTGATAAGTATTTACCTACATAATGCTTGGCATATCAAGGTTCTTCTAACTTACTTTTCGAACATGATAATGGAAATTTTCTAAATGCTGTTGTTCCCAAAAAACATCTGTTAAAATGACTCATTATTTAGGGGTGCAAATACAGAATGAAATAATTGAATTATTGTCGTCTGAAGTAAGAAATAATATTTTAGAAATGGTCCGCAGTTCAAAATATTTTCCAATAATATTAGATTGTACACCAGATACTAGTCATACTGAGCAAATTAGTCTTGTTCTGAGGTATGTTGTCCTCAACATCACTTCAAAAAAGATTGATGTTAACGAAAGTTTTATTGCGTTCAATCCAATACTGGACTCTACAGGGAAAGGGATATATATATATATATATATATATATATATATATATATATATATATATATATATATATATGTATATATATATATATTTATATTATAATATATTTATTGTTTTATAATTAATTTTTTTATTTTAGGTTCAATGAATGTTGATTCGAGTAGCTCAAATTAATTGTTGCAGCGATAATGTATAATTATTTTTGTCTATTTAAAGCTCAAGGTAAATATTTCAAGTCGAGCAGGAGTACTCCTTAATCTCTTTGAGTTCAGGCATAAAGTTTTTCTATGTAATCTATTATTTTGTTTTATATAGTTTAATGAAGAACTATTTGTTTAATGGAATAACTTTTTCCTGTTTTTAATATAGGGTATTGAAACGAAAATAGAAATACATGTATCAATATAAACAAATTTAAAATCGAAATAGTAGAACAAACAACTAAAATTTAATAAACGCAATGAATTGGTACCTTTACGAAAATTAAGTATGTTTTAAATGGCCAAATCATAAAATTTTGAATTGATTAACCAATAAAAAGACGTACTTACCTTCACAAAAGAATAGTTTCTTCTAGTCACCAAAAATCTCCAGTCTGCTATAACACCACAATTGTGTTATTGTGTCTACTGCTTTTCCTCCCGCTGGACTTCGACTAGACACCACTCCTCCAGATAAAATCTTGAATTTCTCGTTCTCAATACACTTTATACTGTTATTTATCATCTCTTCTTTCACAATCTGGTTTCATTATTTTTAATATCTTTTTAAATGATACTATCTGGTATCTTTTATTATTCTACATCCTTTATTTTATTTATCTATTTTAATTACTTGCCTTATGTTCCTTTATTTATCTTTCAAATATTCTCAAATTATTTCATAAACTTTATTTAACTCCTTTATATACTTTTCTTTTAATTATATGAGGACTAGACTTATATTTTCTTGAACTTTTGAATTTTACTCAACATTTATGTCCTTCCTCAACAAAATCACACCGCATACTACTGATCGCTTCCAAATCAACAAACTGTTTTTTCTCCCCGTTGTCATGGACAAAATTAATCATCTAACTAGATTTTCTTACAACTATCTACATATCCGAGGTTTTTATTCAATTTCATATCTTTTTTATCTATATTATGATATTAAATGTTCTTTTCATTTCAAAAATGATTTAATCTACTAAATTGAAACTCAACTTCTCTAAAAACTATCCCTATTTATAGAAAAACCTCTTAATATGCATTACCTTTCCATTCTCATATAAACAAATCTACAAACTAATTACTCTGAAATACATATGCAATCCTCTTGCCCGGGTTAAGTTTAAAGCCTCTGAGACAAGGTGGTCCAGCAGAATTGATGAAATGAAGCCCCTTAAACTTCATTTAACTAAGGTTTGCGAAATTCTTCTAGAAGTACTCAACATTTATGTCCTTCCTCAACAATATCACACCGCATACTACTGATCGCTTCCAAATCAACAAACTGTTTTTTCTTCCCGTTGTCATGGACAAAATTAATCATCTAACTAGATTTTCTTACAACTATCTACATATCCGAGGTCTTTTTATTCAATTTCATATCTTTTTTATCTATATTAGGATATTTAATGTTCTTTTCATTTCAAAAATGATTTAATCTACTAAATTGAAACTCAACTTCTCTAAAAACTATCCCTATTTATAGAAAAACCTCTTAATATGTATTACCTTTCCATTCTCATATAAACAAATCTACAATCTAATTACTCTGAAATACATATGCAATCCTTTTCCATATATTTCAGAATTCTTTCACAATTAGAGTTCAATATAAATTCGGCCTGAAATTTCGATTCAATTAATATATTTGTGTACTGTTTCTCGTCATAACGCTAAATATACCCATCAGAAATACATATAGTTCCATGCCAAAAATATTCTGTCACTAGCATTCCATACTTTGAAAATAATTTTGATGTTCACATATGGTTGACAGTTCTCTGCATCATAATTATAATAAAATCTTAAAAATGGTCATTTTGCTTCTAAATTCTTGTTAAATCGTATGTATTATAATGATTTAAATATTTGTATTCATTCTTTTAGGCTTTTCTTTGTTTTGGATAATCTCTATGAAGTAAATGCCAAGTTTAGAACTGATGTATGAACTATGTAATTAAGTGTTGACATCATGGTAAATATTTTGAATTATTTTAGTATTTCAATGTTTATAGTAAATAAATGATATGATAGGTATTCACTTTAGCTTAATTCCCTATGTTTTGAAAAAATTAAATTTAGATATAAAATTTTTTAGAGTTCAAGGTTATTATAATGGGCAGGGCCGTCGAAGGGCTAGTTTAACGCCCGTGCGTAAAGCAAATTTTCCAACCCGACCCCGCTCGATTTGATGAAACACATATTTTCAAAGTTTTGCAATAACTGTTATGTGGAATCAATTTACAAAGTTAAATAAAAATACTCAAAGAAAAACTAATACGTTACTATTTTCACTTTCATAATCGTGTGTAAATTAAAATACAGAAGAACACAAGAAAATTATTTATTGAATAATAAAGAAAAATAAAGACACGTTAAAGTTATAAACATCTAAAACATTATATTATAAAAATAAACAATAAAAATATCTTCTCAAAAAAGCATAAAAATTATATTACTCTACTAAATACAAACTAAATTTAATTAAAATTAACTTTTCTGGCTTTGGTTTGCGAAAAATCCTAAAGAATATTGTCAATATTAATATTCATCATTTGATCAAATTTTATGCTCAGCATAGTCAGATTAACACTGCTGTAACACATAGTAGGTAGCAACTAATTATTTCCTTTTGAATTTGAAAACATTACTCTGATACCGGCTAGACAAAACAAAAAATAAACGGTTTTAAGGATTAAAACTAACTTTTTCGCATATGTGGCCCTGAACAATATTCTATCATTAAATTGTTACTTGTATACACAACGGGGGGTATCGTGCTAACAAACCGAAATTTCTCCAAAAATAACCAAAAGCTCAGTACACCTGGATTTATAGGACCCACTGTACTCGCTCTAGTCAACTTAAAATCAATAGGGTACATCGGTGACACACCTTGAACAATGTTCAATCATAAAATTGATCAATCGTATCGTATACTCTCTGGACGCTGTATCGTGCTAATAAACTGAAAATTCTTCAAAAATGACGGAAATTTGGTACTCCAAGTACCATACCACCCGTTGTACTGGCTTAACTGAGTTGAATATAAATAGGGTTCATCTTTGAGACCCTCTGAATAATATCCAATCATAAAATTGGTCACTTGTATATACTCCGGAGGTTGTATCGTGCTAACAAACTGAAAGTTCTCCAAAAATGACAAAAATATCGTACTTAAAGTACCGTAGCACCTGTTGTATTGGCTCCGGTGAGCTGGAGATCAATAGGGTTCATCAGTGAGATGCCCTGAATAATATTCAATCATAAAATTGGTGACTTGTTGAACTTTGGAGGCTGTATCGTGCTAACAAACTGAAATTTCTCAAAAAATTACAAAATTTCGTACTTCAAGTACCATAGCACCCGTTGTACTGGGTCTGGTGAACTGAAAATCAATAGGGATCATCTGTGACATATCCTTAACAATATTCAATCAATAAATTGCTGACTTAATACACTCCCGAGGCTGTATAGTGCTAACAAGACATGTAAGGAAAAGTGGCCGACGACAACGACGACGACGACATACACACAGGATTTTTTTTCTAAAAACTGTTACTTTTCCGCCCAACCTTTCTATATGCGAGAAAAGTATTGGTTTACCCCAAACAAAGTTGAAATTTGGAAAAAAATGTTTGAGTTATTTTTACGTTTTCCATCAACAACAACACGAAAAACGGTTTTTAGAAAAAAAATCCTGTGTGTATGTCGTCGTCGTCGTCGTCGCCGTCGTTGTCGTCGGCCACTTTTCCTTACATGTCTTATTAGCACGATACAGTCCCCGGAGTGCGATAAATCAGCAATTTCATGATTGAATATTGTTAAGGACATGTCACAGATGTTCCCTATTGATTTTCAGTTCACCAGAGTCAGTACAACGGTTGTTATGGTACTTGAAGTATGACATTTTGTAATTTTTTGAGTAATTTCAGTTTGTTAGCACGATACAGCCTGCGCAGTTCAACAAGTCACCAATTTTATGATTGAATATTTTTCAGGGCTTCTCACTGATGAACCCTATTGATTTTCAGCTCACCGGAGCCAATACAACTAGTGATACAGTACTTTAAGTACGATATTTTTGTCATTTTTGAAGAAGTTTCAGTTTGTTAGCACGATACAGCCTCCGAAGTATATACAAGTGACTAATTTTATGATTGGATATTATTCAGAGCGTCTCAAAGATGAACCCTATTGATATTCAACTCAGTAAAGCCAGTACAACGGGTGCTATGGTACTTGGAGTACCAAATATTCGTCATTTTTGGAGAATTTTCAGTTTGTTAGCACGATACAGCCTCCAGAGAGTATACGATTGATAAATTTTAGGATTGAATATTGTTCAAAGTGTCTCACAGATGTACCTTATTGATTTTTAGTTGACTAGAGCGAGTACAGCGGGTCCTCTAAATCCAGATGTACAAAATTTTTGGTTATTTTTGGAGAAATTTCGGTTTGTTAGCACGATACATCCCTCGAAGTGTATACAAGCAACAATTTTATGATAGAACATTGTTCAGGGCCACAGATGCGGAAAAGTTAGTTTTAATCCGTAAAACCGTTTATTTCGTGATGTTGTTGATGGAAAACGTGAAAATAACTAAAATTTTTTTTCCAAATTCCAACTTTTTTTGGGGTAAACCAATACTTTTCTTGCATATAGAAAGGTTGGGCGGAAAAGTAATATTTATTACCTGCAAGTGCTGCGGTGGCGACAGGCGGCGCATTTCATCCCCCAATAAAATACCAGTTTTTGGGCTTGCTTATCGTCTGACCGACCGGCGCGGCGACGACGCCTTTCTTTGTCAATAAAATAATAACGCCCGTCTGTTCACGCTCGGTAAGGCACAATACATCAGAAGCAAATAGACTGATTGATATATTATGCACTTAATTTACACTGGATAATAAATAATTTTACACATTTTCTTGTGCTCTAGTTTATTAGTTATATCTTTTTATATTAGACACGTTTAGCTCTTGCCAGTTTTTTATTAACTATCCCTTGATTTGGCGCTCCTAGATGTTGGCGCCCCGTGCGGGCGCACGATTCGCACGGGCCTTCCGCCGGCCCTGATAATGGGACAAAGATGAAGAGAAAGCATGTTTCTGGCTCATTTTGCCTCTTCAGCACGGCATAACCAAATAAGGATGTGAAATTTGGGAGCAAAGATGTTAATCGAAACATGGGAAAACACGAAATAACGGATTTCAGCAGGGAAACCAAACGCTTATTTGTGTCTTCAATTGGAAGATCCCGAGTTTTCAGGACAACAACCAACAGAGGCACGGAGGCGTTTATAGTTCTCCTGCCTGAGCCTTCCGACCCCGGAAATGGACAATTAACCAATTAGGAGATGAAAGATTAACGCGTGGAGTATAAAACAGATACAGAATTAAATGGGTAAATCACGCAAAATAGGTTACAGAGAATGAGTCGTAACCGTGGGCATGCATGTTTCTAGCTCATTAGCCGTCATCGGCACGGTATAACCAAAGAAGGGTGTACAAAATGGGTGCAAGGATGTTAATTGAAACATGAGAAAACACAAACAACGGATTTCATTAAGATAACCAAACACACATTTGTGCCTTCAAATGGAAGATCCCGAGTTTTCAGGACAACAACCAACAGAGGCACGGAGGCGTTCATAGCTCTCCTGCCTGAACCTTTTGACCCTGGAAATATCCAATTAACCAATGAAGAGATGAAAGAATAACGCGTGGAGTATAAAACAGATACTTAATTAAATGGGTAAATCACGCAAAATAGGTTACAGAGAATGAGTGGTAACCGTGGACATGCATGTTTCTAGCTCATTAGCCGTCATCGGCACGGTATAACCAAGATAGGGTGTACAACTTGGGAGCAAGGATGTTAATTGAAACATGAGAAAACACAAACAACGGATTTCAACAAGATAACCAAACACACATTTGTGCCTTCAAATGGAAAATCCCGAGTTTTCAGGACAACAACCAACAGAGGCACGGAGGCGAAAAATTCAGGCAGGAGAGTTATGAACGCCTCCGAGCCTCTGTTGGTTGTTGTCCTGAAAACTCGGGATCTTCCATTTGAAGGCACAAATGTGTGTTTGGTTATCTTGTTGAAATCCGTTGTTTGTGTTTTCTCATGTTTCAATTAACATCCTTGCTCCCAAGTTGTACACCCTTTCTTGGTTATACCGTGCCGATGACGGCTAATGAGCTAGAAACATGCATGTCCACAGTTACCACTCATTCTCTGTAACCTATTTTGCGTGATTTACCCATATAATTCTGTATCTGTTTTATACTAAGCGCGTTATTCTTCCATCTCTTAATTGGTAAATTGTCCATTTTCAGGGTCGGAAGGCTCAGGCAGAAGAGCTATAAACGCCTCCGTGCCTCTGTTGGTTGTTGTCCTGAAAACTCGGGATCTTCCATTTGAAGGCACAAATGTGTGTTTGGTTATCTTGTTGAAATCCGTTGTTTGTGTTTTCTCATGTTTCAATTAACATCCTTGCTCCCAAATTGTACACCCTTTCTTAGTTATACCGCGCCGATGACGGCTAATGAGCTAGAAACATGCATGTCCACGGTTACCACTCATTCTCTGTAACCTATTTTGCGTGATTTACCCATTTAATTCGGTATCTGTTTCATACTCCACGCCTTATTCTTTCATCTCCTCATTGGTTAATTGTCCATTTCCAGGGCTGGAAGGTTCAGGCAGGAGAGCTATAAACGCCTCCGTGCCTCTGTTGGTTGTTGTCCTGAAAACTCGGGATCTTCCATTTGAAGGCACAAATGTGTGTTTGGTTATCTTGTTGAAATCCGTTGTTTGTGTTTTTTCATGTTTCAATTAACATCCTTGGTCCCAAGTTGTACACCCTTTCTTGGTTATACCGTGCCGATGACGGCTAATGAGCTAGAGACATGCATGTCCACGGTTACCACTCATTCTCTGTAACCTATTTTGCGTGATTTACCCATATAATTCTGTATCTGTTTTATACTCCACGCATTATTCTTTCATCTCTTAATTGGTTAATTGTCCATTTCCAGGGTCGGAAGGTTCAGGCAGGAGAGCTATAAACGCCTCCGTGCCTCTGTTGGTTGTTGTCCTGAAAACTCGGGATCTTCCATTTGAAGGCACAAATGTGTGTTTGGTTATCTTGTTGAAATCCGTTGTTTGTGTTTTCTCATGTTTCAATTAACATCCTTGGTCCCAAGTTGTACACCCTTTCTTGGTTATACCGTGCCGATGACGGCTAATGAGCTAGAAACATGCATGTCCACGGTTACCACTCATTCTCTGTAACCTATTTTGCGTGATTTACCCATTCAATTCTGTATCTATTTTATACTCCACGCGTTATTCTTTCATCTCTTAATTGGTTAATTGTCCATTTCCAGGGTCGCAAGGTTTAGGCAGGAGAGCTATAAACGCCTCCGTGCCTCTGTTGGTTGTTGTCCTGAAAACTCGGGATCTTCCATTTGAAGGCACAAATGTGTGTTGGGTTATCTTGTTGAAATCCGTTGTTTGTGTTTTCTCATGTTTCAATTAACATCCTTGCTCCCATGTTGTACACCCTTTCTTGGTTATACCGTGCCGATGACGGCTAATGAGCTAGAAACATGCATGTCCACGGTTACCACTCATTCTCTGTAACCTACTTTGCGTGATTTACCAATTTAATTCTGTATATATATATATATATATATATATATATATATATATATATATATATATATATTGTATTATATATGTATATGCACCACGTTAGGATGTCATATTTGTAATTTATATATGTATAGGTTATTAGTATTTATGTTATTATTAATGTATAGAATGATTTATTATGATGATATTGTTTTATTTTTGTTATTGTATTTATTCGGTGAGCATGAGGTACTCTGCACACCCTTTGGATTCCGGCAGAAATTTTAACTCTTATCTCATATATTTTATCTATGGTTTTTTTATATATATATAATAATGACCTGCAATATTTTACCTGGAGTCTTTATTTGATGCGCCTATGGTTAAAATTCTCAGTAAGATAGTCTACTTTGCATCTCACTGTGGGAACAGATGTTATACATATCAGTTGAAAAAGAAGTAAGTAAAAACATTGAACTAGAGAACAGCTTCAATAACATAATAGATAATATTGGTCAGAAAATATGTGTATGACATTGAACAGAATAATTAATTTATGAAATGCTTATATACAAATATACAATTGAGAAAAGAAATGAAAAAAAAGTTCATTTGAAAAAAAGGTAAGTAATATGTTTGATTTACTTTTGATCAGATCTGTATATCAAGCTTTAAATTAGCTTAGATGTTTTAAATACTTTTCATAATTTATCATGGATACAAATCTATGGTAATAAATGTCAATGTTAAAGTTGGTACCAACAATACAAAAAAAAACACTAACCTTTTAAAACCCCACTAATTTCCTTCTTGAAATGCTGTCTTCAAAGAAAATCCTGCCTTGCAGATTTTCCGTCCAGGTGACGCTGTTTCTTTTCTGGGAGCCACTTTTTGATGTATGCTTGATATTTTTTTATCTTCTAATAATTTGAATTCTAGCAGTCTTAATAATTCTTCTAGGAACCTTTTATTAAGTTTAGTTCCAACTTAACTCAATATTTGATTTGAATATTGTATCAAGTTTCTGTTCTTTTATAATAACTTATTATATATCTTTTTTTATTGTTTATATGTAATTTCTTACTATTCACTGGATAGTTAGAACTTCATTTGCTACTTCCATTACTGTTTTAGGACTTTTTAAAACATAATTTTGCTAATTTCATCTAAATTTTGTTATAATTATAGTAACATATCCTCACTCGTTGATCATCAAACATCTACGAACGCTTCCTCAATCAACAAACTTCCTTTTGTTTATTCTGGTTGCTATATAAATTCATGTGTATGCTGATTTCCTATTTACTATCGAATTCTTAAGTTTTTATTTAATTTAGTGTCTATTTCTACATCCTTTTAATGATAATTCCCTATCCATCGTGAGCTTTATTATTTATAAATATTATTTGAGTCTTTTCTAATCCTATAAATGGTCTTAATTGTTTATACAGGGTGTCCCGGGACTAATGGGAAAAAAGTCAGGAGCGTATAATATGAGCCAAAATAATGTTAGTACTTCATATAAACTTTCTCTATGCAGGCCCTCGTTTTCGAGTTATAGGCCTCCAAAGTTTTAATTTTGAAAATGGTTTTTATTTTTATTTTTTGTACTAGTTATTTGATCTTCATAAAATTCACGGCAAAGCTATATTGTACATGTATGTTTATTTTGGTGAGGTAAACTGATTTGCAGTAGTGCCTTGATGCCAGGGACGGACTACTCGCAATGGTTAGTGATACAAAAATTTTGCAGGGATGGCACACCCTGTATAAAATTATCGAAATTGACTTCCCCACACATTACGCTAACGAAAAGGTACTCTTGTTGGAATTCGATAAAATAAGCCGTTTGGCTAATATTTACAGTTTTATTAATGCACTACGTACAAATTTACCTAACTAATTTATTTATATGATGTGCAAGATTTACCTATAGTACTACAAAAAAATAATTTGACGATAGCAGAAGATAAAAAGCATGAACGACTCATTAATTCTAATGTTTTTATCATCTGCCATCATCAAATTATTTTTTTGTAGTACTGTAGGTAAATCTTGGACATCGTATTAATAAGTTAGTTAGGTAAATTTGTACGTAGTGCATTAATAAAACTGTAAATATTAGCCAAACGGCTTATTTTATCGAATTCCAACAAGAGTACCTTTTCGTTAGCGTAATATGTGGGGAAGTCAATTTCGATAATTTCATACAGGGTGTGCCATCCCTGCAAAATTTTTGTATCACTAACCATTGCGAGTAGTCCGTCCCTGGCATCAAGGCACTACTGCAAATCTGTTTACCCCACCAAAATAAACATACATGTACAATATAGCTTTGCCGTGAATTTTATAAAGATCAAATAACTAGTACAAAAAATAAAAATAAAAACCAAATTCAAAATTAAAACTTTGGAGGCCTATAACTCGAAAACGAGGGCCTGCATAGAGAAAGTTTATATGAAGTACTAACATTATTTTGGCTCAGATTATACGCTCCTGACTTTTTTCCCATTAGTCCCGGGACACCCTGTATATTCAATATAAACATCTTATCTAAAACTACTTATATTTATAAAACTACAACAACAAAGTCAATTTAAGTTATGTCCATATCAATTTTTAAATATTCTTTATACCTCATTTATAATTCATTTACTTAAACTTCCCTTATTATTTTTATTTTCACCCCTGAATAATATCATTAATTATATGACAACGAAAATACATATATTTCCTGACGCAATAAAGTTGAATTCTATGATTCTGCTTCTTTTTTAAACTCTCGTGTAATTTATCTACATTGAGATTTCTGACGTCCACGTCAGTTATAAAATAATCTGTTCATTTTAAAACAGCTGTTACTAACTGTTCAAATAATCTTACTGAATATGCATTACATGATTCATTTAGTTGAGAAGTTTATAATTATACGCTGATATTTACTATATACAATACTACATAAATGATTCCTAAATATAATGAATATAAGGTAAGTCCTTTTACTTGATTATTAAAATCTCCTGTTAACAAATGTATAAATATCGTATTCAACCATGAACTGATTACTTCGTCGCTAAATTCCCTTGCTTTGATATTGTATATTAAACAGTTAATACCTTGTATTTTATTATGTACATGTGAGAGTAAGATTGTTAATCATGCCTTTATCTGAGCATCGTAAATTATCTCTGATATACTTTGTTTATGTTTTTAAATGAAACTCAAGGTCTCTAGTTAATTCCACAATATAATACAAGTTATTGAAAATTCTAAAAAATTGACAATTGTTTCGATAAATCAATATCATCGTCAGAATGACAGAAGTTACATTTCATTTTATGCCTACCTGATGTTTAGTAGTTATATTTTTGGCTAGACCAAGAAGTAACCTAACTTGTGATTGGCTCAATATATGTTTATAGAAAAAGAAGAAGATGTGATATTACAAATATTGGAGCTTAGATATTATTAGCCCTATGGTGATATCCTGGATATCATTTTTCCAATTAAGATGAGTATAACTGTGCAATGATATAGAAAACCAGGAAAACTATATCTGCTGATCTTTACAATTATCACTTAAGAAGACAGTTTATTAGTGGAGAGTTCCCTAGATTTAACTGTTCATTGACAACTTCATATTGTGGGTTTCTTAAATGTCTTCTAATTTCCAGTTCTTCAAGGAAATCCAGTTCTTGTTTCTTTTCACAAATATGCAGCACTTCTAGTTCTGTGTTAGGTGTCAATGAATGATTGGTGTCAAATAGATGTTTTGCGTAGTGGGATTTATCTGGTTGTTTTAATCTGTAAGCTCGTAAGTGCTCACTGTATCGTATTTCAAAATTCCTAAGGGTCTGACCAAAATAGACAGCATTACATTCTGGACATTTGAGTTTATATATACCTGACTTCTTTAATAGTGGTATTTTTGTTTTTACATTTAACAATTTTGTACTAACGTTACTTTCTGTTTTAAAAGAAATTGTTGCATTCGTTGCTGAAGATATTATCTTTGAAATATTATTAGAAATATTTCCTGCATATGTGATGGTTTTATAAGTTTTCTTTTCATCAGCTTGCTTAGGATATATTAGTTGTAATGCCACTTTTTTCTCTTTTTTACTAATTAGTTTATTTATCATATCTAATGGATAACCGTTAGATGTTGCTATTTGTCTAATTGTAATAATCTCTCTATCAAAATTACATTTGTTCATAGGAACTGAAAAAGCTCTATGTATCATTGAATTATATGCTATAAGAAGTCAGGTATATATAAACTAAAATGTCCAGAATGTAATGCTGTCTATTTGGGTCAGACCCTTAGGAATTTTGAAATACGATACAGTGAGCACTTACGAGCTTACAGATTAAAACAACCAGATAAATCCCACTACGCAAAACATCTACTTGACACCAATCATTCATTGACACCTAACACAGAACTAGAAGTGCTGCATATTTGTGAAAAGAAACAAGAACTGGATTTCCTTGAAGAACTGGAAATTAGAAGACATTTAAGAAACCCACAATATGAAGTTGTCAATGAACAGTTAACTCTAGGGAACTCTCCACTAATAAACTGTCTTCTTGAGTGATAATTGTAAAGATCAGCAGATATAGTTTTCCTGGTTTTCTATATCATTGCACAGTTATACTGATCTTAATTGGAAAAATGATATCCAGGAT
Source organism: Galeruca laticollis (assembly GCA_963921935.1). Classification (NCBI taxonomy): domain Eukaryota; kingdom Metazoa; phylum Arthropoda; class Insecta; order Coleoptera; family Chrysomelidae; genus Galeruca; species Galeruca laticollis. The sequence goes on along the minus strand of OY998181.1, from coordinate 31,674,125 downwards.
ATCACCATAGGGCTAATAATATCTAAGCTCCAATATTTGTAATATCACATCTTCTTCTTTTTCTATAAACATATATTAAGCCAATCACAAGTTAGGTTACTTCTTGGTCTAGCCAAAAATATAACTACTAAACATCAGGTAGGCATAAAATGAAATGTAACTTCTGTCATTCTGACGATGATCTTGATTTATCGAAACAATTGTCAATTTTTTAGAATTTTCAATAACTTGTATTATATTGTGGAATTAACTAGAGACCTTGAGTTTCATTTAAAAACACTAATATGAGCATATTCCACGAAGTAAGGGTCGAGACAGTCAATTTTATTTTGTTTATACTTATCTATCCGTTATAATATATAAATATATATATATATATATATAAATATATATATATATATATATATATATATATATATATATTTATATATATATATAAATAAAATTGAAAATATCACGGGGATTGCAGCCTAAATAATGTTAAAAATTCTTGTTATACGAAACCAAGCGCTTTCGAAAGACTTTTTGTTTATTTTTCAAGATTGTATGGTAGAATCATTGGAAATCAAAGAAAACAGGATACATAGCAATCACTTCTATCAAAATCAAAAACCAATGCGTCGACATTGAAATTAAATAAAAACAGAAAAATGAAAAATTGAGTTTAAAATAAACATGGAAATTGATACTTAGCTTAAATCCTTCCCGAAGGAACACATTTTGGTTTTAAAATTCAACACCACTACATTTTAAAAGAGAATATTATATACTAATTCGGTTGTTTTAAGTGTATCTAGTTTTTGGACAGAAAATAACTTTTTTTAATTTACAATACCTGATAACAGTCGTATTCTCTTCAAGCGAGTTCGTTTTATTTTATGTCTATATACCAGGGTAGTTGAAACGTAAATTTTCAACTATGATTAATCTTACTCTCACATGTACATAATAAAATACAAGGTATTAACTGTTCAATATACAATATCAAAGCAAGGGAATTTAGCGATAAAGTAATCAGTTCATGGAAGAATACGATATTTATACATTTGTTAACAGGAAATGGTAATAATCAAGTAAAAGGACTAACCTTATATTCATCATATTTAGAAAGCATTTATGTAGTATTGTATATAGTAAATATCAGCGTATAATTATAAACTTCTCAACTAAAAGAATCATGTAATGCATATTCAGTAAGATTATTTGAACAATTAGTAACAGCTGTTTTAAAATGAGCAGATTATTTTATAATGATTCAACATTTACGAAATTTGTTTGGTTATATTTCATTTTGACGTGGACGTCAGAAATCTCAATGTAGATAAATTACACGAGAGTTTAAAAAAGAAGCAGAATCATAGAATTCAACTTTATTGCGTCAGGATATATGAATTTTTGTTGTCATATAATTAATGATATTATTTAGGGATGAAAATAAAAATAATAAAGGAAGTTTAAGTAAATGAATTATAAATGAGGTATAAAGAATATTTAAAAATTGATATGGACATAACTTAAATTGAATTCGTGTTGTAGTTTTATATATATAAGTAGTTTTAGATAAGATGTTTATATTGAATATATAAACAATTAGGACCATTTATAGGATTAAAAAAGACTCAAATAATATTTATAAATAATAAAGCTCACGATGGATAGGAAATTATCATCAAAAGGATGTAGAAATAGACACTAAATTAATTAAAAACTTAAGAATTCGAAAGTAAATAGGTAGTTGAAAATTTACGGTTCAACTACCCTGGTATATAGACATAAAATAAAACAAACTCGCTTGAAGAGAACACGACTGTCATCAGGTATTGTAAATTAAAAAAAGTTATTTTCTATCCAAAAACTAAATACGCTTGAAACAACCGAATTAGTATATAATATACTCTTTTAAAATGTAGTGGTTTTGAATTTTAAAACCAAAATGTGTTCCTTCAGGAAAGATTTAAGCTAAGTATCAATTTCCATGTTTATTTTTAACTCAATTTTTCATTTTTCTGATTTTAATTAATTTTAATGTCGAGGCATTGGTTTTTGATTTTGATAGAAGTTAGAAGTGATTGCTATGTTTCCAGTTTTCTTTGATTTCCAATGATTCTACCATACAACCTTGAAAAAGAAAGAAAAAGTCTTTCGAAAGCGCTCGGTTTCGTATAACAAGAATTTTTAACATTATTTAGGCTGCAATCCCCGTGATATTTTCAATTTTATTTGTTCATAGTTCAGCCGTGACTACTTGATTCAATATATATATATATATAAATATATATATATATATATATATATATATATATATATATATATATATACAGTATCCGCCAAAATAAACAGTACCGAAAATAAAAAATTTTAATTTCTGTAATGTAAGTGTTCAAAATGTTCACCATTTCGACTCAACCAAGCTTCACATCGATTTTGTAAGTCAATAAACATATTTATAAAAAGTGGTTGATGTAACTGCCGAAAAATATTTTGTATTCTTTCCCGTAGTTCGGCAATATTCGCCGGCGGATTTTCCGAGTGAAATATTTCTCCTCCATTATGCCCAAAATGTATGCGTCAGGTGGCGTCAGATCAGGTGAATGAGAAGGATATTCGAAGTCTGTTCCCCGAGAAATTATTCTATCATCGAAATGCTGACGGAGTAAGTCTAAGGTGCGCACAGCTGTATGTCTCGTAGCACCATATTGTTGGAACCATTGTGTGCGAAACTGTAGATTTCGTGCACGGCAAAAGTTATTTAGATCTCTCACAAAAGGTATAATAATTTTCTCTCTATAACGCTCTTGGTTGACAGTAAGTGGATTCTGATTATCATCTTCAACGAAATAAGGACCAATCATTCCATGACCAGATACCGCGCACCAAACGGTAACTCGAAGACTGTGGAGTGGTTTCTCTACAATGACATCAGGACGTTCAAATCCAAGGAATCTGGTTGTTTGTCGATTAATATAGCCGCTAAGATGAACGTGACTCTCGTCTGAAAACCATATGTTTCCAAAAATTCGGGATCTTCGTGAATTAAACTCAACATGCGACCACAGTAAATTTCTTCTGCACGTTTGTCCGCAGCATTTAGTCGTTGTCCAGCTTGAATACGGTATGGATAACCACCAATTGATTTGAACATGCGACGTAAAGACGTTTCACTAATGTTTAGTTTACATGCAGTTCTTACAAGACTTCTTTGAGGTGATTGCACAACTTGGTTAAAAACACGTCCTTCATTTTCGTTAGTGCATACTGTTTTTCGACGACCTGAAGAACCTTTACGTTGACAGAATACACTACCAGTGCGTCGAAATTTTTTAACAACAGCTAACATCACACTTTTACTAGGAGCTGCTTTATTAAATTTTTGTTGATATTTCATTGACACCTGTTCTAAGCTTGGACCATCATTACGACCTTCTCCGTATGAACGAAAATAATGCTCTACCAAAAAAACTTTTCCTTCCGTTGTTAGAACCATTTTTAAATAAAATTTAACTGCAGCGTACTATTAATATATCAACTAATGACAATTAAGTCAAATATGACAAATCCATATTACATAAACAACTCCACAGCACTCTCTGTTTCGGTACTGTTTATTTTGGCGGATACCGTATATATATATATATATATATATATATATATATATATATATATATATATAAAGAAGATGTAGGAATATCGCGTGATATGTTAACAACAACAACAAAGAGTTTCATGGGTAATTCACGTAAAATAAAGGGCTACTGAAATAGAGTGGTAACCGTGGACATGCATGGTTCTCACTGAAATCCGCTATTTTGTGTTTTCCCATGTTTCGATTAACATCTTTGCTCCCAAATTTCACATCCTTATTTGGTTATGCCGTGCTGAAGAGGCGAAATAAGCCAGAAACATGCATTTCCACGGTTACCACTCTATTTCAGTAGCCCTTTATTTTGCGTGAATTATATATATATATATATATATATATATATATATATATATATATATATATAATTTAGAAATATTTGTGAGGATGCAGCAATTGGCTTGGAAATTAAACTCCTATTTTAATTTAGTGAAAGCTTTCGTAATAGTTTTATTACTTCGTCAGTCACGCTAAAATACAATGTATAACTAAAAATGAAAAATCAAAAAATGGGTACTTACATTAAACGAGTAAAATATATAAATTAAAATTCAGAAAAAACAGTGTAAAAATATTGATATATGCTTGAGACTTTTCAAAAATTATTGTCAATATGAAGTTGACAAATGGATGATATAACAGAAATGTTCGTAAAAATTATTGTAAAAGGTTGAACTAAGATATTGATGAAAAATTATTATTAGATCTGTGATTCTTTTTATTTAATTTTGTCTCAATGTCCAGAATATTAGAGTGAATAATGTTTAAATTTTGGAAATCACTTTTCTTGTACAATCTATTTGGTTCATTTTTTATATAAACCATTTCTAAAAAACATCTTTTGAACAAATTATTTTCTTTGGTTAAAATAGAAACGTTATTGAAATCTATGGAATGTCCTGTTACACCAACGTGCTGTGACAAAGCACAAGCATTCGGTCTTAAAAGAATATCGCTCTTATGTGAAGTAATTCGTGATTTTAAATTTCTTGAGGTCTCACCAACATATTTTTTATCACATTCTTGACAACTGATTTTATAAACAACTCCAGTCTGATCAAGTATAGGTGTTCTATCTTTTAATTTTGTGAATAATGAGTTAACAGTTTTGATAGGTTTATTAGCCAGAACTATGTTTTTTTCTTCTTTCAGTACATTACTAATTTTGGGAGTGAGTTCTTTTATGTATGGGAATGATCGAAATTTTTTTATGATATTTTCTTGAGATTTTTCATAATTATTTATAATATTATTTGTTGAAAATATTAATTTATAAAGTAGTCGTTTTGGGTAGGAATTTTCAATAAGTAAATTAAATAATTTCTTGAAATTTTTCATTTTCAAAGTTCCATGACATATTTTGTCTATTCTATTCTTCATCCCAAGTACTAAATTAATTTTGGTTTTTTCCGGATGATAGGAGAAATAGTTCATATATCTCCCAGAACTTGTAGGTTTAATATACCAGTCTAATTTTATTTTATTTTCTGGTGTTCTTATTAGTTTTGTATCTAAAAATGGAACACTTCTTTCAGTTTCGGTTTCAATTGTAAATTGAATATATCTGTTATAATTATTAAAAGAATTAAGAATTTCACTTTCTTTACCTTCGGGTATCGCACAAATAATATCGTCTACATATTTTTTTAAAAAAGGAATTTCAAAAGGTAATTTAGGTATACAATAATTCAGTAAGTCATCCATAACATATTGAGCTAGAATAGGTGATATTTTTGATCCCATGGGGGTTCCGAAAATCTGTTTATAAAATTTTTCATTAAGTGAGAAAAAAGTATTATTAAAAATGAATTTTATTATCTTAATGAAATTATCTTTATCCAGAGAACAATGATCTTTGATAGAGTTCCAATTATTGATGACACTATTGATAACTAATTCCTCAGAGATGTTAGTGGAAAGTGAAACGACGTCAAGACTTATAATAACGTAGTTTGATGGTAATTGGAAATCATTAATTATTTCTGCAAATTTGAAAGAATCTTCAATATAATATTCATTATCTACGTTATATGCTTTGGTAAGTATATCTGTGAGGAAAGATGTTAATTTATCAGTAGGTGCATCAATAGATGCAATAATAGGTCTTAGTGATAATATTGGTTTGTGAACTTTAGGCAAACCATAGAATTTTGGACACAAAGAGTTATAAATTGTTAGTGATTTACTAACAGTTTCGTCAATATATTTATCTTTTTTCAATTGACTAACTAACTTATTAGCTCTTTGTTGTGTTCCTGATGTTGGATCTCAGGGAATTCTTTTGTAATAGATTTCATTATCAACACTATTTTCGGCTAATTCAATATATTTATCTCTATCGATAACTACTGTGATGTTACCTTTATCAGATCTTGTTATGTAAATTTCAGGATGTTCTTTTAGGAAAATTTTCGTTTTATCAAACCATGAATTAAATTCGGAATATTGGGAACATGAATTGTGTAAAAAATTGGTGATAATATTGGTTATTATAGAAATGTAAATATTCTTTTTTTCAGGATCCTTTATTTCATTTATTGAAAATTCAATATCTGCTAAAATATTTTTTATAGAAATATCTTTTATAGTAGTTATCGATAGAGATAAATATATTGAATTAGCCGAAAATAGTGTTGATAATGAAATCTATTACAAAAGAATTCCCAGAGATCCAACATCAGGAACACAACAAAGAGCTAATAAGTTAGTTAGTCAATTGAAAAAAGATAAATATATTGACGAAACTGTTAGTAAATCACTAAAAATTTATAACTCTTTGTGTCCAAAATTCTATGGTTTGCCTAAAGTTCACAAACCAATATTATCACTAAGACCTATTATTGCATCTATTGATGCACCTACTGATAAATTAACATCTTTCCTCACAGATATACTTACCAAAGCATATAACGTAGATAATGAATATTATATTGAAGATTCTTTCAAATTTGCAGAAATAATTAATGATTTCCAATTACCATCAAACTACGTTATTATAAGTCTTGACGTCGTTTCACTTTTCACTAACATCTCTGAGGAATTAGTTATCAATAGTGTCATCAATAATTGGAACTCTATCAAAGATCATTGTTCTCTGGATAAAGATAATTTCATTAAGATAATAAAATTCATTTTTAATAATACTTTTTTCTCACTTAATGAAAAATTTTATAAACAGATTTTCGGAACCCCCATGGGATCAAAAATATCACCTATTCTAGCTCAATATGTTATGGATGACTTACTGAATTATTGTATACCTAAATTACCTTTTGAAATTCCTTTTTTAAAAAAATATGTAGATGATATTATTTGTGCGATACCCGAAGGTAAAGAAAGTGAAATTCTTAATTCTTTTAATAATTATAACAGATATATTCAATTTACAATTGAAACCGAAACTGAAAGAAGTGTTCCATTTTTAGATACAAAACTCATAAGAACACCAGAAAATAAAATAAAATTAGACTGGTATATTAATCCTACAAGTTCTGGGAGATATATGAACTATTTCTCCTATCATCCGGAAAAAACCAAAATTAATTTAGTACTTGGGATGAAGAATAGAATAGACAAAATATGTCATGGAACTTTGAAAATGAAAAATTTCAAGAAATTATTTAATTTACTTATTGAAAATTCCTACCCAAAACGACTACTTTATAAATTAATATTTTCAACAAATAATATTATAAATAATAATGAAAACTCTCAAGAAAATATCATAAAAAAATTTCGATCATTCCCATACATAAAAGAACTCACTCCCAAAATTAGTAATGTACTGAAAGAAGAAAAAAACATAGTTCTGGCTAATAAACCTATCAAAACTGTTAACTCATTATTCACAAAATTAAAAGATAGAACACCTATACTTGATCAGACTGGAGTTGTTTATAAAATCAGTTGTCAAGAATGTGATAAAAAATATGTTGGTGAGACCTCAAGAAATTTAAAATCACGAATTACTTCACATAAGAGCGATATTCTTTTAAGACCGAATGCTTGTGCTTTGTCACAGCACGTTGGTGTAACAGGACATTCCATAGATTTCAATAACGTTTCTATTTTAACCAAAGAAAATAATTTGTTCAAAAGATGTTTTTTAGAAATGGTTTATATAAAAAATGAACCAAATAGATTGAACAAGAAAAGTGATTTCCAAAATTTAAACATTATTTACTCTAATATTCTGGACATTGAGACAAAATTAAATAAAAAGAATCACAGATCTAATAATAATTTTTCATCAATATCTTAGTTCAACCTTTTACAATAATTTTTACGAACATTTCTGTTATATCATCCATTTGTCAACTTCATATTGACAATAATTTTTGAAAAGTCTCAAGCATATATCAATATTTTTACACTGTTTTTTCTGAATTTTAATTTATATATTTTACTCGTTTAATGTAAGTACCCATTTTTTGATTTTTCATTTTTAGTTATACATTGTATTTTAGCGTGACTGACGAAGTAATAAAACTATTACGAAAGCTTTCACTAAATTAAAATAGGAGTTTAATTTCCAAGCCAATTGCTGCATCCTCACAAATATTTCTAAATTGTGAAATAAACAGCTGCTAATACGAATTATTATATATATATATATATATATATATATATATATATATATATATATGTAGACATTAGGCAATATTTCGGTTCTTCGTTACTAAAAAAATGTGATTTTTAGTTTTGGGTGATTATCTTGTTTTTATAAACAACGTGTCTCTACCCCATTAGTAAATGCTTTATAATGGGTGTGAACAAGAATTTATTTTAGTTTATTTTGTTATGATTTTATTCTGTTTGTTTCATTTTAATATTTCAATCTACAAATAAATATGACTTCTAAAGTTCATTTTTTTGCTTTTATTCCAGCACCTACCTACCTACCTATCTTCAAAAAAATAAATGAAAGAACATGATCCAAAATGCCTTCAGGGGCGCCAAAATCCTTTTTTGCACACTCGCGCCAGTAGCCCTTACGGATATCAATGCAAAATTGAGAAATTTGGAGAAACCGTGAAAATTTTGAAGACAAGTGTCAAATTCTCCAAAACGTGAACGAAGAGAATAATATAATAATATTTAATTCTGGATACAACAATGAAGATCTTTTTGATTAAATTTACAAAGTAGAAACTGAATATTTTACCCAAAAAGTAGCAAAATTATTGTAACGGAGTTCACAGGTTATATTAATAAACAAACTGTTTGGATTTGAAGATGAAGGGATACTAAAGAGTTTAGAGAACGCCAGTTAAAAAAGTAGATAACTCGGATATGACAATGAAAATTTCACAAGATCTTGTCACATATGTAAAATTTATTGAGAAAAAACAACACACATACATGAATTAATTGGGTTACGGAAAGAAAATGAAACTAATTAAAAGGAGAAGGGCCAAATAAAAAAAGAGATTCAGTAGCTTAGTAAATTGTCACTATGAACTTCCCCGGCCTTGGGACTCCGCTCGGGTTGTGAATTCGGCCTCAGTTACACTATTTTTTATTACCTCAATTGGGATAAAGTGAGTCAATAACAAAAATTTCGGGAAAAATGGATTTATTCTAATAAAAAAACAAATTCACATCAATAATGTATTCACAATACATCATGAATAGAAATCAGTTTAACAATTAAAATGTCCCACTCAAGATTTTATCTCTACCGAAAGTGAGTTTAAGGACTTATCTTGAAGTAAACCGGGATATACAGCTCTCAGTGATATCAGCGGATCTTGAATAGCCTGGACTAATCTATGGATGCTGGGGAGTCCTGGATGGCTTCAAATGTCCTACTTACGGGCGTCAGATATGTAACGTAATGTCGTCAGATGCCACGTAAGGCTTTGAATATCTCGTACGGCTTTAGATGTCACGTAAGGCTTCACATGTCATGTCCGGACTACAGAGCTGTATGAAGAAAAGAAAAAAGGAGAAACAGTAGGATAAATTAAAAATTGACAAGAAGGAATAAGATGGACAAATTAGGAGCTTATATTCTCAGCGATATCAACGGATCTTGAATAGCCTGGTTGGTCTACGGATGTTGAGGAGTTCTGCATAGTTTCAAATGTCCTACTTACGGGCTTCAGATGTCACGTAACGGCTCAGATGTCACGTACGGCTTCAGATGTCACGTAAGGCTCCTAATGTCACGTACAGGCTGCAGAGCTGTAGGAAAAAAAAAGAAAAAAAGGAGAAACAGTAGGAAAAATTGAAAATTGAAAAGAAGGAATAATATGAACAGATAAAGAGCTTATGCTCCAATACATACAAAAATTTAATTTAATTTTTAAAATTAAACCACAGAAATCTGTTCATTCTTATCCATCTTTTTAGCGAATCTCCTTTTTTCACATTGATAATTTCCTTCCAAAATAGTACATTATTTTCAATATCAATTAGTGGATAATTTTCTAGCAATCTCCATTCATCATCAAGATCCTGAACTTCTTCAGGATTAACTAAATTTAGAAAAAGCGTTGCTACGTCAGAAAATGTGTGTTTTTCTTTGAATTGTACACAAACAGGATCCAAAAACTTCAATTATTCTATGGCGGAGTTTTTTAAAGGAAATCTAAGTAATATTTGCCTTGTACTTTCCAAATAAAAATCTAAGCATTTTACTTTAATCGAATGTAAAATATTTCTGTCAATTTTACTTACAGCAATTGATGCTCCAAAATACATATTATCGTCAATAGGTAAGAAATTTCTTGGATTTTTCTAATCAATTTCGTATACCATGTTCTTCTCCAAAATATCTCGTTTAATAAAACAATCCATACGGGTTTTCAAAACACATGTGACCTCTCCATATATTCTATGTAACTGTGGTTTTTCACTCTGCATTAAAAGATTTAGCTGATTGAATGAAGGTAGTATATATGCCAAGAAAGCAGGATATAATTTTGTTTCCGGCTTTCTAAGTTTCTCCAAAATAATGTCTGCTTGCAGCACTCCTTCAAAGGCTTGCTCTGTGAAATAAAGGATTAACGCGTTATATTGTGAAATCAGCATTTTAACAATCGATTCTAGGGAAAGCCATCTTGTTTGTGATGGATGGAGGATTTTGTGAGGCGATACATTGGCAAATTCTTGAAATTCCTTGTTGTTGTCAAGTCTTTTTGGGAAATTGGAGAAGAAATTGTACCTACAACTAAAACAAGAGAAAACTTTCATAATAAAAAATATATATGTACACCACTAAAAAGCCTTACATCTCTTGCCAACTGTTCTACTTCGCTGGGTAGCTTCTCGCATGCGTATGATGCGCAAAGATGGAAGCTGTGGCAGACACACTTCATCATAAACAAATTGGAGCATTTTTCCCTAAGTCTACTGGCTGAGGAATTATGGGCGCCCATAATATTGTTTGCTCCATCGGCAGCAAATCCGGTAAGATTTGTTTTGAAAGAGATATTGTTTTTTTCAAAAAAATCATTGATTAATGTAATCAAGGCAGCCCCCGTAGCTTTCCTAACTGGAAAAGGGCTAGAAACTAATCCTTTACATTAAAATTACCGACAACTCGGGCAACTAGGCACAAATGCTTCGAACAGGACCTATCTGTGGATTCATCTGCTATTAAACTATATTTATTTGTTCGCAGTATGTTTATCAGTTGCAGTTTACCTTCATCGCCGGTGACATTTTTTATTACTGTAGTCATTTTTGTACGGCTGCATTCAATAGCCTGGGCAATTTCAGAATCTGGGCAAATATTTTTCACTAAGTTTGGAATATTTTCCATTAATCGTATAGGCAAGTTGTGCTCTGCTATAAATTCAGCAAGTCGCAGAACGCCTTCCTTTCTCTTTTCTTCGAAATTTTTTGTTTGCTTTCCAAATATTGACGATACAGATGGTTGCGATTTAGCAGATGATACTGATTTCAAGTGCTTCCCGGTAGTGCTATGTTTTTTTTTTAATTCTCCCTTTCCTCTCGCAATCAGTATATCGCAGCTGCAGTATTTACAACTATAATAATAGATATATTATTTTAAACTTACAAAATCATGTGAAGATCAGGCATAAACTGGATCCTTCTTACTTAGCTGGATCCACTTCCACTCATTCTCCCACTCTATTATATTTCTGTTTATATTCCGCACTTTTATTTTTTTTCGTAGGTGTGCAAACGTCCTCTGGTTTCTGCACATCACTATCACTATCAGAGGTACTAGACATTATATTTACTGGACAAATACAAAAATGTGCGAAATAATCAAGAAAATAGCAAAGCGATTTACCCAAAATATTTAGTAAATGCAAATTCAAATTATAGACAAATAAGCAGACAGAATCTGTTAAAAATTTGCTTCACATAATAAAGTTTGACGCCACCTAGTTTTCTAAGAAAAATAATCACAGTGAAAAACTGGAAACGCCAAAAATAACGTTTGCAAATCATCGAAATATTTTAACACAATATAAAAATCGGAAAAGATTGATTTGTAAGCACACAACAACAATATGAAAAGGAATAGAAAAACTTACCAGCAAGACAGGGTACCACCGTGAACAAAATATAATTATCGACTGACTAAAATTTATTTCTTAATGTAACGATATTGGAAACAGAGAGCGATTTGACTGAAATTGTCGTTTAAATGGGAATTTTTCGAATGTAAAAACGGTCATTCGACGCGTTAATAACATATCGAAGTAAAATAATTTTGAATTAGAGGTGGGGGTAGCTGATGGATAAGTAACGCTCCTAAACAACTAATGAAAAATTGAAACATGTCGCGATGACCTGTTAACAAGATTTAATAGAAAGCGATGAGAAGAAAATATTGTGATATCAGGACAATAAATAAATGTGCAGGACCCTGATAATTTGAAGTCAACCATGAAGAACATGCTGAAATGAATCTTAAATATAGATTTCGAAATTTGTAACATGTCGCTGAGACATGTTTCTATTTTCATCAATTATTTTGGAGCGTTACTCATTCGTCGGCTACTCCCACCTCTAATTCCAAATCCTTTTATTTCAAATATTAGGAACATATCGGTGATCGTTTGTAACATCGTCAAATACCTACTTAAACTACGATTCGCTCGCTTTTGTTCATTCTTCTCTGATAATCAACTTCAGCACTCAGTTTCCAAATTATTTTGTGGGTGATATCAACTCTTCTTGCTGGTAAGTTAATAGTATCTCTTCAAATTGTAATTGTGTGGTTACAAATCATTCTATTTCGATTTTTCTATTCAGTTGAAATCTTTCGTTTTTAAAAAAACAATGTTTTTGTTATGGCGTTTCCAGTTTTTCTTCGCCGTTCCCTTTAAAAAAATCTGGTGGCGTCCAAAGTGATTTAATGAAGCGAATTTATAACATATTCTCTATATTCTGTGTTTTTATTTTGAAAACTAAATTCAATTTTTATATGTATTTGAGTATAAGCTCCTCACCTGTTCATTTTATTCCTCCTTTTCAAATTTTCACTTCTCTACTGTTTCTCCTTTTTTTTATTTCTCTCCCTATAGTTCTGCAGCTTTTGCCTGTACGGATCTCTACGCACCTCTACGGACCTTTAAGAACCTTTACGGACCCTTACGGACTTGACGGACCGTCCAACGATCCACTCACCGGACCCTATCGCTCCAGAGTCCTGACAACGACGGCTCAAGAACCCGTGAACACTGCTGCGAGTTGTACGTCCCGAGTCTTCACAAGATAAGTCCCTAACTTATTTTGGTAGATATAAAATATTGAGTTGGACATTTTTATTGTCATAACTGATTGTTGTTCGTATTGTATTGAGAATATACAGCTTATGTAAATTTATTTTTGAGTCAAATAAATCGATTTGTCCCAAAATTTTGTTTGTTGATTCACCTTATCCCAATTGAGGTAATAAAAAATTGTTGGAATTTACACTAAGTAATTCCAACTGTTCTAATTATCTATTTCGAGGCACCCTGTACATATGTATTGGAACCGGCGTAGATGTCGCTGGGTATCTTACAGTAACGAATCTCTGCGCGCGCGAATTCATTTTTAGAAAGTACTGAAGTAGCTTTCGCCCTAGGCACACCTACTGTGAGAGTGTCTACGCACTTTAGAGAGAAACTAGCCCTATGTAAGAGTTTCGAACTTCATACCTTTATTGTGAAATTGGTGCATTGTTGTTGTCATGTGTGGTTTAGTTATGTAAGTTAACCGCCGTGGTCTTTCTTAAGAAAACCAGTAGTTCGCGATCGCTCTAATATCTCTCTCTACATCCATTACACGTTTCTCTCTTCTCTCTATTGAAAGTGCATTACATATATCAAGTTTCTGATACATAGTTTTTATTTTTATTTTCATGTAATAATTATATTATGTTAAGCGCTAAGATTACAGTGTTGCCAAATATTGGCATAAACAATTCTTGGTGATACTATTTTCACATGTTTATTTATTTTGTTTTTATGATCTTTCGAAGTTGTTTCGTTAAAGATCAGTTGATATTAAACTGACTATTTATTGATATCTCAGTAGTTTGATTAACCTTTCGTGGCCAGCGGAGACAGGATAGTTCACTTAGATGTCAACAATCACGTCCCCAAAAATTATAAAGTCCACTGAAGTGACTGCCCGTCTTCGCTCCCCAACAAAAATGATGTAACTAAGGCCGAATTTACCACCTGAGGAGAGTTCCAAGGCCGGGTAAACTTAGGAAAGTGACAATATCAAAAACTCAAATTAAAAGAAAAGTCTGCAGCTGAAAAATTGAATAGACAGAACAGAAATTGAAAAACTGCAAGGACGAAAGGATAGACTTAAACCATGATTTAGATGATCCAAATTGAAATAGAATAAACGGTTCAAAAGATTAGAATTAAATTTTCCGCATATGTAACAAAAATTACCAAAAATTTACTGTTTTATGAAACTGTTTCTAGATAATTCCACATTATATTGAAAAAATGTTAAAAATTCTGAGAAATTGACAATTGTTTCGACATTAAATATCCTCGCCAGAATGACAAAAGTTATATTTTATTTAATGGCTACCTGATGTTTAAAAATTATTTTTGGCTAGACCAAGAAGTGATAACCTACCTTGTGATTGACAATATATTTTGATAGAAAAAAGAGAAAGGTATGATATGACAGGAAAAAGATATCCTGGATATATTTTTCCTAAACTGATCTTAAATGGGAAAAATATATCCAGGATATCCCTATAGGGCTAATAATATCTAAGCTTTAATATTTGTAATGTCATATCTTCATATTTTACTTTTCCGCCCAACATATCTAATATGCGAGCAAAGTATTGGTTTACCTCAAAAAAAGTTGGAATTTTTGAATTTTTTTTGAGTTCTCATTTTTTTCTTGAATAGAACTATTAGTTGAAATGTTGTTTTCTTTCCCAGGCAGTGGACTTTTTTGCTAACACTATATCTTTGGAGCATCCTGGCTGGATAAAATCATCAGGTTCCTGTGAACACCCCGGTCGTGGTTTTAAAATCGAGTTTAGCTGAACTGGAACCACGCCCTTGTCAGCATTAGTTTCTGCGGGATCGGGACGGTCAGTTGCATATCCTGGTAAAAATTCTTGATCGTCAAAAACGTCTCTATTGGAAGGGCTAATTGCAGACACCTTGAATCCCGCCATAATATTTTTCGGTGTTGCTGCCAGTGACAGTGAGTCCCGAACTATTAGAGGGATATCGTATATTGACATCGTGCGTCTGGGATTGCTAGTGATCCAGGAGTCACTGGCTGAATTAACGTAATGTTTTAATGGTCCATAGACAGACCGAACGAGAGGCTGGAGCTTATGTGAGCAATGGGCTGAAAATGACAACGCCGTTACACCTTTACTTTTTAGATTATCAAGGGCAGCTACAGACAAATGCGAATCATGATTGTCTAGCAAAAGTAGTACCGGTCTCTCTTTAGAACAACCAACGTGCTTGACAAAATGCTTAGCAAACTCCAAAAAGTGCTCTTTTTTCATCCAACCTGAAGGACTTGCGATTCCAACTGCTCCAGGAGGGCCATTAGCGAGAAAATGTTCTCTGAAGTTAACCCTTGGGAGAACAAAGAACGGCGGGACAGAATTTCCCGTTGCAGATACCGCCAAAGCCATTGTAACTAAAGTGCCGCGTTCCTGGGAGGTTACGCGTCCCACCTGCTTATATCCACGCCTGCCAACAATTCGGTTAGGCTTTTGCACGGTCGTAATCCCAGTTTCATCCATCTTCCATATTTGTGCTGCTTTTAATTTTAGGCGGTTGAGGACCGTTTCTTAGTTGTCAAAGAACATTGAAACATTGTCTCTGTTGAAACTAGAAACGCGAGCTAAGCTGGTTGCTTCTGGAGTTCTTACCGAAAGAGCACGATGTCGTTTCATGTAGTATGTAAACCAATCCACTCCAGCCATTTTTGTCACGTTCCAGGATTCAGGTTATTTAATGCGCAAAGCAGTGGCATATTCATACGCGAATTTTCTTACTTTTCTGACAGACAATCCAAAATATATGTCGCTTGCCGTTTTAAGGTATTCCTCCAAATGATTTTCATGTTGATCTGTAAACACCTAAAAATTATAAAAGACGTAAGGCATTTTTTGAAGCTTGAATATTTCTAAAAATAATTTGAAATATAATATACCTGGCGATTCCTGTAACATCCAACTTTTGTCGTTATTGCGGCATCACCATTAATTTCTTCCTCAGTAAATTTTTTGCAAAAACGTCTCAAAGTTGCCTCCGGGATCTCAAAGTCATTTGCAGTTGCCCTAATGGATTTGTTGTTAACTTTAACCTCTCTAACTGCCTTTAGCATGATATCTGGTGGAGTGATACCCCTTTCTGATGTTCGTTTACGAGAACGCATCTCGCTAAAATATAAAACAAAAATTTAAATATTTTATTGTAAACTCGGGGTTGGTTGACGCATGCGTCAACCAGCCCCTTGTTGTGTGCGTCAACCAGCCCCTTGTTGTGTGCGTCAACCAGCCCCTGACCACGTTTTTGTATGTGTGATGCAACTGCACCTATACTATTTTATTCCTAGAAAATCTATTTAACAGTTCTTGTTTGGGACGGTTGAAGCTTTATGTAGCATCAAACCGATCTCAATTCTTTGGAAATAAAGTTTCTAGAACAAAAACTGTAAAAAAGTAAAAAATTACTTACCACTAAAACAACAAACCGCACTGTACACAACACCACTGATGCAATCAAAATGAAACGAACGTTCGAGAGTGGTTTAATGGCGGCTTTAAGACAAACCGGTCGGCGACGTTTCCAAGTGTACTGTTTTAAAAAAAATTGAGGTGCGTCAACCAACCTGGTGCGTCAACCAGCCCCGGGCTCCCCTACCGTGCTAACAAACCGAAATTTTTCCAAAAATGGGCAACAATATAGTATAGCTCGAGTTGTGCTGGCTCTGGTACGTTGAAAATTAATAGGGTTCATGTGTGAGACGCCCTAAATAATATGCAATTATAAAATTGGTTAATTGTATACACTCCGGAGGCTGCATCCTGCTAAAAAACGGAGATCTCTCCAAAAATGTAGTATAATATTGATTTATAGGTCCAGTTGTACTGGCACTGGTGAGCTGAAAATCAATAGAATTCATTTGTGCTACGTCCTTAACAAGAGCTAATCACAAAATTTGTCCCTTGTGTGTTGTCCGAAGACTGTATCGTACTAAGAATTCGAAATTTCTCCAAATATAATAGTCCATGGAAAAGTTACATTTGGGGTTGCGTTTTTTAGAGGACGCAATTTTATTTTCTTGATGTGTAGGGGGGGGTCAGTGTAAAGCTGAAACTAAGTTTGTGGGGTCGCCACCCTTGTCCCACGGCCGCCATCTTGAAAATAGGGGTTGAAATGGTTTTTACGATATATCTCTTAAATTATTTGACGATATATATCTTAAACTGTTAATTTGATAACAAATATTGTTCAACAATTTTTGTTGTAAATTGAATTCTCTACTACTTTGGTCTGGCAACTTTTGTCGTAAAACTATAAATAAAAAAGTTATAGGCGAAAATGTTCAGAAATTCAAGAAAAATTTTTATATTTTTCGGTATAACTTTTTTTTTATCATTTTACGGAAAAATGATATTAGACCATT
This sequence comes from Galeruca laticollis, assembly GCA_963921935.1. Lineage (NCBI taxonomy): Eukaryota > Metazoa > Arthropoda > Insecta > Coleoptera > Chrysomelidae > Galeruca > Galeruca laticollis. The sequence goes on along the minus strand of OY998181.1, from coordinate 31,656,379 downwards.
TTTGTAGATCGTTTTTTAGGAACAACATTTATAAACAACATTTTTTCATTAAGTTAATAGCTAAGGATTTACAGCGCTCCGAAGTGAGTACTATTTTTCAGTACTCTTAACTATACCTATATTATACGTGTGTACTAATAATGTGTTAGTTATTTTTTATTTTTTTTGTTGTTATAATTTTTTTAATTATAAATTTTGCAACATTATTAACAATTAATTATTGACTGTTTTCCCCACCACCCACGAGGTAGAGTCTGGAGGCGCGTTTTTTACGTGGTATCCCCAATAGGCATAAACCACGGTAATTTTCTAAATTAGAACTACTCCGTCCTCAGTCTTTTCGATGAACCAGGCTGCGGCTCAGCATCTGATCGGCTTTCTGAATTGAATATCAGTGGGAGAACTGGAGAAGGAAGGGGTGTTAATGTCGGCGGTTCATCATCAAAGTCATTATCATTTATTAATTCTGAGAGTTCCATTACGTTGCTGCAAGTCTCTCCAGAACAATGGAAGCACACTGCAGAACATTTCAGTCCTGCTTCTCGACATCCACACATCGCTCTACAGTTTCCTTTGCATTTGCAAAAGATCAATTTTAGAAGCTCAGGGGGTGCTGGAGGTTTAGAGTTCTGCACTGGCACCAATAATTTCTCACATTTTTTCCAGCCCCAGCCTTCAGGATCAATATAATTACCAAGCCACGACTGGACCTGATGGTAGACTCTGAAAGTATGAAAGCGAGCTGTGTCTTGTGTCGGAGGAAGTGAAGATAAGTTAAATGTACTTTTTGTCACTGCCTTGGCGAATTGTTTGTATCTAAGAGAATTATCATCTTTATTACCACCGTATAAAGAGATAAAAAAACGTGCACCAATTACAGTGAGCAAAGCAGGGTCAACTCTCTTGTTGAGAAACAAAGCCACTTGAAAACTCTAAATGTTTTTTTAGGGTTTTCACAAATTTCATTTTACCGATATTGTAAGAAGCTGAAGTTGTGTCACATCCGGAAAAAGCATGAGGAAACAGCAAGTTATCCGCAATGACAGCTCCGTATATAAAACCTGATGCACAATATAATTGTTCGTCCTTTTGATGATTTAAAAAAAAATACATTTGCTTGTTGTTTACCAAGTGCTGTAAGCAATATCAGTATGTCAACATATTCAGCTACAATAGTAACGGTATTAAATATCGGAGATGCAGCAAGAGCAGTGCGAACGATAAGAGCGTCTGCATCTGATTATTCTTGGTTAACAGTGAAACCCATTTTCGAGAATACAGTTTGAAGAAGTATAATAAAATTAGATTTGTTCTTCTCATTACCAAGAAATTCGTCTGAGTAACCGTCAAACACAATGCTTGCAAAGAGCCCGAAGTGTTCTTGTACATATTTGACATATTTAGTAGTTATATCATTGAACAATGAATTTCGATCTCAAACTACTTTATGTAAAAGAAAACCCCCGTCAATGACAAAATGACTCCTGGCGCTGATGTTATAGGATTGTTCCACCGGTGTAAAGGCAATAAACAAAGATGAATTAGTACCTTTTCTCATGCCATCCTCCGCGAATAATGACAATGGGAAAGGTGCTAATTCATACCTTAATTATTCTTTGACATCACCGACTGTTTCTCTTGAAATGCACATTCGTTGAAATAAGAGTAATAGATTAATGGCGACACGAATTTTATCAACTTCAATAGTACTTGTCATAGCGCTGAAAGGTTCGGAGCGCTGTAAAACCTTAGCTATTGAAATAATGAAAAAATGTTGTTTATAAAAGTTGTTCCTCAAAAATCGATCTGCAAAAATGGTTTGATATAATTTTTTCGTAAAATGATAAAAAAAGTTACATCGAAAAATATAAATTTTTTTCTCGAATTTCTGAACATTTTCGCTTATAACTTTGTTATTTATAGTTCTACGACAAAAAGTTACAACAAAGTTGTAGAGAATTTAATTTGCAACAAAAAGTTAAGAAATTTTTTTTATCAAATGAATAGTTTAAGAGATATATCGTAAAAACCATTTCAACCCCTATTTTCTAGATGGCGGCCGTGGGACATGGGTGGCGACCCCACAAACTTGTTTTTAGCTCTACACTGACCCCCCCTATACATCAAAAAAATAAAATTGCGTTCTCTAAAAAACGAAAGGTAAGGTCTAAAAAATGTAACATTTCAATGGACTATAACCAAAAATGTGATACTTCAGGTACCATAGCACCCGTTGTACTGGCTCTGGTGGGCTGAATATCAATAGGGCCCATCTGTGAGATGCCCTGAACAATACTCAATCATAAAATTGTTGACTTTATGCACTCCGAAGACTGTATCGTGCTAATACGACATAATTACTAAAAGTGGCCGACGACAACGCAGACACAAACACAGGAGCTTTTTCTAAAAACCCTCTTTTCGTGTATTGCCCACTTAAAAAAGCAAAAATAAGTCAAAAAATCGAAAATACCAACTTATTTTGGGGTAATCCAATACTTTTCTCGCATCGTAGATAGAATTGTCGGAAAGTAATAAGGAGTACATTATTCGAACACAAAGAACTAAATGAGGTAATATGGGTGTCGCTGGATGGCATAATGATTGAATATGAACATGCCAAACATATTAGAGACTGTAGAAGCGATAGAGAAGCGGATTCTAATAGGGATAACTTTTTAATAATAACAAAATAGATGTAAAACGTATCAAGACAAAGGAAAGTGACAGAAGGATGGAAAAAATACAATTTAAAAAATTGCAAAATGAAATAAAATATAAATGGGAAGCAGTAATAACAAAGTCGGTAGTGATTTGTATAGGAGATGAAAAGAAGAATAAGATGAGTGGTTTCATGAAGAATGCAAAAAAGCCATAGAAAAAAAATAAGGCTAAAAACGAGATGGACGCAAATAGAAATCAAGGAACAATAAAAAACTGCTGTGAAACCAGAAATACCGGCGAAAAAAAAACACCTAGAAATCTTATTCTTATATTTTTCATTACATTACTTTTCTGCGAATCCAATCCGATTCGAGAGAAGTATTAATTTACCACAAAAACTTGGAATTCAAGATTTTTTGAGTTGTTTTTACGTTTCTCAGGGAGAAAAACATGAAAAACGGGTTTTTTGAAAAAGAATCTTGTGTGAATGTCGTTGTCGGCCACTTTTTCTGGTTAGCTCGACATAGCCTTCGGGTGCTTACAAATGATCAATTTTATTATTGGATACTGTTCAGGGCATCTCACAGATAACCCTATTGATTTTTAGCTCACCAGAGAAATTTCGCTGTGTTGGTCACGATATAGCCTTCGGAGTGTAAACAAGTATCCAAATATTTAATAATAATAATAATAATAATAATAATAATAGTAATAATAATAATAATAATAATAATGATAATAATAATATTAATATTAATAATTTATTTTCAAAAAATTTCATATACAAAACACAATGGTTCACAATTTTAAAATAAATTGCAAGTATATAGTTCATTCATGTAAAAGTAAAATGAAAATGAAGTAGAAGAAACCCGCTGAAGTCTTTCGACTTGTGCGTGGGTGAAGGCTCTTTATTCTCGAGAAGGTTGGTATGTCTATTTTGTTATGAATTAAGACTATACAAACTGAATAGATACAGTAATATTTGAGACACCACTTATAAGTCTCCGTATCGAGGAGTTATTTTTAAAAAAACAATTTTATTACTTTATTACAACTATTTTCAAAATTATTTACACAATATTATTTTTTATAATTCGCGTATAAAAGAGACTTCATTATAACATTGTTTACAGTGTCACAATGAAGCTCATTGAACACTGCAATAGTAATTTTTAGAGTACAGTTGGTTATTGTATTTAGTTATATTTTTATTTGACATTTGACGTTAACCTTGACACTGATTATGAATAAAATGGTCTAGCGTTGTTCTAGCTAGCAAATTATTATACTAAAGGTAAATTAGAATGATTTATATATTAAAAATAATAACGAATAAAGTACGCTAACGTTTATTTATCAATGATTTGTCAATTGTTTATTTTTATATTGTATAGGGATAAATTACCAGATATCTATGTGAAAATGTATTATAGAAATAATTCTGTTCATGATATAATATAAATAGATCGCAAGAGCATATATGAAGAAGCTCTTTTTTAAACAAATAATCATCCTCTTTTTGCTTAAATGAAAATTTGTTCACAATTTACAAAATTATTCGGGTATAATATGTCAAAAGTCAGAAGTGCTGAATAAAACCATCTGGGATCTGACCAATTAGGAATCTACAGAATTGCCAACTTAAATTCAAACCACACATCCTAGTTTAAAAACAGGTATTATATGGATTTATATTTCATTTAAATAATTAAATAAACGCGAATTATGAAAAATATTGTGTAAAACTTGTGCCACAATGACTTTCTGTAGTACTCGTGAATTGCACAACTCACCGCTTCGCGGTTTGTTGTGCAAACTTCTCTCGTACTACAAAACGAGTCATTGTGACACTTGTTTTACAAATAACTATTATTGGAATGATCTTTATTATTTAAAAGTTGACATCAGACTAAATATGTAAAATGAATTTATTAATTAGCAAAACTATATATATCAGCAATAAAAATATGTACAATAATAATTCAACAATAAACAAATGATAAAGTCCGCTGTCAGCATCTACTGTGTTCAACCATATTCGGGGTTACCAAATATAACACACATAAAATACATATACAAAACAAAACAATAACTCCCAATTAGACAGGTAAATACAAATAAATATCAATTGAAATCATACTAAAATTGTACTATTAGAGATATAAATATTTTTTAAAACTACCACCACAAATAAATAAGTGCACAGTTTACTAAGGCGAATTCAATAATTGTTAGTTCTTGGTTTTCTGAACTATTGAGATAACGTATTTTTGATGGGCAGCTAAAAAATATAGGGTAAGGTAAAGTATTTAAATTTTACATATAATACCGCTCTATGTTATGCGAGACAATCTTATTAGTTTGCAGCCATTTTTTTATTTTCTATTTGAACATTATCCGTGAGTTTATTTCATGAATTTCTAACGGGATTCCATTGTACAACCTTGGACCGAGAAACACATGACTTCTCAAGGTAAGAGTTTTGTTCACTTTCGGAATGTATACAGCAAGAGGTTGATTTCTGGTCGAGTACTTATTCTTTGTAGAGTTTTTGGTTTTGGTAATTTTTTCTTTATTTATTACACACTGAAAATAAAGTTGTTTGATATCAAGGACTTGCGATAAGTCAAAAAGTTCTACTGTAGAAAATGTTTTGTCTTTACGATAAATTATTTTTTAAATCCATTTTTGTAGGATTATGATTGGGGAAGTATGGTGATTATATGCACCACCCCATGCAATTATACCATACCTGAGTTGTGATTCAACTAAGGCGTAATATATAGACTTCAACTGTTCAACATTTACCATCGTTTTGTAGTGCCTAAATAAGTGAAGCAAACTACGTAATTTTCCAGTTAGTTTTTTAATATGGTGATCCCATTTCAGATTGCAGTCGATGATCAGACCCAAGTAATTAGTTATAGTGGTCGGTAGTATTGAGTAAGTTATTGTTGGGGTTGTTCGCGAAAGAGGGGGGAAGTTTTCGAAATTGATTTTCTGTATACTGAAGGGCACATAATGTGTTTTATCAAAGTTATTTTCAAAAAGTCTTCTTGTGCCTTATTGAGTAAGTTTGTCCAATCATTTGCGTTATAGAAAAGTGCAGTATCATCTGCGAAGCTTTTAATTTGGCCTTCGGTATCAAGGGAGAACAGGTTATTCAGGTAAATATAAAAAAGTCAGGGACCTAGCAGAGTGCTCTGTGGTACACCATACTTGATGGTTTTGAACTCACTCAAAGTTCACTGAATATCTACACATTGGCTTCTTTCTGACAAATAGCTCCTCAACAACTCCAGGCATGGTCCTCTCATTTCAAGTACCTCCAGCGTCTCAATCAGTTTCTCATGGCTTACGGTATCGAAAGCTTTAGCCAGGCCCACAAAGATACAAAGTGACGATTTTCCCTCGTCAAGGGATTCATATATTTTTGAGGTAAGAGAGGCTATTGCATTTTGAGTGGACATAGTCTCTCTGAAACCGAACTGCAGCGGAGAGAGGAACTCATATTTTTCTAGAAATTTGCACAAACGTGATTTGATGGCTGTTTCTATTATCTTTGCAAGGCCTATAAGTCAGACATTCCAATTTGTCGCCTTTCTTATAAATCGGTTTAATTTTGGTCTTTTTGAATGAACTGGGGAGTGTACCTTTTTTCAAGACTATCTTCGCAAGATGACATATTGGTTTACATATACTATTACATATGATTTTCAAGGTATCCGAGCTTATCGAGTCCAACCCGGGTGCCTTGTTCGTATTGAGTTTGTGAATTATTTGTATTATTTCAGCTTCAGTACATTCTTCTAGATATATAGTGTTCGATATGCGCTTTTTCGTTTCATTGAAATTTTTTGGTTCTATAATTTCCTGTGCCAGATGTTCTCCTAAGCTAGTGTATGTATCAATTATTTGATTGGGTATTGCTCAGGGCGTCTCACAGATGAACCCTATTAATTTTCAGCCCACCAGTACCAGTACAACGGATCGTATAAATCGAGATATACCACATTTTTGGTAAGTTTTGGAGAAATTTCGGTTTGTTAGCACGATACAGCCTCCGGGGTGCGGAAAAAGTTTCAATCCTTAAAACCGTTTATGATTTGAAGTAGTATTCTCAAATTCTTACATCTAATAATGAAATTAACGGTTATCCAGATTCTTAGCAAGTTGATTAATACGAAACAACTACCACTGATGTTTGTTTTGAACCAGAAGAGTTGATTGTTTCCCCATAAAATGCAAATCATTTTCCCTACCCGAATTTTATCCATTCTTTATAGAGAAAACAGCGAACCTCTATGCTCATAAATCAATCCACGAAATTGCAAAAGTGCTCGTCCTCTCTTGCTCTATCTCCCTATTTTCGTGATTTTGCATTTAAAACGAATTAGCAAATCATCCTCGATCATATTTCACCATCATTGGAGGAAATAAATAATTTAAGAATACTTCACTTTCCGTTATAAAACTTTTGGGAATTGGTACGTATACAGAAGTGATTGGTTTTTAATGGAAATTTTTTTCATTTCTTGTTGAACAGAAATACCGTCATCTAAGATATATTTCGTCACTTTAATGTCACTATCTACACAAATAATATTTTTTATATAATGTTCTTCAAGGACTGGAAACCTAAACTACTATTGAATGCCAAACAGCTTCAATTTTTAGCTGAATGAAAATAAAGCAAAACACCAACTATAGAATGGCCTCAATATTTTAATATAACAGGGCATCAAATGTTTATGAGAGGTTTAGTTATTGAAAATCTATATGATGACCTAAATGTTAAACAGCAACAACTTCATTTAGTGTTGCGAAATGTTATGTTTGATAAATGCTTTAAATTCGATAATTTGAAAAATACAGAAAAGGAAACTAATCAAATGGAACAAAATGATCACATGGTAAGAATATTCAGTTATTTGAGCAACCAGTTGGGAGAAGCACTATTTTTCGTAACGAGCGTATTTCTGCAACAGGACGCGAGTTACGGAAAATAATGTTTCCCTACGTGCTTCACACGATATATATCTTCTAATTTCAAATAGGATCTCATAATTTGAGTTCAAATTAGAAGTACTGACAACGTCGCTACGAGAAGTCGGATATATTCATTTTTTGCTTCTTTGTTATGGAAGCAAAGTATGTTGCCAGTTAGTACCAATATCACTAATTGTTCAAGCTAGTTATTATTATTCATGAATAATTTCTTAATTCACATTTTAAAATTAAATTAATTTATAAATCTTCATATGTGTACATCAAATTTAGTGACGTTAAAGAGGTATTTCAAGTCTTACAATTATTGTGTAGTTTTCGCAAATAATGGCAAAACTTACTTTGCATCAACAGTTGCGAAATATTTTACTGTTACGAACTCGCACAACCGAAGTAGATACTAAGTACGATCCTGTAAACTTATGTTCACGGTGTTTAAAAAACGGTGAGCTCGCCGAATTCTGAAAAGGTCTATTGGGATTTTTTGTGACCGTTTTCATAGACATGTTCTCCGAAGATCTTTTAAGGATTGCATTTGAGAAATATCCCGAAAAAAAAAGAATATTCCAAAGAGGCGATTGTTTTTGCGTAAGCCGTAAACTAGAGATATCTAGAAAATAAGGCCACTTATATATAAAGGACCGACCAGCGGGAGAAGTCAGTTTATAAAGTGATCTCGTGATATAAACAGCGAACAAATAAATAGTCTAAGTAGTGAAGTGTTTATATAAATTAATGTGAGTGAATATTCTGTGTATATAATATGAATTAGTGAATATTGTAGTGAATAAATAGATTAAGTGAACCTACCGTGTGTATGAATTTATCCTACCCGTCAAGATGAACTGTTTTAAATAAATAAGAAAAACATTACATTGGTGTCAGAAGTGGGATAATAATAATAAATAGTTACGTAAAAATGGCCAATAGACTAAGTGACCTGAAAGTGACAGAGCTAAAGGCAGAATTGGAAAATCGCGAGTTGGAAACGTCCGGTAAGAAGGGTGAGTTAGTAGAAAGACTCAAAGTGGCACTGGTAAGGGACGGCTTGGATCCAAAAATATTTTTATTCAATTACGAGGCTTCCACCTTAGTCTCGTCAATTTCTGCTAACATGAAAAACGATATTTCTGCCATGGAAGAATAGATTTCAACTAATAAGAAAAACGATATTTCTGCTATAAAGAACGATTTTTCTGATATAAAGAACGATATTTCTGCTAATATGGACAAACTCTCTCCCGATATCTTATTAATGGAAAATGCCATTGCCGCTGACGTGGAAAATAAAATTGCATCTCTTAAATCGGATAAAATCACAACGATGGACGAGAAAATGGAGAATAAAATGACAACAATGGACGAAAAAATAAAGAAGTTAGAGAGTGAGATAACGGATTTAAGAACACGAGACACGCCAACAGGTCAAAAGAAGATCGAGATCTGCAAGCCGGAAACACATCCCAAGACAGAATATATTAGCAGTTTTGCCCGAGTCAAGGCTCCAACGTTCGACGGGAAGACATCGTGGACAAATTATGTGAAACAATTTGAAGCAGCCGCTAGAGTGAATAATTGGTCCGATAGGGAGAAGGCAGTAAACTTAACTATCGCGCTTCGGGGAGATACCTTAGATGTACTTCAGACGATACCTCTGGAAGAAACAGATGACTTTGTGCAGCTGAAGAAGAGTTTGGACATACGATACGGTCACGGATATTTGGAACATTTGTACCAATCCCAGCTGAAGAACAGAAGGCAGGAACGTGATGAATCCTTTCAAGAGTATGAAGTGGATATTGCCCGACTAGTTCGATTTGCTGATCGAGAGATGGAAGAAGTTAAAGTAATAGAACCATCTACTAGTCCATGGGTGTCTCCAGAAGTGCTCGTCAAGAAAAAGGATGGAGCTACGAGCTTCTGCGTGAATTATCGCCTGCTAAACAACGTGACGAAGTGTTACGTCTCCCGACGGAATAACAAAAAAATGAAAAAAAGTGAATTGTCAACAACTGTCAAATAATAATTTTGAAATATAATATGTCTATGTATTGAGTTTGAAATAAAAAATATATATTTGAACGAAAAAATATATCTACAGTCCATTCAACATTCAACAATGGTCCTTAAGAATCGGATTTCCAGTCCAGAAGTAATAAATAAAATATAAATAAACAATTAAATTTACTGCCGATCATAAATAAAGTGATTCAGTGCCAAGAAAAGAAAGATCTTCAACTTCCTGTAAGTTTATCCCAATTATTCCTATTATTACTATCCAACAAATCATTATCTATCTCAAACATCTTAACGAGGTTCAATTTGTGTAAAATGGCGAATCTGATAATTGTCCGTGGTCAAATTAAATCAAAATTGACTCGATTTAAAAATTATTTTGATGCGATAGATAAAGATAATTTAACAGAACAAGCAATCTCACGATTAACAACTAGATTACGAACATTTGAATTGATATTAGAAGAGTTTAATGAAAATCAAAACCAAATCGAAAGTTCCGACAGTGTAGAGGATCAACGGGAAGTTACTAATGCTTACGAAAGAAACCAATTTGAAGATGATTATTATGATTATTTAGCAGATGCGCAAGCTTTAATTCAAAAATTTGATACTAATATCGATCATATTCATTTAAACAAAGAATTAAACCCTGCTGAAGGTAGCATTAGCAGCTCAAGATCCAATAATAATAATGCGCGTAGTCGAATCGCTTTACCTAAAATAACGTTGCCAAGTTTTAAAGGAAAACCGGGTACATGGCTAGAGTTCCGAGATGCATGTGTGGCCTTAATCGATTCAGATGATTCACTTTCTAAGTATGAAAAATTTTATTATTTAAAAATGGCATGCAAAGATGAAGCGGCAGATATTTTACAAGCCATACAAGAAACGGAAGACAATTATAAAATTGGTTGGCAAGCATTAATTGACAATTATGAAAGTAAAGCTCAATTATTTCATGACCATATTCAAGCTATACTAGATATTTCCAATATAAGTAAAGAATCATATGTAGAGATTAAAGGTTTATATGTGGAAGTTAATAAACATTTACGTTCACTCAATAATTTAGGAGAAAAAACCGAATATTGGGATATAATTATAACTCAAATCATTTCCAATAAATTTGATAATATAACTGATAGAGAATGGCAATCATATAAATATAAAAATGAGTTACCTGAATTGAACGATTTAAATAATTTCTTAAAGGAACGAATTAAAATTCTGAGTAATGTTGATTCAAAAAAGCATTCTTATAAACAGCCACAAAATATTAATTCTCAACCAAATAATCAATTTAAAAGAAAAAATTTTAATAGTTATACATCGATATCAAATAAGTATAAATGTTTCTACTGCAGCAGTAAAGATCATGTCATTTATACTTGTCAACAGTTTTTTAAATTATCAATAAATCAAAGAATTGCGGAAATCAAAAAATTAAAATTATGCCTAAATTGTTTAAAGGATAACCACGCTTCATGGAACTGTAATGTTCACAAATGTAAAAAATGCAACAAGCCTCATAACACATTATTACATTTGGATTTCTCAAATTCTGACCGCAGACCAATTCAATCAGACAAAGTTGCTGGTGAAATATTGGCAGTTACATCTGATACCAATGAATTAAATTTTGATGACTCTGCGTCCGACAACGTTGCAGATCCAACAGTTACAAATCATGCTTCTACACAAGACAAGGTACCATCTCATGTACTTTTGTCAACTGCTTCAATCCACATAATGGATAACAAAAATAACGATCATTATTGTAGAGCTTTATTAAAAAATGGATCTCAGAGTAATTTAATCACCGAAAAATTATGTAAAAAATTAAATTTGACTCAAGAAGAAGTTTATTTTTCAATTACAGGGGTCGGTCAAAATTTAAAAAATATCAATAAGCAAGTTAACATTAACATAAAATCATGTTACAATAATTTTAGAGTAAACATAAATTGTCTAGTACTAACGGTAATAACAGAACAATTACCACTAGAATCATTTCATATTAATAAATTTAATATTCCTCAACATTTAAGATTAGCAGATCTCAAGTTCCATGAGAGTAGAGAAATAGATTTACTACTTGGTGCTTCAGTGTTTTGGTCCCTTTTGTGTATAGGACAAATTAAATTAGGTCCAGAATTACCCATTTTACAAAAAACTCACTTTGGATGGATAATAGCTGGCAATATTTGTTCTCTGAATAAATACAAAACTATTTCGTGTTCAAATATTACCCAAAATAATTTAATAAATGATCAAATTACTAAATTTTGGAATTTAGAAGAGGTAAAATTAAAATCATTTCCTTTAACAGCCTCTGAAAAATATTGCGAATACTATTTTGAAAAAACCACTATTAGAAACGATAACGGCCGATTCATTACTAGAATTCCCTCCAATAATTTAAAGGAACAGTTAGGTGAATCATATCACATTGCAAAAAGGAGGCTTTTGACTTTTGAGAAAAAATTAAATGCAGATAACAATTTAAAATTGGAATATTCAAATTTTATGAAGGAATATCTCCAGTTAGGGCACATGACTAAAATAAACAAAGATTATAATCCGTTTGAAGGTAATTATTTTAATCTTCCTCATCATGCAGTAATAAAAATGTCGAGTTTAACTACTAAACTACGTGTAGTTTTTGACGGTTCTGCTAAAACAGATACTGGTATATCTTTAAATGAGGTTCAGTTTAGTGGACCAAAACTTCAAAATGAATTGCTAGACATTCTTTTACGTTTTCGAATTTATAAGTTTGTAATTACTGGAGATATATCAAAAATGTATCGCCAAGTTTTAATACATAAAGATGACCGACGTTACCAAAGAATCCTATGACGGGAATCAAGTGACATTGAAATTGATTGTTACGAATTAAATACAGTAACTTATGGAACCACTTCGGCTCCATATTTAAGCGTAAAATATTTACAAAAATTAGCTTGTGAAAATAAAATTATACATCCAGTAGCCAGTAAAACAACAAATAATGATTTTTATGTAGACGATTTGATAACAGGAGCAAATACGAGACAAGAACTAATTAATATTCAAAAGCAAATTTCACTTATTTTACAATCCGCAGGATTTGAATTAAGAAAATGGTTAAGTAATGATAAGACAATACTAAATCAAATTAACGTTATTGAAAAACTAGGTAAAAATATTTTACGGATAGGTGAAAATGAAAATAATAAAACACTTGGTATTCAGTGGAATCCACAATCTGATTCCATAATATATACAATGACTAATACGTCTTTAAATGAAAATCAAATAACTAAAAGATCAATACTTTCAGCAATATGTCAGGTTTTCGACCCTTTGGGTCTCCTAGGACCTTTATTAATAGAGCTAAATTAATTATTCAAGAAATGTGGAAATTACAGATAACTTGGGATGAAACTGTTCCACAAGATATATACACTAAATGGTGCCAATTCAAGGATGATTTAATTCATTTAAAAAATAATAAAATTCCCAGACAAATTTTGTTTTCTAATTCAAAAATAATTGAACTTCTTGGTTTTTCTGACTCATCAGAATATGCATATGGTGCATGTGTCTTTATTAGATGCGTTGGATCAGATGATTTAATTAGATCTAACCTTTTGTGTGTAAAAACACGTGTAGCCCCAATAAGACAAATATCCTTGCCGAGGCTTGAGTTATGTGCTGCAGTTTTGCTCGCAGAATTGATCCAAAGGGTCAGCGAATCAATAAATATAAAATTTCATAAAACATATTGTTGGTCGGATTCTACTATAACATTATCTTGGATACGAGGCGAACCAAGAAAATTCAAAACCTTCGTAGCCAACCGAGCTGGACAAATCCAACAGCTGACCAATATTAATAATTGGTATCACGTATCATCAACTCAAAATCCCGCAGATTTATTATCTCGAGGTACATACTGTCATGATTTATTTAATTCCGAGTTATGGTGGCATGGACCCTAATTTTTAAACAGGAGGTGTCTACATGGAATCTTAATAATTTTCTGTCAACAAATAATCCTCCCGAAATGGAGTTATGTGATATTTCGTTATCATTAGATTCATTAAATATTTTTAATCAATATTCCTCATTATTAAAATTACAAGCCGTTACTGGATTTTTTTTTATTCAAACCAATCCGCTTTCACCCAAGGTGATTAGCGGTGTATAACAATATACAATATTAAATTTTGTTTAGTAAATTAATGTCCTTTAAGAATCCCATCAATTTGTCAACTGAACAATTTACACCTAAGAGTATATTTAAATCTGTAGGTAGTCTATATTTTAGCCGGTTCGTGTCAAACTTAGTGCAATTGATCAGAACATGTTTCACTGTTAAATGTTCTTAGATCACATATAAGAGCATTGTCTTTATTGAAAAGATAAGTATGCGTAAATTTGCAATGCCCTATTCTAAGACTAGTGACAACCACTTGTGCTCTGCGTGTTGTGGTTGGATGCTTCCACCGCGTCACTGTTGACTTAAATTCGCGAAGTTTGTCTTGCGATCGCTGCCAGTCTTGTTGCCAGTGGTTGTAAACTTTTTCCCGAATAAGTGTTCTCAAGTCACTCACCACGCACTTTGTTGTTCGGCATTAACGTTTACGATTGCGTTTCGCGCACATAGTCCGCTTCTTCGTTGCCTCTGATGCAAATGTGAGCAGGAATCCACATGAAATCGACAAATTTATTGTTGTTCTGGATATTATGAAGCTGTGATCTAATTGATTGTAGTATTGGGTGCTTGGGATAAGGATGTTTCAAGGAATGAATGCTTCTGAAGGAATCAGTTAAAATGAGGGTTTTGGGATTTGGCATTTAAGGGCATGAAAGATAGCATAGGGTTCTGCCGTAAATATGCTAGTGTGAAGGGAGAATTTTATGCTGTAAGATTCAGTTGTAATCACTATTGCAGCACCCACTCCAGCCTTCGATTTCGAAGCATCCGTGTAGACTAAGTTAAAGCCATTGTAGTCATGCAGTATCTTGTTGAGTTCTGCGAAGATTTCATGGCGATTTGTATCCCTATCAAGCCCAGTCAGGTTAGTACGGCAGCGAGGGGTAGAAATTGTCCACGGAGCTGGATGTTCGACAGTGGAAGGAAACATTGTTGGGAGCTCTAAATTAAACTTCTGAAAAAGTTCTCTAACTCTGGCGTAAAATGGCTTAGATAGATGCGGTTTTTTATCAAAAAGATCTCTATATCTGTTGTTTAATGTGTTACTGTAAACTGGTTTTTCAGCATTAGTGGATATAGCAGCCGCGTAATTCAAACTCAATATAGAGCGTCTGTAACTTAATGATGGTTCACCAAGAAGACTTTGGATGCTGGTTTTAGGGGATGTTGTAAACGAGCCTGAAGCTATTCTTAATGCTGTATTATGGATAACATCAAGTTTGCGAAGTACAGTTTTTCTGGCAGATGCACAAGCTATGGAGCCGTAATCTATATTTGACCTGATGAGCGTTTTATATATAAGCAGTAGCGTTGCTTGGTCTGATCCCCAATTTATATTTCCCAGGCTTTTCATTATATTAAGCCGCTGCATACATGTTTGGACCAACTTCTCTATGTGATCTTTCCAGGTAAGCTTATGGTCAAAGATCATTCCTAGAAATTTTGCTGATGATTTGAAGTTAATATTTTGGTTATAAAGCTTCAATTTTGGAGTAGTATATGAACGTTTCCTGCTAAATACCACACCTGTTGTTTTGGTAACAGAAAACCTGAAGCCGGATTGACGTGACCATAGTTCCAAATTTGTGATGAATTGTTGCATATATAGAGATATTGTATTTATATTTTTCCTTTTATGTAAACCACTAGGTTATCTGCGAAAACTCTTGCTTTCAGTGGTTTTTTAAATTGTTAAGAATGTTGTTAATGGCAATCAAAAATAAAGTAGGGCTGATAACTGAGCCTTGTGGGGTTCCATTTGCTTGGCGGTAAGTATCAGATAGTTCGTCATCAACCCGAACTTTGAATGTTCTGTTGGCAAGAAAGTTGTTGATAGAAGCTAGGCAATTTCCTGTGATATTCCATCTTTGTAGTTGCATCAGGATGTTTTGAGTCCAGCAGGTATCAAATGCTTTTGAGATATCAAAGAAAATGGCTACGCATACCTGTTTGGTGGCAAAAGCCTCATTGATCTCACTTTCCAAATCCACAATATTGTCCAGAGTTGAACGGTTTGGTCTAAATCCAGTTTGTTCTTTGATTAGGAGGTTAGAAGTTTCGAGATGCCACATAAGTCTTTGGTTGACAGTTTTCTCTAGCAATTTTCCCATTGAGCAAGTTAGAGATATTGGTCTGTACGAGTTGGCTTCTTGTTTGGGTTTTTTAGATTTCAAAAATTGTAGAATAATAGCTTTAGACCATAAAGAAGGAAATACTTTATCTTCCCATATCATGTTGAAAAGTTTCAGTAGATGCCGTCTTGCTGAAGGTGGTAGATATTTGAGAAATATGACTGGAATATTGTCTGGACCTGGACTAGAATTTTGCATTTTGTCCAAGGAGCTGTCAAGTTTTTCTATGGTGATAGGATGATTTAAAGGGTTATCGAGTGTATCTTCAAAACTGATGGGAGTTTGTTCGATTTGAGCCTTGTAGTTGAGAAAGTCGCGTGTGAAATTTGAAGTTGACGATTGTTTTTGATAGGATTGGCCCAAAATATTGGCTATATCTATTGTGGATGAGTAGTAGTGATCATTGTGTTTAATGCTACGAATAGTGCTTTTTGAACTATGTCCATTCATTTTTCTTATTTTGGTCCAGACTTGGCTTATTGGAGTGGAAGAGTTCATTCCAGAAATATATTCCTACCAAGATTTTTTCTTGGATTGTTTGATTACAAGTTGTGCCTTTGCCTTGTATTTCTTTAGCTCTACGCGATTCTGGAGAGTTTTGTGTTTCCGGTACTTGTTCAATGCTGCTTTTGCATCCCTGATAGCTTTTTCGCACTCTTGATTCCACCAGGGGACTGGAGTATGGCCTTTTATGTCTTTTGTTTGGCCAATGTGCTGGTTGGCACTATCCAAGATGATTTCATTGAGGTTCAATACACATTTCCGGATATCGTTGGTAATATCGCAGCTATCCATATTTAGTTCAATCTGATTTCTGAAGGATGTCCAATCTGCTGATTTGATTCTCCATTTAGGCGAGTATTTTGGTGAATATTTCCCGGGAGAGGAACGATTCCCGATAATTATTGGAAAGTGATCACTTCCATAGGAGTACGAGAGAGCCTCCCATGATAGATTGACAGATAATGTTGGGTCACAGAGGCTTAAATCGATAGCAGATGTTTCTCCGGTAGATATGTTAAACCTAGTATGGCTTCCATCGTTCAGAAAATTCAGTGGAATGTCGGCAATGAGTTTCTCTAGTATGTGTCCTCTTGGGTTTGTCGATTTACTGCCCCATATTATGTTATGTGCGTTAAAATCTCCAATGATAATTCTTGGACTTGGTATCTGATTTAATAAGTTTTCTAAGTCTTTGAATTCTATTGTGGAATCGGGAGCAATATATATATATATATATATATATATAGTTTATTTTGTATTCTTGGGATTGAAGACCATTTTAAAAGACATATAACTAGTAGTAAATACATTTTTATTTAACGTTTCGGTCTTTCCATGACCTTCATCAGAAATAAAATTTTTGTTAAAACTAAAAGAAATGGTACAAGTTACAAAAAGAATCTTAATAGCAAAACAAATAAATCTTACCTTCGACAGAACGTTCATTTAATTATTCAATATATTTTATAGGTGTTTAGGACGTATCACATAACAGAATATAACTCACACACAAACAAAACGAACATTTTAAAAATATGATAGTCATTGATGAAAATTTGTATTGGAATACGAGTATTTGTTCTATACAATAAAAGCAGGCGTAACGAGGTTTTAATTTGTTTTTCGTTTTTGTGTTGACTGGTATTGCAAAGGATTTTATATTTATATAGGGTGTGGTAATAAATTTATTATATTTAAAATGTTCGTTTTTTTTGTGTGTGAGTTATATTCTGTTATGTGATACGTCCTAAACACCTATAAAATATATTTATTAATTAAATGAACGTTCTGTCGAAGGTAAGATTTATTTGTTTTGCTATTAAGATTATTTTTGTAACTTGTACCATTTCTTTTAGTTTTAACAAAAATTTTATTTCTGATGAAGGTCATGGAAAGACCGAAACGTTAAATAAAAATGTATTAACTACTAGTTATATGTCTTTAAAAATGGTCTTCAATCCCAAGAATACAAAATAAACAATATATAATTGAATACAAAATAAACAATATATAATTGAATAAAAAAGACCAAGAACCAAAAAAAATATATATATATATATATATATATATATTACAAATGTAAAATGTTTTATGGCTGGTGAGTTTTACAACAAGAGCTTCGATATCTGAGTTTACATGGAAGTAATCTGCTTGAAAAGATTTACTTATTAAAGTTACCACTCCTCCACTGGCACGTTTGGTGTTGTTACGAGTTTTGGAGAAAAATTGATATTGACTGTTTGGATAGCTGCTATCTGGTTTGAGATTGGATTCTTGAAGGCATATGATGTCAGGAGAGTATTCCTTAATGATAACTTGTAGCATACCAAGTCGATGGTAGAAACCATCTATGTTCCATTGAAGAATGGAGTTGCATTTTGGAGTAATTTGAGAGGGTTATGGGCGACAAATTAATTATTAGTAGATGAATCCGATTCAGAGTCAATTAAGTCTTGGCCAAGATGAGCGAATATCTTTTTTTTAAGTTTGGTGATTCCCGTTTTTGTTGCCTTGTCATTTATGTGGGGATATACTTCGGTTAACATAGTAGTAAGCGCAAGGAGATCAGATGTGAAATCTAGAGCTATATTTACAGGTTGGGGTGAGCCGGTTACGTTATCTAATAAAACATTTAATTGGTCGTAGTCCAGAATGAAAGGTGGCGAATGATTTTCGATGTACTCTTTGCAGGAGATGGTTGATTGTTTCTTGCTCAATTTATTCTTTTTTAGAGTTGGCTTTGGCTTAGGGAATAATTTTTCTGGCGTTATGTTATTATCGCTATCGGGTGTGGGGGTATCTTCCATAGGTCTTTTGCTTGTGATTTTGGCCATATTGGGGATATCTGTTGCTTCCGTGTCTGCTTCCATATTCATTGAAGTTGTGGACGTCTCTTGTCTAAGTGGAAAGTCTTCTGTTATTGGATCAGAAGTCAATTTTTGTGTATTAATGGTGATTGTTGACAAAGATGGTGGGAGAGTTTGGATTGGGGTTGTGAGATGAGTTTGGGAAGTCGTAAGCGGTTCATTATTTGATATTGAACTATATGTATTAGGTTCTGATTCGTTGGAGCTATTGATACATTGTGAGGCTATATGACCATCAGCTTTGTATTTGTAGCATGTTAGTCCGTCTTTTTGGAGGAAAACTCGGTAGCTGGTTTGTTCGAATTCAATCAACATGGAGTCTGGAAGCTGTTGAGTATAAGGGCTTACGTAAATCTGTCTTCTGAAACTCAGGATGTGACTATACTCAGGTAATGTGGCACCGATTCTTAGAAACGTCATGGGAGAAACTGGATTTAGGCCTATTTTTGATATTTCATCCGTTAGCAGTTGATGTGGGATGGTTGGACTTACATTGGAAAATGTGATTCTATCAGCCGGAGTTATGAGTCGACGAGCTACTAGTTTTTCGCCGTTGACGGTTATGGAGCCATAATTGTTCATGAAATTATCAACTACTGATTTGTTTGCTAAGTACATACAAACACAATTGTTCGAAAGCCTTGATGAAAAAATAATATTTTTTGGTTGAATGATTGATCCTAATGGGATAACAATTTGGCATTGTTGATAGCGCAAAAAACGATTGCTTGCTTGGAAAAACAGCTTGGTTGACTGCTGATGAATAACTTTTGATAACTGTTGTAGGAGTATTTGAGTGTGAATCATTGATAGAAGACATCATTGAAATTTGATTTTATTTGGCCGGAATTTGGAATACGTCCCTGGCCGCTATTAGTAAATAGTAGCATGCGAAACTAGTTTGTTGCTTTTTATAGGTGATGTATTACTTGAATTGACCGTGTTCATGATGTAGAATTCACTAAGATCAAATAATTTGAAGAACAATATAAGTAAAGTGAACTTACAGTGTCTGAAAGTACTTCTCACTGATCAAAACTAATTAAAAAAGGTTTAAACTAACTAAATTTGTAATATTTCGAGGACTGCACAAAACTAGACTAGTCACTTGTTCTATCAGAGCCGAACTCCCGATTTATTTATTGATTTTATTGTAATTCGGGACTACCACTAGTACGAAGAAAATTAACCAAGAATTTAACTATTGAGGAGATGAAGTTTGCATTATTATTATTAGTGAAATTAGCCCAAAGAGAATGTTTCTCATTAGATTATCAAAATTTACAAAATAAAAGGCCGATAAACAATAAAAGCCATATATCGATGCTAAACCGATTTCTTGATGATAAGGGACTAATAAGAGTAAGTGGTAGAATTGAGAAATCCAAACTTGAATTTGAAAAATCTCATCCGTTGTTGCTTCCACAAAAACATCAGCTAACCAATTTAATGTTCAAATATACTCATGAAAAATTATTACATTGCGGATCACAAACATTACATTATCGGGTTTGCGAAAATTATTGGGTAAATTCAGGACGCAATGTAGCAAAAGGAATTATTCGCAAGTGTATTACTTGTTTTAAGGTCAAACCTACATGCACAGAATATTTAATGGCAAGTCTTCCTACTGTAAGAGTCAATCAATTTTTTGTTTTTATCAATGTAGGTCTGGATTATGGGAGACCCTTTTTATTTAAAGATAGAAAAACTAGATCTCCTAAAATTATAAAATGTTACATATCCCTTTTTATTTGTATGTCTACTCGCGCAGTTCATTTGGAATTAGTTTCCGATTTAAGTACTGAATCATTTATGGCCACATTGAAAAGATTTATATCACGAAGAGGAAAACCTCAAAATATCTATTCCGACAATGGATCAAACTTTGTTGGAACTAATGACGAAATTCTAAAAATGTTCAATTTTTTAAAATCTGAATCAAATAATATCCAATACAAATTAAGTAAAGATCTTATTAAATGGAATTTCATACCAGCCAATTCTCCCAATTTTGGCGGTCTATGGAAGGCAGGAAATAAAATCACAAAGTATCATTTAAAGCGAGTCATCGGTGTGAATAAATTTGATTTTGAGCAATTTAGTACTCTTTTACAACAAATTGAAGCTGTTTTAAACTCCCGACCCATTTCCCCAATATCCTCCAATCCTGAAGATCTTTCGCCACTGATTCCAGGACATTTTTCAATTGGTCGACCAATAATAGCCCTTCCAGAATATAATTGGAAAGAAATTTCGACCAATAGACTTACTAAATATCAGCATATTCAGCAACTGGTCCAGCATTTTTGGAATCGCTGGTATAAAGAATATATATCAGGGCTTCAAACGCAAATAAAATGGAAAACAACCAGTTCCAAAATAATCAAATATGGTATCCTAGTTGTCATAAAAGACAATAATCTACCTCCATTGAAGTGGCAACTGGGAAGAATTATTCAGCTTCACCCAGGTGATGATGGTGTGGTTAGAGTGGTTAGTATCAAGACCCAAGATGGTATTATCAAACGCTCAGTATCCAGAATTTGTCTTCTTCCAATTGAAAGCGATAACTTTCAAGGTGGCCGGCATGTTAGGTCTCCCGACGGAATAACAAAAAAGTGAAAAAAAGTGAATTGTCAACAACTGTCAAATAATAATTTTGAAATATAATATGTCTATGTATTGAGTTTGAAATAAAAAATATATATTTGAACGAAAAAATATATCTACAGTCCATTCAACATTCAACAGAAAGACAGCTATCTTCTTCCTCGAATTGACGATACGCCAGATACTTTGGCCGGCAGCAAACTGTTTCCCACCTTGAACATGAAGTCTGGTTGTTGGCAAGTGGAAATGGACCCAGAAGACAAAGAGAAGACTGCTTTTACCAAAGGATCTGGATTAAGGCAATTCAACTTTATGCCATTCGGGCTCTGCAATGCGCCTGCGACATTTGAAAGACTCATGGAAAATGTCTGGAAAGACATGCGTGGTCTATTTAGACGACATCGTAGTACTGGAAAAGATATTTGACGAACACCTGAAGAATTTGGAAGATGTATTCTAATGACTCCAAGCTGCCAAGCTCATGTTTAACCCGAAGAAATGTCAGCTGTTCTAAAACCGAATCGACTATCTAAAAAAAAATGCTTCCATTCAGCAATGGCCGCAACCAACCGACAAACATCAAATTAGGAGTTTCCTTGGTCACATATTATAGAAGATTTATTAGGAAATTTGGAGATATTGCCAAGCCTCTAACTCGACTTACAGCAGAAGTAAGAGCTTTCCAGTGGACGAAGACTGTCAAACGGCTTTTCAAACCTTGAAGAGGCATTAAACCACGGCGCCGATATTATAATACCCATTACCAGAGGGAGACTTTATTATTGACACTGACGCAAGCAACGTAGGAATTGGAGAAGTGCTCTCACAGATCCAAGGAGGACAAGAAAGAGTGCTGGGATATTTCAGTAAAGTCCTCTCCAAATCCGAACGAAACTACTGCGTGACAAGTAGAGAACTTTTGGCAGTAGTCAAGTACGTGGAACACTTTTACCAGGATCTTTATGGTAGTAAGTTTTTAATCCAGACTGATCATGCAGCACTCAAGTGGTTGATGCAGTTCAAGAATCCCGATGGCCAGATCGCTAGATGGATTGAACGACCTCATGAGTACGATTTCAACATCGAACATCGAGCTGGTGTGAGTCACCGAAATGCCGACTCCCTGTCCAGACGGCCGTGCCCAACAGACTGCTCCCACTGCAACAAGGCGGAATCTAGGGAAGCTGCAGTTTCAACAACTACTGTAGTCAACGAAGAATGGTCACACACTAGGATCAGAGAAGATCAGTAAAATGATCCTCAGCTAAAGAAGAGTCGGCAATGGAAGGAAGAAAATCGGCGACCTAGCTGGCAAAAAGTGTATTGGGCTCAGTCGGACTCCTTTGTCCTGGATGAAGGGCTGTTGAAAAGAGTCCTTGAAAACGAAGATGGTTCCGAGATGAGGAGACAGCTAGTTATCTCGAGAACAAGAGTAGCTGAGGTACTAAAGAAGTTACACGACAGTCTATCGGGAGGTCATCTGGGAGTGAAGAAAACCCTTCAGCGAGTCCGTGAAAGGTTTTATTGGATGAACAGCTCCGACGATGTGAAGGACTGGTGTAAGAAATGTACGACGTGTGCAACGAGTAATTGACCACATTGCAAGAGAAAGGCGCATATGAAACAGTATAATGTTGGAAGCCCTTTCGAAAGAATTGCTTCAGACATCGCTGGACCATTTCCGACGACAGAAAATGGTGGCAAATACGTCCTTGTTATAATGGATTATTTCACAAAGTGGGTGGAAATTTACATGATCCCCCGAATCCAGAGGCCACAACTGTCGCGGATGTATTGGTGAAAGAATTTATCAGCCGATATGAAGTGCCCTTGGAAATCTACAGTGACCAGGGAAGAAATTTCGAAAGCCAGCTATTCCAGGAGATTTGCGACAAGCTGGGAATGAAGAAGACCAGGACAACAGCATTACATTCACAATCAGGCGGAATGGTCGAGATAATGAACAGGACTATTGGAAAATACCTGCCCAAAGTAGTTTCCAGCCATCAGAGAGATTGGGACCAGTATCTTTCCCTATTTGCATTGGCTTATAGATCTGCCGTGATTGAGTCCACGGGTGAAACACCTGCGAAAATACTGTTTGGACGTGAAATGAGGCTTCCTTGAGAAGACTACGTGATTCAGTTGAAAAGAAGGCTGGACGATATTCATGAATTAGTTAGAACAAATCTTCAAGTTGCCAGCGACCGAATGAAAAGTCGGTACGACACGAAGGCCACAGTAGGCGGGTTTAAAGAAGGGAACAAAGTATGGTTACACAACCCGACGAGGAGAAAAGGATTTTCTCCAAAATTACAAAATCCTGGGAAGGTCCATACTTAATCAAGAAAAGGATCAATATATCGCATAAGCAAGATCCCCAACGGAAAACCAAAAGTAGTTCACCAAAACTGACTAGCGCCATTCGAAGGATACCATGACCTAGATGAAGGAGTGAACCATATTCGAGATGTGTCTGGCCCTAACTTCGATGAATTCATGGGCGCATATGGAGGTACCGGGAAAGCTAAATATGGAGTCACTTCAGAACAACGACAAGATTTGTTCACTATCCCGGAAGATTATTCACTGGCATACAACATTCCCGCCCGTATCAAGAATGCACGAGGGTTGGCAACCGTCTTTCGAAACAAGTTCGGACAATAAGAAAAACTTGAAGACTAGATTGCAGCCCCTGGCAAAACACAGAGACTGAAACACAATTCGCGGTACGTCTTCTACGTGGTAACTAAAAATGAATTTCAAGATCTATCTACCTACCGCGATGTGTGGGAAGCACTTCGAGAGCTTTGAGACCATGTGTTGGAATCCGGCGTGAAGAAACTGGCTATGCCTAACATAGCGAGTAACCAGTTGGATTGGCGAGCCATCAGGGATATGGTAGAGGTGATCTTCCAAGATACCGGTGTCCAGATATTAATTTGCAGCTACAACCCCCGTTATCAGTATCCTATGAAGACGGTGCCCCTGTTATTTCCATAAGATCGGAAAGTGTAGAAATGGGGCCAGTTGCCGATTCAAACATCCAGTCTTAACTATACAAAAGTTCCAAGAGGAACTTCAATCTAAGGAGGGGGTAATGTTACGAACTCGCACAACCGAAGTAGATACTAAGTACGGTCCTGTAACCTTATGTTAACGGTGTTGATAAAATGGCGAGCGCGCCGTATTCTGAGAAAGTCTATTGGGATTTATTGTGACCGTTTTTATAGATATTTTCACCGAAGATCTTTTAAGAGTTGAGCCGGCATTTGAGAAATATCCCGAAAAGAAAAGAATATTTCAGAGAGCCTATTGTTTTTGTGTAAGCCCCGCAATCTAAAATTGTCTAGTAAAAAAGGCACTAATATATAAAAAACCGACCAGCGGGAGAAGTGGAGTTTATAAAGTGATCTCGTGATATAAACAGCGAAAAAGTAAATAGTCTAAGTAGTGAAGTGTTAATATAAATTAATGTAAGTGAATATACTGTGTATATTATATAAATTAGTGTAAATAGTGTATTGAATGAATAGATTAAGTAAGTGAACTTACCGTGTGTATGAATTTATCACACCCGTCAGGATAAACTGTTTTAAATAAATAAGAAAAGCATTACATTATTTTCATAATTAGTTATTAAAAGTAAAACATTTGAAAACGTCATGGAGTTCAGGGATAGGTTCAAGGATCTAGCTGCTGGAAGAGAAATCAAGTTTTATCAAGTTTATTATGAAGCTGCGTGGTGTGTTCCAAAAAGAAAAGCAAAAGTCATTTTTTATAAACGCCGTCTTACAGAGTACAACATGACAGATTACGATGTGAAACAAGGTATACCTATAATTTCATGTGGCTTGAGGATCAAGCGTAGGGCAGCTGAATATAGCTTTGGTTTCCTAAATTTATTGACAAGATTTTCCAATGGAAAAAAATTACATTCATATCATATACTTGTGGGGGCCAAAATTGAAATAGTTAAACATCATTGACGTTTCAATATGCTGTTGAAACTCTGGATGTTCCAGATATTGATCATTTGTTTTTTATACCTGATTATTCTCAGATGGAATGTGATAGTGTATTTATCGTTCAACTTAGAGAAAAAATATGTATTACAAACTCCGCAAACGAGAAATAGCTGGAAATTATTTCCAAGTTTTCTACTTCATCGCTAGAGGGTGTAGTTCATAATAATAATAATAATACAAAAACATAATTTTTCCATAATAAATATACTGTTATAGTATAGAACGCGTAAGAGATATAGTGCGAATATTAACGTTTCGGCTTATCGTTTGACATGAACACCGACATAGTCCAGTCAATATTATAATTTAAAATGCTTATTTGACGATATATCCATTTATTATTATAATTTCTACTAATAATCGTTAAAATGTATTTAATAATTTTATAATAATTAAATATATTTATAGACTGTATAACAATTACTTTTAACCAGCTAGTATGAAGCGCCATTCTACTTTTTCAGATACTTAGCGTTAATGTATAGAACAAAATGCATTCCTTTAAACAATATTCACCTATTTTTATTTAAAAACATCTTAAACGTAACACCAGACAATCAACACTACATTATATCTCGTTTTATTAGGAAGAATTAGGAATTTAAATTTGAAAAAACTTATCATTTTTCCCACCTTTTACTATACTATAAGTATATTTTGAGATGGCAATTTTTTCGTACACAACAGGTGTTCACCACGCTCGGGAAGGAGCCTAACGATAATGAGTATCTGGTGCCAGGCCCAAATACTCCAGCACCTGCCCCAATGGTGGTTTTTGAACCATCCGTATACCATCTAATGTTGTTTTCTTTGAGGGTTTGGGTAGTGTATTCCCTTTCCCAGTCTCTCCTCGTATTTAGAATCGTAGTGAAATTCTTTTCGATGCTTCCTTTCCTGATCATTTCGTCACTGTGAAGATTCGCTAATGATCCCTGATTTTTAATACTTTCATTGCCTGAACCTTCCTTGTATATTCTATTACCAGATGTAGAGGTGTGAGATCTGTAATGATCTCAAGTGCACTAGTTGGACACGTTCTCATAGCTCCAGTGATGCACACACAGGCAAGCCTTTGAACTTTGTCGAGGGTCTTCCTCGTGCTGTACTGACTTGCTTTTGTGTGCCAAACTATTGCCCCATACGTAATTGCTGGTCTCACAATCATGGCGTACATCCATCGCAGTATTTTTGGGTTACAGCCGCACCTCTCAACAGCTAGATTTCTGTACGATATCAAAGCTCTTATTGCCTTACTTGCAGTAATTTCAACATGCTTATTTCACAGAAGCTCACTGTCTAGGGTTATCACTAGATAATTAACCTCTGATTTCCATTCTATGATTTCTCCGTTTACGGATACGGGTTTCATGGCTGGAAGTGTTCTTTTTCGGGTAAATGGAATTACTATGGTCTTGCTTGGGTTATTGTTTAGCACCACTGACAAGCACCATTGTTCAATGATTTTGAGGCCTTTTGTAATAAATCACGCAAGGTGCTCTCGAACTTGTCTCTGACTAGTAAAATCGGCGTAGCCCATACATTCGAAGCCAAGCTCCGTAAGCCTGTAGAGCAACTTATCTACTACGAAGATCCATAGAAGGGGAGATATCACTCCCCCTTGAGGTGTCCCTCGAGTGGCTTTAACTGAGGTGGTTTGATTCTCCACCTGTGTCTCAGCTATCCTCGTCGTCAACAACTCATACATCCATTTTACAATGGTTTCATTCACTCCTCGCATTTTTAGTGCTTCTTTGACAGACACATGAGTTGTGTTTTCAAAGGCCCCTGATATATCCAGGAATGCGCACATTGCGATTTATTTGTTGTTCAGAGTTCTCTGGATGGCTTCGGTCAGCTGATACAGAGCCAACTCATTTGATCGACCCGCTCTGTAGGCATGCTGACATTCATGAAGTGGTATATTCTCCAGATTCTCTGTTCTTATGTAGTTATCCACTACTTTCTCCATCGATTTGAGTAGAAACGATGTTAGACAGATGGGTCTAAAAGATCGGGGATTAGTCCCATCTTTTTTCCCTATTTTTGTTATGAAGGTTACCCTTGCCCTTCTCCATTTTCTAGGTATTAGACCCGCTGCTAGACTGCCTCTTGTAATCTTCAGCAGGTGAGGAAGATTCTCCTCTATCCCTTGCTGTAGGAGTGCTGGAAATATTCCATCCACTCCTGGTGATTTATATGGTTGAAAGGTACTTATTGCCCATTGCAATCGTTGTCTGGTAAATATTTTCTTAGCAATGTACTAATCTCCCATGCGGGATTTTTTGTTGTAGTTCATTGCTATTTCGGTGCTTGTTGGTTCACTACCTGAGAAGTGGGTTCTAAGAAGAAGTATCGATCGTTCGTCTTCCTCTTCCGTGTATGATCCGTATGGATTTTTCAGCGACATTGTGGGGTTAGTTCCCCCATTTGCCATGACCTTTTGTAGTCTGGCCGCAGTGTGAGTGGATGTGATCTTTTCGCAATAGGCTTGAAAATTAAGCCTTTTGGCCTTCCTAATCTCTTTATTGTACTGAGTAAGCTTCTCAGTGTACCTCTGCCAATTTCCGTCACGTTTGGCTCTATTAAAGAGCCGACGGACCTCTTTTCTGAGGTTTGACAGG
This sequence comes from Galeruca laticollis, assembly GCA_963921935.1. Taxonomy (NCBI): domain Eukaryota; kingdom Metazoa; phylum Arthropoda; class Insecta; order Coleoptera; family Chrysomelidae; genus Galeruca; species Galeruca laticollis. The sequence goes on along the minus strand of OY998181.1, from coordinate 31,628,221 downwards.
TTCTCATTCCACCAAGGAGCATCCTTTTCAGAACGAACTTTTGAGAGTGAGCAACTGGAATGAAAAGCTTCCATTATTGCCTCACTGATCTGTTCGACTATTTGTTTCAGGTCACAGTGCAGGTGATTTACCCCATTCACTTCGACATGTTCCAAGTTGTCCTTCCGATTGGTCTTGTAAAGAGACCAATCAGTATTTCTAGAATTTCGGATTGTAGGAATCGAGGTGGTATTTCCCTCTATCCTAAATTCGATGATCCTATGGTCGGAAAGTGATGGCTCGCTCATCACCCTCCAATCTTTCACATTTTTCCTAGCAGCAACATTAACAATTGTTACGGCCAGGACCTCTTCTCTTGCTCTCGTGACAAAAGTGGGGATTGTCCCCACGTTAAGGTCTCAAGGTTATTTGCTAAGAGATATTCTAATAAACACTTACCTTTTGCGTTGTTATTGGTGCTTCCCCACACGGTATTGTGTGCGTTGGCATCACAACCAATTATTATTGGCAGCCGTCTGCTGTTGCAGTGTCTCACTAGCTCTTGTACCTCTTCTGGCGGTGTCATCGGCCCGTCTCCAGCGAAGTAAGCAGAGGCAATGACGATGTCTCGGTCGATACCCCCAATGTTGAGGTGAACCATGATTGGAACAAGGTCCCGTGACACGTATTCTGGAACACAAATATATTTTATGTTATTTCTTATGATTACACAGGCACGCGGAGATACTTGCCTTTGATCATGAATCAATTTAGAATCCTCACATGCCAAACCTTCGATTTGACCTTCTTTGTTGATCCATGGTTCTTGGATCAGTACAATATCCAGTTGTAGTCTAGCGAACAGCCTTGCAATCACTGCTGAAGCTCCCTTCGCGTGATGCAGGTTAATCTGAGCTACAATCGTGAACGTGAAGGTGAATTATTATAGATGAGAGAGGCCGAGTTACTCAGCCTCTATTTATCCCCCTCCTTTCTCTCTCCCTGACCCTCCTTGACCACCATGGCAGTATCTTCCTCGGTAATCGAGCAAGTTTGTTGATCTCGAGTAAGACTCTCGACCCCCAGGCTGCTCTGCCCAGCTTCCCGGGATGCAGAAGCAGTCTCCGCATTCCCAGTCATCCCAGCAGAGCCGGAGGAGATCGCGGGCTGACTCAAGGTCAAGATTTCACCTTGTTCCCCCTTTCCAGAGGTTCCGGATTTGGAGAGTATCTCCATGTCCTTTGGATCCTACGCGGAATTATTATTTTTTCCCAGCTCCGAGACAGTGATACGCCCAAAGTTTAGAGCGTAACCTCCTGTCTTCAGAGCCTCCCCAAATTGGTGATCGATCCCAATCGTAAGGATAGTTCCATGTCCCTCTTTTCCAGAGTTTAGGATCTTCTAAGCCACAGTACTGAGCTTGGAGTTCTGAACCTCGACAAGCTGGAGGATCTTCTCCAGTTTTGTGTCTTGGCTTCTTGGGAAGAACACCGTTATGGTGACCGGCTTTGGGATGTCGTCTCCACTTAGAGCCACCAATTCGGGTCCTTCCCAAGAGTTTAATTTCGGCGCTGACTTCATAAGCCAGTCTGCCGATTCTTGTGACCCACAGTACACCAGTATAATTCCACAACGGAAATGGATACCTGAGAAGTGGATTCCCTTCTCTTTGCTCTGGTACAGCTCTTCCGCCACAGTGTCTTCCAGTGTGGAGAGCTGCTCCGCTTTCAGGATGACCCCAGGATAATTTTTGGGCATTATTCCCACCCTAAAAGCTTTCTCTGTTTTGACAGCTGCTGCGTAAACAGCGGCTTGCCCTGTTACCGTTGCAGCTGTTTTTGATTTCTTGCTTAGAGGCCGCAGCGGAGGAGTAATATGCTCCGTGCCTCTTTTAAGAGTTGTATTCCCTGTTGGTGATTCCTTCGGGGGGATTGGGCGCTGAATTACCTGCTTCCTGGCCTCTTCAGGGGATATTCCCTGATTGAGGAGTCGGAGGTATTTCCGCACCCCTGCTCCACTGAGGCCTTTTCTCAGTGGGTCGTCTATGCTGCCCGGTTCTCCCGGTTTTGGTAGGCCGAACGGCATACGACCTTTGTGCCGTTTGGCCTTTTTTCCCTCTGTGAGGTGCCCGGATGTAGAGGTGGAGGTTTTCTCCACTACTTTTCTGGTGAGAGTTTTACTTTTCTTTGCATGAGTGATCCCACTGCATGCAGAGGTAAGGGGTTCAATACAATGGAGTTTCCCCCAGTGCTCCAAGGTCGAATCCAGTAAGGACTATTCTTCTATATAGATTCGCATTCTTCCCACCTTGACTTTAGGTTTTTAATGAAGTTGTCTCCTATTGGTCCGGACAGTAAAGCCAAGACCCCCCCCATCCCACTGGCCCGTGAGACTTGACCACAGACAGCCAGGAGACATTGGTATAACAGGTGATTTCAAGGTAAGCTCGAAATTTCACCCGGCATCGTAACCCTGTGTGCAATCCCTTAGCCACGATACTACAGCAGGGACAGGTAAAGTTAGTCCGCGACAGGGTATTTGAGGGCTGCCAGTTGAGTTTTTAAACACAACGAGCCCCAGGTAATTCCCCGCAGACCTCCTCCTCATATAAAATTATCTCAGAGGCCCTTCTCCTATCCGCCACCTAGAGACGCGCCGGGTTGGTACTTCACCCCCTCCACATCAATAAATACCCCGACGAACTACGTACATATCTACTGATGTTACTCATGTTACTTATATAGTAGTGACAAACAGGAGTTAGACATAATATTTTAAAGAATTGTCTTATTCATTGTTATGAAATTTCTTCTTTTTTCGTTATTTTTTCATATACCTTTGTTTTGTCCATACAAGATCGAAAGGGATACAAAAAGGACTCAGTTCACGTCTGGTAACCCGATTAAACCCACCGATCTTTCAACAATTACGTAACATCAAATGCAGTTATTGATAAAAGTAAACAAAATATTAATACCTTTCAGAGTCTAGCTCGCATCATAACTTAAAAGGGATATACGATTGCATTGCTACACTATATGTTTTGTGCCAACTATACCAAAAAATTTAAATATTCGTGATCATCATCAGTACGTAAGTTTGATCTTGTAGAATAAATGGTAGTGATGAGTGGGAAAGCTGACTCAATAAAACTGTTATAACTTTTGTTACGCTCCATGGATTTTGACAAAATTAGTATAGCTTGAAAGGGAATTCAATGCCTAATAAAATAGTGTATTGTTGCTTAATTCCACTGGTTTTAACGGTCGCTAGGTGGCAGTGATTGACCTATTGTTTTGTTTTCAACTTTTTTTGGGATTCTTCAAATGCGATGCCATATTTTTTAATCATTTACTTGAAAGATGATAAAATTCAAAATGAAATTGTGAGAACCAAATCTCAATATCTATTTTCTAAGCGAAGGTCGAGAAAAAATAGGTATACATAACAATAGGGTTTTGAGAAACTCAGTATCATTGAAACCAACAATTAATTACGCAAAAAACAGCAAAATTAAACTACATTGACCTAGTAAAGTAACCTAAAGATACTGCTCGAAATGCTTTCCATCTTTTTCGAAGCAGATATTTAATCTCTGAGTGGTAGAATAGACAGCAGTTTCTATTTCACCCCTTGGAATATTGTCAACTGCAATTTGTATTCGTTGGATAAGATCTGTTCTATTTGCAGGTCTAATCTGAAATACTAAATATTTAATTCGATCCCATAGATAATAGACAGAAAGGTCGAGGGATCTTGGTGGCTACGGGATTATGCTACCTCTTTCTATCCGCCTATACTCATATTATTGCTTTAAAAAATGCATCACTTCATTGTAAAGTGGACTGGGCAGCCATCTGGTTGTATCCACATATTTTGCCGTAATGCTAAAGAAACGGGTAGCATGATCACTTTGCAGAACCACGTGTATATATGCATGAAGCATATGCCTTTTGAGATGCATCTGAAAGGCAATGCAAATCGATTAGTTCAAAATTAATAGTTATTACGTTTCTAGGGATCTTTAGAACATTAAAAATTTGTAATTGACTAGAGAAATCGTTCCAAATTGATAAGTGCTGATTTGTGATCGGTTCGTCCCATGCTAGGCCTTTTGTCCATAATTGTTGTATTATTATTTCAGCAATGACAATACTTGGACTGAGAAGACCCAAAGGATCGAAAATTCTTGAAATCTGAGATTGTATTAATCGCTTAGTTATTATCTGATTTGATTCGTTAGGATTTTCAGAAAAAGTTATTCTATCGGATTCGCTTTGCCACTGAATACCCAAAGTCTTGGAAGCTTCAATATCTTCTAACTGGAGAATATAATTGGAAATGTTTATGTTTGGAATTGTATCAAGAGGTTCTTGAGTGTTTGAAATCCATTTTCTTAGTTGAAAATGAGCTGAATTGAGTATTGAAGCAATTTCTGTACATCGTATTGATAAAGTATTAACATCATCCGCTCCAGTCAAAAGATCGTCAACATAAAAATCATTAATAATTGTATGAGATGCTTCTGGAAATTTCCTTAAATTGTCTTCGGCTAATTGGTTAGAAACAATTTCGCATCAATGGCTCTCCTACAATACGTATTCGTCACCTTACCTAGGCGACTGTCAAGATGAGCCTCCCACGTCAGTGTCTTATCCAGGATCACACCCAGATATTTCACCTGTTCATCCACTGGAAGTGGCACTCCATCAAAGTGCAGACACTCAGGTCTTATCTTCTTCGCGAAAGCAACTACAGTACAGTATTGGCAGTATTCACTTAAACATTACTTAAAGTATTAAGTGTCAAAGAACACTAACTACAACATGTGATTTTGAAAACAATGAATATTATTGTGTTTACAAATAACCACTTCAAATTGTAAGCAGTTTTTATATTTTTTTCTGTTGTTAATCCTTTTGACAATTCCCCGATTAATTTAATTTTTACATCTGTCATCCCCCGTAGAGCAACGCTCACAACTATCAATAAAATAAAAGTCTGAAGGACATATATACTCTGTATACTAACAGTCCTTCCCCAGTCAACCATTCAGAACGTATATAACTTAAAGAAAAACAATAATATAATACCAGTCAGGCACCTCGCAATTGATCCACATTTCTTTTCCAAATTCTACCATCATCAAGTTTAATTAAGTAGTGTACTTTCCTAATATCTTATGAATATAACCAAAAATCCATTTTTTCCTGTCCTGAATAATTTCTTACCAAGACGCGTTGGTTAAGCAGAAAACTACGAACTTTAATATCGGTATCATATAAATAATATAATTTTTTTTCTCGAATAAGTTACTGGACCAAAGTTGTAGAGAATTTAATTTGCATCAAAAGATGTTAACAAATTTTTTTTATCAAATTAATAGTTTAAGAGATATATCGTAAAAACTATTTCAACCCCTATTTTCAAGATGGCGGCCGTGGGACAAGGGTGGCGACCCCACAAACTTAGTTTCAACTTTACACTGACCCGCCCCCCACACATCAAAAAAATAAAATTGCGTCCTCTAAAAAACAAAAAACGCAATCCCAAATGTAACTTTTCAATGGTCCAATTGTGTTTACAAATAACCACTTCAAATTGTAAGCAGTTTCTATTATCTTTTCTGTTGTTAATCCTTTTGACAATTCCCCGATTCATTTAATTTTTACATCTGTCATCCCCCATAGAGAAATGATCACAACTATCAATAAAATAAAAGTTACTAACAAATATTATGCTTAGTCATTTTTCTATTTTAGTCTTATAACAATGCAACTGTAAAGAGAAAATAGTAATTCATCATGAACTAAAACTATGAATACATCCCCTTCATATAACGAGTATAATAGTTATCAACAAATTAGTGATGTCAAAAGTATTTTTATTACTCTCCTGAAAAATAAGGTTTTTGTAGATAGCGTCCTTGGATATTAAAGCCACTACTCTACTTCCATATTTCTGTTTTGGCCATATAGTTCCATAACACGATCATACTACTTCGAATAAATCTCATGAACTTCTGTTTGTATAACAACCTTTGAATATATTGAATTATTAAAGTCTCAATCCTACTTCCAGTTGCGATAAAAGCGAATGAAACCTATTTCTAAGTAACAAAGACATAGAGGTATAAGATTCCGTTGCAGTAAGAATCACTAACAATCGCCAACCACTTATGCCACAAATCCTTTGGGTCTACAACTCTCGCAGAATTGTTGAAAAGGAGCATTCGTGTAATCTAACAAAGATTCTCTAATAGAAAATGGATATAGAATTGGCAGATATAATGCGATATGTTCTGGAACGAACAGAGTCGGCGTAAGCATTCTAAAAATCGTATATGTATTTAATTATAAATTTAGCTTTCCACATCTTATTTTTCTTCTTTAAAACTGTTTTTCACTAAGTGGATAATTGGATTTGTATTTTCTAGAACCTGAAAAACAAAACAAAATGGAGATGAACCCAAAATTCTTGTTCCCATCAAGCTGGCTACTTTCTCTTCGAGCCTAGTTTTTGGAATTTCCCATTGGTCGTCGATATGAAGTCAGAACACATTTTTTTAATAACCAACCAACATGTAGAGTAGAGAAAAATATCCTTTGAATTTCCATCCACTTGGTGGCAAACAATTAGGCATTTTCTTCATATGAATCCATTTTTCAATTATATTTTTATAGCTGGCATTCTTTGGGTCCCACAAATCTCCACGTTTCTTGATGGAATCTATTTAGGTATTGATATATTCAGTGATCCACTGTATTGTAGAAGATTTACCATCTTCAGATATGATCTGGAAAAACAAATCTACTTATTGTCCGGATGTAGGGTAGGTACATGGAGTAGCGTTCGTGAACGCACCCCTCATTTTGACAGTGTTGAGTTTAGTTTTAACCGATCACTTACTTTGGCCTGTACTTAAAAAATACACACGTTTGTTAAACAAATATATCCTTTTTTTATCAATAACAAACTGACATGGCGCATGCGGACATAGGCCTTAATAGAACGTAAAAACTGTTCCACGCTAAAATTTCGAGAGAGAAATCTAGTTTGTCCAGTTTTTGGCGAATGTGCAAGTGTCTTTAAAAAGGCGGTAAATGGCAAAAGTGCAATAATTTGCCTAGTTGTGCCATGTGGAGAAAAATTGAGCTATTAAAATGGAGTTAAAACCACCTTCTCCCTTATCAGTTGGTGAAGATGTGGCTGTTAGTTTCAAGAAGTGGATAACCTAGTTTGAAATCTACATGTTAGCGAGAGGCTACAAGGAGAGTGCAGAGGCGCCAGGAGACATATGGTAGTTTAGAGCTTACAGCAGCAGAATTCCAGATGGTTAATTATAAAGCTCCATGCATTATTGGCCTTCGATTGATCAAAATGTTTGATATGTTAAAAAAATTAGATATTATAATTATTATAATTGTCGCTAAACAAGTTAATTGAGAAACATAAAAGTTTGTTTGTAGAAATTGGAGAGCTGCAGGGAGCGTAAACAATTAATTAAAAGAAAAATGCAGAGCCATTTTGTCATGCACCTCAAAATATCATATAACTTGCGAAACAATGTGAAAGACGAGTTAGACAAAATGGAAAAAATGAGAATCATCAAAAAAGAGACATCTGAATGGTATTCTTCACTATTCTTAATGATGCAGTGGTAAAGGAAAGATATTCTCTACCAACGTTTGAGGAATTAGCGTCAATGAGATGTCTGGTGCTACTGTTTTTTTCTGGTTGGATGGTTCCATGAAATTAAGCTAGCAGGGAATAGTCAGCAGCTAACAATTTTTTATGCTGGAAATTTTGGAAGGAAGGTATGCATACAAAGGAGTACTTTGGAATTTGCTCAGCTCCAGAGGTGTTCCACCGAAAGTTCAAAGATGTTTTCAAGGATTTATTAGTTTAACAAACACGTTTTTTTTTGGGTACAGGACAAAGTAAGTGATTGCTTAACACTAACATCAACACTTCCACACTGTCAAAATGAGGGGTGCGTTCATGTACCCCACATCCTGACATACCCTTTCTTCTAAATTTAAAACATATGCACCTATTCTAACATAAAATCAGACAAATATTTTGGCTTGCTAACATTTCTGCCAGACCGAGATATTATTGGTTTATTTTCTACCAATTTATTTTAGAATATGTGCTCATGTTTTAAACTTTAAAGAAAGAGGATGTGGGGTAGATGGAGTAGCGTTCGTGATCGCACCCCTTATTTTGACAGGGTGGAAGTGTTGAGGTTATTGTTCACCGATCACTTACTTTGGCCTGTACTTAAAAAATAATCGTGTTTATTAAACAAATAAATCCTCATTTTATTAATAACAAACTGGTACTTATCGTATTATTCATTAACTTTATCCAGAGTTTCAAAACAAACCTACCAATTTAGTACAAAATCTGTACTTATCCACACGAGCAAAACAAACTGTAGAAAACAAAACACAACCGTTTGCACTAAACAGACTCAGTTTCAAAATACGTCGTAACTTGAAGAAGTTTAGAAAAAGTTGTAGTTTGGTTTTCTTCGATACGTGTTTTTACTTTTCCTCCCGACCTATCTAATATGCGAGAAAAGTAGTGGTTTACCCCAAAAAAAATTGGAGTATTGAAAAAACTTATTTTCACGTTTTCCATCATGAACAACAAGAAAATATGGTTTTCAGAAAAAAAATCCTGTGTGTATGTCGTCGTCGTCGTCGTCGTCGTTGACGTCGGCCACTTTTAGTTGCATGTCTTGTTAGCACAATACAACCTCCGGAGTGCAACAAGTTACCAATTTTATGATTGAATATTATTCAGAACATCCCACAGATGAACCCTATTGAGTTTAAGCTCACCAGAGCCAGTACAGCGAGTGCTATGGTACTCGAAGTACGACATTTTTGTAATTTTTTGAAAAATATCAGTTTGTTAGCACGATACAGCCTGCGGAGTGCAACAAGTCACCAATTTTATGATTGAATATTATTCAGAACATCTTACATATGAACCCTATCAATATTGAGCTCACCAGAGCCAGTACAACAGGTGATATAGTACATTAAGTACGACATTTTTGTCATTTTTTGCGAAATTTCAGTTTGTTGGCACGATTCAGCCTTCGGAGTATAAAGAAGTGATCAATTTGTTGATTGGATATCATTGAGGCCATCTCAATGATAAATCGTGTTGATATTCAGCTCACTAAAGCTATGGTACCTGAAGTACCAAATTTTTGTCATTTTTGGAGAATTTTCGTGAAATTAACTGTCTACCCTTACTTTGTAGAATCTACTCATATATGTATATTGAATGAAACTCACTGTTTCTAGTTAACTCCACAATATATTGAAAAAATGTTAAAATTTCTAAAAAATTGACAATTGTTTCGATATTACCTAAATATCATCGTCAGAATGACAGAAGTTACATTTCATTTGATGCCTACCTGATGTTTAATTATTTTTGGCTAGTCCAAGGAGTGACCTACCTTGTGATTGACTTATTATATTGTAATAGAAAAAAGAAGATATGATATTACAAATATTAAAGCTTAGATATTATTAGCCCTATGGGAATATCCTCGATATAATTTTCCCCAATTAAATCAGTATAACTGTGCAATGATATAGAAAACCAGGAAAACTATATCTGCTGATCTTTACAAATATCACTTAAGAAAACAGTTTTAAAGTGGAGAGCTCTCTAGATTTATCTGCTCATTGACGACTTCATATTGTGGGTTTCTTAGGTGTCTTCTAATTTCCAATTCTTCAAGGAAATCCAGTTCTTGTTTCTTATCACATATGTGTAGTACTTCTAGTTCTGTGTTAGGTGTCAATGAATGATGGGTGTCAAGTAGATATCTGGCGTAGTGGGATATATCTGGTTGTTTTGATCTGTATGCTTGTAAGTGAATGAATTTTCAGTTTGTTACCACGATACAGCCTCCATAGTGTACAAAATTGACTTTTATGATTGAATATTATTGAGGACGTCTTATAGATGAAGCTTGTTGATCCTTAGCTCATCAGAGCTAGTACACCAGGTGCTATGGTACCTCAAGTGCCACATTTTTGGTCCTTTTTGTAGAAATTTTGGGTTGTTACTACGATACAGCCTCCGTTGTGTATACAAGTGACCAATTTTATAATTGAATATTTTTCAAGGTGCCTCACAGATGTACTCTATTGATTTTCAGCTGACTAGAGCGAGTACAGCGGGTCCTATAAATTCAGATATACTCCATTTTTGGTTACTTTTGGGGAAATTTCGATTTGTTAGCACGATACACCCTCCGGAGTGTATACAAGTGACCAATTTTATGATAGAATATAGTTCAGGGCATCTCACAGATGCGGAAAAGTAAGTTTTAATCTTTAAAACCGTTTATTTTAGTTTTGTCCGTTCACTGCAAAAACGGCATTAGTAACCACATCTATGTCATTCTCGAGCAGTTTGCAAATGGAAACTGCAGTGGAGAAGTGGGTATACTAGTATTAAGGAGTAGTAATAGATTATCAAATGACGAAATAAGAAATTGGAATTATATATAATTATTTATCGTATGAATGTTTTAGATAGCATCTGATGTCTTAAAAAAATGATTTAAAACTTCGCAACAATTCTAAAAATATAGGGAGGTGTCGGATCGGTTACTATGTATTTTTGATTGTTTATCAATTTATGAAACTTCCTCATCTGCTGTCATTGTAAATTAATTATCCACAAAATTGCTCAAATATTCCTAATTTACACAAGAACTAAACGGAACTAAGAATCAATTTGATTATTGAGGTAGTATGTCTGAGAAATATTTAGTCGTTGCATGTAAGGATTTTTGGAAAAACATTAGTTAACTAACGTGCAGAAATTGATGAAACGAAAACTCGTAAATCCGTCTCTGTAAAAATGACAGATAATAGATAGATATGATGAAAACCGCAAGAGGCTATGCCAGTTTTCGAGTGCATTAACCGGAAGTGATCGGGGACCGGAGGAACTGGAGATAAGCAGAATAAGAAGAAGAAGAGGTAGACAATAGTTAGTTCAGTCTATGTATAAAGATGGACAGATGGGATGGAACGTATTTCGAACAATAAAACCGATGATTTTAAGATGAGGGTTGCTTTGTGCGAAGCCAATTATTGGATTACCTCTGGTTATAAGTCCCGTCACCTTGTTACCGATACGTGAACAATTGTACAGGGTGAATCATCGAAACTCTTCGTAATGTAGTAGTTAAGGGATTAATAGTGCATCCATAAAGTAACGCATACATTCATTATTAAGTAGCTAAATAGCCAGTTGTTACCTATCTATGACCATATGCAAGAGACAAGCTTTTTATTATTATATATACTCTCGTCCCCCGGTCCTGAGGTTAGAAAAGGAATATAATAGTGGCTTCGGAGTGCTTTCTGAAAGCAAACAGTGCAGGTTCTTTCTCAAATATATCTCTTTATTACGATGTCCTATAAAACAAATGATGAGGATACAATTAAATGCCTTTAAAAATAATCATAATAGATTTTCAATGTTCGAGAGCCCCTTTCAAGATATATACGTATATATGATTAAGGTTCACAAGTTTGTGCTGCCAGCTTACAAGTAAGTTCTATTAATTTGTTATGAATTACCTATATAAATCTAAATATGAAGGTTGGAAATTTATTATATGTTATTTATTTCTTATTTTCTTGTAGATTACTCGACTATACCTTGAAGAGGTAGGGAAGTATATTTCAAATTCAAAGAAGATAAAAAACTGTTGTTATTATAATAACTGGTTAAATGGAGATCCTATATCTACCACTTATCTTATGGAATGTGTTGCTATCCAATAAGGGGAGTACCCTATACTATTGTCCAAATTGTCAGCAACCGAGTCACACGTCAGGAATCCAAGTTTACTTATTTGACTCAGACAGTGTCACTAACTGGTAAGCATACAGAGGAACAGGAAAGCGGTATTATCCCAATGTGTAGACTGTAGATCCAATGGTCAAGAAATATCCGGCGTAATATAATGGGAACAAAAGTGAAGCCAGAAATAGAAAAAAACAGCAAAATCAGAAAAAGAAAAAGGCCTAAAAGACAAACATTTACTTTAGTATATTATACGGTGTTGGAAAAGTATAAAGTGAAGGATATATCATTTATTTTCAAACTTACGTAAGTTGACATGTGGCCTTAAAGTTGCTTTGGCCCAACCAAAGTTGAGTTAATAAATAAATTTCAGATGATATTAAAGATACATATGATATACACATATATGGTACTTATTCAGTGGTACATAAGTACATAAAAAATCTTAAATATCTCTCAAATTTTGAAATTAAATCCACAAAATGTGATTAACGTTTTAGCAAGTGCCACGTTATTCTAGAAGAAACCAACACAAAAAAGTAACCCTTATTTTGGCAGACCACTTAGCGATTTTAACCTTGGAAGATCATTTAAACAAATGTTTGTTTATAAAGGTTAAGGCCAAATTAACAATAAAATGAAGAAGAGAAGAGGAAGAAATCTAACCTTGGATTTCTGATGTGAATTAACCGTTTTGTTTACAAGTTTTGAAAGTTAATATTCTTAGTAATATTTTTCCCTTTGTAGGAGCTACATTCAGTGATAAAAAGTAAAATTGATGAAGACTAAATTCGATAGTGTACAAGTGTTAGTTTGTAAACCAAATTCTCTGGAATGGTAAGAAAGAAGTATTATAATAAATTCATTTGTTTCACTTGAATATTTTACTAAATATTGCATGACCCATCATGCTAAGGTAAGCTACTCCTTTTAACCCGTAACACAGTAAAATGAAAAATTCCGTTATAAGTCGATTTTTGATTCTAATTTACTGTTTTAAAAGAATAATCTATAATATAGGGTGATTAACTTTTGAGTGATGTTAATCACAAGTTGATTCAAAATGGTAGTGCACGAGAGGATGTCAGAATAATGGCGTGTAAGCTGGCTTTTCATTTAAAACTGCTCCATAAATTCAATCAAGATGGAAGTAGGTATAACTAGTTGGATAAGTATTTTAAGAAGTTAATTTATATTTTTTCTTTGGTAAAGCAGGGTACAAATGGTAACAGTCTTTTTTGAGAAGAAGCTCAGATTTATCCATTCGAAAAACCGAAAACACTTCTTTAGCGCGGGTTGAAGGAATATGGAAAGAAGTGGTGACGAAATATTTTAAACAGCTAGAAGATGTTTTTATGCATAATTTGATAAAGCAGGAAATACTAAAGAAACAGGCCTTCAATTGAATGCCAGACCATCAGCATTGATAGCCAGGTTGCAAATCAATTGTGGCTATTAGTTCCGGCGAAAAAGAAGAAACAATTACTGTACTTTTTTGCATCAATGGAGAAGGTGGTTACTTACCCCCTCACTGCGTTTTCAAGGGGAAAAACAAGAAGGGAGAATAGCATGATGGTATGCCACCAGGATCGCAAACAGAAATGTCTGAAAAGTCAGCTTATGATAATTCAGCTATATTTTTTTCATTGGATAAAAACCATTTTCTTCCTGAAAAGGCAATTAGAAAAGTTCTCTTACTTTTGGATGGATGTTTCTGATGTTGAATTACTTGAATTTGCTGATCAGAATAATATGATTATGTTTTGTTCGCCAGCTCATACGAGTCATTATTTACAGCATCTCGTTCGTTGCTTTTTTAAATCTCTTCCTTGGCCATTGATGAGATCAGCAATACTACTAATACGGTTCAAAATGCAGCTTCAAAACAAAATAATTCAGAGTCAACAGTAGTCCAATACCCACTCCGTCTGCAGGACCGTCAGGTGATCAAGGCGTGTAAAAAACGCAAAAGTGGTTTATTATTTGAACATTGTAAGTATATATCCACTTTTATAAGTAAATCTAACTGGACTAAACAGAAAAGGTTTCAAATGGATTTTTCTCATGAATAACAGGAATTTCTGAGTTTATGTTGCTCCACATCAGACAACACTAATCTTAAATGAATATCAACTTTTCTGTTAATATTTTAATAAAGATACAGGTATAATTCTATCTTCTCCTCTTTTTTCTCATGAGGTGATTCAAAATATAAGTTTTACAAAATTTTTGACTGCAACTTCAGCACATCTGCTTCGATTATGTGAAATTATTCTGTCATTGGATGCAGTAAAAAGCGAATTCACTAAGCCGGACAATTAAATCCATCGAAAAAAAAGCAAATAAACAATCAGGTCAGATTAGATCCGTTTCGGCGTTGATCCCCGTAAAGCAAGATATACGAGATAATTATTCGTTAGCCGGTTGCCATCGAACGTTTTTAGCAACTCAGTGGTGATGCATGACGGACCAAAATTGAAATCACTCACTTTACAAATCACTACACCGTAAATTTGGAAAAAAATTGATGATATAATTTCTGAAGTTACCGTTTCACATCATTGACGTACATCAATATCTGTATTACTATATAGGGAACCAATAAAAAAATTCGAGGGAATTCGAGTCACAATATACAGTGGGGATTAGCCACATTCAGGGACTCCATTATTATGCTTTTTCTAAAAAAACATTTTTCAATAATGTAAAGTCTTAAATTTTGTATACAATACTGTAGCTTAAAAATGTGAATTATTGCTAGTCTGGCGGTTATCTGTTTGAGAATATAAATTCTTTTTGTATCGGCTTGATATTGTTGTGAATTTAAAGATATAATTTCTAGTATGTCTGTGACAGTGTTATATGTTTGGAAAAATATCACATTTCATAATACCATTTTGATTTATTGTTGCTAAAGTTGTAACACCATAGAATCAGAATTCTTTTGACGGGAAATATCTCGCTGTAATGTTTGTGAGATTCATTGTGTTTTTATATTCTGAACTTCCACGGTTAATAGGCACGGGATCTCTGAAGAAAATATAAGATCGGAATGCCTGTAATAAAATAATTTTGCACCTTGAAGTAGCAATTCATATTCCAAAATATTTTCAATAGGACGGTCATTCCATTGAAAACCTAATGGCTTTGTTCCATTGTTGATTCTTGTCAGTGGTACCGGCCGGTTTAACAATAAGTACCAATCGGCAAGGAGTATTCCTCTAGTCCTACCAATATTCATGAAAACATACCGCCTTGAAGTTTTGGTATTTAATACACCTTCCAGCGTGAAGAAAGTCAGTTACACAGGTACCAAGTTAGTTGAACAGTTCACCGGGCTGCTCAGTTATGCAACAAAGTCAAGACATACCGCCTCTACGAGAGATATCTCTCACCCAAGTCGGGACATATCGTCCCTCACCTAAGTCAAATATATCGTTTCTTATTTAGTATTCGAGTCAAGTGCGTACTCAAAGTCGAAACTCATCGTTTCTAAGTGTAATCCAAGCCGAAACTCATCGTTTCTTTGCTATTGAATCATACAAATCGTTTCTTAGGTAGTATTGAAGTCAACACGTGTAATTCAAGTCGAAACTCATCGTTTCTCAGTTACTAATTCAAACATACTGTTCCTTGTTAGTATTCGAGTCAAATATGTACTCGAAGTCGAAACTCATCGTTTCTAAGTGTAATCCAAGTCAAACCCATCGTTTCTCAGTTACTAAGTCAAACATACTGTTTCTCAGTTAGTATTCGAGTCAAGTGTGCTCAAATTTGAAATTCCTCATTTCTACGTGAATGTAGGTCACTAAGTCACACATACCTACCGTTTCTTAGTTACTAAATCAAACATATCGTTTCTTAGTTAGTATTCGAGCCAAGTGTTTACTCAAAGTCGAAACTCATCGTTTTTAAGTGTAATCCAAGTCGAAACTCATCGTTTCTTTGCTATTGAATCATACAAATCGTTTCTTAGGTAGTATTGAAGTCAACACGTGTAAATCAAGTCGAAACTCAGCGTTTCTCAGTTACTAATTCATACGTACTGTTTCTTAGTTAGTTTGCGAGTCAAATATGTACTCAAAGTCGAAACTCATCGTTTCTAAGTGTAATCCAAGTCGAACCCATCGTTTCTCAGTTACTAAGTCAAACATACTGTTTCTCAGTTAGTATTCGAGTCAAGTGTGCTCAAATTTGAAATTCCTCATTTCTACGTGAATGTAGGTCTCTAAGTCAGACATACCGTTTCTTAGTTACTAAATCAGACATATAGTTTCTTAGTTAGTATTCAAGTAATACCAAAGTAGATATATACAGTCGCTACTATTGGTCACCTCATAAATCCGAAACATAACGTTATCCCGATATCATTACGTTCGTGATTACCTTCCGATCTTAATACCGTCGAAGTTCACACAATAATCCATTTGTATGATTCATTTGTAAATTTGTATTTAATAAACTATAAATTTCCATATTAAGGTTGTTAAATTAAGATTATATTATAGTTGAATATGTCTACTACAGTCGACAAAGTTCAACTAATTAATAATCAAAAACACCAATCAATTTCTAATTCTAAAATGACATCTTATGACGTGAAAATATCATCCTTTGTTGGGAAATCGGGCTAGTAAATAATTAAAATGTAATTTTATTGGAAATTAATACTTTGGAAGGTGGATCATATATCGCTACTTGGGAAGAAAACCGAAATAATTCCATTCGAAGATTTAGCCAAAACTAAATATCACTTTATCTCCATAAAATTATTACACCATCAGTATGTTTACTTTGATTAAAGTGCATACTTAGAAGGAATGTCTCCATCGTTTTTTCTTCTATTCTAAAAATTAGGAAATAAATATAGATAGCTGGATAAATCTTTTCACAAGGGTTCGGTACAAAATTTCTAGAAAGGAATTGAGATAATTCGAAATAAATTATGACATAGAACTAATTTGTAAATTAATAAAAAATGTAAGATAAAAACCAAAATATAAAATATGTGTGTACTTCATGTTGAAGCCAATCATTCACCATGTGCAAATGCTCGCAGCTTTAATATACTGATAATGCTATGAGCTAATTTAGTAAGTTCAAAGAATCCGTTTCGTGTATTATTAATATTAAGGTAGTGTACCAGATCATCAATATTATGAACATTCTGAAAAAAACTATTTTTTCTTAGAGGGCTGTAAATGGGACTTTCAAAAAGCATATGATGTAATGATTCCGGAGAATCCATATTACAGACAGTGCAATTCTCAGTGCTGTTAATAATATAAAAACTTCCTTTAAAAGACAATTTTAATAATGTTTTACTACAGCTTCTAAGTTGCGCTATTATTCTGGTTATATAAATGTGTGCGGGTGCTTGCAAATAACTGCTATTTTCACCAAGTAGTAAGTGTGAGTATAGTAAAGAGTAACTAGAAGCAACCTTTCTGTTTATGTCACTATCAAGCAGTCGTTTTCGAAATTTGTCTATAATAAGTTTATCTAAACTGCGTACATTTGTACTTAAATAATCTTCTCATAGACACTCACATTGCGCATAAATAAACCGTTCTTTAAGTTGTGTCACCCAATTTTACTTTGAATTATTATCAGTTGCTAGCTGAGCAAGTCGATTGAAACAAATTTTTGAACGTCTTGAAGAGTTCATTCTTTTGAGTTTGTTTAACCAAAGTATGGTATGTTTGAAAACAACAGTTGACAAATGATCAGAACTTGTTTCCAAGCGTACAATGTAATCTGGGGTATTCTTTGACAGACTTCGTAGTTTTTTGAAAAAGTTTAACTGTACACGTTTTATAATATCAGTGTAACGCAGACCCCATACTCCAATTCCAAAAGAAAGAGAAGATAAATTAATTGAATTATATAGATTGATCCGTGATTCCCAAGTATTCATTTTTGACCGATACATTATATCCATTACTGCTCCAATGGCCCGATTAGCTTTGATTTTAGAATACTTAGCCATGGTGCAAAACAAGGCTGTGGGGGAGAACTCAACACCCAAGTAAGTAAACTGCTTTACTGTTTCCAAACAATATCGACTATAATGAAATTTTTTATTGTAATTATGTACATGGCCACTTTTTGCGAATATCATTACTTTTGTTTTATCGGTATTGACTACAAGTTTGTTATCAAAGCAATAAGACTCGAGTACCTTTAGTTTTCACTCTATATCAATTGGAGAGTCGCCCAAGATAACTATATCATCTGCGTATTGAAGCATTAATACATCATTGTTGCCGTCAATAGTGAGTCCATTCAGATTTTTGAGCGAAAATAATCTTCAATGTCAGATATGAAAATAGAAAAAATTAGGTGACTAAACGATTCTCTCTGCAAGACACCTTCCGAGATGTTGTATTTTTTACTGTATAAGCTTTGTTGCTAGATTGAGAATGTTGCTTTATCATATATCTGTTTTAGTATCCGAATGTGTTTAGAACTAATCCCAAATTTATGAAGTTTCAACCAAAGAAGTTTATGATCTATACTGTCAAATGCTCTTTTGGGGTCTATAACGACAGCAAATACTTTTCTGCGCTGAAGTCTAAGAGTGATTTGCAAGATCGAGGTTAAAATGAAAATATTATCTCTGTCTCTTCGGAAGCCATATTGTGTTTCTGGAAGGATATAATTATCTTCACACCAGCTGGACAGACGATTTAGTAAAATAAGTTTGAATACTTTAACGTAGCAATTGATTAGCGATATACCGCGATAGTTGTTTGGATCATCTAAGGGTCCTTTCTTGTGAAGCATTGTTAAAATTGTGTCACACCAGCCAAGTGGAACTTTTTCTGATTCTGATATTTTATTATATAAGTGACACATGTACAAGCGCCAATTTTGTGGTAAGTGTTTCAGAAACTCATAGGTTGTGCCATCCCTACCAGGAGCCCTACCATTTTTACACAAACAGGGAGTGTTATAGATGAATCCAGAAACTCATTTCCAACGCTAAAAAACTGATATCAAAATTAACCTTGATTGTAGTTAACTGGTCGTAAAATGACTCCCATTCCGCAATTGATAACGGACAGAATTTATTTCTGCGCCTAAATAAGTTTAATGTTTTCCAAATCTGACTGATTTCTAGTATTGGAAAGAGCAACCATAACATTATTTTCACACATTAGTTTCTTTTTCAAAATTAGCTGCTTATATTATTTTTTTAAAGTAACGTGATTCGTTTTATATGGTTCTGAAAACCCATACTTTTTGCACTCATTTAATTTAATTTTTACTTGAGTCTTTAGCTCTTTACATTCAACATCAAACCAAGAGTTACAAGGATGTTTTTTTGTATCACTAATTTTTTTCGTTAAAAACAGACCTGAATTTTTTGCTACGTCCCAAATACTTGAACAAAGATTATAATAAAAAATATCTACATCTCCATACATACCTACATTCGGCAAGTGCTGAATTAACATAATGAAATCTATGGTTTTAGTATTGTCCCATTTCAGGCTAGTGAATGAGGATGAAAATGCAATTTTAAGCTCATTCCTCATTAAAGGGCCGAAAGTCAAAAGTACTGGGAAGTGGTCTGACAAATATTGAACATCTAGTACACTAAATTTGTCACAAAATTCTAGTTAAATATTACAACAGAAACATAGATCAGTAACACTTTGCACCAAGGCGTTACAAAAAGTAAAATTTGCAGGTCTGTCAGTATTAACATGCCTATTAACTAATGAAAAGTTTCTAATAGACATAAATTCAAGAAGATAGCGACCTTGAGCATTACTCATCTTGTCGTGACTTAACATGTCAGGAAAAAACTGAGTATTTGTTACAGTCTCTTCAGGGATCTCACTAAGTTCTACGATTCGACCATTAAAGTCTCCAATTATGAAAGTTATACAGCCGGAATATTTTTCCAGTATCACATCAAGTGAAACTCCAAAAAGTTTCTAATAATTCACTGTAGTTACTTCTCGGTGGAATGTACACAGGGCAAACAATGAACTGATATATAAGCCACCAAGAAAAAGTCAGTCTCCAGGAGTCTTGGGATGTAACTGTTAGTGTAGAATATGGCTAGGCCTCCCTTTAAATATACTAACGGTTTCGACTTGTGACGCTGAATTAAAATTAATTCTACTTAAAGAGCTTTGACTTTCAAAATAACATGTTATTTATTACAAGAATACAATATGTTTACTTACGTTTTTATAGAGAACACTGGCGAAATCCCAAATTTTTCCTCCAAAAGAATTAATAAACGGGTGGCACTTTTTAAAATGTGACACTCTTGAAGCGAAATCATGTGGACTGTTCAAACTTTGCGAAGCCACTGGAAATGTGACACTGCTCCCCCAAATCCTAGAGTTGGTATTGATAATTCAACTCTCTAGCGTCCAACTACGCGGGTTACTTTTGTGACACTATTCCACATAACAGTTTGCCGGTTTAGGCTCTATTTAGGAGAATCTAAGGGCAGCATTACTAAAAATAATTTTCCAGTGTGTATTTCCTGACCGTATTATTTAAATTTTCGTTTAAGCTTATTCCCGGTAATCGGCCAACATGGTTAAGGTTAAAAATGAAAAGATTTTTTGTATTGTTTACATTCTCTTCTCATCCATTTCATTTTCTCCACTACGTTTCGGCGCATTGCCATTTTCAAGTATTTCTTTTTTTTTCCTCTACAATGAATAATGTGTTATTCAATTATAAAACATTTAACAATAAGAGACAAGACAAAATTAATTTAAAACAATGAGCTATTAAAACTTGCACATTATAAATCTACTGTCGATTGTGGACATTGCGTTCTAAAATATTTTAAAATCAAATAAAGTTACTCGAACCTGTCTGATTTATAAAATCATCAACAAAACATACAAATAATATTCATAGGCGGGTAAGATGCAAAACACCTACAGCTACTCTATTAAATGGTTGTATATTTTTGGGAGACTTTGAAGGTCCGTCTTATAGTTAATTCAATTTTTGTTCTTTTTGATAAAAATCATTTCTTTGATTTCACGTTTGAATCTGTTTTCTTCTTTGTCTAAAATTTTAATGTTTTCAAAATCGATAACCACCATAGCTTTAAATAGTTTTTATCACAACGGGTGTGATAAATTTATACACACGGTAAATCTCCTTAATTAATTTCTTTATAAACTTATACTTAATGTTTTTACACACTTAATTCTAATTTATATTAAATAGACTGTTCACTATTTATATTACACAGAGTTCGGTTTTATTGTTCACTTGTTCTACTTACGACTTGATTAAAATTTAGACTAAACTCACGGTTCGCAGATAGTTGCTTATATATTAAAACGTTTTATGCAACATTCTGATTCCTAGAATTCCTAGATCGCGGCTACCAACAAACATTCAACCTTCTTAGAAATTCCTCTATTAAAACAATCACATAAATGTAGCCCTCCTCATATCATCTGCTTCACTATCACTATCGTCTTGTAAATCAACAATAAATTTATTTCC
Organism: Galeruca laticollis; assembly: GCA_963921935.1. Classification (NCBI taxonomy): domain Eukaryota; kingdom Metazoa; phylum Arthropoda; class Insecta; order Coleoptera; family Chrysomelidae; genus Galeruca; species Galeruca laticollis. Next base: position 31,606,885 of record OY998181.1, on the reverse strand, counting down.
TCCAAAAATATGGAATTGCACAATATTCTTATACTCATCTCCAACTCTGATTACTATTTTAGTCTCTGTTTTAATTGTGCCCTAATTAACTCGATGGGATTGAAAATACAAAAATAAGGAGGAAGTCTCACTAAGAGTGTCCATGTTTTTCAGCAATACTCCTTACGGCGTATAATTTCTCAAATTTCTTTGTCTGTAAAACTTCAATCAGTTGTTGTTTTGTATAAGAATCTCCAAAGTACAAATCATTATCCATTAAAAAACTTTGTAGTTCGGTCTTCTTGTAGCTTTTATTTGGTATTTTATTGAGCTGTCGTGAATGATAAGAAGTGTTGTCAAGAACTACAACACTATTTGCTCCAAGTTTGGGATCAATGTGAATTCAAACCATGTTCTTATGATAGTCAACGTTGCAATCTTCCACATTCTTGATTCCCACCGCAATGCACAATAATAAGTCTGGATCCTTTGTTTGCAGGCATTGTTGACATACAAATGTTTGACCCATCATTCCATCCTCTCTTAACCGTGTCGTGTGTATCATACCAAGTTTCGTCCAAATAGACAATTGGCCGGTTTTCTTCTCTATACTTAGTTACTGGTTCCAAGTATGTATACCCCATATCCACTATTCTTCTACTTTCCATGACTGTTTTATATTTAGTAATCGTTTAGAATTTGAATCCCAATTTTTCAATCCAAGTTTCAATAGTTTTCTTACAGACATTTACATCACGGCGACATTTGTCAATTTATTTCTTATTATTTCAATCGTTGGTAACTCATTACTTTTGTAACAGTCATATATGGTGGTTTTTAATAATTTTATTATAGACACATAAAAACGTTTGATCAATCACTTATCACATCGGTTATTGCGTTCGTAACGCCCAATCTTGGCTATTTTTCGTATACTTTCAGGTATTGTTTCAGTTAAATCAGATACTGCTTGCATTAATTCTGTTTCTTCATCGAAACCAAACGTTTCCCGTGGATTCTTATACACATTGAAACATATCTTCTGTGTATCCATATTTAAATGACGTCGAAACCTGTTTTCATTTTGATCACAATTTTTGAATTTTCGTTCTTGCTACACACAATATTTTGGATCAAACTCGATATTTCCCAAGGACGCTACATTGTACATATTCAATTTTTAACTAAAAATATAATTGCTATATAAAAATTTGTATCTTACCCAAATTTCTCAGACAAACACTACACTCTTTCTTGATGTCAGCCTACCAATTAAAGAGTGATTGTCTGTTATCTATGGCGAATACCTGCTGTGTTCAATTAAATTGCCATCTCAAAATATACTTATAGTTCAGTAAAAGATGGGAAAAATAATAAGTTATTTGAAATTTATATTACTAATTCTTTTTAATAAAACGAGATATAAGGTAGTGTTAATTGTCTGGTGTTATGTTTAAGATGTTTTTAAAAATAAATAGGTTAATATTGTTTGAAGGACTGCATTTTATTCTATACATTAAAGCTAAGTATCTTAAAAAGTAGGATGGTGCTCCATAATTGCGGGTTAAAAACAATCGTTAGACAGCCGATAAATGTATTTAATATCTAAAAATTATTAAATACATTTTAACGATTTTTATTGGAAATTATAACATTGAATGAATATATCGTCAAATATGCATTTTAAATTATAATATTGATTGGACTATATTCAAGTGAAACGATAAGCCGAAACTTTAAAGTTCGCGTTTACGTCGACTATAATTGGTGACATGTCGAAAACTACTTTTTTGAATACAGAGTTGGTTAAAAAAATATGAATAGTTCAATAATGTCAAATACATTCATTTTTTCTAAAAGAGAAAAAACATATTTTTATTCGTTTACTTAATTCTAAGGCCACAATATAAAGACATTTTATGTTCACTTCCCTGAACACAATATTAAGCGTTTTTGAGATATTATTATTTCTTTTTTCAGCTTTGTTATTGGGTAACCGTAGGCCGAGTAATTTATTCTGCCATTTTTAAAGTATATTTACCTGTCATAATTAAATAGTATTAATTGTCATTAATTGAAGTCAATCACCTCGTACAGGGATAGAAATGGTGAATTGAACAATGAAGATTATCTAAATTTACTTCTAATACATGCATGGTTAATGTGACAGAGTTGTTACTAGAACTTGTGCTTTATTTGCTACAAGATATCCAGATCCACCACGACCCACTAGTGATACAGAGAAGAGAATATTAAACAATTCAACACAATTTGGTTGTTTTCAAGTAAAAGTTAAGAGAGTAAATCCTGTTATTGATAATAATGATAATTAAATGAAAATTTTAGTTATTTTTGACGCATTGTTGCTTTTTATAAGTAGGGCGTGTTTTTAATGTAATTTCACACACATAAATTACAAAAACTTATAAGAAGTATTCAATATCTCGTCCTTGAACCTCCAAGCATTTAGTAACCCTTTTTATCACTGCTTCGTTTGTTGCACGCCTAACCATTGCTGCGGGGAGAGAATGTAATGCATTGAACACAATCTTTTTTTATGATTAGGGGATAGGAATATACTGATAGCACAACATAGCAGATGTCGCCACTGTCCAAGTATAATGTCAATATACCACAGGGTCTTGTGTTGAGGCCCTTATTAATCAATATTAATTTAATTTTTTCACGAGAATACAGTAACGATTGCGCTATAATGTTACGGTTTGAACAGCTTAGTGACGGAATAATAATAATTTAATATGAGAATTCTTCAGATGTATTGTGATCGCGTACGCCATTGAGTCGATGATTTTCTACATCGGACAGAGATCATTGTTTAAAATTAAAAATGTGTGCGAATTTTCATATTAATTAAAAATCCACCAATCCAATTAACACGAGACATCATCGGAAGTGGCGTAACTGGCTGCACTTGACACACGTCGGAAACAACCACCCTATGCCCTTGCCACCCTTTTCACTGCCACTAACTTCAATCCTCCCTTCTCTGCTCCCACCCCGCAATGAACGAACGAACGCTGGCGTTATTGAGGCGTACCTAATTTATCTGATGCCGGGCTGGTCCCGAAAATGTTTTTTTGATCGATAATTCATTAACAGTTAAAAAAACAATTTACCTACTTTTTTGTAATCTGACGATAAATTATGCTTTTGTCAAAATCTTAATTTTTATTTATAATTCTGTGAGAGAAATTTGAAGCTACTGAACAAAGTAAAAAAAGTTTCCAGTAATGAAGCATTAATGAGTAATAAAATTTATTTTTTATTGTTATAAATGAATTGTTAAATTATTTAGAATCAGTTAGTTTCATTTTTAACAATAACATGTATAGATTCCACAAAGTAACGGTTAAAACAGTAAATTTACATCAAATTTATTTGTATCTCTATGCATTCTGAAACAACTCAACTACAAAAAAATCAACAATATCGGACATGTTTGGGAAGCGACAAATCAAAAGGAGCCATTTTGACTCTTCTTCGGATCGGTCGTACACGTAAAAGACATGAGCATGATAACATGCTTTGAAATGAAGCTACGAGTGAGGAATAAGAAGCATAAATCTTTATTTTTTCAAATCAACTTATTTTTCTTCAATCTTTTGATGAATATTTAAAAATTATAATTTCATTGGCTCATAGGAAAGTAAATAGACGCAATAAATGACAAGGTTCTTTGTGTAATTTTTGACAAAATTGAGATTTTGGGATGATAAGGTTCTATGTACAGTTATTTGACTATTACGAATCGTTCATACTCATCTGTTGGATAACAGCGTAACTAATTGAAGCACATAGTTTCATCTGAATAATGATTTGATCCAAATTTGGAAGACAAATTTTACGAGTAAATTTCAAGTAACACAAGTGACGTGGACCATGTTTTCACGTGTACTTAGTTTTATTTGAACTGTAAATTAATTGAAAATGGAGACTGATAACGGCTTTAACGGCATCAATATAACTGATTGTGATGCAAGTTTCTCTCAGTAAGTTCTAAAATAGACTTGTTTACAAAGTAGGTATATATTTCTGTAATATTAAAGGTTAACTGCATCGGTTAGAAACGATAATTTGACAAAAAAAGATTGAACCATAAGAAACGATTTATTAGTGTTAACAACTACCCAGACAGCACACAATATCCATTAGACATCCATAAGATATCCTTTATGGATATCCTGTATATCCACTGGATATAGATGGATAGCCTATAGACATACATTGGATATCCATATGTCCGCCTATATCTAGGATATATGTGTTATCTTATGGATGTCTTTGGAGATATCTATTGGATATCTCGTTAATATCCCATGGATATCCTATGTTCACATTTGGTATATCCACTTAACGTCCCATGGATATTAATAGGATATTTTATTTTCACATTTGGTATATCCTTCCTCCTCAAACAGTATCTGAGAATATATGACTATTAGCTACTGGTGGAAATACAAGGTAGTCTAACGAAAACAATACAAAACAAAAGTTTTTTATGTCTACAGATCTGGAATAAAATTAACAGAAAATAGTTCATCCAGTCAACCAGTACAAAATATTATAGATACGCAGGGTGGATAGTCTAGTATTTAAGTAGACGACTGTAAAATATTGTGATCCAGTGAAAAATATTCAAATACTCATCGCGTATATCTGTTATATTCTGTACTGATTGACCAGAACTATTATTTCCAGTTAATTTTATTCCAGATCCGTGGATATGTACAACTTTTGGTAAGCATTGTTTTTGTTGGCCATCTTATATTTCTACCAGCAGTTACTAGTTACTGTGGATAAGAAGGTACAAATAGAATTACATTTTTCATAATTGTAGTATTATTTGACATATGATGAAATGATATACTATGGAATAGAATGATAGAAAATACTTTATTTTATATAATATACATATTTGCATATACATCAATAATTGTTTTTCCTCACCACCTAGGTCATCTAATCTGCACAGTTCTTTCTGTAAGAACGAGAAAAGAAATATAGATTTTCAAGGTCAGCTATATACCGTATAGGTACGCCCGAATATAAGTTGCAACTTTTTTGTAAAATAACGTTTTGAACATTGGCCCGCGTCTTGTATTCGAGCACATACCTGTAATAAGAACATTTCTTATCACCTGAACACCATTATTATTATTATTATTATTGAGCTCAGAAGATTTTTTAATCAAATCAGCCGAGCTCCCAGCACAGTTTATCATGAAACAAAGTAAAATCCGAGGTAAAACCTATTTCACATTTTCACACAATGCTATTTTAGATTGTATAGGTATACAAAACGCTTTTAATGTAGGTAACCAATCATAAATATAAATAAAATATAGGAGACGTAACAATATTCACAATTAAGGTAAGAAATAACATAAACATACCTTATTTTTTTCAAATCCAAACTAGCGATAAAAAATAAACAACCACTTTTGCACGTGTTTAAAACTATGATAACCTACCCTACAACAAAAATGACGAGGCTAGATGAAACGGTCAACCCCTGCATCGACCAATGAGAGAACCATCGTGTATGGTTGGTTGCATAATTTTGCGGGTATGTAATATGGAAATACACTGATGTATGCATTATTGTCTATTATACCATAAAACGTTGTCATGAGATATTTGTTGTGTGTTAAGAACACGTTTATATTTATATTTTTTCAATTACACGTCTTGAATAAAACCAAAAATACGTTCAGCACTGACAAAAAATGCGACAGAAAATAGTAATAGATATCCATGGATATAATTTCACGAGATTAAGACATTTATGTATTGAAGGTATTATGTATTAGAACTTCCTTCCCAATCATTTTTTATGTGATTATTCAATATATTATCAGTAAAATAGAAAATAATTTTTTTTTCATATCCATGAAATACATTCAGTGGATACCCATTAGATATCTTACATGGACTGGATACTCAGTGGATATTGGGCTATCCACTGGATATCTAGTGTATATTGTGTGCTGTCTGGGTAATGATTACACCTCCATGGGTGCAGTCAGATCCTGGACAGATGCCCTTTTGAGCGGATTGACTCCATTTCCGGTAGGTTGCACCTCCTCTTGAGTCTCGGTTCTTAGGAAATTATCCCCTGTTTCCATGGAACCCTCTTCCTCTGAAGTTTTTGTCTTCCCTTTCTTAAATCGAAAAGTTTGCCTTCCCAATCCAAAGAAAGGATTCGTGATTATCTTGTAAAGCTCGTCCTTGAACTCCTGATACATCGAGAAGGTCTACAAGACTTCCTTGTTGGAGGGTCTACTTCCCCAAACTTTCCAGAGATTCGTCCTGAACTCATGATTATTTATCCTTAACCTGTTAAGGATCCTTTTGGAGTCAAGACGGTCTCCTTCTTCGTCGTCTGGTATAAAGATAACGCATGCACAAGGCTTCGGTATCTCCTCGCCTACTAGTACCGTGAGGGATGTGTTTTCCCAGGGCTTTAGAGTCGGGATGATATCCTTCGCCCATCTTGCGCTTGTGTCGTCCGCGCATGTTAGTTCCAGAAAGCCCGACTAATCTGTACTCTTCCAAAAGCGGACCTGTGCGGCCTCGAAGGATTTTTGGACTGCTTTAAGCTTATCCATATCCATCTTGATCTCCGGGAATCCTTTATGAACTGCCGCTACCTACATTGAAGCGACAGCTTCGCTGAAAGTTACACCTTGAGTTTTTGGCCTTTTCTCTTTGCTTTCGGGCGGAGCACTTCCGTCTGACCTAGGCCATTTCTCTGGCCTTTGGTCAGTGGTATTTGTTTTGCTGGTCCGGGCTGTATCTTCTTTGCCTTCTCGATAGATCTCATAAAGTTGGCTTTGATTACAGCCCTTTTGGTTTGTATGTAAGTTCGTCATTTTTTTACCAGTTTGCCTATTTTGGCTTTGGAGATGCCAGATAGCTTTTCAGCTTTAATTCCTTCATCTGTCACGCGCTCTACCTCTTCTACTGTTTTGACCCTGACAGTTTTTGTTGTTCCTGGCCTATCAGCTTGGGAAATATCTTTTGACGATCCCGGCCTTGTGGCCTGCGGATTATTTCCATATTTTCTCTGCCCTACGGCCTTAGGAACCCATTCTTTCTTTTCCGAGTTTCCGTGCTTTTTTGCTTTGGGTACTCGGCGATATTTTATTGTTAATTTGTTTAGGTACATTTCTGTCCCACGAGTAGTCAGGGAAACTAGTCCGCCCCCGCAGAGCCCCGCGTGCGGAAGTAAGGTCTACATACTATGGGGTGCGGCCTGTTACCCCAAAAGAACTGTTCGAAGCAGCTATCACCCGAGTGCAACGGTATCTTCACAGTGTAGCTTGGGGGATATTTATCGACTTCCAGGTTTAGATCCGCTCAGTTTAGTTGCAATACGGTCACCACGTGAAGGGTGCGATCTATGGTCACACACTCCCAGTCATGTTGGGAGTACCCAGCGGTCTTGGGATACTTTAAAGAGGTGCAATGCCCTAGGGCTCTCCGTGTAAAACCTATCTCCTGAGCTCCGTGTCTCTATTCCGTTCAACTTTACGCTGATTGGAGAATGAACAGCCCTCTCGATCCTCGACCTCTCTTTTCGATCTTAGAAGCACTCAAGAAAATCAAAATAATTAACCGCAAAAATGTCCTCATAATATCCGACTCCCAAAGTTCACTAACAACACTTCGCTAACTATACTCTAATCACCTTATAGTCATACTTATCAAGAAGGAGCTAATAAATTGCGGAAAGAGCAAGATAGATGTTTATTTAGTGAGTCTCACCCCACATCGGAACTGGAGGAAATGAAATAGCAAAAATAAATGCACCAACTAACAATCAGAAAAGAACGACTTTATCATACATACTGACTTGAAAGCGTATATACGAGCAAAATCCACGAAAAATAGCACAACCAACAAAAAGTTTACCTAGGCAGCACAAACTATCATGGCTGAAACTCTAAAATCATCAGTAGAAGTATTGTCATAACAGCATTAAACAAACTTGAAGCGATTTCTCTAAATCCTTCGACTACTGTTTGTGACGGATCTACAACCAATCAAAAACTTTATAAATTAATAAATATTTCAGTTACAAATCCATATTTGATTTTAAATGATAAAAAATATTACGCACTATTTGATGTTCCTCATCTCATAAAATGTGTTGAAATAGTTTGCTAAATGGAGATTTTTTCTTCCAAAATAATGTTATTTCAATCAGGGTCATTCGAGATATTGCGAATTTGGATAGGAGCAGTTCTACAGGAGAATCTTTATTAAAAATAACAGAGAAACATTTAAAACCGAAACCCTTTGAGAAACTGTCTGTAAAATTTGCTACAAAACTATTTAGTAATAGTATGTCTGCAGCTATAAGATTTGCTGTGAAGACTAAAGAAGTTCACGAATCAGCTAGGGGAAATGCGGGTAAGATGACGACCTTAAGGTTTACTGCTTGATTACTTTTAACTTCGTAGTTATATACAAACCATATTTTATGTATTGGTATTTTAAACATTATTAAACAAATGTTATTGCAAATAATGTAGATAAATATTATATTTTTCTCACCTGTTGCCAATATGACGTTTAGTGGATGGTTAGGTTAGGTTAGGTTAGTAACAAAACAATATTAAAAAAAATGAGTTCTGTCTTTATAATAATAAAAAATAAAATACACATTGGGAAAACAAGAAATATAACCGAATTTATCAAAAAATAAAAACTATCAAACAACTGAATAGAATGTCTAGCTGCAAAAGTCACAAAACCCGAGTTTTCGTTTCGCCTATTTTTGGTCAGGGCCAGTACAATCTGCATGAGCCCATTTAAGACACATAATACACTGAAGCCAGAGTTCATTTATCTTTGCCTGAATCGTCACAGATGATACAGTTCTTCTCATTTCCTAAAATTAATGGATCGTTGTCGTCATCACTGTCAATAAATTCAACTGTAACTGATGAGTCTGAAGAGTCTGAGCTGAAATTTATTTTGCGCTTTACCACTGCTACTGCTGACTCCTTTTCTTGAATTTTTTCTTTTTCCTTTTTTTTCTCTTGTATTTTGGGTTTATTCTGTTGCTTTTTAATTTTCTGTTGCTGCATTTTGTCTTGTTTAAGTTCATTTACTTTCTTCTTTTTCTCATTTCTTTCTATCTGTTTTCTCTCTTTTTCTAGTTTTTCCTCTGCTACTCTCTCCAAAGCAGTATTTACTTGTGTGCTTGGAATGATTAGCGATGGCACTTTTCACTTTCTTTGTTTTGTAATTTTGACTCCTGCAACTGGTAATGGTGGAAGGCCTGTGAATTTAGAATAAAACTGTTTGGTGGTGAACGTAAGAGATGAAGACGGTAAGTTTTTTATCAATTGTTGAGAATTTTCCACTGGTGAAATCCTAGATGTTGATGGAATAAGTTGAAGAGATGAAGACGGTAAATGTTTTGTCAATTGTTGAGAATATTTGACTCGTGAAATCCTAGATGTTGATGGAATTAGTTAAACTACTGTAGAAGGTGCAGCATCCAAATCACCATCAATTGTTGGGACATCGGTTGATAGGTCTGATTTAGACAAAACTTCTGGTATAACAGATTGAGGTGTTGTTGAGAGTGTAGTCACAGGGGGCTTATCTGTAGTATTAGCGGGTGCAAAGTCAATTTCTGAGAAAACACCTGAATCAAGTGGTTCTATTCCCGTTGCTTTAAACCCGTTTACAGCATTAGCAACTGTTGCTGCTTTCAAATAAGCCTTTCCGAAAAGAGAGCCAATTTCTTGTAATCTGATTGTTGTTCCCGAATTGCTGGTTAAAAAATCGTCACAGACAATGCTGTAAGCTGTTTTAAGAGGCCCACAAAATGAGACATCTAACGACTGCATTCGGTGACTCGTATGGGGTGGAAAGCCCAGTAAAGTAATGTGATGTTCTCGGCATAAATTGATACTATCTAGACTAATGTGTGTCGCATGGTTATCCATCAATAAAAGTACTGGCTCATCTTTTCCTGGGGTTACATGCTTAATAAAATGTTGTAGGAATTTCGCGAAATTCTCCGTGGTTATCCATCCGCTGTCATGTGCTAATCCAATGGTACCTGGAGGAGCTCCATTTAAGTAACTTGGTTGCATTCTAGCCCTAGAGAATAATAATAATGGAGGAATATATGTTCCTGTCGCACTAATACAGCATAGAGCCGTTACGTTGCAGTGAATTTGTGCTTAAATTATTATCTGTAACGGCTTTCATTGCTGCCCTCATCGAGTCTTTGCTCCGTATTTGTCTAGTTGATTTTCTTATATATTTACCCATGGTTTACGTCATAACATAAGCACTAAAATTGTTTAAGTTTTAAAAATTTAGCTTGCATCCCACTAAGCAAGAAACGTCTTTGAGACGTTGAGTTACGTTATTTTCAAGTAACTTACAAGATGTTCTCCTTTAAATATCTAATTGACGCAATAGGTACGATTTTATGTGACGCTGAAATTGATTATGTTTTTGGAATGTTAAATGTAAGCATATGATTCTAACGTTTTCAACAAAACGCGTTAGAAACGTAGCATTCATGTTGGTTTAAAAAATGTTTTAAGTTTACATTGCCAACATGATTTTGCGTCAACTTCTTTGTTAAATATAAATGAAATGTATTAGAAACATAACATTCTTGTTAATCTAAAAAACGTTTATTTCAATTATATCATTCCGTTGATTTATAAACCTGTTTGAATTACAAATATTATAAATACACCAAAATTTTCAAGTAAAGCATATGTTTTGTCTAATATTTTTTTAAATATATTGTACAAGTTTTTCAACCTGACAAAACAACAACGTATTTCACTTTCATAACTGGAGCACACCGTATCATTACGAATACGTGACAGGTGACGTCTAAGATCAAGTGTCGCCATCGCCAACCATAACCTATGATACCGAAGTATTAAGTATTCCCTCCCGTCGCTTTTAATTCACTTTCTATCATTCGTTCGTTTTAAAACGCGTGTGTTTTAGGAAGATGAACCGTAAAGTAAGTACTAAATTCACTAGTTTACTCAATTATAACATCTGCTGCTTTTACCTCTACTTATAATAATAAATAGGTCAGTGATCTAAAATGTATTTATGTTATATAGTCCTTTTCAAACACTTTTACGGTGCATATAATACAAAACAAAATTTTGGAATAAATAGTCTCAATTTATGTTCTAGTTCTAGTACAGTTGCATATGTATAACTTTTGATGTTGTAATCGTTACTTTACAATTACAGTTTTTATTATTATATATGAATATTTACAATTTTTATTCAATATTTATACTTAATCATTGATATTCATCTTTAGATGCAGCACAACACTGCCACATTGTAACTGATAGGGAATTCGAGATCATAACTATGGATTGGTTTCGACAAGCCAACCAACGGCTCAAGAGAGCAGAGCTGCAGCAGAGGAATTGGTAAATATAAATATTTTCTGAACAATATAAGTAATCATTTACTTGAATATTATTATACTTCTATTTGATTCATTTTTCAGAGGTACTGTGTGCAGTAGATGCTTTACATGAATCTCTATATGAACATATTTAAGTACATAAGTAAAATAGAATATATTTTTTATTTCAATCTACATAAGTATATTATTAAAACTACCCAGAAAGTATTTAAATTGATGTTTGGAGCATGTATTTGATTGGGGTGCGTTTAGGTTAGAGTGATGAAAATAATAAAAACTCAATACTAGTGAAACAAAATGAATAATTAGCAAAATATAAACGCATCCATCACATAAATACATTGTTTGATAAATATGGTTACAGTTGCATTACTTGATGTATGCACCAAGCTATTCTGATACATAGACATATAAGATGTGAAGGAAGTCATATAATAACTACTGAATTTTTAGTGGAATCGGCCAAATAATACTATATTATACACCAAGGTGGTGAAGACTATTATTATCAACCGAGCACCAAAATTATTTCGCGAGGGGCTTTGCTCCGAGCGGAATAAGGTGCGAGGTTTATAAATGTCTTCACTATCGTGGTGTATATACATTTTTTCCACTACTAGCCAAATTTAAGAGAAAAATCAAAAATAAAAAAAATATCTTATGAAAATCATGTAGGTATAATTTAATCACACAGCAATAGAATACCATTATTCATATAGTTCATAATCACCAATATTAAGTGCAACGAATTAGTGAAACCAATATACGATCACATCCAAAAATTTCACAAAACGTGGTTTATGTTTTACTTTGAACTTTGAACAATTACAGCGGTAGTGCGTTCACAACACTGGGGTACAGAGTGAGCGTTCATAAAACATTTAACATATGCTTCACCATAGAGAGAGTAATATATTATTTGTCTATGTGGGTCAAGGTTAGCTACCAGTTTCTATCACAGAAGATTTTCAAATTCCACTGGTGATAATGTTTAAGGTAAAAACATTCCTCGATCCTCGTTTTTCTAAAATTAACGGAAAATAAACAACACATTTCAATGTCAAATTTTGATAGTGTCGATCTATAAACCGTTCAAACTGATTTCTCCCTAGATGTTTACTCCGACGTCCGACTGACACTGACACTGTTTTCGCTCCTCACCTCACTCATATATTATGAACGCACTCCTTATGTCATCAGAAATTTTTGGTTGAGCGCGAATTTTAAGCTAATGACAGTTTTATTGAAATAATTTTATCTTGTTAGGTAATTTCAAGCAGTAAATATGTTAAACACAATGTCCTGGGTATATAAAATTATGTTGCACTAGTTTTTGTTAAGCTATTATCCCTGAATTCTCAAAACATTTGAATTTGTCCATTATTGACCTAGGTTAACAATAGAAAAAATTATTAACCACTAATAGAGAAATTCGACTTCTCAGTTGGCTAGATGACACAATAATTGTCAAGTTCACAGGTAGTAGTGGAAAAAAATAATTATACTTTCTTTTATCAAAAGATCAATAGAAATTTAAATCAATAGAAAAAACTGTTGCTACAAAGACAGTTCTTTCTGTCGGTATGAACTTGAACTTTTTGCTAGAGAAAGTATAATTTTTTTTTACCGATTTCTCATTAAAAATAGGTTTGCTTTAGTTTCGATTAAGAAATGTTACATTAGTGTAACATCTCAAAAACGAAACTTTAGTCACATAATCGTAACGTTAAAATAACGAGGTAACTGGAACATTCCAAGAACGGAAATAATATGTTATAGTTTTGTAACAAAAACGTTTATTTGTAAACGTGACTGGGATTTTGTCATGTTTGCGGACATTTTACGTAGTTATGAACAAGTAAAGGTCGTAACAAATCCTTTTTGAATAACGTAACAACGTAACTTTCAACGTATCAGTAAACAAACTGCGATGTTTTTTTGCTTAGTGGGATCTAAGATGACGAAGTCGTCAACTTAGCAACAACCAGTATTCGTCATCTTAGAAACAATACGTGGGTAAGTTTTAAAAATTCCTAATCCAGTGTACGCTAATTGTATTCATATTTCAACTAATTTGTGCTATAACTAACAATTTTCAATCATCATAAAAAAATTCAGATAAATAAATAACTTACTTCGTGGACACACGGCCTTATTTTGTTCAGTATCGAAATTATAACAACACACACCCAATATAGACAGAGGATTGTAACTAATTGCCGCTGGAACCGACATCGTCTGAAATTCGCCAACAGCTGTGTTGACGCTTTCCCTATCTACAAAGATTGCGCGGACCGCGGCATCTATATTCCCGTAGAAGAAATTCCCAATTCGTCATCTTGGCGACTTCGTCATCTTACCCGCCTTTCCCCTATATATACTGCAGAATTTGTTGAAAAAGTTGATAAGTTGTTTGACGCTTTAAACAACTTTATTCTGTAAAACCCTGGAATACAGCATTAAGTATATCAAATAAATGTGCTTAGGATGATATAATGGAGGGTTATAGAAAAAATTTTTCATCAGTTAAACAGAGTCACAAAGATAATATACTGACAAAGCCTCCTGTTACCAAAATATTTTACAGACAATAAATGCGATAAACTTACTTTTTTTGGACAGACTTAAAGAAGGATTAACATTTATTTTTACTCGTCGATTAAAGAACGTATCGAAAACTTGTTCTCTGTATATCGTCAAAGTGGAGGTTATAACCCAACAGCAAAACCTTTAAGTGCAGCTCTTTAAATAAATCTAACAATTAACCTATTGAAGCCACCCCAATCAAATTAGAAGAAGATGATGATGTAATGCTACAACATGATGAGTTATCCTCAAATCAGGAGGCAGAACTAAATTTGTAATCAACTTCTTCAACAAAGTTTCTTTATATGAAGGCGATTCTGAATTTACTCTTATTAATAGTTCAGAGGTTTATTTTGCAGGATATTTGGGTAAAAAGGTATTGGATAAATACAAGTGTAATTTATGCAAAGAATGTTTTCTTCTTTTATATTAACTTGTATAGGTTGGTATCTTTTGAGTATCCTAGTAGTGGTTCTAAGTGTTTTTCTGAGAAAAGTAATTTGATATTCGTAAGTAGATTATATTTGATTCTATATGGTGTATATTTCCTGCAATGCATAATTATATGTTTAATGGTAATTGTAGAGTTACAGGTTTCACATATTGGTCGTTCTTTAGCTGATAGTAAATATTCATGAGTTAGCTTTGTGTGTCCAATTCTTAGTCTTGTGATGACTATCTTATCTTTTCTTGATAGGTTATGTATTTGCCTTTTGGTAAAGTGAGTATCTTTGATCTCGTAGAGTTTATTGTCTCCTTCTTGAAGGTCCCACTCTAATTGAATTATGTTCGTAGTTAGTTTAAGTGAATGATTGTTCAGATCTTTTAGGTTTAGTATATTTATCACGTTTGTGGTATGCATTTGTTCTTTCGCCAGAAAGTCTACCCTATCATTGCCTTTAATACCTGTATGACTAGGAATCCAAAGGAGTATGATTTCTTTATTTTGAATTTTTGCTTTCTCTAACTGATATTTTATTTCCTTGGCCAGAGGGTGACCTAGGTTGTATGCTTTAATAGAGTCAAGAGAGCTCATGGAGTCTGTTGCTATCAGCCATTTGCAATAATTAGTAGTTGTGATGAAATCTATTGCTTTATGCAAATAGTTCTGCTGTAAGTATTTCAGTTGATTTATGAAGGCTGAAACTGTTTTCTGATGTTTTTGTGTGATAAGCGGCGCCTACTTTTTCATTCGATTTGTAGCCATCTGTGTATATAATTTAATGTTCTTTGTAGTTTTATATAATCTGGTGAAATTTTTGTTTCAACAGTATAGGAGGTGTGCAATTTTTTATGTGTATTGTCAGCTCCTTATTTATTTGTATGTTAGAGGTGATCGATGATATTGATTTATCGAAACAATTGTCAATTTTTTATAATTTTCAACAATTTTTATTATATTGTGGAATTAGCTAGAAACAGTGAGTTTCATTTAAAATACTAATAAGAATAGATTCCATGAAGTAAGGGTCGAGACAGTTAATTTCGGAAGAATATACCACACAGGCAAGCAATAGGATCACTGATGTTTTTAGCGGTAGTTTCAAGACCTGATATTTCACATGCAGTGGGAGTAGCCAGTCACTTCATGAATAATTACACTATACATAATTGGAATTATGTCAAAAGAATCATTTGATACCTTAAGGCATCAATAAACTATGCTATATGCTATGACAAATATGGTGATATGCATAGATACAGTGACGCAGAATGTACGAATTTGATTTAACAACCAAATTCTCCTGTGATTTTTATTTTAACTTCCCCTGTATAACATAATTCATATATCTTGCACAGACCATGTAAAGAAATATATCATTCTTCTCAAACATGTAATAAACTTTAATCTTTACTTCAACTTTCCCCTGTATAACATAATTCATATATCCTGCCCAGACCACAGGAAGAAATATATCATATTTCTCAAACATTTAATTTCTCCTACATCGACAAAATTCTATTTTAACAATTACTACCACATAAAAAATACAGACGATTATTGTTCTAGGAATTTTCCACTTAATATTTCCATGCAATCGGCATCAGCAAAAAACCAACCCACACGTGTACTTCCCACTTTAAACTACCTATAAATAGGAATAATACTCTATTTTCAACCACTTCCCAGTCATCCTTCATACTCTTCATCAGTCAGACATCATACATAATGGTACTATTTTCATAAGAACACACCGGCTTGAGACCGGTGAATCATTTTTACAATTAACATAATGTGATAAATAACCAAAAGTGTAAAACGCGTCTACATCATCGAAATTCTTGATTGTTCAAGCAAAAGAACAATTTATATCTTCGATCAATGTATTTAAATGAAAGTGAAGTAATTGTTTAATTTATAAAACCGCCATCCTACGTATACTACAGTGAACTACATATAACTAAAAGGTCCTTCGAGGTTAGTAAGCTACAACCTTCCGTTCCATTCATTATCCCAAGTGCTAAAAAGGGTTAATGAAACACAGATTATGCTAGTGACAAGGAGACACGCAGAACAACTACAGGGTATGTCTTCAAATTAGCAAATGGATGTGTGATATGGACAAATAAAGAGCAACCCACAACAGAAGGAGAGTTCATAGCAGTAGCATAAGCTACAAAGGAGGCTATTTGGTTGGAACAACTATTATTAGAGCTAGAAGAGGATATTAAGAAGCCATTGACGCTTTATATTGACAATTAAAGTGCCAACAAATTAATAAAAAATTCAGAGTTCCACCAAAGAACTAAAAATATAGACATCAAGGTTTATCAGAGAAAAATATGGAATTGGAGGCCTAAATCCCGAATAAATGAATACAAAAGAACAAGAAGCAGATATTTTTACAGAAGCTCTGGCAAAATGTCAGTTCGAGAAATTAAGAGAAAAGATAGGAATCAAAGAAAAGTAAATATTTATGTAAAGTTTGTTTCCAAATTTAAAGCTTTTTTAAACATAGCAAAAGGTGGGAGGTTGAATATTAAATGTTTTTGCCATATTTCATAGTTAATGTGAAAGTAGTTTTTTTTATTTGGTTGATAGGGATCAGTTTTAACAGTAGGGGAGACTGGGGCACTTTCAACATTGGGGCACTTTCGACACCCAGATTTAATTTGAAAAATATACAACTGGCTGGGAAGTAAAATACAGTATCCTGTTCTACAACCATCAAGAGTAGTGATTGTGAAATCACTGTTCATATGTGTGTGTAGTTTTTTGCTAAAAAAATAATTGGTAAATTGCATCCAAAAAGCGGTAAGTCGAACACTTTTTATTTCAATTGTATATTCTGCTGTTATTGCTAGTTGTTGGGAAATTTACCAAGGGAGTCTATTTACTTATTGAATCATCAAGGCACAATATTCTAACCCAATTTTTAACATGAGTTTGTTTGAATTGAGTATTTGCTTACAAGCGGGATGGTGCAGATTCGAAACCATATAGGTGGGGCAGTTTCGACATGGTGTCGAATGTACACCATGCAACTTTTTCGATAATACCTATTAACAATAATTCATGGCTCATATATTTGATTCATATTTTTGGATATACTATACTGGTATTATTATGATTCCAGACGGTGCGGGTGTACAAGAAGAAGACATCCAGAGTTAATATTGATGAAAACCAAGTTTCGGCAGCCATAAAAGACATTCTGCACAATGTGAGGAGCACAAAAGCTGCAGCAGAATTTTACAATATCAAAAGAACAACAATGATATCTAGAATAAAGACCTTAGAAAAGCAACATTCTACAGATGAACTCAAAATCTTGCCATGCCAGGAACGTGATAGCGCCAACGAAAGTGATGAAGATCAAGCTCCTCGCTTTCCTGGGGAAGTGAAAGATGTGAGCTTCAGTTCTAAAAACACAGTAAGCTTGCAAATATTTAGCCAAATGCGCTAATTTGAGCTATGGATTTAGTTACCGCCAAGTAAGAATACTAGCATATGATTATGCAAATATCATACCTGAATGTAAGGTGCCAAAAGCCTGGAAAACAAACAAAATAGCTGGTCTACATTGGGTAATGAATTTTATGAAGAGACATCAAGAGCTTAGCCTTCGTTAACCCGAAAATACCAGCGTCAAACGTGCTACAGCTTTCAATAGAAGAAATGTCGTCGAGTAATTCTTCAACAATTATAAAGCTGTTCTTGCGAAATACTAGTTCGAAACTGAAGATATTCTAAATTTAGATGAAACTGGTGTTACTACTGTCACCAAGCCAGTTAAGGTGATTGCTACAAAAGAAAAGAAGCAAATTAGCTAGGCTTCTTCAGCTGAGAGGGGTGAACTGGTAACCATAGTTGGAATCATAAATACTTCAGGTGGTTACTTACCCTCAGTCTACATATTTCCAAGAAAAATACGGCTGGAAGATTTGATTCAAGAGGCACCCCCTTCAAGTATAGCCTTAGGTAATAGCTCTGGATGGATGACCAAGGAATTACTCTTCAAAGTTTTAGAACATATCAAAAAGCACACAAAATGTTCACAAGAAAGAAAGATCTTACTCACATTAGACAATCACGAATCACATATTTCTGTGACTGCTGTAAATTAATGTAGAGCAAATGACATTGTTATGCTCTAATTTCCACCACATACGTCGCATCGGCTTCAACCTTGCGACATTGCTGTATTTGGTCCTTTCAAGCAATACTCAAGCAATACTGTGCTAATGCTTTCAACGATTGGTTGTTGATACATCCAGGAAAAACTATACAAATTATGGATTTAGCAAGGCTGACTCGACATGCCTTTTTAGCAGCTTTCACGCCATCCAACATTATCAATGCTTTCAGGAAACCTGGAATTTGGCCATTGAATTCCTTAGCATTCACTGACGATGATTTCAGTGCAACTGATATTTATAACACAGAAGCACCTTCTGACAAGCAATTTCAATATAGAATTGACGAAAACATACCCTAATCAAGTGAAATGATACCTATTGCGAGCACAAGCTGTGAAACTGAGACAAATAATGAAGAAGAACTTATACAAGAATGCAATAATGAAATCATCGAAAAAGCAACACCTGAACATGTCCGACCTCTTCCAAAACCCATCAAATCCTCTAAACCTAGAAGAAGACTGCAGGGAAAATCAAAAATATATACTGACACTTCTGAGAAACTTCAGCTGGAAATGAGAGAAGGAGAAATACAAGAGAGAAAGATGAAAGTTGCAACTAGAAATAAAAACAAGAGGCCATGTGAAAGGAAGGTCTTCATGCCATCCTCTTCATCATCCAGTGAAGGTGATATGCAACTAGAAGTTGACGAAGGAAGTGATGTGGATTGGATAGGTCTCAGTGAAAACGTATCCATTTCTCACGAAAGTTTGACTCTTCTGGATGACGACACCATTGATGCACAAGATTTTCTACTAGTCAAATTTTGTACTAAAACTACTATCAAATATTACGTTGGTCAAGTCACAAATTGCTGTCAAGGAGAGTAAGCGATTAAATTTCTGAGAAGAAGAGGACAACCAATGCAATTTTCATTTCCAGATGTTGAAGACATCTCAACTGTAGATCGGACGGATATTGTTGGAAATTTGAGAGCTAACGAGAATAAAGGAACATCAAGAACTCCAAATATTTTTTCGTTCAAGATTAATGTGGAAAAATATAATGTATTTTAGAATTTGTGCCCATTGAATTAAAGCTTTTCCATTGCTTAATGAAAGTCTTATTATTATTCCACTTTTTCTCACATTTTAGGCAAGAATAATAAATTAGAAGGGGTTGTCGAAACTATGGCATCACATCAGAAAAATCTACCCCACCGAAAAGTTACATTGTATAAAGAATAAAATATATGCAGGTAATGTAAGACAAATACCCGCCTTTTAAAATATTCATCTGGCAGTCACCTGAAAAATGTTCGTGTTGAAGAATAGACGCTCGAAAAAAAAGTGTCGAATATGCTCCAGTCTCCCCTAGTTGTCAGTTTTAATGAAACTAGTATTTTCTGTTTTTTTTGTAACTTGAGAAAATGTATTAAAAATAAATAAAACAACCATCCGAAGCGTTCTTTTAATTAGTTAAAAGTCCGAAAGAATAATAAAAGTACAAAAATTATAAACAAATTAGAAATCATTAAATAAACAACATGTAGACAAACCAACTGCTCTCTATAAAATTATTTCATTTAATGATATATTATTCAACGAGCATATAATAAAGGCTATTATTCTCGAGGTGAAGTTTACTGCCACGAGCGCTAGCGAGTGGCACAAATCACCGAGGGAATAATAACTCATTATACGGGAGTTGAATACTATACTTTATCGACTGCTAAATATTTTTGTTGAAGTTTATTTGTTGGAAAATGTTGTTACATTATTAGAGACACTCTTATTTTATTCTAACTAATATTTCATACGATATATTATTGTTAATTTTTACACAAAACATAGTTATCGAAAATTATAATAATACCTCATAATAATGAACACAAAAATCTATGTGCTTAACAAATATTACGTATCTAATCTTAGGAGAAGATGGTCTTTATTTATAGTTATTAATTGTAATATTTGAGCAATTGGTCAAGATAATCGCAGGGATAGAATTAACATCAAAACTAATGTTTTGGTGACTTGTCGAAACATTTGAATTATTTGTATATTGATTCGTTTGTTTTACTTTTGGTTGAACTGAAGATGATATTTTGTTGGCCGTATCGGTTTTATTTTTGACGGAGTCGTTTATGTAGCGTTCTGCCATGGTGGACTTCCATCCACCGTGTCTTTTGAAGGCAGTAATATCCCCGCCTGCGTCAACTAGTATTGTTGCAGAAGATCTGCGGAAACTGTGCCCAGATTATTGTTCTGGATTCGGTAATTTCAGAAAAGCAGCAATATCCTTTCCCATTTTTGTAAATTTGTTTATTCCAATTCTCTGAATTGTACATTCACCATTTTGGTAAATTAAAAAGACTGTATCACTGGTTACATGACTTGGTCGAAGACTTATATATGTCGTGCATATTTTGTAAAAGTTATCCGTAACAGTAAATTTTTGGCAAATTTTTGTCTTGGTATTTTGCACATCAACCTAAAAAACTGATCCAAGATCTTGTAAATGGGTTATTTTCATTTCATACACCTCATTACTTCCACATACACCCACTACTCCCATTATTGAGACAACCTCAAATTACGGAATGTAATGAAATAAGTATGTGAAAGATTTACTTAATATATTACCTTTGTTGCTAGGTATTTATCATCAGAAACTTTAGTTAAAATGTTATTGATATCTTCGCTAGAAAAATTTTTTCGGCTGAAAACGTTCTAATTTTCGTTTTAATAATGTTATTTTCTATATCCATTTTTAGTAGTTTTTTTAACACAAAATATCAAAACACTGAGAAATCTACGCACACCAACAATAATGTTGACAGGTTTGAGTCAAATTTATTTTGTTTCAAAAGCTACTTCAATGTATAAATTGTTTCGAAAAACATGGTATGTTAAGAAACAGATATACGACACGCACATTCCAGGTCGTTTATGGCTCAGTGTAGATGCTCCGTGCCTTCCAACCGCGGGTCCAGGGTTTGAATCTGGTCAACGAAAATTCAATATTTTAATTTGTTTTTATATGTACAGAGCTCAATTGATAATATTTGGTGGTTTACACGATAAAATTTTGAAAACCGATTGTTTGTAGCAAAACAATATAATATTATAGCTGAATCAAGGAAGCATCTGACAGCAGTGATTAATGATTCATTAATCACTGCCGTGATTATTGGGTATTATTAAGGTCGATCAAACAGACTTATAATGGGTACATTATACAACAGTCGTGGATAAAAGTATTTAGATACTTATCTACTCCTTTGTAACAAAAAACGCTGCGAAAATTAACCGTAATATACCCACAAAAAATTGGAAACTAATTTTCAGGAACTAAACCTTTTAAAGCCGTATGATGTTACATTCATTGCCGCTAACAGAAATTGTCAGTTCGTTATAGTCAGTTATACTGAACAGTGGGCTAGTAATCTATTTTGTTTTCCTATATCCGTGTCTATAATTCAAACAAGAGAAGCAAATCTCTGATTGGCGACTAAAATTGGATCTGCAATACACTATAAACAAAGCAATATTTATTTTTATGTGATTTATTCGGCAAATTAGTGTTACGAAACAGCACACTGGTATTGTCCCTGCATCCGACTCTGTCTAAGCCATGTATGAAAGTTAAAATTGTGGCGGATGCGCAGGGATTTCTTAGAATTGTTTACGATTGTGAATATCTTATCTAGACATTGTTTTTGTGACCAGTCTTATCTAGAAAATGCGAGAGCCAATTGTTTTTGTGTAAGCCGCAATCTAGAATTCTCTAGTAAAAACGGCTCTAATATATATAAAGGACCGACAAGCGGATAAGTTCAGTTTAGTTTATGATTTGACATCGTGACATAAACAGTAAATAAGTGAATATATATTAAGTGATTATATAAATTAGTTTAAGTGAATATACTGTGTATATAATTATTCAATAGTGTAGTGAATAGATAAATTAAGTTAGTGAACCTACCGTGTGTATGAATTTATCCCACCCGTAATAAAACGTTCTAATGAATAAGAAAAACATTACATTAGTATCAGGTGTGGGGTGATATAAATAAATTGCCACGTAAAATGACCAAGAGACTATGTGATCTGAAAGTGACGGAATTAAGAGCAGAATCAGAAGATCGTGAGTTGGAAACGTCCGGTAAGAAAAGTGAATTAGTAGAAAGACTTTAAGTGGCACTGGAAATGACGGCTATGATCCAGAAACAGTTTTATTCAATGACGAGGCTTCCACCTTAATCTCGTCAATTTCTGCTAAAATTTCTGCCATGGAAGAGAACATGGACGAGAAGATTTCTGCCATGGAAAAGAAACTTTTAAATAATGTGAAAAACGATATTTCTACTATGAACAATGATATTTCGGCTAACATGGACGAGAATATCTCTACCATGAAAGAGAAGATTTCAACGAATGTGAAAAACGATGTTTCTGCTATGAAGAACGACATTTCTGCTAATATTGACGACAATATTTCTACTTTGAAGAATGATATATCTGCCGATATCTTATTAATGAAAAACGACATTGGCGTTGACGTTGAAAATGAAATTTCGTCTCTAAAATCTGAAATCGAGAATAAGATGTCATCGATGGACGAGAAAATCGAGAATAAGATTACAACGATGGACGAGAAGATTGAGAATAAGATTACAACGATGGACGAGAAAATCAAGGAGTTAGAAAAAAAGATGACAAATATAAAAACTCAAGACACGCCAGCGGAAGAAAAGCAGATCGAGCAAACGAAACCTTGCAAGACAGAAACACACCCTAAGTTAGAAGACATTGGCAGTTTTACCCGAGTCAAGGCCCCAACGTTCGATGGAAAAATGCCGTGGCCAATTATGTGGAACAGTTTGAAGCAGCCGCTGGAGTGAATAATTGGTCCGATAAGGAGAAAACAGTGAACCTAACTATAGCGCTTCGGGAAGATGCCTTAGATGTACTTCAGACGATACCGCTTGAAGAAACGGATGACTTCGAGCTGCTGAAGAAAAAGCTGGACATGCGATACGGTCACGAACATTCGGAACATTTGTACAGATTCCAGCCGAAGAACCGAATGCGGAAACGTGACGAATCCCTTCAAGAGTATGAACTGGATATTTCCCGACGAGTTCGATTTGCTTATCCATCAGCACCAGAAAACATGATGGAAGGTTTAGGCATCCAGGCCTTTATTGACGGCTTATGTGACCACGATATGGAGAAAACGTTTCGATTAGCCCATCCTAAAACATTGGTCGATGCATTGACTGCTGCTCTTGAATATGAAGCAGTCACGATGGCTTCCGGATACAACAGAGGTAGGATCAAACAGGAAGAAGGTGACGATGACAGACTTGACCAGATCCTCAACTTGTTGAAAGGTATGGTAGACAAGGATCCGAAGAAAATTAGGTGCTGTAATTGTGGCGAGCTAGAGCATGCACGCAGTTCGTGTAAGCGTCCTACGACTCCTGCAAACCAAGAACCTCTTAAATGCAAAGCAGCCACGAAGAGCTTGCGGCACAACAAAGGTAGGACCATGCAGGAAGAAGATGACGATGACAAACTTGACCAGATCGTCAACTTGTTGAAAGGTATGGCAAACAAGAAGCGGAAGAAGATGAAATGCTGGAAGTATGGCGAGCTAGAGCACGTACGCAGTCCGTCTAAGCGCCCCAAGACTCCTGTAACCCAAGAACTCCAGTCACAGGGGAAATCAGACAGAGGTGAACATCCAGCTGATATGAATCACCGAAAAGCCTCTTCTTTGCCTAGACGGTCATGCCCTGCAGACTATTCACAATGCAACAAGTCGAAGTCTAAGGAAGTTGCAGTTTCAAGAATTACAGTAGTCAATGAAGAATGGTCACCCACCAGGATCAGAGAATATCAGGAGAATGGTCCTTACCTGAAGATGATTCGACAATGGAAGGAAGAAAATCGGCAACCTACATGGCAAGAAGTGTCAAGATTTTCACCGAAACTCAAGGCATATTGGGCTGGAAGAAGGGCTGTTGAAAAGGGTCCTTGAAAACGATGATGATTTTAAGTTAAGGAGACAGCTAGTTATCCAGATATCCTGAGTAGTTGAGGTACCAAGGAAGTTGCACGCCGATACATCGGGAGGTCATCTGGGAGTGATGAAAGCCCTTCAGCGAGTCCGTGAAAGGTTTTATTGGATGAACAGCTCCGACGATGTGAAGGACTGGTGTAATAAATATACGACTTGTGCTACGAGTAATTGACCACATCGCAAAAGAAAGGCACCTATGAAACAGTATAATGTTGGAAGCCCTTTCGAAAGGATTGCTTTAGATATCACTGGGCCATTTCCGACGACAGAAAATGGTAGCAAATACATACTGGTTGTAATGGATTATTTCACAAAGTGGGTGGAAATTTACGTAACCCCGAATCAAGAGGCCACAACTGTCGCGGATGTATTGGGGAAGGAATTTATCAGCCGATATGGAGTGCCCTTGGAAGTCCACAGTGACCAGGGAAGAAATTTTGAAAGCCACCCATTTCAGGAGATTTGTGACAAGGTGGGAATGAAGAAGACCAGGACAACAGCATTACATCCACAGTCAAATGGAATAGTCGAGAGAATGAACAGGACTATTGGAAAATACCTGTTCAAAGTAGTTTCCAGCCATCAGAGAGATTGAGACAAGTAACTTTCCCTATTCGCATTGGCTTATCGATCTGCCGTCAATGAGGCCACGGGTGAAACACCTGCGAAAATTCTGTTTGGACGTGAAATGAGGCTTCCTTGTGACCTGGAATTTGGCTGTCGGCCTGGAGAAGATCTAGCAGGAGAAGACTATGTGATGCAATTGAGAAGAAGGCTGGAAGATACTCATGATTTAGTTCGAACAAATCTTTAAGTTGCCAGCGACACAATGAAAAGTCGGTACGACACGCAGGCCACAGTAGGCGGTTTTAAAGAAGGGAACATAGTATAGTTACACAACCCGACGAGGAGAAAAGGATTTTCTCCAAAATTACAAAAATCTTGGAAAGGTCCATACTTAATCAAGAAAAGGATCAATGATGTTATATATCGCATAAGTAAGATCCCCAACGGAAAACCAAAAGTAGTTCACCAAAACCGACTAGCGCCATTCGAAGGAGACCATGACCTAGAGAAAGGAGTAAACCATATTCCAGATGTGCCTGAACCTACCTTCGATGAATTTATGGGCGCGTATAGAGGTACCGGGAAAGCTAGATATGGAGTCACTTCGGAACAGCAACAAGATTTGTTCAGTCTCCTGGAAGATTATTCACTGGCATACAACATCCCCGCCTGTATCAAAAACGCACCAGGGTTGGCAACCGTCTTTCGAAAAAGTTCGGGCAATTAGAAAAACTTGAAGACCAGATTCCAGCCCCTGGCAAGACACTGTAACTGAAGCATAATTCGCGGTACGTCTTCTACGTGGTAACTATAAATGAATTTCAAGATCGATCTACCTACCGCGATGTGTGGGAAGCACTTCGAAGCCTCCGAGACCATGTGTTAGAATCCAGCGTGAAGAAACTGGCTATGCCCAAGATAACGAGTAACCAGTTGAATTGACGAGTCATCAGTAACATGGTAGATGTTATCTTCCAAGATACCGGTGTCCAGATATTAATTTGCAGCTACAACCCCCGTTATTAGTATCCGATGAAGACGGTGCCCTGCTATTTCCATAAGATCGGAATGTGTAAAAATGGGGCCAGTTGCCGATTCAAACATCCAGTCTCGGCTACACAAAAGTTCCAGGAGGAACTGTCATTTAAGGAGAGAGTAATGTTACGAAACAGCACACTGGTATAGTCCCTTAATCCGACTCTATCTAAGCCATGTATGAAAGTTAAGATTATGGCGGATGCGCGGGGATTCCTTAGAATTGTTTACGATTGTGAATATCTCATCTAGACATTGTTTTTGTGACCAGTCTTATCAAGAAAATGCGAGAGCCATTTGTTTTTGTGTATTCCGCAATCTAGAATTCTCTAGTAAAAAGGTATCTAATATATATAAACGACCGACAAGCGGATAAGTTCAGTTTAGTTTATAATTTCAGTGAATAAGTGAATATACTGTGTATATAATTAGTGAATAGTGTAGTGAATAAATAAATTAAGTAAGTGAACCTACCGTGTGTATGATTTTATCCCACCCGTAATAAAACGTTTTAATAAATAAGAGAAACATTACATTAGTTTTGACGTTTCGTGATTTATTACAATGAAAGGTGTATTTCTTCTACACTTAGAAACAAACAAAGTAAGAGAAAAATTATATTGAGGTATTCCTAATAATTCTTAACGATCTAATATCTCTCTATTATACGAGGAAAACAGATCTCTGATTGGCAGCTAAAATTGGATCTGTATTACATTAGAAACAAAGCAATAGGTATTCATTATTCTGTGATTTTTTCGGTCAATGAGTCTTCATTGACTTTTCATTCTTTAAAAAATTACATCTTTCGCAATCTATCGAATATTGAGAGATTCTACTAACAAAACTGAAAGCCACACTTCACTGAGAAATATACGATATTAAACAGCTTCATAACTCTCTCTACCCTGTGCCTGTTTCTATTTATACTTACAGTAAATACAATATTGCGAAAGAATCTCAATCTGGGGTTGTATTTTCAATCCCGCCCTATTTTAACTGATTGAAAAACGTGCCCCGAGGCAGGTGAGATAGCTATCAACCCCAGTATACAGGGGTTCTGGGGGAAAGATGAGTCAAAGGCATTTGCATTGTCATTAATAAAATGTTTGAATGTTTGAAACCAGTGCGGTGAACCGACTAGGGCATTTTTATTAACTGGCGATGCCATTGTGAAAACTATTTTATAAAATGGCGGATTATGGTTTGCTTTGTTGGCAGATGTGCCTGATTAAATTGATTTAAACGTTACCGTTACTAACTTAAAGATTGTCTATGACATGTATAGGGGCGTTTTAAGTTTGAGTAAGATTTTTCTGAGCTATAAATAAATAGACAATTGATAACAATGATACAACATAAAGATCTTACACTCAATGAATCCGTGATTATTGAAAATTGTCGTAATGAAACATACGCACACTTTTTTAATGCTTGTAGTATTGCAAATGCTTCGCTCGTGTATATAAATGCTATACTGGCTTGGAATTTTATGACTATATATATTTTAGAAACATATTACCGCAGCCATACTAGAGTCTGATTTAGATGCATATGTGAATATTTTATGGAAATCTGGAAAATTGGGTATGATTTCAAGATATTTCTTTCTTAATAGGTATGGATTTGTAGAATGTTGGGATAATTAGAGAGGGTTAGGGATTTTGATTCTCGATGGTGGTGATTTTCTCAGGAATGCTAAGGTTATGTTCAAGTCATCTATGTCGAATGTGTTAGTTGATCTTTCAAGAGAAGGTAGATTTTTACGTTTGTACTTGTTGCAAATTTCTGGGAAATGCTGCCAAATATGCTGGATATATTTGTTGGAGGAGATTCTTGCTGCATAATTTAGAGGCAGCTCCATTATTCTTAATTCAAGGGGTGGTTCATCCACATCTAATTTTGTAAAGTGAGTTTTGCTTGCAGCTCTGTAACACATTGATCCATAATTTAGCTTGTTCCTAATTAAGGCATGATAACTATGAAAAAGATTACCAGTATCTCTTCCATAGGTGTGGTGTCCTAAGGTTTATTCTTTTTGGACAGTTACGAATTAGATCATCTATGTGTTGATTCCACTCAAGTTTGTAGTCAAAGGCCAGTCCTAAAATAGTTATTTATTATATAAGACGATAAAATTATACTTTATCTTTGATAGCGTTGTTTAGCGTCGAGACGTCAATCGAGACGCTAATTATACTCGAGAAGATAATGAGATTTTATCGTCGTGTATAATACAACATTTTTTTTTCTATAGGAGAACTTCAAATTCAACAGAAAAATAAAATTTCTAAGAAAATTACAATTTTTGGGATAAAAATCGTATTTGTATTGCTCCGTTATTATGGATTGATTCTGTCAACAAATTTTCCATTCTGGTTTTGTATTGTGGTTTTTGCGTTTTGTGTACGAAGCAAATACGAAAAAGAATTACCAGAAGAAGAAGGAAAACTGCTATCAGATGTGGAAGATGAGTGTTGGAAGCAAAAAAACATTATTGCCCGAAAAGTCTAGGATGATGTATGAGAAGGAATATCAGTTCATTAAAAAGTGGAAAAACATCAAGAATATCAATAGTGTGAGTGAAATGGTGCTTATAGCGTATTTTTCTGAGAAGTCGAAGAAAGTGAAGCCATCGTCATTATGGTCGTATTATTCGATGCTGAAACGTACGTTGTTGGTAAATGAAACTTGTGACATTTCCAAGTAAGTAATGCTTTCTAATGTAACATTAAATGATATCATATATCTGTACAGATTTGGCAAGTTGACTACTTTACTGGAAAACCTGAGTGGAGGATGCAAAGCTATAAAAGTCTAAAATCTTGGAGCCAGACGACATTATTGAATTTCTGACCCCTTCTCCGGATGACGTCTATTTGTTTATGAAGGTTAGAGTTTTATAACAATTATTTTTATTATTATAACTGGTCTATATTTATGTTTGAATTGCTGGTTATTGCTATTTTTGGTATGCATGGAGCGAATAGTCCGATAAATTGCACAAGTTAGAGTCTAAGGTGGACGACAGAAACACGGTGATAGTCGTTCCATTGTTTGATACTAAAACCAAGCAGAGTAGGTAGTTTTGTATTACTGGCAAGGAAGATGGACTGCATTTCATAGAAATTGTGAAAAGGTACATAGCCTTGCGCCCCAAAAACTTACCTCATAAAAACTTTTTTGTCAACTACCGACAACAAAAGTGCACTACTCAATCGGTTGGGATCAACACCATATATAAGGTCACCCCTAAGAAGATTCAGATTTCTTGAAGCTACAAAATTCAGAAATGTATACGGGACATTGTTTCCGTCGTTCTGCAGCTATCATGTTGGCAAACTCTGGTGCTGATCTGGTAACAGTGAAACGCTTGAGTGCGTAAAAATCGTCATCAGTTACAGAGAGTACATCGAAGAGACGGTAGGCAGTAGGATTGCTGTATCCAAGCGAATACTTGGTGGACAAGAAAAGCAATCCAGTACCTCTGTGCAATTGTTAAAGCAAAAAATTACAAGTTGTGGTGTTCCAAAAATAGATATTTATAATAATGTTGATTATACAATTGAAGTTGTTGTTAACCCTTCGGAGTAATATGTTGAAATTTGTAAATTTAATTAAATAAAAGGAAGTTAAAACATTTTATCTACCCTTAATGTTAAAGTGTAACTTTATCTACTCAAAAGAGTTTATAAAAAAATAGTTTAACAACTGCTATAGAAAAAAAATTATTGAATCTACTTGTCAATATTCGGTGTTAGTCATCGATAGCCTAGTTTGTATTCTATTAGAACTGAATACAATATTGATATATCTATGTGTTTATATTCTATGGGGCGTGTGACGTTAATGTGTGACGTTAATGTCTACGTGAGGTAAGCTTATATTGGTAAAATGTAAGACCTCGTTTTTCAGTCACTAAAAGAGTTTGTTTTATAATGTTGTTTTAATAAATAGCAATTTTGGCGACTAGTCAAAGTATAAGTTAAGTATGAAAAGTCCACAGTTTGTATAAAAACTTTAAAGTATGAAGTCTGTATTGTTAGCCTTAGTCTATAAAATAGCTTTAGTACGATCGAACCACTCAACCCAAAATAATCTGAAGTTACATCATATGTCATCAATTATTTATATGTAACGAAGTGGAAAATTGTAGAAAGATTGTAACGCGAAAATTTGACGAGCCGTCGGAGATTTAATATTGGCTAGCCGGTCGACTGAGAGAAGTCAAAAATCAGTCCTGCATTTGCCGTCAAGGTGTAAACACACATTTTTCAACTTAAAATTTTTGCATGTGCTCTGGGAGCCTTAAGCATTTTACTGAAAATCCCTACAATTCCGACGTAGGGGAAGAAAAATACGGCTGAAACCAACAACTGGCAGCTCCGACCCGATAGGCTTCTGGTCCAGAATCGGCCGATGACTGTGGGTACCAGAAGAAATTAGAGGAATTGCGTATTTGTGGTAAATTTCCGTAGACGGCGTAGTTCGAAGGATTCATTATAGAGGAGGGTTTTTGTACGTGGATATTAAAATCACTGATTGGAATTTAATGAGCCAGTGACACCAGTTCCAGGAGAGCTGGAATAGTCTGGAGCAACATCAGTTCCTGTTCTGGTTCCGGAAAAAGGATAAGTGAACAGTTTCCTTTTTTTTATTTTTCATTTTCATTAGTACATTCACATTTATGCGTCACATATCACCGTTTTTCATATAAAGTACTATTTCTTTTTTTTGCGGCAATTATTATAATCTCGTTTCACACTTGTACTTTGTATTTAAAAATTTGAAATCTTGCTTATCGTTTAAAATACGCTAAGATACTACGGTACGTACCTGGTACTGCGACATTTAGTGGATTTTTCTAATCCTGACGATTTTATGCATATAATTTGCGCCGTACATACTTTTGAATTGTATTTTCTCTAGCAACGCTAAACTCGTTCGCTATTTAAATTTTATGCTTATGCAAGTAAATATATTTATATTGATATTGGTATAAATTGCGGAAATGTGAACCCTGGTAACTGTACATTGTTAATTTTGATACAAATTATCGTTGTATTTTTGAGGTATTGTACATGAACTATTTGGTCGTTTCTCTAGAATTTAAGAATTGAGATATCGGTGTAGTTTGGGGCCCTCAGCTCTTCTGCACCCTGAGTTTGAAGCCTTCAGCTCCGCTCAGCGTTTATAGAATCTGCTTGACAGTTAATTACTTAAGTTGTAACTGATAAATTAGTTAGAAATTTTTGGATTTATGTAGATTTCGGCCTTCAGAACATCTACATTCTGAGTTTACAGCCTTCAGCGGAGTTCAGACATTATTTGCAACATTTTTGTAGTGATATTGTGATAAATATTTTGAAAAGAGACCTTTGGCTACAATGACTAATTAAAGCTTCAATCAGGGGATACTTGCTGACTTTTATTTTCTTATGATATCTTACCTATCAGTTTAACCTTTGGAGTGGGTAGTGAGTGTTGTTAACCCACCGAGAAGTTGTGGGCTAATTAAAGAAGTCTTGGATGCTTGCCAAAACTTCTCTGGCGCCCTTTTTGTAAACTTAATAATTCTTTGAAGAATCCACCCCTTCTTCGACTCGAAGCTAGTCGACTGGCGAGCACGGGTTGTACCACGTGAGATAACCCGCATACCTATAACCAGCACTGAGAGGGGGTAGTAGGTTTTTCTCGTTATATATTTTTGCTGCCCATAACGTGGGGCCGTTAGTAATTTTTTTTGTCAGCAATACATATCCCTTAATTTAAACTTAAACTTTTAAAATTAAATTTTTTTAGCATCTTTGATTAAACTTGAACTTTTGATAAATTAGATTTGCAGATATATTTTCAGTTTGTTTTTTTTGTTGGTTTTTTTTAGCTATTGGCTGCACCAGATTTAAGTGGGTTTTGTAGGAAATCTGGGGCTTGCTTCAATTTTGAGGGTAATTGTTTTATTGGGGCTTACCTGGAAATAATTTCCCTTAATATGTTTTGATTGTGCCAGATTTAAGTGTTTTTAGTCAATCTGGGGTTGTGTTCAATTCGAAGGGAATTGTTTTATTGGACGTAATTTGTAAACAACTTACCTTATTCTTTGAGACTATAATAGATATCAAACTGAAAATTTTATGGTAGAAATAGACAAGAGTTCATTGGTTCGTGGGCAACCGTTATTTTCTTTTCATATTATTTGAAATTCAATATTGTAAATTTTATCTTTTTTAAACTTTGATAAATTTTCAACCTTTTCTTAGAAACTTAGTCATTGTAGATTTAACTTCAGTTATTGTGTCATTTTTATTTTATTACACCGGATTTAATTGGGTTTTCATAGTAAATCTGGGGTTTGCTTAACTTTGAAGGTAATTGTTTCAATTGTAGGCGCAACCTGGAAATAATTTCCCTTAATTAGTTATTGATAGTGCCAGATTTAAGTGTTTGTAGTAAATCTGGGGTCTGAGGTCTTGAAGGGAATTGTTTTATGGGGCGTAAGTGGTAAACAATTTACCGAATTTTGTTGAGCAGTGTTAAATATTAAATTGAAGTTTTAATACAGGAAACGGACAAATTGTTCATTGTTTGATGTGCTCTGTTTTTTTCTTCTTTTTCAGGTAGCAAGTGAATGAGAAGATTCCTGATATTGATATTATTGTTTGAATAAAAATTGTTATTTTGAAAATTTTATTTGATTATCTATTGTAAAATATTTGTAATTTATAGATATTGTAAATTTAAAAGGTGAGTTACATATTGGGTCACACTGTGTATATATCTTGGTACCAGAACAGTAACTGAATTCGTGAGCACTTTGCTTTATAGTAAGTTTATTTGATTTTCGACGATTGTAGGCTGCATTGTGGGTTCGAACCTTAGCGGATCGGTGTTTTGGAAGTGGTGCCTTGGGCTCGTGGACTCCTGTATTTTGGAATCGCTTTTGAGGAAGGAACGTTGCGTTGGTTCGAGAAGTACACTTCGTGGAAACTCTGTGGGTTGGAGATATTGGGTGGACAAATAGGGACTTTTGGACATTCGGTATCTGGATTTGGGCTTAAAATTCCTTAATAGGTTTCAGTTGGAGGGAGGCCATTTGAGGTACAGGTGTGTCTGTGAAGAATTATTGTTCCGATAGGTTGGAAATTGGTTTGTTGCCTGGATTGCTTGTCAGATCGAACTTAAAAATGAAAAAAAATGTCTCGTAGGTTTGTAGTTAATCGGTTGGTTTAGGATGAGCTTATGTATGAGTTGACAATACGTGGTTTTGCAAGTGGCACGGTGTCTGAGATG
The DNA here is from genome assembly GCA_963921935.1 of Galeruca laticollis. Classification (NCBI taxonomy): domain Eukaryota; kingdom Metazoa; phylum Arthropoda; class Insecta; order Coleoptera; family Chrysomelidae; genus Galeruca; species Galeruca laticollis. Next base: position 31,573,293 of record OY998181.1, on the reverse strand, counting down.
CGGCGTAGTTTAGCTTTAGCGTCGCAGGTAGAGAAGGAAGATGAGAGTATAGATCCGCGAGAGTATCCGTATACAGCTGCCGAAGACTTGAGTGCAGTTGAGAATAAGTTAGATCAGATTGAGCCCGGTGTAGAAGAGTTCAACGAAACTCGTGTGAGTGGTAGTTTCCAGAAGTTACAGAGTCAGTTGCTGCATGTCATAGGTCGGTTGGAACGTGCGACTAATTTCGGAGCAGGTGATGCTGGTGTTCGACAAAGGGCGAAAGTAGATGAACTAATGGCCAAAGCTCTCTCTTTATTCGAATCATTGGGAAGTAAGGCATCTAGACATGAGCGTTCTCGTCAATCTCAACCCCCCCAAGTTAGAAATTCTTTCTCAACCTGAGCTGTCTTTTGCACATTTGTCAACAATCCGTAGATCGACTCTCAATGAAATCAGACAACTTCCTAATCCTGGTAATACGTCGAGGAACTTGTCTAGTATTAAGACGATCTTGCCTAGTAAGTGGGGTTTGGTGTTTTCTGGAGATTCCAAAGGTATTTCACTATCGAGCTTTCTGGAAAAAGTGGAAGAGTATCGAGATAAGGAAATTTTGTTAGCTAGTGGTATCGATTTATTTTCTGGTAGGGCTTATTAATTTTATTTAGCTTATTGAGAAGAAGTCAATTCTTGGGATGAATTCGTGGATCTATTACGGAAAGAGTATTTATCAAAAGATTACAATGAAAAACTGTTCGACGAAATTAAGAGTAGAACTCAGGGTCCTGATGAAAGTATGGGAATTTACTTGGCTGTGATGTCTGGTTATTTTAAAAGGTTGACTTGTCCCATTTCGGAGGAAACTAAACTTAAAATATTGTTAAGGAATATCACGCCTTACTACCAACATCATCTTGGACTTATGGAAATTGATAGCGTGCGTGAGTTATTGACTTTGGGTCGTAAATTGGAGGCTAGGAAATCGGCTATCGAGAATTACAGTGTTCCATCGAGGGAACTAAATTGTATGGAGCCAGACCTAGCTTATGTGTCATCGCATGTGGAACCTGTGTCTGAGGTTGGAACTCTAACCCTCCCTACTTCGTCATCTATTTCTAAAGTTCATGAGCTCGTTTGTTTCCGTTGTAAGCAGCCAGGTCATCGGGCCGTGGCGTGTCGTAGTAATAGGAAATTTTGCTTTAGATGTAAGAAAGAAGGATTCACGGTTAGGACTTGTCCTGAATCCTCTTCCAGAATTAGCCAGCGTAAACGAACCGAGGCGTGCTTGAATGATCGGATAGAGTGCGTCAGTGAAAACCCCCCGGTCAGTAGTTTTCGTGCCGTTATAGATTATGTGTTGGATCATGTCGTTAATGATGAACGTCCTTATCTTAAGATAGATATCCTAGGAAAAACTTTGTTAGGTCTTTTGGATTCGGGCGCTTCAAGAACTATTTTAGGAGGTAAGGGTTATGAGTTAATTTCTTGTTTAGGGTTGACTTTGGATAAAAGTAGAACGACTAATGGTACACTGGCAAATGGTAATGTGTTACAGAGTATTGGAACCGTAGTGTTACCCGTGGTTTTGAGGTGTCGTATGCGGTTGATTGAGGCTCTGGTTGTCCCTGAATTAACGCACATTTTGATTCTTGGTGTAGAGTTTTGGAATTTGATGGGGGTCGTCCCAGATCTTCGTCATGACGAGTGGCATTTCTCGGCAGACCCTGTGTTGTTGAATATTGTGAAACATGTGTCGTCTAGAACGGTACTCACTTCTTTGGAACAGCAGAGACTTCAAGCGGTGATTGACAGGAATATGGAAATTATGGGAAAAAGTTTAGGGTGTACTGATACAGTAGAGCACGTGATAGTAACTTCTAGTCCCCCATCAAGCAGCGATATTATAGGGTAAATCCCATTATACAGAAGCATATTGATGCTGAATTAGATGAGATGCTGCAGTTAGGTGTTGTAGAACCCAGCAATAGTCCGCGGGCTTCTCCAATTTTGCTGGTCAGGAAGAAGGATGATTCCTACCGATTTTGCGTGGACTATAGGAAGTTGAACGCTGTCACTGTTCGAGATAGTTACCCTCTTCCCCTGGTAACGGATACTTTAGAGAAGTTGCGTGAGGCGAAATATTTGTCTAGTTTAGATGTCAAGTCTGCTTATTGGCAGTTTCCGGTAGCCGAATCTTCAAGGCAATACACTGCTTTTACGGTGCCTAAAAGGGGTCTATTCTAGTTCAAACGACTACCATTTGGGTTACATAACGCCCCAGCCACCTGGCAGAGACTTATCGACAATGTTTTAGGCCATGATCTTGAACCGCATGTTTTTGTCTATCTTGACGACGTGGTTATTTGTACACAAACTTTCGAAGAATATGTACGGGTACTCGAAGTGGTTTTTAAGAGGATAGCGGATGCTAAAATTACTGTTAGCGTGGATAAGTGCCAATTCTGTCGTCCTGAAATGAAGTATCTTGGGTATGTAGTTGATCGATTTGGGTTGCATGTGGATCCGGATAAGGTGAAGGCCATGTTGGAGTTACCGACTCCTCGTAATATTACGGAAGTTCGTCGTGTGGTTGAAACCTTCTCCTGGTACCGGAGATTTATACCTAATGTTTCAACCATCATGGTCCCCATTACTTGTCCCGATTTAAATAAACCCTTTGTTGTACAGACCGATAGTAGTGGTTATGGTTTAGGGGTTGTGTTGAGTCAGCCTCACGAGGATAGTGACAAGGTTATTTGCTATCTAAGTAGATCTCTTACTCGTCAAGAAAGGAATTTTTCAACCACTGAACGCGAATGTCTCGCTGTGGTTTGGCCAGATGCTCTTTCTCGGTCCGTCCCTGTTGTCGATGAGGTGTCTGTGGAGGGTTCGTCTGAAGAGGTACCGCCCCCTCCTTTTGATACAACCAATGATAAGTGGTATTGTAGGATGGTGAATAATGTCGCTAGTAATCCCTTTAAATTTCCGGATTGGCGTGTGAAGGATAATCTTCTCTTCAAACATGTTGTCAATAAGTACACACAACCGCTGTCGCCTGGTGAATCTTGGAAACTGGTAGTTCCCAAAGCTGGTAGGTCGCGTATTATCATGGAAGCCCATGTCCCTCCCACATCTGGGCATACGGGTATTTTTAAAACCTTCCACGGAGTAGCTGAGCGTTTTTACTGGCCGAAAATGAGAGTAGATGTCGCAAGGTATGTTAATCGCTGTGAGGTGTGTGCTGCGCATAAGGTGTCACAAGGTAAACCTGTTGATAAGATGGCGTCTCATCCAAAGCCTAGCAGGCCGTGGGAAATGATTTGCACAGATCTGATGGGGCCTCTCCCAAGGTCGAAACGAGGTAATTCTTTCATCCTTGTCGTTACGGATTATTTGACCAAGTATGTGCTGATATACCCGCTTAGAACAACGTCTGCAGCGGCCGTTGCTCGTAAGATTGAAGATGAAGTATTTCTTGTATATGGGGTACCCAAGGTGATTTTGTGTGATAATGGTCCCCAATACCGTAGTAATCTTTTCCAAAGTTTAGCTTCCCGTTATAGCTGCCGTATCAAGCTGAATGCCAATTATCATCCAAGGGCTAACCCGTGTGAAAGAGTTAACCGTGTGATTAAGACTATTATGGCTTCCTACGTCTCGGATAATCATCGTTGTTGGGACGAGCATCTCGCTCAGATAGGATGTGCGATTAGAACATCTACTCATGAAGTCACAAAGGTAACACCGTATTTCGCTAATTTTGGTAGGTCGATGCTGTTGTCTGGTACCGATTATGTGGATAATTCAGATTAAGATCTGGGAGATAGTGTGTAGACTCCCGAGAGCAGTTGTAATGAGGGTTTTAGGGAATTGTTCGCTGACATCAGGAAACGGTTAGAGGATGCCAATCAGAAGGCCTGTGATAGCCATAATCTGCGACGTAGGCATGTGGAGTATCTCCCGCACGATTTAGTATGGAAGAGGAATTTTGTCCTTACGGATGTTGCGCGGTATTACACGCGTAAGGTAGCGCCTAAGTATATAGGGCCCTACTCGATAGCTAAGAGGTTATCTCCGTGGACGTATGAGTTGCATGATACGGATGGAGCTTCGGCAGGAGTATGGCACTGCAAGGACTTGAAACCATACTCCACGCAACCGCCTGAAGATGAAAATTAACTCTTCCGGGTTAATTTTCTTTGACGAAAGGGGGGAATCTGTAACGCGAAAATTTGCCGAGCCGTCGGAGATTTAATATTGGCTAGCCTGTCGACTGAGAGAAGTCACAGCGCTGACGGAGCGGAGTTAAAGTTCAGTCCTGCATTTACCGTCAAGGTGTAAACACACATTTTTCAACTTAAAATTTTTGCATGTCCTCTGGGAGATATAAGCATTTTACTAAAAAACCCGACAATTCCGACGTAGGGGAAGAAAAATACGGCTGAAACCAACAACTGGCAGCTCCGACCCGATAGGCTTCTGGTCCAGAATCGGCCGATGACTGTGGGTACCAGAAGAAATTAGAGGAATTGCGTATTTGTGGTAAATTTCCGTAGACGGCGTAGTTCTAGGGATTCATTATAGAGGTGGTTTTTTGTATGTGGATATTAAAATCACTGATTGGAATTTAATGAGCCAGTGAGACCAGTTCCAGGAGAGCTGAATAGTCTGGAGCAACATCAGTTCCTGTTCTGGTTCCGGAAAAAGGATAAGTGAACAGTCTCCTTTTTTTTATTCTTCATTTTCATTAGTATATTCACATTTATGCATCACATATCACCGTTTTTCATATAAAGTTTTATTTATTTTTTTCCGGCAATTATTATAATCTCGCTTTACACTTGTACTTTGTATTTAAAAATTTGAAATCTTGCTTATCGTTTAAAATACGCTAAGAAACTACGGTACGTACCTGGTACTGCGACATTTAGTGGATTTTTCTAATCCTGACGATTTTATGCATATAACTTGCGCCGTACATACTTTTGAATTGTATTTTTTCTAGCAACGCTAAACTCGTTCGCTATTTAAATTTTATGCTTATGCAAGTAAAAATATTTATATTGATATTGGTATAAATTGCGGAAGTGTGAACCCTGGTAACTGTACATTGTTAATTTTGATACATATTATCGTTGTATTTTTGAGGTATTGTACATGAACTATTTGGTCGTTTCTCTAGAATTTTAGAATTGAGATATCGGTGTAGTTTGGGGCCCTCAGCTCTTCTGCACCCTGAGTTTGAAGCCTTCAGCTCCGCTCAGAGTTTATAGAATCTGCTTGACAGTTAAATACTTAAGTTGTAACTGATAAATTAGTTAGAAATTTTTGGATTTATGTAGATTTCGGCCTTCAGCCCATCTACATTCTGAGTTTACAGCCTTAAGCGGAGTTCAGACATTATTTGCAACATTTTTGTAGTGATATTGTAATAAATATTTTGAAAAGAGACCTTTGGTGCACAATGACTAATTAAAGCATCAATCAGGGGATACTTACTGACTTTTATTTTCTTATGATATCTTACCTATCAGTTTAACCTTTGGAGTGTGTAGTGAGTGTTGTTAACCCACTGAGAAGTTGTGGGCTAATTAAAGAAGTCTTGGGTGCTTGCCAAAACTTCTCTGGCGCACTTTTTGTAAACATAATAATTCTTTGAAGAATCCACCCCTTCTTCGACTCGAAGCTAGTCGACTGGCGAGCACGGGTTGTACCACGTGAGACAACCCGCATACCTATAACGAGCACTGAGAGGGTTAGTAGGTTTTTCTCGTTATAAGATGCCTTTATTCCTAACGTTAATTGGAGGTGAGGCATACCGGTTATTAAAAAAGCTCTTGTGGAACATTACTGTCCCAAACGATTGGTAACTGCAGAATGATTTCAATATTACAATAAGAGTCAAGAGGCAATGGAAGATTTTAAAACATTGAGTCAGAAGTTAAAAAGCCTAACAGAACACTGACTATTTGGTAATTTTTTAGGGGAGGCCCTAAGATATCATTTTGTCTATTGCCTTAGATCGGAAGCAATTAAAGAAAGGTTATTAACAGAAGAGAATCTTACATTTGAAAAGGCATATCATATTGCAGTTTCTATGGAACTAGCAGAGGGAAAAGCTAAAGTTATGATTCCTGAAGTAGAAGATTACCTTAATAAGTTACAAAAAAATAAATATAAAAGAAGTCAGTATCCAAGTCAAAGTCCGCATCGTCCAAGTCAAAGTCAGTATCGTTCAAATTAAACTCGGTACCGTGGTGGGAGTATTGTATGGTGTGCTCGCGCACAGCTGCTCCTTCCACAGCTCCGTCTCCCACCAACAATTGTGACGTCAGATGGGGAGAATATAATACACTAGTATCCCCCAGAATACATAATAATGTTGAGCACAATCAAATAAAAACAGTAAATCAATGGTAAAAAATTATTTGAATACAAATTATTACGATATAAAAAAACATTAATTAATAATCATAAACATTTATTTATAAAAATAAGGTAATAGACATCTAAAATGTTACAAGTTTTTAGGTTGATTCGTAAATCTAGACATTTTCCTTTGTAGCTGGCGTTTGCAGTTTTCAAAACTAATTTTCTTATTCATTTCCCGCAACCTAATATAAGTGCGAGTTCGTGATAAACATAAAAGTATTTCAAATGGAATTTTTAAACCAGGAGATAATTGTTGATTAGTTCAATCTGCAACTTTGTTAAAAATCATGTTTTCGTTCGAAAATTTTTCTTTATGAAATTGTAAAAAAGCTTGGTTGAAAATTTTCTCTATTTGAAGCAGTTTTGTTAACGGGCTGATTAAATTACCTCTAGACAAAAACTTCAACCAATCAGGAACGGTGGTTTTGGAGCTCGTAAGGAATTTTGTTTCTGTTCCCAGATCTAAATCTTTATATTTTTGTTTAAATCTATGAGCCACATACCCAGCAATGTATCTCCCTCTTCAGAAATGTTTTCTGTGAAAGTGAACTGTTCATATGAATCCAAGAGCTTTGTTAAATTTGTGTTCAGTTGGAAATCAGTTAGTTCTATTTCAGTTTCAAGCGTTTCCAGTGTGCCAGGTGCTATAAATGTGTAGCTGTCATCCAGATCTTCACTATCAACAAACCTTTCACTTACTGATGCATCTGGAAGTATATTTCGCAAAAAACTTCGTGAAATGCACTGTTCGTTCATCAATGGCTGCACTAAAGGCTCTTCCATACCATCATCTTCTGTATTATTATTCACTGTAAAAATTGTTGATGAGTGTTTTCCCAAAATATACCATCGTAATCGGTATTTTAGTTCCAAAGGTGTAGGGTGATCATTCGTAGCACCCATCCGACGTATATACGAAAAAAGAATTTCGACAATATCTTGGTTTAATCTATAAGTAATTATATATTCTGTACCTAACCAAGATTTTAATCAACTGAACATTTGTTGTGAAGACATATTATTTAGTAAGATGCCTTTTTCAAACGGTAGCGATTAAGTATGCTTTTCAACTCGCATCTGTAACATGAATTCAGTCATATATTTAAGTATAGTTTGTTAGTTTTCATATTGTTCCGCAACTCCAATTGCGTTCACGCCAGGATGACTTCCGTATTTTGCCTTAGAATTAAGTACATCAAACCAGTCATTAATTAATTGAAAAATTCGACTAGCTTTTTTCCAGTTTCTATCACCACAAAACCCATGTGCTTCACACCATGCAGTACATTTGGCCGTTGTGTTAGAAAAAAACTGCGCAACTGGCTTCACTTTTTGTCTTTGAGATCCACGCAACGTGAGGTGGCACTGACTTAATTTGAACAAAATTTTCCACTCATCCTTAGATGCTTCCAAAATATTTTCGACTAAAGTTCTATTGATAAAAGTATTGTTTAAATCAAATCCGTTGTACAAACAATTGTTCCCGGCAAGTTTTAATAAATGGGGAACATCAGCAAAAACAAATGCTTTAAAATTGCTATTTACTGGATTTTTTGTCATAACCCACACCAAGAGCTGTCCATAATGATTGATTTGTTGGACCCATATCGCACGTTATAGGAACAACTGTGTAAAAAATATTAAAAAGTTTTGATATAATCACGCAAATTATTTCTTTGGTCATAGGTTGATCGCACGCATAAAAAATAGGCTGCTTCCAGGGAGAAAACAATCCCCTAGCAAAAATTACTTGTGTTGTTTTATGGGGTCCAATAACGGTTTATGTGACTGGATCAATTTCATCGAAAGATAGCACTGTAATACGTTCTTGTTCAGTAAATTATTTCCCTTTTGTTCCATTGATTTTAGAACATCTGTTAGTGGCCCCGGTTCAGTTCAGTTTTAATGCCCATCTCCTCAATGTATTAAGTGCAGGAAAAGGATAACCCTTTTGACTGAGATACCTGTAACCCTTTGGTGAAACTGCACGAAAAGCCATTGCAGCAGATATATCTTCTGCAGTCCACTTAACGTGTTTTTTGTCAGGATTAAAAATTCTTTTCAACTGTCCCGGAGTAAAGTAACTGCTCAGTTTTTGCGTATATTCCTCATAACTTGTTTTCTGCATTTCCCTATTTTCGAAGTAGCTGTCAGAAAGAAGTTTCTTTAACGATTTATTCTCCAAATCTATTTTTTCTCTCAACAATGCTATTTCTTCAACTTGAGGCTCGTCTCGTTAAAAGGCTGATTTTCAGTGATGTCTATTTCACTTTGGATAGGTGGTTGGCAATCACAGTTTTCTGTTGAAGTGTTAATGAAAATTAATGAAAATCTAATATTTTCATGTACTTACACAACGATATTACTGTTCATTAATAAAATTTGATCTGTGAAACTTTGTCGCGCACTTTTTTCCGCGAGATCCTCTCTGATGGTACGTCTACGCTGAATGTATTTCAAATTTTGTGAATTACCAGGAAAATTCTCAGTAGGAATCGCGTCGACTTTCAAATTTCTGACGTTTAATGGAGAACACAGTAATAATTTTTGTTTCAGTGAAACTTCAAACTGAGCTGAGTTAAAAGGCAGTGAAGAAATCCTTGCTAAAAATTAACGTGTTACTAGTAGTTTTTTTACCACAAACCAAAGTTAACCCCAGTTGTCAAATTCTCAAATAATAATTACCGTTGTAATGAAGTGGGTCAAGAAATCCGCTGTCACCAGTGTAATAACTAGTGGTCAGCTAGGGTTTACAGCCCTCCGTTACCAGTGTAGGACAACCTTTGAATTCTTATTGCCTTGAATTTTTGCAGCGTGCTGTCACCAGTGCCTTACGGCACAATTTAGGGCCAGGAATCCCCCTGTGGGTAACCTCGGTGGAGGTGGTTTCCTGGCACGAGCGGACAAGATCCTCGTGGGGCCTCTTGGGGTGCCAAGCCTGAGTTCTGAGGCAGGTAGCGTCAGCCCGTTCAACCTTGCTGGTCCGAGGGTAGGGGTTGTTGATAAAGGAAACAGACTGGGTGGATAAATATGTACATATATATTACAAACAGTTATTAATTAGATCCAATAATACAGCCTTGGTTTGGAAAAAAATAAAAGTTACTCGGGGGAGAATGCCCCGGTATGTTACACTAGAAATTTAATTAGGGAAAACGTCTTTCATAATATGGAAGTAGTTTTTTGTTATTATGACAACAGTAAAAGATGCCTTGCGTATGACTATCCCTGTATAAAAGATGAGAAAAATGATTAAAAACGTCTTCCTAAATTCTGAAACTAGTCTTTCCTGATTACGACATAAATGAAAGATATCTGGCGTATGAATATCCCTGTATTATATGAGCAAATAATTATCAAAAAGGTCTTTCGCAATCTGAAGGTATAAATACGATATCTCTTACAAGTGAATATAAGAAAATAATTATCAAAACAAAACTTTCGAAATATGAAGGTATGAATACGATATCTCTTACGTGTGAATATAAAAAAATCAAAACAAAACTTTCGAAATCTGAAGGTATAAATCCGATATTTCGTACAGTTGAATATCCTGTACAATATGAGAAAATAATTATCAACACAGTACTTTCGAAATCTGGAATTATAAATCCGATATTTCGTACAGTTGAATATCTTGTACAATATGAAAAAATAATTATCAAAACAAAACTTTCGAAACCTGAAGGTATAAATACGATATTTCTTACATATGAATATCCTGTCATACAAGAAAATAATTATCAAAACAAAACTTTCGAAATCTGAAGGTATAACTACGATATCTCTTACATATGAATATTCCTATATAATTTTAAATTAGATCGATTTCAAATCATACCAGTTTCTTAAATATGTTAGGTGAGGGGCTCAATGTCAATAGTGCACTTAATATTACCAGAAAAATGCATCTTTTGGACACCCAGTCAAATCAAATAAAATGTCAATACGGTATTTGTTAAAAAAAAAAAATTATACGACCTAGAAAAAAACTTACGTTTTTGAAATATCACAAGTCACAACTACACAATATTACTGTTGACGTAGGGCCGTCGAAGTGACAGGCCTTACAGTACCTGAGCACTCGATGAGGGTTACTCCCTCACTGCCTCCGTTACCAAATTTCCTGCTATTTATTTTAGAAATCTTTTTCATTTTTGCCCTTGTCTCATGTTTTTTATTTTCGTAATTGAAGGTTAATTTTCAATTTCTTTATACTAAGTTGCAAGGTTTGACTAAATTTTTGATAAATAAAACATGGCAAAACACACGATGTTTTGTTTATCGACCTTGCCGGTTATGTAAAATTGTTTGTATAAAATTCTTTTCTGGCGTAGGTCAACAATTGTTTTTTTATATTAATTAGATTCGACTTATTTTATTATCAAGAAAACTATATCTATATAGGGTGTCCTTAAAATTTCCTATGTCATATCTCGTGTTTATTACACCGTTTATTACGTTGAAATGATTCTGCCTTCGACAAGCCCTTATCCACTCCTTCCGTAAATCTTCATTTCTTGGGAAACTGAAGTACTTAATATCGGTGCCTTTTGTCTTACGGCTATAACTTTTACACCCAAACATCCTGAGTGCATGTAAACTGCGTTAATAGCAATTTACCTGATATTCTTATAGTTATAACTTATGTATATTTTATATTAGTAGTGTAAGTTACAATGACCGATAGAAAAATATTTTCACGGGATTAGTGGTGGAATTGCTACTTGGTGGAGTGTTAAATTTGCTCTGGATTAAAGTCTATCTAAATCAGTGAATTTTCAGTTTTAAAATTCTAATAAGTGCATCATTGTATTCAGTGAACCTCTGTATGCTCCTGTTGCTAAAGGCAAGTAATAAAATCTAAGATTTGAGCTGTTCCATTGACATTTTTTGTGGGAAATCATTAAAATAATTTAATAACAACAGATTTGCTGACCAGTTTTTTTGCTGAAATACCGAATTTATTCCACCACGGCAAAATTTTTATTTAAAGTTCTTGAATAAAAGTGAATATAAATTCGAGAAAGTGTACTACCTAACATCATAATGCACCATTGTGTGTATTTGAGACTCGTAAGTCTCGATAAATCGCACGGGCCAGGACCGTACTCAGGTACACATGACCCGTGCCAAAAGTTTCTAATATTGATTTGAGTCCACCAAAATAGGGGATTTCTGACTACAGGAATCCCCAAACCACAACGATGGATACCAGAATAGAGAAATCTAACCAATAAACCGAAAGAAACATGTCATATTCTTCAGTACTTAGTAAACAATAGCCAACAAAATTTCCAGAGAAGAACCAAGCTATAATATTTCCTGCGATTGAAGGAACCAAAATCCAAGAATATCTCCTAGCCTTAGGAATACTCGTCAACCCTAAACACATTCTGTTCGCATCTAGAATTTCGAATAATAGAATTTGTATATACCTCGCCAGCCCAGAGTTAGTAACCACTTTTATGAATGACCACGGTGCAATTGGTGTCAACAACCAAATTATACGAGCCAGAAGATTGATAATTTCATCTGAACGTTTGATCCTATCTAACGTGAGCCCAACAATCCCACATTCACATTTAGAGCAAGCCCTACAACAACTTGGCCTCAGCCTATTATCCCCTATATCCTTTCTCAGAGTCAACATGACCAATCCAGATTTTGCACATATAATGAGTTTCAGAAGGCAAGTCTACATTAATCCTCCCGAAAATATTGTCATCCCGGAGTCTATGTTGGTCAACCATGAAAATACCTCCTATCGAATATTCTTATCATTAGATAATCTAACCTGCTTCAAATGCAAGCAAAATGGTCATATATCTTCTCAATGTACAACTGAGACACCTGAACATCTAAATGAACCCCCTGCAATGCCCCCTCCCGAAAATCCAGAAGAACCGCTAGAGTATACTACAGCCTCCCTAATTCCAGAAGATTCCCCCATCACTCCCGACCAAGACAACCTGACTAATGCATCGAATAAGAGGAACCTCTCAGAAATATTAACTCCTACGGAAGATACACCATCTGACCCATTCCGAAAACCATCGTCGAGTATAAGTAAGATAAGTCGCCCTGAAACCACAAGTTTCGAAGAACACATGCAACCAACTAAAGCATACATTGATTCAGAAAATTTTGTAATCAACTACAATCAACTCGAACACTTTTTTGAAAATGTATACGGCTCTAACGACCCTCTGAGTGTGGCGAAACAGTACACAACCGATGTGCATGGTCTAATTCATATGCTGAGTAGTGTGTACCCATATTTTAAAGACAGATGTATCAAAAGTAGGAGTACCAAAATTAAGAAAAAATTATCGAAACAGTTGCTAGCAGAAGTATCGCTAACTTCAGATTCTGAAAGCTACGCATCGTCACAAGAAACACATTAATAACATCAACTTTCGAACTATCCATCATTCAATGGAACCTTAATGGGTTCTTCACACAACAAGAAATGCTAAAACTGATTATCTCCGAAAACAAACCCTCGATCATATGCTTACAGGAGACCCATTTTAAACAACACTACTCACAAAATCTGAGGAACTATCTTTGTTTCCATAGAAACAGACCAGATCAAAACATAGCAAGCGGTGGCGTCGCTACTTACATACACCAAACTTACGGTGCAATCAAAATCCCTATAACAACCCACCTTGAAGCAGTTGCCATTAAAATTTTGGACCCTAAAGAGATGAATATTTGTAATATCTACATTCCACCAAATCGTGACGTGACATACGAGGAGCTGAATGATATCTTTCAGCAAATACCCAAACCGAGATTATTATTAGGAGACTTCAATTGCCATAACACCCTATGGGGATGCGACTCCACACATACAAGAGGTCGTATGTTAGAACATGTTATCGATGATAACAATATGACGTTACTTAAGAACGGAGAAAAAGCTCGTTTCAACTCGTTTTCAGGAAACTCCAGTGTTATAGATCTCAGCATTAGCGACCTCTCACTCCACACTCAATTCAATTTTACCATCTTTCCCTATCTATATGGCAGTGACCACTTTCCCATCTTACTCACAAGTTCACAGCATGTTGTAGAAGAACCTATTGTGACAAAAAAAATGGAAACTAAAAAGAGCTGACTGGAATCTTTTTGCAAATATTATAGAAACCAAGGTTAGTCACTTCCACATGCGAGATAGTATCGATGAATGTATTGATGATATTACCAAAATAATAACGGATGCAGCCCAACTAGCAATAGGAAAGACAAAGCAGCTGAACAACCACACTCCCGTTCCTTGGTGGAATCAAGAATGCGACCAGGCAATAAAATCCTCTAAACACGCTTTCAATAGACTAAAAAGGCACCACACACCAAGAAACCTGATAACTTTTAAGAGTCTGAGGGCAAAAGCTCGATGGATCATGAAAAAAAGTAGAAAAGAATCATGGGCAAGATATGTATCATCCATTAGCAGTTCAACACCACTAAGTACGATCTGGGACAAAGTGAAACGTATTAAATGTAATAAAACAGACCATGGAATCTCACGGATTGAATATCAGGGAAAATCAACTTCCAGTTGTACCGAAATTTCTCAAATTTTCTCAGACATCTATGAAAAGAATTCTAACAGTACAAACTACACACCCGAATTTCTGAACTACAAAAATAATGAAGAATCTGAAGGGATTGATGTTTCCCAAGATGAAATGAACCCTTTGAATGTACCTATATCCTATGAAGAATTCCTCGAAGCTCTGGTTTCTTTCAAAAACTCCAGCCCAGGATCTGATGATATCCCGTTCATTTTCCTAAAAAACATGCCAGATACAGCTAAGCATATTCTCCTGAAAATATTTAATAAGATATGGACAGAAGGGGTCTTTCCTGAGAAGTGGTCAGAGGCAACCATAGTTCCGTTAATAAAACATGGTAAACCAAAGGCAGATCCTCAATCATACAGACCAATACCCTTAACTTGTACAATGTGCAAGCTGATGGAAAAAACTGTTAACAATCGACTCACTTGGTTCCTGGAGAAAAACCACCTGCTCACACCAAAACAAAGTGGTTTTTAGGAAATGTAAATCAACATCAGACAATCTAATTAACTTAGAATCATATATTCACGAAGGGTATGCTAACAAACAAAACACCATAGCAATCTTCTTCGATATTAGTAAAGCTTATGACATGGCCTGGAGATATAACATTCTTAGAAAACTGAGCTCCTGGGGTATAAATGGCAATCTTCTAAAATTTGCTGAAAACTTCGTGGGAGAAAGATTCTTCAGAGTTAAAGTTAATGGAACACTCTCCGGGAAAAGAGTGCAACAGAATGGTACCCCTCAAGGTTCCGTTTTGAGCGTCACCCTCTTTCTAATTGCGATAAATGAAGCTGTGAAAAATATCAAACAACCTGTAGAAGCTAGCCTTTATGCTGACGATCTTGTGGTATACTCGCGAGGAAAAAATCTTACCACAATCCAAAATAACTTGCAGGAGGCAGTGATTTCGATTGAGAGTTGGCTGAAATGCACTGGTTTCAAAATGTGCCCTGAAAAAACTAAGTGCATGTTTTTTACTAAAAAAAGAGATCTAGCACTGCCTAATCTGAAACTA
Organism: Galeruca laticollis; assembly: GCA_963921935.1. Classification (NCBI taxonomy): domain Eukaryota; kingdom Metazoa; phylum Arthropoda; class Insecta; order Coleoptera; family Chrysomelidae; genus Galeruca; species Galeruca laticollis. Next base: position 31,558,269 of record OY998181.1, on the reverse strand, counting down.
TGTGGCCGGAATATCCAAGTGGTGGAACAGATGCGTTACCTAGGAATGTTTTTCGACAGAAAGTTAAACTGGAATGCCCATCTTAACCATCTCAGAACATCATGTCAGAGCGGCATCAATCTACTGAGAATTCTGTCAAACCAAAATTGGGGTTCCGACAGACAAACGCTCTTACTTCGCTATCGAGCTCTAGTAAGATCCAAAATCGATTATGGCTCTATAATATATGCCTCAGCAAGTGAATCAGTTCTGAAAATTGTTAACACGGTACACAATACAGCAATACGGCTGGCCCTTGGAGCATACAGGACAACTCCCTCTGAGAGTCTCTACAGTGAAGCTGGGGAGCCATCATTGCAGCTGCGACGACAGCAGCTGAGCTTAGCGTATGCATCTTTAGTCTCTACTGATAGTCAGCATCCAGTATATCATAACACCTTTTCAAACCGTTTTCGCGATCTGTATGAAAACCGAAGAAGACTAACATACCCTTCCTATCAGAGGATCAACAAGTTCAGTTCCGAATTGAATGTGATTTTCCCAGTTACCCTTCCCAACAATAACTCAGACACGCCACCTTGGCTTATTGCCTTGCCACCATGCAACCTATACCTCTCCAAATTCAACAATTCTGAAATTATTGCTAGTCTGCTTCACAATCATTTCCTCTCATCAATAAATGAATATTGTAATTATACTCACATCTACACAGACGCTTCCAAGTCAAACCAAGGAGTAGCATCAGCTTTTTTAAGCCCGAATACATCCAGTGGATTCAAACTACCTCCACAATGCAGCATTTATAGTGGTGAACTTTTTGCAATCCTTCAAGCAATCAAATACGCTGCTCATGAAGATATCCACAATACTTTAATTCTTACAGATTCGTTAAGCTCGTTACAAGGTATACAACTCATTTATTCAGATCATCCTCTGACAAGACTCATCAAAGAGTATGTTCACACAATTAGGGAAAAATCCAGACGATTGGTCTTCATGTGGGTCCCGTCACATGTTGGGATCTCTGGCAATGAGCGGGTTGATAAAATTGCACGTGAAACCATGAATGAACCAATCTTTCAAAAGCAAGAGGGAGTACCGTATACTGATCTGAAAAAAAATATGAAATATGTGGTCTCTAACTACTGGTCATCTGTCTGGGCAGTATCTGGAATGAAACTTAAAGAAATTAAACATGATATCAAACCATGGAGAAACATCCCTAGCCAAAAAAGACACCAAATAATAATCACCCGTTTGCGCACTGGACATACAAAGTATGCCCATGAACACTTGCTGAAAGGAGAAGAAGACAAAATCTGTGATATGTGTCAGGTGCCAATGTCAGTTAAACATTTCATGGTCGAGTGTCCGAGGTTCGCGGAACAACGCCGGACGTACAGTATAAGTGCAGATTTAAAATCAACTCTTGGTGTGTACTGTAATTTTGAAAACACAATCGGATTCCTCTCTGAAATAGGTTTAGTCAACAAAATGTAAATTACTAAGCTCGTTACCATGTTGCTTATTACTGATTCCTATCTTTGATATTATGCTATTCTAATATTGTATGTTATAGTGACGTTACCAGCCTAAATGTTATTTCATGTTACTGTTATGTTATGTTGCTAATAACCCTAGTGGTGGATGCAACTATTATTTTCTAAATAAAAAAAAATAGTTTTACATATATTACAACTATAGAGATGTATATATACGTGGCGTACTCATGCATATTATGACGATTATAACTTTTTGAATCGTTATATCTCAAAAAAGGTGGCTCGTAGAGAAAAAAAGTATGAATACATTTTTTGTAGATAATTTTATGTTCTACAATTTTTGTATGAGGTATTTTTATGATAAAACTTACCGTTTTGCTGAAAATCGCGAAAAACTCATTTTTCTGACCTTTGACCTTGAATAAAAAATTTTCCTTACAGGGGAAAGATGGGGAACTTTCAAATTTTGTTTTTAATGAAACTTTAAACAATCTTACCGATTTTCAGTTTGGTGGTAATTTAGGTAACTATACTCTTATTTTTTGGTCTAATTTGACCGGACTACCATACAATACTCCCACCACGCTCGGTACAATCCAAGTACGGACTAGTGAATAATCTAATAATAGTCATATAATAGGAAAGCCAGGACAACATTTGAATTGTAAAAGATGTCTACGAGTACACCAAGACAATGATAAATATCCTGCAATCAACTGGCAATGTTATACTTGTAACAGAATTGGATACACAGCAAAATCAGTTTTATCTTCAAGAAATAGAGTACATGGTATAGAGGAAGAAGAAAATGAAACAGTTTGTAAATGAACGAGGCGATGATGAAAATTCAATCGAATTATGTTTTTTACAAGACTTAAGTGAGAAATAATATATATTTTTTTAGAAAATAGAGCGAATGAAAGTCTAACATTCAAATTAATGGTATCAAATAATTTTTTGCCTATGGAAGTGACCTTTGGATCGTGTAAGTGGGTAATTCATGTAGACGATTATGAAAAATATTTCCATAACATTCTGTCAGAAAATGTAAAGTTCAAATTAAGAGTTTTAACTGGTCAAAATGTAACTATATTAGGCCAGTTAGTGGTTGAGGTATTGTATCAAGATAAAACCTGGAAATTACCGTTGGTTATTTAAAAAGTAGTAAAAAATGTGTACCACTATTTGGTCGTAATTGGTTATCTTTATTGAATCCAAACTGGAAACATGTAATAGATGCCAAAGTCATTGTTGAGTTTCATAAAGTAAATGTCATTGAATCCGGTAAATCCCATAAGTCGAGCCATTGAGTCTGTCAAATCTAGTCATCATCTATCAGTGAAACTCAGCCAGAGTGCTGAAAGTCTTTTTAAAGAGGTCCCTACGTCCAGTATCAAATATTTTAAGGTAGGAATACATTTAAAGAGTGGTGCAAAACCTATATTTCAAAGAGCATTTGAAATACACTGGAGGATAATGTTGAAGATGAACCAATGAAAATGGTTAAATCGGACATTATTTCCAAGGTACAAAGTAGTAGTTGGGCTAGTCCCATATTTCCCAAAAAGGAATATTTCCAAAATTCGTACATGCATAGATTTCAAAAATTCTTTAAATACAATAATAGATACCGATCATTGCGTTTCACGGTTAACCAATAATATCTTTGCAAATCTCAGTGATAGCAATTGTTTAACTGTTTTGGATTTAAAGAACGCTTATCAACAACTCTTACTAAGTGATTCGTCTAATAGCTATTAGTGTAACGAGATGATTATGTGATTCATAATAGTCGAGGACATTGTTAGGTGACGAGGCGGTAGCCGAGTCACCTATAGTCGAGTCACCTATCAATGTCCGAGACGGTGTTAAATCGCTAATAATCAAGTTACATTCAAAGCTTTATCGTATCATGTACAACGGCGATACGAAAATACAAACAAAACGGTTTTATGTTATTTCATTTATCATTTCAAAAAGTAATCTTGAAATCATGCAAGATTTGGATATTCCTGACGATATATCAGCTGTAGCCAACACTATAAGGTTGAACTTGTTTCCGGACGAAACTGAAATACATTATGAAAAGTAATATCGGCAGTTTTGTAAGTAGCAAAACAAACTACATGTTCAGGGTGCAGAAGAAATTGTTTGCTGGCATATTTCACGGAACTCTCTGAGGAATATTCTGCTTCATCCTGGCGGAAATATTCCATGTTACGAGCGACTTTACAACTGAAGGAAACAGTAGAAATCGATAAATACGGTTCCTTAATACGTTTCATCAAGAAGAAAAACGTTGGATATAGAGCAAAAAAATCAAAAGTATTTACAAGAGAACAAGTTTACGAATTTGTGCGTTCTGCCCCAGACGAGGAGTTTTTGATGATGAAAGTGGCTCTTTTAATTGGAATCGGAGGAGCCTGTCGAACTAAAGAATTAGTGAAGATGACCACAGAAGATGTTGAAGTTTTAGAAGACAAGCTGATTGTTACTATTCCCGACTCATAAACCCACAAGAAACAGGTTTTGGCTGTGGTATCTGACGGCGAAGTCAATACTGAGCTTTTATTTAAAAAGTACGCAATTTTAAGGCCAGTCCTTGTTACTCACCGAAGATTGTTTGTATCATATAGATAGGGAAAATGTATGGTGCAACCCTGCGGAATTCATTTCTTCTCCAAAATACCTCAAAAAATAGCTGAGTATCTCTCACTTGAAAATCCCAATATATATACTGGTCACTGCGTTAGAAGATCTTCGGCAAATTTTCTTGTGAATGCTGGAAGAGATATATTAGACCTACAAGAACTTGGTGGATGGGAATCGGCGAAAGTTGCTACAGGGTATTTGGAAGAAAGTGTGGCAAACAAAGTTTCCATTGCTCATAAAATCAAAATCGGCGATGTTTCCGGCAGTGGATTAAGCACTGGGGAACCGCATAAAATCGAAAGGAGTGCTGGCTCTGTCACTAATCAACCTTCAGAGGATGTACCTATGGTGGTGGACGCCAAAGGCAAAGGTGTATCCATCAAATTTGAAAACTGGTAGAATATTGTTTTACATGTTCATGAAAACTAGTTCTTATATTATTTAGCATGTAACGTATGATGGTTTAGTAACTAACGTTTTTAATTATGGTAACTAATGTTTCATGTATGTTTTGGTACGTTTATGATGTTAATAATTACTAATGAAGATGTCATATAAAAATGTCTTAATCTTCAATGATACGATAAAGAATTTTTCACTATTACCACACATTTAGGGCTGTTCAGATTCAATTGTTTAACTTATGGTGTCAGCTCTGCGCCAGCTATATTTCAGACTATAATTGAGTCTATTTTAGCAGGATTGTCAAAAGTGAATTGTTATTTAGATGATATATTTATGCAGGGTCAGGATATACATTAATGTTACTATAATATAGTTCAGATGTTAAATAGACAAAGAATTTGATGTATAGATAAATGTAAAGAAATGTTTGTTTTTCTAGACCTAGTATTCAATTCTTAGGGCATGTTGTTGATGCGCGTGGAATTCTCTATTTGATTTCATTTGAATTCCCCTACCAATCAGGAAATTTTTCATAAATGCTAAGCAGTTGCCTGAAGTAGCCCTAATTTCTCACGAATTCAACTATAAGGTAAATCCGTACAGTGTTAAACGCCTTGTTAATATCAAAAGAGACCGCTAACATTTTCTGCGGGTTTGAAAAAGCTTTCCTTCCCGTCTGATTCTAAATCCGCAATGTTATCCGTAGTGACTATATTTTTTCTAAAACCTCTTTGTTGTGGAGCAATAAGATTATTTTTTCCAGAAACCTCGTTAATCTATTATTCAGGATTCTCTTCAGTGTTTTGCAGCTTGTACAGGTTAAAGAGATTGGCCTATAGGAATTTGGGTTAGTTTTAGGCTTATTAGGTTTAATTAATCTTTTCATTTTGACCAAAATAATAAAGAAACCGTAATTTTTAACAAGACTATGACTTGAAAACCCGATTGTACGTCGCTATTTTTAACGATTTACACTGCGGTACTGAGCAACATTGACGCCTTTTCTTGCACATTTTTATTAACAAATATAAAAATAGTTTCTTAAATCAAACTTAAAAATCCAATATAAAATACGGGAAAGTATACCAAAACCACGCGAAACAAACAAAGCAAGTGGTGAACAAGCATCTAATCCAATATACATATCCAATGATGAAACTGTAGGTACCTCTTAGAGATGTTCACTTTAACCGCTGTGGTGGCGTATTGGTTAGCAACAGATACCAATTTTGATTGAAAACATACAACCGTTAATTTTTTTACTTTTATGACATTATTATTATATAATCAGAACCTTTATATACCCTAAGGTGTTAAGGTGTTTTTAATTATGTACAAATTTAGCCCATTCCCGTTTATTTCCAGCTTTTAACTTCGCCTCCTGCCAATTTAGTCAACGTTCTTTCAGGATTTCCGCTACTGCATCATCCCAGGTTTTTCGTGGTGTCCCCCCCCCCCCTTTGGACGCCTTTCACATGTTTTTGTTTGTCACATCATTTTTGATTGTTAATTATTTTTCATGCGTACTAAGTGACCATACCATTAATGGATTCCCTTCTATGCTTCTTTCTAGGGGTTCTACTTCTAGCTGTTCCCTTATATAATCATTTCGAATTTTGTCCCTTCTTGTGATTCCCAATAATGCTTTCAGATAGTTCATCTCAACCGTTTGTAATTTTCTTTTTGTCGCTCTCGTAAGAACACAGCTTTCACTCCCATTAGTTGAAATAGGTCTAAAAACGGTTTTATAAACTGTCATTTTTGTTTTCTTTCATACTCCTTTCTTGCGAATGAAAGTATTACCTATTGCATAATATAGATTGAGAGCGCTTTCAATGCGTCCATCAATATCGGCATTATTTTTTCCTTCTTTATGTATTTTCACTTCCAAATATTTAAATGTATCCACTTGCTGTACTTCTTCTTCGTTTAGCTGTATTTCGAAATTATTGTTGTCCTGCTCTATTACCATAACTTTTGTTTTCTCTACATTTATTTCTAGATTTCTACTTTGAAGAGCTCTTTTTCAGACGTCTACATTTTTTTGAAGATCTTTTTCGTTTTTAGCATATACCACTAAGTCGTCCGCAAAGGCGCATTCAGAGATCTGTATAAGTTCCATATTTCTATAATCCACCGTGAATTTCTTCACTTGATCTTTTACCTCTTTTATTATATCGTCCATTATCACATTGAACCGTGTAGACTCCCCCTGGTTTAAACCCTCTTGTGTAGTAAACTCTTCAGATTGTAGGTATCCGGTTGTTACATAATTTACTCCTCTCTTCTTTAGACTAGCCCATATTTGAAGTCTGGGGATACTGTCAAACGCTTTCTCTATATCCCCAAAAAAGCAACATATTTACTATTTCTACCTAGTTTTTCAATTAACTGTCTCACTGCAAAGATGTGATCTTGAACACTTCTGCGCTTACGAAAAGCACTCTGTGATTCTTCTAGTTGATGATCTATTATGTTTTTTAGTCTTCTTTCAAGAATCCTTTGATCAACTTTCAACACTGTAGTTAATATCGTAATGCCTCTATAGTTTGAACAGTCTCTATAATCTCCTTTCTTATATAGAGGTAATAATATTCCCAATTCCAATTTAATCGGCATTCTTCTTTCGGTTTAGATTTTATTCAGTAAAGTTAATTTTTCTATTCCTTTTCTTTCTAAGTTCTTTAGCATTCCCGATGTAATTTCATCGTGACTTGCCGCTTTTCCTAGTTTTAGTAAGTTTATTGCTGCTTCAACTTCTAGAATATCTAGTCATTTCTTCAATTTCATATTGAATGTATTCATCATATATTTGCTCCGGTTGTTGGGTCGTTATTTCTGGGTTCAGAATCTCCTCAAAATATTCTTAACATCTTTTCATAATATTTTCTACTTCAGCAATTATTATTCCATCTTTTGTTTTTATATGTTTGATGTTATATTGTTTTTCCTTTTCAGAGTGTTTTGAGAACTCTATATAGTTATTTTCCTAACAAGTGCGGAAAGTGAAACTCTCCCGCACGCAACTGCCGTTGACCCGAACGACGCTTCTTTCCACTGCCTTGACATTATTACTTATAATTATGTCTGCTAGTTTTTTTAATTTTTAGATACTCCCCTTCGTTATCACACCTTCATTCTTCTGTTCCTATATATAGTTTTCTATGCCCTATTTTATGACATAAGTTACTTTCATCATTGTTTAATTCATAGAGAAAGTATAAAAGAGTGTTCGTTCCTGTATAAACCACTGGCATCGCGTCGATCTAAGCGCACCGCTTGCGGGTGGCAGAACTAATTCTCACAGGCGGGATATTTAAATTTGGTAATTTGGATTATGGGTAGGCAAATTTCACAGTTTGTCTTAAAATCGTTTATTATATGATTATATCATTACAAAAAATACAATTATATTCCATTTTTTGTAACGAAAAAACTATAAGAAACAATTTTGAGAAAAATAATTTAAACGGATAAGAAAACAGCACACATTTAAATTTTTTATTAACTGCACATAATATAAAAACCAGTTACTAAAATATTTGTTCATTATACATTATGTATGTTATACATGATATTCTATATACATTATTAACTTAGAAATGCTTATTCTATCTATTGGATTTTTAGTAAACGATAATATCACAAAATACAAAAAATCTGATCAAATTATCAGTTACATTATTATGTTACTTGATATTGTACGATAGTTAAATTCGTATTTCATGATCTCTATGTTAAAATAGTTTAACATAAATATTCTTCCTGCCTAGAAAATTTCAATTTGTATCACAAAACAAATTATTTATATTTATTTAATTAAATTATCAAACAATTACATTCTATTATTAATCACAAAATTAAATACTTCTACTAAAATTACATTATACTTAAGAAACAGGTCAAAAAAAAAATAAACGTTGTACATTAATGAAATTGACTGTCTCGACCCTGTACATTAAGTTATCAAAAAATAGATTCTTATTATTTGTTATTCCTCTTACCATCATTATATTTTTTAATTAATAAGGGGACACACAATTTTATGAGTGGAGAAAATACATATGATTTATGTTCTCGTGAACCAATCAAAATTTATGACCTTTTGCAAAGAGTTCAGTTTTTCCTGTTATATTCTCTACATGTGTACCAAAAGTGGTGAAAAATAATAAACAATGTCAAGAAGGTTTATGTTTCTTAGAGCCAGCACTACTACTTTTTAAAAAATCCATGCCTGCTGGATCTTATTTTGAAATACCTTTAATTCAGACAATTTAACTGCTTTTTACTTTACCTTATGTATAGTATATGTAATATATGTATACATATAAGGGAATTATTGTAACGTAGTGATTTTGACGTTTCGAGATTCGAGTGAATCTACACGTTTCATATGTTTCGAGTCCAAAAAACCTATTTTTTTAAAATGTCGGTCGGTCGGTCTGTCTGGCAACACGATAACTCAAAAACGAGACCGAATTTTTTAATCAAATTTCATATGTAGGTTCAGCAGTTATGTTTGTACCTTGACAGTGAACGTATCGATAGTTCAAGCGATCAGGTATTAACAGTGCCAACAAAAACTTCGACCTTTTTCTAAAAATTAGTAACTAGTTTTATTTTTGTTCAAATATAGAATCGAATAAGGCTAATTAATTGAATTCACCAACTTATGGATTCAAATTCCGGCGGCGAATCGCTGCCCGTATTAATTGATAAAGGGTCTTCGATAAAACATTCTCAAAATATTAATTTCGATAATAAATATCAGACTTCGGATGTTGGTCCTTATTTAGTTTATATAGAACATAAAGAAAAAAATGTAGGTCGTTTATTTCCCATTAAAATTGGTCACTTTTTAGGAAACATCACAGAATTTAGGCAAAATATAACAGATATAAAACCAGTAGGGGTAAATAGGGGAAAGGTAATTTTTAAAAATTTCAATGTCGGTAAATCATGAAGTTTTATTAAAAAATAATTACATTGCTTATATTACACTATTATTCACGCAAAAAAAAAGGTATAGTACGTATGGTAGATACTTATTTTAATGCTGAGTACCTAAAAGGCGCAATTGAATCTGGAATTAAAGTAGTTGATGTTAAGCGATTAAAGCATAAAATTGTAGATAGTGAAACCAAAGAAACAAAAGAAGTAGATAGAAAAATGATCGTGGTTAATTTCTTAGGAAATAGGATTCCCCAATCCGTTAAAATAAATATGGTAAACTTTCAGGTAGAACCATACATATATCCGGTGGTTCAATGCTATAATTGTTTACGTTTCGGTCATACTAAACATCAATTTAAAGGTAAACAGAAATGCCCAAACTAATCAGAAGAAAATTGTAACTCAGTTTCCTGTGAAGAAAATAGAACACATTGTGTACATTGCGACAGTAATGAACATAAATCCACATCAAAAAATGCCCTGTTTACAATACACAATTAAGTAATAAAAAAGTAATGGCTTCTATGAATATATCTTTCAAAGAAGCCAAAACTATTGTGAAAAATCCTGCTTACGGAAAAAGCACAACTAATAATCGATTTTCATTATTATCAAATCCACAAAATTTCCCTGAGCTAACACATACAGCTTCAACTTCTTCTTACAGTTCAATCTTGAGTAAACCTAAGCCCTCCGTACATTCACCTAAACTAATACGAGTACATCTGCGTCAAAAAAAACGCAGAATGTCCTCCCCTCCACCTTCTCCTCCAGTAAATCATGAGAACAAAAAAACTAACAAACATTCTTCCATACTCCCAAATCCTTATAGGGAAGATTTCAAATTTTATGAAGAGCAGCTAGCATTTCAAGTAGAAAACATTATTAAAGATATAATTCTCAAAAAAAGTAACATCAATGAGATCAATGTTAAACAAGCAATTAACAATATCCTGGATAAATATGAATTAAAAGAAAAAATTAATAATAATTGACAAAATGACGAAGACTCAGATACTTTCTAATAAGCATATCAGGAATAAGATCACTATTGTACAGTGGAACTGTAGATCTATAATTGCAAATCAAGCGAGTCTTGTAAAATATATTAAAGACACACATGTGGACATTTGAGTTATATCAGAGCACTGGCTAAAATCAAACAATAAATTTCGCATAAAAGGATATAATCTAGTTAGTAAATGTAGAAAAGATGGTTATGGCGGGGTATGCATTTTTGTGTTTCAGGGTCTTAACTATAAAGAGGTTTTGCTAAGTACTGGAATCAAGGATTTAGAAGTATGCGCCGTATCGCTTGAGTCATTGAATTTGACTATAGCTTCAGTATATAGACCTCCAAACGTAATGGTAAGTCGAGTCAACTGGATTGATTTTTTCAAACAATATGATTTATCCTCTACAATTTTTTGCGGTGATTTTAATGCACATCAAGATATGTGGGGACCAATTCCTGATGATCGACACGGGAAAATACTGGTAGAAACTATGGATGACTTAGAACTTATAGCTCTCAACGACGTTTCTCCTACTAGATTTAATTCAAGAGGCAATCACTCAGCAGTCGATTTCACTCTCACCTCCATCACTCTCGCTGCAAAGTCTTCCTGGACTATCTTAGATGACACATTGGGATCTGATCATTACCCTTTGATAATTGAGATTCAGATTAATCCTACAAACCTTGCAATAAATCCTTCCTCGAAATGGAATGATTCTCGCGCCGATTGGAATACATTTCAAAACGTTTTGCAAACCGAAATGATTTTGATGAAAATTCAACCGGCCCGGATAAAGTGAAAAAACTTTTTTAAATGATTTCAGGTGCGGCGTGTCAATCCATGCCGGTTAAAAAGCCTTTTATAGCGATTACCATTAAGCCTATATGGTGGGACGAGGAATGTACAATGATATTAAAAAATCGAAAAGAAGCTCTAAAAAAATATAGAACTCTAGCAAGCTTTGAAAACTTTTTGAACTACCAAAATTCTGCTGCTAAGGCCAAACGTTTATTTAAAGTCAAACAACGGAACAGCTGGACGACATTTTTAAACAAACTTAATAAAAATACCCCACTAACTGATATATGGAGATATATCAGATCTATGAACAGCAACTGCAATCAAAATCGTAAAAAGCCTATTCCTAAAGAGCTAATTGAAAAGTTTTTAAACAAACTAGCACCTCCTTCTGCACCCAATCTCTTAAGTTTCAGCTCATTTGGTTTCCAACCCACGGATTATACATTAAAAGCATTTACAATAGACGAACTAGAATTTGCTATAAAACATAGTCGTAATACAGCCCCAGGGCAAGATGGTTTTACTTATAAAATTATTCAAAAGCTACCCTTAACATTAAAGATTTTCCTTCTTCAAATTTTTAACGATTGGTGGGTGAAACAAGAATATTGTGACGATTTAAAAAATATTATAATTTGTCTCCTTTTAAAACCTAATAAAGATGCAGAATCTCCTTCATCATATCGACCTATTTCCCTATTGTCTTGTATAACAAAAACGTTTGAAAGAATAATCAAACTTCGACTTGAATATTTTCTTGAAAGTAATTCTATTCTTCCTAGGACGCAGTTCGGTTTCCGAAAGGGACTGGGCACAGTGGATGCTGTAGGTGCATTAGTTGCAGATATTCAAATATGTTTTTCAAACAATCAGTACACATTATGTTTATTTATCGATTTGACAGGTGCATATGATGTAGTAGATTTGAATATTTTATTTGAAAAAACGGTAGATGCTGGTATTAGGATAAAGGTTAGTGCTAATGTAGTTAATTTATTCACAAATAGAAAATTTTTTATCCGCGACCATAATAACGTGTTACATGGTCCACGCACAGTCTTCAACGGCTTAACACAGGGATCCAAATTAAGTCCCTTGCTTTTTAACATGTATACTGCAGAGCTGCATAGGTTAGGCGGTGAAACAATTAACCGAATTCAATACGCTGATGATTTATGTTTCTATGTTACTCGTAATTCATATGAAGAATGTGTTAAAGACTTATGAGCATTCTTTCAAGTACTCAAACCATGGCTGGTATATATGGGCTTTAGTGTTTCTTCGGAGAAGTCTGCTCCGGTATGTTTCACTCGCCATCGACTGGAAACGTCCAGGGCTCTTTCTCTAGATGAGTTCACATTCCCATTTGTCGACGAATACAAATATCTAGGTATTGTCCTGGACAAAAAATTATTATGGACTAGCCATATCAAGTACACTAAACAAAAATGTGAAAAAGGTATGAATCTTCTCAGAGTAGTTTCCGAACAAAAATGGGGAGCTGATTCAAACATTTCCTTTATTTTTTATAAGTCTTATATCCGTTTAATATTGGATTACGGTTGTACATTTTATGGTTCCTCATCAAAAACCAATTTAATAGCTGTTGACCGAATTCAATACAAATCATTAAAAACATGCCTAGGAGTTATGATGTCATCACCCAATCAAGCTGTCTTAGCAGAAATTCAAGAGCCCCCGTTGCATATTAGAAGGCAATACCTAGCCGAAAAGCTTCTTATTAAATACCGAACATTTAACACATACATGGTTTAAAATATTTCAGCAATGAACACTAACAATCTGTTTATGCCATACTGGAGAATAAAAACCAGTCCTCCATTAGCTAAGGCTTTTCTTAACACCAACAGCAAAGAAAATCATATCGTAAAGCAAGATAAGTTCCCTATTTTTCAATGCAATTATGAATCTTTAGTGACTGTTCCTAACGTCAGATACCCCTCCTTTTACGAAGTTACTAATATTATCCAAGTAATTTTGAAAACTGAACTTATCAATATAGGCGACAATGTTACCACAATATACACTGATGGATCGAAATGTGATGAAGGAACTGAGGCAGCATTTCTTGTTTCAAATACTAATTACGTGGAAATATTTAGAATTCCCAACTATTGTTCTGTTTTTTCTGCAGAAGCTTTCGCCATATCAAACGCGTTAACTTGGTGTACTTTAAATCCGATTCAAAGAGCTGTTATTATGTGTGATTCCAAGTCAGTATTACAGGCTATAGAAGGTTCTCCATTCAAGTATTACAGACAAAATATAATTTTAGAAATTAAAAAATTAATAAGCGAATTAAAAACCTTGAACAAAAGTATTGTATTCATTTGGGTGAAAGGGCACTGCGGTTTAGAAGGAAATGAGTACGTGGACTTGGAAGCCAAGAGAGCCTGCAAAATGACTTCTTATACCAATCTATAGGTATGTCTTCTCAGACCTTTTAAATTATTATAAGAAACATATTAGAACTAATTGGGAGCGGTCTTACGCCGACTTCGCTAAAACATCTAATAGTCAATATTTCCTTTTGCATCCTACTTTACCAACTAAGATTCCTCATATTTCTAATTTCGATTATAGAAAACAATATACCTCCATCATATTACGTTTAAGAATATCACGGTCGTTTTTCAGCTCATCTATTTAAAATAGGTATTGTCAATTCTCCAGCTTGCTCCTGTAACAAGGCATCGGTAGGAGATCTGAATCATATTTTCTTTGAATGCACTGAAAACAAAATAGCAACTACTGAACTTTACAATTTTCTGATCAATTTCAACGTTCCTTTTCCCACGAATATAACCACTCTTTTGGCAAATACTGAGAAGTTTGTACTTGATTCCATAGTGGATTTCATAAATAAGTCTAAATTGTCTATTTAGATATACGCTACATCAGTAATCAGCAATTTTATATCTCTATTCCGTTACAGTCATTTTAATATTCCAACTTTTTACTCACTTTTAATTTTCTATTGCTAATAGAACATGTCTGAGGCCATTCTCCCACATAAACACACACATGTAGGTTCAGAGCATGAAAATCGAGGTTGAGTTCGTAAATGAGCAAAATCTGATGTACAGTTTCCCGAAAAATCCCATTTTCATAATTGTTTCTCAATTTTCCACCCGAAATAATTTTTTTACGAACAACTTACAATTTTATTGGAATCCTCGTATAAAAAACGCCCTCAATTCAAAATTTCATCGAAATCGGAATCAAATCTTTTTTTAGACTTTTTTTATTCATCCCTCGGAATCGGAATTTTTTTAAAAGAAGTTGAACTTTGATGTTTCATACCTCGGTTTGCATTCTCGATGGAAAGTTGCTGTATTTTTTTTATAATAGTATGAGCACTCCTATTCCGATTTTCAGTATTTCAATCTTTCCGTTGAAGAGACGTAGTTACTACAAATTTTTGTAAGTTAATTTTCTACAAAAATTTCTACTTCAGTTTTAGTCCCGTATATTGTCTACAAACATGAAATGGCAGAATTCAATTATAGTAAGTAATTAAGATGCATATTTCCTGTATCGAATCGCGTAAGAAAGGAATCGATATATAAGATAGTTTCGTAATTATAGATTCTTTATGAAAGCATGCCATTATTTTTTTGAAAATTTTGTGGTCCTGACTGAAAAATTGTAAATTTTGCCTTATAGTGAATGTATGGAAAGAATTATGCAGTACCATGTATTTTATTACGAATCCATTTATTTTCAGTTAAATGAAATTTTTGTCATTAAAGAGAGAGTCTTTTTCAAGTAGAGTATTAGAAAAAAAAATGTTAGGTGAAAACTGATAGGCTCGTTAGGTATCTGTCATGTTCTGGGTACATCAACTGGTTTAATTTTGTTATTACTACTGATAAGATATTTTATTTTAGCAATTATATTTCTTTGATCTTTATTGATAGATTACATTTTGTTCTTCTTAGGAGATAAATTACTGACTCTGGTTTCATTTATTTTACTTAAAATAGAGGATCCAAACATTGTTTTTCATGCAAAGACTCAAATTGAGTTTCTTTAAGACTATCATTATTGTTACTAAAATTTAGCTTGCTTTTTCCAGGCAATATCGTACTATCAAGAGCTTGGGTATTATCATTATATTCAACTAATTTTGGTGGTGTATGATGTAAGGGCTGCAAAAGTAAAGTAAATTTATTAAGTCTTTTGCGTATTGATTTTGTAAATGTCTTTTCATCAAAATGTTGTACCACCGTTTCCTTTGATTAAAGTCAGATGGAAATTTTAAAAATGTTTAGTTCTTAAACTCCAAATTGCGAAGCGGCGAAAAATATTTACTATTGCTATACAACTATGATGAATTCTACCTGGTGATGGCATTTTAAGGTTCACTAACTTTTATTAACTACATTAGAACTTATTCCTAAATAAATTAAAAAATATTCACCCCTGTAGCGCCATTCATTTTTGAAACTGTCACTTTGAATTTGACAAACGCAAGGCAGATCCACACCAACCAATGTAAAATAGATTTTGTATATCTTCATTTCTATTAACTTAAAAGTTAATGTTCTAGGATATTTCATAATATTTATCGACAATAATGGCAATATGTTGAAACTTATTGTCATTTATGATATTTTTAATTATTATATTCTGTGTTGTTTATTAAGACAGTCTTGTAGTTCACGCGACTGCAGAGACCCATGCGCGGGCGGTGGCGCAGAAATGTGCCACTTGCCGGCTACGGGCCGTCTCTTATTTGATTTGATTTTGTATCTGGTTAGGCTTGTTATCAATTTCTGAATGTTTCAAATCAAGACTTGAAGTGGGCAGTCCAATATTTCGATATTAATCCAATTTAGGTAACCTACAATACAAGTCTCGTGATATGAGGCATTGCATTATTGATGACTCATAAATAGCGCAAAAGGCACAACTTGTTTGGTGTACAATGTTTTGCAGTTATGTAAGACCTCTGAAGAACTATTATCTGTGTATTATATAACTAAAGTGACCGTACGTCCCGTTTTTATAGTTATCTTCCCGTTGTCCCCAGCGAGCCCATCGGGACACGAAAAAGTCCCGTTATATAACAGTTATTATAATTTCATTCTTTCACGTGCAAAATTCGATATGAGTATTGCAGTGAGGTTAAATATTGCCGCTCTAAAACATTATAACATAAAATATCTGAACGAGCGGTATCTAACAGCACATTAATACATTTCTTCAAAAAAGTGATGCACCGACTCCCAAAGATATGGATGTTGGCAATGATTGTGCATTGGATGTAACACGCATGTAGTGCACAATGCGATTAAATCGGCATCAGATTGCTTACCGTCTGATGTAGAAGTGATCCTTGTGAGAATATATTTATTTTAAAAAAATTTAAACTGTAAAAGCTCGAACTATAAAAGATTTGTATGCAGGTGTTGAGATTAAATACCAAAAACTGCTAGGCGACAGCAAAAAATGATGGCTGGTACTGATGCCTGCGGTAGAACGTATTTTGAAAATGCATCAGGCTCTAAAATCTTATTTTCTGAGCAGTGAGAAATGTCCAACTGTATTAAAAACGTTTCTCCAAGATCCTGTGTTTTGATTTGGTCCATGCTCAAGAATCTACCTTCCACCAAGTTATTTTAAAGATTGATGGTCAACTATATTCGGCTATTGAAGTTGCAAAAGAAGTTAACCAGTTGGAATAAAATTTAATCTTGAAACAAAACTCAGATTTCCTTCGTTTGACTGTATGCCAATTGATGGCTCAAAATGGATATATGGAAGAAGGCAAAACTAGTCACTAGAATTTATACCAATGGACGTTCTTCTTTGAACAAGTTGCAATGGGTAAACTTGGCTGCGGTTCCAACATGAGAAGATATTCAAAAAGTTATAACAATATTAACCATCCGTGCGGAGTGCCGGTTCTGAGGAACTTAGGAGACTTGAGAACGACCGAATTTTACCGAGCTTCGCTTGTAGCTCATTGCGGTTGTAAGTACCTTTCTTATTCGGGAATCAGTACACATTGAGCAGGGGCGTGAAAATACATTTGAATTTTTTCGAGTTATATGTTATAAAGTCTGTGAGACCCGGCACCCCGACTGGATTAACTAATTTTTCTGATGAATAATATTGTTTTTTGGTAATTTATTGGTTTCTGTTTGTTTTTATTTGTCAGCAGTACTTATATTATAGATAATGAGTTACGAGAAAGAGCAAAAAAAGCTTCAACAGTTGTGGGAAGAGGTACATATGGAGGAGGAATCGAATGATGATGAAGAAGAACTGTTCTGAACACACAATTATTGAAGAAAGATTCTGATAGTGAATCGGAGCAGGACTATGATGAAAACCTCATTCTTCCTAAAAAGGGTGCACAAGTACCAACGCTTATCGGGAAAAATGGCTTCACCCTTTGGAAAAAGCAATGTCCTACAAAAACAGCGAGGACAAGAAAAGAAAATATCGTTCGATTACCAAGCGTTAGACAATATGCATAAACCGCTGAAACTGCTTTGGAATGATGGCCTTATTTTTTTCATATGATATACTAAATTATATATAGTGACAAACAAAAACATTTTTATATCTTTATTCTCTACGCTATCTGCTGGTTACGCAAGAGAAATAAGAGCACAACCTACCAACATTTATAAAATAAGCTGGTCCGCTAAATACCAAAGAGCTATTAGACAGAGATGGACTTGGAGGTTGATAGATTTTGGCTCGTTATGTATCGCGATCGTGTTCATTTATTACTGAGATCTTTAAGCTTTGATGATCTACCAATACGTGAGGAAAGGAGAGAACCCGATAAGTTAGTCTCAATCCGAGGCATATTTGACAATTTTATAGACAATTGTCAAAAAACATATACATATGGACAAAATGTAACACTTGACGAGAAGCTCGAGGTTTTGAGGGGGCGATGCACTTTCGTACAATATATCCCGAATAATCGCAATCGTTACGGGCTGAACCAATTTGCTCTAGTAGATTCGGCGACTGCATATGCTTTGAACTTAGAAGTGTATGTTAGTCAGCAGCCTGAAGGCCCGTACAAGAAGTCTAATGATACATGCAGCATTTTTCGAAGACTGATAACACCAATCTCTAGAACCAATCGCAACTTGACGTGTGGCAATTGGTACACAAATTATTTCATGATAACAATTCGACATACGTAGGTAGGATAAAAAAAATAAACGAGAACTTGCACTGGAATTCACAATCACAAGATATAGAATTCCGTATTCGTCACTATTCGGTTTTCAAGAGAACGATACAATTGTATCCTACTGTAATAAGCACAAATATGGCAAGGAAATTTAGGACACCCTATATATAAAAAATTTAAATCAAATATAATTTTAATCAAAATACGTTTCAGAAGTCTAAAATAAGCCACCTAGTTTTCTATTATTGTAGGCAGTAAAACTTAAATAAGGAATTATGAAAAATCAACAAATTAGCCCCAAGGTTGTCACTCATAAATGTCGAACACCAAAGCACCGTTGTTTATGAATATCATAAAATACAGGCGAATTAAGCAATTAGTTTAGAGAAATTTAGAACAGCTATTAAAGATCAACTTCAACAATCAAAACACAAAACATATAGAAGCAAGGAAGAGTATGTGATGCATCGAAAAACAGCAACGTTTGCTGAGATGGCAGAACCAACTCGTCCCAAAAAAACTCGGAATAAATAGAAATAAAAACGACGATGACACAGTTCGGTACGGCGACGGTACAGTACAGTACAGTACGGTACTTCCAGCAGTTGTCGACATATGACATCACGCGTTTTGACAGTGCGTTTCAGTGATTTTTGCGAAGTGCTGGAATCAGAAATAGCCGATCAGAGCTAATCTCCCGTCGACCGATCGAGAATAAAATCCAGACGCCGTTTTTTTCTTGTGTGACGTTCGTCCCCGATTTTCCAAACTGTAAGATTTGAATCTGAAAACCTTTTTCATTTTTTTTGGGAAAACCATATTATTTTTTTTGTCTGATTATCCATCCCGCCATAAAAGTGTTATACTAAAACTTCAGCCGTATAACACCTTAATTAGAAAGTATTATACTTTTTGAATTTTTTTACAATTTTATTCAGGGATATTTACGAGGGGTACACCCCCTAACCCTGAGCTATACAGATTACTCCAATAATACGCTGAAAAATTTTCGTATCAGTTATTATAGAGCTTTATTCCTGAGATATCTATTTATGTTACTGTCGATTTGGTATTCTGTATGTTCTTTTCAAGACTAGTGAATAAGCATTATACACTTTAATTAGGGAGAAGTCTACTCAATACCCGTTTCTATCCCTGGTATATAGAAGACGCCAATGACCTTACATTTATAGATTCAATTGTACTCGCTTCCAAAACTAAGATTTCAATATTCATTAAAAATTTATCGGGCGCCGAAGGTCACCCATCATCTTCTGTTTGCTTATATGAAAGTTTGTTTACAATTTAGACAATTATTCGGTTATAATACGTCAAAAGTCAGAAGTGCTGAATAAAACCATCTGTGATCTGACCAATTAGGAATCTACAGAATTGCCAACTTAAATTCAAACCACTCCTAGTTTAAAACCAGGGATTATATGAAATTCTTTTTTATATAAATAATTAAATAAATGCGAATTATAAAAAATATTGTGTAAAACTTGTGCCACAATGACTTTCTGTAGTACTCGTGACCGCGAAGCGGTTCGTTGTGCAAACTTCACTCGTACTACAAAACGAGTCATTGTGACACTTGTTTTACAAATAACTATTATTTTTGTTTGTTGTTGACTTTATTTTGCGACTCACTTGTTTGTAATATAGGCATATTCATATGTTATCTACCTAGTCTGTTTCCTTTACACTCGACAAATCCCACCCTAGACACAGGTGAACTGGGACCCGTGGACGTACAGGGTCCGGAAGACTCAAGTTCAGGCTTGGCACATCGTTTAAGCTCAAGAGGCCCCACGGCCCCCTCCCGCTCGAGCCAGGAAACTACCCTCCCTCGAGGTTCTTCAAAAGGTTATTTCCTGCTCCCTTGTGCCCTACGGCCCTGGTGACAGCAATCGTTGCAAACAAATGAAAAATAGAGAGAAAAGCAGAAGGGGAAAAAACAACCTCGTCGCAACTTATCACACTACATACCTAAAATGTATGAAAATGTAATTTTATTCTCAAGTTTACACCCTGATAACAATATTGATGCGTCCACAATTGAGCAGTGTAAACCAGGAATAATAATATATTATAACCACACAAAAGGTGGCATAGATACTTTGGACCAACTAGGGGCAACCTACAACGTTGCAAGAAATACCAGGCGTTGGCTGATGGTAATCTTTTATGCTTTAATGAACATAGCGGGAGGCAAATTATTTATGCTTGTAATAATAAGACTGAGCTGAACGTGGATTTTTGGTGACTGCAGCTTTTGCAGTTAACGCTATTGGAAATGACTTACCGCCTTTGTTCGTTTTTTCACGCATTCGATTCCAAGATCACTTTATCAGGGACGGTCCAGTGGGATCAGTGGGCACATGAAACATTTCAGGATGGATGCAAGACGAATAATTTTTGATATTTTTAAAGCACTTCCAAAAACATAGCAAGTCTTCGATGGACCACAAAGTGCAGCTAATGCTAGATAATCAGTTATCACATATTCACATTAATTGTCTTGATTTTTGCAAAGAAAATGGAATAGTGTTGCTCTCGTTTCCCCCCACTGTTCCCATAAGCTGCAGCAGTTGGACCATTCAAGAAAGCTGTCATCTCTTGTTGCGATGCCTGGATGCGAAACAATCCCGGAAAACAATGAGCATCTATATCGTTCCTGGCATTGTGGCTTCTGCTGCTCCACGAGCTCTTACTCAAGAAAATATCAAAGCTGGCTTCAAATCAACTGGCATCTATCCTTTTCACGGATCTAGATTTCACTCCATCCTACGTCACCGATAGGCCTGATCCCAGTAACGTCACTTCTGGAACTGCTTTTCAAGCGAGAGGTAACATTAGAGACGACAATAGGACCACTGAAGCTGCTGAAGCAGGCTGCAGTTTTGACACATCTCAACCATCTACGAGCCATCAAATAGAAATTTCCCCAGAGACAGTGAGACCTTTTCCCAATACCCCACCCAGGAAGAACAATAAAGCTAAAAGAGGAAAGTGGAAATCGGCCACCTATACAGATACACCGGAAAAAGAGGCTATTAGAAAAGAGCATGAAGAAAAACAGCTCAAAAAATGGGCCAAGCAGATCAAAAGAAGGGTGGGAGAGCAGGCAGGCTCAAAATGAAAAATATCGCCAAGACGGTTTCTGATTCCGATGAGGATAAAGCTGAATGTTTTTGCCTGGTGTGTATGGAGACTTTTGGTACAAGTAGGCCTGGAGAAGAATGGGTCCAGTGTAGGGAGTGTAAGCATTGGGCTCACGATGCCTGCACAGGCGGCGATAAATTATATGTGTGTCACGTGTGACATGAAATCTGATGCTGTTATTTGAAAACTTCCAGATGCATGAAATCTTAATGTCAACAAAAGTTGTTGGATTGGTGTAATACATCCACCTCTGAATAAATAGTACCTATATAGTAGGTATTTGTAGTTAAAAATTCTATATTCTATATTCTATATTACCTATTAGTGGGCAATGCAATTTACCCTTCTATTTTATTTAAAAGATATATCACCGTCTGCTTTCTTAATCTCCATTATATTTAATAAAACAATCGACTCTGGGTCTGTCAATTTTTGGTCTCCTCATATAAATATATTCTTCCTCAGATGAGTCTGATGAACTATTACTAGACTAGACAAACATATCCATATTTTTAAAAACAAACCATCAAACTAAAAATTTGAGGTTATATCACTGTCAAAGTATTAAAGCGCCACTTTTTCTTTAAAGTCGACTTTTAGCCAAAAGGGTACTTTGATATTGATTTTGAAACCAAACTCTCTTGACAGTTGAAACAAGAATTTTGACATTGGGAACAGTTGCGATTTGATTACTCAGCTATTCACTTGTTTTTGATGCTTTAATACCCGTAAAAAGCGATGATCAATTTGACTTGTGACTTTCTCTCAACTCTGATCCTGTGGAATGTTATCCTGTTTTCCTAAATTGTTCACGTGTCCGACTAATGGTAAAATAATGAACTTCAAACAAATTACAATACTTCCCTCTTCTTCTAGCACAGTTGCAGCTCTGACACAATCATTTAGATATTTCTTGACAGTTACGGCAACCCTTGAATAAAGCGATTTAGGCATTTCAATATTAACGGCCTTTATCCACCCGTCTTCTGAAGAAGCATTTCAAGTAACTGTATACGCCAATAAAAAATGTGAGTATGCACTAAAAAGAAACTATACCTTTGATTCCTAAACAGGTATTAGATTGTAACAAAAAATTACAATGTGTAATGTAAAAAATACAAATTCCAGGAAACGACTGAACCAGACTCCCTCTTTTTGAAAGGGCAACTGGATCATTAATCTTTGTGAAGAATTAAGGGATGCAAGAGACATAAACTTGCCGATAAATATCCAGTGGAGCACTTAGCGCAGTCAAATAACTCGAATTGAAATTGGTTCAATACTTAATAGCAATTACAAGTCATGTTCTAATTGCTGAGTCAAAAAAGGCATTGGCGTAGTTAACATATTTTAAGATGTAGGTTGATTTGGTAGAATATATATATATATATATATATATATATATATATATAAAGTATCTGTATTTTTTTTATTTTTAACCTTGTATATATAGTTTCCCATTAGGATAAAAATTATACAGCTAGTCTATATTTTTGACGTTTCGCTCCTTTGTTTGGAACATTATCAAAAAATTTTAATACATTTTGATTAACAATTGGACTATGATTCAAAGCAAATATACACACAGAGATGACAAAAACAAGTAGCTGGTAAAA
Source organism: Galeruca laticollis (assembly GCA_963921935.1). Lineage (NCBI taxonomy): Eukaryota > Metazoa > Arthropoda > Insecta > Coleoptera > Chrysomelidae > Galeruca > Galeruca laticollis. The sequence continues at coordinate 31,534,970 of OY998181.1, read as the reverse complement.
TAATGTTCATAAATATTTTATTTGCCTTTTTTATTTTGACTGGTATTGAAATGAATTTTATATGTATAGGGAGTGGTAATACATTTATTATATTTGTATATGTGCCTTGCATTTTTCTGTATTTCTAAGTTTTTATAATATCAATATAAATTCTACTAAGATTTTTTGTGTTAGTCTCTAAATTTACGGAAGTGGTTTTTTCTTGGATTTCTATCATTTCTAGAACTTACACTTTGAAGAATTTTTGTATTTTCGATATCAAATTCGTGTTGGTTTTCTAAAATATGGATAGTGAGTGCCGTTTTGTTTCATTTGTCATATTTATGACTATTTATTCTGTTCTTTAAATACTGACTTGTTTGTCCGACGTAAACCCCTCCCCCAGTTTTTACATGGTATTTCATAGACTATATTGCTCTTTTTTCCTTTGAGATTGAATTTTTTAGATAGGTGTAATTGATTTTTAGTAGGTTGTACCCTTTATGAGCAACATGTATGTTGGGGTGTGAAAATGTCCTTTTTAGGTTTTCTGACAAATTTGGTATGTATGGTAAAGTGAGAAATTGGTTTGTTTTATTGTCTATCTTAGTTTTTGTCTTATTATGGCTATAAAATATACGTAAACGTTTTTTAAATATCTTGTTTATCAAATTTGTAGGATACTTGTTGGGTATAAGGGCATCTTTAGCTTTTATTATTGCATTCTCTCTGAATTCAGGGTCAGACAGATTTATTGACCGATCCGCAAGTCCTATAATAACAGATTTTTCTTGTGTTAGAGGGTGTTGTGATTTCAAGTTTAAATATCGGGAATACCAGGTATCTTTTGTGTACCATTCTGTTTTTATGGTATTTTCTATATGATAGAGGGTAAGGTCCAAAAAGCTAATTTGCTTATTCTTTTCTAGTTCAATGGTAAACTGTCTGTCATGATAACTGTTGAAATTTTGTAGGACCAAATGTTCTGCATTTTTTGGTATTGCTGATATGCAGTCGTCCACATTCCTGTAAAAAAATAGTGTTTGAATTGAGATTTTGACCAATATTGTTACTTCAAGGTCCCCATGACTAATTGGGCATAAAGGGTACAACCTACTAAAAACCAATTACACATATCTGAAAAGTTCAATCTCAAAGGAAAAAAGAGCAATATAGCCTATGAAATACCATGTAAAAACTGTGAAGGGGTCTACATAGGACAAACAGGTCAGTATTTGAAGAACAGAATAAATAGTCACAAATATGACAAACGAAACAAAAAGGCACTCACTATCCATATTTCAGAAAACCAACACGAATTTGATTTTGAAAATACAAAAATTCTTCGAAGTGAAAACCTCATAAAAAACGCGTAGTTCTAGAAATCCAAAGAAAAACCGCTTCCATAAATTTAAAGACTGACACATAGCAATATAATAATATTATAAAAACTTAGAAATATAGAAAATCACAAGGCACGTTTCCAATATAATAAATGTATTACCACTCCCTATAAATATAAAATTCGTTTCAATACCAGGCAAAATGAAAAAGACACACTTAAACCTCGTTACGCCTGCTTTCATTAAATAGAACAAATACTCGTATATTTGAATCCAAATTTTCATCGATGTCTGTCATGTTTTTAAAATGCTCGTTTTGTTTAGGTGTGAGTTTTATTTTATTATGAGATATGTCCTTAATGTCGATAAAGTATGTTAAATAATCAAATGAACGTTCTGTAGAAAGTAAGATTTATTTGGTTTGCTTTTGAAATTCTTATTGCAACTTGTACCATTTCTTTTAGTTTTAACAAATCTTATTTCTGATGCAGATCATAGTAAGACCAAAACGGTAAATATAAATGTATTAACTACAAGTTAAGTGTCTTTACAAATGGTTCTTCAACCCAAGAATACAAAATGAACAATACATAATTGAAAAAAAAGACCAAGAACCAAAAAAACGAAACTATACATATATATATATATATATATATATATATATATATTTCCGAAATATTATTCTTGGGATTGTAAGGTTCTGTGCAAAACTGGAAAGTTTTCTTAACAGTCTTCCATTTGACGTTTTGGTCTGACAGTGTCCTTCATTAGAAGCTTGTACTACAAACAGAACGTTCACAATCAACAGATTATACAATATAAACTTCTTTTTAAAAACTTTTATTTGATTAAATTAACATAAGTCTTCGTTAAGTTTTTTGTATCGGATTTGGCATTGATAGAATGTTTGTTTTTTGGATTTCTATCATTTCGTAAAATTCTCCTTTTTATGGCTTTCGGTTCGTATTATTTTTGTGTTGTAATAGTCGAAGGTGTGTTTGTGTTCAGGAACGTGATTCGTAAGAGCTGTCTTGTTTTTTTTGTATTTGTGGCCATTCAAGCGGTTTTTTAAATATTGACTGGTTTGCCCAATATAGACACCTTCTTTACATGGAATCTCACAGATAACGTTGTTTTTTCTGTCCTTGGGAATTCTTGATTTTAGTTTGTTAAAATTAGATTTTAAAAGATTATGTCCTCTGTGCGTTACTGCTATGTTGTGTTCTTTAAAAGTACTACCAATTTTTTCTTAAAGTCCCGAAACATATGGGAAAGAAAGATAGTTTTTTGAGATATATTTTGTGGAATATGTATAGTGGAATGTTTCATAATTATTAGAATATCTCCATATTTTTGTTGTTATGTTTTGACATTTTAATTATACCATATTATTTTCCATTTGAATTTACTTTTGATTTACCTCCTATATTGCATGTTCTTGAATCTCACGTGGGCTTGAAGGTCAAATGAATTTGGCCCACAAACAATATATTTGTACAAATATTCTTTAATACAAACCTTTTTAAATCAAGATAAACATCATATCAACATTTAATAAATAGCAAACCATTCATAAAACAGACAATATCGCCCATTATGTCCATTTCATATGTTACACTTTCATTCTAACATAGCATAATATATTATAAAAATGAACGCAGCTAAAGTGTACGATAACAATGTTGAGGTTATATGCGTTCAATCATAACTTATTTGGAAAAACATTACGTGGTATACCTATTAATTCCAGCTTAAACATATTTGCATGAAATTGCATTAGTTATGTGGTAGAATTTTAACAAGATTATACAAATATGGCGGAAGAAAATTATAGACAAATTGTTCGTGGAGAAAAATAGTTTATATCAGTCTCAGAAAAGTTAAAATGCTCCGGTAACAGCTCATTGTTACTAGGTAAGTAGAATATTAATAATATTCCTACTCACAAAATGATTACTTTGTATTAAAATTTGAGTTTTTTTGTTGACAATTTCCAAAATGGCCGTCTTTTTCAACCATCACATGTTCGAAATCCTTCTTTGTGTGTTGAATTTTAAAACGTACACGATCTGTTCCTAGAGGAAAACTAGACTGCCCACTGTCAAAATTTGTGCGGGTATTTATAACCTTTCAAAAAACATTGTCAACTATTTCTTTGACATTTCTAATAAATTTACACTTTCAATCCGTTTTTCTTCTTAACCGCTCCTTAATTCAAAAAACCACTATCACAACTAGAAAGAACATAAAATTTACTGCACAACGGTGTATTTCTTGTCCCATTTCATGGAACACTTCACTAATTTCACTTGAATCTAAAGTTTTTACAATGTTTGTTTACAAAAAATACAATATTTATAAATTTAGTTTTTGTTTTGGAGTAGTTGCCTTACATTTTATGAAAATTGTCTTCATTTCTTAATTCTTATTATAACTTATGTGTATTTTGATTAATACTTATTATTCTTTATCTTAGAATTAGTCGACTTCCTTTCATAGTAATTCCTGTTCAAATAATTGTGAAGTTATTAAAGAATTGACAAACCGTCAAAAAGTTTCATTAGAAAAGTATTCAAACAAATTGTGTTTGCTCCTTAGACTTGTTATGGAAGTATGCTGTTTAATTACATCCAGCGTATATCATAATTCCAAACAAGTGAATTTTCATATCTGTTTCATCATTAATTAATATAATTTTCAATGTATCATGTCACCATCGTTGATATTTACCACACATGTAAAATTTTAGGTTTATCTTATAATTATTATTAAAATCACTACCTACTATTTCTGTTTTTTTCATTTAAAATATTATCCTACTATAATTTCTATATAAATATAATTAATAATTTTTCAAATCAGTTCCGTTTCTACTATATAGTATGGTATTGTTATCTTATTAATAACCTGCTCAAACAATATGTTAGCTCATTTATTTATTTTCCTCTAATATATTTCAACTTTTTTTTATCAACAATGTAGTTCGCCACCTACATGGATTGTTTCTATCAAACTATATACATAACATACACTTCGTTTCAAAATTGAAAACTCTCGATGTCATTTAATAAAAATATTGAAAGGAGCACTTACCTCAAGCCATATTTTGGTTCCAAAAACTTCGCAAAATCATCTTTATAGTTAACTTTATTTTTTTGTTCAATAATCTACATCATCGTTACAAAATATGAACAATGTATATATTCTTCACATTTCTAAATAATCTCCCACTTGTTTTTCTCGACTTCGATTGTTTCCCCTCTACTCATGATTTTTTTGGAGATACAAACAGTAAAGCTGGTACCTGAGTATATTGCTGAGACGATTTGGAAACAAGGTTAATTCAGCTTCGTCAACAAGTGTCAGATATCTCTGGGTTTCTTTTCTTCTCTCTTAATGTATATTTTTTTATAACATCTATTAATATAGTATGTATCAAAAGTACTTGAAATATATCAACCCAAGTTTGGAGATCAATTTGTTTTTTTTTCTATTTCCCTTATCCCAACATTGACTTCCGGCAATGGCAACATGAAATGTTTAGGGTTCAATACAAATGTGTACAAAATTATGTTCTACATTTGTAGCTTTTGTAAAAGGGCCCACGTTAGCAAGTAGGTTAACGTTTATGGCACTTGACAATCTGTTACGATACTTACATTTAATTTTGTTTATGTGTTTGAGACTTTGATTTATGTTGATAAAGATGTGAGTGCGTTTGAAGTGATCGACGGTAGGAGGGTTGATAAGTGTCAAGATGTTTGTTTATAAATCACGTATTATGTTGTAAGTAATCAAAGAAATTAAATAAATAGAGTGTTCAGTTTTTATAATAATAATAAATACCTTTATTATTTCCTATACATTAAATACATTACAGTAAAAACAATCTCCGTAAAAATGAAAATAAGAGGACAAGTTCAGTTAAATGGTGGAAGCCCCTTAACCATTCAAGTTAGGTATCTATGTTTTTACGGAGATACAACTTTAGTAAATATCAGCATAAACATATATTCTCCATTAAAGGTTTCCAACAGTATGCAACCACCGCCCTCTTTAAGGTTATTTCTTAACTGTAAATTAAAAACGGACACCTTATTCGTTTTTATGCAGTTTGATACATTATTATTTATATAACATGAGATAACTGTAGCCACGACGAAAAGTTTCTAATCTAAATGAAGGTAGAGAAAGAATATCTGTAAACCTGAGATTATTATTATGCACATCTGTTCGAAATGTTATTGTACTATAGAGATTTGATGGAGTTTAGCTGTTTGTGGAAGAGACAAGTCACATGTAAAATTATTAATATATAAGAGAGGCTATAACTAAAGTCGTAGTTTATAAAAACTACTTTTCAAAAAATAACTTTTATTTATACAAACTAAAAATGAGACTTTACAACTAGGAAGCTTTATAAAATCTGAATGCGATCATTAAAAACGTTATGAAGAAAACAATCCGTGAGATTGCAATTCAGCAGTCTAGCGGTGTCCTATTACCATATGCGTTCCCATAACTCCTCCGCCATTAGACAGAAATTCAAGGAATTTGTTGAATTTCAGAGTTCCAAATTTTGGGGACTATTCTGGATTTCTTGGCCTTTGCTTCTTCTTCGGGTTCTTCTTGTTAGAATGAATTTTACAGTCCAATACAAAATAATTATTGATATAATGAAATAAATAAAAATAGTCCAGATATTAAAATTTGCAGATATTATTGGAGACGAAATGTTGGCGATTTTATGTTTTTGAATGTTTAAAACACTGAACATATTTAAAGTCGTCTAAATTGATAGAATTTAATTGGATTGGTTCCATTTGAAGATTTGCTATTTCACTTGAAAATGTTAAATTTGAAAGGTTTATTAGTTTCAGTTCGGTTTGATAATTTTCAAAATGTTTAATTTTAATACCATGAATGTCCACTTCGCACTCCGAATCAAGTTCTAGAATAAAAGTTCCCTGAATTCGAAAATTGTCTTTGTTAGATCGGCACTTTTGATTAACTACACTTATTTCAGGGGATATTAGAGTCCAATGATTCTCCTCTAATTTTTGGATTCGTAATTTAAGCATTCGAACAGTTAACTGCTGGCATGATGAGACGTCCTTGAAGTAGCGAAGCATCTGGATTTCACATGGGATTTCTTCTTGGATTATAAGGGTTCCATTCTGGTAGCAAATGTACTGTTCAGATGAAACTTCTTGACAATTCTCGTCAAAAAACATATAGGAAAGGTCATTTAGGATAAGGAATTCCGCTTGAGGTAGAATTACTTTGAAGGAGTTTTGTGTGGGTACAGGCAATGAGTATATGTGGAAATAATTGTACGTTTCGCTTTCTACTATAGGAATTTCTAGTCTAAATACTATTTTGTATCCCCTGGTATAACATTTTACTTCTGTGACCTTTTCATATAAAAGAATATTCCCTACTTTTGGTTCAAATGAAAGCTTATTGAATTTCAATTGTCCATTTACAATCATTATTTCATTTAAAAGTTCTTTAGGTTCAATTATTGAATTATGAACTGTATTTAATTTGGAAAATGTGATAGCTACTTCGATTTTCTCTAGCATATTGTAAATTAATTGATAAGTTGGAGCGATTTGAGAAACCAATGTATCCGTGACATAAATGTGATAATTTCCTTTTTCTTCTTCGTAATAAGTTTCAATTTCCTCTATTCGTTTCAATAAAGTTTGTTGATTTTCTTCCAATGTGTTTGTATTATTTTTAAAAATATTAACAGAAGTGTTATTTGTGAATTGACTATATTTTTTAATTTTGATTGATTCTCAGAAAGCGTGTTAATTGCTTTATCATATTTTTCTGCATCGTTTTGATCCAGATTGCCCGTTAAAGATTCAATTATTGAGCCAAGTCCGTTTATTGTTCCTCTTTTGATTCTTATATTAAAAACTGAATTTATCTGATTTAACTGGATTTGTATTTTTTGTTCTAAATTTAATATTAGATTGCACATACTTTCAAATTCGTTCATTAACACGAATTTATCTACTTCTTTTGGAAATGTTTCCTGAATTCTTTTAAAGTGATTTTGTACAGCTTCAAAATGGTGAAATGTCGAAAGTTTGAATAAAAGACCAAAAATCAATTTTATTTTGAGCATTGCCTAATTTATAAGGTAGAAGACCGGGGCTATTATCAAAGTTATAGAGTCTTGGGTGGTTTGATCCCTCATGGATGTGGATGGATAACCTGTAACAGTTGGAGGTTGTTTTAGTTCCTTTATATGTATTATCTCCTTTTTATTTTTATTTTTCTTAGAAGTTATTTCTACTTTGTTCCTATCTCAAATTTCGGTTATTTCATAAGGTTGTTTCTTTTACAATTTCATATACATGTTTAAGTTTTTCCTTATGGTTTTCAGCATAATATGAGTAAAATGATGCGGAAATAAAAATTTCATTTGGATTTCGCGAATTAGTGTGTCCGAAGGTTAATTCGAAAGGAGTAAATTTAGTGCTAGTATGTATTGAGCTATTGTGACCTAAAATTGCATAGTCAATTAAATCATCTTCATATAATTCTGAGATGTTCTATTAGACTGGAATTGAATCGTTCTACTACACTGTTTGATTCGTGATGTCCTACAATGCCAAAATGTATTTTTATTTTATGTTAATTCAAAATTTATTTTACAGTATCATTATTAAATTCAGTACCATGGTCAAAAATAATTTTTCCTGGTATTCCAAAAGAAGAAAACTATTTTATTAATGCTTTACTTACATGAATAGCCGCTTTGCCTTCGACTTGGTATGCTCGTGCGAACTTGGAAAATGCGTCAATATTAATTAAATATATTTTATTGTTGTAATGAAATAAATCTATGTGAACAATTTGAAAAGGTTTTGATGCTGTTTCAGTTATTACCAGAGGTGCGTATGGAGGATGCCTGCCATATTTTTTTCGTTGACAAATATAACACGAGTTTATATATTCAGTAATGGTAGTTTTCATATTTTTCCAATAATTGTTCCGTTTCAAATATTCATACCTTTCTACAATACCACGATGGTTAGTTTTGCCAACGTGATAATGATTTATTAGCATTATTTGTTCTTCCTTTTTTTTGATTGTGTTTACTTGTTTTAAGCATCTAATTAATTTTGGGCCTTTTTCCGAGAAGTAATAGAGTTTATTGAAATCGTTATAAAGAGAATCATTGTGAAAATACTTGCAGTAACAACGTTTCATAATTGTGTAGTCTTTCAAAAATTCGAGTATAAAATTTTGGGTCGGAATTTTAACATTTATGATTTTATGATTTTCATAGGATTCCTGTTCAACTATTAATTTAGGATATGGATGCGGTGTGACTATAATTTGATTAACTTTATTATTAATTATTTCGTCATATATTCGTATACCGTCATTTGTTGTTTCATTAAAAGTAGTGTGTTGTGTATTTGAGTCGGTGTCAATTGTGCAAGCTGTTTGCAAATTGGCATCGGTTATATTGTCATTTAATTGTTCGTCTATAAGGTCATTCCAAAATTGGTCTAATTCATGAGGATCTGTAGTTTCTTCAGGATTATTAATCATTGAATCATTTTCGAGTGCGTCAATAACTATTCTAGGAAGGGCATCGCAATTAGAATTTAAAGTACCTTTTTTGTAAATTATTTCATAGTCAAATTCTTCCAAACGTAATCTCCAGCGTATTAATTTTGAATTCGGATTCCTGAGATTAAATAGCCAAATTAAAGGACGATGGTCACAATAGATTTTAAATTGTTTACCGTAGAGATATGGTCTGAAGTATTTACAAGCCCATACTATGGCAAGTAATTCTCTCTCAATAGTACTATATTTTTGTTCAGAGTTATTTAAGGTTCTTGAAGCGTATGCAATTGGTCTATCCGAACCAATTGGACCTTGAGATAATACTGCACCTAATGCTACGGTTGAAGCGTCCGTGGTTAAAACAAAGGGCTTAGAAAAGTCAGGATACTGAAGTATAGGTGAATTGATTAATAGATGAAATTAACTGTCTCGACCCTTACTTCGTGGAATATGCTCATATTAGTGTTTTTAAATGAATCTCACGGTCTCTAGTTAATTCCACAATATAATAAAAGTTATTGAAAATTCTAAAAAATTGACAAACTATCTGGGTTTCGCAAACAGATATTATTTTGCAATTGACCAGTTAAACCTCTAATAAAAGTTTCAAGTGCTAAATCGTTATAATTTTTAATTTTAATAGTTTTTTCTGCTATTGGATCATTTGAAGCATTAAATTTTGAAATTACTAAGCTACGTGCTTCCGGACATCGCATACCGAAATTGTATGGTGTTTCATTTTTTAATGATCTCAAAACAATTAAATCTTGCACTAAGCAATATATATTTCTATGATCTCCGAAACATAATTGAAGAGCTTGTTTTATTTCTGCCCATGTTCGTAATTCAGTTCTTGAACCTATATGCATTAAAGCTCTACCTATCAACTGACTTAACAATGCGCGTTATAAAAAACTATTTAATTGTGGATTTGTTGCATCGAAAAATTGAGAAATTAGTGTGTCACAGTTATCTAGAAAAATATTTAAAGTATGAGGATTACCCTCGTATTGTGGGATGGTATCAATATATAATTTTAATAATTGATAGTTTGGATTAGCCATTGCTTCAATTTCTGGTATATTACTTTTTTCTTCCAAAGTTATACTAGAATTAAATAAATCTGCTAATTCTTCTACAATTGAGTCATTTATCAACTAATGAAAATTGTATTACTTATGTTTAAAAAATGTTTTAATTTTCTAAAAGTATATAAAACATAAATAAAATCGAAAGTTCATTTGAAAAAGGAAAAATGGAATGTTTTTCGACTTACAGTACTATGAAGAAAATATTCATTCTTCTCCACTAGGATCTGGGCGATGTGGTCACTCTTACCTGGACTGGATTCTTGAATTCAACTTGAAACCACAAAAATAACACAAAATTCGAGATTGCAAATGAACCGTTGATACGGACCGGTGTCACGATTTTTGTTGAACCGAATTGCAATCCTACTGACTGCGCCAATCAACTACTTTTTAAAAAATAACTTTTATTTCTACAAACTAAAAACGAGACTTTACATTTAGAAATATATATAAAATCTGAATGCGATCATTAAAAACGTTATGAAGAAAACAATCCGTGAGATTGCAATTCAGCAGTCTAGCGGTGTCCTATTACTATATGCGTTCCCATAACTCTATCTACCAACGGATATAGTTTATAATTTGATCTCGTGATATTAACAGGGAAAAAGTGAATAGTCTAAGTAAATAAACAGTAGTGTTTATATAAATTAGTGAATATATAAATTAAGTGAGTAGACATAGGGTGTGTATGAATTTATCCCGCCCGTCGTAATAAAAAATTTTGAATAAATAAGAAAACCATTACATTTGTGTCAGGTGTGGGGAAATATAAATAAGTAACTACGTAATAATGGCTAATAGACTAAGGGACCTGAAAGTGACAGAGCTTAAGACAGAATTGGAAAACCGTGAGCTGGAAACGTCCGATAAGAAAAATGAATTAGTAGAAAGAATTGAAGTGGCACTGGAAAATGACGGTTTCGATCCAGAAACATTTTTATTCAAAGAGGATACTTCCACCTTAATCTCGTCAATTTCTGATATGAAGAACGATTTTTCTTATATGAAAAACGATATTTCTAATATGAAGAATGATATTCCTGCTAAAATGGACAAGGTTTCTACTAATATGGAGGAGAAGATTTCTTCTGTGAAGAATGATATTTCTGCAGATATCTTATCATTGAAAAATGACATTGCTGCTGATGTCGAAAATCGGATATTGAGAATAAAATGACAACGATGAAAGAGAAAATAAAATCAGACATGGAGAATACGATGACAACGATGGAAAATCAGATGGACTAGAAAATCAAGGAGTAAGAGACAAAGATTGCAGATTTAAGAATACAAGACACTCCATCAGAAGAAAAGAAGATTGAACATATAAAACCCTGCAAGCCAGAAATAAACTCTAGGACAGAAGATGTTGGCAGTTTTACCTGAGTGAAGGTCCCAACGTACGATGGGGAGATGTCGTCAACCAATTATGTAAAATAGCTTGAAGCAGCTGCTAGAGTGAATAATTGGTCCGACAGAGAGAAGGCAGTGAACTTAACTATCGCGCTTCGAGGTGATGCCTTAGATGTACCTCAGGCGATACCTCTTGAAGAAACGGATGACTTCAAGCAGCTGAAGATGAAGTTGGACATGCGATATGGTCCAGAACATTAGTACCAATCCCAGCTGAATAACCGTAGACAGAAATGTGATGAACTCCTTCAAGAGTATGAAGTAGACTTTGCCCGACTAGTTCGATTTGCTTATCCATCAGCACCAGAGAACATGATAGAATTTCTGGATATCCAGGTTTTTATTGATGACTTGCGTGACCCTGATATGCAGACGACGCATCGTGAAGTACATCCCAAAACATTGGTCGATGCATTAACTGCTGCTCTTGAATATGAAGCAGCCACGAAGACTACAAAGTCAGGACCATCCAACAAGAAGGTGACGAGGACAGGCTTGACCAGATCGTCAGTTTGATGAAAAGTATGATTGCCGAGAAGCCGAGATAGATCAGATGCTGGAATTATGGCGAGCTAGGGCACGTACAGAGTTCGTATAAGCGCCCCAGGACTCCTGCAAACCAAGAACTCCGGAAGTGCTCGTCAAGAAAAAGAATGGAACTACGAGATTCTGCGTGGACTATCGCCAGCTAAATAACGTGACGAATAAAGACAGCTAACCTCTGCCTCGAATCGACGATACGCTGGACAATTTGGCACGCAGCGACCTCTTTTTTCATCTTAGACCTGAAGTCTGGTTATTGGCAAGTAGAAATGACAAAGAGAAGACAGCTTTTACCACCGGATCTGGATTATGGCAATTCAACGCCATGGCATTCGGGCTCTGTAATGCGCCCGCGACATTTGAAAGACACATGGAAAATGTCTTGAGAGAGTTGTCTTGGAAGACATGCCTGGTCTATTTGGAAGATATCGTAGTACTGGGAAAGACATTTGACGAATACCTGAAGAATTTGGAAGTTATATTCAAACAACTCCGAGCTGCCCAGCTCATGTTAAACCCGAAGAAATGTCAGCTATTCTAAAACAAAGTCAACTATTTAGGTCATATAGTAAACAATGAAGGAGTGGCGGTGGATCCCGAGAAAATTGCGCCATTCGGCAATGGCCACAACCAACCGACAAACATCAAATTAGGAGTTTCCTTGGACTTTGCACATGCTATATAAGATTTATAAGAAAGTTTGGAGATATTGATAAGCCTCTAACTCGACTCACAGAAGAAACAAGAGCTTTCCAATGGGACGAAAACCGTCAAACGGTTTTTGAAACAATGAAGAGACATTTAACCACGGCGCCGATATTAGGATATCCATTACCAGAGGAAGACTTGATTCTTTATATTGCCTCAAGCAACTTAGGAATTAGAGGAGTGCTCTCTCAGATCCAAGGAGGACAAGAAAAAGTGCTGGGATATTTCAGTAAAGTCCTCTCCAATACCAGAACGAAACTACTGCTTCACAAGAAGAGAACTTTTGGCGGTGGTAAGATCCGTGGATCACTTTTACCCGTATGTCTATGGTAGGAAGTTCTTCAAGAGTACGATTTCAACATCGAGCTGGTGTGAGACACCGAAATGCCGACTCCCTGTCCAGACGGCCGTGCCCAACAGAGTGCTCCCACTACAATAAGGCTGAATCTCTAGGAAAGCTGCAGTTTTAAGAACTTATGTAGTCAAAGTAGATTGGTCACCCACCAGGATCAAAGAAGATCAGGAGAATGATCCTCACCTAAAGAAGATTCGGCAATGGATGGAAAAACATCGGCGACCTACCTGGCAAGAAGTGTCAAGATTGTCACCGACACTCAAAGCATAATGGGCTCAGTGGGACTCCCTTGTCCTGGAAGAAGGCCTGTTGAAAAGAATCCTTGAGAACGATGATGGTTCCGAGACTTGAAGACAGATAGTTATCCCGAGAACGAGAGTAGCAGAAGTACTGATAAAGTTACACGACAGTTTATCGGGAGGTCATATGGGAGTGAAGAAAACCCTTAAGCGAGTCCGTGGAAGGTTTTATTGCATGAACAGCACCGACGATGTGAAGGACTGTTGTAAGAAATGTACGACTTGTGCTACGATTAATGGACCACATCGCAAGAGAAAGGCACCTATGAAACAATATAATATTGGAAGCCCTTTCGATAGGATTACTTTAGATATCCCTGGACCATTTCGATGACAGAAAATGGTGGTAAATACATTCTGATAGTAATGTATTATTTCATAAAGTGGGTGGAAATATATGCGATCCCGATTCAAGAGGCCACAACTGTCGCGGATGTACTGGTGAAAGAATTTACCAGCCGATTTGGGGTTCCATTGGAAGTTCACAGCGATCGAGGAAGAAATTTTGAGAGCCAGGTATTCCAAGACAACATCGTTACATCCACAATCAGATGGAATGGTCGAAAAAATGAACAGGACCATTGGAAACTACCTGTCCAAAGAAGTTTTCAGCCACCAGAGAGATTGGAGTATCTTTCCCTATTTACGTTGGCTTATCGATCTGCCGTAAATGAGTCCACGAATAAAACACCTGCGAAAGTTCTATTTGGACGTGAAATGAGGCTTCCTTGTGACCTGGAGTTGGGATGTTGTCCTGACGAAGATCTAGCAGGAGAAGATTACGTGATCCAATTGAGAAGAAGGAAGGACAATGTGTACGAATTGGTTCGAACGAATCTTCAAGTTGCCAGTGACAGAATGAACAAACGCTATGATACGCAGGCCACAGAAGGCAGTTTCAAAGAAGGGGACAAAGTCTGGTTACACAACCCGACAAGGCGAAAAGGATTTTCTCCAAAATTACAGAAATCATGGGAAGGTTCATACTTAATCGACAAGAGGATCACCGACATCATCCATCGTATAAGCAAGATCCCCATTGGAAAACCGAGAGTAGTCCACCAAAATCGACTAGTGCCATTCGAATGAGATCATGAGAAAGGGGTGAACCATTTACAATAAGAGTCTGACCCAGCCTTCGAAGCATTTATGGGCGTATACTGAGGTACCGGTAAAGCTAGATACGGAGTCACTACAGAACAAAGACAAGATTTGTTCACGCTCCTGGAAGAGTACTGACTGGTACATAACATTCTGCCAGTAACAACCACTTTCGAAAGAAGTTTGGACAATTACATAAATTTGAAGATCAGATGCCAGCCCCTGGCAAGACACTGAGAGTCAAACACAATTCGCGATACGTTTTCTAGCTGGTAACTAGAAATTAATTTCCAGATCGGTCCACCTACCGGGATGTGTGAGAAACGCTACGAAGCCTTCGAGATCATGTGCTGAAATTCCACGTAGAGAAACTAGCAATGTCCAGGATAAAGAGTCATCAGGAACATGATAGAGGTGATTACATTATAATATAATCTCGACCAGTGCTTGACTTAGGTATAATAGTGCAGGAATTAGAGACTGTTCCGAAACTAATAATATATACAAAGGAAAAGCGCGCAATTGAAAAATAATTTGTTTAAGTTTTCAAAAGAAGTAAAAGTTCAGAGAATTGAATTATCTGTTTAAAGAGTAAATAGGATGGTTAATAATATAAATAGGTCATATTCGTGGCCAGGGATATATAAGTCAATGGAGATATTTGTAGGCAAATGTGCAGATTCTCAACGACACAAACATTCACAACCCTCACAAACAGCCAATGGAAATCACTACCACGGCTGAATACGGTTTCCAGAAAATTCATTTAGACTTAGTCGGTACCATAACAATAAATATATTTAGACGATAGATTGTGACCTAAGTAAGTTTTTGGAATGTTATCCTTTACAGAATAAAGAAACCGAAACTGTGGCCAGATCCGTGGCAAACAACTTTAATCTGAGATATTGCGTACCACAGGAGATTTAATCGGACCAAGGTTGAGAATATATGTCAAAAGTTTGTAAGGGAATTTGCAATTTATTAAAGATAAAACAGCTAAATTCAACAGCGTATCATCATGAGACTTTGGGGACTCGAGAACACACACCACAGAGTTTTAACAAACATTTGGATTCACTTGTTTTAACTATTACTGCTGAGTTTGCCCTGTTCCAAATTTTTTCTTCGAAATAAATGGTACGACTGGCCTATTCTCTTGTACCATTTGTTCCTTGAACTAGCTTGAACATCTCGCTATGTTTTGCCCTGTTTGTTATGTTTTCACAAAATTACTAATTGAATTCAAATTCTTGACTAATCAAGAAAGAGATATTTTCCAGTGTGTATTTCCTGACCGTATTATTCAAATTTTCTTTTAGTTTATTCCTGGTAATCGGCCAAGGTAGTTAATAGTTGAAAATAAAGAGATATTTAGTATTGTTTACATTCTTTTCTCATTTATTTCATTTTCTCATACGACGTACGTTTCGGCGTATTGCCATTTTCAAGTATTTCTTTTTCTCTACAATGAATAATATATTACCTAATTATAATACATTGAACAATAAAAGCTAAGACATAACTAATTGAAATCAATGAGCTATTAAAACTTACACATTATAAATCTGCTGTCGACTGTGAACATTGCGTTCTAAAATATTTTAAAATCAAATAAAGTTACTCGAACCTGTCTGATTTATAAAATCATCAACAAAACATACAAATAATAGTCATAGGCGGGTAAGATGTAAAACACCTACAGCTACTCTATCAAATGGTTTTATATTTTTGGGGGACACTGAAGGTCCGTCTTATAGTTAATTGAATTTTTGTTCTTTTTGATATAAATCATTTCTTTGATTTCACGTTTGATTACTATGGTGGTTTTCGATTGCTTGTTTTGAAATGGCTGTGGAATGTTCATTGTTGGTTTTTATGTTGTATTTGTGATTGTAAATTCTGTTATGTAGGTATTGAGATGTTTGACCCACGTAATCAACATGACAATCTTCACATTATTTGACTTTATACACTACATTACTTCGTTTCAATTTTTCAGTTTTCGGTTTAAGTTTTGTGAAAAACGTCTTGGTATAATTATTAGGTTTGTGCGCTACATTTATATTATTTTTCTCAATAGCCCTTGAATTTTTTCTGATGCACCTTTTACGTATGGTAAACTAATGTATGTTGTGTTTGAGATATTATTACAAGAGTTATTAGTACTTCTATTGTTTGTGTCCCTTGCATTATTATTGTTATAAATTTTATGTATTCTTTTTTTTATTATGGGATTGTAAAAGCTTTTTGGATATTCATTATTTTGTAAAACTTCTTCAAGTTATCAGGTTTGTTATTAGGATGTGAGAGTTTTAGGGCTCTGTCTGTAAGGTTATTAACAACACTTCTTTTCTATGTGATTGGTACATTAGAATTAAAATTCAAATATCTTTCAAACCATACATGTTTTGTAAACCAATTTGTCTCAATTTTACGGTTATCATCATACTTAACTGGTATATCCGAAAAGTTTATTAGTTTTTCGTTATCATTCTCAAAAGTAAATTGTATTCTGGGGTGAAAGCTGTTAAATTTTCTAAGTGTATAATCTAACTTGGATGCTGGTATGCATAGAAGGCAGTCATCAACGTATCTTTTATTAAAATTTGGAACATAATTTTATTGATTTATTTTCCTAATCTTCCATTACTAGATTTGCTATGACTGCTACAATTGGTGATCCCATGGCTATACCATAAATTTGTGAAAAAAATTCATCATTATATTTAAAATATGTCGAATTCAAACACAACAACGTGGCTTCTATAAATTCGTTTAAGGGCAAAGAAGTATATTCATTTATTTCTAGCCATCGGTTTTTTATATAAGTTATTGCTAGATTAGTAGGAATATTGGTGTATAAGGAGATAATGTCAAAGGAAACTAGTATATGATATTTAGGAATAATTCGATTTTTAACAAATTCATTAAAATGCCATGAGTGTTTGATATGATAGTTGTTGTTACCAATTATGTTGGTCAATATATCAGAGAGAAGTTTTGACAGTTAATATGTTGGAGCACCAATATTACTAACAATAGGTCGTAGAGGTATATTATTATTATGTAGTTTCGGTAGTCCATAAATTGATGGAGGTTTACCGTTATGGCTCATAAGTTTGAATTTTATACTTATATTTATTAGTTTTCCTTTAAACCATTCATCGATTAACGTGTTCATTTATTTTTGAATTTTGTTAGTGAGATCTGAATTCTCTTTTTTGTGGGCAGTTTCGTCACTCAGTAAAGTGTTTATTTTGCCACGTTGTTGTGTTTGAATTCGACATATTTTAAATATAATGATAGCCATGGGATCACCAATTGCAGCAGTCATAGCAAATCGAGTAATGGAAGATTTGGAAAATACCGTTATAAATCAATTAAATTATGTTCCATATTTTTATAAAAGATACGTTGATGACTGCCTTCTATGCTTACCATCAGCCAAGTTAGATTATACACTTTAAATATTTAACAACTTTCATCCCAGAATACAATTTACTTTTGAGAAAGATAACGTAAAACTAATAAACTTTTTGGATATAACAGTTAAGTATGATAATAACGGTGAAAATGAGACAAATCGTTTTACCAAACATGTATGGTTTGAAAGATATTTGAATTTTAATTCTAATGTACCAATCACATACAAAAGATGTCTTGTTAATAACCTCACAGACAGAGCCTTAAAACTCTCACATCCTAATAACAGACCTGATAATTTGAAAAAGATTGAAGAAGTTTTACAAAGTAATGAATATCCAGAAAGCTTCTACAATCCTATAATAAAAAAACGAATACATAAAATTTATAACAATAATAATGCAAGGGACACAAACAATAGAAGTACTAATAACTCTAGTTATAATATTTCAACCAAAACCTACATTATTTTACCATACGTACAAGGTGCATCAGAAAAAATTCAAGGGCTGTTGAGATGAAATAGTATAAATGTAGCGCACAAACCTAATAATTATACCAAGACGTTTTTCACAAAACTTAAACCGAAAAATTTACACAAAGTAATGTAGTGTTGATTTTGAAAACATTAAAATTTTAGACAAAGATGAAAACAGAATCAAATGTGTAATCAAAGAAATGACTTATATCAAAAAGAACAAAAATTCAATTAATTATAAGACGGACCTTCAAAGTCTCCCAAACATATACAACCATTTGATAGAGTAGCTGTAGGTGTTTTGCATCTTACCCGCCTATGACTATTATTTGTATGTTTTGTTGATGATTTTATAAATCAGACATATTAGAGTACCTTCATTTTATTTTAAAATATTCTAGAACGCAATGTCCACAGTCGACAGCAGATTTATAATGTGTAAGTTTTAATAGATCATTGTTTTAAATTAATTTTGTCTTAACTTTTATTGTCCAATGTATTATAATTAGGTAATATATTATTGATTGTAGAGGAATAGAAATACTTGAAAATGGCAATACGCCAAAACGTACGTCGTTTGAGAAAATGAAATAAATGAGAAAAGAATGTAAACAATACAAAATATCTCTTTATTTTTAACTATTAACTACGTTGGCCGATTACCAGGAATAAACTAAAAGAAAGAGATATTGTAAGGCCACCTGGACCAGAGGGGGGGAGTAAAATTAACAGTATATAAAAAATGAAAGGCAAATGTAAATTCATATATATTTTATTTAAAATAACTGAGAATTGATAAATTGTAACAAAAATATAAAATTAATTATACATGGATAAATCACATAAAGGTAACAATAAAACGATTTTGCGTAGTTACAAAACATAATAATTAAGAGACAAAAGCACGTTATGGATTAAATGTGTATATACTATTGTAAATAAAGGCTTTTAGTACACGTAAATAAAAACATTTAGTTATTAAGATATATAATCAATTTAGAACAGAAACGGGCTCTTTGTATGGTTCACCAATGAAATACAAATTTAAACTGTAACTCTTGTATTCAACTATTTTGTGTAAGCTTTCGATAACCGAAGAAGTTATTGAACACACTGTATTTAAATAGTCGTTGTCGAATATAATTGAGAACGCCGTTATTGTGGTGAGCTGAGATCTTTACTTAATAATAGTCAAAAATATACGTGAAATTTCTGACTCTTAAGAGAATCTTAGGTACTCGTAGTTTTTGCTCGTTTCTTCAATGCATTTGAATGAAAAAAACCTTTTTTCTTCAAACGTCAGTAAATCTGTCATTTTTCGACTGTGTAGGCGACCGTAAAGTTTCATTTTGCCTCCGCCGGAGTTTTAGTTTTCACTTTCCCGCCAGCGGAGGGAAAAGTGTTATCATAGCAACATAGATAGAAACGCAGCCGGAGGCACAATAATTGTAAAAAATAAATTAATATTGTTGACAATGTCCACTGACAGGTTTCTGTTACATTACTATAACAACAACCTGTGCCTACTCACCGACACCAGTCTAAACCGCCTTGCGAACCCAATTATGTTTAAAAATAATTACTATCAAAAAGAGACGTTTTTGCATTAATTTGTCGACATTTGAAAGAAAAAACAGCATGTTTTATTTGGAGGAAAAGTTACTTTTCATGACTTGCTCTCTATTACCAGCCTCAATCCGTTCGGCTGTTAGACACGAGCGCGTCATGAAAAGTATCACGTTACCTCCATATAAAATAATATACTATTTACGTATAAAAAAATATCTGCAATATTCCAAAAAATAATCTAACTAGTAAACTACAGTTATATAATTATTAATTTATATAATAAATTGATGATTGTATTTACGTGTACAAGTTTGAATATTAAAATTTCAATTTTAAAAATTTCACAAATCCTTCAAATAGTTTCTTCGTATCACTGATTCTTCACAATAAATACTAAAAATATTATACAATGATCTAAAGTTCTGACCTCCTCAATACAGAAAGTTCTGTAGACTCTCGAAAACATAGACCATGTATTGCTCATTTTGAAATTTTTATTGTCAGTAGATTGCTGTTATACATATCCAAATTAACAATTGAAGGCAAAGGGTAGTTTTACATTGTGGCAGTGTTTATTATATGTTTATACTAGGCACTATGTTAGTTTCATGAAAAACATAAATATCGATTTCATTAAATCATTTAAAATATATATTTGAATGAAGAAAATATCAAGCATTCGACTCTTCACAAATCATACGATTGTGGAGATATTTTTTAAACAAATGGAAAGCTCCCCACTTTCCTATTTATCAACATACGATTAATTACGCCAAAACAGTGAAAAAAGACAAGAATGAGAAAACTATAAAGTATTTAAAATCGTTTCACAAGTATAACAATACAAAATCTCTATTCAATTCAAGTTGTCCCAAACCTGAACGAGATTTTAACCAAATAAAACCACTTTTATCATTATACAATGAGTTACTGAGCCTATGTAGCCTTTTCAGGTGTCTTTCCACTGATCTGAGTCTTCCTATTAGGAATATTTTCGATTTCCATTGTGACGCTGTCCTTTTATACTACATTCGACATTCCAGTTTTCTATTATCACCTCATTTTGAATCTACCAATCATTATGAGACCTTGTAGATCATAGTATCATCTTCTCCTACAAACTCTTTAATCTCCTCTTTATTTCAAACTTGATAGGAATATTGGCTTTCTATTTAGTGATAGTTTGTTCGTATATGAGGCTTAGAAGATTTTTTGAATTTGGTCTTTGTTGCCTTTTATATTGATTTTGTATTGGAGAAGATGATCAATGATTTCAAGAGTATGGAGTTTCGATCATTAATGCTTATTATTTGGCAAAAATAAAACCATAAGCTCACTGAAGCATCTACAGGGTACTCAGGTTACCTGTCGCACCCTAATAACTAGAGGGGACAAATAATTATGTTCTTCAGATCCTTCATGGTGACAAGAGGAGTCATGCAAACACATTATTTTCAAAAATTGCTATAAAAATCTCACAAGCCATGTAATTCCTACATTGCGATTACCAATTCACTTGGGTACTCTTCACTTGGAAAGTTTATTACGATTCTGGCATTATCTGCTGCTGAATCTTAGCGTTTCAAATCTCCAGTGGAACGACTTCCAACAAATATGGTAGCTCATTCTAAAGGAATGTTAAGTACCGTTCACCAGTAAGATGACTTTAGGTGATTGTCTTATGATAACGAGACTTTGGATCACGAGTGATACTTCATGGGGCGCAAATCTAGTTCCCCTCCTCGTGGTGGACCCTGAGTAACGCTGAAAGACTAGAATTAGCTGGTAATCAGGTAGTCTCCTAACTATTATTTACACACTGTACTGTACGATGCAAAATAATCTACCAGCACTGCTAAGTGCCTACCGACCAAATATCTAGGACTATATGTCCTGATGTGCCAGCTAAATAAAAAAGGATGTAGCAAAGGTAAAAACCAATGCAATTCTGCTAAGCCAAAACATTGATATAGCAGCTGTTCAAGAAACACTTATCACAACTGAAGCAGACATGATAACGATAGTAATAATCCACGACTATACCATTATTGGCGCCACCTCCCACCACGCCCACGGCATAACAATCTATGCTAGATCAGACATACTGAACATCCAGTTAATTTCCACCGAGGTGGTCAATGACATCCACCAAATAATAATCGACATAGGAGGAATTAAGATCTTAAACATATAAAGCCACTCAACGCCCAGTGACAAAATAATATCTGCCCCATTCAGCAGTATATGCTGGAGACGTTAACAGTCATAACACATTTTGGGGATGTACATCGAACGACACCAACAGGCTAATCCTTTCGGAATGGGCAGACACCGCAAATGCTCACCTAATATTTGATGCCCAGAATAGAAAATCATTATATTCTAGTAGATGGAACAAGAATATAACTCTCTGCACTTCCTGAACAGTTTTGGAGGATTTCCCACATAGCCAACATCGCACGATTATGCTGAAGGTGGACAATAAAATACCAATCATAAATGTACTCCATGGAACTTTACTAAAACCAATTGGGCATCCTTTGCCAAGAACTTAAACAAATAAGTCAGATGGATCCCAGCTATACCCGGGAACTATCGTCGGTTCTCTGGAGCGGTGATTGCAGTAAGTAAGAAACACATAACCAATAGATGTTCGGAAGGATTATATCCCAGACTGGACAGAGGACAGCGATAGACTGTACAAGGAATTTATGGAATGTCATGACACGCAGATAGTCGACGAACAAATCAATGGAAGATTGCAGACATGGCGGGAGACCGTGGAGGAAATGGATTTTAAACATTGCTGCCGCAAGGCCTGGTCTCTCTTAAGAAAACTAAATCCAAGGGAACAATCTCACCCAACAAAATCGCTGGATACATAGTCCACACATCTACAGTACCATCAGTTAAAGAACGCTGTATAAAGCGCGAATAAACAAACACAAACTTGAAGATATCCCCATAGGGCTAATAATATCTAAGCTTTAATATTTGTAATATCATATCTTCTTTTTTCTATTAACATATATTAAGTCAATCACATGGTAGTTCACTTCTTGGACTAGCCAAAAATAATTAAACATCAGGTAGGCATCAAATGAAATGTAACTTCTGTCATTCTGACGATGATATTTAGGTAATATCGAAACAATTGTCAATTTCTTAGAATTTTTTACATTTTTTCAATATATTGTGGAGTTAATTAGAAACAGTGAGTTTCACTTAAAACACTAATTGAGGAGAACTGCCATTACCAACCCGTCTCCTGCTCAGTTCACATTAGATGAAATAGTTGAGACCATCGGAAGTATGAAGACGTAATACACAAAGAGTTCCTTGTCAATACCGGCCCAAATGCCAAAAACTGCTTACAAAGATTTCTTATCTTGCAATCAGGAACCCTCCCTTCCGAGTTCAAACTATCGAAAATTATTGCATTGCTAAGAATGGGGAAACCAACTCATCTTGCAAGTAGTTACCGTCCTATCGCCCTTAACAATTCTGAGTGACATCCCCGTCGAGTAAGCAGATTGCAGCTGCTGTGACTTAAGTCCTTGCTCTTACCAATTTTATCGAAAAGTGATTCCAAGAAGTCCTGAAAGCTTCAGTGGTCTTCGTAGACCTTACAGCAGCCGTGTGGTGGGAGAGGATGCTTCTGAAATTATCAACTACCACACAGCGCACTAAAACTACCTGTCTCATTAATAATGTGCTCCCAAACAGACAATTTATCGTGAGCAAAGACAATCAACGCAGCACAAAAAGAATATCCAACAACGGGTTACCCCATGGATCTGTGTTGGCTCCCTTACTTTTTAACCTGTATATTGCGGATCTGCCCCTTACCACGTACTGGAAATTTGGATATGCGGATGACCTTGCGATTGCCGTACAACACAAGAATATCACCACAACATAAGATACCTTAACGAATGATCTTACAACTCTGGGAGTATGTTATCGAGAATGGATATTGAAGCCTACTATGAACAAAACCGAGTCTTGTTGTTTTCACGTAAACAACAAAATGGCTAACACAGAGGTTAGTGTGTGTTTCGACGGAGCTTTTCTTCATCACAATCCACTTTCTAAATATTTCACCCTGAAACTGACTCCAAAAAACATCTCACCAACACGGCTGCAAAATTGAAAACGTAAATAGTATCCTACATGAGCTAGCAAGAACAACATGGGGTACTAGTACAGACGTCCTGAGAACTACACAGCCCTCCGCCTCGTTTACTATGTAGCAGAATTCACCGCGCCTGTATGGATCAACAGCAGTCACACCAAACTAGTGGATATACTGCTAAATGGCTATGCGCACCATAACATCAACTCCGCTGTATTGGCTACCTGCCTACCTGCTCTAAGTCATATCGAGCAACCGGACCTTCGCCGCTTCCGAACACTACTCCGAAAACACAATAAAATAAGTGTCAATCCGGATCTTCCCATAAACGAAGACTTACCAGCTGGGAGACAACGCATGAAATCGAGGCACTGGCCTATCGCTACGGATATCGAACTTGCTAACTCCCATTTGAATGCTAAGGAGAGTTCGCAGCAAAGGTCGCTTCACACTGCACCTCCTGAATGGCAAAAAGTCCTAAAAGTGAACGCAACACCAAGCGGCTTTGATTCACCCCATAACACTTGGTCGAAGCTAAATACAGTTCGCACAGGTCACGGGTCACGGGTCTGATGCTTTCAAAATTATTTCACGAGACAATTTTCTCAAAATTGGAGGCTAAATCTTTCATTAGGTAGAAGAATGTTGCTTCTGGCCTCGGCGACCTTCTATCTTACCCTGCAAAATTAATTTAGAAATTGAGTACCTAGCACCCCTGAGAATATGTGCAAGATAAGCTATCTTCCGATTTTTTATGTTGTCAAAAAGTTCTCTCTGCACACCAGCCATTCTCAAAACTTCTTCGTTGGCTGTGTGTACTTTCCATGGAATACGCGGCAGCCTTCGCAGAGTCTACATTTCTACAGCAAGGTAGTCCACACGTAGCACTTGATTACTCGGAGCCGAAGTACCAGAGGAAGAGTGCATACAAGGAGAAATTTCTATAGTTTAAGAAACGTGGCTTTTGCATGTCCAGTCCGAATTTTCACTTCTTCGCCGCAGGCCCATTTTTGATTGGGAGTGGCACCCAGATATCCAAAACGTGACAACTGATCCAAATCCTGACCACCAATCCTAATTGTTACATGTTGGCGTGCTATTGCCTTGACTTTTGTTTTTTGATATTGATCTTTAGCACAAATCGTTTACCTATTTGCTTAACTCTGTCTATAGAACTTCTGGATAATTCGCCAATATAGCGGGTCATGCTCATACCCAATATTGTCAATTGGAATTCGGTTGATCTTGATTCCTCTTTTCTCTTCTTCCAAAGACAACTCAAAATATTTTCGACATATATGTTGAATAAGATTGGCAACAAGATACATCTCTGACAATACGTCTTGCCGTTAATCGTAGCACTTTTGTATGAGCAGTTTCATGGAAAAGAGAGGCTCTCTTGTACCCAGGCTCTTGATAAAACCGAATTGAGATTCCCCGCATTTGGCATTTAATCGGGAGTGAATAATTCGAAGAAAGTCGTTAAGCGCATGACTCATAAGACTTACGAATCTATAGTCACCACAGTTTCTAGGGGTAGTTTTTTAAGGAAGAGCTATAAAGGTAGACTTTAACCAGTCCGATGAAATGTTACCTGACTCGTATATTCTATTGCACAGGTATGTTAGATACTTTGTTCCAATATTTCCCATATTTCTGCATGTAAGTTCTCATGTACTGGACTTTTCCGATTTCTCATGCTTTCTATAGCTTCTTATACTTATATGTTTAAAATTTTAGATCCAATTAGCTCTCCAGTAACTTGCTTTACTTTCCTATTCCTATAAAAGTTGTTGATAGATTTTGCAAGCCTTCGTTCTTCCATTATATCCAGAATCTCATCTGTCATTCAGACCCTGGCCCTGACCCGTTCTTTTCGGCCCAGAACCAAGCATTTTGGATATTTTTCTTGATGTCATTCCATATATCATCTGGTTCATCTGTTTATAGGATCTTTTCGCTGCGTATTCCCTCTAGTTTGAGAGTAATTTTAATGTTGGCTAACATGGGATTATGGTCTGGTCCAATATCGGCCCCCGGATAGGCCACTACTCGCGTTACACCATTTTGGTATCTGCGATTAATTAGAATTTTAGACCCGCTATGTAATGAAATTAGTGGCCAGACGCTATGGAGATGTGATAAATGTGTCAAAGACTGACGCTGGTCAACTAGTCGAATATGAAGTCGATGATGCGATTTCTTCGATCTAGCAACAAATTTCATCAATAAAGACTGATGTCACTAAATTCATTCGGGTTCCTGTTGTATTTAGGGCTGTTATGCAGACATTACTAAAAACAAAACGCATCAGGCAGTTATCATTCAGCCGAATAATGATCAGTATGAAGTGAGACTAACGAAGTCGGAACGACCAGTAATCAATCTATCTCTGAATATTCAGTTAGCTAAAGTTATACATGTTAAGAATGGAGTTGTTTTCATTGGGTGCGAAACCAAGAAGGATAATGAAAAAATGGTGAAGGAATTGATCGAATGACTCAGATTGATATCGATTTCTCCAAAGTGTTCGATTTCATTGACCATGGCATATCGTTGAAGAAACTCCCTTCCATAGGTCTTTTGAATCTCTTTAAAAACTATTTAATTCATACCTATCTACTCGTCGTTAGAATGTAACAATAAATGGTTACAAGTTTCTAGAGTACACAGCGATATCGGGTGTTCATCAGGGAAGTAATTTGGGTCCCCTTCTGTTCAATGTTTTTATCAACGACGTTATTGAGAATATTGATATAAATTACCTCTTGTATGCAGAAATTAATGACTGTCGTAAACTTTCTCTTAACATCAATCGTCTAAAAAAACGGGTGCTTGGAAGAAAACGGTCTATATATGCGAATAATTGCAGTGTAATGACATACATTCTGAAGACTAATTATTGAGTTAGGACTACTCCATAAATGATATTGTGCTTGACCGTCCTTCAGTTATAGTAGACTTAGGAGTGACATTTGATCCAGAACATTCATTTGCACCTCATGTTGAGGCAGTACACTCTTCAGCTAATAAAATGTACGGCTTTTTAGCGAGATTTTCGAAGGGTTTGTTTAGGACAATACATTAAAAATGCTTTATTATGCTTATTTAAGGTCGAGACTTGAGTATTCATCTCCTGTTGGGTATTCATCCTATTAGGTTTGCAAAAATAAAGTTGAATGAGTACAAAGATAAGTTTTAAAACTTCTTTCATTCCGAGCAGACAGTCTCTATCCTCCTATTTTGTTTAAGCTTTAACTTTAACGTATCTGGAGCGGTTTCTAGATCTGAATAAATATTTTACCTTGCTACACTTCCTACCAATTTTAAAAAATATTTACCACTTTACAATATGTGTGCTGTTATTCAATTATATTGCCAGCTTGATCTTTTCTATTGCAGTCTAAATATACAAATCACTCAAATTTATATAAACTTATTGTATATTTTTTAATTGTATTCGTGTTCAGTAATTGGGTTGGAAAACCTGTAGAAAAGTGTAAAATAAAATTAGATCTGCAAAACCAACTGCCAAAGATTAGAAGCAAAAAATATTTATCTTCCACGTTTCTTTTACGTTGATTATTTATTTTAACTTGTCTTCAGAATTGTTTAATTATCAGAACTTTAGACCATTTTTCTCATTTTAACATGTAGAGCTAGAAATATTTCTCGAGCCAAAAAATCAACTTTAAGCATTTTAAATGCATAATAATCCGATTTTTATCATAGTAAATTTTTAGTTCAATAATTTTTTTTTTCACACTGATAATATTTTAACCCTGCTATATAACTTTTAAAGCCTCTATAATATTATTAATAACATACCGAGTATTTCAAACGCCATATTTCTTAGTCATATATCTTCCAATAATATTTGTAATATAAATTTTATTTCAAATTGCAACAGGCAGTTGCAGCTTGCATAACATTTTTCTTTAAATATCAATTCTGCTATTTCTGTAAAGCAAAATTCCTGAATTTTTGGGGTACACGATTTTTTATTACAGTATCCTTTCTAGCCAACTATAATAAAATGGTTGGTAGAAGCATGAATCGCCAAATATGATCTAGTATTAGGCTACATACGGTAGTGAAAATATGGAATCTAAAAAATTGGATTAAAGGCAAACAATAATTTCTAGACATTCCAATTTAACAAAAATCCGGTACTACTTTGTAGTCACACTGAGAAGAACCCCGTGGCGAGCATTTGAATAGATTTATTTATGTATTTATAATTCAACTTGTATTACATAAATTTTATTGAATAATATAATATTTAAATGTAGATGAATTAATAATTTTTAGGAGTAATAACTTCCCAGTTGTTTTTAGCGGCAATCACTTGAATTATCAATTCTATACGTAGTAAAATATGTAAAAGAAAATTTAAAAAATAATATATTCTAATAGTGATTACCTTTTAGCCTCGGGAAGAATAATTCTGAGCAAAGGAAGACCACAAAATTCGACTACTAATTCAATATTTTCAAAAAAGACATTAAACAAACTTTACTAAATGAATTATTACCAAATACAAGATAATTAAGCCACAATCTGAAATATTAAAAAATGACCCTGTCTATAACATAACTTAATTAAAAATTTTACTACGTACGTAAATATTCAAAAAATAATCACCCTGTGTATAACTCAACTTAAAATTAATACAACTACGGCACCATCTGGAATATTTAGCAATTTAATTTTTTTTTATTTCCTTCACTCCTTTACACTTATCACTTTTTGTTATACAATATTTATTTACTTAACGTTCAATTAACCAATTTTAATTTGTTTTTACTAATTTTTCTTTTACGCAGCAAGATTTATAATGTCTTTCCGCTAGATCAAAAACTTCTGTTCTCTTATTAATTGTTTCAACTAACCCCTCTTAGGCCGGCCGTACACAGAAAGAGCAAAGCTTTTAGTCAAAAACGTTTTTGTCTAAACGTGTTCCATATTGTTGTTTCGATGCAAATTAAATGAACTGACGCACACTGGTCAGTCGCCCGGCGTTAGGCTCGTTTATAAATAGTCATAAGAAGCAGAGCTCATTCTTATAAAATTCTAAATTTTTTTTTATCTGCAATAAAGAATGTAGGGTTTTTCGTCAGTTCATTTTATTTATTCGATGCCCCACAACTGTCTGTTTGGTGCTGTTTCATTCTGGAGTAACAACTAGTGCCACATAGTTAGTGTAACCTGAACTGATTCATCGTTCTCGACATCTTGATCGACATCTTGACTGGCTGTAGAAACATTATGTTTCTCTTTAAAACATCATTTTTTTATGCAGAAACGAAAACGCTTTCGTTGTTTTTGGCTAAAACAGCTTTGCTCTTTCTGTGTGCCTTAGTTACCCGTTTCTAAGGAAAAAGGTTGTTGAACCAATTTTGTTTAAATTTTCTATAGTAATTTCCGATATATTCCCGCAATTTCATAAAAAATCATATTATACAAAACTTTCTCTATTTGTGTTAGCTAGCCAATGCGCTATTAATTATTTCTATCGGACATACCGTTCTCAAGATATTGCGGTAGGAGAAATTTCACAAAAGTGGGCGAATATCTGTTATTGTGGCTTACTTAAGAAATGATGACTTAACTTTATATTTTTCATGAGTTCTTTAGGCAACCATTTGGTCAGATTTGTTTTACCTATGATGCGAGCCGTTTTGGACTGAATTGATAACCCTCGTTTGCTAACGCCACGGGGTAAAAATGTGCCACTGAATTATTTTTCTTATTGTCCACAATAGTGGTAAAATAATAAAGTAACTACTTTAGAGACTAGGATAACCCTTTCACTTTTTTATAAAATAATGAATCATTAATTTCAATAAACTGCATATATTTGAGAAACATTTTGTATTGAAAAATATTTATTCAGCAAGTCAAAAATAGAACCACTCATTCAGGGCTAAAAATATATTGAACTTAATGAAATTAACTGTCTCGACCCTTACTTCGTGGAATCTGCTCATATTAGTGTTTCAAATGAAACTCACGGTTTCTAGTTAATTCCACAATATAATAAAAGTTATTGAAAATTCTAAAAAATTGACAATTGTTTCGATAAATCAATATCATCGTCAGAATGACAGAAGTTACATTTTATTTGATGCCTACCTAAAAATCAGGTAGGCATCAAATAAAATGTAACTTCTGTCATTCTGACGATGATATTGATTTATCGAAACAATTGTCAATTTTTTAGAATTTTCAATAACTTTTATTATATTGTGGAATTAACTAGAAACCGTGAGTTTCATTTAAAACACTAAAATTGAACTTAACCTATCTTGAGCAAATTTTCACACAAACACCGTCACAGCCCTTCAGAATTACTAAATTTGAATAAATTTTTTCAAATATTTCGGGAGTTGTTTGACCACATCATTGATGAAGCTATTTTGGGTGCGTTCAAGTATTACGTAACGTAATATGGGGAAAGGAAGGTCTTGTAAAACGTTACTATGCGTTATAGGGTGGGGAGGGGGGTTCGAGCAACGAATAACGTAGCATTGTTTTTTTCATTTGAATAAAAACAAGGGAATTGAAATCCAGCAAGCTGGCAACTTCTTTCGTTAATGTTTAAGTATGTACCGTATACTCTACCTAGACACTTTTTTAGTATGTACTGTATGTATACTCTTCCTATACCCTTTTTTAGCACGTACCGTACTCTCTTCTCAGGCACTATTTTTCTTAATAAAAACCGTATTCGCTTTCTCGACACTTTTTTTATTTGTATAGTTCTCGCGCTTACTTGACTTTTTCAATACAAGTCTTCTCCTTTGACATTTACTTCTGAAAGAAATATATTCGATGCGCGTACTTTTTCCAGCAGTGGAATTCTCCTCGATGCCTGGACTTTCTCCCGATAGCGAAATTACGCAAGTTTCACAGCAAGCAGTTTATGTAGGTGTACACTAAAATCTGTTTTTCAGGGACATACTACCATTCTAATAATATTTATTTTTATATTTCCTAATTCACATTCGGGCGTTTTCGAAAGAAAAAATAGCTAGCAATCGTCGTCGTCCTCCTCCCATCGTAGACTCTTTACTGCATTGTACGTCATGACTGTCCAAGGCCGTCGTGAAAATAGAGTACGGCCACAATGCTTTACTGCCAGAAGATCACATGAGCTTCTCTGCATTGTGCGCCGTTTTGAAACATCGTCTGAGGATGCCGATGGACTCGACGAAGACGATGAAGCAATGGATTTAACGATTCTGAAACCCTCTTCGTCTGCTCTCCAGATGCCAGTAATGAAAGAATCTGAGTGGCTGGCAAACCCGTGAATAGAGGAGCAATAACTAGAATTGTTTTTCTACAACGATATACGATATAGAAACGGCAGCAGCAATGTTTACAGAAATCCTACAGGATACTGCAAAAGAATCCACGCCCAGCAAATGAACTGGTAACAACAAAATAAACATACCATTGGAGTTAGAAAGACTTATTGCTGAGGAAAGGAAAGTCAGAAAAAAATAGCAGCGAAGACATGCACCAGATGACAAGATTATATTCAATAGATTAAGTAACAGACGTTTCTTGGACTATATCACATATTTAAATCGTTATGACCACTCAATATGGCGACTAATAAGATCTTCCCAGAAACCCATACCATCAACTTATCTCCGGTACGTATTGAAACACCAAATATAGGACCATGGGCTAAATATAACCAACAAAAAGCGGACCTTTTCGCCGAGTACCTAGCCAGTATTTTTACTCCTGTGGATAATATGACCTACAAAATGAGAATCCAGATAACATACCTGCAATAGAAATACCATTATTCACTCCTAAGGAAATTAAGGATAATATCCCACTGCTCAATAACAGAAAATCGTCTGGAATAGATCAGATAACTTCTAAAATGGTTAAAGAGCTACCAAAAAAGGAGTAGTTATGCTAACATATATTTTTAATGGCGGACCCCCAGATGGCGGAGTGCCTTAGAGCTCCGGAACTTGGGTTTTCTCAACCTGAAGGACGGAGGATCGAATCCCACTCTAGTAAGGGCTTTTTCATAAATAAAAAGTTCCACTAAAAAATCTGGGGGTACAGGGTCCGTCAGTAAACGGCGAAAACTGGCGGACGACATCCCTCGCCCCTTGCCAACCCGCACTGAGGCATCGTGGTAAGGTACGCTTCACAACCCCAGCATGACAGACAAGGACAAGTTACGTCCCTCATTCTCCGTAAGCCCGAAGGGCCCTATGAGGGGTAGATCCTGGGAACCAGCCACGAGGGCAGAGGGTGCTAAGAATCTGCGGAGTCTAAACCACTACCCATTAACTACATTACACCTAGCAACTTATAACTGCCGTACACTCTCTAATCAAGCTAGGATTATAGAACTAGAAACAGAGGCAGCAAAAATAAAGTGGGACATCATGGGCATTAGCAAAGTAAGACGAAAAAATGAGGAACTTATAGAACTTGAGTCAGGGAATCTTCTAAACCACCAAGGGACACCAACAGGAAGAACAAGCAGAGTAGGATTCCTAATTAAGAGAACCTGGAAAAATAGAATCATAGGGATAACAAGCACCTCAGACAGAGTAGCCAGCATAACATTAAGACTCTCAAAAAGATATACTATCCAGATTATTCAGGTATACGCCCCAACAATCAGCCATAGTGACGACGAAGAATTCTATAATGAAATGACCCAAGCGCTCAGCAATGACAATAATCACTTCAAATACATAATGGGAGACTTTAATGTCACAGTAGGACACAGGAAAGACCAAGAAAAATGAATGGGGAAATATGGATTTGGAGAAAGGAGTGAATGAGGAGAGAGATTAATACAGTTCGCACACTTTCAGAACATGTATGTGGCAAACTCCTTCTTCAAGAAGAACCTTAACAGGAAATGGACGTGGGAAACCCCCGGTGCAACTATTAAAAATGAAATAGACTTTATCCTCACCAATAAAATTAACACAGTAAAAGATCTAAGCATACTCAACAACTTCATTACAGCAAGCGATCATCGACTAATTAGAGCTCGACTGGTCTTAGATATAAAAGTAGAAAGGTCAAGACTAATCAAAACCAATACAACGAAAAACATAAATAACGAAAGACTGAAAAAGAACTCTCACCACTTTGAAGCACTACTCGAAGAAATACTACAAAAAGTGGAATGTAACAAACCTGAACTGATGGACACAATTCGAAACTGCGCTGTAGAAGTGGGAGGTCTACAACAACAAAGTGAACATAAAAAACTGATTCCGGAAACAAAAGCACTATTACGAAAACGAAGAGAAATGAAAAACAGAACAAACATTCAAAGAATTGAATACACCGAACTGTGCAAGTCGATACGAAAGAAAATCGTATCAGAAATTACAACGAGAAACTGGTAAAAACAACGATAGAAAAGCTTAAAAGCTACAAACATGCAAAAAGACCACTAATAATAGGAAAAAGACAGACAGTTGCATTAACTGATGGAAACACCAGAGCCACAGACAGGAATAAAATAATAGACCTAGTAGCGAAATTCTATGGAGACCTATACAAGGCTACTGAAAATTTGGAAGAAATAGTAGAACACTCAGGAGAGGCCATACCAGAAGTATTGGTGGAGGAAGTAAAAATGGCACTGAAAAGTATGAGAAATGGCAAAGCAGCGGGAAATGACGGCATCACGACCACATACGAAATATGCGGAAGCTAAAACATGGAAGTACCTTGCCAAACTATACACGAGTTGTCTGATATCCAGGAGCATACCTAAAGAGTGAAATAGCGCCCTTATAGTGTTGATCCACAAGAAGACGTTAAGAACTACAGAGCAACAAGTCTACTACCAGTAACGTACAAGGTATTCGCAAAGATCATTCACAATAGAATACAAAACACACTAGACTCGGCCCAACCACGAGAACAGGCTGGAGTCCGCACAGGCTTCAGTACAATAGACCACATCCATACCCTCAAAGAGATTATCAGTCGAACCAAAGAATACGACCAACCACTAGCACTAGCCTTCATTGACTTTGAGAAAGCATTCAACTCTATATATCCTAGAGCAGTAATAAATGCCCTAACAGAACAAGGGGTCGACAAACCATATATTGAGACCCTAGCAAATATATATATATATATATAGGGAAGCCAAAGCGAGAGTTAGGATATATGAGGGCACTCCAGAATTCCCCACTAGCAGAGGAGTTAGACAAGGAGAAGCAATAACACCAAAGTTATTTACAGCAACCCTAGGAAGCATCTTCAGACAATTAGACTGGAACAACACAGATCTGAATATAGATGGAGAATACTTGAACCATCTAAGATTCGCTGATGACATCATCCTGATAGCAAGTAGCCCTGGTGAAATGCAACAACAGATAAATGAATTAAATACAGCAAGCAACGAAGTAGGCCTTAAAATAAATCTGAGTAAGATCAAGGTAATGTATAACGAAATAATTAACGCACAAGAAATAAAAATTATTGACACTGCCCCGGAAATAGTAGAGGAATACATATAACTGGGTCAACCAATACACATATCAGGCTCTCTACTTCCAGAAATAAATAGAAGGACCAAATTAGCATGGAGAACATTTGGACAGAACTCTATCATCTTCAAGTCTAGAATGTCACTCCCTTTGAAAAATAAAGCGTTTGATCAGTGCGTACTACCAGTACTAACATACGGCTGTAAAACCTGGACCCTGAAAACTGATATCATTAGAAACCCCCAGGTAACACAGAGGTCTATGGAACGACGCACGCTTGGAATAACAAGGAGAGATAGAAAAAGGGTTGAATGGATCAAACAGAAAACCCTAAAGTGGCAATGGGCGGGGCATCTCGCTAGAAGGACAGACGACAGATGGACCACAAAGATAACGCAATCGTATCCCGGAGGCGTGAAAAGACCAAGAAGACGCCCCAACTTAAGATGGGACTACGATATAAAGAAACTCGCAGGATAAATTGGAGCCGCATAGCTAGCAATAGACAACAATGGGCCCAAATGGAAATAGAATATATAAATATGTGAAGGGAGGCTATACCATAACTGGAAAATGGTTGAATGAGCTGCATATATGATGATGATGATGATGATGATATCTTTACTGCCATAATAAGACTCCACTACTGACCTAAAGAACTGGAAAAGTCTGAAATTATTCTCATTCCAAAGCTTGGAAAAAAGTTGACTAACGTTGCTTCATACAGACCAATAAGCTTACTGTCAACGATATCCAAATTATTGGAAAGTTTATACTCATATGTACCAAAAATGAACTTTATCATATAATACCAGAGAAACAGTTTAGATGTCCCTGAAGCACTCTACTATCCAGCAATGACATCGCCTAGTACACGCCAATAACGAAGCGATAGATACAAAAAAATATTGCTCAGCAGTTTTTCTAGATCGAAGCCAAACCTTTGACAAGGTCTGGCATGATCAATTTATTTACAAAATCGAACAATACCTTTTTGCACTGTACTACGCACTAATAAAATCCTACTCAACAGTCAGATATTTCAGAACTGGAGTAAACGGAAAAACCTCTGAGCTACAAATCATTAAATCTGGAATCCCACAAGGTAGCGTTCTATGACCAATCCTCTATTTAGTGTATACTTATGATCTTCCAAATACTGACTACACTATAGTTAAAACCTTTGCAGACGATGCAGATCTTATGGCTATTCATGAAGACCCCGTAGTAGCAATCTCAAACCTACAAGGACATCTGTTCAAATTGGAAAGCTTGTTTGGTTTCAAAAATGGAAGTTTAGAATAAACACCACTAAATCCCAACATATAACCTTTACCGCAAAAAAATTACTGCGCCCACCAATCTACATCAACAATATTAAAGTTCCTAGATCAACATGTTGCAAATACCTGGGGATTCGCCTAGAGAATAATCTAATTTGGAGGGAACATATAATGAAGAAATGGAAGCAGATTGATTCTAAAATGAGAGAACTAACTAACTAACAAATCCTTATATTCAAAAAAATTATCGTGCCCGTATAGACGTATGGTATAGAACTGTGGGGATATGCCAGTAAGTCCAGCATCGCCATCATACAAAGAGCTCAGTCAAAAACTCTTCGAGCAATGACTGATGCTCTGTGGTACATCACAAACCAAATGCTCCATCAAGACCTTCGTGTGCCAACCATTCACGAAATAATCCTAGAAAGAAATGAAAAATATCATACGAAGTTAGCATATAATGACAATCCCCTAATGCAACCACTTGCATAGGAAAACATCCCTCGAAGATTGAAGAGAAAATGGCCAATAAACCACAAGTGAGGTGTACAAGGTATTCCCAATGGGGAAACCTCATCAGGATAGTGGAAAAACTATGACAATAGTTTCAAAGTCAACACAATAACTCATAAAATGTAGTTTCTGTTGCTGTTTTTCTTTCAAAATAAAAAAAAATTGAATTATGGCTGATTTTAATTTAAATTTTTTGTTAAGATTATGATTTTATTTTGATTGAGATGTTTTACTTCAGTTAGATTTCCATTTATAATTGCATTTCCAAATATTAAAATAAATAGCTTATTTTGTTTTAAGAGTTTATTAGTACAAAAAGCTAAAATAGGAGATTGTATGAGAAGAGCAATGGTGGATCAAGCCACAAATGTATTTATTATGTAAGGACAGGACGAAGTGACGAAAACGGGATAATTTGAAGTAAGATTGGTAGTTAAAGTTCAGTAGGACAAATTTGAGCCAATTTTAACATATTACGTAAGCAAATGTTTATTACATTATGGGTGATTGTTTATTAAATAATAATATGAATAAATAAAAGCAATATATGCATGTATTGCGAGTATTTTGGCGGCTTTCCGGTACGTTGGGCAACATAATTGTGACTTTTAGGTGAAAATTTGTATATAGGTATTACGTAACGTTTAGGGAGGGGGTACAGAAAAGTGTTACGGTGCGTTATATGGGGGACGAGGGAGGTAGGGTAAAAAATATTCAAAAATTGCGTCACACGATACTTACACGCCCCTTTTTACAAATATCAGTTTTTATCAAGATATATGCTGCAAAAACTTTGTAGTACATATTAAATATCAATAAAGTAAACAATTGTTGCTTCTATTACAATCGAATAATCTTCTTCACATTTCGGATTACCTTATCAGGTGCCGCTTGTGGTTTCTGGTCCTTCTTATAACCATTTCTTCCACTGTTTTCTATCTCTAGCAATCTTTCTCAATTCCTCTGAAGTTTTTTCGCCTTTTGCTCCGCGTTCCATTATTTCTTTCTTGGTCTACCCCTTCGATAGTGAGTGGTGTTTCCTACATCCATGATTTTCCCATTATTCATACAATGAAACCTAACCAACTCAGCTAATTCTTGATTATTTTTTCAATTACTGTTTCTTATTTTATTACTTATTTAATGTCTTCGTTTTTATCCTGTTACATTTTTTCCCGATATTCTCGTAGATGATTCATTTCCATTGCGTAACTTCAAAGGGCAGTAACTTTTATCTATATGCACATTTGTACTAAGGAAAATAAGGTTCGTACAAGTCATTTTTGGTTCCAGAATATATGATTCAATTCATTACCTATTTTTGTCATACTAAGTATATTTTAACAGTTGAATGAAAGTGATATAATCTGATCTTAGCATCAGACGATTGAAATACCCGGTATTTTTCTAACGTCGTATATACAGTAATTTCATTTAATATACAAATACTTAATAAATACAAAATGGAAGAATACGCTTAAAAGGTTTAATACAAATATGTATTTGTGGTATTCCTGTAAATAAGTTATTTTAAAATTTAAAGAAATCTTTTTTATTGCTCCCTAAATATAAATATTTTAGTCATTGAGCAATTTGAAATTAACTTATGTCTAAAAGATAGATATAAATTTTTCAAATAATCTTTTAACCAGGATTAAACAGTATCTATCAATTTGTCTTTGGTTTATAAAAAATACGCTTTGGCTAGATTATAGATTGAGTTCATTTAATAAATTTCATTAATTACTAATTTGGAAATAATTTTAAACTTCGTTATCCGAAAACTTCTCTAATATTATAAATATATTTTGCATTTATATGACAATAAAGTTATAAGTTGAACGAAAAATGTGATGATATATTTCTAAATTGAAACGAACAAGTAACAAACCAATTTTATGATAATAAACATATAATGAGCAATCTGAGAGTCGGTGGATTGCAAATATTGAGAATAGAGATCTGTGATGAGAAAAACTCCACATCCTTGTCTTACTCCAAAACTTTCAGCCCCGCTATAGAGATATATCATAACTGATGTACAACAATTTCAGTTCGTAGAAACGTCCCATTTTATCCATGTGTGATAGTAGACTCAGCATAAAGTTAAACTCTTTTACAAAACTAACCTTCAGAAACATCCCATTTATAGTACATTTCGTTCTAAAAAATCACTCAATTTCCAGTATTTCCACACATTGCCTGTACCTAAGAACTTGTTCTAAGCAGTCATGCTTACTAAGTTCTCCAAAAGAGTTTTTCTTACTTCTCGATAGGCAGAAACTTATCAATAGAAAAATAATCTCTTATCAGGGCAACTAAAAATTGTAATGAACATTCATATATTTGCCAAACGGTCTAAAAGAATAATAATCCCATCGCAATTTTCTCTTTTGTAAAAACAGTTTTGACGAAAACTCCGCCTGCATTGCTCACTGGATGGATAGAGTAGTTTAGTGAGTAATGTTGCCGGTCCCAAGCCCTGAAAAAGGAGGAGGATTTAAAAACGAGGCTAGCAACCCACCTTTTAGGAAAAAAACAGTGCTCGAAGAACCGATACGAGTGCCTCGGGAACCGGACGGATCAACTCAGGAAACGACACAAGTGCAAGTAAATGACATTACAGAAGAATAATGGATCAGGTACTTCGAAAACACATATAATATTACTGATGATGATAATACACCGACACAAATTTCAGTAAATGATAACAATAACGAACCGGAAATAACACTGGAGGAAGTTGAAGCACTAATAACAAAATTGAAAAATCGAAGAGCACCTGGGATTGATAATATAAACAACGATTTAATCAGTATGGAGGAGAGAAAAGAGAGACAATTCTTCGATGATCTTCAGTGCACTTTAGATAGTTTACCAAGAAACGAAAAAGTCTTTATAATGGGGGACTTCAATTCACGTATAGGAAATGATACAATCCCTGGAATCGTGCAACACTTTGGTGAGGAGACAAAAAATTAAAATGGAAATATGTTAATCGAAATGTGCACATACAACTAGCTAAGAATAAACAATACGTACTTTGAACATAAAGAACAACACAAATACACATTCAGAAATACAAGGGGTAACAAAGCGATCATCGATTATGTAATCACCAATAGACAAGTGTACCCTCAACAAATTCTGGACATAAGAGCACTAACATCGGCGAACGTAGGGACACAACATAACCTGGTTCTTTGTAAATATCGATCGGTAGGTATGCGAAAGAAGAAAAAGGCACCAAATTATGTAACAAAATTCAACATAGAATCGTTGTGGGAAGATAGTACAAAGGATATATATCAAAGAAGATTCAATGAGAAGATAACGCAAAACCAGGTTGTAGATAACGATGATGTAGAAACGGCTTGGAAAAAAATGAGAGGAAATATAACACAAAGTGCAACAGAAGCCATATGGATAAGAACAATAGACTCCAACGGAAAGAGAAACACCAAACCGTGGTTCACCAACAAAGCCAAGGAACTGGCAAAACTGAAGCAGAAGGAAGCATATATAAAATATTTTAACAATAGAACACAGGATGAGTATGAAAGATACAAAACTGTTAGAAATCGAACAAACAACCACATACGACAACTAAAGAAGGAATACTGGGAAAAATTTTCTGCAGAAATGGAAGCAGACTTATACGGTGGTCAGAAGAAGGTATGGAACATGCCACGTAACAGAAAAAAACAAGTTACGCAGGAAGTGCAAGTAAATGACATTACAGAAGAAGAATGGATCAGGTACTTCGAAAACACATATAATATTACTGATGATGATAATACACCGATACCCATTTCAGTAAATGATAACAATAACGAACCGGAAATAACACTCGAGGAAATTGAAAAATCGAAGAGCACCTGGGATTGATAATATAAACAACGATTTAATCAAGTATGGAGGAGAGAAAAGAGGGAACTTGTCACCTTATTTTATAAGATTATAATATCCGGTGTCATACCGTACGAATGGAAGTTAAGCATATCCGTACCCATATATAAAAAGGGAGGAAAAAGGGATCATGACAATTTCAGGAACATAACTTTGTTGAGCTCAGTATTAAAACTTTTTACAAAAATCATAGCGATAAGACTTGGATACAATAACAAGGGTTAAGACAGAACAGATCGACGGTGGACGCAATATTCATAATACGGCAACTAACAGAAAAATCAATAGAATTCAACAAGCCCATGTTTGTATGTTTTGTTAACCTCACTAAAGCCGTTGATAAAGTACGGTTGAGAGACGTATTAGAGATTCTACAGTAGAACAATATAGATCATAAATATCAAAATATTATTAAAGAACTGAACACCGGAAATATAACGAGGATTAAAACCAGAACGGGATTGTTCCAAGAAGTACAGATTATGAACGGGATACGACAAGGAGACAGCCTCAGTCCTACACTATTCAATATTATCATGGACAGAATCATAGAAAGCGTTAACAATGTCAACGCAGGGAACAGAATGGGAGAACAATCATTAAAAGTGTTATGTTATGCGGATGACGCGGTGCTAGTGGCAGAAAGTGAAGATGACTTACAGCGCCTACTATACAGAATGAAGACAGCGGCAGATAAATATAATTTGAGCATTTCAATTAAGAAGACTCAATCAATGGTCATAGCCAAAGATCCCATTAGATGTAAACTAGCTGTCGACAACAACATAATACAACAAACAATGAAATTCAATTACCTTGGAGTAACAATATCAAGCAAAAGGGATTTAATAGAGGAAACACGAATTCAAGCGATAAAAGCATCAAGGATCAGCGGATATTTGAGAGAAATAATATAGAAAAACAATATGAGGAGTACACAAAGCAAGATAACAATCTACAAAACATGCCTAAGACCAATTCTCACTTATGCAACCGAAACAAGGGCCGAACCAGTAACAACAAAAAGAATAATGAGGACGACTGAAATGAAAACGCTAAGAACAATTAAGGAAGTGAGCCTCAGAGATAGAATGCGAAGTCAAGAAATTAGAGAAGAATTAGGAATGCAGGATGTGGTGAGATGCGTCAGAGAACGAAAACGAGGTTGGGGAGATCATGTCGAAAGAATGCCAGAAAACAGATGGGCAAAATGAGCGAAAACAGAAACTAAACACACGGAGACCATTAGGCAGACCACCAAAAAGATGGTACGAGAGCTGGAGTTCAGCGTCTCAAGAAGAGCTCAGGAGGAGGCTGAATATTCGGAATTAAACAGGATAGGATCCTACTAAAAGGAAAAGATGAAGAAGTTTTGACGAATTCTTAGAGGATTTAGAAAATTAAATTTTCAATTCACGTGTTCTGGAGAATCTTTCCAACTACATTCAATTAAATCAAACACCCACTATATATCAGCTAATTCCTTTGTTTTTTTTATTTAAGGCTTTTGTAATGACTATCAATATGAGCCTGGGGCTTATGATTTTGAACTACACGTCGACAAACCTAGCTAGGCTTGATGCTTGAAATTTGGGTGCGCAGTAGTCCAAGCGCCTGCAGATGACGGGAGCTCATCCGTTGTAAATAGGTTTGTTCCAACCAGCGTCAAAAACAGTTTCTTACAGTCAGGATTCTGCGCACTAACTCAAATGTGTTCCAAACAGAGTTTCTGACAGTTAGTAAACGATTCATTTTCTGTTCCAACTGATTCTCAAACCTGTTAGTAAACGATCAGAATGGTTTGCGGATTATTCTCTAGCAATTTGTTTGGAGCATGCGCATTACTGTTTCTTTAAAAATATAACCTCTAACCCCGTACCCGCCGAAGTGCTAAATAGTAAATAGCTTGTAACTCTGTTTCAATTTGAGTGCTTTAAAATATTTTTTTCTACGCCCTATCTTTAAAGTACCTTGTGTTTCACCGATTGGTAGCGCTTAAAGCGGTTGTTTATAATTATAGTGAAAAAAAGTCAAAAAGCGTTAAAAAAAGTACCATAACGTTAACTTTATTACACGCTTTCCATAAGATAACACAATGAAACTTAGTTGGGCATCGAGGAAGGACTTTGATGAAAGTTGGAGTACGTATAATTGTAATTTACCGGAGAAGCTCAATTAAAATATCCCAAATGTCTATTTTAATTTTATTTTTTGCATAGGGCTGTAGAAAAAATAATGTACGTAACATGTGCATGAATTACTATTAATAAATCGTTAAATAGGAGAGACGAAGATTTTAGTGAGATTAGTGACATAATATCGTCCATGGAAAATGGTGACAAAGATGCACAATTTCTCCGGTCTATCAAAAAGTCTATTTCAAATTGCTTGGACAGCAAATTATGGTTGAAACCTCTTCCAGTATAATTACCACAGGTCTGCGTATTCTAAAAATTTCCTCTGAATGGATTCCAAGGATTGTATGGAATTTTGATAGACAGGCGACCAAATCACTGAGGCGTATTCTAGTTTACTTCTAATAAGTGTAACATACAGCAACACTAGCAAAACTATACCAATTACGAACGCAATAATCCAAGGTTTTCGTTGCCGCTTTAGTAATATCAGCAATATGTTCGCTGAAAGTAAAAGAACTATCAGTTTTTAAACCGAGTTCTTTGATAGAACTACACCTGTCAA
Source organism: Galeruca laticollis (assembly GCA_963921935.1). NCBI lineage: Eukaryota > Metazoa > Arthropoda > Insecta > Coleoptera > Chrysomelidae > Galeruca > Galeruca laticollis. The sequence goes on along the minus strand of OY998181.1, from coordinate 31,492,015 downwards.
AAGGTTGGTCATTAAGATAGTAATCGAAATTATACGGATTATTACGAAGAGAATACGATACGACTTCACATTTGGATATACTTAAATGAAGAGGGTTACATAATCACCACCTGTTAATACTATCTAAACTGTTCTGTAAAATGTAGCAATCCTCAATGCGGTCAATTTTACTTTACATTTTTAAATCATCGGCGAGGATAAGATGCATAAATTTCAATTTGTGCTACAGATCATTGATAAAGATTAGGAACAGTAGTGGACCCAAATTGGAACTCTGTGGTATTCCGGAAGTTGCTATAAATTAATGAGATCAAAAACCGCCATACTCAACAACTTGTGTTCGTCCGATAAGATAGCTCTGTGAAATTGAAAGTAAATAGAGTGAATTACCCGTAGTTCTCAGTTTGGATAGTAGTAAAAAATAATCAACTTTATCGAACGACTTCTGAAAATCAGTATAAATGACACCCACTTGTCCTACCTGATCCAAAACATCGGTGGTAAATTAGAAAATCAAATTAAATTTGTTACTGTTGTTTTTTTATCATAAAACCATGTTGAGTTTTCCAAAATTACATGAAATAGCTATGGTTCTATAATTACTGGTCAGGGTGGCATCATCTTTTATAGACAGGACAAATTTTAGTTTTTTTCATATGGTTGGATACATTTTTGTTCTTAAAATCAAATTATAAATAAATTCCAATGGCTTGGCCAAGACACGAATGCAATCTTTAACGAGAAAACTAGATATATTGTCACAACCTGAAGTCATTTTGTCTCTAAGTTTTTAGAAGCGTTAATAATGTCAGCCTCAGCTATACTGTCCAAAGATATACAGGAGTTAACAACACGTTCTAAATTATGTCCAAGAAATTTAGGATTCTAATGAGAGTAAACATTAGAAAAAAAGGTAGCAATAACATTGACAACATCTTGAGGGTTGTCAGGTACATTTGAATCATGTGTCATATTACCAGGAATTCTAGATTTTCCTCTTTTTATGTTAATGTAAGACCAGAATTTCGACGAATCTGAGTAAATAGCATCTTCAATATTTTGAATGTAGGTAGCATACGACACTTGAATCTGTTTAATCAATCTGCTGAAATGTTCAAGATATGTTAAGATATTGTATTTTTTACAGTTTTCCCATGCCGCATCCTTATATGGTAGTCGACGACCTCCTTGTTGCACTTAACGAACAGGGATAGTATGCTCAAGGATATGCTGACGACATTGTTATTCTAATACGAGGAAAATACGTGGGCATCTACCTTTAACTAATGCAGAGGGCACTGTACGTGGAGAGATGGCGTGATGCGGAGGGATCGTCTGTCAATCCCTCGAAAATCATCATGGTACCATTCAAAAAACAGCGAATTGTGGAGATCACTAGTGTGCCAACATTTTCGGCAATCCGATAGAGGTTGCCAGGGCAGCAAAATATCTAGGAATCCGGTTAGATGACAAGCTAACCTGGAATAGTCATCTAGCGACCGTCACAAGCCGTTCTCAGATCACGCTAATAACGATTATATGAGCAATTGGATGCACCTGGGATCTAACTCCGTCAATGGTAAACTGGTTGTACACCAGATTAATCAGACTCATGATGGTGTACGGTGCAATTGTGCGGTGGCCTAAAGTTCAGCAAAGCACAGCTGCTAAAACACTTTCTAAAGTGCAGCGTGTCTGAACATTACAGGAGCCATGAAAGGCACTCCAACCGCAGCATTGGAAATACTACTAAACATCCCACCAATAGATCTATACATACAGGGGGAGGCTAAAATGGCTGCACATAGAATGCAGTGTAATGGCAACTGGTGCAATCACCATGCCATGAAACATACAAAAATACACAACACCATAAGGTGCGACATCCTTGAAATGCCACCTGACAGAATGCCCATTGTCGTGGAAACTGAGACACCATATCGCCTCAACTTGAGTGGCAGATCCGAATGAGCTCAGGGAGACCCCCATCATATGTTGAACAGTATCACCTGGTACACCGATAGGTCAAAGACCCCAACGTGTACAGGAGCAGGCGTCTACGGAGTCAGACCCAGGCAAAGCATAAGAGTTTGCCTTGATAAGCTGCCGACCGTATTTCAAGCAGAAATAGCTGCACTAACAGAATGCGGCAGAACATGAATTAACAGGGAATATAACAAAAAGACACCATATGTGAACATGGACAGTCAGGCGGCTCTTATGGCCTTAGCAAGCCACATCTATACATCGAAGATAGTGTGGGACTGTCATAATACCTTGAAAACCTTGGCAAAAGCCAATAGGGTAATTCTCACTTGGGTGTCAAGCCATATAGGGGTAGATGGAAATGAGGGAGATGATAAGTGTGTCAAGAAAGGAGCTGATCTCGCCCTTATGGGACCAGAACCAGCATACGGCGTTTCATATAGCGTCGTACGAAAAACTGTCTCCAACTGGGTGTCGCTTGAATACCAAAAGTGCTGAAAAGAGTTGCGGGACACGCTCAGTCCAAAAGAATGCTCAAAGTACCATCGAGTTCCAATGCAGCAGATGCTCTTAGACTGGGCAGCAGATGCTCTTACACTGGGCAGGAAAGTGGTAAGATTCCTAACTGGCCACTGGCTATTCAATACACGCCTAGCGAAGATGGGGATTGACGCAATAAACCTCCATTGCAGGATGTATGGATAGGTAGAGGAAACCGCAAATCATGTTATTTTCGATTGTCCTGTCATGTGCAGGAGAGCCTCCTGTTTAGATATATTCCTAGATACAAATCAGGAGGGACTGCTGGAAAGTATACTCCGGCGAATCTCACTGTTTGCCGTGAAATTAGGATGGGACTCTGCTTAATATCTACGAATGGAGGTGCACAATAAGCCTAATTAATGGCTGAGCGGCAACCATTACGGCACCCGAACTCTAATCCCCTCGTGACTAAAAAAAGGCGCATCCCTAGCTCTAATATTATTTATTATCTCCTTTGTAAACTAGGGAGGATATTTGCGCTTACTTTTTTTAAATAGAAGTATTTTTGCATATAGTGCAATTCAGAATCTCATAAAATTTAGAGCATGCTTCATTAACATCAATATTATGAATCAAACAAGACCAATCGATTTCCAAAAATTCATTGTAAATAGCAGGGAAATTAGCTCTTCGAAAATTGAATCTAGTGTTGCTATTGTTGTAGACGAATTACTTGTTATTTACAGTAGTTAATTCAAATTCAATACTTAATGTGCAATAATGAATAATATCCTGTAACGATGTTACTATTTTTCGTTCCTGACATCCCACAGTATATATTTCAGTTTTTTATTCTATTAGTATTATTAAGTTAAAACCCCTCTTTCATAGCAAGCTGTACATTTATTTATTAATTAATAATTTCAGAATATGTGTATTACTTATGATATACCTAGTATATTGTATATGAGTTACTTACTGTATCGTTCGCGCAAATCAGTCCACGCCGTTCTTAAGATTGTTAAGTGAGGGACCTCCTGAATGGAGTCGAGAGAAAAATGGGTAAAACCGGGAAACCGTGGTTTCCGCCGTTTCCGCTGTCTTCCGCCGTCTCCGAAATTATGACCTATTTTCGCCAACGAGGTGAGCGAATTTAAAAATAATTTTGTAAATCATTCTTTCTGTGATAAATTCATTTGCTCCTGGCGTCTTTAGTAGTTATACTAATAGAATTTATTTTTGCTTACTGCTTGTTTCATTTGAGTGATTTTCCGTGTATTTGTGTACAATTCCGAAGTAAAATTTGATCTGTTAGTTTTATTAGGGAAAAGAAATATAGTTGGGAAACTTCCAAGCCTCATCGCTGCCATAGCAGGTAGGTTCTTGGGGGATTTTCAAAGTATTTCGGGGATCCCGATTCCGGTATAGAAAATTAGGGAAAAGAAATATAGTTGGGAAACTTCCAAGCATCATCGCTGCCATAGCAGGTAGATTCTTGGGGGATATTCAAAGTATTTAGGGAATCCCGATTCCGGTATAGAAAATTAGAGAAAAGAAATTTAGTTGGGAAACTTCCAAGCATCATCGCTACCATAGCAGGTAGATTCTTGGGGGATTTTCAAAGTATTTCGGGAATCCCGATTCCGGTATAGAAAATTAGGAAAAATAAATTTAGTTGGGAAACTTCCAAGCATCATCGCTGCCATAGCGGGTGGATTCTTGGGGGATTTTCAAAGTATTTCGGGAATCCCGATTCCGGTATAGAAAATTAGGAAAAAGAAATTTAGTTGGGAAACTTCCAAGCATCATCGCTGCCATAGCAGGTAGATTCTTGGGAGATTTTCAAAGCATTTCGGGAATCCCGATTCCAGTATAGAAAATTAGGGAAAACAAATTTAGTTGGGAAACTTCCAAGCATCATCGCTACCATAGCAGGTAGATTCTTGGGGGATTTTCAAAGTATTTCGGGAATCCCGATTCCGGTATAGAAAATTAGGGAAAAGAAATTTAGTTGGGAAACTTCCAAGCATCATCGCTGCCATAGCAGGTAGATTCTTGGGGGATTTTCAAAGCATTTCGGGAATCCCGATTCCGGTATAGAAAATTAGGGAAAAGAAATTTAGTTGGGAAACTTCCAAGCATCATCGCTGCCATAGCAGGTAGATTCTTGGGGGATTTTCAAAGTATTTCGGGAATCCCGATTCCGGTATAGAAAATTAGGAAAAATAAATTTAGTTGGGAAACTTCCAAGCATCATCGCCGCCATAGCAGGTAGATTCTTGGGGGATTTTCAAAGTATTTCGGGAATCCCGATTCCGGTATAGAAAATTAGGAAAAATAAATTTAGTTGGGAAACTTCCAAGCATCATCGCCGCCATAGCAGGTAGATTCTTGGGGGATTTTCAAAGTATTTCGGGAATCCCGATTCCGGTATAGAAAATTAGGGAAAAGAAATTTAGTTGGGAAACTTCCAAGCATCATCGCTGCCATAGCAGGTAGATTCTTGGGGGATTTTCAAAGTATTTCGGGAATCCCGATTCCGGTATAGAAAATTAGGAAAAATAAATTTAGTTGGGAAACTTCCAAGCATCATCGCTGCCATAGCAGGTAGATTCTTGGGGGATTTTCAAAGTATTTCGGGAATCCCGATTCCGGTATAGAAAATTAGGGAAAAGAAATTTAGTTGGGAAACTTCCAAGCATCATCGCTGCCATAGCAGGTAGATTCTTGGGTGATTTTCAAAGCATTTCGGGAATCCCGATTCCAGTATAGGAAATTAGGGAAAACAAATTTAGTTGGGAAACTTCCAAGCATCATCGCTACCATAGCAGGTAGATTCTTGGGGGATTTTCAAAGTATTTCGGGAATCCCGATTCCGGTATAGAAAATTAGGAAAAATAAATTTAGTTGGGAAACTTCCAAGCATCATCGCCGCCATAGCAGGTAGATTCTTGGGGGATTTTCAAAGTATTTCGGGAATCCCGATTCCGGTATAGAAAATTAGGGAAAAGAAATTTAGTTGGGAAACTTCCAAGCATCATCGCTGCCATAGCAGGTAGATTCTTGGGGGATTTTCAAAGTATTTCGGAAATCCCGATTCCGGTATAGAAAATTAGGAAAAATAAATTTAGTTGGGAAACTTCCAAGCATCATCGCTGCCATAGCAGGTAGATTCTTGGGGGATTTTCAAAGTATTTCGGGAATCCCGATTCCGGTATAGAAAATTAGAGAAAAGAAATATAGTTGGGAAACTTCCAAGCATCATCGCTACCATAGCAGGTAGATTCTTGGGGGATTTTCAAAGTATTTCGGGAATCCCGATCCGGTATAGAAAATGAGGAAAAATAAATATAGTTGGGAAACTTCCAAGCATCATCGCTGCCATAGCAGGTAGATTCTTGGGGGATTTTCAAAGTATTTAGGGAATCCCGATTCCGGTATAGAAAATTAGAGAAAAGAAATATAGTTGGGAAACTTCCAAGCATCATCGCTACCATAGCAGGTAGATTCTTGGGGGATTTTCAAAGTATTTCGGGAATCCCGATTCCGGTATAGAAAATTAGGAAAAATAAATTTAGTTGGGAAACTTCCAAGCATCATCGCTGCCATAGCAGGTAGATTCTTGGGGGATTTTCAAAGTATTTCGGGAATCCCGATTCCGGTATAGAAAATTAGGGAAAAGAAATTTAGTTGGGAAACTTCCAAGCATCATCGCTGCCATAGCAGGTAGATTCTTGGGGGATTTTCAAAGCATTTCGGGAATCCCGATTCCAGTATAGAAAGTTAGGGAAAAAAAATTTAGTTGGGAAACTTCCAAGCATCATCGCTACCATAGCAGGTAGATTCTTGGGGGATTTTCAAAGTATTTCGGGAATCCCGATTCCGGTATAGAAAATTAGGAAAAATAAATTTAGTTGGGAAACTTCCAAGCATCATCGCTGCCATAGCAGGTAGATTCTTGGGGGATTTTCAAAGTATTTCGGGAATCCCGATTCCGGTATAGAAAATTAGAGAAAAGAAATATAGTTGGGAAACTTCCAAGCATCATCGCTACCATAGCAGGTAGATTCTTGGGGGATTTTCAAAGTATTTCGGGAATCCCGATTCCGGTATAGAAAATTAGGAATAATAAATATAGTTGGGAAACTTCCAAGCATCATCGCTGCCATAGCAGGTAGATTCTTGGGGGATTTTCAAAGTATTTAGGGAATCCCGATTCCGGTATAGAAAATTAGAGAAAAGAAATATAGTTGGGAAACTTCCAAGCATCATCGCTACCATAGCAGGTAGATTCTTGGGGGATTTTCAAAGTATTTCGGGAATCCCGATTCCGGTATAGAAAATTAGGAAAAATAAATTTAGTTGGGAAACTTCCAAGCATCATCGCTGCCATAGCAGGTAGATTCTTGGGGGATTTTCAAAGTATTTCGGGAATCCCGATTCCGGTATAGAAAATTAGGGAAAAGAAATTTAGTTGGGAAACTTCCAAGCATCATCGCTGCCATAGCAGGTAGATTCTTGGGGGATTTTCAAAGCATTTCGGGAATCCCGATTCCAGTATAGAAAGTTAGGGAAAACAAATTTAGTTGGGAAACTTCCAAGCATCATCGCTGCCATAGCAGGTAGATTCTTGGGGGATTTTCAAAGTATTTCGGGAATCCCGATTCCGGTATAGAAACTTAGCGAAAAGAAATATGGTTGGGAAACTTCCAAGCATCATCGCTGCCATAGCAGGTAGACTCTTGGGGGATTTTCAAAGTACTTCGGGAATCATTTACTCTAGTTCCATAGGCCTTGGTAGCGTGACTATAAAACTAGACTATTTGATAATAGGCAACTTGGAGAAGCCTCGTCCGTGTACGCTGCCATAGTAGGTACACCCTTCGAGGGTTTTCCATGGCGTGAATCGAAATAATCTCGCGAGCGTTCGCTGCCGTAGCTGGATCGCCAAGAAGAGTTTTTCGGATTCTTCCGGCTAACTGTTCTTTAAGTGATCGATTTAGCACCAACGGCCGTGGTAACATCCGTACAATTAGGGTACGTCAACCCTGATAACCTGGAATAATCCCGTACCCGTACGCTGCCATAGCAAGTACAAAATTCGGGAGGTTTCCAGGCTGATTGATACAAATTCCGTTTTCTCGAGTACTCATTCAGTATAGCATCGGTAACCGAGGGTAATTTATTAGTTACCGCTGTATTATTTTAAGCCGTACACAAATACTAAGAAACGCTCCCATAAAATATCGCTAGTGCCTTGATAACGCTTTCTCTGTGTAATTTTCATAATACTGCTAGTTAATTTCCATTGATTTTCACCTGCAATCGCATAAATTAGTAAAGCTTTGCACGTTAGCTTTTGTGATTGTAAAATATTTATTGTTTGGTATAATGCTTTGGGTCTGAGTAATAACCTAACTAGATAGTGTAGATATCGAAGGATTTTAATCAACACTTAGTTATTTTAAATATATAGCTCCTTGGTTCGTTTTATTTCTCCTTTCCAAATTATTTCGAGGTCGAAATAAAGTTTATAATTTTATCAAGCACCGGTAGTTTCATTTTTCCGATAGTGGTAAACAATTGACGCCTGTTTTCCACTTGGCACACAGACCCCTGGAATTACTTAACCTCCATTTGTTGCTACCCTGGTAATTCTTGACGCTACATTTTCGAGAGTTTGGTGGAGTAAACCATCCCAAAAGTCTGGCGCCCGAGAAAATCTGGTAGATATTAAAGCCGCGGGTGTCCTAGTGACGTCCGTTATATTTTGGTGAAAGAAAGAGTACGTCCCAATCCTTCTTAACCAAGGGACGCAAATATCTAATTACAGTGCAAATAATGTTAGATAAAATGAGGTCAGGAAGCCTACCGTTTTGGTTCCACTCAAAGATATAATTTTGAAGATTAAAAAAGGAGCAAAAATTAACTTGACTTGTGATTTGGAGTCATTTCCAATATTAAAAGTAAGGATGCTAAAGTCACCACAAATCATAAAGTTAGCGTCTCCAAAAACGGTATTGAAAGTCTCAAACAAGTCCATAAAGGATTCAAACTCATCCAGTGACACAGTAGGCGGAAAATAAATGGAATACAACATAATAAAAGATTTTATCTTACATCCTACTATATCTACACGGAAGAAGTTTGAATTGAAGACATCAACATAAATTTCAGAAACACTAAAACTGTTACGCACTGCTATTAACGATCTACCTCGCTTTTAAATTTGTAATTGCAAAGTTTCTGTCACTTCTAAATACAACATATTCGCTTGGAAATAGCTCAAAACTGGTAACATTGTTTAATCATGTTTCACACAAGCATAAAAAGTCATACTCAGACGGAGTTTACTGTTAAGACCTCGAACATTTTGAAAGTAACAATAAAACGCTCGAAGAAACCCAGCACTGGGTGTATCTAGCGGTTCAACTCAACGATGATACATAAATTTTTATCTCCATGTTGTGTTCTGTCTCCTAATGAGTTTTTCAATAATTTGTAGTTTTCATTCTATCCAGGAGTTCTATTATAAGAAAGAGTAATATTTCGGTGTACATTATTGTTTGAGGTTCTTAGCCAGCTTCATAATATCTTGTACATCATTTTCCGAGGACATAACGAGTTCTATTGGTTGAATTTTATTATTAGTAGGTTTATCCAGACGATGTATTTTTGTATTTGTAAATCCCTCTTGGGGGAGACTAAGAGAATGAAGTATGTTGTTGATTCCTGCACGATCAGCAGAGACGTTGATCACAGTAGATCCTTGACCTTCAGTAAGCCGAAACAACATGACTTTATTTTTCCTCAATTCTCCCTCAGAAGTGCCTTTTGATTGGAATGCATTAAAATCTTTTTGAAGTGCAGAAATTGACCTTTCTATTTTTGACAAATCAGGTTGCAAAATTTGTCTATTTTATTACTTAAAGCTGCAATTTGAGACTCAATATCAACTTTAAGTGAGTTAAGAACGCCCCTCACGCTCCCAAGTTCATTCCAAGATTTATTGCAGATATTGTATATAATTTTGATAGATTTGGATTTTGAACGGGTAAACTCTATCATCAGCATCAAGTCCAACATAGGTTGCAGCTTGCAGTTACAAACGTCGCAGGTCATACTCGAACCCATTTGTGTACTACTATTACAATTAGCATACATCATACTTACTAATCCAGCAAACACAAACGATAAGCAAAATTTCCATAACAAAGATTAAATTGCCCACTGAGTGCAATTGGCCGCTCCTTTTTGTCGGATTGGCACACAAACAGCAAAAAAGGCGAATATATCAAAATTAGGAATTTGAAGAAATTTCTAACTCATAGTGAAAAAAATGTTAACTAAGCTTGCTGTGCATTTTAAACAAAATAAAACGCTCTATAAACAAATTAAATCACAAAATTTTTGAAAAGCCAACATTTTAAGGTGTATATTGGCAGAAATCAACTGCACTGTAAGAAGTAGCGACAAAGAAGGATGTTATGAGAAATTCAATTTCAAATTATCACATAACGGGGAAACCTGGACCAACTCTAAAAAATCTACATAAAATATTCTGATAATTTTCAGTATCAAGGAAGTACTGAGTCACTACGAAAACAGGTTCGCAACTTAGGATTTCGAGGGAGAAATGTAATAACATGGTCCGGTTACGATCTTTTAGAAAAATTAACAGTTTTAGAGAACAAAATAGACGCATAAGAAATATGTACTCTTCAAAAAGAATAGAACGATGACAATTCATCAGGATTGCTGAAACGAACAGGTAAAGGACATCGGCTAATAATTGTAAATGCTGGTGGTGAGGAAGGATTTTTTCCTAATGCATATTTACGATGGAAATCAAATTGACTACCACGACGACATGAACTACACTAATTATGACAAAGGGTTAAGGAAAAGTGCCAAATTTGCCGAAAAAAAGAGTTGTGGTTGCTCCTTACCTCAACAAACTATTAGAAAGCATGCCAAACTTAATTAATGGAAAGCGGCAATACTGTCAAATTAAGCAGGGTTGAATGTTTTTTAATAAAATGAGTTCTAAGAGCACTCTAGTACCGGATGGCTAGTTGGGACGTTCATGCACTGCACCACACGTGCCGCACAATAGTAATAAAGTAACGCCATCCTCATCTTTACATTTTTTTTTGTTCTTCGTTTGCGCATCTCCAAGTCTCTAGCTAGGTTTGTCAACTTGTACTTGCTCTAGTACGTGAGTACTAGAATACAAAAATCTTTTTGTTGTTCAGTAAGCAGTCACAGTTCACACAAATCTAATTTCCTCTCAAAGTGCGAGGATGAACATGTAACAACTTTTACAAATAATCTAACACCCAATTCTCTTATATTTCCTATCCAAAAATACCCAAAATCACTATCATCTCCATACAATTTCAATTCAAAAAGTGTTTTACTTCTCTTCTACAACCTGCCATTTTCGTGCATTTTAACGAACAACCAAACTTTATGAATTACATACTATACTCACATACACATTATCATTCAAATTATCTTCAAAATTGTGTTAGATCTAATTAAAGAGGTTTGAGATATGTTTACATTCAAAAGTTGAATTTAAAATTTCATTTTACCAAAGAAAACATACCTATGACAGATATTTTCAAATATGTTCAAGGAAAAAAAAATTAAGGAAGTGAATAACATACAAATGTACACGATTAACTAAGAAGAAATTGTAGCATAAGATAGATATCATGCTGAACACTAGAAGTTTTGTATGTTCAACGTTTGTACACCGACTCTCTTAAGACCCTGTATACAAGATCAATTTCTTCAAGTTTGTTTCTTGAATTTTTTGGAATAAACTTCCAAATAAATGATTTATGAAACAATACAAATCTTCATTTATAATATTTTTCTACAAATCAATTTCGATGGTTAATCCTGTATGTTGCTATAAGCTAAAAACTAGAATATAGAAGTTTGTGCTGTAGTGTAGATTGTGAAAATAGTTTATATAATTTTAATATTGTCGAGAGTTAAAAATTGGGAGGAGTATCTCAGGAATTTTTGAAAATAAAAATTGAGATAACTAACCAAAATACCAACCAATACCATCGGAACGTTTAGTGTCATGATACTCACTGAGCACTAATATGTCAATAATGTGAAAATGGTAGAATATTGTTGTATTAATAAAATAATTTTTATACAGTATCAGAAAAATATTTTACTATACAAATGAAATCTTACTTCACACACTTGAGACATAAAATACATTGGAATGGTCTAGAAAAAATGTATTGTATGAATAGTAAAAAATAAATATTATGTTAATACCGAATATCTTACTAAACACATTATTTACCATCACTACACGGACACTCACAATTACACTGAAGACGATAACTTGGTTATCGAAAGCGCGTCAGGCAGTGTAGTAATTGTGAGTGTTGGTATAGTCACCGTACTATGTACGGTGGTGTAGTGGTTGAAAATTATGTGTTCAGTAAGAATATCACCAACGGTTCCCGAAATTCCAACTCACCCTAATATCTTTTTATGTTCTATTACATTGACTAGAAAATATTCCGTGTTTACATTGGATTTAAATTGAGTTCAATACTTCGGAAACTTCAAGCAATGTTTTGAATAAAAGTGAGTGATTTTTCCTATAACTTTTCAACGTATTTTAATTCACTTCCTTCCATTTTCCGTTTTAATACCTTTGCAAGGAAATTTTGGTAACTAAATGTATTTGAGCTCAAATTACAATAACTTCCAGAGATATTGTCATGTTCGGTATTAGACAAACAAAAAATAATGTCAAGATGTACCAGCAAAATTATTTTCTAAAATTGATGGGCGACCTTCGTGAGTATTCGGACTCTATAAATCTGACATGAAACAATGCGTCCCGTGTATAACTACAGAATCGTAGAAATTGATATATTTGTGTTTCTATTAACTGTTCAAATATTCCAATCATTTTATTTGCTACCATTTCATAAAGTTTTCGCTAACATATCGTCTCCTAACTCAAAGTTCTTAGTCTGAACAAAACTCTTCCTGTACTTACTTTATGAAACAATCCTTTAGAAGAACAGAATGGCATATCTTGAGAATGGAACTCCACTGGATATATTTTTACTATTATCCTCTTAATTATATAATTTCATTATTATCATTATATCATTTCAATTCCACCTATTTGATGTTTTGGGGATACTCAAAATTTTTTGAGTCACCAGTGCGTGGTGCATCATCGATATTTATTCGACCAACAAATCAGTCAATAATTGTCAGTTTTCCTACCATACCTGCATTTCCATCTAAAACATATTCTCAAAGACTATTATCAATAGGTACCTCACAAAAAGACAACAGTGTGATATCAAACCAATTCTAAGAAGTATCTATCCTAAACAACCTTCCCAAATCAACAATGTGTTGTCAATATTCTCAAATCTATATCACACAGCATCAGGAATCTTTATGAACACTGAGTCTCCATAAATGATGTAAATATGCCAATTAAAGATATTATAAATGATTTTTCATTATAGTTTGAATATTTTAATACTCTTTAATCTCTTTATCGATATACCTGGTGTTCAAAATATCTGATTCTACTCAAAATACATCAGGCTATAATACGTTCATACTTAATCGACCATTCTGCAAGATCTACCAATAAAGAACACGATGTAGAACCAATCATTCAAGTTGGGGATGAGTATTTGCTACTTTTTCTATAGAAAGCTTGCAAATTATACAACAACACTAAGACAAATCTAATTAATGAAATTGTAATCGTGAAACGCACATTATTTTTTTAACCAGCAAAATTTCTCCTATTTTGCATCTCTAGTGTGAAGATATCCGTTCCTATTAATCTTTTATTTCTCCCATTCCACAAATGTTTCTAATCTCACATCCTGTACCTCATCACAAATCTGAAATTCTCATTTTCATAGACCATTCCTAATTAGTTATGTCTCCCTGGGTAATAGATTCTCAACTCATACCCCAACATTTAATGCAAACTTGAATAAGACGGTTAATAATGGGTAAACGCTTTTTGTACTTTGAATATTTCACCTATTGACCGTTTGACTTGGGTGTTTTGCATTGTCATTTCTGTTAGCCTCGTTGATTTCTCCCCTAATGTCAAAGAAGTAGCTCACAATTTAATACAGTTTTAAAGAGAAAGAAATATCAAACGTGAAAAAATAATATTACAGGAAAGTTTATTAAATGAAATATCTTATCTAAACGTTGAAAACAATATCTCTACGAGTTATTTTTCAAGTTTCTTATTCTTATTAACAGACCACGCCTAAACTAAAGTTTTCTATATCCAATTAGATACATATTTTCTTTTAAACTTCTCAAAGTACGTTTATGGCAGTGATATTCTTTATATCCAATTAAAATTAGATACCACCTAACAACAAAAATAGCTATGATCGATTTGTATCATATTTATTACTTCTAGATCTTTAATAATTTCGAAGCTGTCTAATTTTTCTATTTGCCACATTTAAATACTATTATTTCATTACAATTTACTTTGGTCGTTTTTTTCACTTTCGAGTAAGCTAATAATATGTTTATTCAACCTTGCTAAAGTCTTTTTTCATAAATATTATATTACACTAGTTTTGTAAAAATATCTGCGAGAGTAGCTGTTGGACAAAAGAACATTAAGAGAAACCAAAACAACGATTTAACACTGCTTTATATACGTTTCTATTACCATTTCAATGTTAAGGGTCGTTAACTCGAGCAAGAAAAACTGTCGCAAGTTTATTTCTGAGAGTACTTCCAGATAATTTGCGTAATTTTAACACTCTCTGAGAGTACACAATACCGATCTTATGTTTAAATGAAAAGAGTCGTTTACACAGGATAGTAACTTGCAATAGTGTTTACATATAAGAAAGTTTTAAATTAATTTCTGTTAACAATTACTCTACAGACATTACTTGCTGCCAAATTCCAGCAAATATTTACACGGGCGTTTACACGGTATAGTAGTTTCTAGTTAGAGTAGTTAAACATTTTAGTATGGGAAAATGCTCGCCATGGAAAAATATTGGCAGCTGCTTTTGTTCTTACAATTTCATGAAAGCAGAGAGAAATGACTAGAGTATGGGTCAAAGAGAGAAGGATTAATCTTAGTATACACCCTGTATAGATATTTTTTTAAGGGAAAAAATTGTGCGTTAGCCCAAATATTAACTAATACCAAAAAACTGTTACTCAAACCGTGATCACTTTTCCTTTTTTTAATTTTGTTCCATTCCTGGTTTGCTTTGGTTTGAAGACTGTATAGTTTCCTCTGAATTTCTGCCTCAGTAGTTTCAAATTTTTAAGCGTTTGGTTTTCTTATTCTATCTTTATAAAGTTTTGATTCAATCTTCCACAACTCCAAAAATACTTCAATAATATTTATTAAAAGAAGGTTTCCTCCTTGGACTACGCACATTTTCCTTCCAATTCGTCTAGCACCTGTCCTTGCTCAAAAACTTTCAGCATGCTTCAAATAAATGTTTATTTACGCTCTCCTCGGCTTATTTAGATGTGCAAGCGATCCTTGCTGCAAGTGCTTTTCGAAAATTTTCGACTTGCTAAGAGAGTGTTTACATTACGAAAATTATCTGGAAATATTCTCAGACATAAACTTGCGATAGTTTTTCTTGCTCGTGTAAACGGCTCTAAAGACTCTTTGCCTTATTATCTCTTGCTTCTAGTTGTCAAGAAAAAAACAGATACATTCTACAGTCCTGTCCATCATTGAGACTAATGCAGGACAATTTCCACGATTGGATACGCATCGTGGAAACTAGTGGAAAGGCAGACGTCTTGTCCCCTCCACACTACACGGGCCGAAAGTTTGAAATTCCTGCACTGCAAGCTGTAAGCCAGAATGCTAGAGCCTAAACGGAGTAGCAGAGTAGCTACCGTCTCGTGTATCAGTGTCAGTGCATGAATTAATCACTTTCGGCCCACATTAGTAGCGTATGCCACCTGCAAAGTTTAAGAAATAAGTTCGGGATCCAAGGAGGAAACTGTTCTTATAATAAATATTTTATCACGATTTCCGGAGTTATGGCAAATTAAATGGAAAATTTATAGAGATAGAGTAAAAAGAATTAAAGGTATCGGAAAATTTGGAACAACCGAGGCAGGAATTTAGCAGAAACTATACAATCTTCGAAGCCAAGCAAACCAGGACTGGAACAAAATTGAAAAAACAAAGAGAGGTCAAGGCATTGATGATATCCATAAGAGTTTCTGGGAACATTTTGAATTAATAAAATTTCTTGTTGATCAAAATATAGCGTCCGGAAAAAGATCCCCAAATCAATGTTGGATGAAGTGCATATTTATGTGATGCGTATATAAATCATGTGGACCACCGGTAACGCCACGATCAGTAGAGTCAAAACCATTTGAAGTTTTCTTTAAATCTGTTTTAACAGCGATATGTAAATTACCAGAAGCAGCAATTTAAAAATAATTTCAATTTACAGGACTCTCCAGGAAAGTGAGAGATACCTTGTAACGAAGTTACTTTTTTCTGTTCCGGTATCATTTGGTTTATTTAGTTTTCAAGATTTAAACATATAACCTATTACTTCCTCCTTCCTCATTTACTTTAATTTTACACATTGTAAGGTAATGAATTAAATTTTACCTGGCAAAATGATTTAAAAGACAAGTCCGTTTATTTAGAATATTTAGTCCGTCCGGTATATATACATTTTCATTTCATTTGATTAAAACATTAAGACCGTCCGGTATACCTATATGAATTTTGGTATAAAGTAATTAAGTTATGTTTGAGTTTTTTTGCTAGACTTCTTTTTGAAGCGATTAGTGAAAAATACAAATAAATACCAAGACCACAGTTTGAAAAGGGCTTCTTCTCTTTTCCGCTCTCGTCTTGGTAGTGAGTAAGAAGTGTCCGTAGAAAGATAGTGTTCCGTATGTATATTTCCGAATTAAAATTGTTTTGGTGTAAAATTATATTTGATAGTTCAATTCGATCCGTACAAAAGAAAAAATTTGTTAAAACTGGCGTAATTACACGATATATATCACAATACATTTTTAATTTTCTATAGTTTCCAATAAAGGTTAAACTGTAAACTATACGCCATTTTCTGTTGTTGGTTATTTTAAAATTTTATTTGACCTAATTCGTCCGAAGCTATTTTCAGTTTTTATTTAATACATAATCAAGTTTTTTGTGTAAGCTTTCTTTATTCAAACATTATTTATTGATCCTTTATTTTCTTTATAGAGTTTTTGTGTTTGGTTTCCGAGAATTATATTTCATTACTGGGTGATTCGAAAGTATTGCTCAGGAGTTAAATAAGTTCTGGTAGAAGTTTTAACACCTCGCCGACCTTCTCGGGCTCTGTTGAAATTTCTTTCTGTTTCTGTCGTTCCGATTTGGTTAATAGGATTTTCATTTGGTTTCCGACAATAATATTTGATTACTGGGTGATTCGAAAGTATTGCTCAGGAATTAAGTGAATTCTGGCAGAAATTTCAGCTCCTCGCCGATTTTCTCGGGTTTTGTTGAAATCTCCTTCTTCCTCCGCTGTTTTGAGTTGGTATAATTTTTTATCCAAATTTCGTCAAGCTGCCGATTAACCCCGTATGCACTATTTAAGGTAATACTGCATATGATAACCCCGATCATAAAACCACTGAGTCCGTATACGATTATATGTTTTCTGATTTGCATTGTACATGCATCGTTTTATATGTTTCTCGCTTATATTTTGCCTGGTGTATATTATTTGTTTGGATACCTGTCCGCTTGTTTAATTTCTTTAGTACTTTTGGTAAAAGGTTTTATTTATTTTTGTTATCTGAGTCAACTTATTATGTTGTAGAATACACACCTTTATTGAATTATTTTAGTTTCATTCACAACTTATTAAGAGTTCGTTATTACCGTTGGTTTCAATTTATGTAAGCTTGACATAAGTAATTATCATATTGGTAGTTTATTTTAAGACAATTCTGTGCTAACAGTCGAGCAATAAAGCTCTATCAAAATAGGTAAGGTACACCGGGGTAAGTGGAATCTAAAAAATCGACTTAAAAGTTTTGTAAAAAATTTTTTTTTTGAGTAGTAATGGATAAAGTTCCATTACTTGTTAGCCAGATGTGTGCTGAATAAGTGTACAAATGTATAAAAATATTAATGCAAAAAATTTGAATAAAATGTAAAAAAATAAAATTAAGTGCATTAGGTTCCACTTGACCCGTGATATGGGGCAAGTGTAAACTCGCGTCAAAAATCCAATAAACTATACACAAATAATAAGAAGAAATACACAGTTTTTTGAACGAAATTTTATTGAAAAATACTTATAAGTAGTAACATTATACTGATCTAAAGATATCGAAAATAAAACGAGAGATTTTTGTCATTTTGTTAGATGTTTCAAATTATTTGGATTTGCCAAAACAAATTCTATTTGCTATTTAAAATCAATATAAACATCTTCTACGTTGGGAAAATAAAACCTTCCATCGTTTTTAGCGCTCTTTCGTAGGCAACTAATTGCGACTTCTAGATCAAAGAGTTTCAAATCATAGCCACAAAATAAATATGATCGATCGTTCCTTTAATGGGAAACTTTATCGAAACAAAGTCTAGTGGTTTTGGTTCTCGGTGTATTTCTTCTTCAATAGGAGGGGATGATGACTTTGCCCACTCACTATCATCGTCAGAGCTTAAATCTTTTGAAAATAAACTGTGGTGTTCATCATCACTAGTATCTTCATTTTCTTCCAACAAAACTTTTTTTATTTTTTCCTTTTGTTTACCTTTCCCAGATAGTATTACATCTCGGTGTTCATCATCACTAAAATCTTCATGTTCTTGCAACAAAACTTCTTTTGTTTTTTTATTTCGTTTATCTTTCCCATATAATTTTGCGTCTAGTTGTATTTTTTGTTCTTTCATTTTCTGCACATAGTCGAGAGATGTTATAATCTCAGCTCCAGGACATATCTTTTTTCGTTTCTAATTAGTGTTTAACGGATTTTGCTTAACGTGTTCAAGAAGAATCTTTCAAAAAATATTTCGACTAAGCCCGATGTCCCTCCTTTCTGTTGTACGCCATTTTTATTTTGTATTCCTTCTTCCTTTTTCTATTCACATTCTTGAACAATATTATCTAAACCGCAGGTATTTAAGGATTGTTCGTCAAGTGATGAGGTGGATGCAGAGGTAAGACAATGATTAAATCTATTTAAAGCTTCTATTCCAAATGTATCTTCTGAAATAACCGAATTGCAAAATGGATAAATTCCTGACTTGCGAAACCCACTCTTGATAATATCGGAATTTAATTCTTCCCATACTTCGGAAATTATCGCAGACAACACGGACTTGGGTAATTTTTTACCATAATTTTTTCTGTCACTTTAATAATGGCCTCGTCGTACTTTTGTTTTAAGGGTTTAAATACTGATAGGTCCATTGGTTGCAGAAGATGGCTTGTATGTGGGGGTAATTTTAATATTACTACATTTTCCTGCAAAGCTTTTTCTATAAGACCTATTGAAGTGTGGGAAGAAGCCAGTCATAAACGAGAACAACCGGTCTTTCTTTTGGAATGTGATTTAAGAAGGTTCGGTGAGAATAATTAGCGAATGTTTGTGTTTCCATCCACCCATTTAATGTTGCTGAATATGATATACCAGGATATTCATCTTCACTGTTTACTAACCACGTATCCCATTCATTTTCCCCCTTAAATATAATAAGTGGGGGTAATTTTTCTCCAGCTGCACTAGCACCCATTAGAACAGAAAAATTTTCCCGGCCTGGTCCAGCAGTAACTCTATGAGCAGCTTTGCCCTTTTCTCCAATAACTTTTACCCGACTAGTATCGATACAGAAGCTAGTCTCATCCATGTTATAGATTTGTTCTGGTGGAACATTTAATGTTGCTTCTTCTAACAAACCAAAATAATTGGCAATGACAAAAGGATCCACGGTTTCCTCTCTATCTACTTCAATAACTTGTGGTTTTTTTCTGAGAAAGGCGGTGCCGTTTTTCAAAATTTATAAAGTAGTCGTCCCCAAGAAGCGAATCCTTGAAACAAGTTTTCAGCCCATTCTTTTTTACGTACTGTCCAATGGAAAATATAATTTCTTTTTTGGAGAGTCCAAACCCCCATTTTTCCATGGTCTTAATACACTCTGCCATCTTAGTTTCAATATCAAAGGGTATAGCTGTAGGTCTTCCCATTGAAGTGCTCTTTACGCATCTCTGCTCTTTGACTCTTTCAAACAAGGTCGCTTTCGGTATACGATAATGTTTGGAAGCTCTATATAAAGTCATCAGTCTGCTTCTCCCAGTTTTTCTTTGGAATACGATGCAGGTGCTTTTTTTTAGTATAATTTCGCACCATTTTACCTGTAACAATAAATAAGATAACGCATTTTGTCAAAAAAAACCAATAAGAATTTAAGAATCATCAGCGGGGCAAGTGGAATATAGTCTCCACTTGCCCCTGTGTTATTGGTTTCCACTTGCCTCAACCACAACAAAAAAGTGAGGTAATTGGATCCTATCAATTTTTTTAATTATATGTTGTCCAATTGATTACTTCCACAAAATAAATAATATTAATACACATAGAATCAATATCTACCAGTAGAAAAAATTATGTAACTCCACTTTAAACGACATAAACAGTCAAAACAATTTGCGCGAACAGCTCAACATCGAGGAAGTGATTGGCCTTGCAATCACACATTCTGAATCTCCACGCAGGCAGCAAATAAATGAAGTATGTGTATTTTAGTGGGAGCGGGGAAGCTATTAAATAATGTTTCCTACAGATGGCGCTCGTTATACCATTAAAAGTAATATTTTTGGCAATGGGTTCCACTTACCCCATATTTCCACTTACCCCAGTGTACCTTATACCGCTACTTAGTCTCTACAGTAAGTTACAGTGCGACCCCTGGAATTTTCCGTACCTCTATCTGTTGCTATCCGAAACCCTCGAAAGAGGAAACTTGAATTGGCAGTTTTGGGGTGTCAATTGTGACGTGTCCAGATACTTAGTTGTCGACGTAAGCTTAAGTAGAGGAGAAAGAGGGCAAACTCGTCACAACCTATCAAATAAACGTTAGTTGTTGGGACACCATATTTTTATGTCATTTTTGATTTACACTTGCTTCTCCAATTATAACAGTACCAAATTGCATAGGATTTCACAGGGTCATTCACATGGAATAAACATTTTTGTTTGAAAATCGTTTTTTTGGATGACCTGTATACTGCAATAGAAAGAATTGAAAACCAATTTTGGTCAGTAAAAGTATTCGGTGTTAGTCAATACTAGGGCGACGCACTAGTTTTTCAATTAAAAACATATCTATACAGGGTGAGTCAAAATAATTATGACATAGAGTATTTATGTGATACAAAAAGTAATTATATAATTGCTTTCGTAAGAACAACAGCATGCGAATCTCTTTCTGCGGTGAGACAATTTTACAAAATAAAATGTTCAACTATTCTAACTAGAAACGACCATGCACGCATTTCTGAAAGTCGGCAGCAAGTAATGTCTATAGAACACATGCAGAAAGAAATTGATTTAAAACTTGCTTACTTGTAAACACTATCTCAAGTTACTCTCAGAAGTGCTATTACAAGTTATTATCCAGTGTAAACGATTCTTAAAATGCAGATAACTTCATGAAGTTTGCTAAATAATGACATGGTAGAGCTCAGAATGATAAATATACAGTGTGAATCAGTTAAATGGAATAAATTCAGTAACTCTATCATTATAGGTATTCTAGTAAATCCTAAGACACAATTTAATATTCCAAAATGACATCTTGCGACGAACAAATGTAATCTCTAAATTTAACACCCTTCAGGAGACTGCTGCAACCCCTGAATCTTAAAATTGTAAGTAAGGGCTCATTTGAAAGGACTTTTGATTATCTCTTCAAAGCTGTTTTGGTTTTAAGCTTTAATGCAGAAATTAACAAAGTTCCTCCAGCTTAGAAATATCGTTACGTTAAAATAAAAATGTTATAACCAATTAATACCGTTTATCAATTAAAAGTCCTGAAATAGTTATTTAACGAACAAGTGTATTAAAAAGGGCGATTAACAGTCGAGAAGGGCGTGCGCCTCATTGTTCGAGATTATTAATTGCCATATTAATTCTCGAGTTCGTTACAAAACTTTACTGTTGACTATACTGTTCAAAAATGAAGGTATCTTACGTTCAATTTCTATATATTTGACGATAAACAACAATATCTATTTCCTATTTATATTAACTATTCTAAGTTAGTGTAATTTTTCTCGGCTGTAGTTTTATTATTGTAACATTAATATTCGAAATTACACAATTACTGAAAATAAAGGAAGGAATTGATAAATGATTATCTGCTGTATAGCATTTTAACAATAGTTAATAACGTGTCCAATAATATAGGAACTTTTGTCAGACGTTACCGTGAGTTTCACAGCTTCGTGTAGGACCTACACTAACAAATTTCTCGCTACAATCAGAAATATTGTGTTTCACAAATACAACTTTCTATAGACTCACAAATCTTCAGTACGTGAGACACATATTTATCGTAAAGATAAAAAATTTCAATCGTGCAAGCACTAACATAGCAAATCTACAAAAAAAAATATGAAAAAATCTAACGATGAAAATGTGTGAAATAAATCTCAATCCGGGATTTTATTCAATGGAAATTTGATTAACATTGTGTTCTCTGCTTACGAGTTTCATCAGTAGCTTACGTGAGTTTCACAGATTCATGTAGAAACTAAACTATCCAATTTCTCATTACAATTTCACAACTGCCACTGCTTATAGACTCACAATCATTCAGTAATATAACGAGGATTTTGTTCACTGTTTTTACTATCGGCATCTATAATTGATTTAGACATGTTTTTTTTAATTGCATAAATATTCGTTAAAATGATGGGTAATAAAGTACAAGATGTGCGAATCAATTTGACTCATTTCGTTTTTTTTAAATATCGTGTGTTTGTACTAATGAACAGGTGGCCGATATTTTTACGAAACCTTAGGGTCATGTTTGAAATGTTTTTTCTGTTTGTAACGATGAACAGGTTTGGGGAAGGGTGTTACAATATATTTTTAAGGTAGCAAACCTGTCTGTTCACATCCACATGTTCTTAATGGTATTGGTGGATGAGGTGGCATCAGTGTGTTGGTTTAGTTTTTGATGTTTTCCATAAATGTGAATCCACTTTAATCGATTTTATTTTGGCTTTACTATTAAAGTGTTTATAATAGAAATATTGGTCTTGTTCCACAAAATAACCCTCCACTGTTTATTTATAATAATAATGAATGTATGCGTTATTTTACAGACGCACTGCGTATGTATCTTATCTGTATATTATCTCAAACAACTCTCTCACCAATTTTATATATTCCGGAAGTTAAAGAGGAAGTAGATAGCTATTTTGTTATTTTAACCCTTAATTGGTTGCTGCGGCGTAAAAAGTACGTCAAACGAGTTTAAACGCTTGACATTTTTAAACCAGCAATTGGCCGACGGTGATCGCCTATGTAACCTCCCACCATAATGTCTTCTAAGCACAAGAGAAGTGGCGATCCCGTGAGTTTTGATTTAGCTCTTTAGCAGGGGTGAGTAATGTACTAATTGGCGTACCAAATACGCCACGCGGACGTTTATGTTTTTTATTTTTTATTATTATTTTTTTCCAAATTGTGACATTTAGGCTAAGACACTCTGGGATTTTTGTTTTGCAGTGGCGACCTGTTTACTGAACTAGGAAAGAGTTGATTTTTGTTGCTAATTGGCCCAAGAAATAGTGACAAACAACCATGTAAGAGTTAATTCAAATGATTTTTTTCATTTTACAGTAATTTGTAATATTGTTATAGGTGGTCGACTAGAGTAGGTAAAGGTTTGACGGAAGCTGAATTGGAAGGAGAAATGAAAAAAATTCATGAAGAATGAAATGAAGAAATAGTGGGAGGCAGCTATGACGATGCATCTGACGAACTTATTGAGGATAGCGATCACAATTCAGAATCAGAACAAGAAGGAGACGACAAGGACCAATTATTTCTGCTTGAGGAACAAACTGAAGGTAGGAAACAAAGTGTAGGAAGGGAGCCAACCCTGACTAGCCAAGACAAAAAAATGTTTTGGAATAAACAGCCAGTAAGAAGCAAATTTGCTAAACATGCTGCTAAAAATATTATAAAAATTTTCCCTCGAAGCCTAATAAGAAAGGAGAAAGTATCCGATGAACTCAGTATATTTCTCCATTTTTTTACTCAAGAAATGATAGAGAACATTTTAACTTATACAAATGCTTTCATTCGAAGTACCCAAGATTCCAGGGTAAGGAATGCAAAAGAAACAAGTAAAGAAGAGTTATTAGCTTTTTTTAGAATGTTGTATCTTGCAGGGCTTAAAAAACTAAGTCATACCTCTTTTGAAGAAATATGGGCGACTGAAGGTACCGGAATGACCATTTTTCCGGCATGCATGGGTTATAAAAGATTTTTGTTTATCCTTAGATCATTGAGATTTGACAACAAAGATGACCGTCTGCAAAGAAAGCTAGAGGACAAACTGGCCCCTATTAGAGAAATCTTGGACGAATTTGTAAAGAACTGTTTGAAAAATTATTCACCAGGGGAGTACATGACAATTGACGAGACGCTGGTTCCTTTCCGCGGCCGTTGCAGTTTTATACAGTACATCCCGAACAAATCGGCAAAGTACGGTATAAAAATATTTACCCCTGCGATTCCAAAATGTTTTACGTGTCCAATTTTGAAGTTTACTGTGGCAAGCAACCTGCAGGAAGATATGAATTATCTAATTCTTCAACAGATATTGTCCTTCGATTGGTAGAGCCGTTCAAAAATAAAAATAGAAATTTCACCACAGATAATTGGTACACCAGCTATCCACTAGCTCAGACACTACTTGAAAAAAATATCACGTTTGTAGGCACACTAAAAAACAATAAGAGGGAGATCCCCCCCGATTTATTACCAAATAAAAAAAGACCGAAAACCTCGTCTATATTTGCATTTACCAAAAATACGACATTGGTATCTTATTCTGCAAAAAAAAACAAGGCTGTCATTTTACTTTCCACTATGCATTCTAACGATAAAGTGGATTCACAAACCCAGAAACCGGAAATCATGCTATTCTATAACTCCACCAAGGGAGGAGTGGATACTGTCGACCAGATGTGTGGAAATTACACGGTGCAAAAACGTACCAAACGCTGGCCTTTGGTAATTTTTTATCAATTACTAAATATTGCTGGTATAAATTCAAATGTTATTTATAATGCAATCCATGCAGATTTATTTTTGAGTCTAATGAATCCACATCTTTCTATGAGAGCCAAAATCCCAAATTTATCCTTGGACATATAACAGTTTCTTCGTTCATTTATACCCGATGAAGAGCCAACACAAATAAATACTAATAAAATGAGAGGAAGATGTATTCAGTGAGGAAGAAAGAAAAATAGAACAACTACAATCATCTGTCAAAGTTGCAAAGAACCAGCATGTAAGAAACATGTAGTGACAACACACATTTGCCTACGGTGCAATCGGCCCAATGAGGAAGACAGTTCGTAAACTGGTTAAACTAAACTAAGAGTTTCTTTGTGAATAAAATATATATATTTTATTTTTTTTATACATAGTGTAATAATTTTCTGTGAAACTTCTGAGTTAATAAATCAATAATTTAACTTACTAAGGATTCTACATTTCTTTTAAAAGTGGGATAACCCACTTTGAGCAGTTTTGTTTGAGTGGCGTACAAAGTACGCCATGCAACCAGTTGTGTGAAATAAAATGGTGCAACCAATTAAGGGTTAAATGAGACATCTTGTGAAGAATTAAAAAAATTTACGGAAATTTTAATCTTTTTTTGCTACCTATTGTCCTGTATATAAAATATATATTTTTGGCGATATCGTTATGTAAAGTACAATTATTAAACGTTGATGCTCCGGTTAATTGAAGAATCATAATATTTGTGTTATCAATAATATTGGATTCGATTATTGAAGTTCCAGGTTGGTTTTGTTAATTTTCTACGTGGAGAATTGTATTTACTGCTTTTAATTTGTTCTGAATTGAATCTTCGATGTAACCTTCAGCCACGGTTGAAGATTTCCCTCCTCCGTGGCGTTTCAAACTTGTTAAATTTCCGCCTGCATTAATCAGTAATGTGGCTGAAGTCCTGCGGAAGCAATGGTCAGTATATTTTGTTGGATTAGGCAATTTTAGGTATGTAGCTATTTTGCAAGGGAAGTTTCCTATTGAATGCATTCCAATACGTTGAGTAGTACATCTATTGTTTTTAAAAAATAAAAATAATCTGCGATGTGATTTGGACGTAGAGCTAAATATGTTCTATATAATTTGTTGACAGGGAGAAATGTTCTCTGTATGTTTGTTATTGTGTTAAGAATGTTGATTATTAGCATATCATTCTTATCTTGCACGTTATCTACGGTCATTTTTACTAATTCATCACGAAGACATGCGCTGGCCAAGCCAATTACCAGTATAGTCTACAAAAAATTAGAATGCCAAAATTTGAAATGCAGCCTAGTAAAAATTATTAAAAATACCTAAATAGCGAAATTCATTCCCGTAGGAATCTAACCTTTTGTAATATTTGGTTATTTCGTTACCTCTGGTAAATAAAACAAATCATACAAACTTTTAAATTTTCCGATCTAACATTTTTTTTATTATTCTTGGTTCAATATATTAAAAATTGTTTTATAGTTTTGGTAATGAGGGATGCCCATGTTGAAAGGGTCATTTCCTTAATGGGAACCCATTGGTCAATAGAAAAAAATAAACTTTCTGTTGATTCTGTAAAGTCGATTCTTTCAATCCAGTATAATTAAAAAATATAACTTGTGAAATTTTCTACGAATCGGTCCAGGAGTATTAAATATCAGTGAAAATACTGTGTGTCCATCTTTATTTTCCCTCATACTAACTGCCCACAACTTCTAAACGGATTGAGATAGAAATATGCGGTTTTCACTAAAATCTCACGTTTTAGCACAAGTTTTGTTTAAAAAAATTAGGTTTTTTTATTGGTTTTTCCTACGTCACCACAAAAATGGACAATTTTTTTCTTGACTTTTGTTAATGGAACACCCAGTATATTTTTTTGTAGTTTGAAAGAAACCACTTTCACCTATTCTTCAGTGCAAAATTTTTCAAACTCTGTTAACGTGTGACTGAGCAATCAACTTTTAAAATCAGAGATGCTCACTTTTAATCATTGTAAGCTTTAGAAGTTTTATGTAAATGTCAAATTAATCAACTTTGCGAATTTTCAGTCATTGTCTGTTTTTATGTGAAAATGGTGTTTTCAGACGTAGAAAAAGCAAATATTGTCCTCACCTTTGCTGAAACGAAATCGGTAATTTCAAATCAAAGACGTTTTTTAGAGATTTTAATAAACAACCACCCAGTTCAAAAACAATTAGAAGATCATTACCTCAAAAGAAAATAGTACCAGTTAACAATTATTTAGATGACACCATAGCTGTAAATGACTTTGTTAGGAGATATACAAAATCGTCGTTAAGAAAAGTTGCTTCCCATTTCAACATTAGTAAGTCTAAAGCTCATAACATTTTGAAAACAATAAAACTAAAACTTATTCAAATTCATCAGAAATTGAATAAGAGGGACTTCGAAAATCGTGTTTTTATTTGTGAAACGTTAATGGATCTCAGGAGGAATGTACCAAACGCCAATCTAATAATGTCTGATGAAGCCACATTTCATTTAACTGAAGCAGTTAATAAACATAATTGCAGAATTTGGTCTGAAGTAAATCCGCACGAGTTTGGACAATATGAAAGAGATTCACCTAAGGTAAATGTGTGGTCTGCTGTCAACAACCATAAAATCTGTAAATAGAAATAATTATACAGACATGTTGTAATTATTTATTCATCCACAGTTGGATCAAGAGGTACAATTATATGGTAATTGGAATGAAACCTATTTCCAGCAGGATGGGGCACCCCCCATTTTCTTTAATAGCGAGAAACTCTGTTTCCAATAAATGTGGTGACAACTGGATTGAGTGCAGTTGAGCCATCAACTAACTATCACCTGTTATTATATTTCGTTATTAAAATCAGGAATACACTAGTTAAACAACAAAGTTAAAAAGTGAAAGTGGACCAGCAGATTCATTGTAACAATTACTGCACTGGTAAGTGTTAGTAACTTATAATTTATTGCAACAGTTCCGCAATACAAATTAGTTCTTAGACTGTTCGTAAGAACAAAATCGATAATTAAACGAAATCCCGTTTTTATCAATTTTAATGATGGGAGTGGACCAACTGCACAAGCCAAGAAAAAGATAATCCAACGTAGCTAAAATGTTTATAATTGCCTTATAATGTGAAACAAAATATATATTTAAAAGCCATCAACATGGACTTTAACATTTCGTCAACAAATCAAATACCGCAGCCACAATCGGGTATGTACTACACTACGGGTCCAGCAATACCGATGTTTCAACCAGGTCAGTTTTCATCACTTCCAGTGGCGTATCCTTCACAACTGCAAATGGCAAATGAGCAACAGCCGCAAGGTAATATTCAACCCAATTTTTATTATCCAATGCAAAACCTGCAATACACTAATCCTACTCCCCTTCCTCAATCACAAACTAACGAATCCCAAGAATGGAAAATAGTAGAAAATAGAAAGAGAAATAGAACTAGTCCAGACAAACGCTCAGTTAAACAAACCAAAATCAATGATTATTGGTTAAATACGCCAACCACTTCAAACCGGTTTGAGCAACTAGGAAATGATGTAGATGCAGAACAGCAAATGGATAACGAAGAACAGAAAGAACCTAAGCCTCCTCCAATATTTATTAAAGGAGTCAAAAATATAACTCCGCTGACAACGCTTTTAAATCATATAACTAAAAATGGATATGAAATAAAGGTATTAGGCTACGATCAAATAAAAGTACAGCCAAAGACTGTAGAATATTATAAAACAATAACCCAAGCACTTATAGACAAAAAAACAGAATTTCATACGTACAGACCCAAAGAAGAACGTAGCTTTAGAGTTGTGTTAAAAAACATGCACAATTCAGTTAACCTAACAGAATTAAAAGAAGCGATTGAAGCGCAAGGTCACGTAGTCGAAAATATCTGGAACATCAAACATTTTAAGACCAAGCAACCGTTACCTATGTTCTTTATAGACCTACAACCAGATGTAAACAACAAAAAAATATACGATATTGAGAATCTTTTATTTTACAAAGTGAAATTTGAACCACCTCGACAAAAGAGAGACATTTCACAATGTGCAAGGTGCCAACGGTATGGTCACACAAAAAAATACTGTCAACACAGACCAAGATGCGTAAAATGTACTGAAGATCACGCAACAGTTGATTGCCCAAGAAAAGAGAAATCCACAAATGTAAAATGTATATTATGTGAAGGGAACCACCCGGCAAATTATAAAGGTTGCTCTATCTATAAGGAGCTGCAAAAGAAAAAGTACCCTCCCCTAAGACAAAAACCGAACACAACGATGCAAAGAAGAGAACAAACTGACCAACCAGGAACAAGCTATGCACAAATTTGTAAGGGACAACAACAAGAATTCGCTGGAAATAACACACAACCAGTTAATATACAACAATACCTTCCAGCGACAAATGATATGGCTGAACTTAAACACATGATGAAAGGTCTCATGGAGCAAATGGGCACAATGCTAAATCTGTTGACAACCGTGATTAGTAAATTAAAATAATGACTAAGTACTTAAAAATATCAATATGGAATGCCAATGGGCTTACCCAGCATTCACAAGAACTCAAAACTTTTATATATAACCACGACATCGACATTATGCTGGTGTCAGAAACCCACTTTACAAAAAAAAGTTACCTCAAAATTCCAAATTATGTAATATATGACACCCAGCACCCGGATGGTACGGCGCATGGCGGAAGTGCTCTAATAATTAAATCTAAAATAAAACATCACGAAACAGTTAGCTTTAAAAAAGACTTCTTACAAGCAACAAGCGTAATAATAGAAGACTGGCACGGTCCATTAACAGTTTCTGCCGTCTACTTCCCACCAAAACATGCTGTCAAAAAAGAAGAATTTGAACAATACTTTAAGCAACTTGGTAATAGATTTCTCGCAGGTGGTGATTACAACGCCAAGCACACCCACTGGGGTTCGAGGCTAATCAACCCGAAAGGCAGACAACTCCTGATGGCCATAAATGATAATAATTACAAACACCTATCTACTGGCGAACCTACGTACTGGCCAACGGATAGAAGTAAAATCCCAGATCTAGTTGATTTTTGCGTAACCAAAGGTATCCCAAAAGAATCGCAAAAAGCAGAATCCTGTTTTGATTTGTCTTCTGATCACTCTCCCGTACTAATAGAGCTGAGTACAACAATACTAATACGAGAAACACCCCCAAAACTCGGCAGCAAGAACACAAATTGGGATATATTTCGAGAAATAATAGACGAGGAATTAAAATTAAACATACCATTGAAGTCACGCATAGATATAGAAAATGCAGTGCAAAATCTTAACAAAATTATTCAAGCAGCAGTGTGGAACAGCACACCTACAAACACAACTACTTATTCTCGTCAGGTGTTGCCAACTATAATAAAACAAAAAATAGTAGAGAAACGACGGCTACGGAAAATATGGCAGAACACGAGGTGCCCTCAAGACAAAACAAAACTTAATCAAATCACTCGTCAACTTAAAGATTTACTAAATAATCACAAAAATGACAGTATCCAAAAGTATTTGAAAGGGCTCACCGCAACCGAAGCTACCGAATATGCACTTTGGAAAGCCACTCAAAAAATCAACCGGCCACAACTGCTTAATCCACCTATACGCAAAGAAAACAATCAGTGGGCAAAGAGCGACGAAGAAAAAGCAGAAACATTCGCTTGTCACCTTGAAAAGGTCTTTCAACCGAATCCACCAAATAATGACAACGACATCGAAGCACAGCTCTTAACTGATCTAGAATCTCCATACCAGTTAGAATTACCAGCAGAAAAATTTACAATCGCGCAAGTCAATAGTATAATTAAAACAAATTTAAATCCTAGAAAAGCCCCTGGCTATGACCTTATTACAGGAAAAGTACTTCAAGAACTACCAAGAAAAGGTGTAGTATATTTAACACAAATATATAACGCAATTCTGAGGATAGGTCACTTTCCCATGGTTTGGAAAGTAGCCCAAATAATTTTAATACTTAAACCTGGTAAACCGGCTGAAGAAGTAAAATCATACAGACCGATCAGCTTACTGCCAGCAATGTCCAAAGTCCTGGAAAAGTTAATACTCTCAAGAATTGAACTAGTCCTAACAGCCCGTAAAATTATACCAACTCACCAATTTGGATTTAGACCAAAACATGCGACTATTGAACAAATTCATCGTGTCTGTACAAACATAAGCCAAACACTAGAAGACAAGAAATACTGCTCTGCAGCCTTTTTGGATATTTCTCAGGCTTTTGATAAAGTTTGGCATACCGGCCTCCTCTACAAACTAAAAAAAATCCTTCCACTTAGTTACTTCCTAACCCTAAAATCCTACCTAGAAGATCGCCATTTCCTCGTCAAATATCAAGACGCACATACGTCAATATTTCCTGTTAAATCTGGAGTTCCTCAGGGCAGTGTTCTGGGACCTGTGTTGTATCTCTTGTACACAGCCGATTTACCTACCACCAATGGCGTTGTAACAGCCACATATGCTGAT
Organism: Galeruca laticollis; assembly: GCA_963921935.1. Classification (NCBI taxonomy): domain Eukaryota; kingdom Metazoa; phylum Arthropoda; class Insecta; order Coleoptera; family Chrysomelidae; genus Galeruca; species Galeruca laticollis. The sequence goes on along the minus strand of OY998181.1, from coordinate 31,460,648 downwards.
GATACCGCCCTACTATCAATGCATGAAGATCCCAATCAAGCATCACAAATACTCCAAATGAACCTGAACAATATACAAACCTGGTTAAAAAAGTGGAGAATACAAGCAAATGCAACGAAATCGGTGCATGTTACTTTTACGAACCGAAAAGGAAACTGCCCACCAGTGACCCTAAACAGTCAACAGCTTAACCAGCAACAGGATGTAAAATATTTAGGCATGCATATAGATAGAAAACTGACCTGGAAAAAACACATTTTCATGAAGAGGAAGCAACTTGGACTGAAACTTAATGGTTTATATTGGCTTATAGGTCGAAAATCACAACTATGTCTACAAAATAAAATACTTATTTATAAAACAATCTTGAAACCCATTTGGAGTTATGGAATACAACTATGGGGAACTGCTTCTAATTCTAACCTCGAAATCTTAGAAAGGTTCCAATCCAAAACTCTTCGAGTCATGACCAATGCACCTTGGTATGTCCCAAACAACTATATACGAAATGACCTCCAAATACCCACTGTAAAAGAAGAAATATCAAACTTCGCCCAAAAATACCAACAGAGACTGCAGCAACACCCCAATAATTTAGCAAAGTCCCTCAGGAGAATACCGGCAAGAAGAAGATTAAAACGTTATATTGTTAGTGATTTACCAACAAGATTTTAAATGTATATTTAAATTAATGTGCACAATACCCTAGAGACAAATAATTTTATATTTTATATAAAATATTTAAGAATAGAGTATGGTTATAGGACCATTGCTCTGCATGTTAATGTGATTAGTGACAAACTATTTACGTATTGTAATTTTAATTTACAGACTGTAAATAAATTGGGAAGTTTAAAAAAAAAAAAAAAAAAAAAAAAAAAAAAAAAAAAAAAAAAAAAAAAAAAAAAAAAAAAAAAAAAAAAAAAACTGGATTGGCAGAAGTGGTCCAGTAGAATGGGCTCCTAATTCATGTGACCTAACAGTTCCTAATTTTTTTGTATGGGAATATGTACAATCTTTAGCGTATAATCCTGCACCACAAAATTTGTACGAATTAATTCGGCATGCATTTAACAGCAAATTTATATGTAAGGTTGAACAAGTGTATTGATCAAGAAGGGCGACACATTGAACATTCAATTAATTAAAACTATCACTTTTTTGTTTGTATCTTGTTTTGAATAAAATTGAATTTTATTGTTGTTACGTTTGGTGATTAAGTACTACTTTGCAACTCTCATTTTAAAAGTTAATTGCTCAGTTACACGTTAACCGATTTTAAAAACTTTTGGACTGAAAAATAGGAAAAGGTCGGTTCTTTCAAACTACAAAAAAATATACTAGGTGTAACATTGACAAAAGTCAACAAAAATTTTTTCAAACATCCACCATTTTTGTTGTGACGGATAAAAAAACTTGACCTTTTTAAACAAAACTTGTACTAAAATGGAACATTTTAGTGAAAACCGCATGTTTCTGTCTAGATGTTATGGGCAGTTAAAATGAAGGAAAATAAAGATGGACACCCAGTATGAGTAACGTATTTGTTTTGAATTTTTGTTACTTTGATTGTTATTACTAGGTTGATTTTCAATAAAAATACTTAAATGATTCTGTTTTTTATTTTGTTCTTTTCCTAAATTGTAGAAATTCCGGATGGCATCTCGGATAAAAACCGATATTACCGAACGTGTCCGGAAAATTCTGGACGTATGGCAACCCTATCCCATGGGATATGTGAAAACTACAGTCTACAAAAACTTACCCGTCCGTGTAGCTAACTTAAGAAGAAAAATAACTCTCGCGATTAAATCGCCCACCCCGCAGATTAGTTGTTTACTGACGTTAGAAGACATTTCTATTTATGTCTAGGATTACAAGAATAAATAACAACTTATTATTGTGCAAGGAATCTGCTAAGATGTTGAAGTCGTGCATTTTGAACGTCTGTTCCATTGATATATTTTAAAACATTGCCGCTACGAAAGGGTATTACTAATTCAGTTTTTGTTTTAAATTTCCTTCGCTGATAATATTTTTTTCTTGGTTATTTGTTCAATAAAACTTAAAACCATAGCAGTTTTGAAGAGAGAATTGAAAGAAATATCACAAACCCATACTTAGAGTTTGAATAGAGATTGCCGCCGTCCCAATAAAGTAGTTAAATTTAGAGAAATGACATTTTTACGTTATTTTAGAATTAGAAGTCTCTCTGGATTTTCTAGAGAAATCCATTATAATGGAGCTACTGAAGTTATTCCGTTTATGTGTTCCACAAATACCAAGGGACTTCTAGTGACCCAAAACACCACTGACAATGGTTGAATGGTTGAAACAAACATATTCTAGTACGTAAGGTAATCGCTGTATTATCCTTTAAATTATTACAAAGCATTTCAAATATTTTATGTGACGATATGGCATTACTTAAGGTCAACATTTCAATACAGGCTTGATTCAAATTATGAAATTGACCCAAATATCGATAAAGCAGGTTAAACGTTGCCTTGGTCGGTGATACATTTTTGAAGTGAAATTGGAACGAATAAATCCTAATTCCGAGCCACTGCCACTTAATATCTTAATATTCTACCTTTGACGCGTTCTTAATGTGCTTCAAGAGTTTTAAGGGGAAATACATTTACAGTTAGTATTTTTTATTAAATTAGGAAATCAAGTTAACTAATTTTGAGAAAAGTAATTCAATAAAATTTTCGATTTGTTCTAGTTTTTAATGGGAAACTACAAGATAACCAATAAAAGTGTTTTTACTGTGCTAATAAAAGTTGTGAGAGCAGTGGATATGAAAATTTACGTCCGTAGATCGGTTATAAGTTAAATTGTAAAGCAGATTAATATTTTGTAGTAATGATCACCTGAAAATGTTAATATAATTAGATGGCGCCTTCAGACAAGCTATAGTCATAAAATATAAGAAATAAATGCAATGGAAATTAATACATAGTCTTAAATGTATCCCAATTTCATGAAGCACATCAGATCTATAAAAAAAATAATCACAAAATTGCACAACCTCATGCCAAACTCCAAAGTTAGATACTACTCAATTTATCAACGTTGAACTTCTTTATTACTCACTTTATTGGGCGTTGTCTGTAACGTATTTTCTGCTCTGGGCTCCGCGGCTATTGATAGTGTCAACGGCATCATTTTCAAAGGATGTCCGTTTAATTTGACATCTGCATGACGAGTGTTATCTTTGAATTCTCGGCTGTTTGAAGACATCGCACCAGGACTCACCGCGGGTTTGTGGATGGTATCTTTTTGGGATCTGCCTTTACTTGTTACTTGATCTCTAACTGCCATTTGGTAAGCTAGTTCGAAGGCTTGGCCAAGAGTAAGGATGATGTCGATGGCTTGTTCCTGGAATGAAATAGTCACATCTTGAAATTTATTTTATCAACGAAAATGCCATATTTTTTTATTCGTACAAATTTTCAAATATACCTAAAATGCTGTTATTTTTGTGTGAATAAAAACACTTACCGACGATACCGCTTGGAATACATGACAGTAAAAAGAATCGGAATCTTTTGTGATGTATGCGAAGTATGATTGACTTTCCATGTGTTGACAAACGCAATTCATATTTTTAATCTCATGTTCGCAGATTATTTTCTGTAACCGAAAATACAGTATATTATTATACATGGTGTCCAACAAGAGTAAAAGGTTTTTATGTTTTATTGGTAGATATTGAACTGTAAAATAATTTAGCAAAAATTATGTTGTCTAGATGCCGACCTTCACGCTGCTGCCAATCTTCTAGTCTGGAACAAATATCTGAAATGTTGCTCGGGAGATTGCCGCCATTTCTGATCTGATATTGTACTCCAGTTCCATCAGATTCCTCGATTTGTACTCGTATACATTACCCCTCAGGTATGTCAACAAATAATAGTGAAGGGGAGTGAGCTTAGGACTTCTGGGAGGCCAATTAATGTCACATCCATAAGAAATCATTTTGTTGGAGAATAATTCGTTTAACGCTACCAATGATACATAAGAAGTATGGCAAATGGCTCCGTCTTGTTGTAACCATGTTCTGGAGTTTGAAACTCTTGCAACTCTTGGGCTAAATTACTTAGCCAAATTTTACTGTTCATAGAAATAGGGACCGATATTGACTTTACCTGACATTGAAGCCCGACAAATATATATATTTGGGTCATGAGATTAAAATAACCAGAGACAACCAAACCTGCGAACTAAACAGGCGAATTACCCTGGGATGGGCGGCGTACGGAAAAATGAAGGACATCCTTAAAGGAAATATCCCAATTCGTTTGAAACGAAAAGCATTTAACCAATGCATATTACCGGTTCTGACCTATGGCGCAGAGACACTAACTTTAACGTATAAAACCGCAGAAAAACTAAGAGTAAAACACAAAGGCGAATGGAGAGATCGATGCTTGGCCTGACCCTGAGGGATCGTACTGGAGTGGATGATATTATACAAAGAATCACTACACGGAAATGGGAATGGGCTGGGCACATTGCTAGAATGGACGACGGGCGATGGACCATAAAACTGTTGGAATGGAGACCAAGAGCTGATAAGCGTAGCCGAGGCAGACCTCCCACTCGATGGACGGATGACCTAAAGAGGATAGCGACAAATTTGATCGCAACAGTCAGGGACAGAGAGAACTGGAGACGTTTGGAGGAGGCCTATGTCCAACAATGGACGTGAAATGGGCTGTATGATGATGATGATGATGAAGCCCATACTATGCTTAGCCCAGTAATGACAAATTGGCATTATTGGAGAGCAAAATCTGAACCATGCGAACCTGATGGTGGCAAACACCACGATAGAGAATGTGTCGACATATATATGTATATATATATATATATATATATATATATATATATCTAGGAACCTGGGTAGAACAATCTGTTGACCATACAAGAAAGATAAGAACGAGGATAGAGACAGCCAGATCAACATTTGCAAAGATAAAGAGGTTATTTACGAGTCGAAATATTAAAGTGAGACTTAGGATGAGGATGCTGCGTTGATACGTTTTTTCCACTTTCTTATATGGGGTTGAAGCATGGACCTTCACGAAAAACCACATCGACAAACTACAAGCATTCGAAATGTGGTGTTACCATAGAATGTGGCGCATTTCCGGGACCGATAGAGTTACTAATGTTGAAGTGCTGAACCGGATGCAGAAGGAGTGTGAAATCATTAACACCGTGAAAAGAAGCTTCAATACCTTGGTCATATAACGAAAGGACAGAAATATACACTTCTCCAACTGATAATTCAGGGAAACATTGGTGGAAAGCGGAGCATTGGAAGGCGCCGTGTGTCCTGGCTGAAGAACCTGAGAGATTGGTTCAACTGTGGCAATGTTCAACTGTTCAGAGCTGCAGTAAACAAGGTCCGGACTGCTGTGATGATAGCAAACCTAGGAGATGCATTGCGAGAAGAAGAAGAAAGCAACATGATCTCGAAGCGTGTGAACCTTTGCAACATTTAATTTGCAAACCTTAGTCGATTAACGTAATCAGAGCCACCATTTGGATTTTAAAGGCTCTCGCGTGTAATACTTTCTTAAACAGTCCGTTAATGGCGCATGTATGTGGCAGATACATTTTTCTGTTATTTACAGTTTTTGTTGAAAGCAGGCAATGGTCGGATTACCTGATCCCGCTGTCTTGAATAGTTTCATGGAAGAATAAACCCAAGTGGCCGTTACTGCCCTGTACCTGCTAGATTCAGCGCGACCACTTTCGTTGCACTGTCTCAGTCTTTTCCCAACCTTTAACGATGTTCCAAATTGTGAAGCGTTTAATTGTCTATAAAAATGAAAATCGTATGCTATGCGGATAAAAAAATAATTGCTAGTTTGACTCTTTTATTTTATGCCAACGTTTCGGTGTAATTCGTCACCTTCTTCAGGGCTACATAAAACAATACCGAACAATAAAAATAGACTTTTACAATAAATTGGAAATTACAGATGACAATTCAAATGCAAAACACGGAAAATTTAACAAAAGTGTAACAAAAATAGAGAAAACACTCACCTAAAAATACGAACCAAACCAGGTCACAAGGGTGTGAAAATAAATAAAATACATTTGTAAAACACAGATGTGGATGTAAGAAAACAATAAAAACAACAACACACACAGCTAATGGATTCAACAGCAATTAGAGTGGTAAGGATAAAATTAATATATAAGATAACTGAATATTCGATTTTGAGGTGTTGCCAAATTGTCTCGAGAAACCAACGAATATAATTATCGACTAGATGGTTATATATACCACATAATTTAACTGTATCTGTTTTCTTGTTAATAGAATTTCTGCTTTTGTGGATCATAACCATCTCACTAATTAGTCTCTTTTTATAATTCTCTTCAAAATCAATAATGCTCTCGTTTTCAAAATCGAAGTAATGATTTCTTTCAAAATGGTGAATCTGCAAAGCTGTTTTATTTGAGTCAGTAAATGACTTTTACAAGAATTTTTGTGTACTCGAACTCTATCGCGCAGGAGCCGTTTAGTTTGCCCAACATATGAAGCATGTATTTTTTCTCGCTGTTTATACATTTATTTTAACAGTTTTGTAATTCTAATATATTATCTTTTTGGTGATTTGTAATTATTTGTAACTAAACATATACAAAGAACAATCCTGACAGGGAATTTTGTAAACTAAATTCGAATTATATAGTTTGTCTCACTCATCCTTTATCAAACTATAAAAATCGCAGAACTTTTTTGTATGATAAAAAACTATCTGATTTGTATCGTTAGATAAAATGTGTTTGATTTTCGTAGACAGTCCATTGACAAACGGTATAGTATAGTAATTTATTTCATTGCCTTGAGAAGTATTTCGAATTCTATTGTTATCAGTGTTCTGTATGATTTGATTAATAACAGGTGAGGACCAGAACACTGATAACAATAGAAGTCGAAATATTTCTCAAGGCAATCAAATAAATTGATATAAAATTCCGTCTCAGAGAATCAAACACATTTTATCTATCGACACAAATTAGATAGTTTAGATCATACAAAAAAGTTCAGCGATTTTTATAGTTTGATAAAGGATGAGTTAGACAAGCTATATAATTCTAATTTGGATCACAAAATTTCCTTTCAACATTGTTCTACTTCATATGTTGGCCAAATTAAACGATTTCTACGCGATAGAGTTCGAGAGCCCAAAAATTCTTGTGAGAATAAACATTTTACTGACCCAAATATAACAGCTTTGCAGATTGACCATTTTGAAAGACATCATTACTTCGATTTTGAAAACGTGAGCATTATTGATTTTGAGAAGAATTATAAGAAGAGACTAATTATGGTTATGATCCAAAAATTCTACAAGAAAACAGGTGCAGATAAATTAAGTCGTATATATAATCATCCAATAAATAATTTCATTCGTTGATATTTCAACACAATTTGGCAACACCTCAAAATCGAATATTAAGTTATCTGATATATTAATTATATTCTTAGTAGGATTGCTGTTGAATCCATTAGCTGTGTATGTTGCTTTTTGATTGTTTTTTCTTATACATCTATGTTCTACAATTGTATTTTTTAACATTCACGTCTACTAAATTTACTTTGTGTCATCGAAAACAGTTGCACAAAATAACCATTTCAGCATCATTTTGGTAACTTTTTATACAGTTGGATACACTGTTCAGACTGTCAGACTGGCATTTGAAGCTTACATTTTTTATATTTCCACACCACTTCAAAAACCGTTCATATCTTTGTTTAGATTATTCAGGTAGTAAATAATTAACTGCTTTATCAGCAACATTGGAAAGTTATGGTGAAGTGCATGGTAATCCGCGGTTTAGTTCCATACTCATAAATTTCGAACTATGTATTAGTAATGTATTGAGCAGTTATATTTAAAAATTCTGTCAACTGTCACTTGTAAGGTGAGGGTTACCAACGTAAATAAATGAGCGCAAAAATCCCAAATTGCAATTTTATTGTTATTAAAAACATTTTTGCATGTTCATTATAAAAAATAGTAATGTAAAATTCGTATCACAATCAGTTTTTACAGTACTCATACTTTGCGTAACTCACCGCTTCGCGGTTCGTAACCGCACTCGTACCACAGAATGAGTCATTGTGATACCTGTTTTACAATATACTATTATAAATTTTTCACCCTTGTGACCTGGTTTGGTTCGTATTTTTAGATGAGTGTTTCCTCTATTGCTGTTACACTCATTCAATTAGTCTTTGTTTTGCATTTTAATTGTCATCTGCAATTTCCAATTTATTGCAAAACTATATTTTTATTGTTCGGTATTGTTTTTTATAGCCCCGAAGAAGGTAACGAATTACACCGAAACGTTGGCAAAAAAATAAAAGAGTCAAACTAGCAATTATTTTTTTATCCGCTTACACTAAATATTTTACAACAATAAAAATGTTCGAGATAGGTTTTAGAAGAAAATAAATTGCCGACCTATAACAAAGCAGAAAGTAAAGCATTTTTGGGATTGTAATTGCAGGTATTGTTTGAGGAGGCCATCAACAACTTTGCGATTTCTGGACCACTGACTTAAGTAAAGGAGCAGCACTGATTCTAGCTCATTTTGTATGTAAAATAACATGGGCCGAGGTCCATCGTGGTAATTTTTGACTCAATTCGATCTGCGCATGCGTCAAGGCGGCCGTCAGCAATCTTGTGTGCATCCGTTGATGACGTCACCCCTTCTCAGTTTATAATGTGTATAATGGGGAGTCAAAAACAATTGGCCGTCAGCAATCTTGTGCGCATCCACTGATGACGTCACCTCTTCTCATATAGGTAAGAAAACCACATTACTTTACTTTCGGCGAAGCAGTTTCGGCGACCACAACCCGTTCTCGCACGAGTTTCAGAGTTTCAGCGAAAATCGAATACTAAGCGTTAAAAATGTTACTTCCCGTAGTTATGCTGTCGCAGAAACGCGTGAGAGAAGGGGCGGGGGTCGCTGAAACTGCTTCGTCGAAAGTTAAGAAATGTGGTTTTCTTACCTATATGAGAAGGGGTGACGTCATCAGTGGATCTGCACAAGATTGCTGACGGCCAATTGTTTTTGACTCCCCAATATACACATTATCAACTGAGAAGGGGTGACGTCATCAACGGATGTGCACAAGATTGCTGACGGCCGCCTTGACGCATGCGCAGGTAGAATTGAGTCAAAAATTACCACGATGGACCTTGGCGATTTCCCATGTTATTTTACATAAGGAATGAGCCAGAATCAGTGCTGCTCCTTTACTGGTTTAAGAATAAGCATTTTCTGAATAGCAATATCCGAACTATAGATTTTTGATAAAATGTTTGAGATTCGATAATAGAGATACAAGAGAAACCCGACGTAAAGTCGATAAATTGGCTGTTCACTGTTGTTGTTGAAAATAGCCAAAAACATTATGATTTCGACCAAAATGTAACAATAGTTGAAATGTGTCTCCAAAGAATCGTGCCTCTTTTAGTAGCATTTTAGGAGAACCGAAAAATCAAACTCTCATTTCGTACGTTCCGAAAAGGAAAAATCCGCTTTGTAACTATCAAGCATGCATATTTCTTCAAAAGACGTTTTCAGGGACCCCGAGAAAAAACCAGAAATAATTTTATTATGAAGAGAAAAAGTCGGGTGTAGATGTTGGCCGGTCTACAAGAAGGTGTCCTGTGGTTATTTTTTGCCATTTCATGAACGTTGCTAGACTGAACTCACGGATATTCTTTCTCGCAAACCAAAATGAATTCGTCTCGCGAAGACAATATCTCAAAATAAGAATGAAGATATTTTTGAACTTTAACAGACTGTTTTTAAGCTTTTTTCAGGGAAAATTTAGCAAACATCTATAGAGAATAATGGATATTAGGAAGAGACAGAGTTATATTCTCTTTTCTTAATTGGGGTCATATCAATCTATATATGGTAATTCGAGGATAGATGACGCTAAAGGTTATATGGTGCTAGAAATTTACAGCGCAACCGGTAGTGGTGAAGATGAATTGGAAGGCCAATAACGTCCCTCAGTACTTAGTAAACCAGTCACCGCATCTCTGTTCACTGGTCAAAGGTCTATTTTAATATTTAATATTTTGTGATCCACTACAAGCGTATTTGATATTAACACAAGTCATTCAAGCCGTTAATGAAAATAGGATGGGAATGATGCTGCTAGAAATTTTGGGGTACCAGCAACCACTCTACGAAGAAGAAAATTCATAAATTGTCTTAAGAAAGGACCCTTTGGACTCTCCTCCACATTAGGAATACCTGGTGAAGCAGAGTTGGTAAAACATATCCTAAAACTTCAGAAAAATGGATATTCTCCAACTCGAAGTATGGCTTTTAAATTGGCCGAACAGTTTGGCATTTGAACATCGTTTTAGTGAAGAATCGAGATTAGTTAGTTTTCCAAGGCTTCATTTATTTCTGCACAGAAACCCATAGCTACCAGTGACAAAAGCAGAAGAGATCTTCATTAATCGATCATTGGGTATGGATAAAAAAGACGTTGAAGCATATTTTCAGCTGCAAGAAAATATTCTGACCGAAAACGATCTTATAGGCAAACCTGGACATATTTTTAATATGGACGAGACAGGTCTACAACTAAATAATAAGCCGGAGCATGTCATTGTTAAGAAAGGGTCTAAAAACATAGCAAGTATCAGCTCCGGAAAAAAGGGAGAGACCATCTCGGTCATAGCTTGTTGTAATGCTGAAGGCGTTTTTATTCCTCCTATCTGCGTCAGACGAACTAGAGAAAGCGCTATCCCAGATGAAAAATGGCAAAGCAGCGGGAGAAGACAACATTCTGCCTGAAATGCTTAAGGAAAGCGATATCAAGACGAGACAAGAACTACTAAAACTATTCAATGAGTGCCTAACAGAAGAACATATACCCAAAAGTTGGGAGAATGCTGTAGTTGTTCTAATCTACAAGAAAGGTGACCCAACTGATCTCGAAAACTACCGGCCGATAAGCCTACTATCACAGATATATAAATTATTCACCAGAATCATTACAAACAGATTAGAACGAAAACTCGAGGCTTACCAACCAAAGGAACAGGCTGGGTGCCGAAGCCATTATAGTACGACAGAACATCTACACACCGTAAGGCAGATGATCGACAAAGCTACAGAATATAACATAAGCCTATGGATGGCTTTTGTCGATTTCCGAAAAGCTTTCGACAGTAGAAATCTGGGCAATAATAAAAAATCATTGAGAAATCCTAGAGTAGATCAACGTTATATAAACCTCATCGAAAACATCCATAGAAATTCTTCAATGTCGATAAGACTTCACGAATCATCTGACAAAATAAACGTAAGGAGAGGATTAGTGTTTTTAAATGAAACTCACGGTCTCTAGTTAATTCCACAATATAATAAAAGTTATTGAAAATCCTAAAAAATTGACAATTGACGATGATATTGATTTATCGAAACAATTGTCAATTTTTTAGAATTTTCAATAACATTTATTATATTGTGGAATTAACTAGAGACCGTGAGTTTCATTTAAAAACACTAATATGAGCATATTCCACGAAGTAAGGGACGAGACAGTCAATTTGAGTAAGGAGAGGAGTTCGGCAAGGAGACGTTATATCTCCAAAGCTATTCACTTTAGTTCTCGAGGATATTTTTAAGAAGCTACAGTGAGAAAACAAAGGATTGAACGTACATGGTGAACGCTTACACAAACTGAGATTTGCTGACGATGTTGTACTGTACGCAAAAGATAAACAGAAATTGATAGACATGTTGGAAGAACTACAAAATGAGGCTGCAAAAGTAGGATTACACATGAACAACACAAAGACCCAATTTATGACAAATATACCAGATACAGACGATACAATACCGATTCATGACAGCACAATAAAAAAAAAGGAAACATACATATACCTGGGCCAAGCTATAACACCAGGAAAACAAAATCAAGAGATGGAGATTGATGGAAGAATTAGACTGGGATGGGCAGCCTACGGCAAATTAAAGTACATCTTCAGCATGAATATTCCAATGAATTTGAAAACAGAAGTCTATAACGAGTGTATACTGCCTGTTGTCACGTATGGTTGTGAGACATGGGTAATAACCAAGAAGATAAAACATAAATTGGAAGTACATCAGCAAGCCATAGAAAGACGTATTTTGGGAATTTCCCTGAGAGACCATAAAACAAATACTTGGATACGAGAAAAAACCGAAGTCTTCGATATAATAAGAAGAATTGGTTCCCTAAAACGGCGATGGGCAGGGCACGTGGCCAGGCATACGGAAAACTGGAACGGGTATGTCACCAGATGGAGACCTTGGGCAGAGAGGAGGAGTGTTGGAAAGACCCCAGCAAAGATGGTACGACGAGATAAAGAAGGTCGCTGGCCTGAACTGGTATCGAGTTGCGCAAGATCGAAGCGGATGGACGAATTTGAAAGAGGCCTATATCCTAAGGATATAAAACGGCTAAAAATAGAAATGGAAAAAATCTGCGTCATGAAAGGCAAGAATAAAAAACCAGGAGTTTGAGAATGGGATGCCCACAGGATCCCTGTTCTACGTGTCGCAAAAGTCGGCCTATAATAACAGTGAAATATTTTTTCAATGGCTCAAGCATCATTTTGTTCTCAAGAAGTCGACACGGATAGTTTTGTTATTACTTGATGGTCATGCTTCATACTGCAGTGACCTTGAGATGCTAGGACATGGTGTTGCACAAAATCTCATATTATTTCACTTGCCCAGTCAAACGATACAGTTTTTGAAACCGATATATAGATGTTTCGTCAGGTCCTTGAAATTAAACTACTATTCAGCTTGCAATTTATACATTAAGAATAACCCAGGTCGAAAGCTCACCAGATTACAGTTTGGAAAGTTAATTACTGAAGAATGGAACAAGTCTGCAGCTATAAATAGTTGAACTTCAGCATTTAAGGCTACAGGAACTGTGCGTCTTAACCCTTCTGCTATACCAGATGACGCCTATTTGACTGAAACTATAGAAAAGCTGATCTTCCTGATGTAGCTGTCGCAACTGAATATGAACATCATCCTGATGCTAGTTATCAAAGTTTTCCCAAATATTTCGCTGACGTGCAACAGCCTTGCTGCAGTTGGCCAACTATAGGTGAAAGTCTATTAGAAAAACAGAATGAATTTCCTGCAGAAACTAATGTAAATATTTCTGTGCCTACCCCTGGACAAATACTAGATGTGGTCTCGCCTGTTCCAGTTTTTTCTGCTGAAGTTGACTACACAGCCAACGATTGACGAGAGAAAGAAAAAGGGACTAAAAGAACACAGACAGAAGAAAACACGAGGAAAAGAAAAGCCAAGAAAACTGAGGTGACCAAAAAGAAAACTTCCAAGTATGTCTCGTCCTCGGACAAATATCTGGAAGCTCCAATACTGGATGACTGTTCAGGTGATATGGACGATGCTGACGATGAACGCGCTGATTGTGGCGAAATGTATTCTCAAACCACAAAACCTGGCGAGTGGGTTAATTGCTTGCGCTTTAAATGGTTTCACGATTCCTGCTCCAAGTTTGTTTTTGCCATTCCTTGTAGGTTGCGCCATCTCACCTCAGCATTGTGGGGTAGGTGGTTTTTGTTAACGATTTTTATTTTGGGTATGAATTGTGAGTTATCTCAAAAATAAAGGGCAATTTTTTTTCAAAGTATAAAAACGTTAACGTGGAATTAAAAACTTTCGCCATCTGTACTCGAATTACCCTACATATATAATGTACAATATTCTTATAGAACGAAAAATTAAGAAAATTGCGCTGAAAACTGGAAAAATTCATGAAACTGAAACACTATCGCGCTCTTGAAAATGTCGATTAATAAATCGCAAGGGCAGTCATTAAGTGTTTGATGCATCAATATTGAAAATCGATTTTTTCACATGACCAATTGTGTGTCGCATTTTACTGTGTCTGAAAACCAACATTATTTATTTACGCGCCTGAAAAAAAATGATTGATATTGTGTATCAAAAAGTATTACAATGAACATTATGTTTATGAAATTACTGTTTTTTTATTATTTAGTCCAGATCTAATTAAATATCTGATAAAAGTTCCAGAAAACCTTCCCCATAATTCACAAAAAATACTAATGCTAATTGAAATAACAAAATTTAATCACCTTTGCTGTAGGATTGATGAACTTAACGCCCTTGTAAGAAATGGAGAGGCATATTTCTTCGCTGGGATGATCTTTGGAATTTATCACAGTTTGTATTGATTTTTTTGTGGATTCTGTGCCTTTAAATTCCTTGATCAGCGTTGAACCTAAATACTGCAACCAAAAATAAATGCACTTTATAATACATACAGATCATATGCTGTTTTGCAGCTTATTTGCTACTTTTCTTTCTAAATAGAAGTATAATTTTGGAAATTATTCATTCTATTAAGCATTTTTTTAATTATACTTTTGATTTTCAATTAGAAGTAGAGATGGCGCGTTTGCAATACACTTTGCAGACGTGTCATCTCCAGATCAACTCTAACTGAAGCAATTCCCTTTTTGACTAGAATAAGTGAACGGTGTCAAATTTACGTCAAGTTGTTAGTTGAAATTCAATTACATACATGGCTGGATTACATAGCCGAATGTGTGATTACTCTTTCTTCAGTAAACGGGCTTTTTAAAGATTGTTAGTAAAAACTTAATCAAAAAAATTAATTACTACTTACATTGGCAGTATATTTAACAAATCCCGTAATGAGAAGTATCGGTTGATGCCTCCATTGTGATTTTATGGAGTTATTGCCGCCGACATAAATTTCTGTCGGCGATTTCTTCTCCGGCTCCCTTTTTGTCGGTGGTTGGGGTGCCGGTCTAGATTTTTTATGTCGGTGTCGTATAGTTCCTGTATTACTATTTACCGAATACGTTGAAGGCGACGGGAGTTCAGGTAAAGGTTGAGTACTTTTCTAAAAATGCAAAATACTCATTAAATAAAGAAATTCAAACAAAATCAGGACATTAACTAAACAATAAAAATATTCCTTCACTACAACGTTGAGCATTTGTTATAAAATTGCATCACGTATCAGAATTTATCGAGAAATAAAAGAGGATAAACTTTGCATTAATTTGACAAAACAAGAAAGTTACAATACCTTGGCCATGTTTCGCGTGGATAAAAATACCAACTTCTACAGCTGATAATGCAGGGCAAAATCCAGGGAAACAAGGCATTGGCAGAAGAAGGATGACATGGCCAAGAAACCTCAAAGAGTGGTATGGTTGCAGCTCCAATCAACTATTTCGGGCTACAGTATCAAAGATTAGTATTGCAATGATGATTGCAAATCTCCGTAGCTGAGATGGCACGAAAAGAAGAAGAAGAAGAGGGTCTAAAAAATAGAATGGAAAGAAAGGGATATACAAACATCTCAACCAGTCTGAAATACGCTGATGTTATTGACTTAATAACTAATAAGGAAGAAGAACTGCCCAAATGGTGGACGAGCTTGATACAGCAGTCAAAAATATAGGTCTTAATATGATCTATAATAAAACTAATGAAAATATATACATATATATATATATATATATATATATATATATATATATATATATATATATTATTAAGCTAAACAACTTAAACAAGTCAGTGGTAATCAAGGGGCGGGTTAGATTGGCTTGGACAGAATTCAGGAAACTGAGCTACATCCTAGGAACACAGTATGGATTATAAATTCGGCCAGAAAAACTGAATTTCTCTAGAATTTATAGTATGAATTGAATGTTTAACAAATTTATATTTTGATCTTGTAGAAAAATAATCATTAGTATACATACTGACAAATTGTCTCGGGTTCACTTGGAACATTTTTTGAAGCAATTCTCAGCAAAGATGAGTATAACAATAATCCCACAGCATGCGAATTTGACGCTTCAACCAAGAGGCTGGTGGTGCACAACTGAATAATACAGTAACTCAAACCAAACTATACAACCAATGTATGCTCTGCGTCCTTACCTACTGAGCCAAAAGCAAATATAGATGAAACTGCAAAAACACACAGACAAATTCCAGTTTTGTAATTGGTAGCGATGAGAGATAATATAACAGTGAAACGTATTAAGTAATACGTTAAAAATAACGCAGATGGATATGGCGATTAACAGAGAAGAATGGAAAAGACTGAGGTATGCATATTTTTAAAAACGGACTGAAAAAGGTTAAATAGATAGGTTGACAGCAATATAACATTGACATATTTTTGACGATATCCGGCAATTATGTTAGTACTTATCCACAAATCTACGAAAATGTTGTTTCTTTACATATACAAAATAAATTATAAATATTGTGTAGCTATTATATATAACTTTAAATAAATGATAAAAACTGTACCAGTGAACTGAATTCCGTAATGGATTCTAATTTAGGACCAGCAATGATATGTTCTCCGCTGCTGACGCTGACTAATATCCTTTTTCTGTGTCCAATTTTCTCTATATCAAGTACTGCCGACAATTCTACATCCCATATTCTCTTAACTCTTTCCATATCGTGATATAAATGTTTAACAAATGTTTCATAATACTGTTCCAAATTGATTTTAGTTAACCAAGATTTCACCGAGTTTTGTTCGTTATTATTATTGCAAACGTTCAAAGAATTTTCGGTAACTTTTGTGGGTAAACTTTTTATTGCATCTAAAAGAAGTTGCCGTTCCAGTTCGCTGGTGATGCCCATTTCTTTTATGTCGCTTTCTTCTATCACACCATTCTGTAAAAATATAATAATAATAGTCTAATTATATGACTGCCTATTAACTTTTTTGATGGACTGCAATATTATTTTGATAAGAAAAAGAAAATCTGTTACGCATAAAAACTGAAAAAGTTTGTAAGTACACATTGTAGGTAATGGTGGATACTTCTCTGCAAAGTATAAAAATGTCGGTTTCTGCGTCTGTCTGTTTATTCGCATCCTTATAAATCATACAACCGATTTTGATGCGGTTTTCATCATCATTTAGATAATTTTTCAGGGAAGGTTTTCGAAGATATACTAATATTTTTTATAATGTAATGATAGTATAAAAACGTTCATGTAAACTTTCTCACCTGACCGTGTGTATTGCCAAATAAAATCCCGAAGCAGGCCGATTTTTGATTTCAATTTAATGTTTTTTTAAAGAATTATCTATGATATATGGTGAATCAACTTTGAGTGATAACGTCAGCAACAATTTCTTTCAAATGAAACAACTCTTGCTGATCTGATTCCCAAAATATATCGCAAGTTGATTCAAATTGATACAGGGGGGATCAAAAAGTTGTTTGTTATATTATTGGTCACAAAATAATTGATTAAGAATAAACGTACATTGTAACAAAAACAAGGCAGAAAATTTAAAATAAACTCCTTTCCATTGCCCATTAAATAATGGCTTAACGTGGTAATAAATTCATCTTTAATATTTTGAAGTATAGCGGGTGTTACATTTTGCGTTTTCTGCCTGATTCGGCATTTTAGATCTCTGATATTGTCAGGTCGGTTAGTGTGGACATTAGATTTTAAATAACCTGCAATATTTACATTCCAAAGTTAGGTTTTATTACACTCAATAATTTGACATATATATATATATATATATATATATATATATATATATATATATATAGCATAGGTTCTGACAATTTCAAACTAACCACATTAGAATATAAATATAACAACACAACAAAACACAAGGTAAATATAAAGTATGCGATCAGAATACAGAGTGATTTCACTACATTTACCGCCTGTATTATTTCTAAACATAATCGTTCAAATATGTTGGTCTGCGACGTATTCTTTCAGGTCTACCCTCTGCTAAATATTTTTCTTGGGCTTCAGTAGTTTGATTATTCATAGAACTTTGAGTTGTAATAGTTCTATTCATGAAACTTGACTCTTCTGAAATGTTTATTTGAGCGTCGCAGTGTATTTCTGGTCTGGATCTAGATCTCAGATTGTACATCTGCCATCTGTTGTTGAGGATTAAAGCTTTGTAGATCTCCCCGAGGAACCAAATGTTTTATGGACACGTTGGTTTCTCTTCCATTTGACAATCGTATTAATGCATACTCAGGGTTCACTTCTATTAGTTCTGCTTCCACTACGAGTATGACTACAGTGTTTTTAAAGGATTTGGGCCATGTACCTTTTTCTATACACATATTTATGATATGCACTAGAGACTAGAGGATCAAGTATAAATGATGAAATTGCTTTTAGACATTCCGCACTTATCTCATCAATACCAGTTGCCTTTTTACTCTTCAATTCATTTATTATTTTTTCAATTTCATACCTATTTGTGGGTAATAAAACAATCGAATTTGGCAAAGAGGCATTATCACCATATGTTTGCTGAGGGTTACTATTTATTTGTTTGGCCAATCTCTTGTCCATTCCTGAAAATACACGATTAAATTCACATGGTTTTATCAGTATATTTTCCATTGGACCCTTAATAGCTTCATAAGGCATTTTTACTTTTTTTGTTCTACTCAAAACTTGCACCACGCTCCATAATTGTTTATTGTTATTTGAATTTATCATGATCTTTTCCGTATAAAATTTGCGTTTTGTCTTTTCGATAAGCGAATGCAATTTATTTCTATACACCTTGTATTCTTCAAGTAAATCACAGTCATTGGGATGGAGCTTTGTTTGTCGATATAATCTATTTTTTTCATTAATGGATTCGATGAGAGCTTTTGTAACCCATGGCGCAATTTTTATGGTTTTTCTATTTCCCTTTCTAAAATTCTAAAATACGTACTTGATGTTTTTCTGTATAATTGTTATTCATTTTTCTGTTGCAGGATCTGAATTACTACAATTTAGGATAATATCCCATGATTCTTTGGATATATTGTGTACAAGTTTTTTATAGTTGACATGCTTAGTATTATACTCAGTTATCTTTTTAGTTGTTTTATTAAAAAACTATTTGCAGCGCTATTGTATAGTGGTCTGTTATATTAGTTTGTATTATTACAGGAATAATATTTTCTAGAATGTTAGTTCTTGACTTAATAAACAAATGATCTAAGCAAGCTGTCATTCTGGTTAGGTTATTAATGGTGGATGTAAATCCACACTCACTCAGGCCACTTACATATTCCATGGTATCACCATTTAAATCCAATAAGTGAATGTTAATATCTCCAACAAATAGACAACAATTTTCAGAATTCATACCACTGTTATATAGGAAATTATTGATAAATTCAGGTATACTTGAATTATTATTTTTTTTAGACGGTGATCTATAAAAAGCAAGACTCGTAATTTTATTGTTTTTACTGATAGTTACAGTCACTTTTAAAATATTTGTCGGTCCTAATCTTAGGACATCATATTCGAACGAATATTTGCAGTTTATGTAAGCCACGACTCCATCATTTTGATTCAGATTGCCGTTGTTGTATATTATATTATATCCCGGTATGTTATACAAATTGATGTCAGTAATCTTCCAGGTCTCAGTTGAAACTAGACAATCAAAATCCGTAATATTAGATAAAGAAAGTTTAAGCTCATGTAGATTTTTGCTTATACTTCTGATATTGTTATGAAGTATAGTAAAGTTATGGTTACTTTGGTTAATTTTAAAAATCTCATCACGTTATCTGAAATCTCTTACGTTATATGTTTCAACAATGGGTACATTGAAATCCCTTACATCCCTTGGTTTAATCCAAATACAACAATATTATTCTTTCTACTACGTCTTTCCAAATTCTCCACCTTTTTTCCAAGTTTAAATTTTCTGCCTCTAGTTTTCTTATTTTCTCATTTAGAGATTCTACCCTTAGAAGTATGTTGACTTCTGATGCTTCTTCTTCTTAGTTCCTGTTTACTATTTTTAATTTATTCTATTATTCTATTATTCTTATTGCAACTTGGCTGCATGCTTCCATTTTACGTGTATGGTTGCCTTTAATTTAAGTACTTATCATATAAAAAACTTGTATGTGATAAGGGTTGTTGAATTTGTTTTGATGTAACACTATCTATAATAACCATATAACATTCTTTAGGATTCTTTAATGCAGATCTTGGACTGCAACTGTACTACCGTTAAACATAATTTTTAAAATTTACTTAATATGTTTCTTTACTCACAGTTTTCGATAGTATCTTTGGGAGCAACTTTTATAACATGTATTTTACTAAACGTATTTCACTAAACGTGATAATATCAATATTTTTATATGAAACGTTGCTGATTAAAATCAATGTCCGCTAAGCATTAATATTACGTCTTCGTATATTGAGTAATAATTTACAAGCATTGTGGTCATGATTTCGAGTATCGGAGCAAAATTAATGTAAAAAGCCGTTGTGTTTATGTTGAACGTTTTCGTTGTGTGCATAAGATGGTATTTTTCTTTTTAAAAAAATATATACTGAACATGTTCCAATATCCAAATCCCTGTAGGTATAGTGTGAATCGTTTACTCCCCACAAAATTACATCTTATTGAATATTTGAATTGAGTGTAGGTCTACTTTGCTACGGTGAATCTATAACATATCCTAATTTTATGGGTGCAATTCAAGAAATTAATGTGCATACCTCTTATTTAGTCCTCATTCTATCGAGAATTTTAACAAAACAGTTTGTTAAATATAGGTATATGATAAAATTAGATTAACAGTACGGAATTATAGTTGAATAGTAGTAGCAGTTTCCCAATTTAAAAAAAAATGACAAGAAATACAGCGGCAAGGATTATTCATGAAAGTGAATAGATATAATATTAACATAAAAAATAGCTTTTGCGTTTTTATCCACCCTGTACCCATTTGAATCAACTTTTGATAAATTTTTGGAATCAGCTCAATAAAGGAAATCCTCAAATCAAAAAATGAAAGAGATTTATTTGAGAAAACTGTTGCTGACATCATCACTAAAAGGTTATTAACCCTGTATCATGGATTAATATTTTAAAAAATAGTAAATACAAATAAAAAATCAGGTGCAGTACTTGGAACAAGGAAGGGAACAATCAGAAGGAGATGTGACAGTAGGAGATGAGGAAGAACAAGAAAGAAGGGAAACACAAGTAGGAATAAATATCAATGAACAATGGATGCAACAATTTTTGACAAAAATTAATGAAAACATAAAAACTATGAATGAAAAGAGGGACAAGAAATTGGATAGTATGATAGGAGATTTAAGGGAAGATATGAATAATATGGAAAAGAATATGAGGGGAGATATAAATAGTATGAATGGAAATATGAATAATATGAGTGGAGATTTAAATGGAAAAATGGATATACAAAATGAGAATATGATTAGTATGCGTGAAGATATGAATAATATGAGTGGATATTTAAATGACAAGATTGATACGATGAAGGAGGAGATTAAGGGGGATATTAACAATATCAATGGAAACATGGACAGACTGGAAAAGCAAATAGAGGAAGTAAACATGGAAAACTTAAATGAAATAAAGAAAATTAGAGATGAAACGAGCAATTGAGTGAACAAATGGCCGATATGAGAATAGATATGGTAGAACAAAATAAGAATTTGAAAACAGACCAAGAAAATGGAGTTAGAGAAAAACAGATAGATGAAGTACAAGAATTAGATAGATGCATGGAAGAAAATTTATCTGGAGCAATTCAAGTGGAACTAAACGAACAAAATAAGAATATAATTGAAGGGATACAGTCTATAAAAATACAAAATTTAATACAGATTAAAGAAGTTGAGAAGGAAATTGAAGTGATACAGGCTATTAAAGTACAAAAACAAACAAAAGATGATATGTTAGACATTGATTTAACGAATTTAGGAAGTGAAGAAGTGATGCAAATTAATGAAGAAAATATTTATTGGAATATAAAATACTTACATGTCAATATATGAAACAAATTGTCACATATGATAAAATAAATAATAATTATAATAGGGGGATATAACTTAATTGGGAATTAAAAGAAATGAACAGAAGATTACAAGAAACTAAGGAAGAAATAGATGAAACCATAAGACAAATTGAAGAACCAATAATTTACACAGAAAATGGCGAAATCCGAGTGAAACTTAAGAGAAACATGAAAATAATTGATCCAAGAATGTTTATTAGGACAATCAAAAATGAAATGATAGGAAGTGAGAATATTATGGTGGATATGAAAATAATAAAAAGCAACTTCAATGAGATGGAAAAAGCTGAGATGCCAATTCCAATGCATTTATGGGAAGAAATTGATGAGATATGGGACTTCAAAATTAAAAAAAATTATGGTGGTGAACAGAAAGAAGTTACAGAAACTCATAGAGAATCAAACAATAAGAGAAGAGAATAAGACGAAGTTTAGGAAAAGAAAATAAAATTGAATTATATGACAGGATTATGGGAACGAAATCTAGAAAACGAAAAGGAATTGTACATGGTAAACAATGGATATAAAAACGATGTGTAAATAGAAGTTTTATGATTAACAAGTAATATTTAAAAACATATTTAGATAGAAATTATATAAACATGGATTGATAATAGAAGAAATGATAGACATGTTGATATGAATTATGGAAATGAAAATAGAAGTTACAGAAATAAAAAACGAATATATGGAAATGGAGATAAAATTTATGACAACAAGTATTGTGAGAATAGAAGAGATTTTAGAAACTTTGATAATGAAAATAGAAATGAAATTAAGCAACAAAATAGATGGACAGGATGAAATAATTACATTTATAGGAACAAACGGACGGAAGTTATAGGAACTAAGCAAATATATGATACAAAATATTGAATTAAAGGATGTAGTAAATCAGAATTTCTCAGAAAAGAGGTGGCCTACCTTGTCCACGTTGTCACTCCTGACGGAGTCCGTCCAAACCCTGACAAAATTAAGGCTATAAAACACTTTCCTTTGCCTACTACCACTAAACAAATGAAAGGGTTCCTCGGTCTGCTAGGGTACTATAGAAGGTTCATAAATAATTTTGCTAAGATAACAAAACCTTTCACCAAGTATCTAAAGAAAGGCGCTAAAATCGAACATAACGCGGAAGTTTTAGAATGTTTCGAAATATGTAAAAATATTTTAACAAACGAACCGATATTGCAATACCCGGATTTCGAAAAACCATTCAACCTAACAACTGATGCCAGTAACGTGGCATTAGGTGCGGTTTTGTCCCAGGGTCCGATCGGTAAAGATCTACCAGTTGCATACGCCTCTCGCACACTTAACGACTCCGAAAAAAACTATAGCACAATCGAAAAAGAACTATTGTGTATTGTGTGGGCAACCAAATATTTTAGACCGTACCTATACGGGCGCATTTTTTTTATTATAACGGATCATAAACCTCTGGAATATTTATTTTCGCTAAAAGATCCCAGCTCAAAATTATTACGCTGGAGAATAAAATTACACGAATTCGACTACAGCATAATTTATGAAAAATGCTCTTTAAATACAAACGCCGACGCACTAAGTCGAATAGAAATTCATGCTAAAGAAACTCAAGATGTTTAGGACGAGATAGATGACATAATACAACATACCGACGAACCAGAACGTGTTTTAAATACGCCAGACATTAACGAAACTTTACAACAAAATCAAAATTTGTCAGACAATCCTAGACCACCCAGTCCTGACCTGGATGATATTTCAATCTTTGTTCACCCTGACCCTGACTTAGAACAACTTAACGATGACGGTGAAACGATTCACTGAAACGCGGAGGATCTTGTAGTAGGAATACCTATAAGTGATTCTCCCGTGAATCATGGACAAAATCAAGTGATTATACAGTCTGTCTTACATTCACCAGCTACACCAAAAATCACAATTCTATTTGAACGCAAACAAAGAATTACTGTCCAAATTTCGGAAAATAAATTTGAACAAGACATAATAAATTTAGTTAAAGATTACATTGCTCCTGACGTACAATATTATTTATATTTTATAAACGCCGATACGTTCGAATCATTTTGCGAAGTAATAAAAAAATATTTTAAATGGCCTTCACTTAAATTTCGGAAATGTAACTCTAAATTAATTGATATTACCACCAAAACGGATATTCCCGAAACAATTAAAGCTTTCCACGAAGGAAAAACTAACCATCGCAGAATAGATGAAACATATAACCGTATTAAAAACATCTATTACTGGCCAAATTTAAAGGAATCTATACAAACATATATTGATAACTGCGAAATTTGCCAGAGATGTAAATATGAAAGAAATCCCGTCAAAATTCAAATAAACATTACCCCCACTGCAATAAAGCCTTTCGAAATCATCCATATTGACACTTATACCGCCGAAGCAGAGAAGTTCTTAACAATTATTGATACTTTCTCAAAATACGCCCAAGCCGATCACTTAACAGCATTAGAGTCTACAGAAATTTCCAATAACTTCATTACTTCCTTCTCCCATCACAAAATACCTGATCAAATAATTACTGATAATGGTTCCGAATTTAAAAATGCAGTTATCACGGAATTATTAGGCCTTCATAAAATAAAAGTGCATTTTTGTTCCCCCTACCATCCTCAATCAAACTCTCCAGTCGAAAAAGTACACTCGACCTTTGATGAACATATTCGGTTATTAGGCACTCGGGGTTTTAGTAAAACACCAATCAGAATGAAAATGAAATACGCCCTCTTAGCTTCTAATCATACGATACATTTGACTACAAAATGAAAACCAATAGACGTTATCAATGGTCATCTAAAATCAGAAAACCCTTTCGGTATAAATATGGCTATGATCTTAACTAGTCATTTTATAGAAGAACACAAAGAAATGGTTCGCGAAATGTATGCAAAGATAAATGAAAATTTAATAAAACAAATGAAAAGGTTATCGGAGAAATGAATATAAATCGTGAATCACCTGAACTGTTTAAAGTAGACTATGAAACATTTATAAAGTCCCATGAAAGGAAAAAGACGGCTAATAAATTTGAAAAGCCGACTAAAATAACAGCAGTAAATAAAAGTGGTAAATTAGTAGCTACCTGTTTTCAAGACAAAGTCCACATGGACAACCTCAAAAGACCACGTAAAAGGACTTACTCATTCTAATCAATTTTTCAGTTTTCCCATTGCACTTGGGCTACGGGAACAAATCTCCTTCAGAAATTTGGACAGCAACCTAGCATTACTGCCCCTAAATTTAGGCTTAGCAAGAATTGAAGAATATTCCTACAAAATTGTGCACTTTTACGACTTAAATCCAATATTAATCGAAACTGAAAAACTAAGTTCCAAAGCTCAACAAATTCTATATACTATAAATGAAAATCAGAATTATTCATGGGATATCTCTAATTACATAAAAATATTGGAATTTACTATAGATAAAGTAAATACAAAATTATTTGACATTATTCCGAAACCACAACGCTTCAAGAGAAGACTAATCAATGGGCTAGGCTCAATATTTAAATGTATTACAGGTAATTTACATGCATCAGATGGCGAAAGATATGAATAAAAAATAACAATAAAAACTTTTATTGCCACTGTTCAAAAAATTAGTCATAATGAACAACTATTAGATACCAAAATAGAACAAATAAAATTAATAATCAACACAATAGTTTATAGGGAAAATTCACTATTTATTAAAGACGTGATAAATCAGATTCTGAGCATATATGAAGTTATTCTCTCAATTTTGCAAGACATAGAAAATTCTTTGACGTTTGCAAAATTAAACATCATGCATTCCAGCATCCTGAAAACATCTGATCTCTTTTTAGCGTTAAAATCAGTAAAAACTATAATTCCCAAGTCACAACTTCGTTTCGAAATTATTTTAGAAAATACACAATTATATGAATCTATAATAAAAATCGAATGCTACATCTATAAAAATAAAATAACTTATATTCTTAACGTACCTATAACTTATCCAGATATCTTTAATATCTACCATATGTATTCACTACCTGTACCTTATAAAGGTCAGTTCAAGACAATCATCCCTCGAGATAAATTCATGTTAAAAAGTCAGTTACATTTTACATTTCGAAATAACGATTGCATCAAAACTTTCCCCAAAACTTATTATTGCACTAAACAAGAAATAGAAGAAATTAACAATTAAACACCTTGTGAACTTCCTGCTTTGGACATGAAAAATACCTCACAATGTAAACAAATTAGTTTAACTTTAACAAAGTCAAAATTTAACCAACTGGGAAGCACCAATAAATGGCTAGGTGTATTTCCAAATGAAGACACCTTAAAAGTCACTTGCAAACAACAACAAGAAGTCAAAAAGTTTAAGGGAACATTTTTAATCGAAATCCCTGTAGGATGTCAGATTAAATCAACTGCACAAATACTAGCCAATTAAAAAATCAGTAGCCGATAGCCAACCAATACTTCTTACCGTTATCCAGATCACGAACGACACACCGCCAACTCTAAAACCAGGGGTGCCCTTAGAAGACATCAAGTTGGGCCAGCTTTCAGATAACCTGTACCAGCTCACAGAAAACTTCCCCTCACAATGGACAACCGGAATATCTCATACACCCAGTGTGTGGACGATAGTAGTTAACATCGCTATAGCAGGAACAATCGTAGCATACATCCTCAAGAAATTCAACCCCAGGAAGAAGACAGCGTCCCAAGCTCCAGTTGTTACATCACCATCCATTCAACTCCCTCTTCCCTCGTGAGTTGCAACTTCGAGGGGAGGAATTATCTCAGCCTTCCTGAGGACGCGGCGGGAGGCCGTTTGAAGTAGCAGGCCTTGCACTTTCATCATATATATAAATGAAGGACTCTAACTGACATTCATTCATTCTTGTTTTATTCTTTATCCATTCTTTTTAATAGTTTTTATAATTTTTACTCGTTTTTAATAAATATATCATTCTTGTAATTTTTGTAAAAGTATTAAATGTTTGTATTTAAAAACGGACTTCGAAGTACTCATTAGTTAATTAAGGATTGTATTTATAGGTAGGTATTCAATTTTTTTCTTATTTTTTTTTAATTCAAACTAATCCGCTTTCCTCCCAAAGGTCAATAGTTTTTAACAAAATACAATATTAAAAACGTAGGTTTCCTTTCTGATTGTCCTACTTGAAATATAATTAATATATACTATGTGACATTGAAAGTGCAACATCTAGTAAACATCAATATATTTTAATAAAGGACCCCGCACACCTTTTATGGGAAAAATATTTGGGACAAAAGTTGTTGACAATCTTATTATGTACAATTTTTATAATAAATGCAAATGGCGTTGAAACCATAGGAAGGGAGATACTTACAAAAACTCGATTTGTTTGACCTTCGACATTGAATATCTTAAGATGCGCACACACGATTTCATGAGACTACTTTCAGAACGCCAATATAATGGTCTAAGCAACTTTAAAGCTTAGTTTCGCTCATTGCGATTATATATTTTGTTCAATTTCCGTCAATTTCTTTTTATGATAGGAGTACGATAAAAAACAGGGTTACCTAACCATGAATGAATATATGACAAATATATCTTAGAGAAGCGGATGTTTAAAACTGTACTGAAATCGCGATCGAGACTGGGTAATAAATAAAATTTTGATAGGAAATATACAGCACAGGTGGCCCAACCATAATGTAGGTTTTTATTAAGTCCGCTGTTAAATGAATTTATAAATTATTTTTGTAAACCGAGAGATATTATGGAAATATAAGAGTTACCGGCCATTTTCTTAACCCATTCACATTCAGTACTCCATATATGGATAATGTGAATATGCTCCCTGGATACCATAACATCCACGTATGGATATCGTTCTTAATAGCTTATAATATCGAGTAGGTGACTGGTATGGAGGGCTGCAATGAATTTAATCGAATGGTATGGCACGCAAACCATCCCCACCAAAAATTTTCATTATCTAAAATAAATCCCCATGAATAATGAGCAGGGTTGCCAGATTGCGTTTTTTTCGCAATTTTGGGGAAAAACTTTGTTTGGCGCGCGCGAAACTTTGGGGAAATTAAATTAATGGGAAAATATGAGGGGAATGTCTTTCTAATAGGGTAAATTTTAGCCTTTTTGATGTTGTGTCAGTGCCACTGATCTTTATCATTGACCTATCACCATTCAAAACAGCCAGAGATCTAAAACTCATTAGTTGGAAAGAAGCTGTCTGCCTTCTGGTCTATAAACCATAGGTCTATGCATTGTATTTTCTATGATCTATGTCATTTGCCGTTGTCCGCGAAATCACTGAAATCTGGCAGAGTGACAGTGAGAAGCTAAAAACGTAAAAGAAGTTATTTTGGTGTGATTTTAATTTTTATATCAAATTACATAATGTCGAAAAAAGCAAGTAGGCATTATCGAGTAGCTTGGGAAGCAGATCCACAAATTTCTTACTTCCTGGTTATAGTTTAAATGTTTGACGATCACACACGATCAATAGATACCAAAATGAAAAAAAACTTTGTGCCATGGGCCAAAAGTTTTAAACAAATCTATTATGAGTCGAAACAGGTATCCTTCTGTACTCAAATTTATTCGGTTTTCTCCACCCGAGCAATAAGAAAAAATGGTCCGTTGACTAGACTTGGAATTTACTTGTCTATGCTCAGAGGTAACTGCATGACATTGGTTAACCCAGGTACGATGTTTGCTATCGATAGACATTTAATGCTGTACAAAGGCAGACAATGTATCAGAACAAAAAGAAGTTGGTTTGGCATAAAACTTCTTGTAATGTGCCCAAGCACTCCACGTTTACCAGGATAAACTTGGAACTTCTGTTTGTACATAGGAAAAGACAATTTAGATGTATTCCATATTCAAGGCAACGAAAATCTTTCGGTTTCTAAAAGAATTGTCTGCATTTAGCACTAAATGTATTAAAGCTTTCGGGAAGTAATTTTGGACACTTGGTATACAGGCTTTCCCAATTTTTAGTGACTCAAGGAACCAATTTAACTGGAACTGTTCGAAAACTCACTTTTCACTTTTCTCACAGACAAATATTATTTTGTAGTCCGACTAAATTGAACTATTGACAACGAACGTAGGTTTCAGTAAAAACCTATGTCAAAATTTATATTACCGATTATTATTTTGCACTAACCTAATGAACTAAATTTCACTCCCTCGCACCCTGCACCAGTAGTACCGACACGAACAAAACCATCCCTTTTCTACTCCCAATCGCGCCAAAAAGTCAGTCACTCTTTAGAACCCCAGAAGGAAGCTTCTGTATCATTTTGCTCCACACGTGGTGAGAGATATCGTACTTTACCGTTAAGTTTATCCCTCGGGTTGTTACCGATTGCTCACAGCATCAAGTTTCAAAAATGTATATAGTTGTTTTTAATCAAATGGTAATAGTGAAGTTATAATTCGGTGTTTTATTTCGGAATGTGTTAGAAATGAATGGTCATGCGGTTAATTTCCCCGATACGGTTTGAAGGGAAACGGAAGAAGCATATCTCATATCGCATAAGATCTATAAGAAGCAATCGTGGAATTCCTGCTCTATTAACTAGAATTTCACTAGAAACATACCAATCATGCTTTGTACGAAAATTTATGCAACTGCTTGTTAGATATATAGACGAGATGGACGTATACTTGTTGATAAGTAAGCATACTGCAGGGTTTTGTGAAAAAACTCGTTACAAGGTAGGAGTGAAACTAATTCTATTTAAAAAATCTATCCATACTAAATTTAATATTTAAAATATGATGCCGTCGATCAATATTTGGAATCTTACAATTATTTCCGGAAAAGCTACACTTGGCTTATAAAAGTTGGCTTTCAACTAATACTTCAGATGCTTTTAAATTCTAAGGTTTTGTACAACGCTAAAGAAGCTTTCTATATTTCAATGTATGAGTTCATAAAATTGTGCTGTAATGGTATTTTGCACAAATACAGTGAATGATATCGCAATATAATGGATGCTTTGTCATGCAATAATCGACCTTAGACTTCAAATAGAACACGAAAAGGACATGTTATTTTTAACTTCCCAAAGAAATTGGGAAAAAAGTGGAAATTGCGAAAAATCTGGGTTATTTGACGAAAACATAACAATCTGTCTAAGCACCAATGAAATTTTCACAGTAAGAAAATCGCAGACTCTAGATTTATTAATAAACAACTGTAGTTTCTTGCAATGTGGCTACTCACCGGATTGCTGGCCTTCTACACCTTAGAATCCCTGATTTAGGCTGTCACTCTTTTCATCATTCACTTGATCAGCTACAGTATATTTTCAATCAATTTTAATGTTGTATTTGTAGGTAATTTTCACCAAATTTAATATTTTGAATACTGTCGTGGTTAACGGTCGCCTCGCAAAACATTGTCTCTTTCGAAACCAGCTGTTTTTGATCAGCGCGGAAAGCATTTGAAAATTAGAAAAAGCTGAAGTCATTAGTGCATGAACACCATGGGAAACTCACAAGGAACATTTGCATTGAGTGTCCAAATAAGCCAGGGCTATGTTGTGCGGAACACTTCCAAGAATATCACAAATAAACATGAGTATTTATGCGGTTTATAAATATTACATTCTATTTGTATTTTTTATATTACAAATGTTAATTAATCACTCACATTCGAAAGATATATTATTAAATTATCTTAATATGGATATCCAGATGTGTATATTATGGGAACTATTATTTAAATGTGCATATTAAGGTACAAAGCAATTATCCAAATCTGGGCTATTATCTAAATTGTGGATATACCGGTGCGTATATGTCTGAAATATCAATCACTGCTGCTATTTTGTTTTATAAAGTATTTTAACTCTGGTTAAATATGTAAGCCATTACGTAATCATAATATATAATTTTTGAAATTTTCTCGTCTGGTATGTGGAAGTGTCTTTACAGTGCACATGTATGTGAAGGGGTTGATCCTAATCCTTAATGGGCGTAGATTCAGGAACTTTATCGGGTGTTCGTATGTTCTGTTGCTTTCGATTTAAAAGTTAAAGAGCTGTTATTTGTTAAATAATTAAATAATTCGACATTAAATCAAATGTTATATTACTTTTCATCATTTCCCTATTTAAAAAAAAATATGATAAATACAGTGTTGTTTATTTATTTAAACAGACAATCCTATTATTTAAAATACAATTATTGTAAAAGCAACATTCAAAGAAAACATACCAAAATAATAAATACATACTAAAGAACATTTGAAATAAAATAAATAATGTTTATAATACTGTGTTTTTGTACCACGTAAAAAAAATATAAATACCCACACCAGAAATCACGAGTTCCGCTAGTTTTATTACTCCGTCTCGATCGCAATTCTACTAAAGTTTCATAAAAAAATTCAATAGACCCTCAATAATATAGGTAGTAAGCATTTTTACATAAATATTTATAATTTAGAGCTTACCAAGAAATTCAAATCATCGAATCCGTTGCTCATGAAAAGTCCGACGTAATCCCCCATCCCCAGTCCTTGCAACCACTTCTCCACCGTAGTGGGGCTCTCCCCAGCGGAATTTGCCAAACTGTGTTGTGAACAGCTTATTGTCATTAACCTACTCTGAAATTCCTTTTCTAATTCAGCCACAAAAACAGATTCACGAACGATCCCAGTGCCAAAAGACGCCATTATCTCTTGGATTTTAGCCCATTCCTCCTGTTCATCGAAAGGGCTCAATGCAGATACGCGGTCTTTGTATTGTTCCTTATTTTCCTTGTTATCGAATTCTTTTTCTGAGCTGGAGGATTTTTCATTGTCGCTTTTAATTCCATCTCCGTTTGTGTTATCGTAAAAGCGTTTCAATTTTTTAAGGGTTTTCGGGCGTTCAACCGGAGTGTTTGGATTGATGTTTTCAAGAACTTTGGTTGCTGCACCTTTAATTAAACCTGGAAAAGGTAAAATTTCACATATCAAGTAATCGTAAGTGATTCAGAACGTCGAAAAGAAATTTATTTGGAAATTTGTTATACCAACTTTTATATCGACATTTGAATGCAACTTCAAATTTTACGATTTACCGTTTTGTTTAAGTGCATCCACTATATAGGATTTTTAATAGTTACAAATACCGTTACACGTCATCAATACTACCAACTAATTAAAATGTCTCTAACTAACCTAATAATCCGAATTTGTCACGTTTTTTGATCAAAAATTAATTAATTAATAGAACACTAAAAAATATAATGTGATTATATGGACAAATTTAAAATTATTTCGATCATTTACCTGACACACGTGTAATTCTTGCTCATATTAAATCAATAAGCATGTTGTTACATGTATAGTTTTAACCTTCCGTAGCTAACACGGCGTCTGTGAGACCGACGCCTAAGAAAATTTCCGATTATTCCCAAAGAAATCGCGAACGCGCTTGGCTATCCTCAATAGCTGATTTTCTAGGGCTAGTGGACTCCATGATACAACAAAATAGAAGATATGATCTCTAGCCGTTCGAAATATCGTTAGCCGCGCATGACGTCACGCAGAGAGTACAATTTATAACCGTGAGCGCGGGCTAATGCATTTGATATAATAGAACCTGCTTATGATGCGTTGCTAATGCATTGTGAAGGAAAATGAGGATGGTTCAGGTTGAATGAGATATTATTAGTATTATAAAGACAAAGAGAATTCATGTAAAAGTGTTATATGGTATCGGAGAGCCTACCAGAGCAAAACAATAATTCTAAGATCTGATTGAAATCTGTTTGCTCACTTCGTAAAATAAATAATTACTGTACTGATACAAAAAAAAACATATTATTATACTTTTTGGATTTTTTGACATGATTTTATAAACATTTAAATTTGTAAATAAATATAAGGAATAAAACAATTAGCAAATTTTAATACTTAATCGGTTGTTTATTCCAAAATAAGTATACTACAGAACAACAATAAAGTACAACTCAAGTACTGTGGAGCATTCTTCAAAATAATAATAATAATTAAATTGTTAATAAGAAAATATAAAAATTAAGATTTGAAAATATTATTTGTCAACTTGGATTTAAGAAAAGATTTATTTATTACGGGAAAACCCCTCTAACTGTTACAATACAACAATAAATAATACAATAAGGACAGGTATAGAGACTGATACAGCATAACCAATTAATTTGAAATACATAACACTTTCCATGTAGCTACAGGTAATAAACAATACTCATATAAATAAAAAAAATTAAGAACACAATATAACTCAACAAAGGAATGCTAATCCCTATATGACTCAAAAGATCCGCACAATCAACCTTGTCCATTTAGGAGTTTAAATATAAATATAGCCCCCAACATATCTCTACGATTACCAAGAGGAGTTAGTGACTTTTTTTTCAATTTCAGCATAATTATATGGTCCATTATTCTATGGTATTAAATTTATCTTCAAGCTTAGACAAACGGATCCACTCCCGTATCATTTTTTTGTCTTTTGGAAAGGTAAAAAAGCTGACATCGTGTGCGAAGCCTTTCACGTGATTGTATGAATCACAACCATATACTACACATCTCATTTTGACTAATTTTTGCTAAAGAAAATATTGAGATTCAGGAAGAAAATTCCGACAGTGAACAAGACATAACAGATAACGAACTAAATGGAAGTGCGAGCTGTGAACAAAGAAGAGAAACTCGCATACTTTGCATGATGGGAAAAGATGGAACCAAGTGGTGAAAACATTGTCACCGATATCCCAATGTACGAACTCGCCGGCGTAATATCGTAACCCAGTTACCGGGAGTAAAGGGTGAAGCAAAGAATAAAAAAACACCCATCGAAATCTGGAGGTTACTTATTACAGATGCAATGTTACAAAATATGGTTCTTTACACCAACAAAAATATCGTGGCAAAAAATTATTCGGAAACATATAGAACAGCAAGAACGACAGATATCGATGAACTGAAAGCATTTCTGGGGCTGTTATATCTTGGTGGTGTGATGAAAAGCCACTTTCAAAATGCTTCTGATCTATTCAGATCAGTCGGTATGGGTTTAGAAATGTTTAGGTTGACCATGTCCTTAGAGAGGATTAAATTTTTACTTGGAAACATTCTTCTGGACGATAAAGAAACAAGACCTGCAAGAGAAGAATATGATTAATTGGCAGCGATTAGAGAGTTCTTTGAAGATTTTATCAAGAACCTATCAAAATTCTTCTCCCTTTCGCAGTATACAACAATCGATGAAATGTTTTGGGCATTCAGAGGAAGATGTGGGTTTCGAGTATATATACCATCGAAACCCAACAAATATGGCCTAAAAGTGTATGCATTAGTAGATGCAAAGATGTTCTATACTGCGAAAATGTAAATATATGTTGGTCAACAACCAGAGGGGCTATTTTATGTAGACACATCAAATATGTTTCTGGTGCCAAGATAATGCCAACCAATTTCTGGATCTAATCGGAATCTCACAACAGACAACATCTTTTCAAGTATTTCATCAGTATATACTCTTCTCCAAGAGCATAAACTGACACTTATAGGTACTTTTAGAAATAATAAATCGCAAATTCCACCAGATATGATGATAAAGAGGCCCGAAAAGACGACTATGTTCGCATTTGAAGAAAAAAGTACCTTAGTATCGTATATCCCTAAACCACGAAAAAACGTATTTCTTCTTTTAACTATTCAACTTGACGACTCCATTGATGGGGAAACAGGAAAACCATCGATTATAATCGACTATAACAAGACCAAAGGCGGAGTGGATACGGTTGACAAGTTATGCGCAACTTATAACTGCGCTAGGATTACCCGCCGCTGGCCTCTTGTTCTTTTCTATGGCCTGTTGAATATAGCAGGTATT
Source organism: Galeruca laticollis (assembly GCA_963921935.1). Lineage (NCBI taxonomy): Eukaryota > Metazoa > Arthropoda > Insecta > Coleoptera > Chrysomelidae > Galeruca > Galeruca laticollis. The sequence continues at coordinate 31,425,736 of OY998181.1, read as the reverse complement.
AATTCTTGAATTATATATAAAATAACAATATCGACAAAAACATTCCAAGAAAAATATTTTTAGAAACACTGGCAAAACAGTTTGTAGAAAATCATACAAAAAAGCGTTTTAATTGTAATATGGTTCCTAGAACGTCCAGATTGCGGATTCAAGAAATCTATAACATTCCAACTACTGAAAACGTACAAAATCAACCACCTACCCATGGTCGATGTCATTACTGCTCTAGTAAAAAAAGTAGGAAGACCAGATTTTGTTGCTATAAATGTGAAAAATTCATGTGCTTAGAGCACTTATCTGCTGCTGTAAGGAGTATGTTGAAATTTAAGGCGAAGTTTGTATATTTGTGTTCAGTTTATATCTAATGAATGTGCAATTTTTTTTTATTTTTAATGTTTTCTGATGTTTTGTAAATAATATAATTAGTTTAGTTACCATACTGTTTCTGTTTTTAATAATAGACATTTTAAAAATACTATGTTTTTTTTCCTCCCCAATTTGTTTGTTATTTTAATCTCATTAAAAATCGTGTAACAAATACAATTTTTCCATTTTTTCTTTTTAGCCACCTTACCCTAAAGTATAACATTTCAAGTCATATTTCTTTCTACTTGTTAGTTAGGGTTTTCTTAGTCGGTTTCAGAGACGGTTGTTAGCTTTCTTGGTAAAATTAATCATATTAGCTACGGAAGGTTTTAAAAATACCATACTTTACATTGAATAATTGTGATATGAAAGTCGTATTTTATAAAGAAACAACGTCATTATGGCAATTGGAATACTTATGTGCTGGATTGCTAATTCGGCAAAAGTAATTCAAAATCTTTTAATTATTCAATGTAAGGTTACATTGGGTAATATGCATAAAGTTGAGTGGACTCTCAGAAGTAGCTACTCCATGTTGTAGAAGTGAGTAACTACTCCCCTTAGTGAGCGCGTACAATAAAAAATGGGGCAACTCTTATAGCAAATTATTGTCTACTTCTAGCTGCTTGAATTTGTCTTATGGATATGTCATATGGCAACATTGAATATTTGACATTTGTCAAACAATTCCAAATTCGAAAGTAATTATTTTTCTACTTTCCTTCTATTTTATTTTAGTAATACTAAGTGAATTTTTTAACAATTGATCAACAATGTATATATAAATCAATTTTGCAGAAAAACCAAATGAGACATTGGTTCAAAATGAAAATATACAATTTAAAAACTAAAAAAAAAAATTTATTGAACTTAAAATTTTGACTTTGTGTTCACTTGTTCATAGAAGAGAACATATGCTTCTCCACTGACTAAAAATTTCCACGATATTAATAGCACCCTTGAATCGTTATATTCGTGCCACTGTCCCGTGTACGGATGTCGGCAATATGCTGTGTAGTGACCATTGTAAGTGGTTTCACTGTGATTTGATATAGCGTAGAGGTTGTACCTACAGGGTGCCACATTATCAGCCGCGTAATGACTCATATCAAGCCCTTCTATTGGAAAATCTATTGCAACATTAAATTCTTTCTGTTGGCGAGAACCGTTTCAGGTGAATAACCAATATTTTCGGGAATTTATAAATTCGTTCCTTACATTTCGAACATGTTGGTTTCTTATCACCGTCGAGTGTTTCTTCTCTTGTAAACGAATCTAAACATTGTGAAAGTCGTATTAGACCTGTTCTTTGAGGTATGGAAAGGGATGAATCCCAAGAGGGATCGAAGGTTACTGAACAGTGACCACAGTGTGTGCATTTGAATGTTGATTTTAATTGATCGACAAAGTTATCCACAATCTTGGAGTTGTCCATTCTCGGATATCTTAACCAGTACTTTCTCACTGTCACTAAGTGTGTCATCGATTTCTGTTGATATGGGCTTTGGTTTTCCAGACACCCTGTTGACATCTTCGTGAAGTCCTACTAATAGGTAACGAAGAAACGCCTGTGCATCATGTTGAGCGTATCCCATGAACCTTAAAGAAAATAGCTGAATCTGACTTTTCAATGATACTGTATTAACCACTCTGTCCGAACCGTCTTCAGACCAAAGCTCTTTAGTAACTTCAGCAAATGCTTTAATTAGTGCTCCTTTCATGCTAGATGTGTTTATGTTAATATCTCTTATATACCTATGCGTCTTTCTTTAAATGTTCTAATAGCCACCTTGTGTTTGATAGACATTGGATAATACTATTCATGAAACATGTGTAACCAATATTTTTGTGGCCTTGAGACCCAAAGATTTTTGGGGAAGGCCCTCCAAGGACCTGATTATGGAGTAATTGTTAAGAGCTCTTTCGCAACCACTATCATTGTCCGAATAATCTCGGATTCTATTATTGTCTCTCACACTTGACCGGCGGATAAGGAATTTGTATTGATGTTATTTGCTATTGAATTGGATGGAGATATGCGGTTTTGGAAACTTTGGGTGATGTCGATAGATTAGTCTGGATCACTTTGTTAATATATTCCTTCTTATCTATATCATTTTTAGACGTGTCCTTTTGTTCTTGTCGAGTTTCATCCCCTTTCTGAAAAACTTCATTCGAAAATGAAATGTATGAGGACAAGTTGTTAACTCTAGAATCATTTTTAGAAAGGGAATTGCCGTTTATTGATTCTTCATTTACTACGTCCTTATCGACTTCTAACCCATTTTTTGTTCTACTTCTTCATTATCTTCCAATTTTGAATTTGACTCCGAAACATCGGGGTTATTTTGACACTTGTTGCAGGCAATGTCATTTTTTGGCCACCGAAACATTGTTACTAGATTTTTTAACACTAGTTGATTTGGCTTTGGTGCTCAATTATTTCACGTCATTGGTCAACTCAGATATTTTGGATCCAACCTGAGGTGTCTTATTGGCGAGGTTAGTACCATTTTTTACTTATCTGGAGAGTTTGTCATCAAACTTTTTACTCAAATCGGCGACTGATGCCGTTATCATCTTCATGACAAATTGTCTGTATTAGTATTGTTAGACTATGCCACACTGTTAGTATAAATACCTTCCATTTGGTTGTTTATCTTTTTCTTCAATGTCTTCAACTCTATTGGAGGTACACTAGTTCTATATTCTTTTTTTGGTCGAAGATAATTTATTGCGCATAGGAATCGCATTATTTTATAGCATTGTCATCTTCTTCAGTATTTCTATGATTGGACATCATCTGGCTGGTGGTTATCTATATTTTTCAGACCACTGAGGCCCAAAAGCTTGTTGAAGTCATAATTTTTAAAATTGTCAACGCATGTATTATCAGAAAGCACACCTTCTGAAGAAGAGAATGCAGATGTTAAGATGGAATGGAATGGAAAGCGTTTCTAATGGGGCCGACGGTAAAGCGTTCAACCATGCTCCTGATTCCTTTGAAAATGCCGCATTCAAACGAGACTTATTTGGTAAATTAATAGTTTTCTGAAGCAGATTTTCTTCTTCGATGTTCAATAAAGGTATATCCCAGGATTTTTGAAAGGATTTATATTCATCGGATATAACTTTGTTAGACTTTAATGACCAAATATTTTCTGCCTCCAATAATAAAGGGTCTTGTGTGAGGAAAAATATAGGCAGGATGTAATTAATCAATTTTTTGAACTATTTAATGACGATAAAAAAGAAGGTAGAGCGACTGAAACGATGGAGCGAATTCCTAACCACCATATGAAACAGGTAGTAAAGCTTGTTGACAAGAAATGTCCTCTAATTTAATGTTAATTAATGACTCTAATGAATGATGAATGGTATTGTCAAAATTGATTAAGATATCATTATGTAACCAGGTCGGACCACATCTTAAGATATATGTTAATTTTTGAATTAATAGTATAATTAATTCTTTAGAAGGTTTTAAGCAATATGTGTCGGTACTAGGATAAACGACTTGACATTTTTTTGGAAAAGGTTAGTTTTTCATTGAAAGCTAATAGAAAGGATTCATTTAATAAAGGAGCACCTAATAGAAATAAATTTTTTGTCTGTTGGTAATTGTTATGCCTGGTGCTACAATATTAAATTTATCAATGGTTGGATTAGTTGGTGATTCTAAATAAAAATAACTCGCATTTGCTGAAATCGAGTTCAAGACCAATATCCTTGGAATTGTTTATAATATAGACAAGAGACTTGAACAAGGAATTAGTATTACCATCTAAAGAACCATCATCTAGGTACCAAGCATTGAATTCTGTGTCAATATTGCTTACAAGTTTGTGTATCGATAGGCAAAATAGGAGAGGTGCCGAAGGGTCCCCTTGTTGGACGCCTCTTTCCGAATAAATGTTTTCGCCGAATAAAAGATATGAAGGGAATCAATAAGATTGATTGATGAAAGGAAAAATTTCAGGTAGAATATCTGCTACTAGTTTTAATAAATGATCGCGATGAATTGCATTGAAAGCATTTTTAAAATCAATTTCCAGAAAAACTTTATTATAACCGTCTGGATGATTAGAGACGAAACGTCTTACTGCATATGTAACTGCTTCACAACCACCTTTCCACCCGAAACCGAATTGTAATGGACATAGTAAATACCCTAATATGTCCCTGATGTTTGAACAAATTATTTTCGATACTAAACGACGGTAAACTGTACCAATGGCAATTGGTCTGATACCTCCTGCTTTTTTAGTTAAAGCGTATAGTGACGCTACGGATAAAATAGAACGAATATTGATGTTGACTGTCATTTAAAATAAAATTAGATAATTTACACAAAGATGATAAGAGACTTTTTCCTGGAAGGCCAGCACTGTAATTTATTAAATCTTATAGATGTGAAGGTCTTAAAGACTCTAAACCACCAGCAGAACAGGTTTTAAAAGAGTTTACTGCGTTACTGACAAATTCTTCTGTTATAAGAATAGGAACAGGTCCCGAACTCAAAGTAGGGAACGTACTATTAAGTTTCTCTAAAGGATGTTTCGATTTTAAGTCTGTTAAAGTGGCTGCACTGACATCAGTAAAACTGTCATCTGAAACTAAGATTTTAATTGCGGATGTCAAGTCGCCGTCAGGAACTTTATTAATGACATGTTTGATTTTACTATTATTTGATAAATTCATGTTTTTCCGAATTGAGAAGTTTGTGTTTTGCTGATTAGAGAAATTTAGATGATCTTTATTATCAAAGGTTTTTAAATTACTCTTGATTATAGTAGAGAGAGATACTTTTTTATTAGAATTTTTAGAAGGCAGACTTAAGCCATTGTATGGAAATAGTTATAGATTTTTCCAGGTAGGAATATAATTTTGTCTTACGCATTTATCAATCAGACTAGAGAGCGTTGAGGCACAAAGAGCCCTCGAAGCTTTTGGGACTCTTCTTATGACTGATCGTTGGCTCTTCAATTTTGCTAACTTTAGATGAAAATCCTTATCTTTTATTTTTTTATTGCTGAGATTTTCTTGTGTAATAGAACTTAAACTTCGTCCACCATGGCTCTTGTTTTGGCGTGTTTTCAAACCTCGCTTCTTAAAAAATTTACCACAGATTTCACATTTTATGGTGACTGGTATTGACATCTGGCTTCAAAATATGTTAAATTTAGTGAATGGCTATTCTACATTATAGAATTCTTCAAATTCGCTGTTTATTCCTACTTATAATGTCCGCATACATTTATATTTTCTTGCAGAAACTTATATTTATGTATAAATATAAATTCAGTGACGAAATGTGGCATAATGGCAAAAGTAGACGATGGGTGGTCAGTGAGGCAAACTGCAGCATTTTACAATGTAAGCAATAACTCAGTTTCAATTATTTTAAGAAGATGGCGAAATTATGGAAGGATTAAGAGAACTCCAGGCTCAGAATGTCCGAGAAAGTCAACTGCTGAACAGGATGCTGCTTTGATTAACCATTTAAGTGCAAATCCATTTGAAACAGTAGTTGTAGCTGTTCCAGCAACAAATTTTCCAACATCCTGTCGTACGGGCCGTCCCAGAGTAGCACTGTCTGAATTTAAATGACACGCAACAGCAAGGAAACTATTAATAAACAATATTCCAAAAAAAAGCAAGAATGGGGTTTGCTTTAGAGCATGTTGCTTATAACGAACAAATTTTGGAATAGTGTTATTTTTATGGATGAAAACGTTTTCCAATCGTCAAAAAGCGGCAGTATTCGTATCGATCGCCCACCAAATACACGGTTTGACGAGAATTATATCAATTTCTCAAACAAAAATGGTCGTTTTTCTGTAAATACGTGGACGTGGATATCTACGCAGGGACCTCGAGTTCTATGGCATATTGGTGAAAGATTGAATAGTGCAGCATATATCAGAATTTTAAAAAATGTTATGTTTTCTTCTGTTGAGATTCTTTTACCTAACAATATTTTTATCTTCCAACAAGATAACTGTTCATTGCATAGCCCTGGTGTAGTGACCGAATCGTTTCGAGCACGTAATATTAATGTTCTTAACTGGTGTAGGGTAGAGTTCCCAAGTGTGAGACGGATTTTTTCTGTTAGATGAACAATTCATATTTTTGCGTCAAACTTAATTTTGTGTAAACTAAATCATACATTAAGGTTTTCTATAACGATTTTTGGGGTCAATTTTGAAAATACTCATGTTTTTATATTTTAGCATATAAAAAAGTAAAATAACAATTTTGTCTCAATGGTGGACGTAATGCCCAACACTAAGACAGCATGTGTCCAACAATGAGACAGTATATATGTATTGTAAATTTAAATGAATTATTTTGCTAAATTTTAATAGATATTTGTTTTTGAAAAAATATTTATTAAGCTTAACTTTTTACAAACAAAATTCAATTCTGAGTTTAAGAAGAAAATGAAATTATCTAACGAATATTTAATAAACTAAAGTCTATTTCAAAACTGAAAGAAGCTTTGTTGTCTGCTTGTATAACCAACTAGGTGTGGAGGTGGCGTGATAAACTTTATATCTGAAATAGGAACCACAGATATATCAGGAACATTCGGGTACACAAATCAATTAGTTCCTACTTTCTGATTTTGTTTTCTTAAAAACATTATTTCATATTCTTGGGTGGACGGATTGATTTTAATAACTTTTCCAACATAATCAAGTTTTCGTTTTAGTAATTTGTTAGCGAATTCCATGAGCACAATATCATTTTCAACTGGATCTTCACGTAAGTCTTCAAAGCTATCTGGGTTAATGCTGGCAAAGCACTCATCTCCAGATGACGAATCTAATATTGGTTCATCCTCTGAGCTCTCTGAATCCTCAAATACTACTTGTTTTTCCACTTTTTCAACTTTCGATACTTGAGATTTAATCTTCTTACAGTTGCGATTAGCCCGGGCTATGCTCCTGTTCAGGAGTGTCGGTGGCTATAATGCTTTTCCCTCTCTTTCGCTTATTGGTCGTCTTACGAGCCTCTGCTTTAGGAAATCCTTTCAGGACTTTTAAAAATCTTTTTATCTTGTGCTTTGTATAGAGCACCTTCAGTTCTCTGGGACGTAACTTCTAAATTTGGGGCAGAACTTGACTGGGCGACATAATTTTTGGCAGTAACAGCCTCCGAAGATGTTTCTAGAAAGTTCGCTTCATTCTTGTTTTCGGCTTCTGGAAGCTTGCGGTCGGTTACAATCCTAGGAATAAAATCTACGTCGGTAAAAATATCTGCATCAAAAGGATAAATTCCACACTTCTTAAACGCTTTTATAAAGTTACTAGGCGTTACTGCCTTTTGATGAGCAATGTCAACAGCTGGTGCTACTTCATAAATAGAAAATGTGTTACCAGGATGTTGCATCATCCAGCTATCGATTGCTGCATTATACGCAGTAGAAAATGGCTTAAATACGCTAACATCTAATGGTTGCATCTTGTTTGTCGAGTATGGTGGCAGCGTTAAATTTGTTACCCCATTAGTCTTAGCAAGGTTTAGGACGGCAATACTTAGATGGCCATCATGGTTGTCTCATATCATCAGCGATGGATTTTCCTTAGAACTACTGGTGTACTTAATAAAATGCTGCATGACTTCTAAGAATAAATCGGAGTTCATCCATCCACTGGGGTTAGCAACGCCCAATGTTCCAGGCGGGGCTCCGTTAGTCATGTGTTTCTGCCATTGCAGGCAGGCAAATATTGACCTGAAACGCTGACTATGACACAAGTAGTAACATTGGTCCCTCTTTCTCCACCTGTAACATTGTTTACCTGCTTGGCACCTCTCGCAGCTAGTACTTCTCATCCAAATTGTAAATTCTCGTTCCGTCTGCAAAAATGGGGTTCATACTGTAGACTGTTTTTAAATTCTTATAGATAATGGACATATTATGGCGGTTAAACGAAGTTGCTCGGGATAGACTACATCCCTCTGGTGTTCGGAGTGAAAGAGCTTTATGACGTTGGCGAAAACCTCGAAACCATTTTATTCCAGCCATTTTATTTGCGCGCCATTTAGCAGGAATTTATGTATTGTTTTCAACGGCCATCTCAAATGCGAGCCTTCTAGAATCAATTGCCGATAATCCGTGAAACATCCTGGAGCGGTCAATTACGTATTTCACTAGGGAGGCTTCTTCTTTATCAGTGAATATTTTATTCACAGAGTAGTTTGGAGACACCATGACTTCACCAATTTCGCCTGCCTCTTTAGCTTTCTTTACGTATCTAGCTAAAGTTAGAAATGCTACCTTTGAAGCAGCAACATTTCTTAGACTCCTACCAGCTATAATAAGAGCTACTGCCTCCCTCATAGTTTCATCTTCCCAATTGGCAATGTTTCTTTCCTTCGATCCCGTATTTTCTAAAAAATAGCAGCTATCAAATTAAAGAACAAAAATATTCCCAACAGTGAGACATGGCTGACTGATGGGTGTCCCACTGTTGGAACAGGGTACTTGTACGCCATTTTTGGCCATTTCCCCACCAAAATAAAATCATCACAAACATACTGGAAAATCATGAAAATGAACTTACCTATGGCACAATCAGATTTGCAAAATAAGTTTCCATCTGGGTCACAACAGAAAAAAGACGGTTGACAATAAAAATACTTTAAGGCGCCAAAACACAGCAGGCATAGATATAACGTGCACCCTGACCGACGGCGTGTTTCAAACTGAATCAACGAGTAACTCAAAGGCCTAGCGCTTTACCGTACAAGAAGGAAGCATATCGCGCTTTTTAGACAGAACCGGCACGCGATGTCCCACTGTAGGACATGCCTCGCTGTTGGGAACTCTTCCCTAGTAAAATCCCAGACTTGAATCCAGTAGAAAATGTTTGTGCAATGTTAGTAAGAGAAATTCGAAAGGCAAATGTAAGACCAAGAAACGTTGAAGGTTTGTTGGAAGTTATAAATAATGCTTGGGAGGAAATAACTCAAGAATATTGTTCTACATTATATAGATCGATGACCAGTAGATTAAGTCATAGAGCATAATGGCGTGATTACTAAATATTAATTGTTGTTTTATATTTAAAATTAAAGATTATTTAGTAGCCTTTGTTAGTTAATAATGAAAAACAATATTATTTACACATTAGTGTTATTATCTCATTATCCAATTTTTCCCGGAAACGGAAAAATCTCATTCACACTAGGCAACAACTGTTTTTGTTTGGCCGCAACTGCTCTCGTTTTGGCATGCATAAAATATATAACGAAAAACGGAGAAGTTACTCTAGTCTAAATGAAACAGTCGAGTAGGTACTCTGATTTGCAAAAAAATATTGACAAACATTTGTAAGATTTGGATGAAAGTGGGGAGACTGAAAATCCTATTTACGTGAAGCAAATACCCAAGCAAGAGCTCTATGATTATAACAGTATTTCATAAATGTTACTTTTAAGTTATTATATGAGTAAATTTCCTGTTAACTTACCATTTTGAAATTGTTACTTATTTTTTTATTAGTCATTAAAGATATTGCTTCAACTTATATCCATAAAATATTTTAATGTGTGTCCTTTTATGATACCTACTTAGACTCCAAAGCCGTGAATAATTCTTGACACACAGTGTTCAAGATTATAAAATCTTGAATTATATTGTTTACGATGCTTTAAAATTATGTAAGATATTTGTATGTTACTTATTTTCTTCCTTGTATATATGTAAAGCGTAAATTCATTTAGTTGCAAGCGTTGTAAAAATGTGTTACAGAATTGATAAGATCTTTTGTATTGTTGTAAATTCAAAGGGTAGTTACACTATATTCTCAGCTTTTGTTAAATACCTTTAAAATTTCACGTTTTGCAATAATAATTGTAAACAGTTTTGTTTGAGCATTGAAATAGCATAATTTTGAAAGTCGACATATTGTCGCATTGTCTTTGAAATCCTATAGTTGAGAAGTTAGGAAAATGTCACCTTTCACACTATTATCTATTGTATTGTAAAAACCCTAAATTTATTGTCACTTGTGCGTGAATTTTTATGGTCGACGATCGGAAGATTTGTAAGAAATGTTTGAATAACCTTGCTGAGTAAAAAAGTTACAATTACTATTGGAGTATTCAATAGAAATTGAAATATCTATTGCAGACATCCACTGTTAATTCTTGTCGATGAACACGACGAGTCAAATGATTCTGGCCAATGGGAAATATTTATTTTAGTTTGGTCAACCCAATCCACGTGTAAACACGCCCCTTGCAGATTTCTATTTAACACGTCTCACAACGTGAAGAAATCAGTTTTTTACACTAATCAGTTCTACTACTCATCGACGCCAGTTTTTACACTCATCGAATCGAGCTCAACGCTCTATAACAAAGTTCTTATACTCATCGAAACGAGTTCAACACTCAATAACAAAGTTAGTTTCAATACTCATCGAAGCGAGCTTACAACTCGAAAACGAAATCAGTTCAATACGCAATCGAGTTTATCGAGTCGTCGTTACATATCGAAGTAACTTCACTCAAAGTCAAACAATCAGAGATACTAAGTCTAACACATCGTTACTTAGTTTCTATACGAGACAAGTGAATATTCATCAAATCGAAACATAAAGTGTCTTCCGATCTGAAACCACCGAAGTTCAACATTCTTAACTTTGTACCATTTTGTAAATTTGTACGTAATTAATTATTAATTTCGACATTAATTTTGTCAAATTAAGATTATTTATCTAGTTGAATGACTACGCCAGTCGACGAAGTTCAGCTAGAAATATAATCAAAAACATACAGAGTGTTTCTAAATTGATGCGACAAAGTAAAGGAGGTGATTGCCCGTATAAAATTATGATGGGTCTTTCCTATAACAAAATTTCTTCAGCGCTCCCCCTTTGGAAATATCACCACTACAATGCATGGTGGTGAATAAAATTAAGTTTTTATTTTTTTCTCAAATTTGAGTAAAAACAGAAATTAGAAATTATGTAATGTCCGTGAACTCACAAAGAGCTAACCACCACTATTTTTTCAACATTCCTGTCACATCATAAGGGGGTGAAATCAGCATACCTCCACTTATTTAATACCAAATCTTATTTTTGATATTTAGTTTTTAAAATAAAAATATTACCTTAAATCTCTGTTTATTTTACATTTCTTGATCTTAAAGTTTTTTACTAGAATCAATGGATTCGGTATTTTTTTAACCGAATCTATTGGTTCTAGGAAATTTTTTTAAGATTATTAAATTATTTTAAATAAATAAGAGATTTTAGTTAATATTTTTATTTTAAAATACTAAGTAAATATCGAAAAAAAGATTTGAAATTAAATAAGTTGAGGGATGCTAATTTCACCCCCTTGTGATCCCACAGGAATTTTAAAAAACACTGGTGGTTAGTTCTTCATGAGTGCACAGAAATTACAAAATTTCAAGTTTCTATTTTTACTTAAATTTGAGCTAAAAAAAATAAAAACTCAATTATTCACCACCTAATAGGAGTGATACCTCCGAAGGGGGTGTGCTGAAGAAATTTTGTTATAGGAAAGACCCATTATTATTTTATACGGGCAATCACCTCCTGAAGTTTGTCGCATGAATTTAGAAACACCCTGTAAGTCGTCATCATTGAGTAGCTTAGCCACGTTGTGCGTATTAAAGCAACTCATGACAAGAGAAGGCACTTTTCCTATTTCGAAGCGTATTTGTTTTGTAGTTTGGGAAAACACTGTTTTAGTTGCCCGAAGCATCTCTCTCTCTCTCTCTCTCTCTCTCTCTCTTCCGAGTCGTGTATATATCCTGGTCAAGAAGTATTTACACTGGTGAAGTCTTCATTTGAATTACACGTTGCCTTCACATTTTTACAAGCACATTTTTTTCTTTTAACATAATCGTCTCTGTAAATAGGCGTTTTCAGTATGGAAACCTGAGTACAGTGTATAGCACCAATAGCTGAAGTAAACTTGAAATTTTCTTGCCACTTATTTTTAGCATTCTGTAGATCTTCAAGCGAGGATGGAAATTTGATCTAAACCTTTGATTTCTGCACATTTCTTAGCTCGGTCAAATATGATCTGGGACATAGACTGGACGCCACTGTATGACATCCTTGATGTCAACGAAGAATTGAGGTTATTTCGTTCGTAATGTTTTTGATGCTACGGTGCTCACTCAAAATGTAAGACATCTGTCGTTGCTATAGTATAGTGAGCATATGTATAATATACACTATATTACATCTCCGTTAATTATTAGTTTTAGGCAAACCTTATATTTCTCATCTAATTAGATTCTTTTAACTTGTTTGAGAAATGAAGAAATACGTGTTATGACATTCTGGATGCCATCGATTCATGGGTACCAATATCTTCTACTACGCCAATTTGGAATCCTAATTCACCAGCATAACGTGAAAAAATTGTTAGTCCTCCACGGAAAATTAACTTTGCTAAACCGATATAAGGCACGATACACTACTCTTGATTCGCTACGAACCTTAAACACTTTGGTAGGCTGATAAATTGGCATAAATTCAGCCTTCGCGTACATACATCTAATTCTTATGAAACTGAGTCTACTTCTAAGGAGCCTCTAATTTTTTAAAGTAGATACTCGCATGTATGCATATAAAAATAAAAGTCGGTACTTAAGGAACGAGTACATCCTCACGGAAAGAGAAAACACTCACAAGTTGGAACTTATACCCACATTTTTATGCATATCAATTGGAGCAACTTCTTTAAAAATATGAGTAAAACGTAGCCACTCAACTTTATGCATAATATCACCGATTGTGTTTCCTGAATTCCTTTAATTTTATATTGTATTTATACAATGATAGTTATAGTTAGAAAAACAATATAGTATTTTTATAAAAGATTATTGAATATTAGTAGATATCATAGCATATTACTAAAGAATCCACTAAGCAAAACCTTTTTCAAATGTCCTTTAAAACTAATAGAATGGAGAAACTCGATGTTTGAGTGATGAGTATATTATTAATACAAGTTTCAATAACTTTAGAGATGAAAAGAGCAGCGATTTGAGTCTACAGTTGGAGAGGTTCTGGCTCACCCAGAACCGTCACTGAAAGTGAGATGTATTAAAGTATAGTTCATTCCAAGATATCGGGTACTTACCTACCTGTATTAATCCCTGAATGGGTAGTTTGTACCTAATCACAAATAACTAGTACGGGTAAGTACCTAGGGCCCTAAATTACTTAGGATAATTATATAATCTTCAGATAAACATTGTTAATTCAAAATAATAATGCCGGTATCTAATCAGGTAATTATAAAAAAAAACCTTCTTTTGTAAAAGTCGTTAATCCGATACTATTACTGCAGGTATTACTTTTCCGCTAACCCTATCTACGATGCAAGAAAGTATTGGTTTACCCCAAAATAAGTAGTAATTTTTTATTTTTCTTGAGTTGTGGTGTATACAAGTGACCAATTTTATGATTGGATATTGTTCAGGTCATCTCATAGATGAACCCTATTAATTTTTAGTTCACCAGAGCCAGTACAACGGGTACTATGGTACCAGATATATCTAATTTTTAGCCATTTTGAGAGAAATTTCGGTATGTTAGCACGATATAGCCTCCGGAGTGCGGAAAAGTTGGTTTTAATCTTTAAACCCGTTTATTTTTCTACTTGGTTATAGATAGGTGTTTTAGTTGTAACTTATAGTATATTGCAACTAGTTATGAAGAGACCGATATTGTTCAACAAGCGTGATATTTGCCAAAACAAGCGCCAGCGAGATTTGCAAATTACGCGAGTTGAACAATTGTAACGCGAAAATTTGCCGAGCCGTCGGAGACTTAATATTGGCTAACCTGTCGACTGAGAGAAGTGACAGCGCTGTCGGTACGAAGTTAAAAATTCAGTCCTCCATTTGCCGTCAAGGTGTAAACACACATCTTTCAACTTAAAATTTTCGCATGTGCTCTGGGAGCCATAAGCGTTTTATTGGAAAACCCGACATTCCGACGTAGGGGAAGAGAAATACGGCTGAAACCAACAACTGGCAGCCCCGACCCGATAGATTTCTGGTCCAAAAACGGTCGATGACTGTGGGTACCATAAGAATTTAGAGGAATTGCGTATTTGTGGTAAATTTCTGTAGACGGCGTTAGTTAAAAGGATTCATTAACAAGGAGGGGTTTTTGTATGTGGACATTAAGAAAATCACTGATTGGAATTTAATGGGTCAGTGAGACCAGTTCCAGGAGAGCTGAAATATTCTGGAGCAACTTCAGTTCCTGTTCTGGTTCCGGAAAAGGATAAGTGAACAGTTTTCCTTTTTCTTTAATCTTCATTTTCATTAGTAAACTCACATTTATGCTTCACATATTACCGTTTTTCATATAAAGTTTTATTTCTTTTTTTTGCGGTAATTACTATAATCTCGTTTACACTTGTACTTTGTATTTAAAAATTTGAAATATTTGCTCATAGTTTAAGATACGCTAAGACACTACGGTACGTACCTGGTATTGCGTTATTTAGTGGTTTTTTTGCCTATTTCTGACGATTTTATGTATATAACTTGCACCGTACATAATTTTGAATTGTATTTTCTCTAGCAACGCTAAACTCGTTACTATTTAAACTTTAGGATTATGAAATTATTTATATTTATATTGATATTGGTATAAATTGCGGAAGTGTGAACCCTTGTAACTGTACATTGTTGATTTTGATATACAGGGTGTCCCGGGACTAATGGGAAAAAAAGTCAGGAGCGTATAATCTGAGCCAAAATATTGTTAGTACTTCATATAAACTTTTTCTATTCAGGCACTCGTTTTCGAGTTATAGGCCTCCAAAGTTTTAATTTTGAATTTGGTTTTTATTTTTATTTTTTGTACTAGTTATTTGATCTTTATAAAATTTACGGCAAACCTATAATGTACGTGTATGTTTATTTTGGAAAGGTAAACAGACTTACAGTAGTGCCTTGAAGCCAGGGACGGACCACTCGCAATGGTTAGTGATCCAAAAATTTTGGAGGGATGGCACACCCTGTATGAAATTATCGAAATTGACTTCCCCACACATTAATCTAACGAAAAGATACTTTTGCTGGAATTCGATAAAATAAGCCGTTTGGCTAATATTTACAGTTTTATTAATGCACTACGTACAAATTTACCTAACTAACTTATTAATACGATGTACTACAAGAAAATAATTTGATGATAGCAGATGATAAAAACATCAAGAAATTATTTAATGGGAATTAAATAGGTACGCAAACAACGTAATTAGTTGCTTTCAATCAAAATTACTAACACAACATTATTAAACCATTAAGAAAACCTCAAAAAACACAAGTTATAAAAGAATGGACTGAAACTAATTCCTGAACAACAACAGAAACTAACGTTCTTCTAATAAATGGTCAATATGAGCTCCTCTCACTTCCACGCACATTCTAAGTCTACGAAGGTTGTTTCTTTGCACTTGAAAAAGCAATACCACATTATTTCTAATAACATTGCAGTGTAACACAATTCTGTCTATTAAATCTTGCCCTGTTTGCACAGGTGTTGCGTATACCTTACTTTTGAGATAACATTAGAGGAAGGAATCCATAGGATTACCGTCTCCTGATCGCGGTGGTTATTGAAAAGGGCCTCCACGACCAATCCATCTATTAGGAAACCTTGTGTGTAAATGCTGTCGTACATCTAAACTGAAATGAGGAGGGGCCCTATCATGCATGAACCATAAATTCCTACGAGTTTGTAGTAGCACATAATGAAACAGGTTCCATAACTCATTTTGCAAAAACTCCAAATATCTTTGACCGGTCAAAGTATCGTCAATAAAGTATGGCCCTATCAAATGATTGCCAACTATTCCTGCCCAAACATTAACCATGAATCTATGCTGGCTCCTAGTTTGGATAATGCCATGTGGATTCACATCATCCCATAAATGCATATTATGAGAATTTATGACTCCATCTCTGGTGAAACCTGTTTCGTTCGTAAAGAAAACGTTACTAATAAATGTATTGTCTGCTTGTTGTTGTCGCAGAAACCACTGGCTATACTCAAGTCGTGAAGGATAATCAGCCACTGTCATACTTTGTACTTTTGTCATGTGAAAAGGATATAACAGCTGTTCTTTTAGAGCGCGATGAACAACTGATTTCGAGACGTTATGTTCTCTTGATAATTTTCGTAAACTCGTTGATGGTTCATTATCAACTGCATTTAACAAGTCTTGTTCAACTGCCACAGTACGTACGCTTCGTACTGGACCTTCTTCACCTTTTTTTTGGCAAAAAACTTCCTAAAATTTAAAACTTTGTTTTGTATACATGGAAAATTACATTTACTTATTCATACCTGTTTCTTGTAACCTGAGATCAATACGCTCAAACATTCGTGTGTCTGGCAATGCTCTGTTTGCAAAATGTTCTGCATAAAGCCTTCTGGCCTCTAAACAGTTTCGAGAAACCAGTCCATACATTAAATTCATATCTGCGTACTCAATAAAAGTGAATTCTGCCATTGTAACTGTTAAATTAAGGACTTATCAATTATTGACAAGTACTGACTACGAACTATTCTACACAATGTTTGACAACTAATCCTATGGTTACTTGCTAAACGGTAAAAACACTTTTAAAAAGTTTTTAGCAACTTTCCAATTAATAACTCGTTAATGTTTTTTATCTTCTGCTACCGTTAAATTATTTTTTTGTAGTACTGAAGGTAAATCTTGGACATCGTATTAATAAGTTAGTTTTACCTCGTTGTGTACTTATAAAAATGGTGAATGCGTGAATTGGTACGTAGCGCATTAATAAAACTGTAAATATTAGCCAAACGGCTTATTTTATCGAGTTCCAACAAGAGTACCTTTTCGTTAGCTTAATGTGTGGGGAAGTGAATTTCGATAATTTCATACAGGGTGTGCCATCCCTGCAATTTTTTTGGATCACTAACCATTGCGGGTAGTCCGTCCCTGGCTTCAAGGCACTACTGTAAATCTGTTTACCTTACCAAAATAAACATACACGTACATTATAGCTTTACCGTGAAGTTTATAAAGATCAAATAACTAGTACAAAAAATAAAAATAAAAACCAAATTCAAAATTAAAACTTTGGAGGCCTATAACTCGAAAACGAGGGCCTGAATAGAAAAAGTTTATATGAAGTACTAACATTATTTTGACTCAGATTATACGCTCCTGACTTTTTTCCCATTAGTCCCGGGACACCCTGTATATATTATCGTTGCATTTTTGAGATATTGTACATAAACTATTTGGTCGTTTCTCTAGAGCTATAGAATTGAGACATCGGTGTAGTTTGGGGCCCTCAGCTCTTCTGCACCCTGAGTTTGAAGCCTTCAGCTTTAGCTTCAGAGTTTATAGAATCTGCTTGACAGTTATTTACTTGAGCTGTAACTGATAAATTAGTTAGAAATTTTTGGATTTATGTAGATTTCGGCCTTCAGCCCATCTACATTCTGAGTTTACAGCCTTCAGCTGAGCTCAGACATTATTTGCAACATTTTTGTAGTGACATTGTAATAAATATTTCGAAAAGAGACCATTGGTCCACATAGACTAATTAAATCTTCAATCAGGGGATACTTGCTGACTTTTATTTACTTATAATAATTTACCTATCAGTTTCACCTTTGGAGTGTGCAGTGAGTGTTGTTAACCCACTGAGGAGTTGTGGGCTAACTTAAGAAGTCTTGGGTGCTTGCCAAAACTTCTCTGGCGCCCTTTTGTAAACTTCCCTTCTTCTACTCGAAGCTAGTCGACTGGCGAGCACGGGTTGTACCACGTGAGACAACCCGCATATCTATAACGAGCACTGAGAGGGTTGGTAGGTTTTCTCGTTATACAATATCGCGTTTTCATAACGTGTTTACGTACAACGTTTTATCTAATTCTGCGCTTTTGTAATATTTAATAGAATCTTCAATTACAATGAAAATATTAATGTGGAATCAAATGATGTTAGAAGTATTGTTACTATAGAAGCAGGTCTTAAAGTATTGTTAGTATGGAAGCAAACAACGATTTTTCAAAAAAAGGCAAAACAAGTCAGAAATAATTACTTGAAATGTCTTCAGATAGCGAATCAGACATTCCATTTGAAGTAAGAGAGTCGGCAAATGCTGCAGTGGATAGTTTAATACCTGAAAAATCAAGAAGTAGATACGTCCTGGCCTACCAAAAATTTGAAAAATTGTGGGGTTTAAAAAATATAAAGAATATCAACGAAAAGGTACTACTTGTTTATTTTAAAAATGTAATAACACTAAAGGCGTCGACTTTGTGGACTATATATTCAATGTTGAGATCTGAACTCACCGTGTGCAAAAATGTCGATGTCAAGAAGTACACTATGCTTTTGGCTTGGCCGAAGAGGCGGTCAGCAGTATACCATGCAAAAAAATTCGGAGATTTTGAGGAAAGATTTATAAAAGAGGCTGAAGACGAAATATTTCAATTTGCAAAAGTACGGCTTAATTTACGATATGATTATAATTTATTATTAAATAAATCTGTTCCCTGGGTCGCAATGATAATAGGGATTGCATAAGCCTGCAGGAAGGCTGAACTGACGTTCCTACGAGAAGAAGACGTATTTAATGAAGGTACCTTTTTTTAAAATTACAATTCCAGAAAGCAAAACATATGTTATTCGCGAATTTGTGGTCACTGCTGGAAATATTGCTGGTGTCAATATTTTTGACCTCCTCAAAAAGTATAGAAATATTAGACCTCCTGCTGTAAAGTACAACAGATTTTTTGTACAACATTATAATGGAAAATGTGGCATACAACCCTTGGGCGTAAATACCATTGGAAAATTACCAGCAAAGATTGCTCAGTACCTGGGTCTACCTAAAGTTAATTGATACACAGGCAGACTCAGGAGTGGACATTCTGAAAATAAAGCAACATGGAGGATGGAAATCTAACAGTGTAGCCGAAAGCTATGCTGAGAGTTCAGTAGAAAATAAGAGAAGAATTTCAGAAAACATTCTAGGCCAAGCCACTGGCACACATGTAGATATCACAGCTTCAAATGAAATTAACATTAGACAAGAAGTTCAAGACAATATTCACCAAAGAAATGGACTTACTTCAAATAACCGTGTCTTTAATAATGTTGTTTTCAATGTTTATAAATCTTGAAATACTATGGAATTAAAATAATGAGTTAATTATTAGTTTAAATAATGAAATAATTGTCAGTTTTTACAGTATTAATAAATTATTCTTTGAAACAGTCACGTAAAGTTTTTACATAACTACTTTTCATAACTGATATGATGGTTATGAAAAATGTGGCGTTTCCTAATGTCCAGGAGTGACTTAAAGTGTCACATTTGGTAGCGGAATTAGATAAAAATGTTTACAAAACGTTAAAGTGTAAAGATTTGGGAACAACTGCCGCAATTGAGTAAGTGCATAAATTAACAAAAACACCTATATCTACAGTAAAAAATATCGTACTGAAACCCATTCGTAATCGAAAAAAAAAGAAGTGCTGCCAATATAATTAAATGTGTAGACGAATTTAAATATGATATTATTCGAAGAAAGATATAGAACAAAAGATACCTACCCTCAATTATATCCTATTGATATTCTTGTGAAATCTCCTAAGTTGTTTTTAAGTGACAAAATTTCTCTTCTTCACCTTCACCTCCATTCATAGAAACTCCGTTCCTCGCGGGGTATACCCACAGAATTAGGAAAATAATACAAAAATGAAATTATATACAACCTGAAATATTTACAAGTAAAAACCTTAATAGTGATGCAAGCATTAGTTTTAAAAATAATATCAAACATTTAGTGAAAGTTAAAACTTCCCCAAGGAAGACTATAAGAAAAGGTGTTCAAACCAAAAATAACTGAAAACAACAAACTAAAACATTCGCTAAAAAAACAGTTCCAAAAATGGTATCTGGGAAGACGCACAAAACCCAAAGTCGCCAACTGTTCACGACGAACCACGCCTCCCTGTAATCAGTATAGACACACAAACCAAATATAGTGAAGAGATAAAAAGAATAAAGGAGAAATCTTGAAATTGGTTTATATTGACGAACACGCTGACCAACAACAAATCAAAACTAAATCGGTCACTCAATTTAACCCTGAAAACCAAATAATCCCCAGAAAGTATCTAGAATCGGGCGACGTCGAAAAACTCAACAAGTGTCTTGAGTTAACAAATTAAAATAACAAGAGTCTAGGAAACACCGAATAAAAGTGTCTAGGACAAAATACAAAGACACAGAACTTAATCTTGAACTATCCATGCCAACCTTTCGTGGAAACAATACGAACTGGACTTCGCCACCTGACAGATCCACAGTGAATAAAGAATAAAAATAAACGTGGTGTAGGTCAACTAGGTTTGTCGTGTGGACTGCCTGTTTGTCGTTCACTGCTACACATACGGTAGATGTTTATCTTCGATAGATTTATGGAATGAAGCACCAGTCGTAATTTTCAGTAACGTATAATATACAGTGCTTCTCAAAAGTCCCCTCCCCCTCTTTTCTTTTGAACAGTGATACTTGGACTGATGAAATTTGGAGCGTGGAAATGAACTATTGTAAGCTCCTCTGCTAGTGGTAACAGGGACCTTATGGCAAGTGACACCTCGTTAGAAAGCAATTCAGAATACATATTCAATCATACTATTTTTTTTGGATTTATGATGTTTTTGTTGTTTAAAATAAATGAACATTAAAATTTGAGTTTCGCTTCTAATTAATAATTATTTAAGAACAGGTTCGTATAATAATTGTAGAAAATGTGCTCCATCTAGTTCCTGGCACTAAAATATCCTACTATTAAACTCTTGTCGTCACCGATGCATATTACGTTACCTGTTACCACTAGTAGAGAAGTTTACAATAGTTCATTTTCACGCTCCCAATTTCATCAGTCTAAGTATAACCGCTCAAATGAAAAGAGGGGAGGAGGGGACTTTTGAGAAGAACATTTAACTACGACAATAAATTATAACGTCGTGAATCAATCTTGCAAAAAATTACTGGTAATGTAGAAACAATAAATTAGTCAGTTGATAACTAATTAATTACAGTCGTTCACATTTTTCTAATGAAATGAACGTCTAAATATCCGATTATTATTGAAGGAACCACTGTGTTTAGCACTTCTTATTTCGCGAAGTAACACGGTAGATATAAATACTTAGGTGAAAATGGTCATTTTCCCGGTTTAGTATTAATATGAAAACCTAAGTTTAAAGTTGATTAGATAATTTAGTTATAAATGATTTGTTCTGCTCGAACGCGGGTTGGGCTTTCGCTACCCGTAAGTCTGAAGGCGACCTTTCGTAGATATGTTGATGACTTTCCTTGAGCGAGATGTGTTTTCTTTTTTATATTGTTGTAGAGTATACCATTGTGGATGGTCAGCTCGGTAATTAACCATTGTCGACCAAGATGGGCTAGTCAGCCCTGGACGCATAAAATATGTTTCAGGACAAAGCCGGTTGAGTGGTCTACTAGCAAGAAGTAAAATGTTTTATCCCTTTATCAGTTACAAATTTAATGGGTATAGAAATTCGATCTGTGTGCATTTGAATAGATTTCCAGTAAATGGGTGTTAAACTCCGGCTGACAAGGGCTCCCCGAGAGGCGTCACTTCAGCGTAAGTACTTGAAACAGTATTAATTTATAGATACAATTGCACACTTGTTTCCAAATCATCTCGAGCGAGTCGCCAAGTTGCAACAAAACGGTTTTAATCATGAAAACTAACTTTTCTGCACTTATACACTCCGGAGACTGTATATCGTGCTAACAAACCGAAATTTCTCCAAAAATGATCAAAAATTTACTATATCTGGATTTATAGGACCCGTTGAACTGGCTCTGTTGAGCTGAAGGACTGATCTGAATAATATCCAATCATAAAATTGGTCACTTGTATACACTCCGGAGGCTGCATAGTGCTAACAAACGGAAATTTCTCCAAAAATGACCAAAAATGTTGTACTTCGGGCAACATAGCACCCGTTGTACTGGCTTTGGTGAACTGGTTTCATCTGTGAGATGCCCTGAATAATATCCAATTTTTTCTACAAACCCTTTTTTCATGTATTACTCATTGAAAACGTGCAAATAACTCAAAAAAATCAGAAATTCCAACTTTTTTGGGGTAAACCAATACTTCTCTCGCATCGTAGAGGTTGGCTAAAAGTGAAATACCAACATAGAAGAGAGACAGCTTAGAATATCAATTAAGCGAGAACACATCCGAAAATTCAGGCGACTCTAACAAATCACAAAACCAAAGACAATCTATAAAGATGACTATCACGCAAGCTGAAATTCATGAGCCCTCTGATCTAACCTGGGCGCAACAAGTCGATCAGGAAAAAGACATTACTGTCAACCAACCTGCTGCTGATACATTTACATCACACAAAAAAACAAAAAGGAGGAATTTAACGCTATTGCTACAATCCCACAAAATGTTCAAATCTCTCATCCACACTTAATAAAATCTAAAACAATAGACAACGTTTAATACATTAAACAAGCAGACTATCCGCAACCAAACCAACCAAATGGATGAAATTAAAAGTCAATACAGTATCTTTCAGCTCAGACGAAGACGTCAACATCCATATAAATAAAAGGGTAAAAGCTAAAGATTCCACAACCAAAAAAAAACAATACTTCCTGACGGCAACGTCTCTGAACACAGGGAAATGGAATTTACCAAAGAGGTAACTCATTTCAAAAATCTGTTAAAAACCCTACGCGTTGAAAAATTCCCTTTCCACTATTTTTAAAAACATAAGACAAAACCCACGCCTGCGAGGGTTAGCTGAAGGAATTCAACCTAATCAAATAAAAGAAGAACTATCTAAAATTTATGAAGTTACCGTAAAATACATATACAGAATGACGACAAAAGTCAGGCCATTATACCTAGTGGTTACTGATGCGAAAATCATACTCGATTGCCTGAACAAAAATATAAAAGTAATCGAGCATACAAGAATACAGTGGAAGCACATAAGTCAGAACAAACCAATTATTCAATGCCACATATGACAGCTATGGGATCATGCAATATGAAACTGTGGCAGAGCCACAAGATGCCATAAATATGTGGCCCCACACCTCTCTCCAGAATATCCGAAGGACAGGACGCAGAGATTTGTCCGGAATATTAAATATTAAGAGGCGAGAATGGCTGGAAGTGAGAAGAATAATAAACTACAACACAGACCTAGTAACTACTAAATATATCCTTGCTCCCATTTCAAATGTTAAATCTTGGAATCAAAAGACCCGCTTCGAGAACAACAAATTTCCAAACCTACCCTCCAAACCGGCCACCAGACCTCCCACTCCCTTATATCCGCCCCAACCAAGCTGCCAACACTGGAGCGTCGTCAGAAATAAACAAATAATCAAATCTAAATAATATATACAAAGAACTTCAATCAATAGTTAATCTGGACAAACTAACCAGAGCGGCAGCTGATCTCCTCCACGAAATGAAGACTGTCACCAACAAGTCGAAGAAATTTACAATTTAGAACAACTTTGTCGCCGGTATAGATAAGTATGACTTCTAGACAGGTAGATGGTTAAACAGGAATTCAAAAACGAAATTTTCTCAAAATAGTATTTTGTAATGTACATGGGTTCTTCACAAACTCCATCTCATCAAACACTTTCTAGACATACATAAACCAGATAATTTATTTCTAATCGAGACGCTTCTTAAACCTAACAAAACTGTTAACTTTAGAAGCCCGGAATATAGTCTTTTAGACAGGACCGCCCCAAGGATGCCGGCGGAGGCATAGTGGGTGACTTAAGGGGCAAGCATCGTTTTTGGGACTTTTACGCTAAATATTCGAACACTAACGGAAATACTTTCCAGAATTTCTGCGATAACTCCGATTGCAACATCTATAGCACAGACGATCCCTCATACTCTCCTAGTACAATTGATCTAGTAGTTGGACGCAACATTAATAATATAAACAAAATGAAAACAATACCCGACCTCAATTCGGACCACGATCCCGTTCTTATAGAACTAAAAGTAACACACCCTCAAAAAAGTCCAAGATTACACCACCACGAGCTGGATGAAGTACAGAAAGTTCAGAAATGGAAACTTACAATCACTGACAAAACATCAAATTCAAATCACCTAACAAACAATAAAAAATTAGCTGTCTCGACCCTTACTTCGTGGAATCTACTCATATTAGTGTTTTAAATGAAACTCACGGTTTCTAGTTAATACCACAATATAATAAAAATTGTTGAAAATTCTAAAATATTGAAAATTGTTTCGATAAATCAATATCATCGTCAGAATGACAGAAGTTACATTTCATTTGATGCCTACCTGATGTTTAGTAGTTATTTTTGGCTAGACCAAGAAGTGACCTAATTTGTGATTGACCTAATATATGTTAATAGAAAAAAGAAGAAGATGTGATATTACATATATTGAAGCTTAGATATTATTAGCCCTATGGTGATATCCTGGATATCATTTTTCCAATTAAGATCAGTATAATTGTGCAATGATATAGAAAACCAGGAAAACTATATCTGCTGATCTTTACAATTATCACTTAAGAAGACAGTTTATTAGTGGAGAACTCCCTAGATTTAACTGTTCATTGATAACTTCATACTGTGGGTTTCTTAAATGTCTTCTAATTTCCAAATCTTCAAGGAAATCCAGTCCTTTTTTTTTCACGAATATGCAGCACTTCTAGATTTGTGTTAGGTGTCAATGAATGGTTGGTATCAATGAATGATTGGTGTCAAGTAGATGTTTTGCGTAGTGGGATTTATTTGATTGTTTTAATCTGTATGCTCGTAAGTGTTCACTGTTGTGTTCCCCTTATCAGATTTTGTAACTGTTGGATTATTATCTACTTTCTTTTTGATTGCATTTAAAACTGTAATGTCATTTTTTGTTTGACGTTTATCTTTTGAAGGTTCAATATTTTTGATTAAATTGGCAATTTTTAATTTCTCATGAAGAAAATTATTTGAATTAGATTTTAAAGCTATTTCTGACTCTGTAGCTATAATTTGTTCAATATTATTCGTAAATTTTGGTGGTATGCTGTACTTTAAATCTTGAACACACACAACATAAAATTCAATACTCAAAACATCATGAAACTGTTAGTACCTACATACCAACACACTTTGCACCACGATTTGAAATCTTTCAGACACTAATTTTACAGATAGTGAGATAGAATTTTTAAATAAAGGTTTAAAGTACAGCATACCACCAAAATTTACGAATAATATTAAACAAATCATAGCTACAAAGTCAGAAATAGTTTTAAAATCTAATTCAAGTAATTTCCTTTATGAGAAATTGAAAATTGCCAATTTAATCAAAAATATTGAAACTTCAAAAGTTAAACGTCAAACAAAAAATGACATTACAGTTTTAAATGCAATCAAAAACAAAGTAGAAGATAATAACCTAACAGTTACAAAATCTGATAAGGGGAACACAACTGTCATTTTGACAACTGAAAATTACAATTCCAAAGTATATAACTTTATAGAATCTAGCGATGTAAAAGTTCTCAAAGGAGACCCAACAAAAAAGTTTTCCAGAAATGTAAGGGATATTGTTAATAATTCAAATTATCTTTTAAGTGATTACGAAAAAAGGTCTATCATACATAAGAATCCTCATTGTCCACAATTATATGGAACCGTTAAATTACATTAAATAACGAAACCAATTAGACCTGTAGTTTCTTATGTTAATGCTCCTAATAATATATTGGCAAAGAGGCTCAACAATATACTTAATAATTACGGATATGAATCTCAATACTCATTTAGAAATTCAATAGAACTAATCAAAAAGTTGAAAGCAATCAACTTGCAAGATAGCTATAAACTCATTTCGTTCGATGTGACTATTATGTTCACTAAAATTACTTCTAAAGAATGTCTAATACTTGTAAGAAAATTACTAGAAGATAAAAATATTAATCCAGGAATAACATCAGATATACTTAATTTATTTGATGTATTATGCATTAATCAGAATTATCTCACTTTTGACAATAAGATATATATTCATAATGAAGGTTTACCAATGGGAAGACCTATAGCAAACATTTTCATGGACAATTTAGAAAGAAATATCTTTGAAAGTAATATTTCGAAAAATGTTTTATCTTGGTATAGATATTTAGATGACATATTAGCTTGTTTTATGGGTAGTGAACGACAATTAGATGTTTTTTTCAACCACATCAATAATATACACCCAAAAATTAAATGTACATTAGAAATTGAAGAAAATGGCTCAATCAATTTCCTTTATTTAAAAATTCAAAGAGTTAATAATGTACTTGGTTATTCAATTTACCGAAAACCAACACAGACTGATGTGACAATTCCATTTAATTCCAATCACCCCATGTCCCATAAACTAGCGGCATATGATTCAATGATACATAGAGCTTTTTCAGTACCTATGAACAAATGTAATTTTAATAGAGAGATTAATACAATTATACAAATAGCAAAATCCAACGGTTATCCATTAGATATGATAAATAAGCTAATTCATAAAAAAGAGGAAAAAGTGGCATTACAACTAATATTTCCTAAACAAACTGATGGAATAAAAACTTATAAAACCATCACATATGCAGGTAATATATCTAATAATATTTCAAAGATAATATCTTCAGCAACGAATACAACAATTTCTTTTAAAACAGAAAGTAACGTTAGTACAAAATTGTTAAATGTAAAAACAAAAATACCACCATTAAAGTAGTCAAACTC
Source organism: Galeruca laticollis (assembly GCA_963921935.1). Classification (NCBI taxonomy): domain Eukaryota; kingdom Metazoa; phylum Arthropoda; class Insecta; order Coleoptera; family Chrysomelidae; genus Galeruca; species Galeruca laticollis. The sequence goes on along the minus strand of OY998181.1, from coordinate 31,398,503 downwards.
AAATGTCCAGAATGTAATGCTGTCTATTTGAGTCAGACCCTTAGGAATTTTGAAATCCGATACAGTGAACACTTACGAGCATACAGATTAAAACAACCAGATAAATCCCACTACGCAAAACATCTACTTGACACCAATCATTCATTGACACCTAACACAAATCTAGAAGTGCTGCATATTTGTGAAAAGAAACAATAACTGGATTTCCTTGAAGAATTGTAAATTAGAAGGCATTTAAGAAACCCACAATATGAAGTTATCAATGAACAGTTAAATCTAGGGAATTCTCCACTAATAAACTGTCTTCCTAAGTGATAATTGTGAAGATCAGCATATATAGTTTTCCTGGTTTTCTATATCATTGCACAGTTATACTGATCTTAATTGGAAAAATGATATCCAGGATATGACCATAGGGCTAATAATATCTAAGCTTTAATATTTGTAATATCACATCTTCTTTTTTCTATAAACATATATTAAGTCAATCACAAGGTAGGTCACTTCTTGGTCTAGCCAAAAATAACTACTAAACATCAGGTAGGCATCAAATGAAATGTAACTTCTGTCATTCTGATGATGATATTGATTTATCGGAACAATTGTCAATTTTTTAGAATTTTCAACAATTTTTATTATATTGTGGTATTAACTAGAAACCGTGAGTTTCATTTAAAACACTAATAAACAATAAAAAATCTATAAAATATAATTATGACCGTCAGAAATAACACAACTTCTCTTATACCATAAGCTCATATCAACAACTTCTCTTATACCATAAGCTCATATCAACAACACCCTCCCCGACCACATAATAAAAATCATACACGACAAAAACAAAATGCGCAGAAGATGACAAACAACTAGTTGTGACAATGATAGACAATTACCCAAACACCACCAAAACGTAATTAACAAATTAGTACTCGAATACAAGAACTATACATTGAAGGTATTTCTAGAGAACTCACACCTGAAGATAACTCTCTCTGGAAAATTACAAACAATACGTTAAACATACACCATCCAAACCAAGAACATTCAACTAAAGAATAGACGAACCAAAAACATTCAACTAAGAATAGAATACCTGAGATCCAAATAACAGCGATGCAACAAAGGTTAAACAAATAGTCAACGTTGCCACATTGTACTAGATAACAATAGTTTGAAGTGTAAAATAATCCATTTGTACTTATTTACACGGACAAAACAATAACGAAAGTCCATAACTAGTGCATATTTTAAAGTTAAATTGCTCACAACGCCAGAAAACATATTAAATCTGAAGCTGAATTCTATTGAATGCATATATTATTATTTGCGAGTAAACAATTAATCGAATTTATATATTTATCACGAAACAATTATCGTCAACGTCACAACCCTGATATAATCTGATAAACCAAATGTACACTACTATCATTCATTTTTTGCCGACCGTTTTTTCAATTAAGTTTAACAACCACAAATTCAAAGCCCGGCGAGCGAGAAATATCGATGTGGAGGCTAGTGCAGCGTTGCCAATGCAATTTAAATGAGTTTCTCCCGAAACCTAACGATTGGTCGCGGTTTCTGTGGATTTATGAATGACTTGGTTCGTCTATCTTTAGCTGAATGTTTTTCAGTTACTGTTTACTATTTGCAATTTTCAGCTTTCAGAGATAATTGTCAGTTTGCAGGTAGTAAGTCAAGACGGAATATCTTGGGACGAACTATACCTACTAAAACATTAAACAATTTCATTTTTCTATTCGAATATTTCATTCTTGAATTCTCTAAGTATTTCCATTAATATTATTAGTCCGAGATCCGGCTGCAAAATTCCTACGTTCATCGAGTATTTAATCAAAATTACATTTTTTCATTCAGTTATGAAAGAGTCAATATGTTTCGTCAGGGTTGCCTATTAAAATGTGCCCGCTAGTATTTTTTAATTAAATTAATATTAATTGACTTTTTGGAGAGAATTTGACGTATCAGTAATTTAAATGAACTGCACTCTACTTCATAGGCATAGCTGTTGCGAAGTTAAAAAATTATGGTTTCCATCGCTAACTAGACCTCAACCTCTTCGCAGGCAGGTCTAAGCAGGTAATACATTGTTGTAATTATACGTTTATGACGTATATAGATCAATTATGTATCAAACTAAAGGTATTTTTTTTCTGTAAACGGTAAACCTCTATATATATTTATTTATTTATTATCCAAACAGAACTTTTACAGGTCTAATTACAAGGATAAAAAAAGCAAATACACAGTACAATAGCATATCAACGGTTAGAACACTAAGACTAACATCATGAATAACTTGCTCTTATGTAATACCTATATTTACACTGCCAATGATATTATGTGGTTCAATACCAAGCTACGAAAGGTGCTTAATGAATAATTAAATTCTAATTCAAGAAAGCTATTAACCCTTTCAGTACGGTTGTCATATATACACGACACTGACTTTTTTGGCAGATCGACGGCTGTCGTATATGGACGACACTAGCTCGTATCCCTGATAGACGCTTGCCATTGCATATACGACACATATAAATTTTTGCTCTTTCTCACCGGCGTCCGTCGTACCGTTTCGACAGTTTTTGTTTGTTAGACAGACGGATGCCGTGTATTTTCGACAGTGTCGTAAATTCACGACAACCGGCAACATGGCAAAGTCAGACGATGCCGTGTCACACCCGTAAGTTTTAGCGCCAGTCTAGTTCAGCAAAGCATTGAGTGAGATACGTTGGTTACAGAATGTCATCTACAGATCAAGCTGGCCCCTCGGGCTTTTGTGGACTATTTGATAAGGATGTGAGAAATATTTTGAATGCGGTAAACGATAGTGATATGTATTTCAGTGAGGATGAACGATTTATAGATAGTAACAGCGAATATATTCCTGACTCTGAGAGCGAATTGAGCTCCGGAGAAGACGACGAAACCTTATTGGTAGACGAAAACACCGAAGAACAACAACATTCAGTAGCTTCTGTGTCTGATATCTCAGATCAAAGCATGCGTCAGGAGGATTTACAGGTAGTATGAGATTAACGTGAGTTTGTTCCCAAAGTTCACCAGTTTGACGACACTAATAGTGGACTACAGAATGAAAATCTGAAAAGTGAAACAAGTGAGTTAGAGTATTTTTTGAAATTATTCTCAGAGGAAATAGTCAACATTATTATTGAAGAAACTAATATTTATGCTCAACAACAAAGTGTCAAGGGTTGGAAAAACGTCGATAAAAATGAATTTTACAATTTTATAGCCCTCTCAATGCTGATGCTTCACGTAAAAAAGTCTGATATAAAGGATTACTGGTCTACAAATAATTTAATTGGCACGCCTTCTTTCCGCCAAACAATGTCTCGATATCGCTATCTAGAAATACTAAGATACTTGCATTTTAGTGATAATCAAAATGAACAAGAAGGTAATCGTCTGCATAAAATAGAAAATGTTCTCAATATAATACAAAACAACTACAAAACTAATTTTTATCCATTTCAAAATATCGTCACTGATGAAAGTATGATACTCAAAGGGAGACTGTGTTTCAAATAGTGCATGAAAACCAAAAGGCATCGCTTTGGAATAAAACTTTACGTATTATGTGATTGTGAAACGGGTTACGTTTTGGCATTTCAGGTATATACTGGCAAGAGTACCGATAAAAATAAAGATAATAACAGCGGTGTAGGATTGTCAGGCGATGTTGTTGTGAATCTTTTGGAGCCCTACCTGGACAAAGGCCATTCGTTTTACAGCGACAACTACAACACAAGTCCATCTTTGTCCAATTATATTTTTGTTCACAAGACAAACTCTTATGGAACTGTCCGCATAAATCGTAAACACATGCCAATTTTTGGAAAAAAATTGAAAAAATGGGAAACAGAGTGGCGCAGCAGTGATTCAATGCATGCATTGAAATGGAAAGACCGTCGTGACGTGGTAATGCTTACCACCATCCATGAAAATAAAATGGTTACCCTTCCACAGCTGGACAGACTTACCAATGAACACAGAATCAAACCTTTATGCATACTGGATTATAATGAAAGAATGGGGCAGTTGATAGAAGTGATATGATGATGAGCATTACAAATTCCACGCGAAATACAGTAAAATGGTATAAAAAATTATTTTTCCATACACTGGATATACACAATCCCTAACATTACTGACACGTTTCAATATTTTAAAGTAATCCGCGAATATAAGACTCTCAGAGTTTTTTATAACGGAGGGTAAATCATTAATGAAAAAAATAAATAAAAGAGGACCCAAATTTGAACCCTAAGGAACGCCTGAGTTGGGTTCGAATTTACCCGATGTATTACCATTATGATTAACAATTAAATATCCATTTTGTAAGTAACTTTTTAATAATGAAATAAAATCATTCGACAAATTCAACCCAGGGAATTTCCATACCAGCCTATCATGATCTACACTGTCAAACGCCTTTCTAAAATCCAAGTATATAGTATTCAATTGCTTTTTATTCTGAAAAGTGTCGTATACGCTGTTACTACATAAAAATAAGTTAGAGGTTATAGAATCTTCGGTTCGGATTAGAGACTCTCAACTAGAAGGCATTACGGCACTCTTGAAGAGACCCAAGTAGGTCGAAACCAGTCAGTGTACTATGCCCTTCTCCTTTCGGTTGCGAATCACCACAGATGTCTGTATCGACAAAAGGGTCGATCGACGTCACGTTCTTCGAAGGGGATGTAATTCAATATTCTGCGTGGTATTAGCCATGAAAGTATTTGTTTTTTTCTTCGAAGATCGCTCAGGCTAATATGTCAAAATTTTTGAAATTTTGACTAAAACGGAGGTGCAGGATAAAACCGAAATTCATTTTTCATACAGACACACCTCGTATTTTATGAAATTTTTATTGATTTTATTTCATACGACTTATACCGTCAAATAATATCTGAGGTGGTGGTTCGAAATTGAAAGTGAACATGGTGCCAGCTGACAACTTCTCGCGCGTGTGTAACCATACGAGCCATATAGAGGTTGTCGGAGGACGGAGTCTTCAGTTCGGCTTGGAGACTCTGAACTAGAAGGCATTACGGCACTCTTGAAGAGACCCAAGAAGGTCGAAACCGGTCAGTGTACTATGTCCTACTCCCTTCGGTTGCGAATCACCACAGATGCCTGGCTGCGAAGAAGTTGCGGTCTAGTGAGCCATAAGCAAACATTATTTTTTAATTTCTTCACAGCTATGCCTATGAAGTATAGTGCAGTTTATTTAAATAACTGATACATCAAATTATCTCCAAAAAGTCAAGTAATATCAATTTAATTAAAAATTTAACCGGGTACATTTTAATAGGCAATCCTACCAAAACATATTGTCCCTTTCATAACTGATTATGATCAAATACTCGATGAACGTAGGAATTTTGCAGCCGGATCTTGACTATTTGACACATATGCGTTTTGTAGGTTTAATTTTTTCAATGATCCCGTTCCGCTTTCTTACTTAAATATAGTTCCGTTCAATAACTTTCTTCGTAAAATTAAATTAGTTCGAGATATTTTTTGTGCTAATTCTGGACGAATTTGAGTGAAGAATGTGTTTAATTCATCTGTAATATACTAGTACCTACCGTAATCTGGGGTGAAGTCGGACAGTAGGAGCTAAGGCAGACAAAAGGACGTTTTTCCATAATTTTTTTCAAGGACATCTCGCCGGTATGCCAAATCGCGCTGGACCTGTCTAGATACGTTAGTAGACATCAAAACACATTGGTGGATGGTCGTGGCGGCTGTAATTTCCTCCGTTCGCGTACAAATCGGCTTTTATTTCGTATTGCGTTTTGTGTTGTTTTTTTAACTAGTGAAAACAAACTATTGCCCACAGGTAAGGTTTACATATAAAACATTTGTTTACCACTAATTTATTGATAATATTTGGCGATAAAATGATAATAATACCACCTTTCGTTTTTTGAAAAATAATTAAAATATAAAATATTGTCCACAGGTGGGGTAAAGGCGGACACCATGGTGAGGAATTACAAAAAGAAGATAGGCCTAAGTTTCATGAATTATGATAAAACAAATTTACAGAGAGCACTAGACGATGTGAAAAAAGGCAAGAAGAGTTTGAGACAAGCATCAGAATATTATAAAATTCCTAAATCTACACTCCATGACAAAATTAAGAAAAAAGAAGAAGAAAAACATGGCGGCCAAACCGTATTTTCGGCAGAAGAAAAAAGGTTGTTAGTAGAAGGCATAATCAAATTTGGGGGTTTCCATTGACTCGCAGAGATATAGGATGCTTAGTAAAAAATTACCTTGAAGAAAAGGAAAGAAAATAAAAACTTTTAAAGACAAGTTCAATGGTTTTATAAAAAAGACATAACATATTAACCAAACGATTAGCTCAAAACATTAAAAGATGCGGGGCTAATATTACCAAAGACACTATAAGACAGTTTTTTGGAAATTTAAAATCGACATTGTAAAATGTTGACTCTATCCATATAGTAAACTATGACGAGACGAATTTCACGGACGACCCAGGGAGGCAAAATAGCTATTTGTGTATTAAGAGCGGAAAGTGACACTTTGCCGCTTGAGGCAGAGAGTTGCCCGCGCGACGCAATCTGCCGAAAGCGGCAACGCACTTTCTGCTCGAACTGCACACAAGATTTTTTCTACGATCACCTTATTTTTAAACAAATAATTAAAAAAAAACACGAAAAATCCTTTTACTGCGTCCCAAAGCTCTTCGTGTTCTAAATAAATCTGTACCGCGCATTTCCACGTACCATAGTTCTCGTGCCCTTTTAGATGCTCGATCAGCGGAAGCTGGCTCATGATATCACTTATTAACACAAAAATTCAACAAATTACAAACTCCAGAAGCTTCAATGGTGTCTCACGCGTGTCCTGTGTCCATAACCTCTTGCAATTTGATGTTTTGAGTCAAGGTTTCGAGAAGAAAATTAACCTAATCTATCAAAAACGGCGTAAAAGCAACTAATGACAATTTAAAACTTACAAAAGTCGTGAACGACATTAAGATGACATTTACAAGGTTAAACAAATTGAGGTTCGAAAAATATTGGAAGTAATTAGTTATACACTTTGAATATTTTTAAATATTAACTACAACTATGAACATAGGTGTTTTGGATGGTTTATAAGATAGAAAATAATAATTGAAGTGACGTCTGAATCGGTCTAATCAGTAAGGTCTTATAACACTGCGCCGTCGCGCTCGAAAAATCGCGCGTGTTTGAAACACCAGTTATCCACGAATACTTTACGCCATTTTTTTATTGGCGCACTTAGACTTACTACAAAAAAATTGAAGTCCGTCCTCGATGCCCAGCCAAGCTTCATTTCATAAAAGTCCGTCCTCGATGCCCAGCCATGTTTCATTTCATAAAAGTGCATCCTCGATGCCCAGCCATCCTAAGTAGTATTCATTTTTATTAAAATTGTATATGGATTGATTCCCTCGGGGATTAAATGGGTCCCATACGCGGGATTAAATGGGTCACTTTAGTCGCTTAGTGTATAATGTACTATTAATATACCTATTATTTACTTTCTTTAGTTTATTGTAAATGAAAACATGCGAGCGGAAAAGTACGCTCTAGAGCGGAAATAATGTCAAATTATGACATATTACGGAAAACATCAACTTTGCGGTTAGATTTGAGTGTGCAAAAGCCTACTTTGGGTAGTGATCGTAGGAAAAGTTATATGCCGCCGTGGGTCTAAAAGGGTAGAAGTTATACAGGATTCCAGCAAATCAAGCACCTCAATTATGATGGCAATGACTGCATCCGGACATCTACTGCCCCCATATGTGATATAAAAAGCTGTCCACTTATATCCAACCTGGATAGAAGATGGACCAAAGGGGACAATATACAACCGAACTAAAAGCGGTTGGTTTGATGGCCCAACCTTTGAAGATTGATTTGACAAAATTCTCCTTCCTTATTTCAAAAATCGTCCCGGAAGAAAGGTACTCATTGGAGACAACCTCGCTAGCCATGTTTCAATGCATGTTCTAGAATGCTGCGAAAAATTTAACATCGAATTTGTGTTGCTTCCACCTAACGCCACCCATCTTCTACAACCCCTAGACGCTGCCTTTTTCGCCCCTATGAAAAAAGCATGGCGTGCCATATTGCTACAATGGAAAATAAAGAATAGAGGAACTATCCTGAAGTCGGAGTTTCCACGGCTTCTTGATGAAGCTATTAAGAAGATTGAAAATTTAGAAAACAATATAAGATCCGGGTTCAGAGCTTGCGGCATTGTCCTATTTAATAGTGACGTTGTGTTAAAAAAATACCAGATGTGGATGAAGGCGATGAAGCGGCTCGAACAGAAAGTGCGAACCACTGGACCGAAACTTTACAAGAATTTTTAAAAGCGACTACGTCAGTTACAACTGAAGAAACACGACCAAAGCGAGGAAAGAAATTAAAAGTATCGCTCGGCAAAGGAGTTAGAAAAGAAGATCTGGAACCTTCAACTAGCCGCCCTTTTGAGGATGGAAATAGTGACGTTGAAAGCAGTAGTGATAAAGGGAACAAGACTGATTCAGATGATAATGATCTACAGCTTGAGGATGTGACTGAAGAATCTCACCAAGATAATTTTGAGACAGCTGACTGTGATACTAATGATACTATACAAACGGGTACTTTTTTATTAGTTAAATTTCCATGCCCAAACAAGACCCATAAATATTTTGTTGGATGCGTCTCTGAGGTCATTGAGAATGAGACGACTAATAATTTGTATTATGTCAATTTTCTAAGGAAGCAAAACACTCATAAAGTGGGGCTCTATTTTATTTATCCAAATATTAAAGATATGTCTTTAGTAGATCACACTCAAATTTTTAAAATTCTTACAATTCCCCATTTTGAAAAAATATGAAAATATTCGAATTGAATAATTCAACGACAGTTCAGTACCCAGTATAAGGTTTATATTTTGTTTTTGTTCTGTGTTATATGTAGGTAGTTTTATTTTCCTATAAGGCAGTGCCATTCGAATTGAATAAGTTCAGAATAAGTATAAGGTTTATGTTTAGTTTTAACTTGTGCTATTTTCCTAAAATACATTAGTTTCTTATTTAAAAATGCGTTTTTCTTTCTTGTGGATTGATATAAATTATTATTTTTCACTTTTTGTGTCCGCTTACGCCCCATTTCAGGGGTAAAGATGACTTCTGATGCAAAAAAAATAGGTGTCCATGTTCACCCCACACATGGAAGCGAAGGCGGACAGCATTTAATCAAAAAAAAAGTAGTAGGGGTAATAATTTTTTGCATATTTTTATATCGTATCATATTCTGGAGATTTTGGGCTTCCTTCATTATTTTTTTCAAATTTTTTGCCCTAAAGGGGTACGAGTTATTGGCAAAAATGACCAAAAATTGTCCGACTTCACCCCAGATTACGGTACCAGTTTTCTTTTCTATGACTGTTTGCAATATGTTACAGTATTTTTGTTCAGCTTATTGGTATGCATTCAAAATTCGATATTTTGCATTATGGATGTCTGTTGACAGATAAGTAGAAATGTATTTATTTAAATTAACTCCAGACAACAACTTACCTGCAAAAGGAACTTTCGAATTATACTCTTCTAAAATATTATCGACACTTCTGTCAGATAATGAAACGCTGCTAGAAAAACTCCCACTAGACCCATCGTATATCAACAGATATTCATCTTCAATTTCTGTCTCCATATCCTTGGACCTTCTCTTGTATTCCTGATGGATCCACGAAGGATTTTTTTTATAAATGGTAAATGTTAAAGTTGGGAGACTAGCATGCCTTTTTACAACTGCGGGGCGTTTTTTCCACTGAATTAAAAATAACAATCATGCTAGGTAGTGCAAAAATATATAGAAAAACGGAAAAAGGCCACTATGTGTTGTTGTTGGGTATTGAAAATCATGCTTGGAAGCGAAAAAATAAAATAACATATCTATTGAACAGCTAATAAATGGCAGGTAATTGAAAACTAGAAAATGGATATTTTTGAATCAAGGTAACATATTAGAATCACTTCACAAGTTGTCTTTAACCTTTTAAATTCTATACCATTAATTATAAGAAAATGATTGATTAAACTAACGCAATTTACCTATTCATTAAACGGTGTGCACAACACATTTACTAGAAAGCCTGTTTTTCGCGAGGCTAATAGGCCAAGCCATGACATACTAATATGTCAAAAAGTACCCCGAAAATTTGAAATACAACACAAAATTTTTAAAAGTAGGTATAGGTGTGGTATTAAAATCCTTCAATTCGTATAGTATTTTAATACCGAATGCCGACTAGTTGCAACAAAAAGAAGTCTTCTTCGGGGCAGGTAAGCAGTCAATTACAGAATCTACATAGGACTAACAACAATATTAAGTTCGCATAAAACAACAAAGTCAAGACACGACGACAGAACTACGAGACTGTTTTGTCATCGTGTCTTATCTTTGTTGTTTCATGCAAATTTAATATTGTTGTTCGTCCTATGTAGATTCTGTAACTGACTACTTACCTGCCCCGAAGATCACTTCTTTTTTGGAAATAAAATACAAATTGAAGGATTTTAATACCACACCATACCTACTTTTGAAGATGTTTTCGTACTTCGTGCAACAAAAAAAGTCGCACGGAGTAATATCAGCTGAACAAGGCGGTTGATCGATGGTATTTATTGCGTGCCTGGCCTTGAATTCGTTGATAATGAATGCCAAAGAATTCCTTAATGATCGTCTGACCTCGTTTTTGGCTCAAATTTTTTTCATCCATTCTTTGGATCGTTAGTGTATGGAATTTGAAGACCCTTGTCTCGTCACCAGTTATGATCCGTTCAATGAACATGTGATCGGATATCGCACAATCCAGCATGTCACAACATCTCCTTGAGAGATAAGATCCGAAATGAGGTGAGGACACGAACAGGATGAAAGAGATATGTTCGACGGCGAAATTTTGTGGTTGACACTGATATAGGATTTATTTCCTCTGCAGGGCTGAGGTTGGGTCTTTTTATTTAGGACTTTTCGTGATGTGCAGCGCTTGAGGGTGAATTAAAGGTGTATAGGAGGCAAAGAACAGCCCGCCGGTTGCGAAAGTGTCTGGTAAGCAGAGCTCGCTCAATTAGTCAACGGGAGAAGATTTTGTTCGAAAAGTGTTCGTGGTTATAAGAACTGTCTAGGAATAAGTTGATTGAACGGTGACTGGGAAGACACAAAAACTGTTAAGTCCACAAAGGAAGACGACGAACCACGCCTCATTGGAGATAATATAGATAGATACCTGCATCGCTGTTTGATGAGTTTTAAAGACGAAACATTAGAGTTAAATCCGGAATTTGATCTCTTTTGTAATTTGGCGAGTTTGTTGAAACGTTACTGAGAAATTGAAGTGATAAAAAGTGTTTAGAAAGCTGAGGCCAAGATCGTTGGTGACGATGATGGTTGGTTTGAGTGCATCAAGGAGAAGCAAGTTTTGAGATTTTTTGTTGTTGATATCGGTGATGTGGTTTTCAGAAAATTATAACAATCCAGGCAAAGAGAGGGCGGGTACAGTTTCGGCTGTATTATTCCCCGTTGTCGGCAATGTGGCTGGGGATTGAATTCCTCAAGTTACAGAAAAACCGCAGAGAACCTGTAAAATCGACGAAGGCATGTAGGCTCGTCTGTATTGCTATATACAGGGTGAGTTTCTAGAGGGACGCGGTCGATAACTCCGTTATTATATAAATTATTAAAAAAGTTATCAACAAAAATGGTATGGAACGACATGCTCTTTATGTGTAAAATATGCTCATAGTTGCGTGACTAAGCAAACATACTTTTTTTAAATAGACACCCTGTATATTTCCTCATATTTAAATTACTCCTATAATACTCATTCTTACAATATACAGTTTTACCAAATTATATAGGGTATTTAAAAAGATTTGACAATTTTTATATCGAAATCACTACGAAATAAATACTCTGTATATGAAGAACTAGTAAATGAATGCTTATTTATTTTGTGTAGTAAGTTGACTAATATTGACTAGTTTTCGAACTAAATGTAACAGAAATCATCGACGAACATCTGGATACAGGGTGAGTTACAAAGTAAACATGATTTTCTTCATTTTTACTTTTCCGCCCAACCTTTCTATATGCGGGAAAAGTATTGGTTAACCCCAAAAAAAGTTGGAATTTTGAAAATTTTGTTTGAGTTATTTCCACGTTTTCCATCAACAACAACACGAAAAAACGGTTTTTAGAAAAAAAATCCTGTGTGTATATCGTCGTCGTCGTCGTTGTCGTCGGCCACTTTTCCTTACATGTCTTGTTAGCACGATGCAGCCTCCGGATTGTAATAAGTCAGCAATTTTATGATTGAATATCGTAAGGGGCATGTCACAGATGATCGCTATTGATTTTCAGTTCACCAGAGCCAGTACAACGGGTGCTATTGTACTTGAAGTACGACATTTTGTAATTTTTTGAGAAATTTCAGTTTGTTAGCACGATACAGCCTCCGGAGTTCAACAAGTCATTAATTTTATGATTGAATATTATTCAGGGCATCTCACTGATGAAACCTATTGGTTTTCAGCTCACCGGAACCAATACAACAGGTGCTACAGTACTTTAAGTACGATATTTTTGTCATTTTTGGAGAAGTTTCAGTTTGTTAGGACGATACAGCCTCCGGAGTATATACAAGTGACCAATTTTATGATTGGATATTATTCAGAGCATCTCAAATATGAACCCTATTGATATTCAACTCAGTAAAGCCAGTACAACGGGTGCTATGGTATTTGAAGTACCAAATTTTCGTCATTTTTGGATAATTTCAGTTTGTTAGCACGATACAGCCTCCAGCGTGTATACAAGTGACCCATTTTATGATTGAATATTGTTCAAGGTCTCTCACAGATGTACCCTATCGATTTTCAGTTGACTAGAGCGAATACAGCGGATCCTATAAATCCAGATATACTGAATTTTTGGTTATTTTTGGAGAAATTTCGGTTTGTTAGCACGATACATCCCCCGAAGTGTATACAAGTAACAATTTAATGATAGAATATTGTTCAGGGTCACAGATGCGGAAAAGTTAGTTTTAATCCTTAATACCGTTTATTTTAAATGGTTTCGCCTATATATTTACTTTTCCGCCCAACCTATCTAATATGCGAGAAAAGTATTGGTTTACCCACAAAAAAGTTGGAATTTTGAAAAAAAAGTTATTTTTACGTTTTCCATCAAGAACACGAAAACATAGTTTTTAGAAAAAAAACCTGTGTATGTCGTCGTCGTTGTCGTCGGCCACTTTTCATTACATGTCTTGTTAGCCTCCGGAGTGCAAAAAGTCACCAATTTTATGATTGAATGCTGTTCAGGACATCTCACAGACGAACCCTATTGATTTTTAGCTCACAATAGCAAGTACAACGGGTGCTATGGTACTTGAAGTAAGACATTTTTGTAATTTTTTGAGAGTTTTCAGTTTGTTAACACGATACAGCTTCCGGAGTACAAAAAGTCACCAATTTTATGATTGAATAATATTCGTAACATAACACAGATGAACCCTATTGATTTTCAGCTCACCACAGCCAGTACAACGGGTGCTATAATACTTTAAGTACATTTTTGTCATTTTCGGAGAAATTTCAGTTTGTTAGCACGATACAGCCTCCGGAGTATATACAAGTGACCAATTTTATGATTGGATATTATACAGGGCGTCTTGAAGAAGAGCCCTATTTATATTAAGCTTATTAAAGCCAGTACAACTGGTGCTATGGTACTTGAGATACAAAATTTTTGACATTTTTAGAGAATTTTCAGTTGGTTAGCACGATACAGCCTCCAACGTGTATACAAGTGACCTTTTTTGTGATTGATTATTCATCAGGGCGTCTTATAGATGGACCTTATTGATTTTTAGCTCACCAGAGCTAGTACAACGGGTTCTATGGTACCTGAAGTGCCACATTTTTGTCCTTTTTGGAGAAATTTCGGGTTGTTAGTACGATACAGACTCCGGAGTGTATACAATTGACAATTTTATGATAGAATATTCTGCAGGGCATCTCACAGATGCGGAAAAGTTAGTTTTAGTCTTTAAAACCGTTTATTTTTAATTACATTTGATACGTCCTTATTTTTGTGAAGCATTCCCTAAACCAAAATTCATTACTTTCCGAAATATTTTTAAGTTTCTTCAAATTTTAATAATATTTCATTAACATAATTTAATAAACATAAACCGTAATAATATTCAACGTCTCTGTAAGTTTGAATTTGATTTTCAAATGAATTTTTTACATTTCGCGACATTTATATGTCAATACTATTAAAAGCTTCTCTTATCCCATCTTTCATTTCAATTGCTGTTGTTGCAGGTTCTTGGTACACACGGTTTATACCATTGGTCCTCCTCTGCCTATCCACCCTCAAGGAAAATTATTATTTAAATTGTTGTGAATACGGGCCGTGTGATGAACTGGAGCCCTATCGTGTGAAAACCACACATTCTTTGCCGAATACTAAGTGGAGCATGTTGGAGTAATAGTGGCAAATGATTCTCAAGAAAATCAAGATGTACTGCACAATTCATGCGACCGTCAAAGAAATGTAGTTCAATCACGTGGTCTCCAACGATACCGCCCCAAACATAGACCACCTATTAATAATGAAAATTATGACTGTTCACCGTTCTATTTTTGTGAATAGTAGCCTCATCGCCAAAGAGCACAAAATAAAAAAAAATGTCAACGCGGATTTGTTGTTTATCAATTTTTGGTGTAATTGAATATGGTACGGATGCATTTTATATTCGTGGAGGATATTTACGGCCGATTTTTGACTAATGGTGTATTGACGTGATTATATCACGAGTACTAAAGAGGGAATTCTCGGTAACGGCTAGCAGTACATCATATATTCATTTTCGTCGGTGGCAACAGTTTTTCTTCTTTCATGTTTTTCATATACCACTCATCCATTAATATTTCAATCACTCGTGTATTTCATTGCCTCCACCGTTGATATGTTCTGGAACCAAATTATATCTGTTTGTTCTTCCATGGAAAATTTCATGTTTAAAACCACAGTTTTCCAAAACAGAAATTGATCAAACAGTTAATAATATGACAATAGGCATGATGACATATTTTGAAATCCCCTTCTACAATGTAACTACACGTCTGCTATTTCCGAAAAATACATTATTTCAGCAATAAACTAATTTTTAACGAAAATTATTGCATTTTATTCTAACCACTTTGAATTATGCTCGAAAACACATGTGACGTCACATCGGTAGATATTGCATTGTGTTTAGGCTTAATGAAGACAGTCAGCATTCAGTGTTGCCAGGTGGCACTGTTAAAATTATGGGGCGGGTTGCCAACATTTATCAAATTCTCTCAAAAATGATGTTAAATTGTTTATTTCGAGAAAATAAAAAATAAATAAATGTATAATAACAACAAAATTTATTATTAGTGTTGATAAAAAAAATTACATTATATCGATACACAACGATATATTTATTCATGCTTTCTCAACCTAATTTTCGAAAACGATTTCTGTTATAATTAGTTTGAAAACTAGTCAATATTCGTAAATTTACTGCACAAAATAAATAATCCTTTATTTACTATAGTCTATTTCAGAAAGCTATAGAGTAATAAAACCTCATTAGGTATACAAAGAGACTACAGAGTGACCCAACGAGTATTTAAGCCCCTTTCATAGTTTGGCATTGATTTCATTGTAAAATATTTTCTTTTTATGAAGTGCAGCTAGTACCACCGGGGTTTGAGTAAATTTAGGGGTTTGGCCTATTATTATCACTTCATAAACACTGAAATTGATGTGCCAAAGGCGTGCCGCTAGGATACTCGTAAAAAGGAAAGAATTTTATTCTAACAGAATAAAAATTAGGCATTTTGTACATGGTATTAGGTATACTTATTTTTTATTAAACACTATACAAAAAATACATTATATAGAAATTGAATTATAAAAAAATCATTCGTCATCTTAGGAACTATCATCCCCTCTTGACGTTATAATTAACGGGTCGACGGTCCGATCGACCAAGTAGTCAAGATCCAGCAATTTCTCCTCTTCTTTAATGACATGAAGGACGGCATTTTGCCAGATCTCTGGTGTCACTTCCTTAATGGATTGACCAAAGAGTAGCTTAACGTCTTTCATTTCGAATGTCGTATTGTGCCTTGCTACAAATCCTTTCACTTGCGCCCATATAAGTTCTATAGAATTTAGTTCGCAATGATATGGCGATGTGCGCAGCACAGTTACACAAAACGGTGTATGTGTAAATTTGCTATAGCTAATAATTCCTTAATTTATCAATTTATCTTGAAATTCAATACCTTTGGGGATTAACTTATCAATAATTTCTTGTTTTCTCCAAAACGAAGTTGGGGTCCTCTCTATGCGTCGAGAATGATAGCTTGTGTTATCCATAACTACTACTGAATCAGCCGGAGTTTATTTTATCATTTCACCAAAATAGTCTGCATACATCCGAATTCATGTCCTCGTGGTACTATATAACTTTCATTAATCTACGTCTCATCAAGATAAAATATTTTCTACTGCTCTGTTCTGTACTGATTTATACTTCTCTTAAGTATTTTCGTCGCCAGCAAACAATTTCATCGCTTTCAAGTAAAAGTGCTTTACGGTTATGCTTTTCCCCGGCAAACTCCATATTTTTTAAAGTGGTCCATCGAAGTTTTCCAGTAAACGTAATGCTATCATCCTGACAAAGCTCTATTAAAATCTTATCAAGGGTGGGTATTCCTTTTTTAAAATAAAGAGCGAACTTTTCTTCGAATTACACTTTTGGTTTCTTCATCAAGGACTTTTATTGGTCTGCCTGGACTTTTCTTGGGAGGTTCCACTTGAACTGCTGTCTTTCTCTATCTCAATAATTTAAAAACAGTGGACTTTAGAACTCCAGTCATTCGGGAACATCGTTCGACAGTTTCTTGTACAGTAAAATTCGGTTAATCGTATTTCATGCAATCATGTACATTTAAAATAATAACTTTTTCACTCACTGATAGTGAAGAATTATTGGAACATCTTTTCGTTGGTTTGAATGTCGTCATTTTACTATGAATCATACAATACTATATATGGCTTAACAGCAAATACTGATGCGTTAAACTAAAGAAATATAGATATGAAGGTATAAAAATCTTGACATCATAAACTGATTTTTAGATTACAAAATGGTCTTTATACTATATTTATCGTTCCCGTTTTACAATATACTGTAACGTTCTTTTTATTTATTTAAAACGTTTTTATTACGGGTGGGATAAACTTTAAACTCACGGTATGGCTACTTACTAATTTATTTGAACACTAAACTATTCACTTAAATTTAATTTATATACACACAACCTTAATTATTAATTTATATCAAAACTTTACTGTTCGCTATTTCGGTGTATTCTTGTTTATTTGTGGAGATCACTTTTTAAACTAAACTCAACCCTCCATGGTCGGTCCTTTATATATGAGTGCCATTTTTACTAGATAATTCTAGATTGCGGCTTACACAAAAACAACTGGCTCTGGCATTTTCTAGATAAGACTGGTCATAAAAACAATGTCTAGATGAGATAGTCACAATCGTAAACAGTTCTAAGAAATCCCTGCGCATCCGCCATAATTTTAACTTTCATACATGGCTTAGACAGAGTCGAATTCAGGGACTATTTTTCTATTTTCATTGCGAAAATCCCTTATTGATCGCAAATAATTCCGTTTCCAACATACAATTTCATCTTTTTCGATTATAAGCGACTTTCTGTTTACTTTTTCCCATATAAAATTCATATCTCGCAGAATTTTCCACAATGTATCTCTCCCAATTGTTCTCTTATATCTTCAATAGTTTATCTTCTCTCCATGAACACAAAATTTTATCTAAAGTCGAATGAATGTACTTAGTTATATATCGCTTAAATATAAAATTCACAATTATTGAGATTTTTAGAATCACAAGCAGCCCTTGGAATGGTCATTTTACAAGGGTTTATTACTCTCTACCTTTTTGAAATAGAGTATAGTGTTTTATTTACAGAACGATTATTTCATAAGGACTTTGATATAACAATAGTCATATCATATCATTTTAAATATCGTATATAATCTGGTAAAACTGCATATTGTAAGAACGAGGATTAGAAAACTAGAATATGAGGAAATATACAGGGTGCCTCATTTAGAAAATGTATATTTGCTTTGTCATGCAGTTATGTGCAACCGTGTAGGTATCGGCATATTTTCCAGATCTTAATGACTTTTTTAGATAATTTCCATAATAACGGAGTTATCTACCGTTGTCACACTCCAAACTCACTCTCCAATATTCAGTCAAGTCAAATATATAAGCGCCCGACCTATCTACATAGCACTTGTAGTAAACAAGATACTTACGATTGGATAGTTACCCAGGTCAAAAATCAATAAGTGATATAAGAACACGATAGAAACAAATGGTACATTTACCCTGATAATAGCGGCCTATACCACCTGACATAGGTAACCAATCAACAATAGGACCACTATTCTCGCCACTGTCTTAATTCTGTGTTTCTGGCACCATCTATGTATCAGAACGGGAGCTATCAGTCCATGAAATAAATTCCCGAACAGTGTTATAAGTGATTCCCCATATTTGGCAAATTTATAGTTTTCATCGATAATTTGTGCTCGTTGTGAAAATAGGGTCTATCACTATCTTGAAACTATGACAGTTACGTTGTAGCAACTTGGCTAGAACCATTCGGGTATATAGCAACCTGGTTAGTGTGGATTTGTTGCAGCTTCCTCTTTTTTCTAAATTTTTAATAATAGTTAACCGTTTTTATAGACTAACATAGCTAGAGCTAAACTGTTCTCAGAAAACATAACTATATTGTTTTAATGCCTTTAAAGTTATACTATATATCCATAAAAACTTTTAGACCACTTCACACTGAAAAAGAATTACAGCAAACCTAAAACTGATAGTGAACTTATTTCACAAAAACAGAGAGTAAAAATGTGAATGGGAGTTTAAGAAAAGAATATATCGAATTTCTCATAAAAGTTTTGATTTTTATATAAATGAAATGTAATATCTGCTACTAATCAACCAGCTCATTTTCTTCAGAACAAATTGCTTTTTTGTATGCTATATATTTTCAAGTAATTTTAAAGTAACCACATAAAATACCATATGATATCCAAAAGTTCTAGCTCATTTTTTGTAATTATTAGTAATTTCAGAAAGTGTAACAAAGCAGTGGGTATGATTAGCAGATTACTTGAGGGCTCTATGCATATTATAAATTGAAGTTTATAATTTTGGCTCTTGTATCCTACATACATCATATTTTTTGTTATATCTGTACAGTTCAGTGCATCATTTTTATGTAAACCACGAAAAAAAGAATACCAAATTAGTGACCCATTCAGTGAAATGATTGAAATAAATTTAAAACTATTGACAACATTTTATGTTTTAAATAATAAATTCAATCAGAAAAGTAAATTGACAACTTGCAACTTTTAGTTGTGATTTATTTCATTCTAAACACTGAACAGCTGATAAATTGTGAATCCCAGACTATTGAAGGAGAAGGGGTTGGCTAGCAGGAAGAAAGGTGATAAAAATAAAATGCCAAGATGCCAATAAAGCTTTATTTAATATTACACAACAACATAATATAGTAACACTTAACAAAAAAAAACATTAACCAATAAAATTTGCTAACAAAACACATACATACATATATATCTAGCATTGACAAAGCTGATTTAATGAACCTGATGTTATATTTCGACAGTGTAAAATATAAATAGAAATGTTCAAAAAGTAATGTAATGGCTTAATAACTAAGTTTAAATATAATTATTGAGAATACATTTTGAAAGAATTGGGCATAGGTTAATAACATCAGGAACATTATCGCCATAATTATATGTTTTTTTAAACATTATTTTAATAACAATTCCTTGCTTGGTAGTAAATACTATGTTAGTAATAGAATTATTTATTCAATAGTATAATATGTGCAGGTAATAAAAATGCATGAGTAAAACAATTCAAAATATAGTTCAAGTGACTTTTTAATAATAGACGTTTTAAGGGGCAGTAAAGTAAATTGAATAAAATTTTATCAGAAAATTTTAGATCTGGTCTGTAAAATAATTAAGCAATGTTTCTTGGAACCAACAATTCTTATTTGGTCTTAATGGATTAACCACACATATTTTTTTTATTTGTTAATTTATTTATTTCAGATTTTGTTAAAATTAGATGTTTAATATCTATGAATCTAAAAGAAACATATTGTGCATTCCTTATTATGAATCACATGATTTCAAAAATATACAGGTTTGATACACCAGTATCTAATAGAAAAGTCTACAGTTACCACATTTGCCGATGACACATGGTAGCTGGCAAAACTGAACAAGAAGCTAATGAAGAATGGATTGCATGAACAAAAAGCTGGAACATTACCTTTAATGGGAATAAAACAGTGTTAACAAGCATCTATCCCATATACAAACACGGATCTCAAAATATAGAAAAAAAGGCTTTAAAACATGTTTAACATAAAGCATTTATTGGTATGTCGTGCAAGCAACATTAAAATTGAATGATACTAAAGGGTGTTTTGTCCAAACTGCTAATCGAACAATTGTGAAATTTTAAGAGAAGGAAGCTACAAAATACAGACTGCAAGAACAATCCCAGCATGCCTTAGGCACAGCCCCGGATTTTGGGGGAAAACCGTGGTACTTGCCCTGAGCAGCAATTTAAAGGGGCGCAAAATGTTTGAAAGAAAGGGGACATTATTGGCAAACTTTAAAAAAATTTTAAAGTAGAAAATTTCAATTATTTAACCATACGCAATGGGGTGTGTTGTCCTATAGTCAATGTACGATTATACTAAGTGTACTTTTACCATGGTTAAATACTGGAAATTTTCAACTTATTTTTTTTTCAATTTTATAGAGATTATACCCAATTTTTGATTAAAGCGCCTATTGCCTAAGGCATGGTACTATAAATTTAGTGATATGATTCCAGTGGCTGACTTCAATATTTTGAATATTTTTCAATTTCAATCAAATGTTGGTGATTTGATCTTCAATGTTGATAATAATCAAATATTTGTTAGTAATCAAGGAACTTTTAATTGAATCATTAGAGAAATCGTGATGTTAGCGGCAATCTAAAATTTTAAGACAATAATTTGTTAGTTTAAAAAATTATTATTTTGACAATTGTTAGTTTTTTTCAAATAATTAACAGCAATTACAAATTTATCAATTACTCGTTTTAAAAATAAAAATAATATGCGCATGAGCATGGTATTTTAATATGTAAAATTTACATTATAAATGAGTACCTAGTAGATTCTTAACTGCTAATTATTAATTAAAAAACCCAATAGAAGTCAAAATAATAATTTATTATCTTGACAAATTCTTATCTACGTCAGTATGCAAAATAAACTCCGAAATACTTAATATTATAGATTGTCGCTTACATAACTGTCGTTCCTCCATTTTTTAACTATTTTTTTTAATTATTAACAAATGATTACATATTTGTGATATTAAACAATAAACGTTCAAGTTTTAATGTATAATAGAGAAAAGAATTTTGCAATCGGTAATAAAGAGTGCAAATTTATTTAAGTGTCACAAAAAATTTTACCCAGTAAAATTGTTTTTGGAAATCATGAATCTCAAATGCTATAGAAGAAAGGCGCTAATATGAAGTTTTTACCCAGGTTCGAAAAAATCCTGAATTCGGGGCTCTTAGGAATTTGAGATCTTGATCCAGAAATATGCGAAATGTTCAAAATTCTGATTCTGAAAATGAAGATAGTATGCGCAAGGTGGGTTCCAGATTTACTGCCATTTGAACAATAACGCATTCGTAGGGTGACTGTGTAAGTGGATTATTTATTTATTAGACAATATGGATGAAAAGAAAGAAAAAGCAGGAGGATATGTACAAACTGAGCTGTGAACAATGTTTTCCAACCTATTATATCCGGATTTAGCACTAGCGACTTTTATTTGTTTTTAAACTCAAAATTACTCCGGGGTAATATTCAACTAGATTTTAGAAGTCACTTTGAAAGTATCTATATAACTCATTATTTGAATGACATCGAAAACTTGACAAGATAGCTTGGCAAATAGAAAAACCGAAGAATTAGTTATGTTTTGGCATTAACATAAATAGAAAAATGGAGGGAACATTTGAGACAATGAAGTTACGAATAAATAGGTGAGGTTATCAGAAAAAAGCGTAACAAATATATACACTTAAGCCATTTTCAAGAACAGTTTGAGGTTTTGTAATCTAAAGTTTAATAATTATCGCTAATGGTTGATGCCTATTCATTAAAATGTAAATTTTCTATTTTAGAACTTAATACTATTTAAATTTGATGGAAATGAATATTATTTGTATAAGAAATATTTGAAGAAAATTAATCACAATGCATTTATTAACATACTTTAATTTTTGAGTCAATATTGTCAATAAATTCATTACGTAAGTCATTAATGCCGAATGAAAATGGTAGGAAAATAAAGTTTCCCGACAATTTTGAAAACGTTTTCAATGTTCAACGAACCAATGCTGCAAAAAACTGAATTCCCAAATTGCGATAACATTTGATTATATATCTCTATTATGTACGCATCATTTTCGTCAGAGACTTGTTATATTTTCGGTTGCTGTTGCAGTACAGAATGTTCAACACTTTCACAACATTGAAGGGTCTAATGCAAATCCAATTTTCAAGGATTATCAATGGACAACACGTCCTTGCACAGTTTAAAAAATGCTCTATTAAACCGCAAGAACAAGCCTTGTCATCAATTAAATAAAGATATTAATTGTGTCCCAAGGTGAGATATCAGAAAAATTCCAAATGAATAAAGGTGTACAGGGAGACTCAATTTCTCCAACACTGTTTAAACTAGCACTTGAATCCATTTTAAGGAACTTCATAACATTACAAGTTTAGAATTTTAAATTCCGGTCCTGAATGAAATGTGAATAAACGTGATTGAGACACGCTCCGCAATTAAATGAAATTTCAATTACATTAACTAGTGTAGATTCTATAAGTGTCAAGAATGTGCAGGTGAAAGGACAACAGAGAACTAATAAGATAAGTACTAAGAAAGTCACAATATACACTTTTATACAATTTAAACTGTTGAATTAATGCAAAAGTAAAAACAACTCTAAAGTAACTAGCAAAATAGCATGGAAATAAAAATTAAAATTGTTAAGAATATTAAAGACAAAACTTACTGGAATATCTTGATAAAATAATTAATATTTATACGAATTGAAAAACAAGAGAGATGGTGCAAGGATACTTGATTCAAGCAGGTTTAAACAATTACACATTTACCATCCCTTCGAGCACCTAAAATATGTTTTTTAAAATATTTCTTTTGTTTTTATGAAGGGCAGAAATTAAAATATGTTAATAATACTAAATTTCCATCGCATAAAGCCATTAAATGTCCAGAAAAGCACCCAAAAATGAATATATTTCGGAGAATTTTAGGATTATATAAAACATAGTTTTGTGCAAGTAATTTGGGATTACTAATTTGGTAATGAGACACATTTTTTGTTTAGTGGCCCTTATACATTTGACATAATTTTCAAGGACGTTTCCATTTTATTAAAAAATATTTAACAATGATACAATGAAAAACAATATTTCTGAATATTGGACTAACTTTTAAAGCAATGAATATATCATTTTTATTTTACTCTTTTTTTTAATTATATAAATTAAAAAGCTAACTGGTTTCAATTATTTTTATTTAAAAGTAAAAAATACTAGACAGTTAAGATATAAATTAATCATCATTACAATTAACAAGAAGTGCAATAATTAGGATGGTCACAAACGCGGCGAATATTTCCCATATGACAAATCAACAGTTGCTTCCAAAGGTAACGCGATGAAGAAGAAGAAGAGCTCTTATCCACTACACTAGTATATATTTTTTTGATAATTTTCAATAAATTGGCTGTAGCCTTGATTATTACGATGCAAAATGTACAAAAAATAAAATAAAGTACCTTCAATTTTAGTTTACGAAAACAATTGCTATATGAAATCGATTGTTTTTATACCATACAGAAATGTGGATCATATTCGTATTCAACATTAATAAAAGCCCAGCGAGTACTAGGTTTCCTACACATTTTCGATATTTAACTAGTTTTCCAGGATTTTGAACAATTGCGCAACATCTTCAAAACGCATACAGATACACAAAGAGGTTATTCGAGCGAACAAAGATCATTGGAAAGACAAATGATAGGAATGAAACCGAAGGAACAAATATAGTGTGGACCTAAGATCCTGGGGAAGAAAAAAATGCACCGCGAATAATGTGGACAGATGACCTTGAAAAGCGCTCAGTAATTAGATCAATGAATATAGCGAATAGAGAAAAAAGAATATAAAAAGCTGAGGAACGGTATATGTCTAAACAAGGACCTTTGGGTACCTGAATCAAACGGAGGCGATATATTTTGTCGCAAGAGTATTTAAACTGCCTTGATAGTACGAAAAACCGTCGCGTGTGTAACCACCTATATACGGACATTAAGGATCATTTAGATGTGCTATTCCTATGATTACTTTTGAAATATTGTTCAATTAATTGAAGAAAATGTTTCTCACATTTGTAATTTGATGTTTTATGTATTTTCTTTCATTCTTATGATGACGTGGTTGGTTTTTAAATATTATCATTTATTATGGGCGGTGGAAGACATTTTTTGTTTAATATATTATTTCATAAATATAAAATTTTATACTTTTACTTAAAATGGCGACGAAGCAAGACAGACATGTTTTGTTTTTCCTACACTACAAAGATTTTTTTTGATACTTCGAGGAAAACGAATAGTTATAAATATCAATCTAAACACTCCAAGAGTTCTCAAATGACTACTATCTGTAGTTCCCCTGTATCTATCCTACCTTAGCAATCGAATAAAAATATTTACTCTTTCGACAAATAGTACGTACTAAATGAGTAAATAAATAAAATATCTTGAATAAATAAAAATATTATAATATGGTAAAATATTACATTCAGTTTTTTTTTCGTACAACATAGTGTTTTACTTTTTACTATTTCGGTATCTAATGCCATTCTAATCGAAAATTTTATTTTGCTGCACAAATTTAGATATTAATATGAATATAAATATTAAGAAGACGGACTTGAAAAAACAAAACAAGTCTCTCTAGACTCAAATCAATTGCAAATTATATACAAAATATAATAAAATGTGCGTTCAGTTCATTAAATACATGCTAAAAGTGCTGTACAAAACAAAATAATACTGATTACCAAACAACGACTCATGCTGTCAAGTGCTCACCTGACTTAGCGGACGAATTTTGTCGTAAATAATACTTTCAGCTTGCATAGCAGAAGGAGGCGGATGATCCGGTGTGGGAGGTTGATTGTAATGAGTTGGAGAAAGCGGATATAGGTCGGTTCGTATCATCTTCTTTTCCGATTTTGCGGAACGAGTTAAATTTTCGCCTGTAACAATATATATAATTATTTATAAACAAATTTTATTAATGATTTATTATTAACAACCGTTTTTTAACATAAACTAGGTGATGGTGTTTTGAGGTGTGGAAGACAAAAATTATTAACTAAAATTACTCATTACTCATTACCGTCTGATGATATGTTGTTGTTGACAAAAGAAGGTGTCTAAACAATGAAGATCAATAAAAAGCACGAAGAGAAAAATAAAGTGCGGAGATAAATTACCAATGAAAGTGACAGAGGAAGATGAGTAAGGGGGAAGATACAGAGACGAAGATGTGAGAGTGGAAAACAGAGAGAAGATAAAGCAGAGAGAGGAGAAACATAAAGAAGAAAATTGAAAGGTGAAAAGAAGAGTGAGAAGAAAATTAGATAATATGGGTGGAATAAGGAAGGAAGGAAAAAATAAATAAAAGAAGAAAAATCTATATAAAAAAGATTGACCATCGAGGAGAAAAGGATAACGAAAGGCAGAAATGAGAGAATAAACAAGTAAGGGGATAGAGGCTTGAGAAAGAAAATAAGAAAAAACGAGAGGAGCGAGAAGGATAAAAAAAGAAAATGGGCAAGGAAATAAAGAAAAGGAAAGAATGAGAAGAAGACACCAAAAAATGTATTAAAAAGGAAGAAAATAAGAAATAAAATTGAAGAAAGGGGAAGAAATGAATGAAAACAATAAGATACAGGAAATAAAGCAGTAAAAGAGCTAGTGAAAGATGAGTGAGAGCGGGAAGAAAGAGGAAGTTAGATGAAAATGGAAACATAAGATCATTGGAGAAAATGGGTGCAATAAGAAAGGAGAGAAAAGAAATGGAAAAGGGAAAACTTTATAAAAAAGAGGGAATATGGAAGAGAAATGGATAATGGAAGGCGGAAATGAAGAGAGACTAAACAAGTTAAGAAGACAGATGTGAAGCCCGAGAAGAAAAAACGAGAGGAGAGACCAATAAAAAATACAATGGGAGCGGGAAAATAAATAAAAATAGAAAAGAGAAATTAAAAAAGCGTGAGAAAAGGAAGGAATAGAGAAATTAGGTAGGGAAGAGAATGAGAATGAAAAAAATTGAAAAAAAGAGAAATTAGGTAAGAAGGACAATAAAAAAAAATTAGAAAGAGGAAGAACAAAAAAGAAATAAATGATGACGTAAAGATAAAGAGATAATAAAACAGTGTGAGAAAGAGCGGGTAAAAAATGAGTGAGAGTGGAAAGAAAGAGGAAGTTAGATAAGAAACAGAAAAAATAGAGAATGACGGAGAGACTGTGAAAAAAAGGAAAAAAATAAAGAAAAATAAGAATAGTTGAGAAATGAAGAAGAAGAAAAAATTAAGAAGAAACTTGGCATCGTGGCATAAAAGTAATAAATACGTACTTTGTTTTTCTCTTGCAATAATCTCAAAATTTGGGACTTGTGGTGATAAATAATTTACGTTAAAGTCGTTATAGTGTTGTTTAGTTACAAATCTTGGTGTAGTGAAAAAAAACAGTAGTTTCTAAAACAAAATATTAATTATAAGTGATTAGAATCATTGGACAAAGAAATAGGTTAATTGATAATATAAATAAAGTAGCAGAGATAAGCCGACAAACTTCGATAGAATATTTTGCGGCGTTGTCGGATTGTGTATAAAGTAGAGGTTTACAAATACTGAATAAAAGCGAATTCTCCGAGCCGTCGAGGCGGAATAGCTTTTTACGCTAGTAAATGTATATAAACAAAACAAACAAAAAATGGAAAAAAACGTAGAAAAAATACAAAGCATGCTAGAGAATATAGAAAAGATGGACAAGAAATTAGAACAAGTAATCAATGAGTTAAAAGAAACTAAACTAGAAAACGAGAAGTTGAAAGAGAAAATGGAAAAACAAGGCGTCAAAATTGCGTCTCTGGAACGTGAAACTAAAAGAAAAAACCTGATAATAAAAGCAATAGAGGAGAGAGAGAATGAAGAAACAATAGAAAAAATAGGACAGGTAATAAATGCATTAGAAATAAAGTTTAATACAGAAGATGATATTGATGATGTCATAAGAATTGGAAAACCAATAACTGGAGTCAATAGACCGATATTATTAAGATTAGTGAGAAGCAACAAGAAAATGGAGATACTTAGACAAAGCAAAAAACTCAAAGGAACAAATATATGGATCGACGAAGACTATCCAAAGGAAATATTCGAAGAAAGAAAATTACTGTATCCACAATTAAAGATAGCTGGAGAAAACGGTCACAAAGCATATATTAAATACAATAAATTAATTATAAATAATGAAGTATATGAAGGAAGTAATAGAGACTTGCAACAAGGCCGAAGACAGGAAAAGAAAAGTACAGGAAAGATCTCCAGAAGCTAATACACTGGATGAATAATTAAGAAAAATTACGCGGACAGCAAAAAACTAAGAACCCAAACAGTAAATCTAGAGGAAAAATATAAAAATTGCTATGGAAACGAATGTGACAGTGGAAACGGATATGACAATGAATTAGAATGTATAAAAAAGAGATGAAGGTTACTGAAAACAGATACAAAAGAAAAAACAAAGGAAAAGATATTACGAATAGAAAGAGGAGAAAAGAGGAAGAACAAAAAAGAAATAAATGATGACGTAAAGATAAAGAGATAATAAAACAGTGTGAGAAAGAGCTGGTAAAAAATGAGTGAGAGTGGAAAGAAAGAGGAAGTTAGATAAGAAACAGAAAAAATAGAGAATGACGGAGAGACAGGGAAAAAAGGAAAAAAAATAAAGAAAAATAAGAATAGTTGAGAAATGGAGAAGAAGAAAAAATTAAGAAGAAACGATGTGGAGAAAATTTGAAGAATGGGAAGGAAGAGGGAGGTATAACATAAAGCAGAGACGGGAGGAAGCCAGAAATAAAGACATAAGGGAAAACTGATAAAGAAATAGAAAAAGGAGAGCGAAATAAATACACAGGGGAAGATAAATAACTGGAGATAGATATAAAATGTTAGAGAGCGTAAAGTAGAAAATGGGGTGGAAATAAAGGAAAAGAAAATTTTCGTAAAAACTGAAAACTAAGTGTAGTGAAAAAAGAAAAATCAAAACCTGGACGCCAAAGACAGGAGGATCTACAAAAAGTCTGCACTATATGGAAAACTCTTTTATGCATTTGTCAGAAAATTTTATTCACCATAAAAATTGGTGCATTGCGGAAAACTGACATTTACGTTGTTGAAATTCTAAATTTACAAATGATTTACAGGGGAGAACAAAAAATGGGAATTTTTATCAAGAATAAACTACACTTATATTCGACATTATGAAAATACTTTATGACAAAGAGTAGTAATGTCTCATATACACTTTAGGCGACTCTTACATAATATTACTATAAAAACATTTTAATCAAAAAGTATAATTTATTATTTGTACTATGATATCAACGTTTGTTGAAAACTGTATGTTTATATTAATTTTTTGGTGCAAATTTGATATTTCACTCTTTATATCTGTTCATAATAACTATCCATAAAGATTAATGGAATGCCTACATTATTAAAATGGACTAATTAATTAATGCTAAGCAATTGAACAATAATATGAACATACATACAGAGTGAAATATCAAATTTGAACAAAAAAAACTAGTAAAAATTTAAACCATTTTCAACAAACGTTGATATAATAGCCCAAACAATAAATTTGATCAAATTTTTCTTTAAAATATTATTATAGTAATATGTAGGAGTCGCCTAAGGTGTATATGAGATATTAGAACCATGAAAAACGGAGTAAAAAAAATTGTGTTGTGCAGGTAGCTGTGATTTCAAATGTAAATATTGTTCCTAATTGTAAACAACTCTTCTAAATAAACTTTTTCGATAATGTCGAAAATAAGGGTATAGTTTACTCTTGATCAAAATTCCTATTTTATGTTCTCCCCTGTACAGCGTTCGAAAATTTATAATTTCGACATCTCAAATGTCAATTTTCCGCAATGTACCAATTTTTATAAAGAATAATATTTTCTGACAAATGGATGATAAAAAAGTTTTCCATTTGGTGCATACGTTTTGAAACTCACTGTATATATTTGTAAAGTAATATGTTGTAGAAATAATACTGACTACGATAAAAATAAAAAACATGTAAATAATTTTTTAGAAGAGGAGTGCGAAACTGCACTAATTTTATAAAAAAAAGAAATTATTATTCAATAGATTATAAAATTAATAACCTCGGATTTATAAAATTTGCCTGTCGCAATGACGAGATACTTAACTTGAAGATCAATTAAAAAACGGTTGTTGATCATTTCATTTCTATTCAGTTGATGTATGAATAAAAACAGTACAACATACAAATATATCACAAAATGCGATTTTTGAATAATAAAATATTATTTCCGATAGTTAATTTGGATCAGAGCTGGCACAATATTATTCTAACGGCTCAAGTACAGGGGGCGAGCTTACAAGCTAACAAGCCGACACAAAATTTCACTGCTTCTAGCGAGCTGCAGGTAGGTCACAGATGATCCTGACTAATCAAAAACGACCGATGTTAGGATCCGCTGGTGCGAAAGCTTAAAAATAATAGTTGCTTTCTTTTGACAAAAATATTAAATTATTTCAATTAAAACGCAATGTAATTGGTTGTTCTTAGGCAATCATTTGATATTAATTGATATTCGACCGCATTTACTAACTCATAACGACAATGCTACACTGAGAAAAAAGAAAAGTTGAGAGAGCTGTTTTCCAGTTATTTTAACTTCCGAAAATCTGTTAAATTGAAATAAAAATATTATTTAACGAACGTTTTGAAATTTTAATGTAGGTACTCATTTAAGTTTGAGTTTTCAAATACTTGAAGTAATATAGGTATTTGCTTTTTCAAATTAAAATATAAATCATTAAGTAGGGACAAATATAAATTAATTTTCTTTTTTCTCGTTGTATCTATCAATTTCCTGTTACTGCTATATCAACAATTGTTGATATCGTAACAAAAAAAATCGTTTAACAGCAATGTCGTTATGACATAGTGAATACTGCCGATTATCTGTTTAACTGAGATTTAAAAAAATGGAGTGGTTAAGAAAACTTTAATTCTCCCTTTAATAAAAGTAGAAACTAGGAAAACACTGTTTTATTTTTACCTACAACTGTTGTTATAATTTATAAGACAGTACAATGCCCTGTAAAATATTCATAATTTATTTATACGTTTTTAAAGTCAAATTTAAAGCAATTTTTCTACTTCGTCATTAGCTTACTCTTACAGGAGGCACTGATGATGGATTCTCAATAAACCGAAAGCGCTCTGATCACGATAAATTCCTGTACCAAAATACACAATTGGTTTCTTTTCTATAATTATTTTTCTCTGGTACACCCAGCTGACTCATTTATTAAATATAAAGACTACAGCAACAAATCGTTGAGAACTTTAAATGACTTACGTCTGAGCTGGAAGAAAATCAGTGGTTAGGTGAAATGGATCCCGAGCTGCTCAATTCTAAAATCATGTCCATTTAAGATGTCTACAGAACGGAATTGCAAAAAATTGAAAAAAGCTGAAGAGTGGCTTCGGAACTGATGAAGTTTATGTACCAAAGTTACCTTGGCTTAAGGATGTTACTTATTTGAGTGAGGTTGAGACAACAAGAAGCAGTACATCAAATTTGATAAGTAAATTTAATAAAGAGTATTTTCTTCTGTGTAGTACGTGGTGTACGTCAGGTCACTGGATAGTGGTATTTTGTCACCATTTATCAAGTGTTAATCTCCTGTGTTAAAATCTTCTCTGTTCACTGCTTGTTGTGACATATGATAGCTTGGCGCAGTCTTTCGCGTCAACACTAGGACTTCGCATTTCACAATTCAAGCTGCCAAAAGGATTTGGATTATACAATAAGTCAAGGGTCTGTATAATCATTTAGATTTCATTAATGTTAAATTGAAATTTGTCCTTTTAATGTTGAGCGAGCACCTTTCCCACATTGAGTTTGATATTTTGGATAGACATATCAGGGATATGGTGCAGGATTTTGGTAAGAGTAACTTTGATCGCCTCACTCACAAATTTAAGCGCTTGAAAAGTGGTAGTATTCTAATGGTTCATGCTAACTCTCAAAGTTCAACTTTTGTTCAAGGTTCTTTCGGTTTTTCAAATTTCCATTTACATCCCCGATGTCTCAACTTGAGTTCTTCCACTTTTTCGGAACCTGAAATTGAATTACTTAACAAAGGCCTTAAACATAACCTTTTTTCTCTGAATTCTCTCTTGAACATTAGCACTTTAGCCATAGACTATGAACAAGTGAAGACTAGCTTTCGTAATGAAAACCTTATTGTTACCAAGGCTGACAAAGGTAACTGTATTGTCATTTTGGATAGATCCATTTACGTTGATAAGGTTGAGAGTTTTCTTCTTTCTGACGCCTCCTTCATGAAGTTAACTTCTGATCCCACTGTCTCTTTTCACAATAATCTTAGATTACAACTTAAGGTTTTTAATCATGTTTTCTCCTCGTTTAACAAGAATGTTTATTATATGACCCCTATGAATCCTACTACCCCATTATTATATGGCTTACCTAAAATCCACAAACCTGACATACCCATTAGACCAGTCGTCAGTATCACTAATTCCCCTACTTTAGAATTATCTTCTTTCCTGAATGATACACTTCGTCATCTTACTTCTTTCCAAAATCAGTTTTCCATAAAAAACTCAGTTGACTCATCTGACAGAACTAAAAACTTTTCTATACCTAACGATTCCTTCTTAATCTCTCTAGATGTCAAAAACTTATTTCCTAGTATTATGAGTGTATTATGCTGATCAGAGAGTTACTTTTTTCTAATCATATCGATACTTTTTTGATTTTGGATATTTGTTATGTTCTTGGTCTTGCCTTGAGCAAATTTTTTTTTTAAATTTAACAACAACTTTTTTAGACAATGCACGGGTTTGGCTATGGGTAGCTGTTTATCTCCCTTTTTGGCGGACGTATTTATGAATAACCTAGAGAGAATTTTCTTAAATAACCCAAATTTCATAGATTCAATTTTGTTCTATTACAGATATGTGGACGATTGTTTTGTCCTTTTTTGAGGTAGTCATTCAGATGCTTATTCCTTTCTTGATTTTCTAAATACTGTTCACCCACGAATTAGCTTCACTATTGAGTTTGAGGTTGATAATTGCTTACCGTTCTTGGATTTACTAATCATGCGCAACATTCATACCTCTAGTTTTCAATTTGATATATATATATATATATATATATATATATATATATATATACTATCATTCAAACCCTCCCTCGTCCCATAAATATGCAGCTTTATATTCCTTTCTTACTAAAGCCTTCAAAATACATCTTTCGGATTCTTCTTTCAATAAGGAAATAAGTATTATTAAACAGATAGCATTAAATAACAATTTTCCTTTACACATTTTCAATAAGATTTTTAACAAACTTTACACTAAGTTTAGGCTGAGTTTTTACACTTCTATATCGCCATTCATTTTCAGGTACCTTGAATTTCGTGGGTCCATTATCCTATAAAATTCCCAGCATTTTTAGAAAACATAATGTTGAAGTCACCTTTGAAACCAATTCTAACTTGGGTCAATTTTTTATCAACACTAAGGATGAGGTACCTTTATTCCATAGGTCAGGGGTTTATCATCTACCTTGTGGTTCTTGCAATGCCGTATATGTGGGCCAGTCTGGACGCAGGTTAGAGTCTCGGTTGAAGGAACATCTATATTATATCAAAAGATATATGAATACAGACATATATAATACTTCTTCATCATTTGCAAACCATATTTTATCGGAACTACATGATTTTAATTTTCAGGATGTCAGACTTTTACATCAGTGTGTGAAGGGCGTTCCACTTAACCTTTTAGAGATGTCTGAAATACGTCGTATATATAACGATCCTTCGATCTTATGTCTGAACGAACAATTACAACCTTTAGAAAACTATTTATTCCTCAACTTAGTTTGATAACACATAATTTATTTGTTTATCAGCCAACTTCAGTTATGTTCTTTCTTCTTTCACAATTACTGTCATTTTACTGATTCTTCTTTTATACTGATAAATACCTTCTATAGATTTCAAACATTCACAATTATTTTACACTTTTGATGTATTTTTGTTATTGATTTTTAATGCTATACTTGAATTGTTATTTTATTTAAAGGTTCTCATTTCATAAATTTCAACTTATGTGTCACGACTTATTAGAATATTTTTGGCATTTTATGTTTATTCTCATTTTTTTTTATTGTCGTGGCTTAATATAGTTTTTACGGTTACTTTATGATATTGTTATAAGACTTTGTGCTCTTACATTATACTGTGTTTTAGATAATTTATTTACATGATAGTTACTATGTCTCATTGATCTCTGTTTTGAAAGATTTTTCATTTTGTTATTGAGGGCCTTAATTGGTCCTTGTCATTTGTCAGTTCTCCGACCATCTTGTCTATTTGGGATTTACTAAGTCACTGTGCTTAGTGCTCTTACACACTACAATACTGGACTTTTAGCTTCGGACATATTCGGTCATACGACGATGTCCAGTTTTGTTTTCTTTTCTTTTTACTTTGACCAAATTTTTTATGACTTTTTTATGACTTTTCTTAATGTTGTCCTGTTTTGTTTTGTTTAATTTTTATTTTATTCTGCTCGACGTTTACATAGTAATGCAGAGTTTTTTATTTTTATTGATGATTTCCCCATATTGTCTACTGACATATGTCGGAGTCTGCTGGATGCCACGGACATGTGACGGCTTCCTCTTTCAATTCTTTACATATAGATTGATATACATTAAGGTAATTTGACATGTTGTGAATTCCTATTTTTCTATCTTGATACCTTTTACAGGCCTGATGATGACTCAGTGCGCCGAAACTAGTTGCCCGTCTTCACCTTTTACTAATATATGCTGTGTTACCGATTTTGAGTTTTACTTACTGCTATTTACCTACAGACTACATTCGAGATGTATAGTCTTTTGCATTTACTTGTATACTCGCCACGTATACTTGAGCCTTAACTTCTTTAAATTGAGTATGACCAACAAACAGTCTGTAAACTTATTCCGGTTAGAGCAAAATTATTCATATTTTTTAAATGGCATTTATGATGATTTCAATTGACGATGCAAGTTTATAATAAAAAGTAAGCGAACATATCATGAAAAAACGGTTTGGAAAACTTAATTTTGATACCACATAACTATCAAATAAATTCGTCATCTTCGTTGCAAGTTATAATTTTTTGCATTAATAAGAGTGTTTTTAGATAAATTAACAAACAAATAAACAAAAGGTGTACACTTACCAAATTATTTGTAACATTATTATTAATACCGAAACATTTCTTTTTTATTCACACACCAAACAAAACATTTAATTACACAAACCGTTCTCGTCGGATATCATGATAAACGCACTAGAAACAAAATTCGTTTCAGGTGCTGAAGAACATGCTAATGGTTCTTCTTTGTGTTTCCTCGGAAAATAGTATTCTTCGTATACTTCCGGATGTCTACGAAGTTTTCTTCGAGGATTTTGTTGCTTGATTATCATATTTTCGTACATTGACGTGATTGCTATTGGTTCGTGTTTCTTCCTACTGTCCAAATCTTCACTTTTACCTCTTTGGAGTTCACTTCTGGAACAGAAATGGTGGTTATAACCTCTTTTGAAAATACGTAAAAAAGTCAATAGGAAAATACAAGCTTATGCGCTAACACTGTTTGGGTTTGAGCTACTTTACAACATAACATCAATATCTTATTTTTTTTTAAAACTGTATAGACTGGATGTTGTTGCCAGGAAAGACGAATTTTTAAATTTGTTGTTAAATCGGACCTGGATCATCTTTTTGATGATATTTTGATGGAATTTCTAGACCAAATATCAAACTACACAGGGTATTGAAGTCGGTAATAGATAGACTCTGTCTGTTTATTATTGTCTGACAGCACGCGAAAAGGTGACAGATGCTAGTCAGGTAGTAAACCATAAGCGTCACCGTTCATCTAAGGAATTTATTTACTATTTAATTTTATACCCGATCTGATATATAAATGTAATATAAATGTAAATTCGGTTAGTTAAATCCACTAACTGACCTTCATACATTTGTAGAGTACATACAGTTAAAACAATAAATTATTTTTGAAATAATCTTGTAACGCAACTATTCTGACTGAATATTTCATTAATTATCTTGAGGCGCAGGTCAATTCTTGGGAGACACATTAACAAACCATACCAATTCATTCTCCGGATAATTACTTTCTGATTTTCGAAATGTTGATAATAACATTTCCAAGAAACATTACAATAGGGTCCTACTAGGGATTGTCCTAATGACCACTTGGAAATTTTTAAATACCTACGTAGCCAAAAATCAGTGTACAATGGCCGGTCGACTATAACAGTCCGCACGTGTTTCTTGATATGGGGTCGCAAAAAAGAAGGTAAAATGGAAATATCTAAGGTTTACTGGTAGTTTTTTATATGTTTTTAAACTGAAATTGGAAGAGTAGATTTGATAATATAAAAGTAAAGAAATTGTAAATTGCCTTAAATTTGTTTTGCTTAGAGTCGCTTATGTTCCATAAGTGTTAACTGTGTTGTGAAAAATGTCTTCAAGTTTTACCCCAGTAAAGTGTAAGAGCGTGCTTAGCTTACAAACGAAGACTGTAGTGTTAAATGTGCATGATGCTGTTGTACATCAAATGCCGGCTGCTACTGTTAGAAATATAGTTTCGACATGTTCCAATATGACAGGAGTTAGTGAATCTACTATTCACAGGCTTCTAAGAGAGAGGAAAAATAGAAATATATCTCCACCTAAAAAGTCAACTGGAAGAAAACAATTTGACCTAGATGAACATATGCAAAATACAATAAGACGAAAACTACATGAATTATATTTTAAAAAAGAGATCCCAACCCTTGACAGAATTCTAAGAATGATGAGAATTTGCCTGACATAGGGCGAAAAACTTTGTGGAAAATATTACACAAATTAAATTTTACTTGGGAGAAGCAAAGTCGCAAATCAGTGCTAATCGACAACGAAGAAATAATATGTTGGAGACGCCAGTATTTACGAGATATCCGAAAACACAGACAGCAGGGAAGACAAATCTATTATCTAGATGAGACATGGCTTAATGAAGGACATTCAGTGAAAAAAATATGGCAGGACAAAAGTATTCAAACCAGTCGCCAAGCTTTCATAGAAGGTTTATCTACTAGACTGAAAACTCCTATCGGTAAAGGTCGTTGACTAATAATAACGCATATTGGATGCAATCAAGGGTTCGTTGAAGGTGGTTTACTGGAGTTTCAGTCAACATCAACCAAAGACTATCATGAAGAAATGACTGCAGATGTTTTTGAAGCGAATTTTACACAAATGGTCGAATTATTTCCAAATAATGCTGTAATCGATATGGACAATGCCACTTATCATTCGCGATTAACAGAAAATCTTCCATCTACCTCTTGGAGAAAAGCTGATATTAGAAACTGGTTAATCGTAAAAGATATACCATTTAAAGATGATATGTTGAAAAAAGAACTTTTAAATTAGTGTTTTTAAATGAAACTCACGGTCTCTAGTTAATTCCACAATATAATAAAAGTTATTGAAAATTCTAAAAAATTGACAATTGTTTCGATAAATCAATATCATCGTCAGAATGACAGAAGTTACATTTCATTCGATGCCTACCTGATGTTAGTAGTTATTTTTGGCTAGACCAAGAAGTGATCTAACTTGTGATTGACTTAATATATGTTTATAGAAAAAAGAAGATGTGATATTACATATATTGAAGCTTAGATATTATTAGCCCTATGGTGATATCCTGGATATAGTTTTTCCAATTAAGATCAGTGTAACTGTGCAATGATATAGAAAACCAGGAAAACTATATCTGCTGATCTTTACAATTATCACTTAAGAAGACAGTTTATTAGTGGAGAACTCCCTAGATTTAACTGTTCATTGACAACTTCATATTGTGGGTTTCTTAAATGTCTTCTAGTTTCCAGTTCTTCAAGGAAATCCAGTTCTTGTTTCTTTTCACAAATATGCAGCACTTCTAGTTCTGTGTTAGGTGTCAATGAATGATTGGTGTCAAGTAGATGTTTTGCGTAGTGGGATTTATCTGGTTGTTTTAATCTGTATGCTCGTAAGTGCTAACTGTATCGTATTTCAAAATTCCTAAGGGTCTGACCCAAATAGATAGCATTACATTCTGGACATTTCAGTTTATATATACCTGACTTCTTTAATAGTGGTATTTTTGTTTTTACATTTAACAATTTTGTACTAACGTTACTTTCTGTTTTAAAAGAAATTGTTGTATTCGTTGCTGAAGATATTATCTTTGAAATATTATTAGCAATATTTCCTGCATATGTGATGGTTTTATAAGTTTTAATTTCATCAGCTTGTTTAGGATATATTAGTTGTCATGCCACTTTTTCTTCTTTTTTACTAATTAGCTTATTTATCATATCTAATGGATAACCGTTAGATGTTGCTATTTGTCTAATTGTATTATTCTCTCTATCAAAATTACATTTGTTCATAGGAACTGAAAAAGCTCTATGTATCATTGAATTATATGCTGCTAGTCTGTGTGACATAGGGTGGTTAGAATTGAATGGAATTGTCACATCAGTCTGTGTTGGTTCTCGGTAAATTGAATAATCAAGTACATTATTAACTCTTTGAATTTTTAAATCAAGAAAATTGATTGATGTTTTCTTCAATTTCTAATGTAAATTTAATTTACGGGCATAAATTATTGATGTGGTTGAAAAATACATCTAATTGTCGTTCACTACCCATAAAACAAGCTAATATGTCATCTACATATCTATACCAAAATAAAATATTTTTCGAAATATTACTTTCAAAGATCTTTTTTTCTAAATTGTCCATAAAAATGTTTGCTAAAATAGGTGATATAGGGCTTCCCATTGGTAAACCTTCATTTTGAATATATATCTTATTGTCAAAAGTGAAATAATTCTGATTAATGCATACATCAAATAAATTAAGTATATCTGATATTATTCCTGGATTAATATTTTTATCTTCTAGTAATTTTCTTACAAGTATTAGACATTCTTTAG
The DNA here is from genome assembly GCA_963921935.1 of Galeruca laticollis. Lineage (NCBI taxonomy): Eukaryota > Metazoa > Arthropoda > Insecta > Coleoptera > Chrysomelidae > Galeruca > Galeruca laticollis. The sequence continues at coordinate 31,359,612 of OY998181.1, read as the reverse complement.
GAGGAATTTTAGTAAACATATTAGTTACATCGAACGAAATGAGTTTATAGTTATCTTGCAAGTGGATTGCTTTCAACTTTTTGATTAGTTCTATTGAATTTCTAATTGAGTACTGAGATTCATATCCGTAAATATTCAGTATATTGTTGAGCTTCTTTGCCAATATATTATTAGGAGCATTAACATAAGAGACTACAGGTCTAATTGGTTTCGTTATTTTATGTAATTTAACTGTTCCATATAATTGTGGACAATGAGGATTCTCATGTATGATAGACCTCTTTTCGTAATCGTTTAAAAGATAATTTGAATTATTAACAATATCCCTTACATTATTAGAAAACTTTTTTGTTGGGTCTGCTTTAAGAACTTTTACATCGCTGGATTCTATAAAGTTATATACTTTGGAATTGTAATTTTCAGTCGTCAAAATGACAGTTGTGTTCCCCTTATCAGATTTTGTAACTGTTAGGTTATTATCCTCTATCTTCTTTTTTATTGCATTTAAAACTGTAATGTCATTTTTTGTTTGACGTTTAACTTTTGAAGGTTCAATATTTTTGATTAAATTGGCAATTTTTAATTTCTCATAAAGAAAATTATTTGAATTAAATTTTAAAGCTATTTCCGACTCTGTAGCTATAATTTGTTTAATATTATTCGTAAATTTTGGTGGTATGCTGTACTTTAAACCTTTATTTAAAAATTCTATTCCACTATCTGTAAAATTAGTGCCTGAAAGGTTTTCAAATCGTGGTGCAAAGTATGTTGGTATGTAGGTACTCAAAGTTTCATGATGTTTTGAGTATTGAATTTTATGTTGTGTGTTCAAGATTCTGTAGCTTCTTTTCTTGTTTCTTAAATTTCATATGCTTCATCGTGCTGACATTTTCTCTAATTTTGTCATCCAAACAGTCAAATTCTACTGGATGTAATTGGAATGTGAGTTCTGAATGTACAACTTTTATGTAGTTGTCTAAGGAGTCTCTAACATTGAACCATTTCTTACATTCTGATTTTATCCAAACTCGTTGAGCACATTTTATAGCTTCTTGTGCTTGTGGTGTTTTAGTGTGACATTTTATATTCACATAATTTGGTATTACCTTTTTCCTAAGGCATTCTTGGTTAAACCAAATGTTTTGTGATGCTTTGTAACGTTTTTGTAGTAACTTCTTGTACAGTCGGGTCAAATGTTCTCTCGAAGATTTTTTAATGAAATTAACTGTCTCGATCCTTACTTCGTGGAATATGCTCATATTAGTGTTTTTAAATGAAACTCAAGGTCTCTAGTTAATTCCACAATATAATACAAGTTATTGAAAATTCTAAAAAATTGACAATTGTTTCGATAAATCAATATCATCGTCAGAATGACAGAAGTTACATTTCATTTTATGCCTACCTGATGTTTAGTAGTTATATTTTTGGCTAGACCAAAAAGTAACCTAACTTGTGATTGGCTTAATATATGTTTATAGGTTGCTTCAGATCACAAGCTACAATTTAAAAAGTTTGTTATTGATGAAATAGCCAAGAATAGTGGGATAACAGTGCTTCGTTTGCCACCATACCATTGTGAATTAAATGCGATAGAGTTAATATGGGCCCAAATGAAAGGTTATGTAGCTAGACATAATAAAACATTTAAAATGAAAGATGTTCGTGAACTCATGAAGTACTCATTGACAACAATAACTGAAGAGAACTGGAGAGATTCTGTGAATCATGTAATTAAAGAGGAAGAGAAAATGTGGGTTTTAGATAACCTCATAGAACAAACTATAGAACCGATAGTGATCTCTCTGAACGAGTCTTCGGATGATTCTTGTATGGCCAGCGAAGAGGATGGATACTATAGATTGCATTTTATATTTCCTATAAATGGTACGTTTACTTTACTTAATATACATTAATTAATTATCAATAAAAAAATTTATTTCATCTGTAATGTTGACCGAATCTAATTAAATAATCAAATTGAACTAATATCGTAATCTCCGCCACTGCCGCACTGTTTATCGTTTAGCTGGCATTGTTCAGTTTTATTACCATATTGTATTTTGAGCTGAAACAGGGATGTACAGATAACCAATACAGACACCCACTTGTTTTGCATTAGAATTTTAGTATTTACTTGTAAAATTCTTAGGATCACTCTGTATGGGATAATTTTCTATTTGAATATTTAATGAGACTACTGTGCTGTCAGACATTAAGAAATAAACTATATAAAGTATATAGCAAATGTAGCTTGATTTGGAACCAACGAAGTTATGTCCATTTACAGTTTACCAATAAAACATCCTGTATCCATCCAAAAAATGTAGATAACATTTCGTTTCATTTGCTTAAACCTTGTTGCTTCCAAATTTTGGACGTTATTCTACAGGGTGTCCCAAAGTTCTGGAATATAGAATTTTCAAAATTTGGTGAACGTTGTATCATAATCGAACACATATTCTGAAGTATCAATCTGAAATTACGAGGATGTATTTATATCTAGTTAGCCTCGACCAGTTCCATGCATAAACAAAATATTGCGTTACCATAGCAACAAACAATAATTTATTTGAAGTATCAGCGTAAAGTTTGACGTCAAAAAAGGAAACCAGAGTTACGCAATAAATTAAAAGAAAAAAGATGTCCACCGAAATTGTGAAAATCGAAAAAATGGAGTATCGAGCCATCATCAAGTACCTGTATTTAAAAGGGTTAAGAGGTAAGCTGATTTACGAAGATATGCTTAAACCCTTGGTGATCAATGTCCTTCGTATGCGACCGTGAAAAATTGGACTGCAAGCTTCAAAAGAGGTAAATTTTCCATTGAAGATGATGACCGATCGGGAAGGCCAGTTTCTGTGTGAGTCCCCGAAAATATCGATGCAGTTCATGACATGATTTTATTAGACCGTCGAATTGTGCTAAAACGGATATCTGAAGCACTGAATATTTCATACGAACGCGTTCATCATATGGTACACGTCAATTTGGACATGAGAAAAATTGCTGCAAAATGGATCCCCAAATGTTTCAATGTTGACCAAAAGCGTGCAAGAGTAGAAGCATCGCGTTCGATTTGTGCTCGATTTGAAAAAGATGTAGACTTCTTAAACCTAATTGTTACTATGGATGAGACTTGCGTACATTTCTACGATCCAGAAACAAAGCAACAATCGATGGAATGGCGACACTCTGGTTGTCCAAGACCTAAGAAGTTTCGTGTCCAAAAATCTGCTGTAAAAGTTCTTGCTTCAGTTTTTTGGGATTGCCATGGAGTAATCATGATTTATTTTTTGGATAAGAGTAAAACAATAACTGGAGATTACTATTCGACATTACTGACCACTCTACGGGAAAAAATTAAAGAGAAAAGACGCGGAAAGCTATCCAAAGGTGTTTTGTTTTTGCAGGACAACGCCACTGCACACCAATTTCATGTTGCCATACAAAAAATTCGTGATTTAGGGTTTGAATTACTAGAACACCCCCCTTATTCATCGGATTTGGCTCCGACCGACTATCATCTCTTTCCTCAACTGAAAAAATGTTTAAAAGGTCGTAAATTTTCTTCCAGCAAGGAGGTAATAAAAGCTGTGGACGTCTGGTTTGCAGGGCAAGAAGAAGGTCTAGAGACGTTGCAGGTTCGATGTAATAAATATATCCAATTAAGAGGAAAATACACTACTCCAAGAATTTAACGCACCACCAAAAAATAACCAAAAGTTTAAAGTAAATTTTTGTCTAAACTGCTTGTCGGATTTGAAAGAATTTTTTTTTGAATGACAGGTTGACACTTCCAGAAAGTTAGTGTACTACTGTATTTGCATACAAACTTATTTTTGTAAAAATACGGGGTGTTGCAATGACAACCTGATTTTTTCATAAAATTTGTAACACCTTGTGGAGTTCAACAGTAACAATATCAACTTAAAATTAAAATCAAACTGTAGCTTTATCTTTTTGTAACATTTTGTTTTTTGATTTACTCTATTATCTTGGCCACAACAAGAGAAAATCAATTTTATAGCATAACATGTTTTTTATTAAAATTTATTATTCAACTTTAACAACGAAAAACAAAGAAACAAAACATAAACAAAAGTCAGTAGCGAGTATTTCCGCCTCTGGCAGAAATAACTGCTTGGCACCGACGGCCCATACTTAAAATAAGCGACCGTATATCATTTTGGTCAATTTCTTCCCATATTTCAATCAGTCGCCTCCCCACGTCTTCCAAGGTGTTCAAGTTCCGTTCCTCTCGTAACCTCCTCCCAAGAGTTTCCCAAAGATTCTCTATGGGATTTAAATCAGGGCTTCTAGCTGGCCACGCCATGATATCGATGCCAACTTCCTCTAGATAATTCCTCACAACTCCAGCAACATGAGGCCTGGCATTATCGTGCATCAACATAAATCCTTGCCCTATATATGGCGCATATGGCATTACATGTTGGTCTAAAACCTCCAATATGTACCTTTCAGCTGTAAGGCTTCCATTATTTATGACCACAAGTTCTGTGCGACCAGTCAAAGAAATACCTCCCCAGACCATCACAGATCCTCCTGCAAATAATGTGTTATTTGAGAAATTACACTGAGCATATCGTTCGTTAGGGCGTCGATATACACGTATGCGCCTGTCATTATTGTACAAACAAAATCTTGACTCATCCGTAAATAATACCTGTTGCCATTCCGCTTCTAACCAGTTACGATGTTCCATGGCAAAATTCAGCCTCGCTCTTCGATGATCTCTAGTTAGAGCTGGCCCCCGAGCAGCAATTCTAGGTCTCAAATTGTGTTCTCGTAGTCGCTGATGAGCTGTTTCACCACAAATTTGTACACCAGTAGCATCTCGAAGCCGGGTTTGAAGGGTCCGGGCTGTTACAAAACGTTGTCTTAATGCCGATAATCTTAAAAAACGGTCCTGATTAGGGGTTGTTATTCGATTCCTTTCTTGTCCCGGTCTGCGACCATGACTTCCAGTGTCTCTATATCTTTGTATAACTCGTGAAACGGTTGTATGGTATACATTAAATCGTCTACCAATTCTTCGGTAATTCCAGCCTTCCTCGAACGATATTAATGCTTGAGCACATTCTTCGCCAGTAAGATTTCGTGTTTCACGTTGCATATTAATTAAAATAAAGGTTTTTATACAAAAACGTAAGGGCTAACACTAAAAATACACTTCTATGAAATACTTTTTGACACCTGTATTTAGCTAATGACAATTTACTGTAACTTATTGTTTTTCATAGCCTGCTACTCACTTTTATTATTATAAATTTTAATAAAAAACATGTTATGCTATAAAATTGATTTTCTCTTGTCGTGGCCAAGATAATAGAGTGAATCAAAAAACAAAATATTACAAAAAGATAAAGCTACAGTTTGATTTTAATTTTATGTTGATATTGTTACTGTTGAACTCCACAAGGTGTTACAAATTTTATGAAAAAATCAGGTTATCATTGCAACACCCCGTATTTATGCAAAAATAAGTTTGTATGCAAATACAGTAGTACACTAACTCTCTGGAAGTGTCAACCTGTCATTCAAAAAAAATTCATTCAAATCGGACAAGCAGTTTAGACAAAAATTTACTTTAAATTTTTGGTTATTTTTTGGTGGTGCGTTAAATTCTTGGAGTAGTGTATATTGACATTGAAATTTTGTTTGGTTCTATAGTAGGCTAAGAATGTTTCAATATATCCTTGTAGTAGCGAAAGGACGTACCGATAAATTACTTCGAAGCGCTGCGAGAATCCGGAATGATATGATAATGCTTATCGCGGTGATTAAGTTTTTGTTAGTTTTTTAACAAAAAGTTTAACTAATAGTGATTATTGATAAAAACCATTCATAAAATGTTCCCTTCCGGGAATTTTATTGGGTTTGACAAACATGAGCAACCAGTTCACCAACAAATGAATATACAGGGTCATCCCCAAATGAATAGTCAAATGCAACTTACTAACAATAATCCAATGCAATATCAACAGTTAATGTACACACCCACAAAAGCATTTCCCAAAACCTCATCACAAATACCTATTCAGACTCAGCAACTACAACTACAGCAACTCCCAACACCTACTCAACCAACCAGTCAAAACATCTGCTCTCCAATATCATTCTATCAACCAGTATATCAAAATTCTAACTCTCCAAGTTCTTCACGTTAAGTTTGTAAACCAACAGCATTAAACTTTAGCTCGCTAACAAACGAAAGTATCTCAAACATAGATTTTAGTGACCAAGAAAATGATTCAATCAATTTAAAATCTATCCAGAAAAACCAGTAGCAGCAAGTAAAAAAGAATCAAAAAAGGGATAAACTAAACAACGCTCTTAATAGCCCAAATTCACCCCCAACCAAAACACAAAACCGATTCAACCCTCTCTCTGATGAGAAAGAAAGCGAGGAAACGCAACTAAACGAAACAAATTCACCACAGAGAGAATCAAAAGCACCGCCTATATACATATATGGCGTTAAGAACTACAAGCAGATGACCAATAGCCTATCTGCAGTAACGAAGGAAGAAACATATTTTACCAAAGCCCTACCGAATGAAACCGTAAATATTCTAACACCTACAGTAGAAACATACAGAAAATTAGTAAAGCACCTCAAAGAAGAAAACATAATCCACCACACCTATGAACTTAAGGAAGAACGGGCGTACGGAATAGTAATACGGCATCTACACCACTCTATACCACCCAAGATATAAAAGCCGAACTAGGAAAAGCAGGACACATAGTTCGCTATGTAATGAATGTCAGGCACAGAGTTAGTAAAGAACCTCTGTCACTATTCTTTATTGACTTTGAAGCTCAGAAAAATAACAAGGACATATACAACCTAGAGTTTCTATGTAACATTAAGATAACAGTGGAAGCACCAAAAAAAAATCATACAGTAGTCGAATGCACGAGATGCCAAGCATACGGCCACTCCAAAACCTACTGCACAAAACTATACTGCTGCGTAAAGTGCGGATTATCACATGATTCAAAAATATGCAAAAAGCCCAGAAACAACCCTGCAAAATGTGCATTATGTAACGAAGGCCACCCTGCGAACTACAAAGGATGCAATACCTACAAAGAGCTAGTAGCATCTAGAAACAGAACTGCCCGAGGATATCACCAACAAAACGCACACCAAAATCCTGACCCCGTTGAACGCACATACAGATGTTCAAGTCCTCAGGTGTCGTACGCCCAGGCAACACAACAGAATAACCCTGTAAACAGCACTGAATAACCTACAAACCTAGAAAGCCGGCTAACAATATTTCTAAATGAATTTAAAAACATGTTCTCCCAGCTAATTGCCCAAAACAGTACCATACTGAATCTATTTAACCACTGTCATAAGTAAACTAAATTCATGAATATACTCCGAATAGCTACTTGGAACGTCAACGACCTGCTAAATCACAAGCAGGAACTAATACTATTTTTAGATGTAAATAAGATCAACATTTTGTTGGTATCAGAAACGCATTTTCCAAATCAAACGGTATTTAAAATACCGAAATTCCTCACATATAACACACCTCATCCAGATGGCACCGCTCATGGAGGATCAGCGGTTCTAATTCGCAAGTCCATTCCACATCATGAACTACAAAAGTGTCAAACAGCCAAAATTCAAGCAACAAGTATAGAAATAACAGCTATACCTTTGACCCTCACTGTTATAGCCACCTACAGTCCACAACGCCACACGATATCAACTGACGAATATAAAGACTTCTTCCAAAGTCTTGGCAACCGCTTTATCGCAGGAGGCGACTGGAACGCCAATCACCCTCACTGGGGATCCAGACTGATTACAACGAAAGGACGCAACCTACTAAGAGCCATGTCAAACAACAAACCACGATTATCTTTTCAACGGAGTCCTTACTTACTGGCCGAGCGACCCAAGCAAGCTACCTGATCTCATGATACTATAACTGAGAAGATAAACCCACTTGTCGATTCAATTTCGTACGGCGTTGCGCATGACGTCACTCAGAGACAACAATTCTGTTTGTCGGTTGAAGAAGCATTATTTTAATGCGGTTTTTATTAATTTTTAGTATGTTTTCTTACTGCGTCTTATAATTTTGATATGTTAAGTTTTGTATGATTATCATAATAGTATATAAGATATTGCCTTAATAATTTAATGTAGTATTTAGGAGTCATACTAGGTTAAAAAGCATTTAAATAAAGTAGGTACCTCGATACTATATGACGAATGCCAAACCTATTTTAAAAATATTAAATATCATACAGAGTGTAAGAAAATCAAAAATCTACGAAGGAATATAAAAAACTTACTACAACAAAAATGAAGTTCCTAGTGAAACAAAAACAAATATTTTTTCGAAAGTTTACCGAGAACAAAAACAAAAAAACGCAAAAAACTTAATCTTTTTCGACACTTACTTTTCTCTGAAACGGAAAATTTTCCAAAAAAATGTACATATTTTTGTTTTCGGCTAACTATAGAAACTCCATTTTTGCTGTAGCAAATTTTTTGTTAATCCTACATTTTTGGTTTTCTGAACCAACTTTTCTTATCTTTTGAAAACCCTGTATAAAATGGACCAGATTGGATATTTTTAAAATAGGCTTCGCATCATGCACCAACCTTTATCATAAATAAACTATCGTTAAAATATTCCCAGATGATGCACACTTGGATTGGAGATTAAAATTTTTACAGTGTAGTACGTAGTTTTCGGATTTTTGTTAAAAAAATTGTTTTAATTATTTTTATGCACAAAGTAATAACTAGATAACAATTTTTTTGATGGGGGGGTGTTAAAATTTCTAATTATAAACAATTTTGTTTAATTTATTCAGTGGATACATATTATTCACACAATTTACAAATTTACACAAGAAAGTTTTATTAACTTATTTTTCAATTTTTGTCATTTTTCTCTTCTTTACTTTGGATTTTTTTTTTAATATCTCTATTCAACATTCGAATTTTTGAAATACATTTTCCATCTAAAGAAAAGATGCTTGGCCTCTGTACTTAAATTAAGAGATTCGGATAAATCCATTAGGGTTTTTAAATAATTTTTGGTCAATTTTAAAGACTCCCCATTTCCACTCAAGCTCTCGAACATGCACTTTTTTTTGTCGTTGTTGCTTGAACAACCGACCTCTGCACAGTACACCATGATAAGAAATGTTTAATTCAATGTTTCTAATTATAATTTATTAAGCTTTACTCACATTTATCTGTAAACAAACCAAATATCAAATAAAACACAAACTAAAACCGTAAAACGCTATTATAAAACTGGCTGTTCCCGCGAAATTTGTCACCAAGTGACGTCAGGCGTGAGAGAGATGAAATTATCCATGCGCGTGGGTTTATCTTCTCAGTTATAGTATCATGACCTGATCTCCTGGACTTCTTCATAACAAAATGAATTTCAAGAAATAATTGTACTACTGAATCCAACTTTGATCGTAGCTCAGACCATACTCCAGTAATCTCAAATACAGGGTGTCCCGGGACTAATGGGAAAAAAGTCAGGAGCGTATAATCTGAACCAAAATAATGTTAGTACTTCATATAAACTTTTTCTACGCAGGCCCTCGTTTTCGAGTTATATGCCTCCAAAGTTTTAATTTTGAATTTGGTTTTTATTTTTTGTACTAGTTATTTGATCTTTATAAAATTTACGGCAAAGCTATAATGTACGTGTATGTTTATTTTGGAAAGGTACACAGATTTACAGTAGTGCCTTGAAGCCAGGGACGGACTACTCGCAATGGTAAGTGATCCAAAAATTTTGCAGGGATGGCACACCCTGTATGAAGTTATCGAAATTGACTTCCCCACACATTAAGCTAACGAAAAGATACTCTTGTTCGAATTCGATGGAATAAGCCGTTTGGCTAATATTTACAGTTTTATTAATGCACTACGTACCAATTTACCTAACTAACTTATTAATACGATGTACAAGATTTACCTACAGTACTACAAAAAATAATTTGATGATAGCAGTTGATAAAAACATTAAGAACTTATTTAATAGGAATTAAATAGTTACGCAAACGAAATAATTAGTTGCTTTTAATCAAAATTACGAACACAACATGTTATAAAACATTAGACGAAAACTAATTCCTAAACAACAACAAAAACTAACGTTATTCTAATAAATGTTCAATATGAGCTCCTCCCACTTCCACGCACATTCTAAGTCTACGAAGGTTGTTCCTTTGCACTTAAAGGAGCAATCCCATATTATTTCTAACAAAATTGCAGTGTAACACAATTCTGTCTATTAAATCTTGCCTTGTTTGCCCAGGTGTTGCGTATACCTTACTTTTGAGATAACCCCAGAGAAAGAAATCCATAGGATTAACGTCTCCTGATCGCGGTGGCCATTGAAAAGGGCCTCCACGACCAATCCATCTATTAGGAAACCTTGTGTGTAAATGATGTCGTACATCTAAACTGAAATGAGGAGGGGACCCATCATGCATGAATCATACATTCCTACGAGTTTGTAGTGGCACATTATCAAACAGGTTCCATAACTCATTTTGCAAAAACTCCAAATATCTCTGACCGGTCAAAGTACCGTCAATAAAGCATGGCCCTATCAAATGATTGCCAACTATTCCTGCCCAAACGTTAACCATGAGTCTTTGCTGGTTCCTAGTTTGGATAATGCCATGTCGATTCACATCATCCCATAAATGCATGTTATGAGAATTAATGACTCCACCTCTGTTGAAACCAGATTCGTACGTAAGGAGAACGTTACTTGTTGTCGCAGAAACCACTGGCTATACTCAAGTCGTGCAGGATAATTAGCCACTGTCATATTGTATACTTTTTTCAAGTGAAAAGGATATAACAACTGTTCCTTTAGGACGCGATGAACAACTGATTTCGAGACGTTATGTTCTCTCGATTATTTTCGTAAACTCGTTGATAGTTACTTATCAACTGCATTTAACAAGTCTTGTTGAACTGCACAGTACGTACGCTTCGTACTGGACCTTCTCCACCTTTTTTTGGCAAAAAACTTCCTGAAATTTAAAATTTTGTTTTGTATATATGGAAAATTATATTTACTTATTCATACCTGTTTCTAGTAACCTGAGATCAATACGCTCAAACATTCGTCTGTCTGGCAATGCTCTGTTTGCAAAATGTTCTGCATAAAGACTCCTGGCCTCTAAAGAGTTTCGAGAAGCCAGTCCATACATTAAATGCATATCTGCGTACTCAATAAAAGTGAATTAAGCCATTGTAAATGTTAAATTAAGGACTTATTGACAAGTACTGACTACGAACTATTCTACACAACGTTTGACAACTAATCCTACGGTTACTTGATAAACGGTAAAAACTTTCGAATTAATAAGTCGTTAATGTTTTTTATCTTCTGCTATCGTTAAATAATTTTTTTATAGTACTGTAGGTAAATCTTGGACATCGTATTAATAAGTTTGTTTTACCTCGTTGTGTACTTATAAAAATGGTGAATGCGTGAATTGGTACGTAGTGCATTAATAAAACTGTAAATATTAGCCGGCTTATTTTATCGAATTCCAACAAGTGTACCTTTTCGGTAGCTTAATGTGAAGGGAAGTCAATTTCCAAAATTTCATACAAGGTGTGCCATCCCTGCAAAATTTTTGGACCACTAACCATTGCGAGTAGCCCGTCCATGGCTTCAAGGCACTACTGTAAACCTGTTTACCTTTCCAAAATAAACATACACGTACATTATAGCTTTGCCGTAAATGTTATAAAGATCAAATAACTAGTACAAAAAATAAAAACAAAATTTAAAATTAAAACTTTGGATGCCTATAACTCGAAAACGAGGGCCTGCATAGAAAAAGTTTATATGAAGTAGTAACATTATTTTGGCTCAGATTATACGCTCCTGACTTTTTCCCATTAGTCCCGGGAAACCCTGTATAAGCACTACAATTATCAATAAGTCACTTTCTCCAAAGTTGAGTACCAAAAGCACAAATTGGACTCTTTTTCGCTCCTACTTGGATGAGAACCTAAAGCTTAACCTGAGACTAGAATCCCCGGAGGATATTGATGAAGCTGCCCAATACTTTACAAAAATGATTCAAGAAGCAGCCTGGAAGTCCACCCCGCAGTACAACGAGCCAGCTAATTCAACCACAAATATGCCACTACACATTCAACAACTCATTGCAGAGATAAGACGCTCCCGAAGAATTTGGCAAAGATCCAGAAATATGTTTATAACAGATTAAGTAGAGAACTAAAGACAACTCTCAGAGAAGCACAAAACAACTCGTTTGAATATTACTTAAGCAACCTCTCGATACATGACCAAACATTATGGAAGGTAACAAAAAAACTTAAAAAGGCCACAAATAGCTGTACCACTCATCCGCAAACCAAACGGGGAGTGGGCCAGATCGGATAAAGATAAAGCCGGAGTATTCCCTGAACACCTGAGCACAGTGTTTGAAAACGAATCGGAAGATGAGGACTAAGAAATAGAACATTCCATTAACGCTCCTTGCCAAATGTCACTTCCCATAAAATCCTTCTCTCCAATTGAAATAGAGGAAGAAATAGATTCTTCAAATAATCGTAAAGCTTCTGGGTACGATTTAATCAACGGGCATATACTGAAACAACTCCCGCGAAAAGCCTTTGTTCTCCTAACAACTATATTTTAATCGTATCTTAAGCTTGTCTTATTTCCCAACCATTTGGTGAGATCATAATGGTACAGAAACCAGGAAAAACTTCCACGTGAGTTCTCATCCTATAGACCTATCAGCCTGCTACCTACATTAAGCAAAGTACTTGAGCGACTTCTTTTAAAAAGAATGTATATGGATCACGAATTCCCATAGTTACTGCCTAAACAACATTTTGGATTCCGAGAATATCATTCCAGCACACAGCAAGTCCACAGGCTAATTAATAAAATATCAAAAGCACTAGAAGATAAGAAATACTGCAATGCTGTATTTCTTAATATCGCACAAGCCTTTGATAAGGTATGGCACAGAAGCCTTCTCTTCAAATTGAATAACTGTCTAACAAGTCATTATCACCTTCTTCTTAAATCCAACTTATCAAATAGACACTTCTCGGTTAAACACTCTGACGACCAATCCGATTTCTATCAAAGCTGGCGTTCTCCAGGGCAGCCTCCTGGGGCCACTGCTTTTCTTGATATATTCATCAGATATACCAGAAACCAACAACACCAAAATAGTCTCATTCGCTGAAGACGTAGCCATCATAGCCACTAGCAACGATCCAGTAGTAGCCTCTGAAAACATGCAAAATCATCTTGACTTACTTAACGAATGGTAAACAAAGTGGCGAACTAAAGTCAACAACAACAAATCAGTTCAAGTCACCTTCACGATGCGCCAGAATGTTTGCCCACCAGTAACTATGAACAATACACGAATACCTGTGGCTATAGAAACGAAATACATTGGCTTCCATCTTGACCAGAGAACTTGCCTGGAAAAAACATATCGAGAGTAAGAGAAGACAACTAGACATCAAGTTTCGTCAAATGTATTGGCTCGTGGGACGAAAATCGAAACTCCAGCAAATAGAAAATCACGACAATGAACTAATAGCAGAACTACTCACCACCGGTTCAGATACGAGAAGACTACAAACATAGAACCTGGCCATTGAAAAAGTTTGTCAATAAGGAGTAGCATCAATGGATGCGCCCAAATAAATCCATCACATTTACTTAATACTTACTTATAATGTAGATTGTACATATGCAAAAGTCAATAAAAAATTATTCTGAAAATATTATTGAATACATAGGATGCTCCAGAAAGGTGTGGCAATATTAACTTATATTTTTAAATGGAACACCCCACATTTTATTACAAATTTGAATTCCCACGTTCCAGAGTTTTTCAAAGATATAATGTGTTACTAAGTTATACAGGGTATTTTGTGAGATACGTTCAATAGTGTACAAACGTTATCCCTAATTTATCACCCCGCCAGTCACTCAATCGCAGCACTACTTGATAGCATGTAAAAAGTACTAGCCACACTAATGAAAAGACGATTAGAAACTTATACAGAAAAGATAACCGGCGAGTACCAGTGTGGATTTCGTAAGGCTAGAGGAACAACAGACCAAATTTTCTTACTGAAACAAGTATTAACACACTGTTACGATTACGAGATTCCTACATATATGCTGTTTATCGACTTTAAGGCAGCCTATGACACGTTATACAGGACTGAGCTATTGAGAGTCTTAAAAAAATACAAAATCCCAGAGAAGCTATGCAAACTAGTGGAAATGACACTCAAGCAGACAAGAAATGTAGTAAGAGTAGAAGGGGAAGAATCAGAAGAATTTGATGCAACCTAAGGACTGAGGCAAGGAGACCCCCTATCTACCATGCTATTCAAAATAGCATTAGAAGATGTTATAAGGAAGAGCAAACTCAACTGCCAGGGTACTTTACTGAATAAAATCCACCAATGTTTGATGCATATGACATGGTTTTATTATCAAGGAATTATCAAGGAAAAAAGAAGAACTGATGAAAATAGCAAAAGATCTAGTGACAGCCGCACAAGGAGTGGGGTTGGAGATAAATGAAGCAAAAAGCCAGTACATGAAACTAAGAAATAAAACAGTAACGGAAGAGCCTGAGACATAACGGCTAGAGCTACAGAACGATAAAATAATACAAATAAAGGAAACCAAGAACTATATGTATCTAGGTGTCCTAATAAATGATAAATGTGAGGAAGAAGCAGAAATCGATCTTAGACTGGCTAAGGGCAATAGATGTGCTGGAGGATTACTCAAAATCTTGAGATCAAAACAAGTCACACGAGCAACAAAGAAAATAATTTATAAAACAATATTAAGACCGACAGTGCTATACGGATGTGAAACATGGGTTATGAATAAGAAGCAGAAATCCAAACTCGAAATCTGGGAGAGGAATATATTAAGGAAAATGTATGGCGAAAAAAAAACAGAAGAAGGATGGGAGAGGCGCACAAATAAGCAGTTGAATACGAATACGATGACTCAACAATAATTGAAGTAATCCAATCAAAAAGACTGCAGTGGTTAGGTCACTTAGAATGAATGGAACAGTCAAGAGATGTAAAAGAAGTAGCATGGAAAAGACCAGAGGGAAAGAAGAAGAGAGGCAGGTTAAGAAGAAAGTGGAAAGAAGCCGTAATGCAGGACGTCGCGGAAAAGAGAATACGGAACTGGAAATGCGTAGCAAGAGATAGATACAGATGGAAAACTCTTACTCGGCTATAGGCCTTAGGGCCTGTCTCATGCCTATATATATATATATATATATATATATATATATATATATATATATATATATATATAATATATATATATACATGTATATATATATATAATATGTGTTAGTAGTGTTTGTTGATTTAATGTCTTTTGAACAAAGATTAATGCTATAACGAATAAACACCCACCTAGATATAAATAAACCCCTTACCCACAAGTATTAGCCTAGTTATTTCGGAAAGTCGGTTAAAACACACGTTGATCTTTACAAACACTGACAGCCATAACATCTCGTTCCGTCGTGACGCATGCCTCCCGCGCAACATACACTTTACTTCTCGTCGCAAGGACGGCCGTGTAATTGGTTGGCGATCGTTAAGTGGCACATGATCAAGGAGGGAGTATGTCGCGCATAATTCAAATATTAAACAACACAAAATGATAATAAAATAACGACGAAACAACTAGGTTATACAAGGTATTTTGTAAGATACGTTCAATAGTGTACAAAAAATATCCCTAATTTATCACCCCACCAGTCACTACATCTAGTAATGTGTGAAGATTTTTTCATTTGGTATTTGGTTATAATTTTGTAGTTATTAGATTTTTAGAAAATGGGTTAGATTGGTATCTCGTAATACAGGGTGAAGCAAAACCCCAATTTCAAAATTTTTAAATAGAATATGTTTCCTCATTCCTCAGCCAGTGTTGTAAGCTTTCAAACTATATAGGGTGTGCATGGTCAATTTCATTAAGCAGGATTAGAACCTCATTAAAACTGTAAAAAAACCACTCAATCACTCAATCATGAATTGGAAAATAAAACGCTCTGTAAAGCTATTTTGTAACAATATAATTTTAATTATGTATTTTTTTTATTTTACCATATGTTCAAAATGCCTACCGCTTATTTGAAAGCACATTCATTCTTTTAAAAAATTAATCTCAAACTTTATTTAATAGTTTGGGAGTAATTGTTGCAAATGTATTTCTTATTCTTGTTTTAATATCCTCTTTATTAGTTGTCAACAATATCTTTTATGTAACCCCAGAGAATAAATCCATTGGGGTTAGACAAAATGAACGTGGAGGCCAAGTAACTGGTCCTCTTAGTCCAATCCAACACTCCATAAACTTTCTATTTGA
This sequence comes from Galeruca laticollis, assembly GCA_963921935.1. NCBI lineage: Eukaryota > Metazoa > Arthropoda > Insecta > Coleoptera > Chrysomelidae > Galeruca > Galeruca laticollis. The sequence continues at coordinate 31,343,131 of OY998181.1, read as the reverse complement.
ATAACGCCTAACATTTCTGTGATAGTGAATTGAAGCCCCGTCTAGTTGAAACCACATTTTATTTTTATTTAACGGAGTCTTCTAATAATGGCTGTAATTTAAAAATCAAGAGATTTGGCTCCATTCATTTTCCCATCAAAATAGAAAGGTCCTATAACATTATCCTCCACAAGACCATCCCACACGTATAAGGTCCACTTAATCTGGGATGTTCTAGAAATTTTTGGGTTTTCATCACAATAGTAATGAAAGTTGTATCTATTAACGAAGCCATCCTTGTGGAATATAGCTTCGTTGTACAGAGCGTGTTATTTTCCAATTCATGATTGAGTTGTTTTTTTTTACATTTTTAATGACATTCTCAATCTGCTTAATGAAATTGACCATCAAAACCTAAATCGCTTGGAAGCTTACCGCACTCGCTAACAAATGACAATAGAATATACAGGATGTTCCGTTTACAGTTTTTGAAATATTCTTTAATTGGAGTTTTGCTTCACCTTGTATTACAAGAGATACGAGATACCTATCTAACCTATTTTCTAAGACCCTAATAATCTCAAAATGTTAACCAAATGAAAAAATCTTCACACATTACTAGATTGAGTGACTGGCGGGGTGATAAATTAGGGATAATGTTTGTACACTATTGAACGTATCTTACAAAATACCCTGTATAACTTAGTAACCCATTATATGTTTGAAAAGCTCTTGAACGTGGGAATTCAAATTTGTAATAAAATATAGGGTGTTTCATTTGAAAAAATATAAGCCGCACCTTTCAGAAACATCTTATATGGTATAATATTTTCAGAATATGTGTTCGTTTATGATATATCTTTTACCAAATTTTGAAAATTCTATCTTCTACCACAACTGCGCAATCGTCCGAGACGAGAACTTTGGGACACCCTGTATAATATTGACTTACCTTGGTCTTTCGGGTTCATCATCCAAAGCAATATTGAACACATTCATCTCGACATACTGATCCATACTTCTTCCGTGACTCAACTTTTCTCTTCTGTTTTCCTTATCGAAATCGTTAAGATTTCCTTGGCTCCTAGTACCACTGTGTGCCAAAAATAGGTACTCGTAGGCATTATTGCTAACTCCGTCCACTGACATTGACATGGGTTGGATATGGGTAGGGGATATTGATATGTTACGACGAGGAGGTTTTTTAGGAGGTGTCGGCTGCGAAATGAAAGGTAACTCAGAAAAGTGATGTTATATCCTTGATAAAAAGTTGCTACTTAAAACAACCACTGAGAAAAAAATGTTGTTTTTAACTATATAGTTAATACCATCTTTGAAATAGATAATTACTAAATTGTTCAAGTAACAACTGAATTAATTAAGCTAATTTGAAGAAAAATTGGAAAATGAGTCGTTGAACTTTAGTGTGAAATAAATTAACTAAACAAAACGAGAATAACTATCACATGAAACAAAAGTATGTTTGAACCTGGCCTAATCACACCTGCGTAGTGCACTTTTTTCATGAATTTACTTTAGTAAATTTTTAAAAAAAATGTCATCGATAAGTATATGTGATTTCTGATTCTTATGTATTGTATCCAAACACGTTCCTTTCACTTCTGTTCTATAGCCCTACAAAAGCAATTTTTCCACAGGTAAATATGCAACATTCTTAAACAGTGTAAGGGATACCAAAAGGGAAGGAGATTGATAATTTTTTGAGGAAAAAATTAAAGAGACAGGTGAATTTTTATACCTAGACAGACACTGATTTATATCCATGTCAATTTAACAACACCCTTTTTCTCACTCGTGTTTACCATCAATACTATTTGAATGAGAGTACCAAATTTGACAAATAATTATTTAAGTCTTCTTTTATTTTGATGCGTTCAAAGAAGACATAGCAACTATAATTATTGTTAGACCCAGATTATATTACATAGTTCTTTGAAGTTCCCAGATGACAAAATAGGTCATCTGGAGAGGAAGATCAAAATAACAATATCAAGTGGAAAAAATGAATCTCTGACTTCAAATTTAAAGGTACTCCCTCAGAAAACGGCAATAAATACTACGAATAGGCACAAATGCAAAATATTGCACTTAATTACATTAGATTTAAAGCAACTAGTAATTGATAAAAAATATTGGAGCTTCCTGAGCAATTACTAAGGATGTATTTTGAAGAAAAATATGTGAATATATTCAAACCAAAGGTTTCAAACGCGATCTAATTTTCCTACAAAAGTTAAAAGATGGGGAGAAGATACAGAAAGAAAACTTTGTGAAATGATTCAAAACATAGTTCAATTATCGTGTCGAATACCACTTACCTTTCGAGGTTGTAAGAACCACGTTCCAATTGGTCTAACAAACAAATGCTAGGTATGCCTAGTCTGGAAATATCAATGTTCAACGGATACTTCAAAGCACCACGGAAATTACAAGAACTAAGTTAGCTATAGTAACAGATTATTTGGGCAGTTATGTAGAAATAATGGGCCAGTAAAGTCAGAGTTTACCATCACATCATTGCCAATTATAAAGAAATATTATGGTCAGAAAATGAAAGAGCCTACAGTCAAGAAATTAGTGAAGCGAGTCAATCTCCAAATGCTTGGAATGAAAAACTAATGAAATCCATCGGCAAAATTACATAAGACCTTGCGCGAAATTAATTTTGAAATACAGAAAAAATGAAAAGTTGTAGGTGCTTCAAAAATCGTTCCTCTTGATGCCACTAGAAAATGTCCATTCTATGTCTAAAAAAAAATAAAAACCTTCTTGAACTTGAAGTACAAACTAATAGTAAATATACAGAGTGATCATTATTAACGGTCTCGAAACGTTGTCTGATGCTTTAAAGTATTTTTTAAGTCACCTAACGACATCTGTCATACTTTACTTTTTAAATATCCAATCAAAATAATTATGTTGAAATCTGTATAATTTTCCAATTTTTCCTAAAAATTTATCTCGCCGCATGGTATACTCACAGAAACTTTATTATTCGATCCAGGACTATGTCCTCCTTTAGGATTATTCATAGGAATATAAAGTGGTATACCGCCACTATCGGGCCTCTTCGGATAGTACCCGCAACTACTAGCTGTACTAGATATGCTGATTTGATCAGATTCTCTACTAGCACTCAAGTAATTGAAGTCTTCCGAATGATGGCTGGAATCCATAAATTGTTTGGGAACGCACGGTATTTGATACAAACTGTTATCGGATTCCCTAGAAGAATCAGAGTTACTATGGAATCCACAAGATGTCGCTGAATGGTATGAAGTGGTAGATGTGCTTGTTTTGCGCAGGTCGAGCTGTTCTTTGAAATTAAAAGTAATGCCATCCAGCGGACAAACATCTAATATCGCTCTAGGTTTCGTGCGTTTCATGATTGGCAGGCTCTGGTAAGGTTTGGTATTACGCCTAAAAACATGCTGGTGCAAAATAAAGACATTCCAGTAATGATTTGACCTTTTTAACAGTATCACGCGATTTTAAATATTTAAAGTTTATTATTAACGCAAATGGGAACTAAAACAAAATTATATTTATGTTGTAACTATAAAATATGTATTAGAATGTTGAACGATTCATAGAAAAACTGAAGAAAACGAATATGGCACATTGTACAGTGAATTCCACAATAATTTAGAAATGTTTTATCATCAGACAAGTTTTTATTTGCAGTAATAGTAAGCCAAAATGTTCACTACATCATTTGGTGAATACACTTTGAGCAAAAAAAGGTTTCACAGATGTTCAAAAATATATTTATAACGATACTCTCTCTCGACGGCCCCAGTACCTCGACAACCGATGAAAACGTTGAAGAAAATGTATATAGATCTCAATCATCTCAAAAGTGACCAGAAAATCCATGAAAGGAAAGTGCATGCAAATAAAATGATCCTTGTTTACTTCGGTAGTGCAAGGTCAGTTCTTACCAGCAAGTCATACAGTACCTCTATTAAGCTGGACCCCTCACCATCGCAAATCAAGTTCGCAACCACTCAAAAATGTAGTGCTATTTAGGTGCTAATTTAGTACCCTAGTCCGAATTTTAGTGCTCAAACCGTTCAGCAGGAAATCGCGTGAAAAATGGGGGGGGGGGTCCTGCTTGCCGTTAAGCTGGACACCCCCCCATACCAGAAAGAAATATATAGTGATCCAGTATAAACGACAAATACACTATAATTTAGTGCTAATTAAGTGCTCTAAAAAACGGACAAAATATAACATTCCTCAATTTATCTGAGGAACGTGGGCACCGCGCTCTAAAATTCGTTAGACGAACAATTACAGAGTTTAGTGCTACCTGCATCACGTGGAATTAAATAGTTTATACGGAAAAGAGAGCGCGCCGCACTCTAAAATTCGTTAGACGATCGTTAAAAAATTTGGTGCTCCCAATTGTATGGTACAAAAATATTCCTTAAGTATCGTACTTTCGAAAAAAATATGATTACAGAATTTAGTGCTACCAGTATCACGTGGAATTAAATAGTTTATAGGGAAAGAGAGCGCGCCGCACTCTAAAATTCGTTAAACGATCATTAAAGAATTTGGTGCTCCCAAGAATATGGTACTAAAATATTCGTTAAGCATCGTACTTTCGAAAAAATATGATTACAGAATTTAGTACTACCTGCAACACGTGGAATTAAATAGTTTATAGGGAAACAGAGCGCGCCGCACTCTAAAATACGTTAGATGAACGTCAAAGAATTTGTTGCTCGGAAGATTATGGTACTAAAATAATCCTTCAGTATCGTACTTTCAAGAAAATGCAATGATGAATTTAGTGCTACCTGTATCACGTGGAATTAGTTCATACGGGGAAGAGGGAGCGCCGCGCTCTAAAATTCGTTAGATGGACACCAAATTCTTTAACGATGGTCTAGCGAATTTTAGAGCGCAGCTCTCTCTCTTTTCCGTATAAACTATTTAATTCCACGTGATGCAAGTAACACTAAATTCTGTAATTGTATTTTTTCGAAAGTACGATGCTTATGGATTATTTTAGTAGCATAATCTTGCGAGCACCAAATTCTTTAACGATCGTTTAACGAATTTTAGAGCGCGGCGCCCTCACTTTCCCTGTAAACGATTTGATTCCACGTGATGCAGGTAGCACTAAATTCTGTAAGTGTATTTTTTGAAAGTACGATATCTAAGGAATATTTTAGTATCATAATCTTGCGAGCACCAAATTCTTTAATTATCGTCTAACGAATTTAAGAGCGCGGCGCTCCCTCTTTCCCTATAAACCATTTAATTCCACGTGATGCAGGTAGCACTAAATGCTGTAATTGTATTTTTTCGAAAGTACGATGCTTAAGGAATATTTTAGTACTATAATCTTGCGAGCACTAAATTCTTTAACGATCGTCTAACGAATTTTCGAGTGCGGCGCTCTCTCTTTCCCGTATAAACTATTCAATTCCACGTGATGCAGGTAGCACTAAAGTCTGTAATTGTATATTTTTGAAAGTACGAAACTTGAGGAATATTTTAGTACCGTAATCTCGCGAGCACCAAATTGTTTGACGTTTGTCTAACTAATTTTAGAGTGCAGCGTGCTCTCTTTCCCGTCTAAACTATTTAATTCTACGTGTTACAGGTAGCACTAAATTCTGTAATCGTATTTTTTCGAAAGTACGATGGTTATATTTTGTTAATGTTTGAACGTTATCTTAGAGCTCTTAATTAGCACTAAATTATAGTGTACTTGTCGTTTATACTGGATCACCATATATTTTTTTCTGGTATGGGGGGGGTCCAGCTTAATGGCAAGCTGGACCCCCCCCATTTTTACGCGATTTCTTGCGGAACGGTTTGAGCACTGAAATTCGGTCTAGGGTACTAAATTAGCACCTAAATAGCACTAAATTTTTGACTGGTTGCGAACTTGATTTGCGACGGTGGGGGGTCCAGCTTAATAGAGGATCATACAGTCAATAAGGAATATTACCACTGAAGGGATGACAAAGCAATACATCACTATCCCATCAAAATAATGCTCAAGTATATTTGATAGTTCGTGATATTTTGGTAAAAACAGCACTGTAATCATACATTAGGTACCATATTCAGTGTATTTGAGCTCCCGCGACTTTCTCCTTCTCCAAATTGGAAATAAAAACGTGAAAGGCTAGTGTTTTGCTCTAATTGGAGAGGTAAAGTCTGTAGACCTGGAAGAACTTAAGGTCATACCAAAAAGCACATATCACAGTGCTATTACTTTTCCGCCAACCCTAACTACGATACGAGAAAAGTATTGGTTCACCGCAAAGAAAGTTGGAGTTTTAATTTTTTTTTGTAATTTTTACGTTTTTCAGTGAAAAAAACACGAAAAGGGGGTTTTTAGAAAAAAATCCTGTGTATATGTCGTCGTCGTTGGCCACTTTTTGTAACATGTCTTGTTAGTACGATAAAGCCTCCGAAGTGCATAAATTCACCAACTTGGTTATTGTTCAGGACATCTCACAGATGAACCCTATTGATTTTCAGCTAACCGGAGCCAGTAAAACGAGTGCAATGGAGCCTGAAATACAACATTTTTGGTCATTTTTGGAAAAATTTCGATTTGTTAGCACGACACTGTCTCTGGAGAGCATAAAGTCATCAATTGTATAATTCAATATTGTTCAGGGACTCTCACAGATGAACAACGGGTGCTGAAGTACCACATTTTTGGAGATATAGCCTCAGGGTATATACAAGCGACCAATTTTATGATGGATATTGTTAAGGGTGTCTCAATGATGAACCCTATTGATTTTAATGTCACCAGAGTCAGTACAACGGGTCCTACTAATTCAGATATACCACATTTTCGGATTGTTAGTACGATATACAGCCACAGGAGTGTAAGTGCCGAAACGTTTGTTTTAATCCTTAAAACCGTTTATTTTTGGATTTGGAACTGCCCATACCAATTCAATAGGATTGAACTGAATGTCTCAGCAACATAATCGATCACATATTTTGTTTAAAGTCCTTTGTAGAGAGGACTTATTTGGCCTATTAAAATTAGGTACTTATAAAAAGTATACTTAGTGAAAACTTGCTTTACGAAGAGAAATTTCAAATTATTGTAAGTCTAGGTCAGCGTTTCTTAACCTTTTTCAGTCCAGGAAATCAAGCACAATTTCAAGGACCCCTATAATGAAACCTCCTCATGCATAAAATGGTCAATTTATTTTAGTAGTACAAATATAAAAAAATACTTTTTCTTAAAAAATATGTTAATTTGCTGCCTTTTTGCAACTAAATTAGATATAGTTGGGATGATCTTACTACTAAGTGGTAGTCTAAAATCGCATTCCACTTCTAATGTGTTTCTGCATTTGTTTTTAGTATATACAAGAGCAGAAAATGCCTTTTCACAGAGGTCTGAGGTTGGGAAAAGCAAAAAATTTTTCAGCGATTTTTCTCATATTTCCTTATAACCGCTTTTAAATTCACCTAAAAACTTGATATAGGATTCCTCGAAAGTACGTTTCAAAGCTGAATCACAGGATATTTCTATTAATTGATTTTCATGTACCGTTGTCAAGCCAGTGATACGAGTAGTATCTGTGTTGAATGGGTCTAATATCCAATTTTTATTTTGGCCAGGTAGAAGATGTTAAATCTCTCGTATAGACTCAAGTTTAGCTCGTTCAAGGCACTAAATCCATTGAGGTGATCAGCATGTTTATTGACGCCAGAATTCTTCAAAAATAACATTCTGATCTCATCTTTCAGAATAAAAGCACGTCACACAACTTTACCACGAGACAACCAATGCACTTTAGCATGCAATAATAACTGCTTATGAATGCTTCCCATTTCTTCACAAATTATACCGAAAATACGGGAATTTAGAGGCCTTGGTTTAATAAAATTCAATACCGCTACTTTTTTCGTCTAACACTGTTTTTAATTTTTCTGGTATATTTTTAGCAGCTAATGACTCTATGAATGCAGAAATTATGTCAGATAATAGATGGGTTCATCCTATTTACGCGCCCCTGAAGTTATATTCGTGCACTGGCCATAGCCCAACCAACGTAGGTGCTAATTGCCACAGTATTTAATGAGTGGACGTAAAGTTCAATACTCCAAATACTGCATCACCTGTACTATGCGAAGGTATGCAGAATAAAATATCCTCACTTATACTGTCGTTATGTTAGTAACGAACATATACAACATGTAAGCAAATTTGCGTCATTGCTAATATCTGTGCTCCCATCTAATTGTAAAGCATAAAATCTGCTCGCCTTAACGTTAAAAATCAACTGATAACCATTTATGACATTGCATCAATTCCATGCATCACTGTACTGTTGTACAACGGTATAATGTTCAATTCTTTTGTAGTTTTGTCTCCAAACATAGCATAAACTATAATTTTAGGGCAAGGTAATATTAATTTTTATGCAATGGTACGAGACTTACCACTTTTTGCAACTAAGTAACAAGGATACTTGGGAAGACGCCAGTCTTGGACACCGTTCGCTACGCTTAGTAAGCGTAACGATTACGAGACTTGTGGTGGCATTTGTTTATTATTATTGTCAGAAGGTCCATAGTTGAGACTTCGGACCACAGGTTAACAAACACTGGTCTATGTACTGTAAATTATTGTCTTTTATACTAATCCTAACTATAATAAACAATAGTTATCTTAAAAGGCTAATAGAAGCAAATTAATTGACAAAATTTATATTGTTATCTAGCCCAGGAATTTTAGTCAAAATAACGCCTAATCGGATTCGCTAATGGATTCGTTCCCTGGTCCTAAACAAACAAAAAAAAACGCCTGAACCCCAAAAAAATTTTGTAAAGCTGAAAATTGGTACAGTTATTCTATGTGACCCTCTAAACAACATATAAAAACTCCCCGCATTTCCTCTGTCCGCTTCCGGGAATTTCAGTGACTGGAATCCTGGAAAAATGCTGTCAAGTACTGGAACTGCGATAGCTCCAAAAAGGTTAAGGCTAGAATGCTCCGTAAGGTCTCAAATAAAAGCTAGGATGATGCCCTATAGTTTAACACCGATTGCGCAAGATTGGCGCACTTCCCACCGGAAATGGAGGTACACCGTGAAATTAAAAAAATCGTAGTCGACCTTCTCGACTTTCCTCCGTAGTGATGTTACGAAGGCAGATAACGAAAAATGACTAAGATAAATCTAATTATACACACAAAAAGCTTTGAAAAGGTGCCCTCGGATTCTTTGTACAATCAAAAATGACGGAGCTATAAGCGTTTGAACCCAACAAGGCGCCAAATTCAAATTTCGACTTTTTGCATGAAGGTATGCAGTAACTATTTTAAGCTCGTAAAACGAGTGTTTTGATCTCCCCGTCATGTTTTAGTTCAGAAATAGAGACATTTCTTGTTTTTTTTATCAATTTTTTTTTGCCCATCGAGCTCCAAGCCCTCCCATCTCTTTCCCTGCCAAGAATGGATTGATGTGCTTGTTTTATCCAAAATGCAGGCATTGCGAATATGTAATAGCGAGCGGTATGATATAACTGTGCACCAAATAAAAATAGCTTTCCAAAAATGCCTCATACACCGAAAAATTCCGGAGATGTGAACGTTAAAGTACATTCTCGAGTCAGACGGCGAATAGACTGTGTTTGAAATCCGCGCCAATACAGCCACCCGTAGCCAATTAATACTCGTGTTAATAATTGAATTGTTTTCTGGTTTAAGATGTATCGCTACCGCATTATCTCGATAAAATTGTCCATATCAATAATTATATTTACTACTATGTATAAAAATCATAAACGAGCAAAGTGGCGATTTGGGTAAACGCAATTCTTAAGTTGGCAGTTCCGTAAACAGCCCATTGTTGAGCGCTCTGTCGATAGCCGGCGCCAACGAACGTTCAAAGTGTATAAATAAAGCTGTTGTTTTTATATAGTCAGTTAAGTGGTATGTGCTCTGTGTGTGATCTGATGAAATGGCTGGCATTTATGTTAATTGCTGGTAATATAGTTACGGTGAAAAAGAGTCTAAATAGTTTATTGAACGCGAGCATTCAGAGAAAAGATTCGGTCGTAGAAAACTTTTTGCTGAAGTACGCTCTCATTTTCATCGGCTGATGAACAAGTATTCGAAGCACGAGACGACTTCATCAAGCGCATATACGGCTATGATGACACCAAGGTATCCATCAACGACCTGAGGCTGCGGATGTACAGGAAAATCGTCCATTTCCAGTCCGTAACATGAAACTTCAACCTGGGAGTGCTTCCTCCATCGAAGTATGCTTACCGCCAGCATAGCCACCGCGCATATCTACGGATACATATAACATTTTTCATATGAAAACACACAACTGTTATTGGTTTTGTTTTATTGTTTTAACTCCTGGTATTAATTAGGTCCAACACTGGCTCGGCAACGACTTGAATGCAGAAGATTAGGGGTCGCGTCAAGTCAAGTTGACACCTGTCTACATGAAAACTCCTCCCTGTCCCTGAGGAGCTCCTCAACTTGATACCGAGTGGGTGCAAAAGAGATTGGTCTACCAGACGATGCGAGTGGAGGTAGTCCGGCATGCTCTATTCGAGAATGTGCTCTAACAATACGGGCAACAGCTACTCAAACGTTTACATGGGAGAGGACGAGGTGTGATTGCAGGTATGGTTCACGTAAGAGATATAGTGCGAAATTTTAAGTTTCGGCTTATGCTTTGATTTGAATACTGTCATAGTCCAGTCAATGTTATAATTTAAAATGCTTATTAGACGATATATTCATTTATTATTACTTAATCTAACAATCGTTAAAATGTATTTAATAATTTAATAATTATTAGATACATCTTAAACATAACACCAGACAATTGACACTACCTTATATCTCGTTTTATTAACAAGAATTAGTAAAATAATTTTCAAATAACATATTATTTTCACGATATTTCACTGAATTATAAGCATATTTTGAGATCGCAGTTTTTTCAATCGCGCACGTGTCCACAAGGCCCGCTTACTATTTAGTTGGCGCGGTAGCATCAATATTGAGTGTAGTGTGTAAGTGGTATTGGCAAAAATAAACAAAATACTAATACCTTTCAGAGCCTAGCTCCGCAACATAACTTAAAGGGAATATGCCATTACATTTCTGTACTATATGTTTTGCGCGTATTATACAGCTGAAACTAAAGATTAAGAGGAGTACTTCCATACGCTTTAAGAAATGAAAATAAAACATCACATAAGAGTTTTCGACTGTATCCTGTTAATATCGTCTGTTTTTCTTCAACAGGATCTTCAGCACAGATGGGGTGCAGTACCTCCTTGAAATCGACTGCTTTGTACCTAGGAAAACCTATCCGAAAATATAATAGCATATCGATTTTGTTCCATTATTAAAATAACAAAACCCACGTACCTCCGACAGAACTTGAGATCCCTTATACCGTACTTTTCGTATAAAAACACTCAATAATCACATGCTCAGAGCTCAGTAATTTTTCGCCGTCGCAAATGTAAAGGAAATATATGAAAAGCTTGTTATATTTTCTACACAGTAATATTATACTGCTCGTTATTACATATTAGCAATGAGAATGCCTGGACTTCGGATAAGGTAATCAACATCAACCTATGTTACGGAGAGGAAGGGAAGTAAGGGGGGGGGGGAGAGCTTAGGACTCAGTAACCCCCTCCCCCCAAAAAACAACAATCATCTTTATTTCTGGGCAAAAAACATGACGGGAAGGTGAAAACACTCGTTTTATGAGCTTAAAATAGTAATTGCATAACTTCATGCAAAAAGTCGAAATTTGAAGCCTTTTTGGGTTCAAACGCTGATAGCTCCGTCATTTTTGATCGTACAAAAAATCCGAGGGCACATTTTTGTAGAATAAGGTTTTTCCGGTCATTCTTTTGATATCTGCCTTCGTAACATCTCTACTGAGGAAAAACGAGAAGGTCGACTACGATTTTTTTTAATTTACCAGTGTCGGATCGGAATTGCGCAAGCGGCGTTAAACGATAGCTTTTTAAACGGTTTTATTTAGCTCACCCCGTTTGATTTATTTATTCTTGGGTCAAATTTAGTAATTCAAATTTCACCCTCTTCCTGTCAACCGATTAATCTGAAATTTTGTATACACTTTGGATTTTGGTGACAATACAATTATGTTTATTCATTATCATTATAAATTCAAGATGGCCGCCGCTACAAAATGGCGGATAATTTGTTTTATTAATCCCATCAATATGGGTATCAAATGAAAGGGCTCAACAAGCAGAATACAATATACTATTCAAAATTGAAATCCAAGATGGCGGCCGCTACAAAATGGCGGATAACGTAGGTTTTATCAATCCCATCAACATGGGTATCAAATGAAAGGGCTCAACAAGCAGAATACAATATACTATAAAAAATTTAAATCCAATATGGCGGCCGCTACAAAATGGCGGATAACGTAGGTTTTATCAATCCCATCAATATGGGTATCAAATGAAAGTGCTCAACCAGTAGAATACAATATACTATATAAAATTAAAATCCAAGATAACGGCCTCTACAAAATGGCGGATAACGTAGGTTTTATCAATCCCATCAACATGGGTATCAAATGAAAGGTCTCAACAAGTAGAATACAATTTACTATGCAAAATTGAAATCTAAGATGGTCGCCGCTACCAAATGGCTGATAACAATTTTTTATCAATCCCACCAATATGGGTATCAACAAATAAAAGGGCTTGACAAGAAGAATACAGTGCACTATACAACCTCAATATTTAAGATGGGCGCAGCCACTAAATGGCGTATAATAATAAGATTTAAATTTAGAAATTGAATCTGTAATTTAGGTATCTGATTAATCCAGCCTGAATCCACCACCCAAGTCAAGATTTTGTATCGTGTTGAGGACTGTGTGGCGTTAGGGTGGCTAAAAATGATACGTCGTTAGCGGTACACCACCCAAGTTAAGGTGAAAGGTTAAAACGCGCCGAGAACTGTATGGCATTAGGGTGGATAAAATGATATGTCGTTAGCGTTTTCCCCTCAAGACTCAGGCGCATCTTGTTGTACATAGCCTTGCCCCTTTATTGGACCTCTGGGGGGGTCGACCGTTTAAATGTCCATTACTCGTGGGAACAAAATGGTAAAAAAAATATAAATAAAACTAGGTAAAAAAACTTTTTAAGGTAAACGGTTTTATGTTAAACATACATTGCAATGTTTAAGATAAATGTACTAAAAACCAAAAAATAAAAATAGGTAAAAAAACTTTTTAAGTTAAACGGTTTTATGTTAAACATACATTGCAATGTTTAAGATAAATGTACTAAAAACCAAAAAATAATAAAATAGATACAGTCGTGGGAATTATAAACATATGCATAGACTAGACTAAAATAAAACCGTGGGGCACGTTTTGTCGATTAAAGACAAACTACGAGCAGTGAAACGATTCCTCGCCAGCCAGCAGTGTGAATGTCCAACGATAAACTAGTTGAAACATCTCTTTTATTTACATGGAGTGTATAACTATTGGAATTTCCATGAGCAAGAAAATAGTATGTGATTTCCTCACCGTCTGCGGGCCAACTGCCTAACGACGAATTAAACGATTCTTCTATCGCACATTAAGTCGATAATTTGTAGACAATTGACGTGCCCCACGGTTTTATTTTAGTCTAGTCTATGCATATGTTTATAATTCCCACGACTGTATCTATTTTATTATTTTTTGGTTTTTAGTACATTTATCTTAAACATTGCAATGTATGTTTAACATAAAACCGTTTAACTTAAAAAGTTTTTTTACCTATTTTTATTTCATGTGAGACCTTGCGGTGCATTCTAGCCCTAACCGTTTTCGAGCTATCGCAGTTCCAGAACTTGACAGCATTTTTCCAGGATTCCAGGATACCAGGCCCTGGAATTCGAGGAAGCGGACAGAGGAAATGCGGGGAGTTTTGATATGTTGTTCAGAGGGTCACATAGAACAACTGTACCAATTTTCAGCTTTACAAAAAGATTTTTGGGGTAAAATCCTAAAATTCCTGGGCATCGAGAAACCTCGTCCAACAAATGAGTTACAACGATAAATATTCATCAATTCTAGTTAACTATTCGAGATCATCTTTATTATAGATAGAGATTAAAGGTCAAATCATTTTTTAAACAAATAAGCAAAAAAATATAAAAAATCAAGCAAGCAAACTAAGCCATATATAAAATTTGATAAGAGAACAACGGAAGAGCTCGTGTGCAAAAAAAAATTATATATACAGGGAGTAACTAAAAGGTAGGTTATACATTGAACTACATATTTTGGCCACAAATAATTCGATTGGACCTAACTTACATCGGTACAAATGTGCTTACAAAAAAAGTAACCAAAGGTACCAAATGTAAATTGGATTTTTGAAATATTTCGAAAGTTGTTTGAAATATTTTAAACATAATTGACAAGAAGCGTTTTTATGATTAGACATTCTTTCAGAAGAAATATTACTGAATCATTGTACCCCTTAAAACTTTTATGAAAGTTGAGATCCTCTAAAATCCCCACAAATTTTAAAGGTCTTCACCATTTAATGATTATTTTGGAACTATTATTGACACATATTCGCCCGATTTTTTTATATAGAGGTAAACAGTAGAGTTATTGGGTTATTCGACAATGATTGGCTACATTTACAAAACAATATTTCACGGATACAATCTTTCGTTAATGCTTATAACTTTTATATTATTTTCTGAACTAAATGTGACTTGTCATGTTCTCATAATTTAAAGTTTCATGAGTGTATTTAGATGATCAAATGTCCAAATCGGAATTCTTGGAAATTTACACCGTTAAGAGAAAAAAACTACTATCATCTAAATATATCTATCACAAAAAAATTCATTTTTGCGCGATCGATCTTTTTTGTTTATTTACAGCATCGGTTGTCAGGACGGTAGGTTGTGTTTACTGGTCGTCGGTAAGTGATTTACATACCGTTCAGACGTCGGTAAGTAAATTGCTTACCGACGTATTAGCCCTACATACATTCAAGTGGTCCTAAATATTATATTACTTGATTCATTACACAAAAGGAAAACAAATAAGAAGATTTATATTTTTTAATGAACAGAATCGAACAGAACAATATAAAAAGTAATAAATTAGCATAAAAACAATTTCACAGAAAGCACAAAAAAATCAAAAACATGAATTTGAAACATTAAAATTAAATGTACAATTGGTACATTGGCTAATTTTAATACCGCTTGTACCTGCCATGTTGGTATCGGGGGTATTCATATTCGTATTACTCAGCGTAACTGAAGGAGAAACTGACGAGGCACCATCGTGTAAAATTTTCCAGAGAATCTCCCACATAGCTCTCTGCTACTGTAGAAGATCTCCACCCCCCATGTCTCTCAAGACCTAAGACATCTACACCTTTATTGGCCAACAGTGTCGCCGAGGTCCTTCTAAAATAATGACCAGTATAACTATCAGGGTTCTCTAATTTCAAATATTTAGCAATTTTTGTTGGCCAACTTCCAATCGTCCCTTTTCCTACTACCAGTGTAGTGCATTTTGCGTTACGATAATTTAAAAATAAATTTTCATATTTGGCATGAGGTGGTCGGAATGAAACATTTCTTAAATATTTCGAGGTAGTGGATTTCTTCATCTACCTTGTTGGTTAAGTAAAAGTCCGTTGTACATTATTTTTCGTATTTGGAATCTTAATAATTATGTCTTCTTGATGATCTTCTATATTATATATCGTCACGTTGTACAATTCCTCCCTTCTGCATGCGCCAGCTATTCCCAATATCAATCCTACCTAAAATTACAAATTTATTCGATTTTTGTTGTCATAATTCTAATAAAGTAAAATATATACCTTAAGGATTACAAATGGGTCATCGGGATCTTCATTTAAAAAGCTTTTACTTTGCTTTTTGGTAAACACAGCAGCTTTCTTAGGTCTATGTCCAACATTTTTCTTCTTTAGATAGACAATCAAAGTATGAAATGTTGAAATATCGATAGCATCTTTAAAAAAATGGTGCTTTTCAACATAGAATATTCTGCCCAAAGACTACCAGGCGATTTCAATGTCTCATTTCGCCGAACAAAATATGCCAACAATACTTTTTCATTAATACTGGTACCATTCTTCTCCTCACACCAATTCTTAAGCATTTTGTGGACTTTTTCATAGCGATTCCTGGATTTTTCGGAGATTATTGCTTCACATCCCATTTGCCACGCTTTTTCTACTTCAGCATCACTCTCACTCATTTTATATTAGTAAATTAATCGAAAATTCAAGTTCAAACTATAGACTTTAAAATATAATCTTAAGTTTCACAGTAAATGCATTTATTTGTTGATAAATAATATCTTGGAAACACTTAGCAACTGCCCAATGATTATTAAATTATATCACTGGCAAGTTGGCAACTGCCTACTTTATACCAAAATGCAAATATATTTTAAACTGATCGAGAAGTATAATGTCACTTTTCACTTTTCGTTCATTTCGAAGAAATTTAAATTATTTTATTTGAAATTTATTTCAATACGATCGCGCAAAAAATGGTATAAGCATCTCGAACGTTAAGGGTTTCACCGGTCTCCAGCAAAATTGTTGCCGACCGGTAAACAACCCTTACCGTTCTTAATAATTAATACACTATTAATGTCAATTTTTGAATTAGTAAATCAGTAAGGATATAAATTATATATAAGAAATTAGATTGAAATAAAACGTTATATATGAAAAATTTTGAAAGCCACTAATTATTAACTAATTAGTGGTATTGACAGTGGTTATTCTGATGTAGAAATAAATAAATTACAGTTGATTTCCTAAAAGAAAAACCTTCAGCGATTGCTAAAATAAAATAACAAAAAATGTGATAAATACTAAAACTCGAAATGAAATTACTGAATGTTTGAGAGAAAACCATAACTTATAACTGTGAACACAGTTCAATGTAATGTTTTAAATGATATAGAACTAAATCATAATATTAGAAACGATGAAATTGATTTATTGATAAATCTACACTAAACCTGCATTGACGAAGTAATCTGTGAATCTGTTGGTTATATTGGTGAAACACTTTAAATACACTATGATTTATTTCTGGGCTGTCCAACATGACGCCCATGAGCCTCTAAATGTATAAATTGCTCTCAAATTCGAACACCGTTCTTACATTAACGATAAAATACAAATTAAATAACATGTGAAGCCATTCGCGACGGATAGAAGGTCGCAGGTCTGCTTCTTCTGAAGTAGCGCTGGAAATTGTCAAAGCGAAGAAACATTTTAGTGATGAAGTGCTTATTAAAAATGGCAAAACAATTCAATGAATCAAAAATTGCCGAAAAATTCGAAACAGTCTCAGTGTCGCATCAAACAATTGTAAGACGGGTGGATCATATTAATCAAATATGTATCCAAAAAACTGCATGACACGGTTGAAAAATGTAAATATTTTTCGCTATGCCTGGATGAAAGCACTGATCTGTCCGACATTAGCCAGCTTGTACTTTTTATCCGAACTATTCAAAACGACTTCAGTGTAGCTGAAGAGATGCTTGATCTTATTCCTCTCCATGGTACAAACAAGGGTACGGATATTTTGGAAGCTGTAAAGTGACTTTAGACTACGGACGATTTGACTCTTAGAACAAAACAACATCAACTGTCCTGTGATACACTGTTCACCAAGAGGCCCTGCGTGGAAAATCCTTACGTCATGTCCTTATGTCATGAAAGTGGTTGTTAAAATAACCAATGTAATTCGAGGGGGCAATCGTGCTTTGGCTCGCAGAAAGTTTCGTGATTTTTTAGCCGAAGTAGATGCTACGTATGGGGACTTGTTTGCAACGATTCTTCGTTTTACGCAAGGAGATACCTATGTTTCTTGAAGATGAAGTTAAGTCTAACATTACGGAACTGGAAAATCAAATGGTAGATGCACAATTTTTAGCAGACCTTGCATTTTTTAACAGACTTGACATCTCACCTTAACAAACTGAATTTGAAGATACAAGGAAAACAGCAGAATATTGTAATGCTTTTCTTATTTATTTAAAACAATTTACCCTGATGGGTGGTATAAATTCATACACACGGTAGGTTCACTTACTTAATTTATTTATTCACAACACTATTCACTAATTTATAATATATACACAGTATATTCACTTACATTAATTTATATAAACACTTCACTACTTAGACTATTTACTTGTTCGCTGTTAATATCACGAGATCACTTTATAAACTGAACTCTCCCGCTGGTCGGTCCTTTATATATAAGTGGCCTTTTTTTCTAGATAACTGTAGCTTGCGGCTTACCCAAAAACAATCGCCTTCTCGGGATATTTCTCGAATGCCGGCTCAATCCTTAAAAGATCTTCGTAGAACATGTCTATTAAAAAACGGTCACAAAAAGTCCCAATACACCTTCACAGAATTCGACGCGCTCGTCATTTTTCTAACACCGTTAACATAAGGTTACGGGACCGTACTTAGTATCTACTTTGGCGTGCGAGTTCGTAACATTAGCCTCTCCTTAAATGGAAGTTCCTCCTGGAACTTTTGTGTAGCCAAAACTGGATGTTTGAATCGACAACTGGCCCCATTTCTACACTTTCCGATCTTATGGAAATAACAGGGCACTGTCTTCATCGGATACTGATAACGGGGGTTGTAGCTACAAATTAATATCTGGACACCGGGCATCTTGGAAGATCACATCTACCATGTTCCTGATGAGTTGCCAATCCAACTGGTTACTCGCTATCTTAGGCATAGCCAGTTTCTTCACACTGGATACCAACACATGGTCTCGGAGGTTTCGAAGTGCTTCCAACACATCGCGGTAGGTAGATCGATCTTGAAATTAATTTTTAGTTACCACGTAGAAGACGTACCGCGAATTGTGTTTCAGTCTCAGTGTCTTGCCAGGGTCAAGAATCTGGTCTTCAAGTTTTTCTAATTGCCCGAACTTCTTTTGAAAGACGATTGCCAACCCTCGTGCGTGTTTGTTACTGGCGGAGATATTATGTGCTTCCGGGAGCGTGACCAAATCTTGTCTTTCTTCTGTAGTAACTCCGTATCTAGCTTTCCCGGCACCTCCGTACCTCCGTATGCGCCCATAAATTCTTCGAAGGCTGTGTTAGACTCTTGTTGTAGACGGTTCACCTTTTCCTCTCCTGTCATGGTCTCCTTCGACTGGTGCTAGTCGGTTTTGGTGGACTACTCTCCGTTTTCCATTGGTGCTCTTGCTTATACGATAGTTGATGTTCTTCTTGATTGTGTATGGACCTTCACAAGATTTTTGTAATTTTGGAGAAAATCCTTTTCTCCTCGTCGGGATGTGTAACCATACCTTGTCCCCTTCATTAAAACCGCCTACTGTGGCCTGCGTGTCGTACCGATTTTTCATTCTGTCGCTGGAAACTTGAAGATTTGTTCGAACTAATTCATGAATATCGTCCATTCTTCTCAATTGGATCGCGTAGTCTTCTTCTGCTAGATCTCCTTCAAGCCGCCTGCCAAATTGTAGGTCAGAAGGAAGCCTCATTCCATGTCCAAACAGGATTTTCGCAGGTGTTTCACCCGTGGCCTCATTGACGGCAGATTGATAAACCAATGCAAATAGGGAAATATATTGGTCCCAATTTATCTGATGGCTGGAAACTAATTTGGACAGGTATTTTCCAATAGTCCTATTCATTCTCTCGACCATTTCGTCTGACTGTGGATGTAATGCTGTTGACCTGGTCTTCTTTATTCCCAGCTTGTCGCAAATCTCCTGGAATAGATGGCTTTCGAAATTTCTTCCTTGGTCCCTGTGGACTTCCAAGGGCACTCCATATCGGCTGATAAATTCTTTCACCAATACATCCGCGACAGTTGTGGCCTCTTGGTTCGGGATAGCGTAAACTTCCACCCACTTTGTGAAATAATCCATTACAACCAGTATGTATTTTCCACCATTTTCTGTCGTCGGAAATGGTTCAGCGATATCTAAAGCAATCCTATCAAAAGGGCTTCCAACACTGTACTGTTTTATGGGTGCCTTTCTCTTGCGATGTGGTCCATTACTCGTAGCACAAGTCGTACATTTCTTACACCAGTCCTTCACATCATCGGAGCTGTTCATCCAATAAAACCTCTCACGGATTCGCTGGAGTGTTTTCTTCACTCCCAGATGACCTCCCGATGGACTGTCGTGTAACTTCTTCAGTACCTCAGCTACTCTTGTTCTCGGGATAACTAGCTGTCTTCTCATCTCGGAACCATTATCGTTTTCAAGAACTCTTCGCAACAGCCCTTCTTCCAGGACAAGGGCGTCCCACTGAGCCCAATACGCCTTAAGTCACGGTGAAAATCTTTACACTTCTTGCCAGGTATGTCGCCGATTTTCTTCTTTCCACTGCCGAATCTTCTTTAGGCAAGGATCATTCTCCTGATATTCTCTGATCCTGGTGGGTGACCATTCTTCATTGACTACAGTAATTATTGAAACTCGATGTTCGATGTTGAAATCGTACTCTTGAAGTAGTTGAATCCATCTAGCGATCTGGCCCTCGGGATTCTTGAACTGCATCAACCATTTTAGTGCTGCATGATCAGTCCGGATTAACATCTTTCTTACTTAGTGTCAAAGGAGTTTTATCCACCTTGTCTAGACCTACACTTTCTTCAAGATTTGCTAGTAATGTAGGATATTCCGACGTAGATTCTTTATTTATTAGCTCTTACCAGTTAACTTATGCTCATTGGCTATTGATTTAATTACTTCCACTTTAAATATGTTTTTACACTTATAGTTTTTTCAAAAAAGCAATTACGACACTTTAATTTACCTTTGGCTACACTCAAACTATATTATTTTACAATGCGTAACTATTATTTCTAAGATTGTTGTACTCGAAAAATAAAATTCTAATTACCGATTTACTGCGACGTTGCCACACTGAGCATACTTTACTATTTTAACTGTTCTGTTTCTAAAAAAACCAAGCACTGTACCGTTTACCCCTTTCAGTTTTTATCAAGGCACTGCCTCTTTTTCATCAGAATCAGACGAACTATGTTACTCCAGTACATTTCACTAAAAAAGTTTGTCAGAACTATACTTGCATACAGCTCTTCGTTGACTCTTGATTTTTGCAAAACAGCATTTACAATAACAAAAATAGGTAAAAGCGTGAATACTAAGAACGAGTAAAACTAAATGGCTTACATTCTTAAGTTTGTCATCGGTACATAAGTGTCTTCGTTTTGGTTAACATCTCGTGATGGTGCATTTCTGTGGTTCATGCTGTGAAAATCCATGCAAAATAAAAAACAAACACTCAGTGTATAAACGTGATAAAAGTATTTACAAGGAAAACGTATTATATATTAAAAGAAATGGGGTTGCTGATTTCCATTATAAAACACAAAATTCCCATTTTTACTCTTCCGTACAACCCTATCTATTATCCGAGAAAAGGGTTGATTTCCCAAAAAAAAGTTGGAATTTTGGATTTTTTTGAGACATTTTAAAGAACTTCGAAGGAGAAGGCCAACTACAGTTCAGTCAACTATGTCTCATGAAATAAACACAAACGATAGTTTTGGTACCACAACTCTCAAGTCAGGCACTAATCAACCAAGTTAGAGCAATCAAACCTCGAGATAAATGCTTGATACTTTTTAAGATAGAAGAAAAGTCAGTCCAAATTTTAACTTGATATTCACTGTATATATTTATAAAGAAAATCAGCAACACGTATATCTAAAGATGAATTCTATGCTACTGAAAGTATAAAATGACTTACATAGAAATTCCAGACACTCCGGACACCCTCCTATCATCAAAGCCTTCGGGAGGTCGTGCATGTCTTTGGAGGAAATCACCCCACCGTTGGGGTGACGTTCCTGGCGAAGGGTCCGTAGTGACCGATCGTGCGTTTTTCGATGACGGCCTAACATTTTCATAAGGACTACCTGTAACCAAAAAATAAAAATATAGTTATAAATAGAAAACCATGTCAATAGAAACTGTATTTTCGATATGAAATAAAAATGGAATATGAATAGAAATTATCAAATAACACAGGTAATTTACAGAAAATGTATGTAAAAAATTTGAGCAAAACTTCAAAGCGAACTGATGTGTTTACCTGTGCCCACATCTTTTTGATTCTTTCTCTTTATGAACTTCCTTTTTATTAATTTTAACATATAACAGAATCTACGCACTATTTACATTCCCTAATGAAACGCGTCTGTTTGTTTACCAAATTATTCCTTATGCGTGAGTCTTCTAACTGTCCCAGTAAATGTAAAAAAATACTGAGAAGTGCCCATACATATTTATATCAGTTTTTGAATAATATAGGAACACTAAACTCCCGTACTTTTTTACAACCTAGTATCTTGATTTTTGATGTTTTCAGAAAATTGCAATTTTCAAGTTTTCTATTGTGTCAGAATGAGGTATGCTACAAAATTGGAATAATAGTATATTAAGTACCAAGTGTCAAAAAGATTAATTTAGTCACGAGTTTTACTTGGCACGAGTGGAGCGAAGTGGAACGAGTACCTTGTGAAACGAGTGGCTAAAGACGTTTTTAACACGGGGTGCTTACTATACTTTTTCTTCGCCCGCAGGAAGGAAAAAATTATATTTTAATTATATTCATAACATAACGGACGATGGCTGACGGTTGACTGACAAATCAAATGACACAGAACAAAAAAATTATCACGAAACATGAAATTTAACATACAAAAGGTACACTTGATTTGACGTTTAAAAAAAAGGTGAACGAGATGTGACTTTTAAACAATAGCGTTTAAAGAGTCGTTTTGTGCATGTCAAACTCGTGTTCAAAATGTGGTTTTAGTAACGGAAGTAGAAAAAAATAATTTCTAGGGTAGCAAGTATCGCTTGTTTTAGTTGTATAATTATTTCTAAACTTTATGCTAAATTACAGTATGAAATTTCAGTTACTGGGTTTTTAATAAGCATAATGACAAATAAATAGAATAAAATCCTGTAGTACCTTTAGATACTATATTTTGAATGTGGTTTTCATATGAATGACAATATAGTATATTTCCTAACTAGTGCGGAAAGTTCCACTTTTCCGCACGCGTAGCGGAGTTCGGCCAAGCAATCAAGTGAGGAAAAGGCACTTTCCGCACGAGTTAGGAACGCTATTTTTCCTACGAGAGTGCGGAACATGTAAAAATAAAGGCAACATATTGAAATTTTATTAAATCATAAAGAGAAACTACAATCTACTCTACTACTTATAATTAATATTAATAATAAATTGGCAATTTGATACATTCTGTAAGTTGATCGCTGATGCTATTAGTTTTTTTGGTTCAACAAGTTCGGTTGATGAATCTATTGCTGCTTCAATTTCTTGTGTCGAGAGACTGGTTGTGACAAAATTGTTGTTGGAAGAAGTACCATATGTATATTCTTTGTCGGTGCATAGTTTGCTAGACATTTTTCTCCGCATTTCCGTTGATTCTTCTAAATACTCTTCAGCCACAGCTGTCGATTTCCAATCTTTTTATACTGGTAATACCTTCTCCACTATCTGCCAAAATGGTAGCCGAAGACCGCCGAAAGCTGTGGCCCGTATATAATTCGGGGTTAGGAAGTTTCAGAAAAGCTGCAATTTCGGACGGATATTTACCGAAGCTATTCACGCCAACACATTGGACGGTACAGGCTCCTTGACTGTAGTTTACGAAAAATCTGCTGTGAGCAGTATTGGGTTTTCTCAGATTTGCGTATTTTCTGTAGAGATCTAAGTATCTGCCGTCGTTTACATCATTTCAAATGACAAAACTTCTGCTGGTGTGATACTTCGAGTCTGGTATTTTCACAATCAAAAGGCCCTCCCTTTCCGTAATTTCATTAGTGGTGATTTTTGTGAGTTCATCACGACGACATACGCCGGCTAACCCAAAAATAGTTGCTACTTTTATTAGAAGATATGTCTTACCTTGTCCTTCCATCAATAGTTTTGAAATTTGTTCTTTGGTAAAAATTTTGGCTTTTTTTTGGTTGAAATCCTACATTTTGTTTCTTTAAATAAGACGTGATCTCACAATATTGACCGATGTCCACGTGGTTTTGAATTTTAATAACATTTTTAAGCAACGAATCTCTGGACCATAATGTGTTGGGACGGTAGCTTTTGCTTAGATGTATAAAATATGCCAAAATCACATCCTCCTTTAAACTTTTCACCTGCTGACTTTCGCACCACTTGTTAAAAGCTGCATATTCTTTTTCGTACCTGTGTTTCGACTTTTCCGGTAGCAACTCTACATGTCCTGCTGCTTTCAGTATTGACTCGGACAACTCATCATCGGATGAGTCCATGATAATAAAATAATAATAATGAAAGGATTTTAACACAATATCATAAATGCGTCTTGCTTTAAGTTGACGTTTTTAATTTATTCGAATTGTTGACAATATGTTGGCAGGGCGATAAAGGCAAAATTTGACATATACGCTGACGTGGCATGCTAATTGTTATGTTATTATTAATAGCAGTTATTGATATTTATGATACTGGGTGTCCCAAATTTGTAGGTATATTTCTTTTGTATAATAATTATAATTAGTTTTCCGCTTTGTTATAATCAACATGACGCGTTCCCCAGGGGCGGATCTAGGATTTAACAAGAGGGGGGGCTTGTATAATTTTTTTTTAAGTTTTTTAATTTGACAAAAAAATGTATTATAATATGTGTGTGTGTGGGGGGAGAATGGCCTCAGACATAGTCTATTAGCCACAGAAAGTTAAAAGTGAGTAAAGGTTGAAAAATTAAAAGGACTGTAAAGGAGTAAGGATATAAAATTGCTGATTACTGGGCATAAATCTAAGCATATATCTAAATAGACAATTTAGAATTATTTATGAAATCCACTATGGAATCAAGTACAGACTTCTCAGTATTTGCCAAAAGAGCGGTTATATTTGTGGGAAGAGGAACGTTGAAATTGATAAGAAAATTGTAAAGTTCAGTAGTTGCCTTTTTATTTTCAGTGCATTCAAAGAAAATATGGTTCAGATCTCCTACTGATGCCTTGTTACAGGAGCAAGCTGGAGAATTGACAATACCTATTTTAAAAAGATGAGCTGGGAAACGACCGTGATTTATTCTTAAACGTGATATGATGGAGGTATATTGTTTTCTATAATCAAAATTAAAAATATGAGGGATCTTAGTTGGTAAAGTAGGATGCAAAAGGAAATATTGGCTATTAGATGTTTTAGCGAAGTCGGCGTAAGACCGCTCCCAATTAGTTCTAATATGTTTCTTATAATAATTTAAAAGGTCTGAGAAGACATAAAGATTGGTATAAGAAGTCATTTTGCAGGCTCTCTTGGCTTCCAAGTCCACGTACTCATTTCCTTTTAAACCGCAGTGCCCTTTTACCCACATGAATACAATACTTTTGTTCAGGGTTTTTAATTCGCTTGTTAATTTTTTAATTTCTAAAATTATATTTTGTCTGTAACACTTGAATGGAGAACTTTCTATAGCCTGTAATACTGACTTGGAATCACACATAATAACAGCTCTTTGAATCGGATTTAAAGCACACCAAGTTAACGCTTTTGATATGGCGAAGGCTTCTGCAGAAAAAACAGAACAATAATTGGGAATTCTAAATCTTTCCACGTAATTAGTATTTGAAACAAGAAATGCTGCCCCAGTTCCTTCATCACATTTCGATCCATCAGTGTATATTGTGGTAACATTGTCGCCTATATTGTTAAGTTCAGTTTTCAAAATTACTTGGTTGATACTAGAAAATTCGTAAAAAGAGGGGTATATGATGTTAGGAGCAGTCACTAAAGATTCATAATTGCATTGAAAAATAGGGAAAGTATCTTGCTTTAAGATATGATTTTCTTTGCTGTTGGTATTAAGAAAAGCCTCAGCTAATGGAGGACTGGTTTTTATTCTCCAGTATGGCATAGTCAGATTGTTAGTGTTTATTGCTGAAATCTTTTGAACCATGTACGTGTTAAATGTTCGGTATTTAATAAGAAGCTTTTCGGCTAGGTATTGCCTTCTAATATGCAACGGGGGCTCTTGCATTTCTGCTAAGACAGCTTGATTAGGTGATGACATCATAACTCCTAGGCATATTTTTAATGATTTGTATTGAATTCGGTCAACAGCTATTAAATTGGTTTTTGATGAGGAACCATAAAATGTACACCCGTAATCCAATATTGAACGGATATAAGACTTATAAAAAATGAAGGAGATGTTTGAGTCAGCTCCCCATTTTTGTTTGGAAACTACTCTGAGAAGATTCATACCTTTTTCACATTTTTGTTTAGTGTACTTGATATGGCTAGTCCATAATAATTTTTTGTCCAGGACAATACCCAGATATTTGTATTCGTCGACAAATGGGAATGTGAACTCATCTAGAGAGAGAGCCCTGGACGTTTCCAGTCGATGGCGAGTGAAACATACCAGAGCAGACTTCTCCGAAGAAACACTAAAGCCCATATTTACCAGCCATGGTTTGAGTACTTGAAGGAATGCTCGTAAGTCCTTAACACATTCTCCATATGAATTACGAGTAACATAAAAACATAAATCATCAGCGTATTGAATTCGGTTAATTGTTTCACCGCCTAACCTATGCAGCTCTGCAGTATAGATGTTAAAAAGCAAGGGACTTAATATGGATCCCTGTGGTAAACCGTTGAAGACTGTGCGTGGACCATGTAACACGTTATTATGGTCGCGGATAAAAATGTTTCTATTTGTGAATAAATTAATTACATTAGCACAAACCTTTTTCCCAATACCAGCATCTACCATTTTTTCAAATAAAATATTTAAATCTACTACATCATATGCACCTGTCAAATCGATAAATAAACATAATGTGTACTGATTGTTCGAAAAACATATTTGAATATCTGCAACTAATGCACCTACAGCATCCACTGTGCCCAGTCCCCTTCGGAAACCGAACTGCGTCCTAGGAAGAATAGAATTACTTTCAAGAAAATACTCAAGTCGAAATTTGATTAGTCTTTCAAACGTTTTTGTTATACAAGATAATAGGGAAATAGGTCGATATGATGAAGGAGACTCTGCATCTTTATTTGGTTTTAAAAAGAGACAAATTATAATATTTTTTAAATCGTCGCTATATTCTTGTTTCACCCACCAATCGTTAAAAATTTGAAGAAGGAAAATCTTCACAGATAAGGGTAGCATTTGAATAATTTTATAGGTAAAACCATCTAGCCCTGGGGCTGTATTACGACTATCTTTTGTAGCAAATTCTAGTTCATCTATTGTAAATGCTTTTAATGTATAATCCGTGGGTTGGAAACCAAAAGATCTGCAACTTAAGAGATTGGGTGCAGAAGGAGGTGCTAGTTTGTTTAAAATTTTTTCAATTAGCTCTTTAGGAATAGGCTTTTTACGATTTTGATTGCAGTTGCCGTTCATAGATCTAATATATCTCCATATATCAGTTAGTGGGGTATTTTTATTAAGTTTGTTTAAAAATGTCATCCAGCTGTTCCGTTGTTTAACTTTAAATATACGTTTAGCTTTAGCGGCAGCATTTTGGTAGTTCAAAAAGTTTTCAAAACTTGCTAGAGTTCTATATTTTTTTAGAGCTTCTTTTCGTTTTTTAAATATCATTGTACATTCCTCGTCCCACCATATAGGCCTAGGGGTAATCGCTATAAAAGGCTTCTTGACCGGCATGGATTGACACGCCGCGCTTGAAATCATTTCAAAAAGTCTCTTCACTTTATCCGGGCCAGTTGAATTTTCATCAAAATCATTTTTTACCATTTCGGTTTGCAAAACGTTTTGAAATGTATTCCAATCTGCGTGGGAATCATTCCATTTCGAGGAAGGATTTAATGCAAGGTTTGTAGAAATAATCTGAATCTCAATTATTAAAGGGTAATGATCAGATCCCAATGTGTCATCTAAGATAGTCCAGGAAGACTTTGCAGCGAGAGTGTTGGAGGTGAGAGTTAAATCGACTGCTGAGTGATTGCCACTTGGGTTAATTCTCGTAGGGGAACCGTCGTTGAGAGCTATAAGTTCTAGGTCATCCATAGCTTCTACCAGTATTTTTCCGTGTCGATCATCAGGAGTTGGTCCCCACATATCGTGATGTGCATTAAAATCACCGCAAAAAATTGTAGCAGATAAATCAAATTGTTTGAAAAAATTAATCCAGTTGACTCGACTTACCATTACGTTTGGAGGTCTATATATTGATGCTATAGTCAAATTCAAAGAGTCAAGCGATACGGCGCATACTTCTAAGTCCTTGATTCCAGTATTTAGCAAAACCTCTTTATAGTTAAGACCCTGAATCACAAAAATGCATACCCCGCCATAACCATCTTTTCTACATTTACTTACTAGATTATATCCTTTTATACGAAATTTATTGTTTGGTTTTAGCCAGTGCTCTGATATAACTATAATGTCTACATGTGTGTCTTTAATATATTTTACAAGACTCGCTTGATTTGCAATAATAGATCTACAGTTCCACTGTACAATTGTGATATTATTTCTGATGTGCTTATTAGAAAGTATCTGAGTCTTCGTCATTTTGTCTATTAATACTACTTTTTTCTTTTAATTCATATTTATCCAGGATATTGTTAATTGCTTGTTTAACATTGATCTCATTAATGTTACTTTTTTTGAGAATTATATCTTTAATAATGTTTTCTACCTGAAATGCTAGTTGCTCTTTATAAAATTTGAACTCTTCCCTATAAGGATTTGGGAGTATGGAAGAATGTTTGTTAGTTTTTTTGTTCTCATGATTTACTGGAGGAGAAGTTGGAGGTGAGGACTTTCTGCGTTTTTTTGACGCAGATGTACTCGTATTAAGTTTAGGTAAATGTACGGAGGGCTTAGGTTTACTCAAGATTGAGCTGTAAGAAGAAGTTGAAGCTGTATGTGTTAGCTCAGGGAAATTTTGTGGATTTGATAATAATGAAAATCGATTATTAGTTGTGATTTTTCCGTAAGCAGGATTTTTCACAATAGTTTCGGCTTCTTTGAAAGATGCATTCATAGAGGCCATTACTTTTTTAATACTCAATTGTGTATTGTAAACAGGGCATTTTTTGGATGTGGATTTATGTTCATTACTGTCGCAATGTACACAATGTGTTCTATTTTCTTCACAGGAAACTGAGTTACAATTTTCTTCAGAGCAGTTTTGGCATTTCTGTTTACCTTTACATTGATGTTTAGTATGTCCGAAACGTAAACAATTATAGCACTGAACCACCGGATATATGTATGGTTCTACCTGAAAGTTTACCATATTTATTTTAACGGATTGGGGAATCGTATTTCCTAAGAAAGTAACCACGATCATTTGTCTATCTACTTCTTTTGTTTCTTTGGTTTCACTGTCTACAATTTTACGCTTTAATCGCTTAACATCAACTACTTTAATTCCAGATTCAATTGCGTCTTTTAGGTATTCGGCATTAAAATAAGTATCTACCATACGTACTATACCTTTTTTATGCGTGAAGAATAGTGGAATGTAAGCTATGTAATTATTTTTTAATAAAACTTCATGATTTACCAACAAGTTAGCAATATTGAAATTTTTAAAAATTACCTTTACCCTGTTTACCCCTACTGGTTTTATATCTGATATATTTTGCCTGAATTCTGTAATGTTTCTTAAAAAGTGACCGATTTTAATGGGAAATAAACGACCTACATTTTTTTCTTTATGTTCTATATAAACTAAATAAGGACCAACATCCGAAGGCTGATATTTATTCTCGAAATTAATATTTTGAAAATCTTTTATCGAAGACCCTTTATCAATTAATAGGGGCGGCGATTCGCCGCCCGAATTTAAATCCATAAGTTGGTGAATTCAATTAAATATTAAATTCGATTTTATACTTAAACAAAAATAAAACTAGTTACTTATCTTTAGAAAGAAGTCAAAGTTTTTGTTAGGCACTGTTAATACCTGATCGCTTGAACTATCGATACGTTCACTGTGAAGGTACAAACACAACTGGTATTATAATATAGTATATACATAAATACAACAACTTATATTAACGATAATCTAAGTAGATATAATTTTTTTTTAAGTTTTTTAATTTGACAAAAAAATGTATTATAATATAGTATATACATAAATACAACAACTTATATTAACGATAATCTAAGTAGACCAATTACAAGTTTCAATTCTTCTGGCTTTCATTTGACAAAAAGTTTTAACTATATCATTTATATTAAGTTCTCTAGATTTATTAATGTATGCCAAAGCTAGCCCATTGAGTCTCTCCTGTCCCATCGTTGATCTTAAATATGACTTTAGTAGTTTTAGTGATGAAAAACTTCTCTCGCCCGTAGCACTTTAGTAGTATCTCTATATTGGGAAAGCATTCTTTGGACATACGTTTTAAGGTTTCTGTTGATGATTTTGGTAGATCAACACTGACAGTGTCACTCCACTAATGTCTCCATATCGCTAATTCCGCCTGTAATTCCAGCATGGATCCTGGCATATCATTTTCATATATTCTTGCAGCCAACAATTTTGGCATCAGTATATTTTTTAAGGTGTATTGGAATAATACCTTCTATGGGTATTACAGTAGAAAGTTGATTAAATCGGTCTTTCATTTGGATTATAATATGATCCAGGAAAGGTATGAATATCACACTTCTGTAATATTCTTCTTCGTTATTTGCCTTTATATTGCTCCTGTTTGTTTGTTTGTTGCAAAGTCTAGGCATAGTAATAGTGGTACCAATTCTCTGAAGACCGTGATGGGCCTCCAAGAAAATTGGTTTAAATTGGAGTTCTTCATTTTGCCTTATATTTTCTAGTTTGCTTGTAATATCGTTTATGTATGAAAAGGCAGTGGAAAGATCAATTTCAACACTCTGTAAATACTTGCTTAAATTTACAGTGTACGACATTAAAAACGAGGCGACTTCTAAAGCTATAACAAAATCACTTCTTCTAATGGCGGCATTAAAAGCCATTGCCTTACTTGAAGTCTCTGTATCGTTGTCCTGTTCCAAACTAGCAAGAGCATTGCAAATTGCTTCATATAGTTCTTTAAAAGTTATTTCGCTATTATGACGCTCAACCCAGCGCGTAGCACACAGAGGTTTTAACTTCTTTTTTTTTTAGTTTCGGTTGTTGAAAAACTAAAACTCTTCTTGCAGAGCAACTAAAAAAAGAACATACCCTACCCAAAATACCCATCATGTTCCTAATTTCAGAAACTTCACAACTTTTGGAAATAGCTAAGTTAAGGCAATGACTTAAACAGTGTAAATACATAGCCAGGGGCTGTTCTTGCCTTATTAAGGCTTGGACTCCATTGAACCTTCGAGCCATATTGCTGCCTCCATCATATCCTTGTCCACGAAGATTATCAATAGAACGTCCAAGTTGCTTAATTTGATTTTTTATGGCCTCTTTGATGCATTGGCCAGTTGCAGAGTGCAGCTCAATGAAACCCAAAAAAACTTCCTTCATATTATACGCACTATCCAAATACCTCACACAGAATGTCATTTGTTGTTTGGTACTTATATCGGTTGTTTCGTCGCAAATTATTGTAAAAAATTTTGATTGTTTTATAGCATTAACAATTTCAGTAGTTATAACCTTCCCAATGCAAAATATTATTTCATTTTGGATTGTTTTACTAATCATTGTACAGTTCTTTGGTGCTGTTAGTATATGATTTTTAAGGTTTAAATCTCCAGAATCTATACGAAAAGTTAATAAGTTCCTAAAAATGCCATCATTACTTTCTGAAAGATTTTGATTTGAGCTATCTTTAATTTATATATTACCATCATCTCTATGCGCTCTAAGTGGTAATTTGTTATGGGCACAAAATAGAATTGTTTTAATAATCGGCACTAACCGCTGTCGATTGGCTTCAATTATTTCTGCTTTTTGTTTATCTAATTGCACAGAAATACTGACAGACTTTTCAGACATTTGTATGTTTAAAAAATCATTTGCTTTTTTAACTGAAAATTTATGGTAGTTGGTGTTTTCATGCTGCGTTAGCATTTCCCGGGCTTAGTTAGCGGTTCCCTTACAAGCATTTTAAGAATCTGAATAATAATAAGCTTAGGTTACGATATAGTTTAGTTAGTTTCAGTTAGTTTTTTAAAACCTTATTTCATCAAAACAATAGGCTCATTTACCAATTTTTTTTATTGTAAATTATGAAATAACATAATAAATTTAGTAAGTATGCAAAATATCAAAATTTTTTAATGATTTTCAACCACCTAAAAAAATTATTAAAGTTTATAAAATTAATTAAAACTATGACGTCAGACCATCTTTTTTCACCAGGTAATTCGTTGCCACAACGCATTACCTTTGCTTTGCGTTTGTCAGCCTGACGGAAAAATATTAACACTTATTCTGACAAATGTCAGAAAAAGGTAACGACAATGTTTTCCGAAGCAGGTAGCGCAGGTGTCCAAGATCGCAATTTGTATGTAAAAAAGATTGTATGGCGTCACATTTTAAAATAGCCTTAGATTATTCTAGCTCTAAAATTTTTGGTAATTTTCGTCCAATTGGGCTAATTCGTTTTTTAAAGCTTAAAATAAAAGGTAAACTACAATAAACGTATAAAAAGAGTAACTTTGGAAATATGACTAAATGAGCCTATTATATAACTATTTTATTCTTACTTGGCTACCCATTCCTCCGCCATCTGGTGCAAATAGCACACAAAATTTACAAAATCCTCCAGTTTTACTTTCGCTTTACGCAAGCCAGTTATACTGTTGTAGCCAATGAGCACCGAATTTACGCATTTGCTGCTTCCCTTCTTGTTGTAATGGATAAAGATATTTTGAGTCAGGGATCCAAGTATTGCTTAGAAAATTTATTTTTTCATGAACACTTAAAGATTGTCCGACTGCATTCCCAATATCATATAGCTGGCTGCCATTCTTAAAAAAATGAACAAATTCAATTTCATAGTTGTATTGTAAAGTTTTTTTTATTTTTATACGATATTTTTGACGTATTGTATTGACGTTGCAATATTTAAAAGCAAATTTTTTTGACTTTTGGTTGACCTATACATTATTTAACAAATAAAGCAGGTCATAGGTATTAAATTCGAAAAAGTATATTATTTATAATTTTATTTAAATTAAGTTAGAATTATATACCAAATTTGAACTTTACAAATATGACAGAAAAAAAATAGAACAAATAGTACGAATTCAATAAAATCCCTTTTTTGCCTATGTAATTAAGATTTTAAACTCAAACGCAAAGTCAAAATAACATTACCATTAACATCCTATAAAATGCTTAAATAAACCAAAATCAATATAAATTCCTTTGTTTCGCTCTAAGAAGCTTCTAACCCAAATCAACACTTAACAGTTTTCACATATTTGAAAATAACGGTAAAGTAAAACTAAAATACAAAATGTTAAAATATTTTTTTTAGATCTAACTGTACGTCACATCCTGTAATTCTTTGAACATACAAAAAAATATTGTTTATTTTTATCCCTTTTTCCTTTTTATCATTTATTACGAAATATGAAAAGGCATATTATAATTATATACTTACGCTTTGCTGTGAGGGCTCCCCAGGAAAACGGCTAGGTTGACTAATACTACTTGCCTCAAATTCCTGCGAGCCACTGCCAGTACTGCCACTACTTGTTGATGCTACTATAACGATGTTTTCTTCTATAACACTACTACCCCAATGTCCCACCTCCACAACCGTATTATTTTTTGGCTTTTTTGTAAAAAAAGATGTTAGTGTCCTTTGCGATCGCTTCATTTTACGCAGGTCCAAATGAGACAAAAAATAACTTGTATTCGCTATGAACGTCAAACACAATCTGAATAATAAAATAAATTTCTTTTTATCTTCCAGAAATATAGGTTTATTATTTAAAGCCATTTCACAGAGAAAAAATGCATAAAACACGTTTTTATTGCAATGTTCTGCAAACCAAAGACGCGGCCTGCGATTGTCTTTATCTTCAATACTTCAATCGTCAATAAAATGATATTTATTTTATTATTTATATTCTCAAATAAAGCTTTTGGTAAACATAATATATAAGTACTGTATTTATTATTAGTATTTATAGCGATGTTTGACTTTTTATGACATAACAAGTCTTCTTAAAGGGGGATCCGCCCTTAGCGTTCCCCTAAATTTGGTATTATCAATATAGAAGTTACTGTGTAACAAATGTGTATACTTTTTTTGATATTTTTACTTTTCCCCACTAGTGCGGAAAAGTAGCACATTCTAAACTAAATTGAGTGCGGAAAAGTGAACTTTTCCGCACGCAAGTGGAAAAAAACTATTTCGTCTCAAAACGTTTTTATTAAACTGCGAAATACAAAAATAGACAGTATAATAACATCGCAACATTGTAAGAAATCGTTTATTAATTATATATCAGCACTGGTTGAAGATAAACCTTTTGAAGATTCGTTGGTTGGCAGTTCTTGCCAGAAGACACGTTTTCTGGCGGGCATATACTTCTTCATTTTCCGTCTTTTTTGCTACGTTAATCCCTCTGTTATCGAACAGTTTTGGAGGAAGGGTTAAAGGAAACTTCTGTTTAAAAAACGAGGATTCCAAAAAGCCTTCTTGTCAGAAAGGCGTTTAGTAAAATAAACTCCTGTAATTTTTTCTAAATTCCGCTATTTTCACATCTTCTAAAAGAGGAATAACATTGATTCCCGAGTCTGTCTTCTTGATGCACCCTCTAAAAAATTCTTCAAAACTTCTGAAACTCTCATGTTAGTGGTAGTCTAGAACTACTTTTTGGTGTTTTAATTGTGTGCCAGGATTCCGGTCTTGGCACAGGGTTTTAAAAAGTGATTAAACATTTACTACGCAATTAAGATAAATATCAGATAAATTACGAGTCAAATAATTGTAAAAGTTATAGGAAGTAGTATATAAAGAGAGGAAGTGAGTGCACAATTGGAGACAGCAAAATCAAAGTAAGATTAGCATAGTTAGCATAACTAAGTATAATAATAAAAATATTAAGTATAAAATATACAGTAAATAAAAAGTTTCCACTATAAAATATAAAAACTAAACACTACAAAATTCTATTTAGCTGGCAGCAAAACCGATAATTACTACACAGGCAAGCTAGTGAAGTATTATTTAAAGACAGGTTCGGATTTAAATATTTACCAGGTAAAAATTAATATGATTTACATACATAAACGAAATCGGTCAGCTCTGAGTAGGCTAAGGACTCTAAGTATGTTCCCGGTCGACAAACTACAAAAGAGGCACAGATTTCGTGGACTGTACAAGAGAAAATCAAACAAAATTCCTTTAGGGAGCGCAACAGATACGGATGAAGAATATAAAAGAAAAAGGAGGGAATTAGATAAAAGTTTGGGCAGAAGTAAAATAACTAGGAGAACACCCAAGGAAGGTGCTGAAGAAAAAGAGAACTCGGAAGCAACCATGATAAAAATGATGCAAGAATTGATGAATAAAAACGATGAAATGATGAAATAAAACAATTAAGAAAGGAAAACAGTGAGAACAACAAACAGCTACTGAAAATAAAACAAGAAAACCAGGAACTTAGGATCGAAATAAAAACACTAAATATCAAAGTGGAATATCTAGAAAAAATAAATAAAAAGAAAAATTTAGTCATCACTGGATTAGAATTGAATACAAAAGATGTTAAGGTACTAAAGACAATTATGGAAAACTTCATACCAAAAGATGTCAAAATAAGAAGCGCCCAAAAACTAGGCGAAAAGGTTTGCTTCATTAAAATGGAAAGTTTTGCTGATAAAATGATTCTAAGGAACCAAAGTAGACTGAGAAATTCTCAGGAACATATTTTTATTGAGTCGAACCTTACCAAAAAGGAATTAGAAATACAAAAAACAATTAGACGAAAAGCCAAAGAAAAAACAGGAAAGGGAAAAAATACAAAAGTAGGATACAAGAAATTGATAGTAAATGGAATAGTTTGGAAATGGAATGATGATTCAGAGGAATTACAATTGATGACTAGTGAGTAGAACCACAAAAACTAATGAACAATACACTTAAAGATAGTACACAGGTAACGACTCAAGCTGAGAACAAGGGATATGATAATGGTACATTAAATAAAAAAACAAAAAACGAAAGAATAACAAGTAACAAGCATAAAAAAGTACAGATATGCATAGGTATATGGAATATAAACACATTAATAGGAAAATAATTAGATTTAACTGAAGAAATGGAAAAGAATAATATTCAAATTCTAGGACTAAGTGAAACGAAGGAAAAAACAAAGGATGTTCGCAACTAACAACAAAGCATACATTATATTATTCAGGAGTAAAACCAGAACAAAGGGCAAAGAAGTGTATAGGAATAATCGTTACAGAAGAAATAAAACGAAAGGTAACAAATTTAAGGCATTCGACTCGAGAATAATAATCATTAGTATAAAATTAGATGAAATAATCAATTTCATACAAATATATGGACCAGTAGAAGGAACGGCAGAAGAAGAAATTTTAGAATTTTATATACAATTACAAAGAGTATTAGATGAAGTAATGGAGGAAAATGAATAGACAATAATAATGGGAGATTAAAATAGCAGGGTAGGAAATGATTATAATAGAGGAATTGATTGTATGGGAAAACACGGAGAGGACACCGTTAACAGAAATGGATTAAATATGATAGATTTTTGCAGAAGGAATGAATCTAATAATAGGAAATACGATGTGGGAACAACAACTAAATGATAAATACACGTTTGTGGCAGAAGAAACGCTAAAAGCCTGATAGACTACATAACACATATACAAAACCTAACAGAAGTAAAGCAAAACATTGAAACCAAGAAAGAAGCAGAAATTGGATCTAACCACAGACTAGTAGTGACAATTTGTCTAGTAAAATTAATCAAGAAAGAAGCTACTACAGACTACAGTAAACTAGCAAAACATAAACTTAAAAATAAAGATATCGAGAAAAAAAACCAAAATGAGACGAACAAAGAATTCGATAAACTAGAAAAACAAAAAACAGATTGGATACTTGAAGAACGATGGGTCACCTTTGAAGAAACGCTATTAACAGCAACAGAGAAGACATGTGGGAAATTTAAATATAATAAAAATATAAAAAGGACTAACTGGTGGAATAACGAAATTAAAATAGCTGTCAAAGAAAAGAAAACGGCATGAAAAAAATATATCACATCAAAATCACATGTGGAGAATATGACAGGAGAAAACTGTTGTAAAAAGAGCCGTCAAAAAATCAAAACGTGACTCATGGAAGAAATTTGAAGAAGAAATAACAGATCTACATAAGACGGATAACAGGAAATTTTGCACAAGAATAAAAAGATTCAGAGGAAATAAATATAAAGATATTAGAGTAATAAAAAATCGCCACGCACAAGTACAAACGAAAATGGAAGAAGTATTAAAAACATCGTTAGGAGAAAGCGGAAAAGAACGGATATGAAATGTATGCAAAGAAGCATGGGCACACCAAAAAAATCCAAGGGAATGGGAAAATAGCTTAATAGTACCCATCTATAAAAAGGGAGAACAGGCACAATGTGAGAATTACAGAGCAATCTGTTTGGCCTAGTCTAGCTATAAAGTGTACACAAAAATAATAGAAAAAAGATTAAGAGAATATGTAGAACCAAAATTAGGAGAAGAACAGTGAGCTTTTAGACCTGAAAGACAAACTAATGATAATACTTATATACTAAGGAATATAATCGAAAGAAAAATAGAAGAGGTAGAATAAATGTACCTTACATTTATAGATCTAAAAGCAGCCTGTGATACAGTAGATATGAAGAACCCTGGAGGATATGGAAGTACCACCCACCTTAATAAATATAATTAAAAGTATATACGCGACAGTTAGAGCCAAGGTACAGATTGTAGGCCAAAGGTCTGAAGAATTCAAAATGTATAAGGGATAAAACAAGGCGACAGTTTAAGCCCATTACTGTTTATAATAAGCATGGCTAAGATTGTGAAACAAACTAAAGAAAAATATGAGCAGCTGAATACTATAATTGGACACAGAAATTTAGAACCGATAAAAATGAGTAGTCTACTATATGCAGATGATGTGGTTTTAGTGGCGAATACAAAGAACAAAATGGAAAAACTAGTGAATATTTGGACTAAAGAAGTAGAGAACATGAATATGGAGGTGGATATAAATAAAACAAAAGTGATGATAATAAATGAAAAACAAACAGATAATCAAAATATTAAAGAAATTAAATGCAAAAACCAGACGCTAGAAAGAGTAACAACATTTGAAAATCTAGGAAGTATAGTAAAAGAAGATAGAAAAATAGATGCAGAAATAACAAACAGAGAAAATAAATCAACAAAAATATACTACTCTCTAAATAAAACAATTCTTGGACATAAAGATATAGACTTAGAAGTAAAAATGAAAATTCATAATATGATAACAGTTCCTACAATAATATATGCAAGTGAAAATTGGACAGTGCGAAAAAAGGACGAAACTAAAATAAATGCCATAGAAATGAAGCATCTAAGAAGAACTGCAGGCGAAATTAAATGAGATAGGACTAGAAACGACGCCATTAGAGAGACAACTAAACAGGAACCGATAACTGGTAAAATAAAAAAGAGACAACTTAGCTGGTATGGTCATATGATAAGAATGGAACCTAATATATTGTAATGTTTTCGTTATTTATTTAAACAATAAACGGGTGTGATAAATTTCAAACACTCGGTATGGCTACTTACTAATTTATTTAAACACTAAACTAATCACTAATACTTAATTTATGTACACAGTATATTCACTTAAACTAATTTATATGAACTAATTCACTTATTTAGTTGTTTATCTCACGATGTCGTACCGACTTTTCATTATGTCGCTGGCAACTTGAAGATTGGTTCGAACTAATTCATGAATATCGTCCAGCCTTCTTCTCAATTGGATCACGTAGTCTTCGCCTGCTAAATCTTCACCAGGCCGGCAGCCAAACTCCAGGTCACAAGGAAGCCTCATTTCACGTCCAAACAGGATTTTCGCCGGTGTTTCACCCGTGGACTCATTGACAGCAGATCGATAAGCCAATGCAAATAGGGAAAGATACTGGTCCCAATCTCTCTGATGGCTGGATACTACTTTGGACAGGTATTTTCCAATAGTCCTGTTCATTCTTTCGACCATTCCATCTGACTGTGGATGTAATGCTGTTGTCCTGGTCTTCTTCATTCCTAGCTTCTCGCAAATCTCCTGGAATAGATGACTTTCGAAATTTCTTCCCTGGTCGCTGTGGACTTCCAAGGGCACTCCATATCGGCTGATAAATTCTTTCACCAATACATCTGCTACAGTTGTGGCCTCTTGGTTCGGGATAGCGTAAATTTCCACCCATTTTGTGAAATAATCCAATACAACCAGTATGTATTTGCTACCATTTTCTGTTGTCGGAAATGGTCCAGCGATGTCTAAAGCAATCCTTTCGAAAGAACTTCCTACATTGTACTGTTTCATGGGTGCCTTTCTCTTGCGATGTGGTCCATTACTCGTAGCACAAGTCGTACATTTCTTACACCAGTCCTTCACATCGTCGGAGCTGTTCATCCAATAAAACCTTTCACGGTCTCGCTGAAGGGTTTTCATCACTCCCAGATGACCTCCCGATGGACTGTCGTGTAACTTCTTCAGTACCTCAGCTACTCTCGATCTCGGGATAACTACCTGTCTTCTCTTCTCGGAACCATCATTGTTCTCAAGAATTCGTTTCAATAGGCCTTCTTCCAGGACAAGGGAGTCCCACTGAGCCCAATACGCCTTGAGTTTCGGTGAAAATCTTGACACTTCTTGCCAGGTAGGTCGTCGGTTTTCTTTCTTCCATTGCCGGATCATCTTCAGGTGAGGATCATTCTCCTGATCTTCTCTGATCCTGGTGGGTGACCATTCCTCGTTGACTACAGTAGTTCTTAAAACTGCAGCTTTCCTAGATTCCACCTTGTTGCAGTTAGAGCAGTCTGTTGGGCACGGCCGTCTGGACAGGGAGTCGGCATTTCGGTGACTCACACCGGCTCGATGTTCGATGTTGAAATCATATTCTTGAAGTCGTTCAATCCATCTAGCGATCTGGCCCTCGGGATTCTTGAACTGCATCAACCACTTGAGTGCTGCATGATCAGTCCGGATTAAAAACTTCCTACCATAGAGATACTGGTAAAAGTGTTCCACGGACTTCACTACTGCCAAAAGTTCTCTTCTTGTGACGCAGTAGTTTCGTTCTGGTTTGGAAAGGACTTTACTGAAATATCCCAGCATTATTTCCTGCCCTCCTTGGATCTGTGAGAGCACTCCACCAATTCCTACGTTGCTTGCGTCAGTGTCAAGAATAAAGTCTCCCTCTGGTAATGGATATCCTAATATCGGCGCCGAGGTTAAATTCCTCTTCAAAGTTTCAAAAGCGGTTTGACAGTCTTCGTCCCATTGGAAAGCTCTTGCTTCTTCTGTAAGTCGAGTTAGAGACTTAACAATGTCTCCAAACTTCCTGATAAATTTTCTATAATATGTGCAAAGTCCAAGGAAACTCTTGATTTGATGTTTGTCGGTTGGTTGCGTCCATTGCTGAATGGAAGCAATTTTCTCTGGATCCACCGCCACTCCTTCATTGCTCACTATATAACCTAGATAGTTGACTCGGTTTTGGAACAGCTGACATTTCTTCGGGTTTAACATAAGCCGGGCAATCTGGAGTCGTTTGAATACGTCTTCCAAATTCTTCAGATGTTCGTCAAATGTCTTCCCCAGTACTACGATGTCGGCCAAATAGACCAGGCATGTCTTCCAAGACAACCCTCTCAAGACATTTTCCATGAGTCTTTCAAATGTCGCAGGCGCATTACAGAGCCCGAATGGCATGACGTTGAATTGCGATAATCCAGATCCGGTGGTAAAAGCAGTCTTCTCTTTGTTTTCTGGGTCCATTTCCACTTGCCAATAACCAGACTTCAGGTCCAAGGTGGAAAACAGTTTGCTGCCGACCAAAGTGTCTACCGTATCGTCTATTCCAGGCAGAGGATAGCTTTCTTTCTTCGTCACGTTGTTAAGCTGGCGATAATCCACGCAGAATCTCGTAGATCCACCCTTTTTCTTGACGAGCACTACTGGAGACACCCATGGACTTGTAGATGGTTCTATTACTTTTTCTTCTGCCATCTCTCGAATTATTCTTTCAGCTTCCTCTCTCTTCGCTCGTGGACGTCTTCGAGCTGATTGTCTAATTGGCTTAGCATTACCAGTATCGATTTTGTGTTTGACGGCTGATGTTCTGCCAGTCTTTCCTCCTTTTGGCACGAATAAGTCCCGATACTGCAAGAGAAATTCTCTCATTCTCTTTTTTTCAGCTCGATCCAAGGATTGACCAGCTACTGATAACATTTGTTCGAATCTGGCATTAGAATTATCAGTGGACGTTGTTTGGCGAACTATAGACGTCACTGGTACGCAGGATCCAATCCTGGTTTCCTTCTTGATGGTAACTGGGTAATCATTCACGTTTATCACACGTACTGGGATCTCTTTCGCCGACGTAACTAATCCTTTTCCAATTAGTACTCTTTTATCAACTTTTTCGTCGTGGTTCCTTGGCTCCATCATCACCGGTGTACCTTCCTCCATGATTCCCTGTAGCCGTGCTACTATCATGGTTTCGCTTCGTGCAGGTAGAACGGTATCTTCCTGTACAGCTGCCAACACCGCGCTGCCTTCATATGGATGCAAAAATACCTCGGAACCCACTTTAAGGGTTTTGTTTCTAAAGTCTAATTGGAAACCATGTACATTCATTACGTCCATCCCCAGAATCACGTCTTCTTCAATGTCAGCTACGATTACCGTATGCGTGAACTTTTCTGCGCCAATTCCCAATTGGATTTGTGTTTCCCCGTGAACGTTGGCACTCTCGCCTGTGGCGGTCCGCAATCGCAGTCTCGTTGGTAGAAGCTTCTTTTTGGGGTTTATTATCTCTGGTCGTATAATGGTTCTGGTTGCCCCAGTGTCAACCAGCAGAGCATATTTCTTGCCATTTACTTCGCCATCCACATATACACTGTCGTTGCGACATCTGAGAGAAGCTATCAGTATGAGAGGGTCTTTGGAACGATCATGGGTCGGTGCTGTCCCCTCGTAGCCGGCCCGTTCTAGTTTTCCTGTGTCTGGGGTTCTTGGTTTGCAGGAGTCTTGGGGCGCTCACACGAACTACGTACATGCCCTAGCTCGCCACAATTCCAGCATCTGATCTTTCTCGGCTTCTTGTCAATCATACTTTTTATTAAACTGACGAACTGGTCAAATCCGTCTTCGTCACCTTCTTCTTGGATGGTCCTAATTTTGTTATATCCTGAAGCCTTCGTTGCTGCTTCATATTCAAGAGCAGCTGTCAATGCGTCAACTAATGTTTTGGGATGGGCTAAACGAAGCGTCCTCTGCATATCGGGGTCACGTAAGCCATCAATAAAGGCCTGGATGCCCAGACATTCCATCATTTTCTCTGGTGCTGACGAATAAGCAAATCGAACGAGTCGGGCAATATCCACTTCATACTCTTGAAGGGCTTCGTCACGTTTCTGCCTTCGGTTCTTCAGCTGGGACTGGTACAAATGTTCGAGATGTTCGTGACCGTATCGCATGTCCAACCTCTTCTTCAGCAGCTCGAAGTCATCTGTTTCTTTAAGCGGTATCGTCTGAAGTACATCTAAGGCATCTCCCCGAAGCGCTATAGTCAGGTTCACTGCTTTCTCCTTATCGGACCAATTATTCACTCTAGCGGCTGCTTCGAACTGTTTTACGTAATTGGTCCACGACATCTTTCCATCGAACGTTGGGGCCTTGACTCGGGTAAAACTGCCAATATCATCTGTCTTGGGTTGTGTTTCTGGCTTGCAGAGTTTTATATGTTCAGTCTCCTTTTCTTCTGCTGGCGTGTCTTGTGTTCTTCAATCTGCCATATTTTCAATGTCTGATTTTAGAGACGAAATTTTATTCTCGACGTCAGCAGCAATGTCATTTTTTAACGATAAGATATCGGCAGAAATGTCATTCTTCACAGTGGAAATCTTCTCGTCCATATTAGTAGAAATCTTCTCCTCCATGGCAGAAATATCGTTCTTCATATTAGCAGAAATTGACGAGATTAAGGTGGAAGCCTCTTCATTGAATAAAAATAATTCTGGATCAAAGCCGTCATTTTCCAGTGCCACTTTGAGTCTTTCTACTAATTCACTTTTCTTACCGGAGGTTTCCAACTCACGATCTTCCAATTCAGCTCTTAATTCCGCCACCTTCAGATCCCTTAATCTCTTGGCCATTTTTACG
This sequence comes from Galeruca laticollis, assembly GCA_963921935.1. NCBI lineage: Eukaryota > Metazoa > Arthropoda > Insecta > Coleoptera > Chrysomelidae > Galeruca > Galeruca laticollis. The sequence continues at coordinate 31,299,620 of OY998181.1, read as the reverse complement.
TAGCAATTTATTTATATTATCCCACTTCTGACACCAATGTAATGTTTTTGTTATTTATTTAAACAATAAAGGGGTGGGATAAATTTCAAACACTCGGTATGGCTACTTACTAATTCATTTAAACACTAAACTAATCACTAATACTCAATTCATGTACACAGTATATTCACTTAAACTAATTTATATGAACTAATTCACTTATTTATTTGTTTATCTCACGATGTCAAATTATCAACTGTACTTACTCTTCCTGATCAGTCCCTTATATATTAAAGCCGTTTTTACTAGTAAATTCTGGGCTGCGGCTTACACACACAAATAATTTTTCTGGCCTATTCTAGATAACTCTGGTCACAAAAAACCAGTTCTAGATAAGATAGTCTCAATCGTAAACAGTTTTTTATAACTGCGTATCCGCCATAATTTTAACTTCTATACCTGGCTTAGACAGGGTTGGTTTTAGGGACTATACCAGTGTGCTGTTTCGTAACAATATTAACTAGGAAAATAATGGAGATTGGAAAACCGGTCAAAAAACAAAGGGGTAGGCCTAGAAGAAAACGAGATGGGTTTAGAAAAAGGAAAGACCATAGCAGAAATGAAAAATCTAGCAAGAGACAGAAAGGCATGGAAGAAATGAGTACAGGTCACGGAAAACACATCCGACGCCTGAGAGGGCAAAAGGATTTAGAAAAGAAGAAGAATGATGTGCCAATTTGTGCATAAACCGAATCAGCTTCCATGAAAGAATATCCTGGATTAAAGTACTTAATTGTGATGATATTGGGACGCCAGTCCTGTTTAACTCGCAAACAAAAAAGTTGAAAATAACACCCAATTTTTATTTTGGGCAGAACAGTTATCACTTAAGTACACTAGTGCCACATCAATCAATAATTGTATTGCTTTAATTTAGGAGCGAGAATGTTTCATCGATGGAGACTAACCTAGACACACAAAATGAGTTTTTCTCTGCCATTATGGGAATAAGTACTTTTTGTATAGTATAAATGTGGACCATTCCTTAGACTTTTCCTGGGTGTACTTTTCTCAGATGACAGTATATGTTTCATGGTGAAATTCAAAACTTTTACAAGAATCGCAGTTTTCAATATCGTGTTCAGCCTCTTGCGTGGTGGAAAAATCGATTTCCTCTCATGATGGATGATGAACATTCAACGATTCTGGTATATCATATTCTTCTTTGTGTTGTTTAAATTTTGAACACGTCTCACATTCATCTTGCCCTGGCTGCGAAAAAGATATATTGAGGGTTTACAAAAATTTTCTGTATTTTTCATATGATACAGTTTCATGTGTCTCAGAAAAATCTTTTCAGAGTGCCATGTCGCAGGGTAAGTAACGGTGCTTGGGAACATTCACTAATTTGTAGTTAGAGACGACTAGTTTGTATGTTTCTGTGTGCTAAGATTTCTTCATCAAGTTGTTGTCTTTTCGGATTTTTCTTGCCTTCTCCTCTCGATGGTCTACCAAACTTGTCTGCCCGTGGTTACTTCTATTAGATCGCATAAATGACGCTATACTTTCATCTGTTCTCATGCGAAGTGTTTTCATAAACGTAAGTTTATAAACAGTAATCTTCTCACCATTTTGAGGAAAAAATATTCTTGCATGGTATTTTTTTGAAGATCATTGCAGCTCCAGCTTTTCGACACCTTTTTGGTTAATATGTGCGTCAAAAAAGAATTGGCGTTCCGAGTAATTAAATGCATAATATTGCTTAAACACTTTCTCTCTTCTAAGCGGCATTATATATGCAAAACAGCGTATACGGTATGGTGACAGTAAAGCATGATTATTAAGATTTTTGTTCTGATCGGTTTCTGTTGATTTTTGTTTGTTTGTCACCTTTTTATACGGGTGTGAAAGCAGCAGTGGTTTTTTATTGTCGCTTATGGTATATGAAGGAAGAACATCTATTGCTGGTGATTTTTTTATGCGAGTCCACTATTCTACAGATGTTGAACAGGCACCTAAGAGAAAAATAAATTGTGATCCCTAAACCACCCCATAACAACCCTCCGAAGTAGAAAAATCTGAAAACCATTAATATATCCGTAGCTCGAGGTTTTTTGATGGAAATGAATTATTCTACACCTGCTGAATGCGCTCTATAGGGTGAAATAATTTGTGGACCAAAAACTACCCCCCAACAACCCTCCGCAGTAGAAAAATCTGAAACCCGTTAATATATCCGTTGCTCGAGGTTTTTTGATGGAAATGAATTATTCTACACCTGCTAAATGCACTCTATAGGGTGAAATAATTTGTGAACCAAAAACTACCCCCCAACAACCCTCCGAAGTAGAAAAATCTTAAAACAGTTAATATATCCGTTGTTCGAGGTTTTTTGATGGAAATGAATTATTCTACACCTGCTGAATGCGCTCTTTAGAGTGAAATAATTTGTGAACCAAAAACTACCCCCCAACAACCCTCCGAAGTAGAAAAATCTTAAAACAGTTAATATATCCGTTGTTCGAGGTTTTTTGATGGAAATGAATTATTCTACACCTGCTGAATGCGCTCTTTAGAGTGAAATAATTTGTGAATCAAAAACTACCCCCCAACAAACATCCGAAGTAGAAAAATCTAAAAGCAGTTAAAATATCCGTTGCTCAAGGTATTTTGATAGAATTGAATTGAACTACACCTGCCGAATATTTATTAACTGCTTTAAGATTTTTTTACTTCCGAGGGTTGTTGGGGGGTAGTTTTCACAAATTATTTCACTCTATTGATGTTCTTCCTTCATATACCGTAAGCGACAATAAAAAAACGTTGCTGCGTTCACACCCGTCCTTTTTATTCTATTTTGCTTCTTGACTCATTCCTCAAGAGATGTTACTATTTCTTTAACAATAATATCTTCTGAAGTACCAGGCGTTAGGGCCTTGGTTGTCTCGATACATGTCGTAGATTTTTCGGAGTCATTTTTGGGTTGGAAATAAAATATCTTCTTCTGTAAAATATGAGACATGTTTCTTAGAGCGCTCTTCAACCAATGCGTCGAATGTCGGATCTGCATCGGTGTCATCGGATGAATAACAATTTTCTGGCTCCGAATCAGAAATTGTTGGTTACGCATATCTAAAGTTTAAAAATAAACAAAACCACATAAAGCTGATTAATAAGATTTCTAACTTGTCAATGTTGAGGAGAAAACGAAATACGTCATTTTAAAGAAACTATAAATAAATGTAACATATCAATACTAATAAGCGCCTAGAAAGTTTTAGTTATGAACAATAATGGTGCATCTCAGTTACCAGTATGATCTTTTTTGGATATCGACTATTTTGACACTAAACTAATGGTTTTATCAATTTGTCTATTAAAAGTGTATATGTATTGTTACGAAACAGCACACTGGTATAGTCCCTGAATCCGACTCTGTCTAAGCCATGTATGAAAGTTAAAATTATGGCGGATACGCAGCGATTTCTTAGAACTGTTTACGATTGTGACTATCTTATCTAGACATTGTTTTTGTGACCAGTCTCATCTAGAAAATGCCAGACCCAATGTTTTTGTGTAAGCCGCAATCTAGAATTTTCTAGTAAAAAGGCACTAATATATATAAAGGACCGACCAGAGAGAGTTAGTTTAGATGATAAAGTGATCTCGTGAAATAAACAAGAAAACACCGAAAAAGTGTTGATATAAATTAATAATTAGGTTTGTCTGTATATAAATTAAGTGTTAGTGAGTAGTTTAGTGTTTAAATAAATTCGTAAGTAGCCATACCGTGTGTTTGAAGTTTATCCTACCAGTTTACTGTTTATATAAATTAGAAAAAACATTAGAATATCATACTTTTATTATGCACTATACGTAGCACGTAAGTTTTTAATGGAAGAATCTGATTTTTGTTAGATACAATGTAGGTCATACGGGTCATTTCTATGGAAAATTATCATGATGTAATGACTTCTGGTTTAACCAAAAGTTGTGGCAACCTTTTTATTTTAAATGGAAACCCCCATTTTTTTCCATATCCTGCTTTAGCATTAAATTCCCTTTAAAATCATGCGTCATACACGGGTATTCATTTTACAAAAGTGTTCCAAAATCAGTTTTTTGAAAAATCACAAGTTGTCCTTGATTCATGTGAAATTCTAATTTTTGTGGAATGTAGACCTTGTAAACAAAACAAAATACGTATGAAATGGCAGCTGATGGTGTTATTTAATAATAGTTTTATCATAGCTGAAAACTTGACTAACCTTTTCTTTTAAATTTCCGAAATTTCTTCAGTTTATTCCAGTTAATTCACTAAAAAATGCTTCGTATGACCTTCGCATCGTAAAAAATCAGATCATTTCATTAAATACTGTAAGAAAATTGAGGGTGGACCTACTTCTTGTGTTACCCGGTATGTAGATAAACAATATTATTTTGTACATATACAGCTAATGAGTTTAATTTAGCTACAGGTATATTTTGTTATTCATAAAGATAATTTATCGGAATTTTATGAATATGTATTTTTAAACCTGAAATATGTAACAATTACAACATTTTCCTGACATTTTGTAAAATAACTGCAATTCTGGATAAACCTCTGTATTTTGCACTGTACATTTCGCAACTTTCGAGTTCCCAAAACTCTTTTCTCACAAAAAAAACTCACAGAAGTAAAAACATCCGTTATACGATACAAATAACAGCGACAAAACCTAGTAACTACAACTTACTAGCTTTTAAAATAGAATTGGATCAGTGGGTAGCGAGCTGTTCCCATTTTAGAATATAGTTACTGTACTTTAATATGGTAATATTTAAAAAACGTTAAAGTTAAAGAAAAATTGGGTTTTTTATCTTTGGTGGTATAGCTGATAAAGAGAAGTTTTAAGTACCATTTGAAAGAGCGGGAAATTCTAAATCAATTGATTCATACACAGTCGAAACCTAGTAACTTGGGTTACTAGGTTTTAACAAAGCACGAGAGTAAAGTGATCTCATATGATACAGTTTTTTCGACTAGTGCACGTCAATGTTTTGAACTTAGTATAACAATACTTGCCTAAATCTGAGTCTGTATTTGGCATGGTTGGAAAAGGATGACTGACACTCTCTCCATCACTATCAACTAATGGTAACCCCCTCTTGTGACCTGGAACAAAAATAGCAATTAAATATGTTGGATCGAAATCAAGACGAAACACAAATAGAAAAGTTCCAAATAGATGTTTTAATATAATAGAAACTATAGAATAAAATTTTTTGTAGCACTATTACGCTGGTTGGAATAAATGAGCAGAAACAATCCAAACAGTTACATATCTTTTTTACTTGATTAATGAAAGATGGTCGCGAAAAGGAAGTGACTCTATAACCCCTAGCGTGAATAATAGTATGAAAGTTAGAAAGAAGAAGATATATTAGAAAAGCAAATATATGAAGCAAAAGAGTTGGGCACAAGGAAGAGAGTGAGACCACAAAAATTATGAAATGATGAAGTAAGAAAAGATGCTGAGAAAAGAGAATAAAATGGGCAACAGGCACAAAATAGAAGAAACAGTTTTGAAGCAAAATAACAAGAAGCTGAGCTGCGTCAATTCCGAAAGGTCAAGGAATTGAATAAGTCAAAAGGATGTAATTTTTATTCGAAATCTTTTTATTTAGAATCATAATAATATACTTACGTTTCAAAATGTTTATGATTTCTTGCGAAGCCTGCGCAGTATTAAACTGACTGAGCAAATCCATAACGGTGTAATTATTCGAATCCCTAATGGACGTGTTGACACCGTGTTCAAGCAGAGTACGGACGACTTCCACTTTTCCGCATAGAGCCGCTTCGTGCAACGCAGTACCGGCCTTGGTACGCATGTTGACGTTAAAACCTGCTCGAAGAAGTACTTCCACTACAGCTCTGTAACAAAATACATTAATCAAATAAAAGAAGCAACTAGATGATGAAATAGGGGGGGTCAGTTTTCATGTTTTCGAGAAACCTTAATTTTAAAGTTTGAAACCACCTTCTGAATAATTTAATGAGATATTTATTAAACTAATATTTTTATTAGTATACAAATTACTTAAAGACGTTTTGACAAAGCAAAAATAAGTAAAAAATACAGGACGTGGAAAAATGTTTCCAATGACTTATTTTCGAATGCAGAATTTCTATATTCCGACGTAGTTTTCGATTATGGAATAGCTTCATGCTAGCACTAGTGCAAGAATATTCATTCTCGCCCTTGGTATGGAATGAATACTTGTGGCGCCCTCTAAATATCACGGTTCATTTCACAGAACGAGAAAATAGGCATGTTCCGTTTTGTACACCTGCCTCACTACGCAGAGTAGAAGTGGTTCAGAAATACCAAAATGAATAAAAAATCATCTTGAACTCAACGTAAAATGACTAATATGGTCGTTGAATATTAATTGTTAGGTTAAGAAGTGTACATTATGACACTTTTTAATAAAGAATAAGAAAATACACTATGTATTAGCAATAATTGTCAAAATGTTAGAAAGAAATATTCAAGATCGCCAGATTTGTAGAAGTGATCTGTCTGTGTGATATTTTTGTTTTTAAGTTGTTGTTGTTGTCTGTCAAGTTTTGACAATAAAATTAATTTTGCAGTTTACGTTTCCGAATAGTATTTCATTAGTAAAATCAGGCTGTTGTTCCATTTAAAAACCATTAGGTTATGGGCCCAGGAGTTGTTTAAGACAGACTGTGTAAAAAGTGAAGCGGAAACCTAAGGCTGCAGTAAAATATCAAAAATTCATTTCATTTTTCATCACAGTTGATACAAGGTGATCCTCGAATATAGAAAAATAACGAATTTTTGTTTATCGGACACCTTCTTGTAATAAACCCACCGTGAAGGATGTTAAATGATGTATTTCCACGTATACAGAGTCGAATGATATCCATTTGAAAAATTACGTATACTTTATTAAATAAAAACCTTGATTTTTTCATGGAAGAACTCGAAATACTTTCATTCATATCGTACAACGGAATCCTATAACGTGATTTTCATATACAAGGCGAACAATTTGTGAAAAAGTTCATATATTTTCACTAATTTGCGCTAATAAATTACCACTTGACCTCACTGGATTGTAGGTGTGGATCTTAGATGAGTAGACTAACCAATCCATTTGAAGTCTCCTGATGTGATTGAGAAGATACTCAAGCTAGATATTTATTCAAAACGTAAAGGTAAGGAATTCAGTGGAGTGAAATTAACATTTTTTCAAATCATTTCCACGCCCCCCCCCCCCAGAGGTTTCTTCTATATGGTGTCCCCATGAAGCTTACTCCACTAGAATTATGGATAATTAACCAATCACAAGTTGAACGGCCTTGACAGATGGCACACATACGGTGCTATTCAAAAGTCCCCTCCCCCCCTCGTATCTTTTGAACGGCAACACTTACACTAATAAAATTTGGAGGGTGAAAATAAAGTGTTGTAAACTTCTCTACGAATGGTAACAGGTGACGGAATACTAATAGATGACGTCACAGTGCCACTCTGGCCAATAATTTTAAATAGGACCTTATGGCAAGTGATATCTCGTTTGAAATGCATTGACATTGGCTACATAGCCATATTAATTTTGTTTGGGTTTCAATTAATTTTGACGGATAAATTAAATAAATCCCAAAATTATTGAAATTATTTTTTTAAATTTAATTAATCAAATATCAACAATGGATTTTTATAGCAAGTGTTCGAAATGTGCTCCGTCTACTTCCTGACAGTAATACATCCTATTAGTAAACTCTTGTCGTACTCGTTCGAATGTGTCAGCTGAAATAGCATCGCATTCTTCAGTAATTCTTTCTCTCAAAACGCCAATGCTATCTGGTGCCGTAGTATAAACCTTGGATTTCAAGTACCCCCATAGAAAAATATCTAATGGTGTCAGATCTGGTAACCGAGGTGGCCATTCTATAGGACCTCGCCGGCCGATCCATCTACCTCGATATTCTTCATCCAGGTAACGTCTTACTGCTCCATAATAAAGTGCAGGAGCACCATCTTGTTGAAATGTTATTTCCAGATGGCCGAATTCATCTTGATTATCTTCCAGAATTTCAAGAATTAACGGCTCAATTGCATTTTGTAACATCTCCACATACACTTCACCGCTTAAATTTGAATTTAGGAAAACAGGACCAACTATGTGGTTTCCCAAAATACCTGCCCAAACATTGACTTTTTCTGGAAATTGAGTATGTTGTTCACGAAAGGTGTGAGGATTTGTGTCACTCCAATACCTTACATTTTGTGTATTCACATTTCCATTGAGGCAAAAAGTACTTTCGTCACTAAAACAAATTGTTTTTGTGTAATGTGGGTTTTGACTAATTTTATTTGTCATACATTCACAGAATTGGAGTCTGCTGTCGGGGTTGTCATCCGAAAGGTGGTGCACCATTTTTAACTTGTATGGATGAAATTTATTTTTAGCCAACACTCTCTGTACTGTACTTTTACTTACTTCACAGATAGACGCAACTTTAGTTGAAGAGGAAGTAGGGTTTACTACCATTTCAGCAACTATATCAATTTTTTTATCATCACTGAATGTTTGTCGACCAGATCGTTTGGCATCTTGAACACTACCTGTTGCTTCAAACTTGTGAAGAAGCTCCCTCAAATAAGTTCTCGAGATATGGCGATCTGGGTATCTCTCATTAAATAAACGCTCCGCTTCATGGAGATTCTTTCTAGATTCACCAATTATTAAGATAGCTGCTACTTTGTCGGCTTGAGTACGTACCATGTTGTCTATGTAAACTCTTAAACGTCTCGTTAAACAATAATAAAATTAAATATTTAAGCTATTTAGGAAAACTTTGCAAAGCAACAAATACTATTAAATTAAAAACGTCAATTTTTTGACAACTAACCAGAGGCGGACTGAAAAATCTTCAATATTTAAATGTGAAATAATAATTTTGGAATCTATTTAATTTATCCGTCAAAATTAGTTTAAACCCAAACAAAATTAATATGGCTATGTAGCCAATGTCAATGCCTTTCAAACAAGATATCACTTGCCATAAGGTCCTATTTAAAATTATTGGCCAGAGTGGCACTGTGACGTCATCTATTACTATTATGTCACTTGTTACCATTTGTAAAGAAGTTTACAACACTTTATTTTCACCCTCCAAATTTTATTAATGTAAGTGTAGCCGTTCAAAAGATACGAGGCGGGAGAGAACTTTTGAATAGCACTGTATATCCCATTACTATAAGAAAGATGTCCGTCGTGGATTATGCGGGAGTCTCAAGATATCTACTAGGTAAGGGATGTAATATGTCCTATACATATCTGCATGAATCATATGTATTACAGATATCCAGCAACCGCTGTCTCTTGTTGATATAACTATTATTATTATAAATACTCAAGACAAATCAAATCGAAATCTATAATTCCATATATGTGAGAATCACCATAGATTTTTCATTATTAGTTTTCATTCCCGTAGAGAGGAAAATACTATTTCAATGTCACTAAAACGAATCCGCTCAAGTTTGAGACCATTCAAAACATCTCTTGTCTAATTTATCAACACTATTCAAATAAATACTCACATCAGTTGGGAAATTAAAATAATCAATCTTCTCCACTTTATTGCATACTTTCTATCGATGACAGAATAGGAACTCTTGTTTCATATCAGTCATTAATACATTCGAATAATTATACAAACGGTGGAAATCCATTTTTATTTTCTGCTCGGAAATGTACCACACCAAGCTACGTATATGGCTAGTGTTTTTCATTAATCTCTGTATATTTTTCATTCTAGTATCAACATTCTAATTTGGATATTGTTGCGTACCAGGAGGATTCTTACTGATATACGGAATGGTAGTGGAAACTCCCAGCTCATATTAGAAGTTCAATGAATCTTATATATTGATAAGTACCAGAGATATTGTGAGATGAGCCTGGGAATATTTAGGTATGAGACTTGAAGAGATGTCTAATGAATGTAAGTTCCGGATGTCTTCTAATTTCTTCCATGGTGAGATATCCTGAGAATGTAGTGAGGATACCGTATATAGATACTTACTTAGTGATGATACTTTGGTGAATGACCTATAGATGGAATCAGTTAGTATTAGTATATATTTATACATATACATTAGTTCATAGAAGTTCAATGGGATGTAGTACATCTTTCGGATATCCATATCCGCGGATATAGCGACATGAATACGTATCCATAAGATATAATTTGTTAATTGGGCTGGTACGAGCGATGCGCATGGCATATTATGACCACAACACAACGAGGAAAATATTTGATGGATAACTGTATTTTTCCATAATAAAAAAATTTCAAATACGAATAAGATTCTTATGATCATTCATAAATAAGAAAATAATCAACAGAATTAAACTATTTCTGGTCCGATTTCCATGTCCTCTGGAAGCATTCTATTTGCAGCATCTCCTATGAAATCTAAAAGACGGTTTTATGGAAAATGTATGTTTTCTTGATATCTAGCGTACCCCAAAAACCATATTACGCTAGCAACATGCGCACAAGTCCCTAGAGTCCTAGCACCGGACTTACTAGTAAAATAATACTCCGAAATGGGGAGAGCAGGATCTTCTGGATTTTCGTCATCTCTTTCAGTGAAAACAATCCAAAGCATGTGTTTAGTAGCATTCCTGAACTGAGAAAATATTCTGAATCGTAGAAAATCGGGCTCCCCATGTAACTAATCGACTTCTAAAATGTTGTCTTCTTCACCATCACTACGGATTGTATCTTGGATATATGACGCAGCCAAGTGTAAATGATATGTACCAGTAAGTAACGATTGTATATGAAGTTGATTCAAAAGAATCCATCGAGCATTCCTAGTACGGAGATTATCAGCTTCAGCTCGTGCCTGAATAATGTTGACATCATCGGAATCAACTAACATTTGTGTGGCAGTATCCAACTTTCCAGACATATTTATCAAAGAATGGAATTTATTTATAAGAGCACCAGCAATCAGGTAATAACCACGTAACGTCGTAGCATGTATTGCTGACGAAAAATTTTGAAAATTGACTTAAAATGTCCACTTCTAGCTTCTACAATCCATCTAGTAGTGGTTATTAAACGTGCCTCATTGACTTCATTTGTCGTTAATTGCTTTTGATTCGGCGGTAGAAATGGTGGCATATAGTATTGCAAGCCAAGTTCTTGTAGAATATTGATTGAATCTCTATAGCCTCTATCGACTATCACAATATCGCCTTCTTGAAACCATGTTCTCATTGCATTCAAACCATTTCGTAATTCGTGATTTAGAACACTCGCATCATTATTCCTAGCATCTGCGAAGTACGGCCCCTTTAATTGCTAAGATATATCCATCGGAGGCCACTATGATCTCTGGTTTGACCAAATGTTTATTCTTGTGTATGATTGCCTCAATACTCGAAAGTTACTGCTCTTTCCTATGTTATTGTAGGTACAATCTATATAAACTATTGCTTTGGGAATTTCTGATGTGGGATTGTACAGTTCATTCGTATAAGGGGATACATGACTGTTTATATAATTTTCTCTTGTTATCGAATTAAATCCAATATTATTCGGTACGAACTTTTGTAAGGAGATAATCTCACATTAGAAATAAGGAGGCTGCTGCTTGTCGGGAAAAATAACTAAACAATATTTTCAAAAAATCATCTGAAACTCCATGATTCATTTTGATCAAAAATGTGAGCAAATGTTTTTTTTTATAATTCGCGTATAAAAGAGACTTCATTATAACATTGTTTACAGTGTCACAATGAAGCTTTTTGAACACTGTTATAGTAATTTTTAGTGTACAGTTGGTTATTGAATTTAGTTATATTTTTATATGACATTTGACTTGACACAAATTATCAATAAAATGGTCTAGCGTTGTTCTAACTAGCAAATTATTATGCTAAAGGTAAATTAGAATGATTTATATATTAAAAATATTAATGAATAAAGTACGGTAACGTTTATTTATCAATGATTTGTCAATTGTTTATTTTTATATTGTATAGGATCAATATATAGGTATTCAAAACGTTCGGGATAAATTACCAGATATCTATGTGAAGATGTATTACAGAAATAATTCTGTTCATGATATAATATAAATAGATCGCAAGAGCATATACGAAAAAGCTCTTTTTTAAATAAATAATCATCCTCTTTTTGCTTAAATGAGAGTTTGTTTACAATTTACACAATTATTCGGTTATAATATGTCAAAAGTCAGAAGTGCTGAATAAAACCATCTGTGATCTGACCAATTAGGAATCTACAGAATTGCCAACTTAAATTCAAAACACTCCTAGTTTAAAAACAGGGATTATATGAAGTTCTATTTTATTTAAATAAATGCGAATTATAAAAAATATTGTGACTTTCCGTAGTACTCGTGATTTGCACAACGAAACGAGTCATTGTGACACTTGTTTTACAAATAACTATTTCGACATTTCTTCTCTTGCCACCTTGTTCAATAATATCGTGAAATTCTAGTAATTGACTAAAATTATTTTTTGAAATTGATATGAGCTCCTTAAATTCGTGTTCAGTGAAACAATTGATATCTTCCCAGTTACGGAGAGGCCTGTTTCTATTAGCAATTGTCCTCATTCTTAGATTAAAATGTTGAAGATTGGAAATTATGTATGGTTTATTCACAAGATTCAAACCTCCATGCAAGTAATTTGGAAGGAAACCTTGATGATCAAGATGTTGACCACAAATTCTCAAGAAATCGGGGACATAGATATCAGAAGCAAGAAAGATATCCGCTCTACTTTCTAAGGAAAGTCTTTGAATATTTTGACCAGCATTACAAATAATGCATGCACGACTTGATATGCAGGACAACACATTGAGACGAAGGCAATTCGGGTTATTTCCCATAGCAATAATGTCATTCATCACTGTGTTATTACAATTGAAACATATTTTTGTATCATCCTACATGGATTTCCCGCAGCTTGTCTTCGATATGTCGCAATTTGCAAAACATCAACATTATCTCCTCTATTCAAATGCATTGAGAGTCTAGGAATAACATTTCGGTCGCAAATATAACAACTCTATTTGCGAAGGCCATAGTGTTCAGCAAAGTTGAACAAACACTGAAAATCACATAAACTTGAACAGTACAAAAAAAACTTCAATTAGCCTAATAATTCAGATATAGTTCTTGAGCTTTATGACATCAACAAGAAAAGGACTATTGATTGACATTACAATTTTGTTGATTTTACCCTCTTTGAACTGTTCTCCATGTCTACTACGAGATAACAGGAATAAGTATATTAATAAGTGGTGTTATGTGGGTATTCGAACATGATTCAGATAATGATTCAAATACAAGAAAAAGAAAGAGAAACGTTTGCGAAAAGGTAGGAATATACAAACATATCTACAATTCGAAGATACAAAAACATAATTGAAAAATAAAACGTTCCTTTGGTGAAGAAATATGTCGTGAATTTGAACTAATATAATATATACTCTATATAATCCGATAGAAATACGTACAAATGATGATTTTATCCTGATTTATCCTATGTGGTATTTTTCTTCTGTGACAAATTCATGAAAAATTCATTTTCAAATCTTTTCGTATTACAGGGCGATTTCCTTTGATAATAATGCTATTTTGATACTTTCACAATTTTATTGTTTTATAGAGTGAATGTTCGAAATAAGGAACTTCTGCTAATGTAACAAGTATAATATGACTTATGTGAAACACTAATCATGAAAAAATAATTTCTCCATTGAATCGTCTTCTAGACGATTCTGCAAATGTTAATTCGAATCGAGGCTTTTATTCGAGGAATACGGTACGCTATGGTACGGTATTATTACTGATGTATACAAGCCCGCCGAAAACTGGAGTGAAAATATAGCAATAGGGAAATGTACAGATCTTAGTTTTTTTCACAAATTGTTCGCCTTGTATATGAAAATCACGTTATAGGATTCCGTTGAAAATTTTGTACGATATGAATGAAAGTATTTCGAGTTCGCTCATGAAAAAATATCGCTACCTTTTTGGACTCCATTATGAGATATAGGGTGATGAAAAAAATCAAGGTTCTTATTTAATAAAATATACGTAATTTTTCTAATTGACATCATTCGACTCTGTATACGATGAAACACATCATTTAACATACTACACGAGAATTTTGACATTTTCGGTGGGTTTATTACTACAAGGTGTCCGAAAAACCAAAATTCGTTATTTTTCTATATTCATGAATCGCCTTGTATGAATTGTATCAACTGTGATGGAAGATGAAATGAATTTATAATATTATGTGATAATTCAACCTTTTTCGAATTTTCTCTTTATAAAACAACCAAATTATGAAAGACTCAAAATAGCATTATTATCAAGTGAAATCGCCCTGTAATACGAAAAGATTTGGAAATATATTTCTCATGAATTTGTCACACAAGGATGTGATGATAATACCACCAAAGATAAATCAGAACTAAATCAAAACTTGGGAGATACGGAGTGATGAAAAGTGCATATTTCTCATATTATTATTATTACAAATTGATGAGGGCAGAGGAGCTGGCTCCTATTATGCCAAAAAAATACATTTCAAAAGAAATACCTACCAGTAGTGAACAAACAAATAAAAGGAAGCAGAGATTACGATTCAGCTCTAAAAGTTATTAAATAAGTTACACTGATCTAGTCTATTTTTGAATTTGTTGACACTTGTTGCTGAGACAATTTTACTGTCCAAATCACTCCAAATATTGAAAATTCTGTTTGGAAAAAAGTTTTGTCTCGATCTAACCGCAAAATTTTCCTTTTTTAATTTGAACTGGTGTCCTCGAAGTCTCGTGTCCGTATTTAGGGTGAAAACTGTATTTAGATCACCAAAATTATATTTAAGAATTCGTAACCTACGTAGATCAAACGTGGTAAGATTTGCCATGGATAATCTTTCTTCATATGAAGGTCTTACAGGTCCAAAAGAAACTCTGGTAGCCTTCCTCTGTACACTTTCCAGCAACGTTCTATCACGAGTTAAGTCCGGGTGCCAGACTGGGCCGGCGTATTTAAAGATAGGTCTGACGTAAGTAGCATACAATTTGCAGAAGCTCTGAAAGGATACTTTTGAGAAGCATATCCTAATAAGATAAAATCTGGTATTTGCACGTTTGGATACTGAGAGCACATGATCGGACCACGATAGTTCACTATTCACGATAACACCCAGGTCATTATGAGAGGTCACTTTGATTAGAATTTGACCGTCAATAAAATAATCAAAATGTGGGTTGTTTTTACCGACGTGAAGCACTACACATGTTTCAGTGTTCAATCGAAGTAACCATTCCGAAGACCACTGATGTATTGACATTGGGTCGTTTTGAATAGATAGTTGGGATTGTCATATATTTTTGAGTCGTCTGCATATTGCTATATTTAGCTGGAAACGTGAAACGGTAAATCGCTAGTGTAGACTGTAAACAAAAGTGGGCCCGAAACCGAGCGATGCGGATCTCCACTTTTAACTGGTCTTTTCTGAGAAAAGGAGTCACCAACTCGAACCTTGTAGAAACGATCCGTCAAAAAGTTGTAAATCCATAGTTTTAAGTTTCCTCTAATACCGAAATGTTCTAACTTGTACAAGAGTCTTCGCTTGGGTACCCCGTCGAAAGCCTTGGAAAATCTAAATACACTATATCAATAGGTTCTCTATTATTCAATAATGATGTCCAGTCATTCACACAATGATGTAAGTTGGTAAGTGTTGACCGCCCTGGAATAAATCCGTGTTGTTGTTTTGGAATAATATGTTGTTCGAGGAGAAAATTCATCATAGTCTCGGAAATAATGGATTCCAGTACGTGTAATAAACTTATTGGGCGATAATTGTGGCTATCGAGCTTATTGCCCTCCTAAAAAATGGGGGTTACAGAAGCTAGTTTCCAACTAGAAGGCAACGAACCGTTTGTAAATGACGATTGCATTATTAAGCATAGCGGAGTAGCGAGAGCGTCGGAACATATTTTAAGAAAGTAGGGTGTCAGGTCATCTAAGCCAGGTGAGGCGTTAGTACGCAGGTTTAGCAAATGCTGTTTGATTTTATTATTTGTGAACAGAGTATTGTCAAGAGTGGCGAAGAGACGGGGGGATATCATGTCAGGCATAATGTCATTAGTAAGTTCGTTTGTAAAAACTTTTGAGAATGTCTGTGAGAGTGTTTCGGAAGTCTCTTTATTTGATGAGCAAAGGCTACCGTCATCTTTTAGAAGCAAAGGAATAGCGACTTTAGATGATAGTGAGGAACGTATGTATTTAAAAACCTTTTTTTGAGTTTCCGCTGGCTATAATTGATTCTTCAAAGATGTGCCTGAGACTATCAAGTAGTACTTTGACCCGATTAGAAAAATTGCGATGGTTACTGAAATCTACATTAAGCCTTGTTTGTTTATATTTTCGCCAGAGGTGTCGCTTGTGTCTGATTAAATGTATTGCCTGGTTATTTATCCAAGGTTTTAAGTTATTTTTAGAAATTTTACGTTGTGTTGTATTCTCACTTATTGTTTTACTGGTGATTTGAAGGAAGGTATTCCACATTGTCGAAGGATCAATAGACAAATTCAACACAGAATGCCAATCGAGCTGGGATAAGTCGTCGTTAACTTTGTTAAAGTCAGTATAATTGTAAGTGTGCGTTACTCAAACTTGGAGAGGAGTTTACATTAGAATGAATGTGAGTTGTTATGACTGCGTGATCAAATTTACCTATTGGGGAACTAAATTCGGAGTTGTTAGTAGATTGTCATCATTGGTAAGAATAAGGTCCAGAGTAGACGGTTGGTTGTTAATTATAAATCTGGTGGGCTCTTCTAAAGTTGGGATAGGTTGAAGTTTAAAATAAAGATTTGAAAAAGATTATGCGAACTAACACAATCAGATAGAGATGTCGTTTTCTAGACAATTTCAGGAAAGTTGATGTCACCGACTAGTATAAGATTATCAAGCTCCGACATTTCCCACAGTTTATCGATCAACAAGATGTCATTTTCTCGGTGGGTGTCTGGTGCTCGTTATAAACAAACGAGATTAATTGAAAATAAGTTTTTAGCAATGTACAGAATGAAGAAGTAATGACATCAACCAAGGACAAGCACACACCTCCACCTACACGGTGTTCTCTATCATTACGAAATAATGTGTAATCATTTATATGAATTACAGAGTCGAGTATGGTTGGTTTAAGCCAGCTTTCCGATATCATAATAATATGTGGTTTTAACAATTGCACAGTGCATGATAATTCATTAAATTTGGCGGTCAGGGAATCAAGATTGGTATAAAAAAGTATCCAGTCGTTAAAGTTTGAAGAATGAGAATTATTGACGAAATTTAGTTATCTTTGGAGTACCTTGAATATATTTAATTGTCAAGTCATGTTCACCATTGTTTTTTCTAGTTTCCAATTCATTGCGAAGATCTTTCAGTCGCTGCTGTTGGATATGTGTCTTATCATCTATTATGGAGAAAGAATCAGTGGCTTGGTTTTCCAACAGTTTTGATTTATTTCTTAGTATCTGTTTAGCTTGGTATTCCGAAGACATTACAACTTTCAACATGCGAGGAAAACGCTAGTTTGGTTTTGGTTTACCTACTCTGTAGAATGCCAGGTTATTTTCTTGATAACCGACAACGTTCAACACTTACTTTACTTTATATAAATCGTGATCCTTTTTGGACTGAATATCGCCCATGTGCTTTGGAACGCCCCCAATCAAAATATTCTTAGCACGATTTATGCGGTCCACAGCTTCATTGGCGATAGTATCGGTCATTTCCGTTGATTTTAAAGAATCCATTTGATTTAATTTGTCATTTAATTCTGATAAATTGTTTTCAAACTCAGTTATTTTATTATTAATATCCTTTTCAAAATCTAGCAAAAGGTCTTTAATTTGTGCAATGTTTCCAACGTTTGAATTACAAGAGTTGCATAAAATACATAGTCCTGGTACTTTCTGCCTCGTGACTCGATCATCGATAGACACATCAGTGCAAGTGATGTGGATCGGTTGTTTACAACCATCACACTGAAGCTTGCGATCGGCAGCTCCTACCGATTTCGAACGATTAGCACAAACTGATAACGTAGACATGGTCTACTTTTTGTTGGGTTGGTCGACACTAAATTCTTAAAATTAAAGTTTTGTACTCACGGTTAATTAGTTTCTTTTGCACTTATTGCACTTACACTCCAACTTTTAGAAATAAATTTACCACTGTTAATTGCTACTATATTACTGCGTTGGTTTATATAGATTTCGTTAATTAAAGATATTTAATTCTTTGAGATATGAAGAATATTTATGGATACAAAAATAAACGTTTGCTCGCCGTACTAGTGGCGAATTTCAAAAAAAAAACACCCTGTATCTCGAATGCTAGTCATAGGATCGTGTTGCGCACATTGAAACATTTCATCATAATGATCAATTCTAAAACATATCAGAAATTCAAGAAATTTTATTTTATATAAGTGAAGTGAAAATGCTCTATGTATCATTGAATTATATGCCGCTAGTTTATGTGACATGGGGTGATTGGAACTATATGGAATTGTCACATCAGCGTATGTTGGTTTTCGGTAAATTGAATAATCAAGTAAATTATTAACTCTTTGAATTTTTAAATCAAGAAAATTTATTGAGTTATTTTATTCAACTTCTAAGGTAAATTTAATTTTTGGATGTAAATTATTAATATGATTGAAAAATACATCTAACTAACAAGCTGATATAATTATTTAGAAACAGTTAGTTTCATTTAAAAAAGGAATATGAGTAGATTCCACACAGTAAGGTTCGAAACACTAAATTTTTCAAAAAAAATGTGTTTTCGACTATAAAATCTACTGTTCATTGCAGCAAGTGCAAATCTAATATCAAAATTATACAATTTCGCGCCAAATATTTTGCAAAATCTATCACAAGATGACGTCATGCGCACAGACGGACGAGTTTAGAATGCCTCAATATCATATCTTTTATTGTATCACGACGTATACGCTACACTATAGCGATTTTCTACTAGTTTATTGGTTATTTCAGCTGCAAAAGTCAATTTGGGAATTGCAGGAAACTGATCTTTATATAATTCGCTTTATTCAGATAATTTTTTCCAAATATAATTGAAGCACATCCATATATTCCCGATACTTAACAAGAGTTTCGGTTGCAACAGATTGTTTAGCACTTGTGTATAGAGTGAGAGAGGAAGCTGTATCCGCGATCACGTCAATGCCGTAATAATTTTGGATCATCTTCGGTAGAATGGCTTCCTTCTGCATGGCTTATAATTGCAACTAGTCGTATTCGACAATCCATAACACACCACTGACATCTATAATTGCTTATTAGCTGCGGATGTATATGTGCAGTGTGCGTTCTATGCCGTATTTGTTGTTTGAATTCCAAACGTTTATTAGTAGATATATGTACGTAATGTGAATGATGCTGAACCAGGTATCTATTGTCTTTTTTTCTCATCGATCCACCGTTAATTTTGTTAGTTCTAAGTGCTATCGAATTGGGATAGGTAATGCGATTTTGTCATATCAGAAATTGACAAACTCCCTAAGGTATTATTACATAATATAATATCAAGTGAATATATTATTTTCGCCTTTACCCAAATTTTGAGGTTATGTGAAAAAATGTTTCAATCAAAAGTTTTTTGTCGATGTTTTTAAAAGTACTTTTTCTACACTTTCCCGATGAGGTCAGCCTGTTATTATAGTATTGTATGGTATTTTTTATTATTAAAAGATTTTTGCAGTATCAATTTGAATTTTGAGCAGTAAAGACGTCCGAAAGTCGCTTTTCATATTCACAATAAAAACCGGACATCGATTAAATAGAAATTAGTAATATTGAGTAGAATGAAAAATATACCAGGTGAGTACAATAATAGTTAGCCCATTTTTTAATTATTTCTTAAACATATAGTATAATACTGAAAACAATATTCTCAATTTCCAAAATGAAAGCACAATTTGGGATGACAAATTAAATGATGATGGCCCAATAAAATGGGATTGCCGTCCAACGTATTCAAATAATATCAATAAATGTAGCAGTCTACAAAATGCTGTACAGCAAAATCAGCAAATGTTGCAACAAACGGAAGAAGAAAAAATGCGATTAGAACAAATGTGTTAGCAAATGCAACAACAAATTGATAAGTTGCAGAAAAAGAAGATACAAATCAAATTCGAACAACAATCTGGAAATTCAAATAATACAGGAAAATTAGAGAGACAGTCTAGAAAAAAATCGAAATCTCACAACTCTTATTATATTGACGAAGAGGAACTAGAAGTGGAAGTTGGTTGGAGAGAAAAAAGATATAAAAGAAAGAAGAAGAATACACCTTAGAAAACTACCGGATAAACCCCAACAATAGCCAATAAACAAAACAGCAGGTGAGTAAAGAACCACCTCCAATTATAATGGATAAAAGTAAAAAATATAACAAGATATATATATATATATATATATATATATATATATATATATATATATAATATATATACGGGTCCTGGCGACTAGTAAAATAAGAAGTGTCAAGGCGCGCTCTTGAAATAATTCGAAATATTGTAGGAATATTAGAAGCAAAATTTTTGTAAATAAACCAAAGTGTAAAGTTAATGTGTATCAATCACAGAGATTAATTAACAAAACATTTACTTAACCGTAAGTACAAAATTTTGAAAATATATGTGAAACCTGTTTAACAATCCAGAACGGTTAAGAAGAAAAGCAACTCATTAATAAACAATGGGCAATAGAACTCGATAACCAAAATAAAATGACAAAGAAACGATGATAAACCATCAACATCACAACAGAACAGACAAGAGCACAAGGAAATAAAACCCAACATACCTGGAATAGCACAGTCAAAGGAAATGCTGCTCCAAAAAAGTGTAACAATAGCATAGAAGACATGCTAGCGAATATAATGGCAAGATATGATAGGCAAGACAAAAACCAAGAAGCATTCAAAAGGGATGTAATGAACAGATTATCCAAGCTAGAGACCAACATCATAAATACTGGACCACGGCCTAGAGATGGGCCCTCAGACGTAAGGATAGTAACATGGAATGCCACTGGACTTCTGCAGCATAGCAAAGAGCTGCAGATGTACTTGGCCACACTAAAAATAGACATATGTTTAATATCAGAAACACATTTCACAAATGAAAGTTGCCTTAGATTAAAGGGGTATAATACATACCACACAATACACCCATCTAATGCTGCCAGAGGAGGTAGCGCGGTAATAATAAAAGAGAATATCAAACATTTTAAGGATACTTCAATGAAAACCGAAAAAATACAGTCACCTATGTGACGATACATTACAAAAGGCAGATTATAAAAGTAGCTGGGATATACTTCCCAACGAAATATAGAAAAATACTTGAATTTACTCCAAAATCTTGAGAAAATATTGATACTAGGAGGTGACCTCAACGCAAAACACACCTTTTGGGGGTCCAGACTAATAACTGCAATAAGTAGAGAGTTATTCGGTGCAACCAATGAGTATACCTGCGACTTATACTGTACTGGACGTCCAACTTATTGGCCGACAGATAGCAATAAAATATTCCTAATGTATTTGACTTCAACATAAGTAGAAAAATTGCACAAAATTATATATACATAGAAGAAGGCACGAATCACAGCGCAGTAGTAATGACATTGAGTGATAACGTAATAATCAAAGAATTTAATCCCACACTGGCAAATAAGACCACATACTGGGTAAATTTTAACCAAAGAGCTAGATAAAAAAATTCAGTTAAATGTAAAAGGTCAAAAGAACAATACCCGCCTTTAAGAAAATAAAATGGAATATGCCGAAGCAATCAAGAAAGAGCACTTCCTAAAAATGCTTTTCAACCAAATGAAGTATCAAAAATCCTACCTGCAATAAATGAAGTAACGACCAAAAATATAGAACCAGTAACACCAAAAGAACTTATAGAAGAAATAAAGACAACCGAAAAAAGTTCCTGGTTATGACCAATAACAGGAAATATTCAAAAACATTTGCCAATATAAACAATAATTACATTAGTTTGCTTATTCAACGCAACCTTTAGACTAAAACACGTACCTACCTGTTGGAAAATAGTAGAGGTCATCATGATTCCGAAACCTGGGAAACCTGTCAACGAGGACCAATTTCATTACTACCTTTTATATCAAAACTTTTTAATAAATACTCTTAAAAAGGCTCAAACCCATTATTGAAGAAAAATGCATAATTCCCATACATCAGTTTCTGTTTAGAGGAAAGCACGCCAAAATTGATCAAGTGCATAGACTTACTGATCGACTAGAAAAAACACCAGAAGAAAATAGTATATTGAAGTATAAGTGGATAAAGCGGTCTTTCAAACACGCGTGATTTTTCGAGCACGACGGCGCAGCCGGAGTGCTCGAAATAGAGACCAGTTATCCACGAATACTTTACGCTATTTTTTTTATTGGTGCACGTTGAAATCATAAAATATTATTATTATATTATTACTACAAAAAAATGGAAGTCCGTCCTCGATGCCCAGCCAAGTTTCGTGAAAGTCAAATAGTATTTATTTTTATTTGACGTTACGAGGTACTGCTGTCAGATCAATAATCAAAAAGTTTCTTCATTTATATTTAAAAGGATACAATGTATATATGAATATATAAATCAATTTTGCAGAAAGAACCTAATAAGACATTGGTTCCCAATGAAAATATACAATTTAAAAGCTAATAAAAAAAGTTGTCATTGATACTTACGTTTATCAAGTTATTGTTGTTACCATAGGGACTTTAAAAAACGCGCGTGTTTGAAAGTTCGATTTAAACGCGCTAAGGCGTGCTTTGAAAAGGTAATATGAGGCATCAATAGAAAAATATATGTTTAGCAGTGTTCTTGGACGTAGCCCTGACATTCGATAAAGTATAACACAAACCTAAACAACCTCTCCCAGAACAATACAGCTTACTGTTAAAGTCATATATTAGTGGAAGAATGTTTCGCATTAGATGAGAAGTTCAATTTTCAGAATTAAGACCGTTAAAGGCTGGTGTACCACAGGGCAGTGTCCTGGGTCCATTGCTGTATCTCCTATACACATATGACATACCAGTGATAGATCTAACTACAGTAGCTACATTTCCATATGTCACATGTGTACTGACAGTTGGCTAAACCGAACAAGAGGCTAACTAAATACTCCAAATCGCATTAAATCAAGTCAATGCATGGACAAAAAGCTTGTGGATTCGACGCAACGGAAATAAATCAGTGCATGTAAACTTTACGAATAAACACACTGGTCCAATGCCAATAATTATAAACAATCATATTATTCCATATGCAAACACGTTTTCAACGTTACCGTCAAAGTGGTCGCACTCCATCACAGACTCGTCAAAATTCGCGAATAAACTTTATAGCGCTTGGAATCAAGCAGAATTGTCTTCGATGTGCTGAACCAAGTCATAGGTCGAATAATTGTCAAGTGCCTCGTGAAAAATTACGTTGTAGCGCCTATTCAAAAACAAGTCACGTCAAAAATGTCTGTTTGTCGTAATTGATGAAGAGACAAGTCGATTCTCAAGTCAAAAATGTCGAATTGGATCCTGAAGACATAGGTGAATCAAACTTTCTCGATGACCTTATAGATGTGAATAAAATATATGACATTTTCTCGTCTAACCTAGACCTTTGATTCAGGATTGGCATTCACCTTACTTTAGTTTCGTGATTTTGACAAATTGAATTTCCAAGGTAACGTAAAACAGACTGATATATAGTTTCGTTCATACACCTACGGTATTTTTAAAACGCTTGATTGTGCTGTTATCTCAATCAAATATGAGGGCCACACGTCTAATGAATTATTGTTTGTGGTACCTGACCATCATACTGCCGGTTTCACAATGTCAAGTTATCCTGAGGTTAACAAATAACCCTTGGTTATCTCAAAACAAGTGTTTGACAGCATCAAGTGAAGAGTTCAAGTTATGGTTAACTTTAACCACCAGAAAATCTAGTGGTAATAAAGATAACCTGGAGATTCTAACCTAACAATTAAATTAAAGTTGATCGCATTTGTTTGTTTATTTTTATGAGTGTTCACGCGATTTATTTTGTTAAAGTAAAAATTATAGGTACAGCTTGACAACACCGCCCAAGATTACGATTTAAAATTTACTAGCTAAGGATAGTGGTAAGTAGTATTGTATTGATCGGCTCAGTAACAGAAAAATATAATTTTTTAGTCTCGGTATTTCGAATGGCAAAGTTCTTTCGGAATCGGGTTTAGTTTATCATAAAAACCAACTTTCTTGAAACAATAAGACAGTTAATTAAGTGGTTGTTACTATCCCTTTGAATTTCCTTTTGGCCTTCCTTCGCCCAAACCCTCGTTACCATTTTTTCTTTGGAGTAAGTGATAATAAGAAGCAACCACGTCGTGTATTGGTAAGTAAAAAAAAAACAGTCCACATTGACATAACTGAGTTACGCGGAAACAATGAGAGTATTGTATTTTATTACAATACTTTAAAATTAACGATTATGTGGTGAATATATACCTATAGTAGTGATGAGGAACCTAGAAGACCTAAAATAATAAGTCCGGGATACGATTATTTCGAAGAGTATGACAACCTCGATTTCTTTTATATATTTAGATTCCAAAGGAACCGTCGGGCATATGTTAGAAGGAATTGAAGATCATATTTCTTGACTAACCTTTGTCACTATCAAAAACAATTGGAAAAATTATGGCTTTATCTGCTACTATATCATTTATTACATTATGCATCTTCGGTTTGTTTGTAATTTATTTTGAACAATTTTTTTTATTTTTATCTTTGCATTTGATTGTTTGGATTCTATTATATGTTTATACTTATTCTCTAGAGATAGCAATAAGGTTTCTTTTTCTTTTGAAATATTTAGACGTTGCGAAGAATTCATATTAATTAAAATCATTACTTCTGCCAAAGAACCAAATATTACCAACTACTAGCACATATCATATAACTACTACTACTAGTCTACCACAAATGACTTAATTTTATACTATTTCTTCTTTTTTACGATTTTGAATGTCACTAACCATAAAGTCTGATCATTATACATAATCTGTTACCAACTGAACAAAAATTATTACTGAACTATCGGTCAGTTGACCAATAGACGAACAGACAATTGTGAAACGGTACCTAATGGTAAGCTTATAGGTAAAGGTAAATTGACCCGAGGAGTTAACCCAATATTGTGAAACCGGCCGATAGGCAGAGTATGGATACGTCGATTGAATATTAATCTCAAACGTCTAGATATGTCAAAAGAAAATACTGCATCTTTCAAATCTGTCAATTCCTTGCAAATGACCCATGAGTCAATCATGGGAGAATTTGCCGACATTTGGTGCGTTCTTTTTGACTGAGATCTCAGATCACTTCAGTTAAGCTGATCTGAGATAAAGTGATGTGAGTAAGCACCAAAAAGAACGACATCTCAATTGAAGCGCGCGTTCTGTCGATAGATTTAAATTATACGACAGATTCGTATCAGCATCTAATAATGTTAATTAATGTATCCATAATTTGTAACAAAAGAAAAATAGATTATGTGTGTTTTTTGTTTATATGTCAATGGTTAAAACCTTAGATAACCTTGGTTAAAACTACAAATAACCAAGCAAATCAAATATTTCTTCATCCCCTCCACTTTATTTCCGATTCAATTTCAACTGATACCCCATTACAACACATTCAGCATCGGTGAAGGGGGAGGAAAAATCTCAGCTCACTTAAAGTGAGTAAAACAAAAAGAACGCTCACAATACTGATGTGAGCTGAGATTAACTGAGATCTCCGTCAAAAAGAACGCACTTATTGTCGAACAAAAAGTGGGGTGTATTCCGAACTTTAAGTCGTCATTAAAAGAACAATGCCAGACCAGTATTCTTGAAAACCTGAGTCATCCCTTTCCCGATGCAGTCGATGAAGAATTGGACGAATTTATTACAAACGTTATAATATTGTTACTCAATAGAAAGTTAAAAAGATTTTTTAAACTTTTATGCCCAATTACCTCTCAGAAAACTGTAACAAAAAATAAATTAGGCAAATGTTTAACATATTTCCAATCACGAATAACATATACTGTGAGTTATAAGTTGTGACATGTAGGCCAGGCCTTAGTAGGAATCATGGGCAACTGCCATGTCGGATATCATCAAACAGATGTACAAAAATAGGAAACGTCATTAAAAAATAAAGTTACGTTATCTTTTAATAAACAGTAAGATTATTAATAAATAAACAAAACCAAAGCAATACATGGTGTCAGAAATCAAGAGAATAATTTTGGCTTAAAGGTAGAAATAATTCAAAGATGGAATCGTTCAAGCCGCCAACTGATTTGACGTTAGCAGAGAACGCTGTAAATAAATGGAACAATTTTAGACGAAAATTTGAGAATCTGTATGTAGCACGAATTTCAAAAAAATATTTTTTACAGTATAAAACATTAATTAACTAACCTGGAAAACCAAAAATTTCTCCGCGAAAACACATATTAACAGTAAAAATTCAATATGAAAAGTGTGAAAATTCTAATATTTACGTCAATTTTTTTAACAACGTATAACCTCCCCTTAACCGTAATACTTACCAAGGGGGAGTTCTAAGTGAATAAGGTAAGATTGTCCCAGTTGTCAATCTATGCCTGCGGCCAAACTTCAGAGGAGACGGGTGTGGTCCCAAAAATTACTGGGATATCAACTATAATTCGTTAGATTACCTACAAAACTTCTTATTATATTACCCAGGCGCCAGCTGATTTCTTTTGCCTAAAACGCTCTATTTCCCACCTAAATCAGCAAATGGAAAAGAAGAATAAAAGTCCAACGTCACTTATGATCTTCTATTCACCAAACAGGTGCCAAAAATACTACAAGTTGTCTAACAGTGTGATGATATAAAAAACGATAAAGCATTTACTTACTTAAGAAGGTATTACAAATGCTTAAGTGATTTTCAGTTACCACCGTATAAAAATACTTTTAAATAAGTGTAACAGATAATTGAAAAACTTCAAGTTACAAAATATGACTCCGGTTATAACATTATTTCCCAAAATTCCCTTAAAATGTTTTTAGAGCTGAATGGCAAATAGTAACTAATAATAGTAAATAATAATAACAATTGAACGAGGCAAAGCCTGCTTAACAGGGTATTTAACAACTAGAAATATTTAAATGTTGACCAAGATTATCTTTGACCAAAGTATTTTACATTCTCAGATCAAAAGGTTTTCTGCGTTACCTACATAGGAAGAAATTAATAGTGCTATTCAACGCGCCAATCGATTACAATCATTTCCTGTCATTTAAAAAACAACATGTTCAACAATACATTTTCGATATCAATCGATCGCTCTGATTATAATCGGTCTAAAATTATGATGCTATTGAAAGTAATCGTAAATCGGAAGCATGTGATTGGTCGAAAAATTTAAATAAACTACCGTTTGTCTATGGGTTATGCGATGTGAGTGATATTCTGCAATTGTATATTACATTTTTAGTTTAACAGAACAGCTTCTATAAAATTGAACGTGATTAAACAAAATGAACTTGTGAAAAGTGTGAAATACACGTGAAATTAACTTCTTCTTCTGGTTTTTTTTTGACCTCTTGCTTTACAGCATCCGGCCAGGTGAAATTAACTAAAATAATGATGAGGTTATGTCACTAAAAATGACAATTTTTTTTGGTCGTTCAACAAACATCAATCCCTTTTCGATTTTGATTATAAACTAAATCGGAATCAAGATCGAAGTGTTGAATAGCACTAATGATTCATACCACAAAGTATGAACAAGATCATGTACTGGTCATTAGCTTTGGTACCAAGGCGAAAAACAGGTGTACGATTGACAATTATATAAGGTCAATGCATATGAATTTACTGTCAATTTCAACCCTTACAATAGTCATTGATTGACCTGCTCCAAATCACTACTACACAATGAACCACTACGTACAATACATTGCACAGTAATCTTAAAATGAATATATAAAAAAAACGTTACGCCAGGGAAATAAAGTCACTGACACAAACTCTTAATTTATCAACTATAAGGGAGAAGTGAATTCTATACACAATTCAAAGTTTGAAAGGTAATCTGATTACAATCCTGTATAAAAAAGGTTAAATTGGTTGACTTCCTAGTGACAGCGGTATTTACCCTTAGGTACTACTTATTCATAATTGAAGATCATAAATATTTTTTTGTTTAAATGAAAGAACCCAACATAAAAGTTTCTTACTTAATCGCAATAACGACGAATCAACTTAAAAGTTCATCTGACATATTAGATTTGTAAAAAAATATAATAAAACTCAAACCAGGAGTGAGGTTATGTGTATCCATCCCTCGCCTAGCTCCAGACGACAGAATATCTTTTCTATGGTATTCAGCAGCCCAATCGTACTGCTACCACCTCGCTTATGAGTGAAATTCCTCAGAGCGGCCCCTCTCA
The DNA here is from genome assembly GCA_963921935.1 of Galeruca laticollis. Classification (NCBI taxonomy): domain Eukaryota; kingdom Metazoa; phylum Arthropoda; class Insecta; order Coleoptera; family Chrysomelidae; genus Galeruca; species Galeruca laticollis. The sequence goes on along the minus strand of OY998181.1, from coordinate 31,270,946 downwards.
ACGAATCTTCGGGGACATGGCTACCAATAATAATGGAGACATCACACCCATTCAAACAACCCTTAAATAAAATATTTCTCAATAACTATGTGTTGCATTCACATCTATATTTAAAAATCCCCCAAAAGAATCATTTACTGCTTCTTCCTCTAACTATGTTTTACTAGGTACTTTAATGAATCAATCTAAAGCTAATTGGATTAAGTAGCCCATAAGATATGATTACATACACTATTTTACAGTAAAAACTATTTTTCCAAAAAAAACTACTCAAATGTCCTTATTCCTGACATCATATTACTATACAAATGTATTACACAATAAATCCCCTTCAACTTTTGAAAATAATCAAAAATACCAGCTACATCTAGCTATTTGAAATTTGTAAAATAAATTTACAGTTTAGTACCAGTATTACACTCGAAATCCTAGAAACCATATGGTTTTTATTGTTCTACCGGTACTTTTTGTCCCACATAAAAACTAAGTATAAAAAAACTATGAAATTCACCTCCAATCCTGAAGGGTCGTTAGCAAAGAATATGAACCATAATACCACCAACAGCAACAGGGTCTCAACCCCAGCCTCATTCAAATTAATCATACGCACAAGTTCAGCACACAGAGTGTAGATCCCAAAACAAAATGGTCACCGCTTTCTTCCACAAGCTCTTTCCAACTTCGGCTCCAACAAAATACGCCAACGAAGTTACTCTTGTCGGTGAATCTGCCTAAGGGGTTAGACATAAATATCCCCAAACTGAGGGATGGCAAACGCCACGTTAAGGGTTTTTTTTAAACCAAATATCTCACCCCAAAACTGCTATGCTTCAAACTTGAAGAGAATGAAAACGTGTTCTCCTTCCTATTTTTCAAATCAGAAAATACACTGTCAACAGTTATTTCCTTTCATTCCTGCCAACCTATCTGATGACATCATTGTGCCACCTGAAGAGATTGTGAGCAATTTAATGCAACTCAAACAACGTTGGGCATGTGTAATTTAATATCTCACAAATGCCCCCATTGTATCCTAATCTTAAATAAATCCATATACTCCCTAATTTTGATAACTATTTACTCTACACGCGCAAGTCGCCATAAAATCGATGGTTGACACCATCTACATCATCGCTAAACAGTGTGACGTTTGAAAAATTGCCTCGCCGTATATTGAGTCAGTCTAAATATCTAATCATTAAATGTCATTTTTCAAAATCATAACATGAAAAAGGATTTATAATATCTAACTAATTCTTCAGTCTCAATATTTGTCATCCCAAATTGAGTGCACGGTACTGAATAGTACAATCCGTAAAATAACCTTGAGTTAACCTGAACATGGGAAACTCAATTTTAAGAAGATATGAAACTTTCCTTAAAACTATGAACTTATAAGACATATCAGACAAACATACTCCTTTACTGGAATATTATACCACTCGTAAACGGTCTTGAAGTCAGAAACAATTAATATAACTAATGGAATACCATACTAAAACGGTTTATTAGGAGGAACTAGAATATGTCAATATTTACTCGAACAAAATATACCTACCAGTTATGTCTACCTCAGAGACTATCTTTGCCAACCTATTTAAAACTATGAATGGTTAATATGCATTGAACTAAGGTAAGAAGTGACTTAATAACGTTATTAATAACCATACACAGGGTGTAATAATATATTTAACATCTACCACAGATTATGTGGTAGAATTCTTGGTCTACATAATTCTAACTACCTATATAAATATACTAATGTTGATCAATAGGAATGTGTTATTAGGTGAGGGTCATAAATAACTTAATTAAGTATTTAAACTTTATTTACAGAGTGAAATCACAAGTTAACAATATAATAATAGAATACAGTTGGATATACCGCTTAGGCACACTAGTACAAAATAAAACTGTTACAAACGTTGCCAAAGTAGACAATACAAAAATTAAAAAAGAAGAATATATCAACTACTGCTTCTTAGCTGACAAAATTATTCAGCTCAAACCTATTAACTAATCTAGGTGTAAATGAGTAAATGATCTAACCTTTATGGCTTAAACAGTAAACATATGTTTTAAAGATCGCTCCCCGACACCTAACACATATCAATGAATAACCTATACACGAATGTGGTATGCTTATTTAAGCCCGTATTACTGAATAATGTGCCGGGTCAACGTTTCGCAATTGGTGCGCGCGAGAATTGCGAAACATCGACCCGGCGCTTTTTTTGCAAACTATTGATAGCTGTTCATAAAAATGTTTTCTTTTCAAATTGTGCATATATTCCTAATAACGTATGTGGTATACTTATTTAAGCCCGTATTACAGAATAATGTTGATTGAAATCGCGAGCGAAGGGAGCGCGCCAGGTCGACGTTTCGCAATTCGCGCGCGCGAGTATTGCGAAACATCGACCCGGCGCGCTTTTTTTTGCAAACTAACTTCATGTAACTGCATACAAACGAAATCGAGACTTACATTTTTCGTAATTTCATAACTTCATAAATTTGGCAACGTCGCTAATGTCAGTGATTAGCAAATGTCAGTTGAGATTGTTGTTAAAGCATAACAAAATCATTTTGAAAACAAAACTAGTGTTTATCGTAATGATTCAGTCTACAATTATCACATATCTATTAAGAACAAATTAAATATTATACTTCGAGAATATATATTTATATATACAACAAGAAAATATGAAAAATATCCATTCGAAAAGGGACAAATTCGAAAATGAAAATCCTTCTAATGCGCTTGTTAAGTGTTTCCGCGGCAAAATTTGTGGTGCTATGTGTTTGTTAGTGCCTTACATAATTAAAAAAGAATTTTCGAAATCGGTGTCAGGTTGGTTTTTTCAAATTTCACCAAAATTGATTTATTTCTATTGGCTACAGATAATATAGCGGTACCGGAGGCCCGTAAAGTGGCAATATTTTTGAACTGCATTGGTGAACAAGCGTTTGATGTCTACAATAATTTTAAGTTAGATGAAACCACGTTAACCCTGAAGACATTGTACAATACCTTCGAAAACTATGTGAAGCCCAGAATAAATATTGTTATAGAGAGACATAAATTTTTCACAAGATCGCAAAATCCAGGAGAACCGTTCGATTCCTTTTACAATGATTTACAAAAACTAGCGAAGAGTTGTAATTTTAAGGGCCAAGAAGAATCACTGCTACGTATTATCAATTAATGATGAAGCATCACAGGAGAGGCTTTTAAGGGATCCAGAATTAACATTAGAAAGCTGTAGAGCTGCAGAGAAATCGTTAAGACAACCAGATGGCGGCTCATTTGAATTTAATAGCAACGTTGATATGGTTCAAAGTAGTGGTAGAAGACCATCTAAGCCCTCATTTGTGGATAATCATGGTAATAACAGTCAAGCCTATCAGTGTAAAAGATGTGGTATCAAGCATGGAGCAGGCAATTGCCCAGCATATGGAAAGAAATGCAATAATTGTGGCAAGATGAATCACTTCGCACTTGGATGTTTCAAAGGTTTGAAAAATAACAATAAAACGGTAAATGAGATTGAATTTGAACTAATATCTGGATACAAAATGTGTTAATTGAAAATGATAACATATTGTTTAAGTTAGACACAGGGGCAGATTGTAACATATTGCCCATAAATATTTTTAACAAAATAAAACATAAGCCTTCAATCAAAAAAGCAAATAATATAACAATTGAAAGTTATTTCAATGAGAAGCGACATGCAGTAGGTTATGCTGTTATTGTATGCAGTGTTAATAACAATATCTGGCATGTTAAATTCATCCTTTTTGACACAAATAGTATGCCAATTCTAGGGCGTAATGCATGTGAAAAAATGAAATTGATATTAAAAATGTGTTACTCTGAGGGTAAGATTTGGTCATTAGAATGCAATGAGAAATTAAAAAAGATGGAATTTATAAACAAGAACAATGACATTTTTCAGGGTTTAGGGTCATATCCCAAAAAGTATGATATAGCTCTTAAAGGTGATGCAAAACCAGTGGTCAATGGGTGCAGAAGAGTGCCATTTTAGATAAAGGATAGACTTAGAGACACGTTAACAATGTTGGAAAAGAAGAGCATCATTGAAAAGGTTGATTATGCAACTGATTGGGTTCATAATATTGTAATTGTTGAGAAAGCAAATGAGAGTCTGAGAATATGTTTATCCATTATATCTGAATGCTTGTTTGAATGAGGAGAAATTTCCCATTCCGACTGCAGAAGAATTGAGTGCAACCCTAGCCGGTAAGAAAGTATTTAGTGTGCTTGATATGAGAGATGGTTTTCACCAAATTAAATTAACGAGTAGAAGCAGTGATATTTGTTCGTTTATCACTCCTTTTGGTAAATATAAGAGTGTTTTAATTGAAACTCACGGTTTCTAGTTAATTCCACAATATAATAAAAGTTATTGAAAATACTAAAAAATAGACAATTGTTTCGATAAATCAATATCAATTGTCAGTTTTTTAGTATTTTCAATAACTTTTATTATATTTTGGAATTAACTAGAAACCGTGAGTTTCAATTAAAACACTAATATGAGCAGATTCCACGAAGTAAGAGTCGAGACAGTTAATTTCATAAATATAAGAGATTACCATTTGGACTCTCAACAGCGCCGAAAGTATTGCAGAGGATGAATGTGAGTTTTTTTGGCGGTATTAATGGGGTACAAACATATTTTGATGATTCAATAGTTGCTGGTGTAAGTGAAACTGAGCATGACGCAATTTTAAAACAATTGTTGAATAGAGCTTGTAAGTCTAATGTCTGTTTTAATGTAAAAAAAACATCAATATAAGGTAAAGCAGGTGAAATACATTAGGTTGGTCTTTAATGAAAATGGTGTAAGTCCAGATCCACAACAGGTAGAGTCAATTGTTAAATTAAAAGCTCCACAAAATAAAAGAGAGCTGTTAAGAATTTTCTGTGGCACTGGTCGATCGATCATGATACTTGTTTTAATAAATTAAAAAGTCTTGTTAGTAATGCATCTATATTAAAATTATTTGATCCCAATATTCAAATAGAAATTCAAGCAGATGCTTCTCAAAATGGACTGGGAGCATGTCTAATGCAAGGAGGTAAGTCAGTTTCGTTTGCATCTCGGAGTTTAACAGATACTGAGAAAAGGTATTATCAAATTGAAAAGGAACTTTTAGCAATATGCTTCTCACTTGAAAAGTTCCATCAGTTTGTTTATGGTAACAAAGTCAAAATATATACAGATCACCGACCACTCATGTCGATAATAAAGAAAGACTTGCATAAGGTTACAGCTCGTCTTCAACGCTTAAAACTAAAATTACTAAAATATCAAGTTGACCTCAACTACCTACCTGGAAAATTAATGTTAGTTGCAGATCTTCTATCTTGAACAATACAGTAAATAATGGCGACACACACAATGACGTGGTCCATAGTCTTAAAACAGAAGTTTCAGTGAGTAAAAATAGAATTAAAGAATTTCAGGACGCTATTAAAAATTCTGCTCTAAATACTTTGAAGGAATATGTGTTGGAGGGCTGGCCTGCGACTATTAGAAAGTACCTGAAGAACTTAGACAATGTTGGTCCTTTAAAAATGAAATAACCCTTAACAACGATCTGTTATTCTTAAAAGATAAAATAATAGTACTTACATCGTTAACATTAGAAATGTTAAGTTTGGCACATAAACCCCTAAATCCGCATAGTATTCCATCCCTGCCATTTGAGAAGGTTGGTATAGATATCTTTGATTACAGAGGAAGGAGTTACCTAGCTTTGGTGGACTACAATTCAAAATGGCTGGAAATAGATCCATTATTAACCTTCATAGGACTGGCCGGGGTCCGTTTGTACCCCATGACGTATGTTTTTGCTGTATCTTTGCAAACGCAATTTTTTAAACATTGATCTTTCATCTAGCTGCAGTTTATGAATTATTTTGATAAAATGTGATGTATTTAGTAGTTTTTATTGGCTGGTATAAACAAAAAATAGTTTCATATTCCAGGGATATCTTCAGACCCCAGTCAGCCTTTAACGTCCGATAAAACAATCCCGGTAACTGTTAGTAAAATCGGGGAATCCCATACATTTAACGTTTGTTTACTCACAGGGAATTTACTCATATTATTGTAAAATGTAAATTACCAGTTCAAATGGGGGCTTTCCCGCACTGCGATATAATTGTTACGAACTCGCACACCGAAGCAGATACTAAGTACGGCCCTGTAACCTTATGTTAACGGAGTTGAGAAAAAGGCGAGCGCGCCGAATTCTGAGAAGATCTATTGGGATCTATTGTGAACCATCCTTTCTAAACATGTTCTCGAAAGGCATTTTAAGAAATATCGCGAAAGGCATGTCCCGTCCCGAATATTCTAGTAAAGAAAGTTTTTGATATAAATACAGGACCGATCAGCGGATGAGTTTCAGTGTTTTTAAATGTAACTCAAGGTCTCTAGTTAATTCCACAATATAATACAAGTTATTGAAAATTCTAAAAAATTGACAATTGTTTCGATAAATCAATATCATCGTCATAGTGAGTTAAACAGTAATTAAGTGAATATAAAAGTGTTATAAATTAATAAGTTAGTGTGCATATAAATTAAATTTAAGTGACTAGTTAAGTACATATAAATTAGTGTTAGTGAGTTAGTGTTTAAATAAATTAGTAAGTAGCAATACCGAGTGTTTAAAATTTATCCCACCCGTTTACGTTTTAAATAAATTAGAAAAACATTACATTGGTGTCAGGTTAGGGGTAATATAAATAAATTGCTACGTAAAAATGGCCAAGAGACTATGTGATCTCAAAGTGACGGAATTAAGAGCAGAATTGGAAGATCGTGAGTTGGAAACGTCCGGTAAGAAAATGATGTCGTGGACCAATTACGTAAAACAGTTCGAAGCAGCCGCTAGAGTGAATAAATGGTCCGATAAGGAGAAAGCAGTGAACCTAACTATCGCGCTTCGGGGAGATGCCTTAGATATACTTCAGACGATACCTCTGGAAGAAATGGATGACTTCGAGCTGCTGAAGAAGAGGTTGGACCTGCGATATGGTCACGAACATTTGGAACAGTTGTACAGATTCCAGCTGAAGAACCGAAGGCGGAAACGTGACGAACCCCTTCAAGAGTATGAAATGGATATTGCCCGACTAGTTCGATTTGCTTATCCATCAGCACCAGAGAACATGATGGAATGTTTAGGCATCCAGGCCTTTATTGACGGCTTATGTGACCACGATATGGAGAAGACGCTTCAATTAGCCCATCCTAAAACATTGGCCGATGCATTGACTGCTGCTCTGAAGCAGCCACGATGGCTTCGGGATACAACAAAGGTAGGACCATACAGGAAGAAGGTGACGATGACAGACTTGACCAGATCGTCAACTTGTTGAAAGGTATGGCAGACAAGAAGCCGAAGAAAATCAGGTGCTGTAATTGTGGCCAGCCAGAGTATGCACGCAGATTGTATAAGCGTCCTACGACTCCTGCAAACCAAGAACCTCTTAAATGCAAAGCAGCCAAGAAAAGCTCGCGGTACAACAAAGGTAGGACCATGCAGGAAGAAGAAGGCGATAACAAACTTGACCAGATCGTCAACTTGTTGAAAGATATGGCAGACAAGATGCCAAAGAAGATCAAATGCCGGGAGTGTGGCGAGCTAGAGCGCGTACGCAATCCGTCTAAGCGCCCCAAGATTCCTGTAACCCAAGAACTCCAGTCACAGGGGAAATCATACAGGGGTGAACATCCTGCTGATGTGAGTCACCGAAATGCCGACTCCCTGTCCAGACGGCCGTGCCCAACAGACTGCTCCCACTGCAACAAGGTGGAATCTAGGGAAGCTGCAGTTTCAAGAACTACTGTAGTCAACGAGGAATGGTCACCCACCAGGATCAGAGAAGATCAGGAGAATGATCCTCACCTGAAGATGATCCGGCAATGGAAGAAAGAAAACCGGCGACCTACCTGGCAAGAAGTGTCATGATTTTCACCGAAACTCAAGGCGTATTGGGCTCAGTGGGACTCCCTTGTCCTGGAAGAAGGGCTGTTGAAAAGAGTCCTTGAAAACGATGATGGTTCTGAGATGAGGAGACAGCTAGTGATCCCGAGAACAAGAGTAGCTGAGGTACTGAGGAAGTTACACGACAGTCCATCGGGAGGTCATCTGGGAGTGAAGAAAACCCTTCAGCGAGTTCGTGAAAGGTTTTATTGGATAAACAGCTCCGACGATGTGAAGGACTGGTGTAAGAAATGTACGACTTGTGCTACGAGTAATGGACCACATCGCAAGAGAAAGGCACCCATGAAACAGTACAATGTTGATATTTTATATCGCATAAGCAAGATCCCCAACGGAAAACCAAAAGTAGTTCACCGAAACCGACTAGCGCCATTCGAAGGAGACCATGACATAGAGGAAGGAGTAAACCTTATTCGAGATGTGTCTGACCTCAGCTTCGATGAATTTATGGGCGCGTATGGAGGTACCGGGAAAGCTAGATATGGAGTCACTTCAGAACAACAACAAGATTTGTTCACTCTCCCAGAAGATTATTCACTGGCATACAACATCCCCGCCCGTATCAAGAACGCACGAGGGTTGGCAACCGTCTTTCGAAAGAAGTTCGGGCAATTAGAAAAACTTGAAGACCAGATTCCAGCCCTTGGCAAGACACTGAAACTGAAACATAATTCGCGGTACGTCTTCTACGTAGTAACTAAAAATGAATTCCAAGATCGATCTACCTACCGCGATGTGTGGGAAGCACTTCGAAACCTCCGAGACCATGTGTTGGAATCCAACGTGAAGAAACTGGCTATGCCTAAGATAGCGAGTAACCAGTTGGATTGGCGAATCATTAGGAACATGGTATCTTTCAAGATACCGGTGTCCAGATATTGATTTGCAGCTACAACCCCCGTTATCAGTATCCGATGAAGACGGTGCCCTGCTATTTTCATAAGATCGGAAAGTGTAGAAATGGGGCTAGTTGCCGATTCAAACATCCAGTCTCGGCTACACCAAAGTTCCAGGAGGAACTTTCATTTAAGGAGGGGGTAATGTTACGAACTCGCACACCGAAGCAGATACTAAGTACGGCCCTGTAACCTTATGTTAACGGAGTTGAGAAAAAGGCGAGCGCGCCGAATTCTGAGAAGGTCTATTGGGATCTATTGTGAACCGTCCTTTCTAAACATGTTCTCGAAAGGCATTTTGAGAAATATCGCGAAAGGCATGTCCCGTCCAGAATATTCTAGTAAAGAAAGTTTTTGATATAAATACAGGACCGATCAGCGGATGAGTTTCAGTTTATAATTTGCCATAGTGAGTTAAACAGTAATTAAGTGAATATAAAAGTGTTATAAATTAATAAGTTAGTGTGCATATAAATTAAATTCAAGTGACTAGTTAAGTACATATAAATTAGTGTTAGTGAGTTAGTGTTTAAATAAATTAGTAAGTAGCAATACCGAGTGTTTAAAATTTATCCCACCCGTTTACGTTTTAAATAAATTAGAAAAACATTACATAATTTTTAGACTTGAATATTCGGGTTAGTCTCTTGTGATATTGCGAGTAGGGTACATCGTTTTGAAAATGAGTCAGTTTTTATTTAGAAACAATCGCAAGGGGCTTACTGACGATGAAATGTTACATATATATATACTTTAAAGTGATGATCCAGAGTTTGATGGTGTTATCAATGAGGAAACATCGAGTGACTTAGAAGATTAAGACATTGTCACAGAAGTAGAGGAAGAAAATGATGTAATAGTTGTTGATCAAAGTATATAGAAAACGAACCCAGAGGAACCAACAGTTAGTAACAGCCAGGGCATTCCAGTATATAAATCTAAAGATGGAACTGAGTGGTAAAAAATTCCAGGAAACACAAAAGTTAGACGTTCAAAAGCCAATATTCGGAGACATGCTCTAGGCCTTACAAATTACAGTTCTGATATCTCAAGTATAAAAGACGCTTTTCTTCTTTTCCTATCTCCGGATATTCTGAACATAATAGTAACCGAAACAAAGAGAAAGGCACAAACATATTATGATAAATGGAATATAGAAAATCCGAATGAAATTAAAGTTTTTGTACCTGTTGATTCTACAGAGACTGAAGCTTATATTGGACTGTTGCTTATTCTTGGCGCACTTCACAGATCGAAAGAGGCTATCGATATGCTCTGGTGTCAAGATATTTCTTACTGTCGTCCTATAATTCCTGCTGCAATGTCAAGAGACAGATTCAAACAAATTACTTCATTTTTACGCTTTGATAATTTTCAAACAAGACAAGAACGAAAATTAGTAGATAAGCTAGCTCCGATAAGAGATATATTCGATATTTTCACTTCTAATTGTAAAAAATCACTTAATCCTGGCGACCATCTATGTGTAAATGAGCAGCTTGTACGATTTAGGGGTAAGGCACCATTCCGAGTCTATATGAAGAGTAAACCTATGGAATCAAAATATGGGCTCTTGTGGACTGCACCACTTCTTATATTGCAAATATGCAAGTTTATTTGGGTAAGTTATTTGAAAAGCAATATAGGCAAACTTTATATTCCTATGTATCTATTAATTTTTAGGAAAACAAGGTAACAAAGCGGAAAAGGGTCATGGTCAAAGGGTTGTCCTAGATTTGACAGACCATTTAGAAGGCGGATTTGGAATAACGACCGATAACTTTTTTACAAGTTTAGAACTTGCTGACAAGTTGTGGAAAAGGGAACTTCTACCGGCATCGTACAAGAAAGAGTTTTCAAGTATGTTTGCTTTTAGAAATCAAAGAACGCTAGTAACCTATGTTTCAAAACAAAAACATGCTGTCATCTTACTTTCAAGTGAGCATACTGATAGTAAAGTAGCTGGAGAAGAACAGCACTATAAACCAGAAATTATTCTTCATTACAACAAAACAAAAGGTGCTGTCGACACTTCAGATAGGTTGGCCAAAGAATATACAGTGCAGAGAAGGTCAAACCGCAGGCCAATGGCAATATTTTCGCATCTTATAGATATCGCAGGAATAAATGCTTATAAATTGTGGTTACTGCAAAACCCGGATTGGCGAAAAAACAGTTTGGATAAACGTAAAATGTATATTTTGGGACTAGGAAAAGAACTCATAAAGAAAAACGTTTTCCGGCGATATAATAATAAATACATTCAGACGAATTGAAAACGGCATATGACAGACGTTTTTCCCGAACTACTGGATGCAACAGAACATAGAGTTGAACAACAAAACATTACCAGGGGGCGCTGCCATATGTGTCAAAGAGGAAAAGACAGAAAATCCAGAAAAATATGTATTAGGTGTAATAACTTTGTGTGCCTAGAACATTCAAAATCGGAGATAGTTTGTAAAAACTGTTAAAATGATATGTAGCTAGTAGTATTAGTGATTAAGGTATTTTGTATTTTTTCGTGATGATTTTTGACTAATAAATAGTTAATAGTAAAAGTTTTATAAAACTTCTTTTCTATATATTTAATTTAAAGAAAAATACAGCATTTCTGCAATTTTACGCATGGGGTCTTCTCGGACCCCAGTTAGTCCTTTTCGTAAAATTTTGATTTCCGTCCCATGAAGGTTGAACAAAATGGCAAGTGAAGTTGAAAAACGATTAAAATTTATTTTTAGCACTCATGGCATTCCACAGCAAATAGTTTGTGACAATATGCCTTTTTCAAGTTTCGAAAATTTGCAGAAAAGTGGTGTTTTGAAATAGTTAATCTAGCCCAATGTATCCGAAGTCTAACGGGTTAACAGAAAAAGCCGTTGGTATTTCTAAATCCATTTTAAAAAAGTGTGAAGTGGATGGAGTGAGTGTATTTGAAGCACTTTTAGAATATATAAATCTACCGATATCCGCTATGGATGTGTCGCCGTCAGAACTGTTAATGTCTAGAAAAGTACGAACGTTCTTACCTATTATACAATCGCAGTTAAAACCAAAATCTCATAATATGCAAGACTTGTTAAAGTTGCGTCAAGCAAAGCAGAAAGAATGCTATGACAGATCTGCACAACTGAGAGAGGATTTTAGTCAGAATGAAAATGTCGTATAGCAACATAGGGAACCTGCCGTTGTAACTAAAATAGAAAGTACACCGAGGTCATATACTATAATGAATGAACGGGGAAATGAAATAAAACGTAAAGGTGGATTTATTTATTCGTAGCTCGTGATTCCCGCTGCTCGAAAATAAAACATTGATATCACATACATGCGTTTATAAACCGTTATTGTTGTGTTGTTCGTCGTTTCCACGTCGTTCGTCGTTGCTCTCAAATAACCAAATTTTATATCTTGTTATTCGTGATTCGCAGTTCCACCAATGAAAACTGAAGTTAGTCCCACGGGGCTTAATTGCTACCTATCATTTTAAAGTCAAAACTGGCACTACTGTTTTAACGGTCAGTAAAGGGAGGCGCTACATTCAAATAAGATACTGTTTATTGATGTACTTCGGCAGCATGAAATGACGTCACCGTTGTGACCAATCAAATTTCAAGAACGCCAACAACGAAAAACCGATATAAATTAGTCGACTCGGGAACAGCTGTGAATAACGAATCGCCAGCAACTTGGAAAAGACGGCAAGCAACGAACAACAAGAACAACAGAGTTTATAAATCCACCTTAACTCTGTACATTTAAAAATGTCATTCCATAGTCCTGTGATTGGATCCCCTGAGTATAATGAAACCTTACCTGATGAGATGTTGTCTTTGAATGTTAATAGTGATAAAAGTGTAGTTTTAGAGAACTCAAACGTAGTTAAAGAAAATGACTCTGAAAATTGTACAGTGACAAGATATGGTCGTCAGTCAAAAAAGCCTGACAAGTTAAAGAGTATATGATGTAAATCTAATGTGCTTTTAAAGTTAAAAGGGGAGATGTGACATGTAGGCCAGGCCTTAGTAGGAATCATGGGCAACTGCCATGTCGGATATATCAGACAGATGTACAAAAATAAGAAACGTCATTAAAAAATAAAGTTACGTTATCTATAATCATCTTTTAATAAACAGTAAGATTATTAATAAATAAACAAAACCAACGCAATACATTAGGTATTTACGTAAACCTAACCTAGATCAAGTACTGGGATCTTACTCGGTTCTGGAGTTATCCGAAAGCATTTTATTATTCGTTCGAGAAACCATTTCTGAGCTGTCGCTATATAGCGAAGTGCAACAAATTTTTCCACTTCCATTTTTTTATGTGAGAGGTTATGTACAGTTAGTCCGGTGAATCTTTTCCCATGCGTCTTTAATATCTGATAACATAATCGACATAATTTTTAAGTCGTATCTCTTTCCATTAATACTGAAGAACAGAACAAAATAATTTGATTTTTGTCGGTTATGTTATGAGATATTAAGGACGCTTGGGAAAAGATTCACCGGAACAACTTTATATAACAAATATTCGAATATATGTTTATAGTAATCACACAATAACACAAGTTGCCCTACCGGTCTAGTAGGGTTAAATGGAATTAACTCGTTCAGTAACCTAGTGTACATTTCGAAAGAGGTTTGGTCCATCGGATCAAGTAAACGAACGCAAAATTATAAAAGTCGGTTGTAGATCACTAACCCTATCAACTTTCCGTAAATACCTATAGAGGGTATTGTAATAAACCAACGTTTATATAGAGAAGGTTGTCTGGTAACTCTGAGCCAATGAGAATCAAGCAGAAAAAGCGCGGGAGTGACGTCAGCCTGGGTGCCACATTTGAATTTTATTATTGGGACGAGTATTCGCTCGTTAAAATACCACTTGTAACTAGAACACTGAAATAATAAAAAACTACTTCTGATAGGTTTTGGTTTTAAAAAACAATATATTCTCAAACAAACACATATTTTTTGCAGCATTTGTTAATTTAAGTACATATATTCAAATGAAAAAAACTCAAATATACTATGTACATATTAATAACCCAATCTTTATCTCTATTTGTGTTGCTTTACACGTTTTTTTTTGTTTTCAGAGAATAAAACGTATTAGATTTTATTTGAATTGTAACATATTATTACAAATACAGTTCTTTATTATTAAAAACTATAAAAATACATATATGTGTTATCTGATGTAAGAAATAAAACCAATAATTTGCACCACAACACTTTAATTACCGAAAATACGATCAATATTTTTAATATTCAAAAATAGCGACTTGCTTATAACAAAACTGTTGAGAGAATGTCCCACAAAATATCTAAATATCTTACGTCTAGGCGAAAAGTTCAACATGTTAATGTTTAACTTGTTTATCTTAACAGAAATGTTTATGGAATTAATATGATTTAGGTCCTAAAGAAATAGCTCATTTATGACACTTAAACAGTATCCACACTGATGGTGCATGAGTGACATCATCGCTGCAACGAATACTAGATAAAACAAATAATATACAATCTTATCTATCTACTTACTACTTTTAATGTAAGAAACCAATATTATTTTAACATATGTAACAAAAATAGTACACAACATAGGCAAGCCTTTCTTCTCTTTCTTTCATAACTTGAGCTGGATACTTTAAAAGTTACTTATATTTGGTATTGAAAGAAACTAATTTTACCTTAAAAACCTATATACAAAAAAGTTTATTAACATTAAAAGGAAAAAAATAAGTGATATATGACAATCACTAAATTCATTTGACAATTTTTTGCATTTTTTTATCAATTTATTCCCTTTTTCTTTTGATAAGGGAGATTTTCTCTTTTTTGTTTTACTTCAGCTTCTTTTAAACTTAAAAATTTTATTCTGACCAATGACTAATTATAAAATAACTCCAACACAACAGTAGCAAAGAATATACAACGATAATATTCTGTGACGATAGATCCAGTTGCATTCACAACAATACAGATGAGTCTACTTCTTTTGTCTGTACTCTATAATACACAAAATACAAAAAGAACAACAATAAATACTAATAAAGGAACAAGAACCCGATATAAACAATAATATGCACTCCTACTTCTATAAATTCATACAGCCTTGTTAAAGCTGGCACCCACAGTGACGTAACGATCCCCTCTTCCGTCTGCCCCGCCGAGTAGTTATCAGGCAACCTTCTCTCTTCTATAAACGTTGGTAATAACCACCCATCACAAATCTATCTATGTGAATCGTGACATCGACCGTTCCATGTCAAATTGAATGTTCATGTACGGATGTCATAGATGATAATAAGGAACTAAATACACTTTTTCAAGTTGTCATAAGTTTTTAGGAAAGAAAGTACTTCAAAATTCCAGTCAATGAATGTCAAAATTGTACATTTTCTTAATTTTGAGTCTGATAGTACAAATACTATGCGGAAGAGTGAAAAGTCCTGGAGAAGTATTAGAATTAACAGACGAAAATTTCAGAAAAGCCATCAAAGTGAACAATTATCTACTAGTAGATTTTTATACTACAAGCTGTCGTCACTGTGAAAAATTCGCGCACGAATATGAAGAAATTGCCTACGTTTTCAGCCAACACGGTGCTAACGTTCAACTGGCCAAAGTGAATTGTTTGAAACATACGAATGTGTCCAAAGCAGAAAATATAAACAGGTTCCCCTCATTGAGGTTGTATAGATTCGGTATACCGCTGAAATATTACGGAGAAAAGAAACGGAAAGCTCTAATACCATGGGTGCTAAGAATGATGGGTCGCAAAGCTTTAGTATTTTAAATAAGAGTAAAGAGGAATGTCTTCAAAACAGTGTTCATTATTAAATATGTATGTACAGATCAATAAATGGAGTTTAACAAAAAGTTTTGGACGAATCTATTTGAAATATCTTTGGTAAAAATGCTGATTTAGCGAAAATAAGTTTTATTTCTTGCAAAATATGCAACTTCAATTGCCGCGATTTTAGCGTATATCTTACTTTTAAGTAGGGTTGGGCTGATTAAAATCTAGTGATTAAAATCATGATTTAAATCGCTTGATTTTTAAAATTAAAATCATGATTTGAAATCAAATTTTTTCTTTTTTATTCAGAACCAGATAACAACATAATATAAAAGTTTTCTCAAACATCAAAAGAAGTATCTGCTTTTAGCAAAAACAACAAAAAAGAAGTACATAATTCAAAATTCTTAAACTAAACGTAACACGTAAATTTTATTACTGTATATTATTAGTCTATTCATTTTCGTTGTACACTTTAAACAAAAACACAGTTTTCCTCCTTTTTCTATGCCTAATCTGTTTCTAATATCCGAGTGTACAAGACCAAAAGAGCTCTAAATACGCGTTCTACTGAAGCTGAAGAAGCAGTTGTACACAGTAACTGTTTTATTATTGGCTACTGTTTCTAAATTTCCGGCTCATCATTTTGTGATAACCACCATTGTAGTCCGATTACATTTTTTATTACTTCGTCCGAAAACATAACTTGCTTAAATGGAGCACTGCGGGCATTTAACTTTATTACTAAAGGTAACAGTCCAGTGTTTTCATATAACTCGGTAATTGTTTCTAAAGCTATATTCTTTTCTTCTGGTGTTAACTGCTATTTTGTTTTTTGTGGCTTCAACATATACGCTATAAAATGATATGGCGTTAGTGCGTGCTTATATCGATTATTAAATTGTTGTGTTTTTTGTAATGGTAATTTCACTGATTCATCAAAGTTTTATTGTAAATGTTTCCACTGCTCTACAGCATCTGCGATAGTAGCATTTTTCCTCTGCACAGTATCAAGAGCAACTGATATAAGTTTTAAAATGTTTAAATAATCTTGCGCTGCATGTTTAATCGCAATATTTGAAACTTTTTGGTAAATAGTGGAATCAATCTCCTTTTTATTTTCTTCGCAGATTTTTAATAGAGTAAATTGGGGGAATATGCCGCGCTGGGTAATACGCCGCAGTTTGATATTTCCGTTCCAAGTCAACATTTGGCAACAATGGTCGTTCATCCATATTTGTGTCAGACAGAAAACAAGCGTGAATCATTCGCAAATCGAAACCATTAGTTTTTTAGTGAGTGACGTCGATATAAAGGTAAGCACCGTGTAAAATAGTTTCTAATGTTAAGTTATATACAGTGGTGAAGGAAGTCTTAAGCAGATTTCGTCAATTTTAATAGAAGTGTGTCAAAGAATTATTCATAACCTTACTCTTTTTTGGCGGAACACTCTGTTAAACGTATGATAAATATGTGTTTTGATTTTATTTGTCATAAGATGCAATATGGGGTATTATGCGTCACATTTTTTCAACTGCGGCGTATTACCCCGAGCGTATTACTCTTACCCTTACCTGCTTTTTTTTGGTTTCAGATGCCTCGTACTTTTGTTCGGAAAAACGTTAGAGCTTTATGGTCAGAAGAAGATCTTGGCAATGCCATTGAAGATCTTAGACATGGTAGAGGATCTGTTCGCCAAATTAGCTGTACTTATAACGTTCCTGCCCGTACTTTGATGAGAAGAATGCGGTCTGGAAACCTCCGCAAAGAAAAATTGGGCCGCAAAAGTTGTCTAACTTCAGATCATGAAGCAAGTTTGGTAAAATACATCCAAACTATGGAAAAGCATGGATTTGCACTTACATCAGTTGATGTGAAAAAGATTGCATTTTCTTTTGCGGTTCAAAATAATATTTCAAATACCTTTAATGTCGAGAAAAAGCAAGCTGGGTATGACTGGTTTGTATCGTTTATGAAAAGACATCCTGAATTGTCAATTCGCCAAGCTCAAGGAATGTCCATAGCGCGAGCGCAAGGCATGTCTAAGAATGAATGCGAACGATATTTTGATCTGTTGCAGAAAACATTAACAGATAATGACTTAATGAACACCCCGAGAAAAATATTTAATATCGATGAATCAGGGCTACAACTTAACAATAACCCAGGAAAAGTTATTGCCACTAAAGGCACCAAAACCGTAAACTGCGTTACAAGTGGTGAGAAAGGTGAGACGGTGTCAGTTATAGCCTGTGTTAATGCAGAAGGTCATTTTCTTCCTCCCGTTTGTATCTTTAAAGGCAAGAAGAAAAAACAAGAGTTCGAAGATGGTTTGCCTCCTGGGGGTAAAGTTATAATGAATGAAAAATCGGCATATGTAACAACAGATATTTTTAAAATATGGCTTCGAGAGCACTTTATTGCCAGAAAAGAGCCAGGTAAAGTATTGCTCATTTTAGATGGCCATTCGTCGCACTGTTCGGATGTAGAATTATTAGATTTAGCCGCAAGCAACGATGTCATCATGTTGTGTCTACCAAGCCATACGACACACTGGCTTCAGCCACTAGACAGATCGTTTTTCAAACCTTTAAAAACCTATTGGTCACAAGCCTGTAATAACTGGATACATAATCATCCTGGTCGGAAATTGAATAGGCTACAGTTTCCAGCACTCTTAAACAATGCATGGTGTAAAGCAGCTACGGTTCAAAACGGGGTTTCGGGTTTCAGAACCTGCGGAATCCATCCATTTAATGCAACCATAATTCCCGATCATGCTTTCATCCAGCATACTCCCGCGACAATTCCTAGGAACAATAATTTAGAACAAAATGCTGATGGTGTTATTCCTGATGATGCCGACAACAATGTTGAAGATAATCCTAATGATGAGGTCAATAATATTCATAACAACGAAGTATCATTTGAAGCGATCGTACCTATTCCAGCTATACCTGGTCCAAGTGGGTGTCAGAAGAGAAAGCAGCATGCTCAGTTACTTACATGCCCAGAAACAATTGCAGAGAAACGAAAGAAAAGAGAAATTAAAGACAAAAAGGAAGCAGCAAAGCTAAAACGTAAAAAAAATAAGATGGAAAAAAATGAGGCCGATAAAGAGAACAAAGGAAAAAAGAAGACATTCACTCAAAAGAAAAGACGTGATGCTAATTCTGATACTAGTTCATCAGAAAGCGAATTAGAAGTGCCTACAATGGAGAGCGGTGAATCAGAATTGGAATACGATGAATCAGAATATTGTGCACAATGCCGTGGATACTATTTTGATAAAAAAGGACCAAAATGTGATTGGTTGCAATGTGTGCAATGTAATCATTGGGTTCACGAGATATGTACTCCATCAAACATATATTGTGCAGATTGTGTTCCAGATCAGACATAAGATTAGACATAAGATTCAGTAATATATAATATGTAATGTTGTAAAAATAAAGTTTTTTTTTCAGTTTCATGAAATATTTTATTTCTTACGAGAATAGCATGTTGCCATATTACTCATCGTATGATGCCATATTACCCATGGTATGGGGTAAAATGGCAATAGAGTATCACTATGCATTTTTACTTCTAATCTTTCGCTGTGTGTGAATATGGCATCGAGCGACTCTGAACACATACATATATTGTGTAAGCTCTAACGTGCAGCCATCGTGTTTCAGCTAGGCGCGTTGGTTCTTAGAATGTGGGCATTTGAATTTTATGTTGCCATATTACCCCAATTTACTATATGATGTGTCACTGAATGACATACATCTCTAAGCAGTCGCAAAGGCTATTCCATCGCACATCGCTTGGAAGGACTGAAGCGCTGCCTGCTGCTTGACTGAATTTAGCTCTAGCCAAATGCTTATTTCGAAAATGCTTAACAATTTGGACCACATATTCTTTAACGTCTTTAACTTGAAAGTCCTTGCACAGTAAATTGAAAATATGTGCAGAGCAGCCATAAGTTATAACTTTTGCGTTCGTTTTTTCTTCTAATGTTTTTCTTATTCATAAGTGTCATATTTGCGGCATTGTCTGTCACAAAAGATTTTACGGTACACTTGTATTTTAATTCACATGAAGAAATCAGGTCACAAAATATTTAGAGTTAAATATTCTGAAGTATGTGGATTTCCTGATGTATCTATAGTTTCGTATAGGAGGGATTGTCCATCTTCAGTGGTTATCGTTGCACATATCACTGGTTCGTTGTGCACGTTTGACCACCCATCAATTGACATATTTACGGACTGTCCTGACAGGGAGGAGCAACATTTTTGTTTTTCCCCTTCAGAGATTTCGTCCAAAAGACTTGTTGCTACCGTTTTTCTCGAGCTTAAATTAGTAACAAAAATAGCCTTTGCTATTTGTTTGTTATTTTATGTTTTTCAGTAGTTGAAGTCCGCATTACAAAACCACTCATGGTAAGCTGAGTTTCGATTGCTTTCTTTTTTGGGACTGGCTCTAAAATTGTTGGACTTGTTGGTACTTTCGGTGGAGTTTTTCTAACTTATGAACTATCCGTCATGAGTGAACTACAGCTCGAGGCAGATGATGTGCTAGCAAAACGGTCAAGCGACAATCGACTCTCTGGAAAGAGAAAAAACATAATTGAAAATTGAAATTGATTAATTGATGATATATTGATATAATATTGAATTATTGATTTTAAAATAAAGTGAAAATGTTCAATAGAGATGTAAAAGCAAATTTATTTTTTTAAGTTGGAAAAAATTAAAAATTAAGTAAGTATAGAAGAGTAAAGATAATCTTTAATTAACCTGGGAAAGGTCGCGTTAAAAAAGTTACATTAAAGGCCACATGTTAGATTTCACCTAACATTTAAAAACAGTCCTATATGCCTAAAATCTATATCCTAAAATATCTATAAATAAATACTTAAAAATTGTATTATCTTTGTTGAAAATAATATCTATCAAAAAATATTTAAAATTATCTCAAAAATTTATCTTTTTCTTCTCATTGACTTTCAGACCTTAAGGTCCATAGTCTCACTATTGGGATTCCTATCCTCATTTTTCCGGCAGCGGTGGCCAGCCGCTTGGCCAACCCTACTGATTTAAATCAGTAGGGAGTTTGTGAATTCCGTGATTTAGTTTCTGCTCTGAAATCTGTCCTTTACTTCTTCTACTATTCTTTTGCATTCTTTCCGGTCTTTTGATTTGTTCTTCCAGTCATTTATTCCAATTTCTTTAAGATCTTCTACACCAACCAACCATCTAGTTTTCGGTCGTCCTCTTGCTCTTTGTTCTTGTCTTTTAGTTTCCTGTATTTTCTTGACACACCTTTCATTACCTAGACGTTGTACATGTCCTGCCCACCTTAATCGTTGACTTCTTATTTCATTTGTTATTATTGGGCTATTGAATTTTTGTTAAACTTCGTAGTTTCTTAATATTCTCCATACTCCATTTTCTTCAATTGGGCCATATATTCTCCGTATTATTTTCCTTTCCCAGATTTCTAATGTGTTTTCCTCTTTTATTGTTAAATTCCAGGTTTCTGCGGCGTAAAGTACGACTGGTCTAATTACTGTCTTGTATATTTTAATTTTTGTGTTTATAGACAATGTCTTTGATTTAAATGTGTCTTTTAATGCATAGAAACATTTGTTACCCTGTTGTATTCTGTTATTTATCAAAAATGTATCTACTTATAATATAATACGTATATATTTAAAAAATATTTCAAAATATATAATTAAATATTACACTAAGTTACTTAACTTATAATTAATATTTATGTCTCAAAACTTTCACTAAATTATCTCAAAAATAAAATATCAAGTGCTTGGAGAATGAACAAAAAACAAAAAGTGTTAGGCAAAATCTAACCACGCGATCATTCCCGGGTTAATAATAAAAATCTTTATTAAATATAAATAAAATTAAATTAATAATTTAATTACCTAAATTCCTCTCTTGATAATTACAAACATCGTCGTGTGCTTTAAATATTTGGACTAACCCTTGAATATATTTCTTGCACTTTCTACAAATAGCCCTACACCCCAATTTATTTGGATTTGTTGTCTTAATATAGAACTGTCATATTGGGTCCTCTTTTCTTCTACTCATTTTACTTTATTTATATGTTTTCACTTCACTTAACTAACCTAACTAGCGAAATGCTTGAAATTGTTGGGCAACGTCAATTTATAGGTTGAGAAGGAAAACAAGCCTCGACAGGAATATTCTTGCAAAAAGCACAACAAACGCGTTCGTCGTGCCTCACTCGGCAGTACTCGGCTTTCTATAGTGAGTGTATAGGACAGAAGGAAAACAAATCGCGACAAGAATTTTCTTGCAAGAAGCGCGACAAATGCGTTGTCACACGTTTTTAGGCCGCAAATTGTATTATAATTTTTAGACTTATACATTAAAATAATTAACAATAATTTCAAAGAATCAAAATGTTCAAATTTTATATTCAAATAAAAAAAATCAAATCGTGATTTTTCTAAAAAATCAATAGTTTTTGATTTTTTCGATAAAAATCAGATTTTGCCCAACCCTGCTTTCAAGGAATAATCAGCTAGAGTTGATTACCTCTCTGTGAAATCAGGATCTGGTGTCATTCGACATGGTTCCATCCTGATGGAACCACATGTTTCGATTGTAATTTCACGACTTTTGCAACTTTTGATGAAGAAAATCAATCAGAACATTCATGTAATTCTTTGGTAACGACTTTTATCAAACAAAAAATATTCCAAGGAGACCCTTTTTGCAATATCTGTCCCCACAGCAACCTTAGGTTAGTGAAGCAGTTTCTGGTGTATAAGGCTGATCATCTATTGAAAGCGTAGTCGCGCGACTGGGGGATAGTGCGTATACGTCCATATACGAGCGATTGTGAGACTGAACGACTGATAGCATCTACTGTTTGCGACTCTATGCAATTTCATTTTGCTACTGCGTGTGTGTGTGCGTTGTAAAATCTTGTAAAATGGATTTACAAGGCATGTACCTTTTGGAGAATCCCTACATGAGGCGTTTGAGAGTTCGCCAGCGTGAAAAAGTCGTTGTGTTGGGCGAAAGAAATACTTTTTTTTAATGGCTTTGGATAGCCGTATCAATTTAGCCACGAATTTATTGTACAGATTGTTTCAATAGTTAGCATAGGAGGATAGGCATAGTATATATGTATATTGTTAAAGTATATTGTAAATACTGCATTGGCAAAGCAAGTACTCTCCATTCACGGCCCTAATCAACTTAACGATGGGTCTTAGTAGTGGACACATTACAACAGGATTACACAGGGACACTTTTCACGCTAAGGTGCCTTTCATAGGGACTTTATAACAGACAAAACGGGCAACAGATAGAAGGTGAAATGTATAAAATAGGGATAGACACGAGGAACAAGACTGACCCGATCTACACTGAAACAGAAACAGACATTCAATACTAAATTCTTCTTTTAGTCCTTTTTAAAAACTCCCATATGATTTGGTTTAGCCTAGAATTTGGCCGAAAGAGATAAAAAGCTGTAGCTTGATTCTGAGGGAGCGTAATCCGTTCTTTTACAAGGGATTTCATCAAATACTTCACTGCATCGTCATTATGTGAGCAGCCAAACATCCAGTGCTTGATGTCATCAACATTGCCGTCGCAATCACAAAATTCCCATTCACTTAGTTTGAATCTGCTTTTACAACGGTATGATTAAAAATACATCTGACGAACATGGAATAGATGTTTCTATTGGGATAACTACTTGCAGCAAAAGGCTCAATAGGTAAAGCAGGGTGGATTTTGGTATAAATATTATTTCTTCGATCACAGAAGGCACGCCATTCAATATCCCAATTTTGCTTCATTGTCTACATATTGCATTTAGATCACTTCTATCTAGCCAACTGATTTCTGTACCTTTTAAGATCGCTTCTTTAGCAAAGTAATCTGCTTTAATGTTATCAAAAATACCAATGTATCCTTTTACCCAAATGAAATAAACAGAACTATTTATTCCCTGTAATTTTAGTTGATTTTCTACAATTCTTACAACGAGCCAAGTCTTGTGAAGCTGATTATGTGAGTTTTCTATAGCAGATAACGCAAACTTTGAATCAGACATGACTAGAACTTGCTGATCAGAGATTTGTCTTTTAACGGCCCATTCTAGAGCTTGGTACATTGCAAATAGTTCTGCGGAATATATTGAACAATGCTGGTTCAACTTAAGCATAAGAGATTCTTCATAGTTTTGGATGTATACAGCACAACCAACTCCTAATTTTGACTTCGAACCATCAGTGAAAATCTTGCATGGTTTTTCAAACTTCCCAAGCAGTTCATGAACAGCAATGGGGTTATTACCATCAAAAGAAGGAAAATAAACGTTGGCCCGGGAATATGAGATATCAAAAGAGGCTTGATAGAATGTATTTTCCACTGAAATCTCTAAATAGGAGGACACATTGGGATATGCTACGGCTAATGTTGGAGAATTTGTATTGTGCCACCACTTATCAACTAAATTAGACTTAGATATGTCAGATATTTTTCGCAATAGTGTAATCTGATTGTTAGCTTGACATTTAAGGATAAACTTCTCAGCTAAAAATATTCGTCTTAAATGCAGGGGAGGTTCCGTACATTCAGCTAAGAGATTTTCTGTGGGTGTGGATTTAAGTGCACCCAAAACCAACCTCAGGGTTTTATACTGAATTCGATCTAGTTTTTTTATGTCGAGAATTCGTGGAAGACCCATATAGGAAGCAACCGTAATCAAGAATGGATCTAGTATATGCACGATAGAACATTAAATTGACTTTAGGGTTAGCACCCCATTGATATCGATTAATTGCTTTGAGAACATTTAAGCTCTTCCCACATTTAATTAAACATTTATTGATGTGTTCATTCCATGTAAGTTTAGTATCCAGTGTAATACCAAGATAGGCAAAATGATTGTGCACAGGTGTACTTAGGTTACTTATCATTACACTGGATAGGATCGGTAAACAATGTCGAGTAAAGAATACCACAGCGGATTTATTCGGGGTAGGATCAAGTCCTTGATTAACAAAATATTCTCTAGTGCTATATATAATTTGTTTTATAGAATTAATACATTGATCATAAGAGTTTTTTATGGTATAAAAACAGAAATCGTCTGCATATTGTAAGATGTCGCAGTTAATATCCATTCCATGAAGGTCCATGGTGTATAAATGAAACAAAAGAGGGCTAAGAACAGAGCCTTGAGGTAAGCCATGATGAACTACTCTTGGGCCGATCAATCTATCGTTGCACTGGACGAATACTTGCCTATTAACAAATAAGTTTACCAAAACGTATGCAGACCTAGTTGGAATGCATAAGTGCGTTAGTTTCTTGAAAAGTATATTTAGGATAACATTGTCATAAGCGCCCGAAATGTCAAGAAATAGGGCAGATAGATAACTATTGCTTGAGTAAGTCAGCTGGATATCAGTTGTTAACTGCGAACTCCGGAAACCAAACTGGGATATCGGAAACAAATTTCTGTTTTCACACCACCATTCTAGTCTAGTTTTCATGATACGTTCAAATGTTTTCAATGGACAAGACATGAGAGAGATAGGTCTGAAGGCAGAGGGGTCGTTTACTTTGGGTATAGGAATAACCAGGCATTGTTTGAGAGAATCACAATTATCGCCTTTAAGTAAAACGTTGTTATATATTTTGCAGAGGTAGTGTTTGGCAATTACGGCGTCAATACCGGGAGATGTATTTTTTGAGGTTTTGATATTTGCTTCAATCTCGTCAAGTATGATAGCAGTTAGCAAAAAGTGAGAATCAATGTGGTTGTTCGGAATTTTTATAGTTAGGTGTGCATAATCAGGAGCAATTTTTGTTAAAAGTCGTTCTACCATAGATTCATCAATAGCGGTATACTTTTTGCGACCCTGAATCTTATTTATTCTTCTCCAAATGTCTGAGGGGGAAGTTTGTCTGTTAAGAGTAGAGCAGTATCTTGCACAGCTAGATTTGGCTTTTGACGGAAAGTGCGTTTACAGATAGCTTGAAGTCTCTTATACTCGTTAAAATTTGAAAGAGTTAGATTGGATTTGTTTGCTTTGAAGGCATTTTTCCTTAGAGTCGAAGCAGCAAGGTACTCGTTATCCCACCATGGTGGAGTTTTGACATGCTTGGTTGAGGGTCGGATTAACGTACAGGATTTGTTCGCGGAATTTGTTATCGATTCTAATAAGAATAAAATCATTTTGTTAGTACTATGTAGAGTTGGTTCCGGTGTGAGAGCCTTGTTCTATGGTGAATCTGAATTGATCCCAATTAGCATTAGACATCGACCACTTAGCTGATGATATTAACATCATATTTTGAATCTTGATATCATTAATAGAAATTCGGATGGGAAAGTGATCAGATCTATGTGTATCTGGCAGGACAGTCCAGTCAAAATATGAACATAAGCTGGAACATAAAATAGTAAGATCCACAACCGACTTGGCCTGACCGGGGGGAGTAACTCTCGTAGCAGATCCGTTATTGGCGATAACTAAATGAGGAAAAGAATCTAGAGCTTCTACTAACGTATTGCCTTCCGGGGAACATGATACTGACCTCCACAAGCCATGATGTGCATTAAAATCACCAGTGACAATACAGTTATAGTTAATTCGCGAAAAAGGATTAACGTAATCTTGCGCTGTTATTTTAACTTTTGCCGGTCGGTACACACTCAATATCGAATACTTTCTCTGATCAATGCTAATATTTACACCGCAAACTTCCAAGTTTGGATTAAAATGATGAACAAATGAAATAGGTTCGTAATTAATATTATTCGATAAAAGAATGGTATCACCACCATATCCCCTACTTCTGCTTCTGCTAACTACACTAAAGTTATTGAAACAAACAGTATCTGAAGGTTTGCAACAGGTTTCCGATATAACTGCTATATCAAAATGTTCTTCCAATAACAATTGATGTAAAGAATATTTGTTAGCGTTAAGCGATCGAATACTCCACTGAATAATTTTAATGCTTTTAGAGGCCACTTTAATTACGCAAAAATGTTATTAACAATTTCTTTACCTTTATTTTCAAATTCAATTTCATTAACTTCAAGATTAGTAGCTAGATTTCGGGAAGACTTTTATTAAGGTTTTTAATGTAGCACTGAGCTGGGTTATGAATTTATTGAACTCATTTGCAGGTTCACATTGTCCAAACTGAAATACTGGACCCACACAAAAATTGGTCTGGAACTCTCTACGAATAAGAGGAAAATTAGACGTAGTCTCATCATTTCTCCTCATCTTCGGAGGACTGAGAATCGGGGCTGAATAGCGTTTTTCAGTAATGCTACGTTTATATTTAAATTCTAGCGATCCAAGAGATAAAAATTGTAAAATTGTTTGATGCAGGACTTATGTAACTCAGCTACAAAATACTATCTGTAATTATATACATGTGCATTGTGACGATAAAGATAAATAATCTAAAAGAGAATGAAAAGGTATCAGTTACCTTACCTATGGTATTCGACCAGTTTTCTTAGATGTACTATAAACTCTTTTAGTTATATTAATAAACGGTACATTCGTACATTGACAATTATTTCATTATTTCTGACATTAACGATGTCATAACAACATAAATAAAATATAATGATCACCTTAGTCAGTAGATTCATATATTTTCCTAAAACTTCAACAATATTGATAAAATGTTAAAAATTCTAAGAAATTTGACAATTGTTTCGATACTAAATATCATCGTCAGAATGATAGCGTGAAGAGACTGTATCTACTACACATTTCGCTTGCTCTTCTTTATTGTTTCCATTAGTTTTGGTATTTGTATATCTGACTCTACGCACGGGTTTACTTCTGGCCTTTATTTCTGCCCACCTCTAAGGTAATCAATTGTAAAAAAGCGCCAAGCTTTAAATCTCTAACTCTAATTAAACATATAAGTCTAATTTCTGCGAAACTCCGGTTAAGGTAAACCAATAATGTCATTTAACACGCGATCAAATATCTAGGTATATATTTTGCGCTTCAGTTGTTAAATATACTCGTACATTTTTCGCATGATCAGGTAAATAGCTTGCTAAAGAAATCAAGGCGATCGAGCGAATTTTACTCGTTAATGCGACTTGCAGTCGTTTAAAATTACACAGATAGTTTGTGGATTATACACGGTGTCCCACAGCTAATGCTATGGGCAAATCAGTCTTTTGATCATTAATGTTACAAATTATAAAATTCAGCAAGAATATTGAATATGTTCTGTAACAGAAGGGTTTTCCAATTTGATATATTTTGTAAAAAATACCTTGAAAACAATTTAAAAATAGAGAAATACTTATTATGAAGAACAAAACTAATAGCTTAGATGAAATTAGCTTGCACAATTAACCCTTCGTCTCATGAATTTCTAAAAAATATTATTTTAAATGTTCCGATAAAAAATTAACTCTTTTGGAAGTGAAAATAAACGAATTTCATACTCGAAACATTTTTTTGATAAATTTTTTCACAAAAAACACTTTGTAGCAAATTTTCAACTCCATGAAAAAAATCTAAATGAGAAACAGAAAGTCTAATTTAAATGAAAAGTTGAAAAACAGTTTTTTCCTACGATCACTACCCAAAGTAGGCTTTTGCACACTCAAATCTAACCGCAAAGTTGATGTTTTCCGTGATATGTCATAATTTGACATTATTTCCGCTCTAGAGCGTACTTTTCCGCTCGCATGTTTTCATTTACAATAAACTAAAGAAAGTTAGTAAATAATAGGTATATTAATAGTACATTATACACTAAGCGACTAAAGTGACCCATTTAATCCCGCGGATGGGACCCATTTAATCCCCGAGGGAATCAATCCATATACATTTTTAATAAAAATGAATACTACTTAGGATGACTGGGCATCGAGGATGCACTTTTATGAAATGAAACATGGCTGGGCATCGAGGACGGACTTCAATTTTTTTGTAGTAAGTCAAAGTGCGCCAATAAAAAAATAGCGTAAAGTATTCGTGGATAACTGGTCTTTCAAACACGCGCGATTTTTCGAGCGCGACGGCGCAGTGTTATAAGACCTTACAGATTAGACCGATTCAGATGTCACTTCAATTATTATTTTCTATCTTATAAACCATCCAAAACACCTATGTTTATAGTTGTAGTTAATATTTAAAAATATTCAAAGTGTATAACTAATTACTTCCAATATTTTTCGAACCTCAATTTGTTTAACCTTGTAAATATCATCATAATGTCGTTTACGACTTTTGTAAGTTTTAAATTGTCATTAGTTGCTTTTACGCCGTTTTTGATAGATTAGGTTAATTTTCTCGAAACCTTGACTCAAAACATCAAATTGCAAGAGGTTATGGACACAGGACACGCGTGAGACACCATTGAAGCTTCTGGAGTTTGTAATTTGTTGAATTTTTGTGTTAATAAGTGATATCATGAGCCAGCTTCCGCTGGTCGAGCATCTAAAAGGGTACGAGAACTATGATACGTGGAAATGCGCGGTACAGATTTATTTAGAACACGAAGAGCTTTGGGACGCAGTAAAAGGATTTTTCGTGTTTTTTTTAATTATTTGTTTAAAAATAAGGTGATCGTAGAAAAAATCTTGTGTGCAATTCGAGCAGAAAGTGCGTTGCCGCTTTCGGCAGATTGCCCGCTTGCTACGCGTCGCGCGGGCAACTCTGCCTCAAGCGGCAAAGTATCACTTTCCGCTCTTAATACACAAATAGCTATTGTCCTTCGTAAGACATAAATGTACACCACATATCGAGGCCTTAATGTCACAAAGGCGTAACTACAACATTAGCGATTTTGAGTTAGGTTGACCAACATATGTCAAAAAGTGGTATCTATTTCGTGACACAACAGCAGAACTCGTATATATATATATATATATATATATATATATATTGATATATATATTTTAACATTTGACGATTGTGCATTTTGAAGAATGTTGTTTCGATCACATGGGCGTAAGTGGACATACGCCAGTGTGAGTCTTGCCCTCCTAGAGAAAATGGAAGCGTAAGGGCTGTTACGCTTGTGTTACACTAAAATGAATGTTATTTTTTACAAGTTCCAACAAGTCTGTTTTCGATTGTTAACGTTCATTTGTAAAGTGATTTCGATAGAAAGAGGTTGTAAAATGTCCAGAGGAAAGTTAATAGCAGCTATGGCTTTGAAACAAATTGGTTTGTAGAAGAGAACATATATAAACATTTTGATATTCAATTATTTATTTCTTATACAGAGTCTACTACTACCGACGGCGACATCTTAGTATATCAAGAAGGAAATAAATCAAAGTCGCGTGCCAAGGATGAAGATAATAGTATATTATACAGTGGACATAACCTGGTCGTACCATCTACTTCAGGTACGATGTGTATTTCATCGAGTATTTCGTGAAGAATCGATTCAAAATAAAAATGATTTCAAACACTTTGTTGCAGGTTTAGTTTTGAAAAGTCGAAATGTTGATCAACCACAAATTATGACAGATGATGAAGAATACAATTTGCATAGTCTGATGACTTGATGACTCTGTGGAAGATCCAACGTTCTCACCATCTGATAATGAAGCAATGGATAATGATAGGAACATTTCTATTGACTTGGGTGAGTTAAAAATTGTTTTATTATACAATCACAGCATGTCTAATTTTTAATGAATATTCAGGTCAAAATGATGGTGAACTGTCTCCAAGGGATGGTAATGCCAGTGTTGAGAGCATCAATAGTGGAAAAACGACAAGAAATAAAATCGCCCAACTCATGAAGTGGAAAAGAAATGAGAGAAAAATAAAACGACAGAAGGGTTATGCGTACATTTCCATGCGAGGAAAAATTGTCAATGCACGTGTACAGAAAGTGAAAGATTGTTCCAAGTGCAAAAATAAATGTAATGAAAAGTTCAACGAAGAGGAAAAAATAGTTATATTTGAAGCATATTGGAACATAGCTGATTTAGAAAAACAACGTATCTATCTGAGTTCCCTGATTGATAACGAAAACAAACATTCCAAGCGAACCCGTTCTGTTGAAACAAGAAGGAGTAAAACCAATCGCTACTACCTAATAAAGAATCAAGAAAAATTGGAAGTCTGTCAAAAACAATTTCTACTGACGTTTGGTGTTTCTGAAGGGTTTGTTAGAGGAATCGTCAAAAAAAGAAATGGACAAAATATCATAGAACCAGATAAAAGGGGTCATCATCCATCTGGTTTGAAAAGGCCAGACGAAACGAGAATTTTCATTAAAGATCATAAAAACTAATTTTCGAGGGTGCCATCCCACTACTGTCGTAAATATACAAATAAGGAGTATCTCCCTGGTGATATGAACCTTCAGATGATTCACAATTTATATGTTGATGAATGCCGAGAGTTGAATATTCAACCTGTAAAGCTTTGGTTTTATCGACATATCTTTAATACGGAATTCCATATTCCTAGGAAAGATATGTGCGATAAATGTTTTAGTTTCAACCAGTTGACGCCAGAACAGAAAAATTATAAATAAGATGAATTAGATATGCATTTGAAGAGAAAGCATCTAGCTAGAAACATGAAAAAAACGATCAAAGAAAGGGCCGAAAAGGGTTAATGCCATTTGGCAGAGTTTGACCTGGAAGCTGTTAAATATTGTCTCCACATAAATGCGAAGAACATTTTCTACAAGAGAAGAATAGCCGTTTATAATCTCACAGTATTCAATGTTGCAACCAAACATGCGTTTTGCTACATGTGGCACAAAGGAGTTGCTAAAACTATTTAGTCAAACCAGAAAATTCGAATGAGGTGAACCTTTTCTCTGACACCTGAGGCGGGCAGAACAGGAACATAAACATGGTTTACAGTTTTTTATATGCAACGGTTCAATTGAGAATTGAAATGTTTCATTTTAATACAAGTTTTGGTCGAATAAATTGTATTTTTTCCATCGCTTTCGGTTACGTCAAAACAAAAATGGCGGATTTTTTCAATTTCCGTGAATTGCTAACCGATTTTGAAAAGTTTCCATCGTTATATAGGTGAAGATCACTTATCAAACTACGAAAATATAGTGGTCGTTCCAGTACATAAAAAAATTGTCAAAAATTCGCCATTTCTGTTGTTTCGTAAACGGAAACGATAGAAAAACATCAATGTATTTAAACGAAACTTGTAGCTACTAAAATTAGACAATTCCGTGAAAACCGCATATTTCCCTCCTGAACAGTTCAGAATTTATAGGCAGTTAAAATAAGGGAAATATAAGCCTAAATGTCAAGATTTAGGTTAATAAATAAATCGATTACTGTACATAAACGTTCCAATTAGTCCTGATAACCTGTATTACTAAGGTAAATATACGTTTTATCTATTATCGGTTATAAAGTTATTAGAGACAAATAAATAAATCACTAAGGATAGCTATACAATATGTCAGATTTAATAAACGATAGTATATTAAATAGCTAGTAGCAAGTTATCTATGTCGATAACTGTAAGCGACTAAATAATTTACGGTAAATAAAATATACTACTTGAAATATATCTATGATAAGTGATCTCTATATTAACTGTAAATGTTCAATTTTAGCAATAAGGTTTTTTATGTGGTAAATGAATAAGTCATTTGTCCCCTATTTAATCGATTTTTTTGCTACTGCAGGTCAATATTCGCTAATGGCTAGCGAATTTTTTTCTCTGGGTGGATTTCAAACGTTTAAACTAATTTATGCTCAAAGCCATGCGAACAGTGGGTATTCCTATGTCTGGTTGCCAGTAGCAGCGAGTTATTGGTAGTTTTTATACAGACATGTACACACATACACCTAATAATTTTCGAATATTTATTGAAGAAATATTGCCAGGTTTGTTCGGATTTTTCTGAACGCTGCATAAGTCTGTGTCACTGGTGATATTGTCTATTAGGTTATCAGAAAAAAAACTTGAAAAAGTCATATAATGTTTGTTGGAAGTTCAATATTGCCTTTGAATCTTAGGGCATCTTCACCAATTTGCAAATGTTGTTTATGCCACGAGATTGGAGTTGCCTTTTTACCGACTTTGGCAGTTGTTGAGCTATTTGCAGTAGAAGTAGATGGTTGTTCACCCTCCGCGTATTCATCAATGACCTCTTGGTAATATGGGTAATTTTCCCCCTTCGTGATCAAAATCCGGATCCGCAATACTATCGTCTGAAAAATCTTCAAAATCATCTTTGCTATTGTCCAAGTTATCTATAATTTCTGCCAACTCAGGATCTGAAAGTGCTTCCAAAGAGAGAGAGAAATTCGTAATGAATTTTGTTGAATTGGAATTTATTGTGGGTGAAATTGTTGTTTTTCTTGTTGGTGCCCTGGTGTAGGATAGGTTTCCTCTTCAGGGCTGGGTTGGGGGTGTATTGGATGTTTTAATGTGCGTTGTGACCGAAAAATACGAATTGGTGGTAGTTAAAATGGGTTTTGGCAAAGTGTCTAAAAAATTTGTTTTCCTACGATCACCACCGAAAGTAGGCTTTTGCACACTCAAATCTAACCGCAAAATTGATATTTTCCGTGATCTGTCATAATTTGACATTATTTCTGCTCTAGAGCGTACTTTTCCGCTCACATTTATTCATTTACAATAAACTAAAGAAAGTTAGTAAATAATAGGTATATTAATAGTACATTATACACCAAGCGACTTAAGTGACCCATTTAATCCCGCTGGTGGGACCCATTTAATCCCCGAGGAAATCAATCCATATACATTTTTAAATAAATACTATTTAGGACGGACTTTTACGAAAGTTGGCTGGGCATCGAGGATGCACTTTTATGAAATGAAACGTTGCTGGGCATCGAGGACGGACTTCCATTTTTTTGTAGTAGGTCTAAGTGCGCCAATAAAAAAATAGCGTAAAGTATTCGTGTATAACTGGTCTTTCAAACACGCGCGATTTTTCGAGCACGACGGCGCAGTGTTATAAGACCTTACATATTAGACCGATTCAGACGTCATTTTAATTATTATTTTCTATCTTATGAACCCATCCAAAACACCTATGTTGTAGTTGTAGTTAATATTTAAAAATATTCAAATGTATAACTAATTACTCCCAATATTTTTCAAACCTCATTTTGTTTAACCTTGTAAATGTCATCTTAATGTCGTTTACGACTTTTGTAAGTTTTAAATTGCCATTAGTTGCTTTTACGCCGTTTTTGATAAATTAAGTTTTGTTCTCGAAACTTTGACTCAAAACATCAAATTGCAAGAGGTTATGAACACAGGACACGCGCGAGACGCCATTGAAGCTTGTGGAGTTTGTAATTTGTTGAATTTTTGTGTTAATATGTGATATCATGAGCCAGCTTCCGCTGATCGAGCATCTAAAAGAGCACGAGAACTATGGTACGTGGAAATTCGCGGTACAGATTTATTTAGAACACGAAGAGCTTTGGGACGCAGTAAAATGCTTTTACATGTTTTTTTTTTAAATTATTTGTCTAAAAATAAGGTGATCGTAGAAAAATCTTGTGTGCAATTCGAGCAGAAAGTGCGTTGCCGCTTTCGGCAGATTGCCCGCGCTCCGCTACACGTCGCGTGGGAAACTCTCTGCCTCAAGCGGCAAAGTATCACTTTCCGCTCTTAATACACAAATAGCTATTGAAGAAGTGACTAGGAAAAAAATTTTTTAAAAGGTGTATGTAATTGAGAGAATTGAGAAGTAGCTGGAGGGATGTTTTATGTTGGGGTGTATCGGGGGTTGATGTTTGGAAGCGGCGAAGCTCAAAAGTGTGCGGAATGGTGTGACAAAAAGTGTCTACGATGGGGGCGTTCTGGTGGAAGACGAACCATGTATCGCTGCCGATACATATATATGCGTTGAGCTGGCTAGGTGTCAGAAATTATTTAATGAAATTTGGGTGTTATTACTGAATTTGAGATGTCCCCGGTATTTTAATAGTGGAATATTGAAGATTTGTGATTTTTTGGTTTTTTGGAATTTTAGTGGAAAAAGTGTATAGGAGACATTTTTCAAAAGTGTATGGAATTGGGTGGTTTGTAGAAATTTGATGAAAAGGTGCGGTGACGTACCTTCGGACGTTTGGGATGTTTTACTATGGTTGGCGTTAAATAATAATAATCATCTAAAAGGCAGGTACAGCTGCGGCTGCATTTATTCCCTGTCGACGATCGTCGGTCCATTTGGCTATTGAATAAATTCACAGAGTTGCAGGAAAACCGCAGGAAAACCTGCAGCACCGACGTGGAAAGTGCTTCCTTATGACCTCTCGTTTTATAAGACATGACCAACTGAAAAACCAAATATTCAGTTATTTTATAAAATAGTCAAAATTTTCGAAAAAAGTAAAGAATTGTGGCGCCAATACGCAGTTGAAAGTTTCATAATGTAGCAAATTTGCTACAAACATTTTGGAGGGGCCATAGCAAACTTCATATTGGCAACATACATTGTAAAACAATTGAACCTACCTATTTCAGCCAAGTTACAGAAATTTCCACTAAAAACGCAACAATTTCTACTTTTTCGGGAACTAAAACAACCGGCGTAGGAAATATGTGACAGACAACAATTTTGGGGGTTATGCATCAACCAACATCAAGCCGGGAATGGAGAACATTTCAAGACATTTTCATAGCTATCATGTTAGGCGGAGTTCATCGAACATGCTACACTATGAAATATACACTTGGAACAAGTGTATGTATAATTTTAAAGCTGGCCAAGGTATTTGTTGCAAACTAGCTACCATATGAAATTAAGGGTTAATACAAAACACGTACTAAAAATGTTTCATTAATTTTGTTTTTCTTTCCAGAAAAATCTCTATTTAAAAATAAAATTTATTTTATAATACAAATAATGAGAAAATTTGTTTATTGTAGCATTTGAAAATACTCAACTAATTACCAAGAGACGGGGAGAACGGTTATAAAAAATTTTGAGGAACAATGATGTGTCACTCCTACAAAGCATGGAGCACGTACACAGAATCGTCAAATCCAACCAGAAAAATAAAAAGGGATATTTTAACCTGTGCAAGAGTGGAAAATAATCCTCTACAGTCGTCCTCTCATTTAGCCAATGATTTTAATGGTTCGGACTGTCTTAAAAAACGGCATTCGTAGTTTCAAACTGAAAAAGTGCCATGAAATATTTCAAGACGATCAATTTCGTGGAATGGAATTTTGTGAAATAGTTATGGCAAAAATAGAATTGGATGCCAACTTTACAAAAAATATTTTGTTAACAAATGAATCGACTTTTTCCAAACACGGTGCCCATACATCCATTATGCGATATTGGTCTAGGACAAACCTACTCAAACACTATAATAGAAGAACTCAGTATCCCCAAAAGTTAAATATTTGGGCTGGAATAGGTATTAGGTAAACATTTGATTGGACCATTTTTTATTGACAGCAATTTAACCGGGCAAAAATATTTGAATATATTGCAAAATCAAATTGCACTTACCTTCATACAACTAGGTGTCAACTTCAATGATATTTGGTACCTACATGACGGTTGTGCATCACATAATTATCGATTAGCAAATAATTATTTGAATACATTATTTCCCAATCGGATAATCTCCACGAATGGTAATATTCAGTGGCCTCCTAGATCTCCAGATTTCTAGGGTTATGCGAAAT
The DNA here is from genome assembly GCA_963921935.1 of Galeruca laticollis. Classification (NCBI taxonomy): domain Eukaryota; kingdom Metazoa; phylum Arthropoda; class Insecta; order Coleoptera; family Chrysomelidae; genus Galeruca; species Galeruca laticollis. The sequence goes on along the minus strand of OY998181.1, from coordinate 31,234,493 downwards.
CGAGAATTTATGGATTCCAGGAGAACAGGGCCAATTACCTGAATGAACGTAGGGAACAAATTCTACAAGGTCCTGAGATACTCACCCATGTTCGTCGATAATTTTGTAAGCGTTAGGGATATTTGTTTCTGAAAACGAAAATGTTATGAAAGGTTACAAATTATGTATAAAAAAAATATGATGCAAGCAAATCGTCCCAGATGGTATTCTTACCTAAAGGTCTCGGATGATCTTCTGCGGGGTTGAACCCTTTTTGAAAGCAATATTGTGGACTGTATCAGGGGTTTAAGGGGTTTTATTAAAGTTCCTGGCACTAGCGCGTTAAATATTAAGTACGAACGGTTCACTTCGACAACTGTTATTTTTCTCTCTCGCCGCGCCGCTTGAAGAGCTGGGTTTTAAATTGAACATATTGTGGGTATACCGTATGTCCGCTAGGTTTAAAAATACCACCAACGATTTGCATAAGAATTTCACATTTAAATTTTATTATTAAATAAGCTTAAATATTGAATATAGATAAAACAAGTATTATAACAAATTAAAATAAAATGAATGAATATTTAACACTATTGCTTAGCTAAAAGTTGTGGCTTATTCGACCATTTGATTTAAATTCATTTAAGCTTAATTAAGAAGTTTTTATTTTATATTTTTATTTTCAGAATATTCAATTCATTTTGAAATATTTTTATTAGAATTAAATTTATTTTAATATCTATTTCGAAAGCATTTTTTTAATTCGTACTGTGTGTGTTTACCTAAAGAATTCGTTTCTAATTTGAAAACAAACATAAACAGTAACCGAAAAATAAAATTACCAAAAATCCAAACACTGACTGACTTTGACGATCTCTTTTCTCGTTGCAGAATCTCAAAAAAGTAAAGTTTTTAACCATTTTCATACAGAAAAGGCTAAAGCAATTATCAGCAGTACAATAATTTTTTCAACACTAAATCGTATTAATCATTTTGATACTTTGCGACAACCCTCCAGAATTATCATAAATAAAAGTTACGTATAACTATTCTATGTTAAAACAAATGGTTATGTGCCAAGGAATTACCAAACACGAAACGTGGCATCTAACTCCCCTAATTAAAACTGGAATAAAAAATAAACATTTTATTTACTTCCTCACAAACATGTCTGTCCAGAAACCATAGTCCATTTAAATTGTCGCTCAAAATAGGTTAAATAAACATTAAATTATGTAGTTTGCGATAGATTGGAGGGTCTATTCTGAGCATAATTTTCAATTTGGGGGGTTCTCCGAATGTCAAATGAACCCCTCTCGCTAAAAAGGCGTTTAACTCGATACCTCGATAACGCTTACTGTCAGGCAAATCATTGTAGAGATCTTGTCGCTTCTTAATTAAATGTCCCAACTTTTTTAACATCAATATTTTTCAAGTTATTACTTCCGGAAGCAAAGATTCTCCTTATTTTTTTCCCTATTTATCATTTTTCGAAATTTCCTCCTCAACCGTCCACTTTTATGAAATTTTTCCGATTATCAAAGTTGTAAATCTTTTAATTACGAATAACTTTTTTTTCTTCGACCAATGCCTTCGGAGTTATACCTTATTTTACCAATCCAAATCCGAGCCAGTGTAGCAACGCGGGTTTACGAACGCGCTGTAGTTGTAGCCAATGTCCTATGGAATCTATTTTTAGCCCAAGAAGGGGTCGGGGCGAAGGGAAGTGAAAGTGAGCATAAGCATGTATTGCCCAGTGGTTTGTATAAATTGCCAACACTATTGTTCGAATGTCGCTAATAGTTTTGACGCAATAGACACGGACAATGTATGCCCCGATACTGTCATATAAACGAAATACGTCCATCCATCGCGGATGCTTAGTTTTACAAACTTTACACGGTATTTTTTATAAATAAATGTATGTAACAGTTTTAATGATTCACTTGCTTCTCTTTCCAATTTTTATTCACATTATTATCCCCTTGAATGCCATGAAAAATACCCAAATTGAAGAAATACAATATTTAAATGATTGCATAGAACACATAATTTAATGTTGTTCCATTTTACATTTTGACTGGACTACAAGTATAATATTGAGTGTTCCACATCATCAGTTGAAATACACATTCTATATGATACTTCTTTCGCATGTTATGATATCCTGTTAAAGAAAAGAGTGATACACTTGAATATACTTGTCGTTTATGGAATCTGTGTTAAACTCCATGTAACTAAAGAATATTCCTAGTTCAGCTCATCCCTTCTCAAATATCGAAAAGTATGGATTGACTTTTCGAATGTTTTTCTTCCTAAATGTCCCTCTTCATTTCCTCCCTTCTGCACCTTAAAATTTTGGGTCTTAATTTGGTTACTGTATACAGGATTACGATTATCGTTCCAAAAATACTTCCAATTCTTGGCGTATGATTCTGGGATTTCACGACATCTTGAATGGACTTTAGTTTTCTTAATACTTCATTGATTTCGAAAAGCTCGTCGAGGTCGAATTTCGTATGTTAGATTTCTGATAGTGTTTGGATGTTATAACTTGATGAATAGTTTGCCGTAGTTGATTTCAAGGTTGTTTATACAGTCTTAGGAATATTCTAAGGGCACATATGTTTTATCGTCAATGTGTTAAAAAGAGACAAATACATGTAAATTCAGTGTATTATTCTTTTTCGCTAACAGGATCGTAAAGTGGAAACGTGCAATAGCTGCATATCTAAACGTATGTCTGGTAAGCATTTACTTCCAGTTTTCAATAAACAAGAAATGCATTCAGGCTGTTACTAGTCAGTTTACCACAGCAAAATGTTGTATAAACAACAACTCATTATGTAAAAGTTCGCAATTAAAGAAGTTAAGGTTAGAAATACAGATGTGTGATGTGGAAAGCTTAGTTTATTATTTGAGAAATAATAATATTGCACTAAACTGATGCATGAACAATAAAAAAAGCAACATTACTTTCGTTTATCCCTTCATTATAACAATCAGATTAATTTCCAAAGAAATAATTCAGAAGTAATAATATAATTCACTATAATATTGGAAATTTACATAATATTATTCAAAGAGCCGTTTTATCAACCAACATTCTCAATTAATGGCAAAAAGCATCAACAATTCATGGAATTATACTGGATGATATAATATGCCACTAAAAAAATTACTGGAGGACAAAGCGATAGCGTTGATTGACAACTTATATCAATCAACAGCAAAAAGCTAAAAAAATTACATTCGTCGATATTGAGAGTGCAATTAATGAATATTAGCATAATAATTAGAATTATAAGGAATATTCTATAGCAACAGTACAGAGTCCAAAAGCGACAACATGTTGTAATGAAACAAGTATATTCAGTGTATCACCATTTTCTTTAACAGTGTATCATACCATGCGAAAGTCGTATGCTAATATTTGTATTATAACTGTAAAATATCTCAATAATAAACCGCCTGTAATTCCTACGCTCCTGATAAAACGATTTCGTCTACAGCCATAATTCTTCTATTTTTATCTATACCCTCTCTTCATTTTCAATCTACACGTTGGAAGTGTGCCCATAAAATATCACTTTTTATTTATAACAGAAATCATTATTCATTAAATTTCAACGTAAAACGATAATTCTCTCATAGTCAACGGGAAAATATAAGGATCACATGGCATTACCAGTGTGTTAGAGATAGTCAATAGTGAGACAGACAATTAAAAGCCAGCGTAGATTATTATACCGGACGAATACAAATCGCGGGTGCACCTCTTGAGGATGTTTATCTGTACATCTGGGTACTGACTGGGTACGTCACTACACGATTAGTTTGTTTGCGAATGAGTAACGATCTTTTGTAAATCTTATAAAATGAGTATGCAGATACACCAAAAAGTGCAAATTGTAAAATGGTTTTATCAGGGTAATCCATATCGAGAAATAGCAGAAAATTTGTTTATTTGGGCATTCGAAATTACCCAACCAATTAGCAAGAAACAAGTGAGAACGGTTATGAAAAATTTTGAAGAGCCTGGATGTACCACTCCTACAAAACTTGGACGTCAAACCCAACCCGAAAAAGAAGAAAGAGATCTTTTAATATATGCAAGAGTGGAAAATAATCCTCTACAGTCGTCCTCTCATTTAGCCAATTATTTTGATCTTGATCCGAAAACGGTTCGGACTGTATTAGAAAAAATTGTTATCGTAGTTTTAAACTGAAAAAGAGCCATGACATTTTCCCAGACGATCAATTTCGAAGAATGGAATTTTGTGAAATAGTTATGGAAAAAATACAGTTGGACGCAAACTTTTCGAAAAATATTTTGTTCACAGGTGAATCGACTTTTCCCATACACGGAGCACATTCATCCGTTATTCGATATTGATCCAGGATAAATATACAAAAATACTACAATAGTAGAACTCAATAACCCCAAAAGTTAAATGTTTGGGCTGGAATGAATGTTAGTTGAAACAAACGTAAAAAACAGTAAAATTTTTTTACTAATACATTCAAATCCCAAGTGTTCGGAGACAAATTTCACGTTACCAAATATGAAAAAAGTAAAGCATTACAATAAAATGTTCAACAAATAGATGGGATTAATTATCTTGATCTGTTACAACCTCTTGAATTATCATAATTAAAAGTTTCTTATAACTTGTTCTCATGTTAGAGAAATGCATTTTACAATTAATATAAATATACAATGAAAGTTGGCAACACTGTTTCTGTTATCTAGTTAGTATGTAGAAACAATTTGTAACACATTGACGTTATGGATACGCCTCTCGAGGGCGGTGCATACCAGACAAACGTTTAGACATGCAGCTACTGCACGTTTTCCACTTTATGATTTCCTGTTAGCGAAAAAGAATGATACACTGAATTTATATGTATTTGTGTCTTTCTAACACATTGACGATAAAACATATGTGCCCTCAGAATATTCCTAACGCTGTACATATATAATTTATTGTTAAGCCACATTTCCGAAATTTTTAGTATTTTTAACAGCGTCGGCTCTTTTACTTCGAGATGTCGTTTGGTTTGGCATTTTAAAAGAATCTTTTCTGGTTATATTGGGATTATTAAGAATTTGTTAGCTGTGACTTACTGAATAATCGTTTCCTTATCAACACCATTCCCTTCTAGTAAACTTAAAGCATAATTATCTTTACACACTAAATGTTGTTGGCAGTAATAAGTTCCTACCAATGACGGGCATTATTCTTTTTCTGATTGGTTTTCTTATTACGTTTGTGCCAAATAAGGAAAATCGGGAATATAAATTTTATTGTTTTTTGGATTATGGGGAAACAGATGATAAAATTCAAAGGATTGGGAATTAAGTATTGGAATGTGAATAGCGTAAACTAATTTTGAATCAATATATGACACTTTGGTTCCTAGAAATTGATAGCACCTATGTGAGAATATTGTTAAATTAAGGAATTTCATTTTTTGTGTACAATTTATTTAAATATTGAATGTCCAGAATCCCGTAACTAGAAATAATAGAGTTATCTACAGAATTAAGTTTTGAAAATACAATTGCATCTTCAATATTATCTATAAATGTTATAGTTGATCGACAATATAGAATTGAACTGATATATCATACCTTGAGTAATTAGGAAGTTTTCGAGGGATACAATTTTATAGAAACGAATGCTGAACATTTTTCTAGATCATAATTAACTTTCATTTGATTTTTATTCAAAATTATAATAGATTTATTGTAACGGTCAATGAGTTTTTGATGAAGAGAAATCTTAAGTTTGATTCATGAATTAGATTTTTAGGCTTATTTAAGAATGAAATAGGGCTATTGTAGAGAGTAGCATGACGCGACCGAAAAATTTCAATGCAGTTTTTCGTTTCGGTGTTCCCTGATGCCAAAATCATGTAGATGTATGTGTTATAAGGGAATTTGTAAGCACGATAGAGTGCGTATTTTTTGACGGATCGAAACCAAACTCGCTTCAAAAATTGGTTAGGCCAAAATCTTGGACGAGTTCGTTAATGAGCCAAATCGGCCCAGTAAAAACAAGATGGCGGCCTGTCAAAGTAGAAAAAAAATCGTATTTCCTTTGTTTTTCATTTGACGCAAAAAAGTTGCTGAGCTTTTTAATAGACCTTAGCACGTTCTACAACTTTTGTACTAAACATTTCTCTCTGAATCGTACATTAAAACATTTATTTAAGAAAACTCACAAATTTACCGGATTTTTTTTTTTATTTTTGACTTGATGTCAAAATGGTACTTTGGTTTTTTGTACTCGTACATCTCAAAACTTTTTATCACTTTTGTATCTAATTTTTTATTTTGGGTTTTATCCAAAATGTTACTGAAATAAGCCTGTCCAATTGGTTTTGTGGGATTTTTTAAAATCTTGCCGTAATAGAGTAATGGCATTGTTTTATTTGATTTCTTCATCTTAATCGAGATTCCCATGAAGCCATTCAAATATTTTACCAATACCATTTAATAGACCTTTGCAAACTATTTTGATTAAATATTCTGCGATATATGATCAGAAACGTTTATAATTGTAATGCTATTGTTTATAAAATTAAAGTGTATAACTACACTACTTATTTTTTAACGAGTTTACTTAAATCTAAATAGTGTAACGCGAATAATCGCCGAGCTGTCGTAGACTTAATATTGGCAAGCCTGTCGACGGAGAGAATTCAGAGAGCGCTGAGTTTGCGAAGTTAAAATTCAGTCCTCAATTTGCCGTCAACGTGTAAACACACACTTCTAACGTAAAAATATTTGCCTGTGCTCTGGGAGCCATCACGTATTTTACGAAAAACCTGACAATTCCTACGCAGGGGAAGAAAATACGGCTTAAACCAACAGCTGGCAGCTCTGACCCGTTAATATACTGGTCTAGGAAGGGCCGATGACCAAGGATTCCAGTAGAATTGGTGGAATTGGGTAACAGATGGTAAATTTCCGTAGACGGCGTTAGTTCGTAGGATTCATTATTAAGGTAAATGGTTGAAAATACTTTCTCGGAATTAACAGTTCTATAGGTATAAACGTAGGAATTTTAGCTTTGAATCGTAGTTTATTGGAGTATGTAATCTGGATTTCACGAGATAGTTTCGATACATTTCACAAATTCTTATTAGTTCATTTTCGTTATTGCTTTATATTTTTTTGAAATAAGAATATATCACGGGGGCTGTATAATATTCAGGGATGTGTCCAACGACATAGTTTTTATATTATGGGTTTTTTTGATATCGTAGTTGTTTTGCTAAGCGGAAAAAAACCAGTCATACAGTTTTTATTCTCAGTGTAAATGGCTTTTATACAGTTAAAAGTCAGGATGTATGATTATTTGCGAATTTCGGGTGATGTTAATTTAGTCAGTATAATGGGATATTACGGGGGGACGTCGAGAATTTGACCGGGGTAAAATGTAAACCCTATGTAGAGGCTAATTCGTTTCTCTATTAAGGTTTTTTTTAATGTGGATATTAATTCACTGATTGGAGCTTAATGAGTCAGTGAGATCAGTTCCAGGAGAGCTGGAATATTCTGGAGCGACTTCAGTTGCTGTTCTGGGTCCGGAAAAAGGATAAGTGAACAGTTTTCCTTTTTATTCTTCATTCATTTGTACATTCACCTCTATGCGTCACATTTCACAGTTTTTTATGTAAAGTTTTATTTCTCTTTTTGCGGCAATTACTATAATTTCACTTTACACTTTGAATTTAAAATTGTAATCATTTGCTTCATAGTTAAAAATATTGGGCTGTTGGCTCTGAACGCTAGGATACTACGGTACGTACCTGGGTACTGCGTTATTTAGTGGAGTTTTCAAACTCTGACGATTTTATGTAAATAATTTTGCGCCGTACATAATATCGATTTATATTTTCTTTTAGCAACGCTGACCTCGCTTGCTGTTTGAATTTTATGCGTATGCATATATTTATATTCATATTTGTATAAATTGCGGAAGTGTGAACCCATGTAACTGTGACATTGTATTTTGAGAAATTGTACATGAACCATTTGGTCGTTTCTCTATAATTGTAGAATTGAGACATCGGTGTAGTTTGGGGCCCTCAGCTCTTCTGCACCCCGAGTTTGAGGCCTTCAGCTCTGCTCAGAGTTTATCGAACCTGCTTGTCAGTTATTCATTTAAGCTGCGACTTCGTTATAACTGATAATTTTAGTTGCGATTTAGGATTTATGTAGATTCCGGCCTTCAGCCTAACTACATTCTGAGTCTACAGCTTTCAGCTGAGTTCAGACATTATTTGGGACATTGTTGTTGTAAAATTAATTGTAATAAATATTTTGAAAAGAGACCTATGGTCCAAAGTGATTAATTAAAAACTTCAATAAGGGGATACTTGCTGACTTTTATTTTCTTTATAATAACTTACCTATCAGTTTAACCTTGGAGTGTGTAGTTACTGTTGTTAACCCACTGAGGAGTTGTGGGCTAATTTAAGGAGTCTTGGGTACTTGCCAAAACTTCTCTGGCTCCCTTTTTGAAAACGTAATAATCTTTTTTGAAGAATCCACCCCTTCTTCGACTCGAAGCTAGTCGACTGGCGAGCACGGGTTGTACCACGTGAGACAGCCCGCATATCTATAACGAGCACTGAGAGGGTTGGTAGGTTTTCTTGTTATAATAGTGTAAAAAAGTATGTTACTATGAACTAATTTGGCATTTCCTAATTGTAAAGGAAGTAGGAAAGTTTGAATTTTCGTCATCTTGTCCACTACTGGTCATGTAATCTGTTTGAAGGACCAGACATAGCGTCAGGTTGTGTAATGTGTAGCAATCTTATTAATTTCTATCTTTCCTAATTCCAAAGAAAGGTATAGGATAGTCGAGAAGACGAAAACTTGGCTCATACGTTACAAGACCGGCTCTTAACATCCTCTTCTCCGCCTCTTTGGTTCCTCTCACATAAATCCACTGAAGGGTTGTCCTAGTTGTGGATCCACGGAATGGTAGATAGAATTCGCGCTTGAAACGTTAAAGTAACTTATAGGTATTTAAGAAAAGTAAAAAAACAGCGATTTTTACACCCTGTAAGGGTGTTTTTGGGGTGACGGGATCAATGGTTCATCGCTGGGGTTCCAGCTTGTTTTAAGGTCTATAAAATGGAGTACCATGCCAAATTGAAGCGACAATTTATTGTATAAAGGCGACAAGTCCTCGATACATAAGTTTTGGAAAAACGAAATAAAGTAAATATTTAGCTAAACAATATAGTGCTATCCAAAATAGATTATTATTAATTTTAAGGCATATATGACTTTGTCTTTAGAACGCACTTGTTTCCCTTATACAATATGTGCATGTCAGGCTGCACCAAGCAGTAAAAGTTGATAAAAAATAAATTTTGATTATAGGAATAAGCAATTTTAACTCTCTTTTAATGTTTTATACCATATACTCTGTTCGTGGATGGCCATTCTTTAAACTACTCGCAGAACCCGCGGTGTTCCTCCGAAATATATTTTACAATTTTCTGGATGTCTCCAAGATTACTAGCTTTGATAGCTCCTTCTTTCATAAGCCTTTTGATTAGGTATTGGTAGTCCGCCAACAGCTTTTGATAGGCGGAAGTTAGAAGAAATAAGATCATCAATAAATTCTCTTGCAGTCACACAACCAGGATTTTCACTGCGATATGTCAGATGTCTGTATTTAGAAATAGTAATCGTATCCTATCCGGTTTTGTCCCGTCATTATTTATGTGGCAGTTTTCTTAAAGAATGTAGGTCACCAGTAATTGAAGTTCAAAACTTCCTTTTCGTTTATTACTTTTACGATAAAAGGAGGTATACGTTTTTTTGCATTCGCTATCAGAGAGATATATTCTGTAGGTGTATATATACGGTTCTAACGTCTAAATGATCTCTTTATAAATCCAAAGTGCCTATCGCATGCCAAAAAAGAATGTCCCCTGAAAGGAAAATATTAATAATAATACAAGTTTATTCAGCTCAAGAACATTACAAGGATTAATATACATGAATAATAAGTAAGCAAATAAACACACAGAAAATTCACAAAGGCTAACCTACGTGTGGATTGCTGGGATTTCTACTAAGCATAAATTGATTAGTTTAATTAATTTTTCGAATTAAAATACTGTAGTATAATACAATCATAAAGTAATATCATAAAGCTGAAAAGTGCGATAAAAGGAAATAAACATTAATAATTCACAGGTAAAATATTTCAATAGTAAATTTCACAGTCCTGATAGTAATATAATAACACAATAACACATAAATCAGAACGCTAACACAACCCTGAATAAATAAACTAAAATAAAACATCAGACAACACATTAGTAAGATAGCATGATAATGAAGCAATCATAACAATAATAACCACATAAAATACGATCAGAGCCATTCCATTAAGCGCAACTGAATTTGGAATATGGAAAAACTTTCATTATACGTTTTTTAGGTCTATCATATTGTGTATTTCCATTCTTGTTCTATTATTTTCTAGCTTCTCTTTTGAATAGAGTTATTGAGTTGAGTTTTCTCATGTCAATCGGAATTTTATTGTACACTTTGGGAGCAAGAAATATATAACTTCGCTGTCCAATGGTTTTGGACACTTTAGGTACCTCTACGGATTTTTCTTTATATCTGGTATTATGAAAATGGTCTACTTGTTTGGTCGATGAAATATATTTGCGTGGATATATTAAAAGAGTAAGGAAAAAAGATTGTCGTATATCAAACAACCCAGATTTACTGTAAAGATAATCACTGGGATAATCCTTTTTTTCCAAGTATGATTTTTATGATCCATTTCTGCATTATTTCGAGACTTTTCAAGTAGTTGTTTGTTACTTCACCTCATGCAATGACACCATAAAAAATGTGGGTTTGAACAAGTGCAAGATACATTATTCGAAGATGATGGATGTCAAAAAAAATTTTCAAATATTTAAATTTACTCAAGTAATAACGGAGTTTTTTTACAAGAATGTAAATATGAGTATCCCATCTGAGATGTTTATCAAGTGTCATACCAAGATATTTAACTGTTCTTCTCTCCATTAATCGTAAGGTTTGTTTTCCAATTTTAATTTCGATATGGTTAAAATTAGGTAGGTTTGGCTCGTAACTGGTGACTGGTAAGTATACTGTTTTATCTATATTAACTGTAAGAAGTTTGCTCTTGTAAAAATCAAACAAAACTGGTAGTGCATATTGAATTTTATTTTTAAGACTGAACCAGTCTAGATCATTAAAGAAAACAACCGTATCATCGGCAAACCCAGTTATATCACCAGGCATGGGTAAGTTGAACATATCATTGATATAAAGTATAAAAAGGATTGGCCCCAAAACAGTTCCTTGGGGGATTCCATAGCGAACAGTTCTTTTATTACTCTGAGTGTTATCTATTTATACGCACTGCTGTCGATTACTCATATAGCTATTCATTAGATTTATTAATTTTCCTCTAAATCCGATATTTTCAAGACAATTGATCAAATCTGAATGGCTCACTGTATTGAACGCTTTTGCCAAATCGATGAAGACACAAACTGCTGGTTGCTTGGAATCCGCCGCTTTGTAAATATTTCCTATTAATTCAGCAATTGTATCTTGAGTTGATTTTCCCTCAACAAAGACAAATTGTTCCTCAGAAAGTAACTTATATTTTTGCACAAAACTAATTATTCTTCTTTTTATAATCTTTTCTATTATTTTGCTAAAACTGGAGAGGACTGAAATCGGCCTATAGTTTGAGACACAACCCTTTTTCCCTGATTTATAGAGGGGTCTAACAACTGCAATTTTTAAAACATCTGGAAATATTCCAATTTCTAAAACCATATTAGTGATTGCCTTTAGAGGATATAATAACAGATCAATGCATTTTTTGATTGTTTCAGCTCCAATACCATCCAACCCAGAGGCTTTATTTGATTTCAGTTCCTCTACAACACGTTGTATCTCGTTTTCATCTGTTGGCGTCATGAATATTGTATTTGGGATTCTATTGCTAAGGAATTCTCGATCTGTTTTTGTTATTTCATTCGCAAGACGTGCTCCTACATTAATAAAATAATCATTAAACGATTCCGTTATAGTAAAGGAATCAGTCAGAGTTTTATCATCTACCATATTGATTTATTTGTTTAAATTTTCCGTTCATTGTTAAGCTCACCAAGAACCTAGTTACAGTGAGATTGCGGATTTGACCACCACAAGCGTCACTGAAAACATGTAACTTTGTAATATATTCTGTCAAAGTAATCTTTCAAGAATATAACTACTTCGTTAGCTTCTATTTGTGCATAACCCACCGAATTTGTTCCGTTTTCGTTATTGTTACACAATTTCCCAACAGCTTCCATTTTATTGTGGAAATTGGAAGCCCATCTTTTATGTACACTTAAATCCGCAACAGTGACACGTTTTGCATTCTCGTTCAGAGTAGGAGATTTTATTTTTACATTTAGGTCTTCACACGTTGGAGATACGTCTACCTGTCAGTAATTGTCAGCGGCTATGTTTATGACGCCATTGCTTTTTTGGTCTATAAGGTTGGAAACAGATCGGCGCTGATAGTACGTCCTGACAGTCAGCGTTGACCGTCGGTTGTGAAAATGCATTTAGTGCTGCACCGACATCAAACCGAGACGGGTGTATATGTATACAGTTCAGAAGAAATATGGATCCTTTTGCTGTAAATGCCAACATTTTTTGCGCAAATGATGGGACAGAAAACGGCGAAGATATGTGCACCCAATACTTGTAGGACGGTTACTTGAAGACGACGGCGCGATTCTCACTATACGTAACGTCACCGTCACGTTGCCTGTCGCCTCACCGGACCCGTCACGTCCGCTTTACGTCACTTGCAAAACATGCTTTTCTATACAAATTTTTTTACGCAAAGCAGGCATTTTCTTCATTTCTTTGATATCCGTTGGAAAAGTAATCATTTACAGTAGGAAAAGTACACGCTATGGCGCTTTTCCGCATGGAATTGTCAATGTCAAATTATTTTTGACAATCTAACATAATCTTTATAGTGAATTTCGTTGACAGACACTAAGATACAAGAATAACTATTCAAAATTGATCACGATTACTTAATTTTTCTATATTCATTTTTTAAATAATTCTTTCTGTTCAAAGTTAAAGATAAGTTACTTTTTTTCTCTCATTAATAACGTGGTTGTAGAAAAGATTGTGTACAATTCGTACGCAAAGCACTTTTCCTACTCGCTGCCACAAACTTCTGCGCTCATGGTAAAAGTGAAGTTTTGCGCACTTGTACAAACTAGTAAGCAGTTGATACAATTGAAACAATTTTTTTTCTTGTATATTTTAAATACCGTAGTATACTGATGACGATATTTCTGTGATACATGGTTTAAAATAGCTTCAGACGCCATTTATTCAAGATCTGCTAGTCATAATCGAAATAAGTCTTATAAGGATGTCGTACTCGTATGTGACAAGCAAAGAAAATATATGAATATGATTATTAAAAACATGTGTTTCCGCCTACCTCTATCCAAAGTATACATTTCCTGGTCTCATTGTAGGGAGCAAAGTCGTACTTTTCCATCCTCGATGCCCAGCCAAGTTTCGTGAAAGTCCATCCTAAATAGTATTTATTAATTTTGTTTATTAGTTTCATAAATAAACTATTGAAAATGTCTTGTTATTTGAGGGAGGCGAAAAAATCATATGTATAACATGGGGGTAAAGTGCCTTTTTCTCCCTTGTTATACAAATAGCTATTTATTACATTTTTATCATAATTTGAAGTAAAAAAAATGTACAAATCTCCATGATACAATTTTTTCTAATTTTCCATGGTTATATATTTCTAATGATCCAAATAAAGGCCGCGCTATTTTCTACTTCAGTCAAAGTTTTATATTCTGGCTTCAGATGTCTGTCTAAGCGTTTTAAGCTTCAGCGGACGGACGGTAAGTGATCGAGCTTAGGTATAGACGGTTTCGGCATCAGCATGGTCTAAAACTTCTCCCATGGAGAATAAATCTTCCGTATTTTATATAGGGTCACTAATTAAACTGAAATTACTATTTAGAAGTCTACGTATATGCCACACTGTAGTGCGCTTCCTTACTTGTTTTTAGTTATTATCATGAACTGACTCGGAAATGAGTTTTACAGTAGTAACTGATAGATAATCAGATTACTCATTCCAAGATCAAGGTTTACATGTATCCTGTTGTCAGTTTATTATTGTTTACCAACTAAAAATATTAATCGACAAATTTTGTACTTCTGAAAGTAACGTTCATAGATGCACTGGAAACAAATGTATTTATTTGTTTAGTCTGGTGATATAAAGGAAAATCATTTTATCGGCTTTCATTGATAAAAACAGCGATTTTTCCAAGTAAACAACACTTTATTAACAACAGACAGACAGACGTGGGTTTACTGTTAATATTTGGGAGAAAATTGCTAAAGCCAATTTACAATTTTATTTAAATAATCTTATTACAGATGGAAATATTTAACTTTTACAAACGTATACGAAACCAAAAACGATAGATGGTTAGCCAAACTGATGGGAGGGATAATTAGAGCACGTCTATCATACGTGCGACAGTAAAATTCTTTATGGTTTTTGAGTCATGATTTTTTTATTTCTTCAAAATTTGGTCTTCCAACAAAAAAAATATTCACTTTGAATAATTTTTCAACATTTCAAACTTTCTGTTTCTGATAAAAAATCTCATGAATCTGTCCAAGCAAAAAAAGGAAAAAAATACTTTTTTAAAATGTTTTATTCAAGTTTTTCAATTTCACTCCAATGTTTAAGTTAAAAAAGCAAATAAGATAATGGCGTAGAGTTTTTAAGTTCTATCAAAAACATATTTGAAGTATGCTCTACCAAATGAGATAAAAATCACTAAAACAAATCTTAACATAGAGTTCGAAAAATGGAATCAAACGTTAATATCACCCACCTGAGAAAACTTGTAGTGATTACAGTGTTTGTGTAGTGGTAATTGATATCCGTCTATCTCGTTTTTACACACAAAGGCTTACCTTGTTTTTTACACTCTGCAATGGAATGAGAGGGGAAACGGGAGGTTTGCTTTTCCTTCTTCGCAAGTCAGTCACTTGCTACATGTGTTCTACTGTGCTTGTTGCTATCATTCAAACCTGTTCTTTTTTTAATTAACTTTTTTCACACGTACGTTACGTTTTCGCTTTATGGTTACTGTTGTTCAATTTACAAGTTCAAATAACAATGGCAGAATACCGCAATGAAGAGTACGCTGACATTATCATGTCTTATGGTGAAAAGCAGATGCCAATTCTCACTGAGTTCAAGGAATTTATGGAGAAAGGTATCCTGATAGAAGGTTACCTCATCACAACATATTCTACAATACTTATCATCGTTTGCGAGAAACCGAAAGCTTGATGTTCAGAGAGCCCAGATTGAATACAAGACAGCCTTGATGTTCGGTGGACGAACGCTTCATTGCCATGTTGGATGAGAACCGTAATCAATTTCACTGTCGCAAATATGCTCTAAATGGTTCTATTTACCCCTCCCATCAGTTTGGCTAACTCTCTACTTACCAAACACTCCGTATACAAAAAACGCGTCACCCCGTAAAACACAATTTATTAAAAAAATGTTAGGCCATACTTAATGCGACATAGCTAGTACACGATAAATATTTGTACAAACAAAAATCAACCTAGAAAATTTAGTAATGGGTTTATCATCCATTCAGTTGAATGTATTCCGTTACTCTTGTGGGCAAGCTTTGAATAAGATGATCTGCATCTTCAGGGATCAAGTTAATTTCTCTCGTAAAAATAGTGGCAGACTTCTACTACTCTGACAGGGGTGAACATCCAGCTGATGTGAATCACCGAAAAGCCAACTCTTTCCCTAGACGGTCATGTCCTGTAGACTATTCACAATGCAACAAGTCGAAATCTAAGGAAGTTGCAGTTTCAAGAGCTATAGTAGTCAATGAAAAATGGTCACCCACCAGGATCAGAGAAGATCAAGAGAATGATCCTTGCCTAAAGAAGATTCGGCAGTGGAAGGAAGAAAATCGGCGACCTACCTGGCAAGAAGTGTCAAGATTTTCACCGAAAACCAAGGCGTATTGGGCACAGTGGGACTCCCTTATCCTGGAAGAAGGGCTGCTGAAAAGAGTCCTTGAAAACGATGATGGTTCCGAGATGAGGAGACAGCTAGTTATCCCTAGAATGAGTGTAGCTGAGGTACTGAAAAAGTTACACGACGGTCCATCGGGAGGTCATCTGGGAGTTAAGAAAACCCTTCAGCGAGTCCGCGAAAGGTTTTATTGGATGAACAGCTCCGACGATGTGAAGGACTGGTGTAAGAAATGTACGACTTGTGCTATGAGTAATGTACCACATCGCAAGAGAAAGGCACCTATGAAACAGTATAATGTTGGAAGCCCTTTCGAAACGATTGCTTTAGACATCGCTAGACCATTTCCGACGACAGAAAATGGTGGTAAGTACATTCTAGTTCTAATGAATTATTTCACAAAGTGGGTGGAAATTTACGCTATCCCGACTCAAGAGGCCACAACTGTCGTGGTGTTGGTGAAAGAATTTATCAGCTGATATGTAGTGCCCTTGGAAGTCCACAGCGACCAGGGAAGAAATTTCGAAAGCCATCTATTCCATGAGATTTGCGACAAGCTGGGAATGAAGAAGACCAGGACAACAGCATTACATCCACAGTCAGACGGAATGGACGAGAGAATGAACAGGACTATTGGAAAATACCTGTCCATAGAAGTTTCCAGCCATCAGACAGATTGGGACCAATATCTTTCCCTATTTACATTGGCTTATCGATCTGCCGTCAATGAGTCCACGGGTGAAACACCTGCGAATATCCTGTTTGGACGTGAAATGAGGCTTCCTTGTGACCTGGAATTAGGCTGTCGGCCTGAAGAAGACTACGTGATCCAACGATATTCATGAATTAGTTCGAACAAACCTTCAAGTTGCCAGCGACAGAATGAAAAGTCGGTACGACCCGCAGGCCACAGTAGGCGGTTTTAAAGAAGGGTACAAAGCATGGTTATACAACCCGACGAGGAGAAAAGGATTTTCTCCAAAATTACAAAAATCTTGGGAAGGTCCATACTTAATCAAAAAAAGGATCGATGATGTTATATATCGCATAAGCAAGATCCCCAACGGAAAACCAAAAGTAGTTCACCAAAACTGACTAGCGTCACTCGAAGGTGACCATGACCTAGAGAAAGGAGTAAACCATATTCGAGATGTGTCTCACCCTACCTTCGATGAATTTATGGGCGCGTATGGAGGTACCGGGAAAGCTAGATATAGAGTCACTTCAGAACAACGAAAAGATTTGTTCACTCTCTCAGAAGATTATTCACTGGCATACAACATCCCCGCCCGTATCAAGAACGCATGGGGGTTGGCAACCGTCTTTCGAAAGAAGTTCGGGTAATTAGAAAAACTTGAAGACCAGATTCCAACCCCTGGCAAGACACTGAAGCTGAAACATAATTCGCGGTACGTCTTCTACGTGGTAACTAAAAATTAATTTCAAGATCGATGTACCTACCACGATATGTGGGAAGCACTTCGAAACCTCCGAGACCATGTGTTAGAATCCAGCGTGAAGAAACTAGCTATGCCTAAGATAGCGAGTCATCAGGAACATGGTATAGGTTATCTTCCAAGATACCTGTGTCCAGATATTAATTTGCAGCTACAACCCTCGTTATCAGTATCCGATGAAGACGGTGCTCTGTTATTTCCATAAGATCGGAAAGTGTAGAAATTGGGCCAGTTGCCGATTCAAACATCCAGTCTCGGCTACACAAAAGTTCCAGGAGGAACTTCCATTTAGGGAGGGGTTAATGTTACGAAATAGCACACTGGTGTAGACCCTGAATCCGACTCTGTTTAAGCCATGTATGAAAGTTAAAATTATGGCGGATGCGCAAAGATTTCTTAGAAACGTTTACGATTGTGACTACCTTATCTAGGCATTGTTTTTAAGACCAGTCTGATCTAGAATATTCCAGAGAGCCAATTGTTTTGTGTAAGCCGCAATCTAGAATTATCTAGTAAAAAGGCACTAATATATAAAGGAACGACCAGGGAGAGTTAGTTGAGTTTATAAAGTGATCTCGACAAATGAACAAGAATACACCGAAATAGCGAACAGTAAAGTGCTGATATAAATTAATAATTAAGGTTGTGTGTATATAAATTAAATTTAAGTGAATAGTTAAGTGTATATAAATTAAGTGTTAGTGAGTAGTTTAGTGTTTAAATAAATTCGTAAGTAGCCATACCGTGTGTTTAAAGTTTATCCCACCCGTTTACTGTTTATATAAATAAGAAAAACATAACAGTACTATGCCTATGTATTATATATAAACTTTTGTCACTTAGTATTTTACATTATTTGATTGTTTTCATGTGTGTCGAATTAGAATTAGTTATCACTGTCATATTAGAAATATATATGCCATTACTATCAATGTGTTATTAAAATAAAAAGTATAAAATATCCAATAATTTGGCGACGATTGATGAAAAAGAAACTACAAAGAACATACAAGCAAGTTACAAAACACAATATCTCAATCCAAAATGACTGAATTAACACCTGTTGTCGAAACATTAACGAAACTTATCCAGACGATACAACAAACATCAAAAAATAAGTGATCCAAATTATATTAAAGAAACACTCAAACACCAAGCTCCGAATTTTGAACCATTTGATGAACAAGTCGAATTATTTAGTAATTATTATGAACGCCTAAAAAACTATTTCAAACTCAAAGGATTAGATACAAATGACGATGTTACAAATGATGCAAAAGTTATGGTTTTAATTAACTGTTTAGGAAGTAAGCATTACAGAACATTATCAAGTCTTACCTCTCCTGATTTACCAAGTACAAAAAGCTACAATCACCTTATTGATTTATTACGAAATCATTTATCTCCAAAAATGAATATTCTCACTGAACAACATAACAACATCCAACGAATCAATTTCAACATCTGTTGCTTCACTCAAAGAACAAATAAAAAATTGTGACATAAAACTTGAATGTACAGATCATATTGATTGTACTAATTGCAATAAATCCGCTATAGAATTGTTTCTTAGAGCACAATTCATCCGTAATTTATCTGATGAAAATATTCGTGAAAAAAATTTGCAAGAATCAAAAATGTCTTTTGATCGAGCAGTACATACAGATTGCTTTAGCAATTGAAACTTCAAAAATTCAAAAATAAAGATATTTATTATACTCCTTCCACCTCTTTCGTAAACGGAATTTCTGATAATAATTCTAGGAATAATGTTAAATATGACAATAATAGACAACAAGAAACATATCAACACTACCAAACTAATGTGGATTACAAGAAATTAGGAATTTTATGAATCTGTGTCCATTGTGGACGATATAATCACAAAAATTCAGAATGTAAAATTTCCTACAATATCATATGCCAAAGTTGCAAAAAACGAGGACACGTTCACAAGGTTTGCATTATTACGTTACAAAAAACATTAAATGATGTGAATAATCTTCACGAATATGACAATGATAATGATGTGGAAAGCGATACTAATATCAATCAAATAGTAGATATTTTTACCGAAACAATATCATCAAGCTACGAACCTAAAATGTTAAATGAACATCAAATTGGAAATAAACCTTTCACTTTTGAGTGGCTTGTTCGATGAGTGGATATTTATTGGCATTTGATGTGTACCAAGGTAAAGAAAATACTCAAAATACTTTAGGGGAACGAGTCATTCTGAAAGTAGCTAATCAGTTGGAGGGAAGAGGAATTTGCTTATATTTCGATAACTTTTTTACCACCATTCCATTGATGGAAAAATTGTCGGATAGGAATTTGTTTGGCTGTGGTACAATTCGTCAAACTAGAAAATATATTTCCAAAAATAAACTAAAAGACAAAAAAATGGCAATTGGGCAATCTGATCATACCACAAGCAAAGAAATGTCTGTTTGCAAATGGAAAGATCGTGGTAAAGAAGCAGTAACAGTATGTAGCAATACGCATAATGCAGCGGAAATTGGACAGGTCTTGCGGACAAGTAAATTTGGGGAATGAGAAAATGTCCCTTGACTTAGGCCTATTGTGGAATATAATCAGTTGATGGGAGGGGTTGACAGGTTTGATCAACGTATGGCTGCTCTCAGTATTGCTTGGAAAAGCAGAAGATGGTGGATGAAACTGTTCTATTAATTTTTTTGTGCTGGAATTCTCATATACTGTAGCGAGAAATCCTGAAACATAATAATGAACGCAAAAACCAATGACTCATCTACATCGCAGTAAGTTAGTAGATCAGCTTATTTTGAACTTCATTGCAAGAAAAAAGGCAGGTCCTCCTCAAATTTGTGGCGCATTTGAAACTAGTAATCATTTACCCCAAAAAACCACTTCGCGGCGGTGTCAACAGTGTTCCAAACGAGGCTTATAAAAAAGAAGTAACGTTATGTGTATAGGCTGTGAAGCAGCATTATGTATAGATTGTATTGTGCCATATCAAACAAATTAAGTTCATCTGATCTAATACGTTTTGTATGGAATGAACATCTTATTTCTTTTATAAACTGTATAGTATTATAGTTTTATTTTCCCTGCGTTGGTAACGCCAATTTTTTTATGATTTATTTTATTTGATATGCTTATTTATTTTAGTTTTAACTTTTTATTTATAATATGATTAAGTGTTCTTTATTTATTTGATACTAAAACGTTTTATTTCATTATTATTTTCCTAATTGTTAAAACGCCAATTTATTTTGATATTTTTTTATTAATATTTCATTGTTTAGATGTTTTGCTCATTTGAGTGAATTAATTTATTTTCTTACATTTTTCTCAAATTTCCTTTCTTTAAAATATTTGTGAAAACATAAACTTATCCCAGGGCGATTAGTTCCAAAACGGAAATTAGATAATTGTGCAATGAAACAAATTATGGTTACTAAATAATTATTGGACGAATTTGTATTTACAAATGTTTATAAAATGTTAAACTATATGACGCCTATGAAAACTAATTTACATAAATCTCCATATCGTTTCAGTTTCAACCTTGAATACTTAAAACATCTGTATATGGCAGGCTTGCTTGCATTTTTTCTTTATGTGGGAAAAAGAAATATTGTATTTAGTTAGCCTTCGAAATGTGTATATTTTAACACAATGCATTGTGGTGAATCGGTTTTAAATTCCGTACAATCATTTTACAATAGTGATACTCTTAATATTGATATGATATGTGTGTGTGAAATAGTAAAAATTTATGAATTATTAAAAGGTTCAATTTCTTATCAACTGAAGACATGCAAGTTACATTTATACAATAAAATATCAGGTGAGTTTATAATTTTTATACCACTATCATTTTAATCTTTTACTTATAAATTTTATTCTTTACTCTTCATTCCTTTTATTTTATTTGGCCTTAAGTTTGTTGATTGTTTATAAGCTTATAACGATAATTTTCTTTTTTATTATTAGTAGGTTTGTTTTATTATTTTGGATCCAAAGTATTCAAATATCACCAACCTTTATGTGAAATTGCTTCTCGCAACATGTCCGCAGTTAGACGCTTCACTCATCCATTGGCAGCAACTCATTTACTTCTGGGTAGCTCAATAAATCCTTCGTCTCCTTCAGGAAATCTATTTACACAGATTACGGAGTGTGCACTTTATAACATATTTATTTAATGACATTCAACACTTTTTTATTAAAATTTTACTTAGCCTTTCACAGAGTTGTTACCCTTTCGCTTCGCTTCGCTTCTCTCTCCCCCGAGTTTCCTTTTTTATCAACCCTCTGTTGTTGACCGGAGGCTCACGCTTTTCTAGAATTTCTATCGATAGCGTCTCATTGTCACTACATTATTTCTTAAAATTCATTATATTTCTGACTTAAACTTATGGTAGTTTATTGTTTTCCATGTTTTCATATTAATGAATGTTCCTAAATTATTTATTATTATTGTTTATAACTGTCTTTTTTATCATTTAATAATATCAAAGTCTTCTGATTGGTCAGTCCTAATTTCGATATTTCTCAATTTTTACAACACAAATAATAGTACAAGGCATATGTATACAATTCATTTATATTTGTTTTCCATTCACCACATTTTAAAACATAACAATTCAATAGGTTTTCTTTTTTATAGATTTTATTCTAATCATTTGTTATTAATCATAGCATTGTTAGTTGGTATTCCTGTCGTCATATCTCAATTTCCTTTTTATTGACATTACATACAAATTACAGATTTCTATAAATTCTTGTCCCTTTCAAAATTAAAATCATTGAGTATTGTTTGATTGCGTTTTATATAATTTTCTACGTTTCAATTTTTAAATGTTTGTAAATCTTTTGGTATCCTAATTTACATTCTGTCTTATTTCCCTAACAAATAAATCTTTTCCGTGTCTAATATTACGGCTTGCGTCAACTTAATTAGTTGAGCTTTGTTTCTTGTTAAAGTTCTGTCACAGGTTACATATGGCGTTGAATTATTTTATTGATTATTTGCAATGATTATTAATATGACTGTTTTATTATATTACTATGAAATTAATTTGATATCTTTGTAAATACTTAGAATTAATAAAATTTAGAGGAAACATAATTGACAAAATGATTATTTCTTTATAGTATATAATAAATTCAATATTATTTATATGCTTGTTTATTCTACTTCCGCTATCTAAAATTTTATAATTCTATACCACATATAATCTTGCTTTCATTATTACTAAATTTTGTTGTAAATGATCTTATTTAATTTTGAATTTTCCTTTCAAATTAGAAACTATATGAAAATTTTGAAATATCACATTTCAATTGCATAAAATTTTTTTATAATCAAAATTTATTTCATTAACTTTTATGATCTAGTCAAAATATCTTGAAACTTTAAGTTTAAAATCAACTTATACTTTTCAAAAGAAATTTTACTACTAGACTTTATACCTTTGATAGTCTGTGATACTCAAATTGAATTTGTAATTATATTTTGTAGTCTATTACGACCTACTATCAGAACATTTCTTGTTCATTTTATGATTGAATGTTCTAGAGAAAACTTAATTTGTCTGTCATATGTTATTTTAATGGTTATTGATATCTAGCGATATTTTCTAATCTATAGTTTTTATCTTTATATTTTATTCCTTACTGAGCATATCATCTCAATATTTAGATATATATATCCCAATAATTACCTTCCGTATTGCCCGAAAATCTATTTTTTTCTCGGTGGTACGAGGGGTTTACCAGGGAACATTTATAACTTATTCCGTATTGAATCTTCACTGGTAGAAAAATGAAAAAGTTGAGTTTAAAAAAAAAGAAGTTTACTTTGTTTTCCAGCATCATTTCAGATAGTTTGAGTCAAATTTGGAATTAATTATTTCACTTAATAATTTTGCGCGTGAAAGGGTTAATTTAATTTTTATGAAAAACATCAGTCTATTAATAATATAAATTTTATTATGCATGATAAACATGAATAGAATAAAAACGATTTATAGCAATAAACTTTTTTGATTTAATATATTTGTTGGTACCAATTTTTTAAAAGGTTTTTAATGTTAGTATTGTTACGAAATCGCAAATTGAAGCCGACCCTGTTCTAATTCGACATATAAAGTTAAAATTTTGGAGGGAGCGTACGGATTTCTGGGAAGGCCTAGATATTTTTTGTGATTATGAAAGCAATTATACAATGTTTTTTAGATGCATTCTGAGAAAGTCGATTCGAAGGTTCCAGAAGACGTTTTAATACATAAGCAACTACCTGCGAATCAGGAGTCAATCTAGAGTTTGATTTCATAGCAGAACAGTGAACAAGTGAATATAAGAGTGAACTTAGTTAAAAAATGAACAGTGTAGTAGTGTATTTAATATAAATTAGAAATTAAGTGTGTACATAAATTAAGTGTATAAATAAATATATACCGTTTGTATGAATTTACCCCACCCGTTGTGTTAAAAACTATCTAAATAAATAAGAAAAACATTACGGTATTTTGGTCACTCAATATAAACGCAAAAAGTGTCAACGACCTATCTCCGTTAATGTGTGTGAGTATGCATGTGTGTAAAATGTAATGTACGCTTATTATCGATGCATACGACCGTTAATTGTGTGCACCAATTAACCTTTTTCATACCAAAAATATATGTACAACGCTGTGAACTTTTATTTTTATTATTTGTTTTAACAAAGCTTTACTCATTCAAGTCATATTCATTGAATTTCAAGATGAGTAATCAATTGTGGAAGATTTAGACATTTATACAGGAATTGACTGTCTCGACCCTTACTTCGTGGAATATGCTCATATTAGTGTTTTTAAATGAAACTCACGGTCTCTAGTTAATTCCACAATATAATACAAGTTATTGTCAATTTTTTAGAATTTTCAATAACTTGTATTATATTGTGGAATTAACTAGAAACCGTGAGTTTCATTTAAAAACACTAATTTATACAGGATATTCCGAAAATAAGTACCGTAATTGAGACGAAAGATTCCAATTACTATCTAAAACGCGATCCTGCATTTTTGAATGTAAGTTAACAACTTAAAATGTATTAATAAAAAAAATGAGAACTAGTTTGATTGCCACTACAAAAAAAAATTTCAAACTAAAACTAGAGTTTCAAACATACGTAAACAGAAAAAAGAGAAGTTGGCGTCCACAATATGTGAATATAAATGTGATATGATGCGTACGTATCCATAGCAGATTGCACATATACGCAGATGACATCGTTTTGTATCCTGTACATAGTCCGCTTTATAATGACATAATCTGGCATAGTTGCAGGTGTGCCACTGTTAAATTTCCTGTTTGAAACAATTTCTATATTATCCCCTGGAATGTCTATGTAGATGAATTTATCGATTTCCATGTGACAAAAAATACGAAGATACATTAAACGTACCAAAACATTTAATTGCGAAACAACAAGTATCAATATTGGTAATTATCGTGAGTAATGTCGATATAAATAAGAACATTCTTCTAACATTATTCTGAATTATTGCTAATTACAATAATCTACAAAAAAACTAAAATTGCAGGAATAAAACAAGATGCTTGATGCTCGGCTTAATATTATTAAAACAGAATCAATTTATTGGCTCTATCTCAAAAATAGCCATGTTATAATGAACGCAGCTCCAACTAAAGATTATAAATTCAATGAAAAAGTACAATTACTCAGTTAACTTACTTATGACCATTCCTACTGGCAAGATGGAGTGGCGTGTGAGGAAAGACTGTATCTGGAGTAGTCCTCTTCAAACACTGGATTAGAGAGGGATCTGTCCTGACCAGCAGCTCCACGGTATCCAATCTGAAACAAATAAACAGAAATGGTGATTAGCAATGACTTGTGACTAGTTTTTGACAATTAGGCCAGAAAATAGAGGCATGAATGTCGAAACATTCAAGGAATATTTTACGTTGAGCTGACGTAGTTTGAACTTTGGATGGTGAACTTATCTGTCTGAACTGAGATGTTTTACATATATATATATATATATATATATATATATATATATATATTTACCCCCAGATGGCGGAGTGCGTTAGAGCGCCGGAAATTGGGTTTTCTTGACCTGAAGGACGGGAGTTCGAATCTCACTCTAGTAAGGGCTTTTTCATAAATAAAAAGTTCCACTTAAAATCTGGGGGTACAGGGTCCGTCAGTAAATGGCGAAAACTGGCGGACGACATCCCTCGCCCCTTGCCAACCCGCATTGAGGCAGCGTGGTAAGGTACGCCTCACAACCCCAGCATGACAGACAAGGACAAGTTACGGCCCTCATTCTCCGTAAGCCCGAAGGGCCCTAGGAGGGGTAGATCCTGGGAACCAGCCACGAGGGCAGAGGGTGCTAAGAATCTGCGGAGTCTAAACCACTACCCATTGACTACATTACACCTAGCAACTTATAACTGCCGTACACTCTCTAATCAAGCTAGGATTATGGAACTGGAAACAGAGGCAGCAAAAATAAAGTGGGATATCATGAGCATTAGCGAAGTAAGACGAAAAAATGAAGAACTCATAGAACTTGAATCAGGGAATCTTCTATACCACCAAGGAACACCAACAGGAAGAACAAGCGGAGTAGGATTCCTAATTAAGAAAACCTGGAAAAATAGAATCATAAGGATAACAAGCACCTCAGACAGAGTAGCCAGCATAACACTAAGACTCTCCAAAAGATATACTATCCAGATTATTCAGGTATTCGCCCCAACAATCAGCCATAGTGACGACGAAATAGAAGAATTCTATAATGAAATAACCCAAGCGCTCAGCAACGACAATAGTCACTTCAAATACATAATGGGAGACTTTAATGCCAAAGTAGGACACAGGAAAGACCAAGAAAAAGGAATGGGGAAATATGGATTTGGAGAAAGGAATGAAAGAGGAGAGAGATTAATACAGTTCGCACACTTTCAGAACATGTATGTGGTAAACTCCTTCTTCAAGAAGAACCCTAACAGGAAATGGACGTGGGAAGGCCCCGGTGCAACTATCAGAAACGAAATAGACTTTATCCTCACCAATAAAATTAACACACTAAAAGATCTAAGCACGCTCAACAAGTTCACTACAGGAAGCGACCATCGACTAATTAGAGCTCGACTGGTCTTAGATATAAAACTAGAAAGGTCAAGACTAATCAAAACCAACACAACGAAAAACATAAACAACGAAAGGCTGAGAGAGAACTCTCACCAATATGAAGCACTACTAGAAGAAAGACTACAAAAAATGGAATATAACAACCCTGAACTGATGGACACAATTCGAAACTGCGCCGTAGAAGTGGGAGGTCTGCAACAACGAGGTGAACACAAAAAACTAACTCCGGAAACAAAAGCACTATTACAAAAACGAAGAGAAATGAAAAAGACAACAAACATTCAAAGAATTGAATACACCGAACTGTGCAAGACGATACGAAAGAAAATCGCAGAAGATATCAGGAATTACAACGAGAAACTGGTACAAACAACAATAGAAAACCGTAAAAGCTACAAAAATGCAAAAAGGGCACTAATAATAGGGAAAAGACAGATAGTTGCATTAACTGATGGAAACACAAGAACCACAGACAGGAATGAAATAATAGACCTAGTAGCCAAATTCTATGGAGACCTATACAAGGCCCCTGAAAATTTGGAAGAAATAATAGAACACTCAGAAGATGCCATACCAGAAGTTTTGGTGGAGGAAGTAGAAATGGCACTGAAAAGCATGAAAAATGGCAAAGCAGCGGGAAATGACGGCATCATGACCGAAATACTCAAATATGCAGGAGCTAAAACATGGAAGTACCTTGCCAAACTATACACGAACTGTCTGATGTCCAGGAGCATACCTAAAGAGTGGAACAGCGCCCTTATAGTGTTGATCCACAAGAAAGGCAGCAAAGAAGACATTAAGAACTACAAACCAATAAGTCTACTACCAGTGACGTACAAGGTATTCACAAAGATCATTCACAACAGAATACAAAATACACTAGACTCGGCCCAACCACGAGAACAGGCTGGATTCCGCAAAGGCTTCAGTACAATAGATCACATCCATACCCTCAAAGAGGTTATCAGTCGAACCAAAGAATACAACCAACCACTAGCACTAGCCTTCATCGACTTTGAGAAAGCATTCGACTCTATATATCCCAGAGCAGTAATAAATGCCCTAACAGAACAAGGGGTCGACAAGCCATATATTGAGACCCTAGCAAATATATATAGGGAAGCCAAAGCGAGAGTTAGGATATATGAGGGCACACCAGAATTCCCCACCAGCAGAGGAGTTAGACAAGGAGACGCAATATCACCAAAGTTATTTACAGCAACACTAGAAAGCATCTTCAGAAAACTGGGCTGGAACAACACAGGTCTGAATATAGATGGAGAATACTTGAACCATCTAAGATTCGCTGATGACATCATCCTGATAGCGAGTAACCCTGGCGAAATGCAACAACAAATAAATGAATTGAATGCAGCAAGCAACGAAGTAGGCCTTAAAATAAATCTGAGTAAGACCAAGATAATGTATAACGAACTGATAAACGCACAAGAAATAACAATTAATGACACTGCCCTGGAAATAGTAGAGGAATACATATACCTGGGTCAACTAATACACATATCAGGCTCTCTACTTCCAGAAATAAACAGACGAATCAAATTAGCATGGAGAACGTTTGGACAGAACTCTATCATCTTCAAGTCTAGAATGTCACTCCGTTTGAAAAGGAAAGCGTTTGATCAGTGCGTACTACCAGTATTAACATACGGCTGTGAAACCTGGACCCTGATATCATTAGAAAACTCCAGGTAACGCAGAGGTCTATGGAACGATGCATGCTTGGAATAACAAGGAGAGATAGAAAAAGGCTTGATTGGATCAGACAAAAGACCCAAGTGATAGATGTCATAAATAGAATCAGATCCCTAAAGTGGCAATGGGCGGGGCATCTCGCTATAGAAGGACAGACGATAGATGGACCACAAAGATAACGCAATGGTATCCCCGAGGCGTGAAAAGACCAAGAAGACGCCCCAACTTAAGATGGGACTACGACATAAAGAAACTCGCAGGATCAACTTGGGGCCACATAGCTAGCAATAGACAACAATGGGCCCACATGGAAGTGGAATATATAAATATGTAGAGGGAGGCTACACCATAACAAAATGGTTGAATAAGCTGCATATGATGATGATGATATATATATATATATATATATATATATATATATATCTCCAGCCTTTAACTTCGCCTCTCACCAATTTAGTCCACGTTCTTTCAGGATTTCCGCTACTGCATCATACTAGGTTTTTCGTAGACTCCCCCTTGGTCGCTTTCAACATGTTTTTGTTTGCTATATACTTTTTGTGTGTTGATAATTTTTTATGCGTACTAAGTGACCATACCATTAATGGATTCCCTTCTATGCTTCTTTCTAGTGGTTCTACTTCTAGCTGTCCTCTTATATAATCATTTCGAATTTTGTCCCTTCTTGTGATTCCCAATACTGCTCTCAGATACTTCATCTCAACCGTTTGTAATGTTCTTTTTGTCTCTCTCGTAAGAACCCCCAGCTTTCACTCCCATAAGTTAAAGTAGGTCTAAAAACGGTTTTATAGACTGTCATTTTTGTTTTCTTTGACACTTCCTTCTTGCGAATGAAAGTATTGCTTATTGTATAATATAGATTGAGGGCAATTTAAATGTGTCCAATATTCTCAGCGTTATTTTTCCCTTCTTTATGTATGTTCACTCCCAAATATTTAAATGTATCCACTTGCTGTACTTGTTCTTCGTTTAGCTGTATTTCGAGATTCTTGTTTTCCTGCCTTATTACCATTACTTTTAATTTCCCTACATTTATTTTTAGATTTCTACTCTGAAGAGGTCTTTTCCAGACGTCTAGATTTTTTTGAAGATCTTTTTCGTTTTTAGCATATACCACTAAATCGTCTGCAAAGGAGCATTCAGAGATCTGTATAAGTTCCATATTTCCATAACCCACCGTGAATTTCTTTACTTTATCTTTTACCTCTTTTTTATTTTATTATATCGTCCAATATCACATTGAACAGTGGATGCCTTAATACTCCCCCCTGCCTTACACCCTCCTTGTGTAGTAAACTCTTCAGATTGTAGGTTTCCGGTTCTTACATAATTCCTCGCATTTTTGTATATACTTTTTATACCCTCGATTAAACTCTGGTGTGATAATATTCCCAATCCCATTTATTCGGTATTCTTCTTTCGGTATAGATTGTATTGAGTGAAAGAGTTAATTTTTCTATTTCTTTTCTCCCTAGGTTTTTTAGCATTGCCGATGTAATTCCATCGTGACCCGCAGCTTATCCTGGTTTTAGTAACTTTATTGCTGCTTCAACTTCTAGATTAGTAATTTGTTCAATTTCTTTTATTTCATATTTAATGTCTTCATCATATATTTCCTCCGGTTGTTTGGTCGTTATTTCTGGGTTCAGAATCTCCTCAAAATATTATTTTCATGATATTTCCTTCTTCAGCTATTATTATTCCATCTTTTGTTTTTATATGTTTAACGCTATATTGTTTTCCTTTTCTGAGTGTTTTGAGAACTCTATAAAACAGTTTTTGATTTCTTCCAATTTATCTCCGAATTCTGTCCAAGATTTTTCTTTTGCTTGCTTTGCCATATCTTCCACTTTTGATCGTTGTCTTATATATTCTTCATAATTTGCAGTAGTTTTATTTCCTATATAGTTTTTCCATTTTTGTTTTTTGATTTTTACCTCATTTTTTGTTTCTTGGCTCCATCACTTTGTTTGTTTTTTTATTTTTTGTTACTCTTACTGCTCGGCATGCTTCCCTTGCAGCTTTAATTATTGTATCCTCAAATGCTTTCCATAGGTCATCAATATTATTGTTGTTTATGTCTTTAAAAATAGTATCCATCTCGGTTTCAACTGCCTCTTTATATGATTTTGCAGAATTACTTTCGTTTAGTTTATATGATCTAAATTTACCTATAAATAATAAATAGCACACTGGTATAGTCCCTGAATCCGACTCTGTCTAAGCATGTATGGAAGTTAAAATTATGGCGGATGCGCAGGGGTTTCTTAGGACTGTTTACGATTGTGACTATCTCATCTAGACATTGTCATTGTGACCAATCTCATCTAAAAAATGCCAGAGAGCCAATTGTTTTTGTGTAAGCCGCAATGTAGAATTATCTAGTAAAAAAGGCACTAATCTATAAAGGATCGTCCAGGGAGAGTTAGTTTAGTTTATAATTTGACATCGTGAGATAAACAGTAAATAAGTGAATATAAATTAGTGAAGTGTTTATATAAATTAGTTTAAGTGCATATACTGTGTATATAATATATATTAGTGAATAGTGTAGTGAATAAATAAATTAAGTAAGTGAACATACCGTGAGTATGAATTTATCCCACCCGTAATAAAAACGTTTAAATAAATAAGAAAAACATTACACTATTTTATTTTCTATTTCATTTTCTGAATTAATTACTACATTTTTCCATTGTTATGACTAGTGACTTCTCCACGAATCCCTACTGTTTCTTCGGTTTCATCATCTTTCTTCCCTACTCTACTATTTAGATCTCCTATTATTATTATTCTCCCCTCAGTATCATCTATTTCCTCGGCCATCTGATCCCAGAATTCATCTTTATTTTTTGTTCACTCGTTTGGCGCACATACTACTAGTAGTGTTGTGTTTACTCTTTCTTCCATTTCTATTACAATTTTTAATATTCTTTCAGTGACAGCTGTCCATTGTCTAATATACTTTATATTCTTATGATGTACGATACAACTTATTCCTTCTCTGGTTCTATATTTATGTTCCACTCCGCTATATAACATAATGTGTCCATTGTCCAATTCTACTTCACCCTTTCCATTATTATCTGTTTCAGTTACATCTATGATATTCAAATCATTCTTTGCAAACTCCTCAGTTAATTATTTTCCTGTTATGTTTCTGACATTCCATGTTGCTACTTTCCATAATTTTCCTTTTGTAATTCGTCACTTCTCCTGTATCAATGTTTTTTTGTTCATATTTATGATTTGTTTTATTCTCCATTTTATCCAATTCCTTAAAATTTTGTCTCATATGCGTTTTCATAGCCTGGTTTCTTTCCCTTGCGTGGACATTATTACTTATAATTATGTCTGTTAGTTTTTTGATGCCGTATCTTTAGTTTTTTTCAGTTTCTCCTCTTCGTTATCCCACCTCCACCATTCTTCCGTCCCTATATATAGTTACTTTTTCATTTTGATTTTCTTGTTTTGCTCTAAGCCCAATTTCTTTTTGTATTTACCTATCTTTTTTTGACAGATCTTCCTGAATATATAATGGTTCCCCAGTTTTCATGTTTAGTTTATTTTTATTTTGCATTACTTTCTTTTTCTTCTCATAGTTTGTGAAACGAATTAGGCAAGTCTAATCCCCAAGTTTTACAGCGCTATCAATACCTCTCTTTAAACCCAGTTCCTGTGTCAAAGTTATCTATTAATTTCTTTAGTTCTTCTGTACTGTGGGTGCTTACTTTTAGGCCTTGCAATACAACATTGTTCATTTTTTTTTCGTTTTCCATGCGCTCTAATCTCCCATTGATATCCAATATAGCTTTCTTCATTTTTGGTTCTCTGCCTTAAGTATCTTATTTTCAGTTCTAAATTCATTGACTTCATCTCTGTACACCTCTCGTTTTCTCAATCTCAGTAGCCATATCGTTTATCTTTTCCCCCATTGACTGCATCATCTTCATTAAGGTCTCTATGTTATCTTCTAATTTTCTCTGATTCTTAATCGGTGATCTCCCGGTTATTTTACTTTTTTTAAAATGATCATCTGTAAGATCTTCTCTATCATCTCTATCGCTTTTTCTTTCCTACTTTCATCGTCGCTAAATATTTTGGAAAAAATTTATTCTAAGTACGATCCTGTTCTTTTAAATTGTATTCAAATAATATATTCGCTTAGATTATACCTCAATGTGACTATTAGCTACTCTTATCTACAATAATTAACAAAATAACACCTCAAATAAAATTTATCTCTATAGTCTATTTCTTAATGTCTGACAGCACAGTAGCCTCATTAAATAATATTCAAAAAGAAAATTATCTCTTACAGAGTGATCCTAAGAATTTTACAAGTAAATACTA